>BQMB01001373.1:115000-1315000 GCA_027943415.1 Closterium sp. NIES-67 | reverse complement strand
ACGCCACTCACCAAGCTTTGCAACTGCGCCTGCAGCCCCGCGATGGTAACCGTAGCGTTCCGCAGGCGCGTCCTCAAGGATAACAGCTCAGCATCCGTGGAGGCGAGGTTGGCAGCATAGGAGGCGGCCATGTCCTCCACGTACTGCTCCAGCACCGCTTGCTTGCCCTCCCACAGCCGCACCATGTGCATCAGCGACTTTAGCCCATACAGGTTGCTAGCAGCGCCGCCAAAGCTGCTGCCGCCGCTGCCACCACCACCACTGCCACTGCCGCTGCCGCTGCTGCCAGCAGCGCTTGCGATATTGATACTGCTGCCACCAGTGCTGCTGCTGCCACCACTAATGACTGCAGTGGTGGTGCTGGGACTAATGGCGGAAGCAGGTGCGGCCCTAGTGATCACGCTCGTGGTGGTGGTGGTAGTGCTGCCGCTGGTGCTGCTAGCGCTGCCACTGCCGACCACCGGGGGGGCTTCATTGCTTTCACTGCCACTGCCCACACTGCTGTCTGCTATTGTGCTGCTAGTAAAGCTATCCCCACTCCCGCTGCTCCTACCCGCCCCTTCTGCTGTCTTTATTTCCAAGGAAATCTCCCTACCACCAGCACTGGCCATGCCACCATTATAACCATCCGCACCACTACCTAACGCACTGGGATGTTCGTCCTGGCTTCTGCTGTGAGAACCGGCCTTGGCTTCTGCTGCAGGGTCTAAGCTGCTATTACCACCAGCCATCTCTCCTCTTGCTCCTGAAAGCACCACACCTGCCGCTGCTCCTGGTAACGAGCCTGCAGACGCGCCTGACTCAACTACAGGGTCTTTGCTATCCCTTCCCCCCTTCCTCCCACTGTCCTCTGCCCCTGCCTCTCGCTTACCCCCCCCCTCCATACCAGGCGTGACACCCCCCAGGGCCACATGCAGCTCTGACAGCGTGGGAGGTGTGGGAGGTTTGGGCATTGTGGGAGGTGTGAGAGTTGTTAGAGGCGGTTGCTGGGAAACACTAGACTTGTCCGTACCTGCAGCTTCATTCAACTCCCCCTCTTTCCTTCCCTGTGCAGAACGCAGCTCCACTTCCTCACTCTCCCTTGATCCAAGCTCCTGCCTGGCATTCTCTCTGGCCTCTTGCACCGGGGCCTCTCCACCTTCCCCATCGCCATCCCGAACACCCCTGTCACTGCCACTGCCCTGATTCTCGCCCCCTCTCCTCTGCTCCTCTGCCATACCGTCGCCCTCCCTGCCCCTCTCTCCTCCTTGCTCCCCTCCCTGCTCTGCTCTAGCTTGCTCCTCCAGGTAGCGAAACTTCCTGGCACCTTCTTCATCAGCTGCCTCTGACACCCTGCCTGAAAGTCCCACCCCAGCAGAACCATCTCCACTCGTTACTCTGTTACCGGCAGCAGCAGCAGCACCTGCCGCTCCTGCACTAGCGACACCTGGATCCACACCAGCAGCAGCAGCAGCAGCAGTGCTCGCAGCACTTGCAGCGCCAGCGCCAGCAGCACCGCCAGCAGCAGCGGCACCTTGTGCATTTCTTTGTGTAACAACCCCCTGCTCCGACACCCCATCTGCAGCACCACCCTCCGCCAAGCCTGCACTGGCTCTGAATTCCGCTGTTCTACTGCTGTTGATGGACTCTACAGGCCCAGCACCAGCAGCCCCACCATACTTCCCCTTCCCTTGATCCCCGCCACCACCAACTCCCTCCTCCTCCCCCCCCCCTCCTCCCCTCTGGCTCTCCCCCCATCACCACCAGCGCCAGTCACTGTCCCCTCGGCGTTTGCACCTACTTGCATCCCTGCTGTCTCCCCTTCTGTCTGCTGCCCGTTCTGGCTGTTCTGGCTGCCCACAGCCTCATCCTGAGACGCCCCTCGGGCTGCCCCAGCAGCACTGGTACTCTCACCACTCGCTCCAGCGTTCCGCTCACTTTCACTCGTGACGCCTGCAGCCTTCTGCTTGCCCTGAGCTATCTCTCCACCAGAAGTGCTGCTGCTAATGCTGCTGTCGCTACTAATGCTGCTGCTGCTGCTGCTGCTGCTGCTGCTGCTGCTGCTGCTGCTGCTGCTGCCAATCGCAATCTCCGAACTACAATCACCGCTTCGCTGGGTCGCTCCCTCTCTCCCGCCTTCTCCGCCCCCTCGCTCACCTGCTCTCTCTGCTCCCCCCTGCTCCTCACACCCCTCTGCTACCGCTGCTCGCTCTGCTGCCAGGTCACCGCGCACTATCTGCTCCTCTGCTGCTTCCCTCTCTGTGCTAACGGGTCCCTTGGTGGGGGCAACATCACCGCCAGCAGCCACAAGTGGGGAGGTAGAGGCGGGATTGGCTGCCTGGGACGCCTCGGCAGGAGAGGAAGAATATGAAGCAGCAGAATCTGATGTATCGGCAGCAGCAGCGGTGGCAGGAGAAGGGGAGGCAGCAAGAGGAGGAGCAGCAGGGGAAGGAGGAGTAGCAGGGGGAGGGGGAGCAGCAGAGGGAGGGGGAGCAGGAACAGGAGGAGGAGACGAGGGAGTGGGAATTTGCTGGGCTGGTTGCTCTGCTGACGGTTCCAAGCCTTGATCCTGGGGACCGTCAAGGTGGGGTTCCACAGGTTCGGAAGCCCCAGGTTCGGCGAGCACAGGCTGTGATGAACCAAGTTTCGCAGTCACGGGTTGGTTAACAACCGGTTCTAGGGTAACCACCCGAGCACCAGCCGTCTGAACAACAACCGAACGAGAAACCACCAGAGGAAGCACCTGGGAAACCACCTGAGGAACAACTGGCTGAGGCGCCCCCAGCTCAATCACCACTGGTCTGCTTGGCGCAGCAGCCTGTCTGCCCGCCCCCATCATCCTCGTCATCGCCTCCATCTCCTCTCTGAGCCCATCCAGCTCGTTCACCCCATGCAACCTCACCAGACTCAGCGTACAGAAAAACTCCGCCCCCCAGTGCGACAGCTGCCGCACCATTATATACCGCACTGACTCGCCGAGATCCCCGCTGCCGATTAACTCGAACGCCTGGGGCGTTCGCACGCTCTGCGCCGTGAAGTTTCCCAGAAAGTGCCAGCGGTCCGAGGGGTAGTTCCTGCTGGCCCAGACTTCGAAGTCTTTCGTGGAGGATGCGTAGAACTCGTAGTTCGCGACTACAATGGTTTCTATCCGCGCTAGAAACTCGGAGAGCTCTATAACGAGGAACTTGTTCCCCACACTGCAGGGGATGCGCAGGTACTTGTCTTTATCCTCGTCTAAAACGGCCTGGGGTCGCTTGGCTTCGCTGCTGCAGTCTACTATCTTGGCGCCGTGAATCACGGACGCATAGTTGTACCGACTCTTATCTGTGCCTGTCTGCCTGCGCCTAGGCCACTCCGGTGGTTGACCACCCATTCCGCCGCCCATTCCCCCGCGCATCGCTCCGCCCATCCCCCCCAGACCTGCACTTTCCCCAATCTGCGTTCCCCCCAATGCGCCGTCTGCTATCTGCCCCCCCAGTGAGCCTGCTCCGCCTCCCGTGGGCGGAAACCCAACCCCAGGCGCAGGGAGCGCGGCACCAGTGGGAGCAAGCGCATCCGCGGATACACTGGCAGAAGCTCCGCCAGGCCTTCCGCCTGCTGCGCCTTGCACTGCGCCAACGTACGCGATTCCCGCGGGCGGGATGGGGATGCCCGCGGAAACGACCCCCGCGGGGGGTTCGTTTCCTTCCGCCGCCCTCTGCTTGTCGAAATACTCCCGCTTGTACGCGTCCAGCCCGGGGGGAATCACGCGCACTGGCCGCGCGGATTCCGCGTCCTCGTCATCAAAGAACGAACCGGGTTGACTGGCTTTTGCTGGTGCCGCTGCCGCTTCTACTGCGGCTTCTGTCTCTGCGGCTGCTGTACCTGTCGCTACTGTTTCTACGGCTGCAGCTGCTCCTACATCTATTATCGCTGCTGGCGCGACTGCACGTTCTCCGGATGTCTCTCCTACCGCTCCCACGGCAGCTTCTGCTGCCAGTGGCGCCGCACCCGCATCCAGCGACGCATCACCGTCAATCCGATGCAGACCCTCGATATTAGCTGATCCTGTCGCTTCTAACGAGGTCTCCACCGGCCTCCCTGCTCCTGCCACCTCGTCCGCTACCGAACGTAAAGGCTCCTTAACCCCACCGGTCTGCTGCTGCTCCGCAGAGTCAGTCTGGCCTAGTCGCTCCTCAATCGTCGCCGCATCGTCGTGACTCCGACTCCCCTTCTCCGCGCCTGTCGACTGCTGCTTGGCCCCTGAAAGCCGCTGCTCGGCTCGCTGACGTTCGTCGCCGTCAATCCCGAGGGAACGCTCTTGAAGCGCAGGAGGAGGAGGATCAGAGGGGATCATTGAAGGGGGTTGTACAGGGGAAAGGGTTGCGGAAGGGTGTTCAGAAAAATCTCGACGGCATGAGCGAACATGAGACTCCGTGCTGCTAGCGCAGCTCTCGTACCCAAAAAGGAGGACTTGCAGAAGACTTAAGGACGTCGTGAAAGCCTGTAGCGGGAGAGCTTGTAACGGGAGAGCCAGCGGCGATCTGTAGTTTTCGCGGAGCATGCTACCTTCGCCGCCAACTCCTGGTACTCCTCCCACGCTCGCCGCTGCGCCCCCCGCAGCGGTAGAGCAAGCCGCTCTGCCTTGCTCGGCGCATGCCTCTGCTCGGCCGCGCTGCTGTCTCTGCTGCTGCTGCTGCTGCTGATTCTGATGATGCCATAAACTCGAATTCGAGTCGTAGTTGCCGCCGAGAAACGCGGGGGAGAGCTGCACGTCGCCCCAGCACAGCAGAAGAATTAAGGTTAAAACCAGACTGGCGGTTCGACCGAGGGAAACGACCGCGACCGACATTCTGGCGGTGGATTTCCGGCCAGAGGTAAGGTCTGTGGGGCGAAAGCGCAGCCGCTCCATCGTGACCATCCATAACCAGATCGGCTGTGCTGTTTCTAGAGGGAAGAAGACATACTGTACTGGAGACTAGAGGCTGAAACACAAATTCGCTGTGTGTGGGGAAAATGCAGCAGGTGCTGCACGCAAGATCGTGGGGTGGTGGTGGTGTGTGCTGCTGCTGCGCACAAAAGATCAAGCAGCAAGCAGCAAGCAGCAGGCAGGGAAGACCCGCGTCAAGGGAGTGAAGAGAAGAGAAGAGAAGAGTCACCCAGACCCGGATCCAACTCTCCCGAGGGATGGGGTGGAGTGGTGGTGGAGTGCCCGAGGGAGGAAGCTGAATGGTGTGTGCTGGCGGCACATGAATGGGTGGAAGCAAGATTGGAGGAATGGGGTGCCTTGGGATTTGTGCGGCGGTGATTCTGTGAAGTCGGAATTCCTTTTCATGGCGAATACGGGAGTTTCCCCCCGTATTTCGGGAGGTTGTTCTTGCAGTGCAAAGGCAATCTTGTCCAGGCCATTGCTTCACTGGAAGCAAAATTCCAAAACTTGCCTAACATGAAGCCACATTTTCCGTCCAGTTTGACCACCTCAACTTGCGACGAAACGTGCTGGCAAGAGTAACTGATGTGAAATTTTCAAAAAGGGCAGTCACAAACTTTTGCAATTTGGCGGCACTCACGGGGATGACATGGGTGTGTCCCAGAAGCCAACCACCATGGGGAGTGTGACGCGACCTTGGCTGTTCTCACTTTCATATGTGCGTGTAACGCAGGATGTTGGCGAAAGAAGCGCTCGCCATTCGCGAACGCGTAGGAGTGTCTTATGCGTCAGGAACTTCAAAAGCGAGCCCGTCACATAATATCACCTCAAACTGCAATAAATAATCAGCCTCCAGCAATGAAGAATTACAGCACTAAGTTTTCCTCTACAGCAAGCAAGCTCTAATCCACACCCAGCTGACGCAGCCCAGAAATCTCATCCATTTGTTGACGTGGCCTTCCCATAATTGAGGAGCGCTGTCATGATCAGCCCAATGGCGTCACCAGGTCCAATGTGGTTTTGTAATTGGATGTGGATGACACAGATTTCCGCCAGCGTCAGCTCATCCGCATAAGCCACCCCTCATCCGCACAGAACACCGCTTGCTCCCTGCACCCTCCCCATCCCTCCCCACTCTCCCCTCCCCCACTCCCCCACTCCCCCACTCCCCCCACCCCTCATTTTCCCCTCCCCTTTCCCTTCCTCCTCTGTTCCCCCATGCCCCACCCATTGCTTGGCACACCAGCTCATACATTTCACAGCAGCCATCCTTTCCACTCCCTCTTTTCCAGCCATTCTTTCTGGAATCCGTACCACCTGCTGTAGGAACCTCAGCTAAAAAACCTTAGGTTAGGTCGAAATAGTATCCTCGGATTAGCAGTCAGCCTGATCTTGACCTCTTACAAATTTGTTCTGTTTTAGTGCTCATGATCGGAGGATATTAGTTGCTTTTTCAATAGCTGACTCAACAGCTAGATTTTAGTTTCTTCGCTTAGACATGGCGTCAGCAAACTTTTTCTCCCTCCTGGGGGGAGACGACTCAGAGGATCCGGGAGTTTTCTTGGCTCGCGCTGAGGAAGAACAAGCCAAGAAAGCGGCAGCAGCTCCTAAGAAAGGTATTCGTTGATGTACCAACCTTTTCAGCCTCCTCGTCACGATTTCGTACATTACTGCACGAATGCATCAGATTGATCTGATATTTTCCTGAAACCTTGCTCTCTGTGCTCTTGGCGTTCCGGTTGTTCCCGTCCTTCCAGATTCCAAGCCTGCTGCTAAGCCAGCTGCTCCCGCGAAGCCCACACCTGCCGCTCCCGCTGGCGGTCGCGGGACCGGCGCAGGAAGAGGCGGAGGACGCGGAGGAGGCGGACGCGGAGGAGGACGGGGGGGGTCGTATTCCGCGGAGGGGGGCCAGGACGGCGGACAGCCGTACAGGAACCGGCAGCTGCGCGGAGAGGACGGCGAGGTGTCCGGCGGAGGCGGAGGCGGTGGTGGCGGCGGCGGTGGTGGTGGTGGCGGCGGTTATGGCGGTCGCGGTCGTTCTGGCGGAGGTTACCGGGGAGGCGACGGGGAGCGGAGGGCGCCTCGTCGGGAATACGACAGGCACAGCGGCACCGGCCGTGGGTGAGCTTTGAGTCGACTCTATACGGCAGGCACAGCGGCACTGGCCGTGGGCGAGCGCGTTGTCACTAGGGGGATGCTTGAAAGTTTTGAGTAATGTGGCGGTTGGGTTCGGTTATCAGAGTCATGTGGGTTTCTTCGTCGTCGATCAATCTGATGGTTTAAAAATTCCGCGGATTCCCTTAACCGTTTTCTTACCGTTTCCCTCGTCGCATTGTGTTCGCTTGCAGCCACGAGATGAAGCGCGACGGTGCCGGACGAGGCAACTGGGGCCGAGCTGACGAGGTGCCGCAAACGGGGTAAGTCCGTCAGCTTCTGCTGGCTGCCGGCAGCTTCTTCTGGTTGTCGCAGGCGGTTCTTGGGAATTCTCAAAACGCTGGGTTGTGAGGTTTTTCTAAAGTGCTCCCTGGAATTCTCTAAAACCACCTGGGACGAGCAGAGGAGGTGTTACAAGGACGCAAATCTGTCACACTTCCGATGGTTGTATCCCTGTTTTCCACCGTTTCCTTTTTTTTGTTTCGCCTCCATCCTTTTCCATTGTTGCTGACAAGTCTGCGCCTCTCGAGCTCCGTGTTTGGGCCTGCAGTGGCAGATGATGTCGCTCGTCAAGAGCTTAAATATACGTTGAAAAGAGCGATTGCTCTCTAGTGAGCACAACCTGTACCTGATGCTACTTCGTGCTCTAGACTGTTCAATAAAAAAAGCTGTGCACGTAGCCGTGCTCCTGTAGCCGTGCTGCTGGTTGCCGTGCTCCTGACTTTTACAGAAGTTGCTTTCACAGTGTGTAAGTAGCTTAGTTCTGAGACGTCTCAAAAGTTTTTCTGAATTTGCCAGTCACAGGTCACCTATTTTCAGTTTGTGGTTGCTTTCATGGGTGCTGTTTCCACGAACCTGCAGTAGCGCGTGATGTCGCTCGTTGGAGCTTAAATATACGTTGAGAAGCGCGCTCGCGTTTCAATGAGGTCAATTTTACGCTGATGCTACTGCTAGCATCGTCTCGCTAGCGTCGTCTCACATGCTTCGCCTCGTTTGCCTCAGCATTTTGAAGCCCAACGGAACGTCTGATCTGGTGACTGTTGTTGAGGAGTTGGCGCCGTTGGCCCACAGATTCTTTTCCTTATGTGCTGCCCCCGTATGTCTTCCAGTGAGCAGGAGGAGGCGGGTGAGGAGGCGGAGACAAAGCAGGCCAACGGCACGGCGGAGGGGGAGGCCGCGCCTGCTGAGGGCGACGCTGCTGCGGGAGAGGCTGCTGCTGAGGCCGCCCCTGCTGAGGAGGAAGACAAGGTGAGGCGGGGGGCAAGGGTGAGGTGAGATGCGCATCAGCTGTAATGTGCAGCATTGCGGGTTTTCAGTCGACTCGAAGCCACCGCTGCTGAGGACAGGACGATGAGGTTTGCATCGTTTGCTGTAGGCGTGGCGCATCAGGCCACCCGCTCTATCCACACATTCTCGTTTCTTGTGTGCATGGTGACGTGTCCTGCGCTCCGCCCTCCACCTTCGTAACCCCCCTCCACCACCGTACTTTCCCACTTGCACGCATTTTTTATGTGCCTCACTCGCTGCCGTCCGATCTAGCACGACTCCGCTTACTCCCTCCCACCGTTTCCCCCACCCGTTTTGAGGCGCCTCAAAACTAGACGCTTTCTCCCTCCCACCCTTTCCCCCACCCGCCCTCATTCCCCTCCCCGCCCCGTCCGCCTCCTTCCTGATGACCAAGAAACGACTCGAGTACGAGAAGGTGAGCGAGGAGTGGCGCAGAGCCCTGTGCCCTGGGACACGACTCTAGTACTTACCTCGCTTCCCCCCCTCTCCCCCTCCCCCCCCCCCCGTCCCCCTTTCCCCCTTAAACCCCTTCCCACTCCCTTCCCGCGCGTTTCCCCCCACAGGGGATGACTCACTAGAGGAGTACGGGGAAGTCGCGCGAGGAGAAGCGCAAGGCGCTGTATGTTGCCTCACTACTACCTCTTCCCTACAAACCCCAAACCACCCCCCCCCCTCTCCCTCTCCCTCTCCCCCCCCCCCCAACCCCCACGCCCGTTAAACCCCTCCTAAACCACGTTTCTCTCGTCCCTGCAGGAGATGACTCTGGAGTGCGAGAAGGTGCGCCAGGAGAAGCGCAAGGCACCGCACTCACTCCTTTTCCACCTTCCCCCTCCCCCCGCCCGCCCGCCCGCCCGCCCGCCTGTCCGCCCCCCTTACACCCCTCCCCAACCCCCCCCCCCAGGAGATGACCCTGGAGGAGTACGAGAAGGTGCGCGAGGAGAAGCGCAAGGCGCTGGCGGCGAGCCGCACGGCGGAGGCCCGCAAGGTGGAGGTGGACGCGGAGATGGCGAAGATGGCGGTGCACAAGAAGAAGGACGCGGACGAGGCGGACGACATCTTCGTCAAGCTCGTGAGTCGCCCTCTCTTCTCTGGTGTTCGACTCGCTCTGTCCCTCGGCTGAGTCGACACAAGAGGCGCTTCAGACGCCAAGCCGCACCTGGAGGGGGGTCGCAAGGTGGAGGTGGATGAGGGGATGGCGAAGATGGCGAAGATAGCGGTGCACAAGAAGGTGGCCGTGCTCTTGTCTTTCCTACCTGACGCTGCAAACGCCAAGCCGCACCTGGGAGGGGGGGGGGGGGCAAGGTGGAGGTGGATGAGGGGATGTCTTACCTACCTGTGCGCTTCCCCTGTCGGAGGCTGCCGACCAGGCTGGGGCAACTTCTTACCTTGCTTCCCTCTTCCCCCTCTTGTTCCGCTCTTCCCCCTCTTGTTCCCCTCTTCCCCCTCTTCTACCCATCTTCCCCTTTTTGTTCCCCTCCCCCTCTTCCCCCTCTTGTTCCTCTCTTCCCCCCCTTGTTCCGCTCTTCCCCCTTTTGTTCCCCTACTCCCCCTCTTCCCCCTCTTGTTCCGCTCTTCCCCCCCTTGTTCCGCTCTTCCCCCTCTTGTTCCGCTCTTCCCCCCCTTGTTCCGCTCTTCCCCCCCTTGTTCCGCTCTTCCCCCTCTTGTTCCGCTCTTCCCCCCTTTGTTCCGCTCTTCCCCCTCTTGTTCCGCTCTTCCCCCTCTTCTACCCATCTTCCCCCTCTTGTCCCCCTCGCGCAGGCTGCTGACAAGGCTGTGAAGAAGCGGGAGAAGACTGAAGACGAAGACAGGCCCAAGGTAAGCAGTGCCAGCTCACGTATGAATAAAGGGTATCTGTTTTTCACATGCCAATGCACAAGCGCAACTGTTTAACCTCCATCAGTGCAGCATTTCATTTAAACCCGAGGCCTCTCCAGGTTCCATGTAAACTTTGGGTGAACAATAGCAAGCCATTGACAAAGGGCCGTGCATCCTACTCACATGGTTGGGCCGTGCATCCTACTCACATGGTTTTCTCTTTTTGAAACCTCATTTCCTCCCCCCCTGCCTTCCTCTATTTCCTGTTCCCAGCAGAAACATCAATGATTTCTGTAAGCCCACTGACCACAGCACCTTAGACCCCTGGCGCTCACTCTATAATTATTCGTTCCTCCCCTCCCCCCCTCCCCTCCTTCCCCCCCTCCTCTTCTGGGTTCTCCTATCAGACTGTGAACATCAATGACTTCCTCAAGCCCACCGACGGCAGCACCTTCAACCCCCGGCGCTCAGGCGGGCGCGGTGGCGGCAGGGGTGGCCGTGGTGGCGGCCGAGGGGGGCGTGGAGGCGGACAGCAGCAGCAGCAGCCAGTAGAGATCGCGGATCAGACGCAGTTCCCCTCGCTGGGTGCCGCTTGATTGCTCTCGGTTTGGGAGAACTGGTGGCGGTGACGGCAGGGGCTCTGGTGGGGGAGGAGGGTGAGGGCGCCGAGGGAAGCAGCAGCAGCAGTAGCAGCAGCAGCCGGTACCCAATGCATAACAGACACAATTCCCCTCCCTGGGTGTGACTGGTCTGTGCTTCAAAAATGTTGGTACTGATCACGGTACCTTAGTGCAGCCATGATTTCTCTCTTTCCAAGCACAGTTATCTTTTTCCTCTCTTCAAATTGCGTCCTATGGATTTTTGTTTTTGCGTAGCTGTCAGTATCCTGTTTGGTGTAGCATAGATAAGCTGCAATTAGTGTTGTCACCTTTCATGAAAGGAATAGATCAGGGCTCTTTGTAGAGCCACTCCCAGCTGCACCCACCCACCTCCTTAGCACCATTGTTGCATGCAGCCCTGCCCTGCCCTGCCCTCTCTGCCACCATTTAGTGGTATGCCCATGTTTGGATCGGAGCTGACATGGGTAGGTATTGCAATTTACAAGACTCCCCTAGTTATTTATCAGCGTACCGGTTGACCGATGTTGGGCTGAGAAAAGCCCTTAGGATCTTTCCAGAGACTAAGTCCCAGTTGTAGAATGAGACTTGATAGTGCAGCGGAAGTTGAGTAGTTGGACCCTTGTACTAGTATATGAGAACAAGTGATTGATTAAAGGAAACAAGCATACATACCATCCGTGCAGTTGTAACGGTCGGTCGCAACCTCCAGTTGCGACCCTTCGAGTCCCTTCGCGTTCTTTGTCCACCCCCTCGTGTAACCTCCGTTGATTCGCGTACCCGTTACGATCTTCCTCGAGTGCAGTGTTACACTTCAGAAACGCTTAAGTCCTTTGAGATATTTCCAACACTCCCCTTCGTTTCTGGAGTGCTGACGTGTTCAGATCCGGTGACGTTTGTCTGCCCAGTCAGCAGCGTGCAGTAATCGAACTTTGCCTTCGCCAATTTCTTCGTCAGATAGTCTGCGGCCATTTCTGTCGTAGGATAGTAACTGAGTTGAAGTCTCCCCTTCATCGAGCTTGTTGAGGTAGAGGGTGTCGAGGTTGTTGCTATCGAGAGGATTTTCTTCATCGAGCGGGACTGGCACGGAGCAGTATGGGAGTGGTCCGGCAGCTTCTGAAGCTCCAGGTACGTTTTCTTCTGCTGCGTCAGCTTCGGCAGCACGGTCAGCGAAGGAGCGAAGGCCTGCGACACTGTCGGTGGGGTCTTCTGTGTTGGCGACGTTGTCCAGGTTATGTTGCAGCGTGAGTCGTTCGTAGAAGATCACATCACGTGACGCCACGGTATTTTTGTCTTGTATGTCGAGGATTTTCCATGCGTGAAAATGTTTAGCGATGCCGAGGTGTAGTCCCCACCGAGCTCGTTGAGTGAAGCGTCCTGCTCGGGCTGTGTGGGGTCTGTATTGTACCATGCAGCCGAAAACTCGAAGTAATTTTGTGCTGCCCCTTTTTCGTGTCCACAGCAGGTGCGGTGATGCGTTGTTGGGAAGCGATGACGACGACAACAGATTGTGCAGGTGGACTGCATGTGTCATCGCGTCTGGCCACAGTGTGCTGGGCAGTCTCATCCCCAGGAGCAGCTTTCTCATCGTCGTCTGTAAGGTCCGGTTCATGCGTTCTGCGACCCCCTGCTGCTGGTGAGCGTAGGGAAGAGACACCAGGCGTTTGATTCCTCTTTCTGCCAGATAGGTCCTGAAGCGTTGTGACTGGTATTCCAGTGCACCGTCTGACTGGAAGCTCTTGAGCTTGGTTCCTGATTCTCGTTCGGCAATGGGGAGCCATGTCGTGAAGGCGTCGAAGACTTGATCGCGCGTCTTAAGGTTGTAGTGCCAGACGTATCTTGTTGCTGCGTCGATAAACGTGATGACATAGTTGAAGTCGGCTTCAGTGTCGTCTCGAGGCATGTTTAAGATGTCGCTGTAAATTTTTTCCATCGGTGTGTATGTAGGTGCACTCGGATTGTGATGTGATGGAAAAGGTTGGTGGGGAAGATCTGCTTCGGGGCACGTGAAGCACCGTGCGCGAGGTCGTCGAAGTTCTTGACCGCTCGTTGTAAGGAGAGCGTTTCGTTCTAACACTTCGGCTTGGATGGTTTGCAGTATTGTACTATTTGCAGGATGTCCGAGGCGTTGGTGCCAGATGTCGTCGGGAGCGCGATGGCCGGGCGAGCGGTGGTATATGTCGGTGTTGGAGAAGAACGCGACGACCGTGGCGGGACTTCGGCAGACTTCTCGTGTGATGGGCATAAGTTGATCTGCTTCGATTGGCGGTCCTCGGATCGCTGGTGGTGGTACTCGGCTGGGTCCTGCTGCTGCTACTGCAGGTGATGGTTGGGAAGGAACACTTGTTGGTACTTGCCTTTCTTGTCTGATGACTGCTAACGCTCGTGTTCTCTCTGCGGCAGGTATTGTGTTGGAGTACCAGAATCCATCGGGGTTGAAGTCGGGGTCAAGATCCGGCGGGTGTGTCCAGGCGGCGAACGACACGATCCCATCGCTGTCGGCAGTACCACGGTCGGGAACGAAGTCCAACACGAAGACGCCGGACTTCAGGAGAGTACGACCGATGAAGAGGCCGCCCTTCCCGTGGTAAAGGCGAAACTCGTTGGAGTCCGAGTCGCACTCCAGGTGAATCCCTTTTGCCATTAGCTGGCTGACGCTTAGCAGGTTGTATCCCAAGTTGTCGACGATTAGGACCTTGTTGAGTTGCAGGATGACATTTGTTTCCATGGACTGTAACTGAACCACCCCTTGATTGTTTGTTTTCAGGTTCTCGTTGTTGGCGACGGTGATGACGTCACGGTTGAGGCGTCGCTCTTGTTGCACGAAGCGTCCGGAAGAGCACATGTGTTGACCGCAGCAACTGTCCAAGAACCAGGTGTTTCGCCCGGTGGGTTCGGCGTTGGCGACTGCAGCGTATGTCGGGTTGACCTGAAGTCCTTGTGAGCGCGGTGGTGGGAGTTCTTCTTCGTCTGGCGCGTAAGTGGGTGGTGATCCGGGTGCGCAGTTGTCGATGTGTACCATGCAGTTGATGATGTTCGGTGTCCCTTGTGCAGATGTGGAAGAACGCCTTGGAGGGCTTTCTTGAGTGGAAGCGACTTGTGGGTCTACTGGACGATAAACACGAGGACGTGTGCAGTTGACTTTGGAATGTCCGGATGTTTGACAGTTGTGGCAGAACGGTGGTACGATGGTGAGTCCTCTGTTATCGCGTTGATCTTGCTTGCCGCGTCGATTGTAGTTGTTGTCGTTCCTTCGTTGAGTGTAGAAGACTAACTGCTGCTGCTTCCTTGGTTGTCTTTCTTCGAACAGGTCCATCTCCTGTTGTTCAGCATGAAGCTCGGCGCAGAGGTGCATCTCCGAGATCCTTCCGTGGGCGCGAAGAAGCGAGCATGTGGTTCTCCATTCTGGCCCGAGCCCGGCGAGGACAAGCGTCACGAAGCTTTCTTCAGTGATTGTTCCTCCGCACCGAAGCAGGCGGTCGCGGAGGGTCTGGCAGCGACTCATATACTGCATCGTCTTTTCTCTGGTCTTCATTTGTATTGTTGTCAGCTGTCGCATGAGTCTGCTTTGTGTCACACTGTCGTTTGCTTGATAGAGACACTTGAGATGATGCCATGCGAGTTCCGCGGAGTTTCCATAGCTCCGTTACGTTCTGATGCTTTGCTGTTCTTGTGGTGACAGGTTCCGCAGGAGAACTGTGTACGCCAGGAGCGAGTGATAAGTAAATATTTCTTGCTCCTTTGCAGTGCCATTGCTTGGAAATGGCAGGGACCCGTTGAAGTATCCCAGGAGATGCGCAGCCTCCATCAGCAGCTCGAACTCAAAGCTCCAGGTAAAGAAATCGTGTCCGTTGAACGGTGAGGATGTCTGTAACTTGATTACGTGTGAAAACTGCGCCTGGAGACTCAAAATCTCGTTTGGTGTCTGTTGTGATGCAGCTGCTGTTGGTTGGGCACGGGGCGGCATGAACTCGAACGTCCCCGGTGAAGAGTGATAAGGCGCAAAGGTAGGCGCTTGATTGTGTCGCCCGAACGATGAGTTGTCGAGGCTCATCGGCGCTAGTCCCATGTTTCCTCCGTTGCTCTGTGTTGAATGTGCAGGTGTCCTTGTCTGCTGCTGCTGGTCGAAGTGCGACATGAAGCTGAAGAACCTTTCCATAAGGTTCGGATCCACGCTTGAAGAGGGTGATGGGGTCACTATTTCCGGTGCTCTTCCTGTTGTTTCTTGAGCAGCGCCGGTCTCGGTTTGCAGTCCTGAAGTATGCAATCCAGAGTTGCCGGGTTGAGTGTCTTGGGTGCTGGGTGAGCCCGTAGAAACTTTCTTGCCCTTGCTGTCCATGACTTGTAATCAATGAAGTCGTTGAATTGCAGAGATTGTAGATAGAGCGTAGTTGCTGGGAGTTTGGTCTCTGACCAGCTCTCATACAATGTTGGGCTGAGAAAAGTCGGCCGAGGTGACTGACGTTGCGCGGCCGGCTGTCGCCCGACGACGCCGCCACGGCAGCCTTACGACGCCGCCACAGCGCGGCGTCGCAAGACGTCGATGCTACGACGGTATGCACGGCGCCGTCGCAGCAGTGTGGCATCGACGCCATTCGTCACGGCGCGACGGCACGATAGGAACGGGCATGGCCGCCACGGCGGGACGGCAGGAACGACCGACGAACGAGTACGCAGCGGAAGGCACGGAGGGGAGCAGGCCCAGGAAGGGCGTCCCGCTCTCGATACCATGTCAGAAACCAAACTAGGTTTTAGGAAGGAACAAAGGCCGCCATGAATGTGGCAGCGGGGTTTAGCTAGGAGGTGGAAGAGTGTGTCGAGAGAAAAGGGGATTGATTAGGAAGAGAGAGGAGTACAAGGAGGGGTTTTTACCCTCTACAGAAAGGTTCAGTAACAACCTACCAAGCCTATATTAAATTATAACATATATAATTTTAACAACCTGACCCTAGGGCCAATACGCCAAGGCACCCATCGTGAACAGAAATAGTAAAACGACCTACGCCACCCCACCTAAAACCGTACGTGCTACTCGATAATCCATTTTTCCCGTAGTGAACCGCTCTTATTCGTCGTAGTCCATATTTGCGAGTCGCGGATTTGGAGCATAGAGAATACCCCTTGTACAGCATAACCTAGCCACAGGTTCAGATAAGTGGTACAGTACAGTGTCGCACTGTATGGCGGATGTCGGATCTCTTTTGTTTATCATTGCTCAGCAGGAAAGGCGGTTTCTACGCCGGCGTTCAGTTGAATGGGGTCAGCATTCGCCGGCCTAAACATCTCATTGGTGGACGACTTTAGTGCCCGTTTCTTGTGCTGGGATGCGATCATGCGACGCGCTCGCAACCGTTCAGTCAGATCAGTGGTGGTGGTGGCATCGCATGGCCGGTGTGACACAGAACAGAATCCACGACTGGTTGTGTGACGTGTCGTGTCGTCGAGCTGTACTGTAACCAGTTGGGTGTGAAGTGTCGTGACGTCAACGATTTTCGCTCGGGTTACAGTATTCTGTGACCGAGCCTGGCCAAACTTTCTTTGAGTTTCACGTTGCCTGTCGTGGCTTCGCAATTGCCTGGGCTTCGTGTTGGCCCCTTAGAGCGCGGTACATGAGGGCAAGGGTCAGGATCGCAGCAGGGTCACGGTGTATTAATTTCGCTTTACCGAACTGGAAACTTTTGGAACATATCTGCCAACGTATTAGATCTCTTTGCAACCCGTGAACACTTGAACCTGAGGTCGCGACCCTTGGTTGTGACCCTGCAAAACCGTCTCATATATCGCGCTCTCACCTCACCAACAGGAACCGCGTCACAAAGAACCGCATCTTCGAAAGGCGAAACAAGAGGCGACGAGATCGTCTTAGGGTTGCGGAGCATTTCATGATGAGACTATATTATACATAAAATGTTTTATTTCCATCACAAAAAGCATTTAATTTTTATTTCACAAACTTGAAAAAAATACCAGCCCGATCGATTGCAATAGGTTGCTCCGCAACGCAAAAAAAAACAAGCACTGAACTTCGCTAAGAGAGGAGACTGGAGCACATAAGAGCAGCCCTGACGATATGGGCGATTCGAGGCGCTTTCGCACATAGCCATGTAACAGAGCTGTCGAGCGGGAGCGGGTACAGTATTTGTTTGGGCAAGATTGAGAGGAGGGCCGGCCAAAGGGAAACTGCAGGTATGTTGGCGAAGTAGCTGCTGCGAAGCCGCGCCTTTTCGCTTTGCGATTCCGACCAATTTGTTCTGCAGCCCTCGAGGGCGAGAAAAAAACGGCAGGTTGAGTTGGAGTCCAGCCAGACAAGTCCTGAGAGCCACAGCAGAAGCGAACAGAAGCGAGCACTGGGGAGGGGAGGGGAGGGCCAGGCTATGGCCAGCAATACAGTGCAGTACAGGAGAGTCCTTGACATGACGTGTGCGGTAGGGAATGAATGCCTGCAATGAATGGCCTGGCCTTCTACGAGACGGCTACGCAAGTGGAGGTCAGGCGTCCTCTGTTCACACGAAAGCACGACGGTCGATTGTGCTGACTCTGCGTGGCACGGGATGGGCCAGCAACTAGTCCAGTAGATCGCCACGCCATTGACGGCGATGCCTTGCCTTCTCTTTCCTGCTGTCCTCATCGTAGGCCGCAATCATTGCTCGCGCATAGTGCGCTGTCGTCCATAGTAACTGTGGATCTTCACTGAAGCGTCTTGCAGTGGTACTCATTCGCGCGACGATAGCGCGCCGATAGCGCGACGACAGCGCGACGATAGCGCGACGATAGTGCGCGTGTCGCGTTTCGGTCTCGGCAGCGAGCGTTTAGCCCATTCTCTTGAAGGGGTGGCTCTGCAGCTCGCCTGTGCGACAGTCGCGCCGTCGGCGTCGCTGGCGCGAGTGGGCTCGCGACGAGCTTGCGACGAGTTCGCACAGCCCGGGAGATAATTCCCGGATCGTCAGCATCAGGAAGCAAGAATTGGAACATCGGCGCTAGCACAGTAGGAGTGGAGTAGGGTGTGCCTTCGAGGCGCCTCTTGCTAGCAACGTCACATCACGGCTGTAGGATCAGTGACAGCCTGTGTGCAACTAGCAGCCGGGCTCATCGCGCTGTGGGTGCTAGCACCCAATAAGGGCGCTGTGTGCGCTAACACCCTCCATGCCCCGTAGAGTTCGCCAGTGGACGTCCGCAGATGCAAGTAGTACGGGCGTCGAGGGGCAGCGGTAGACCATTCTTGTCATCAGGCTTGGAGAACTTCTAGGCGAGAAACCCGCGAATTTACGAGAGCCGCCAATTTCTAGCATCCTCCTGCAGAGCAAGGCGATGAGAGACCCTCACCCGCCAGCTACTATTTTTCAGGCGCCTCAAAAATAGAGTCGTACGAGAGCCGTTTCTAGCGCCCTCCTTCCAATCAAGGCGATGAGAGACCCGAACCCGCCAGCTTCACCCTAGTCCCGATCGGCGATCCAGTTCAGGAAACGCTGTTGATCCGACGGCCACGCGGGGCTTACGACGCGAAGGGGCTGGGCTCGCTCGTAGATCAGAAACGTGACTATGCTCATCTCCTTGGTAGATCTCAGACGTCAATTCGTCCAGCGCCGCCAACTCGGCGGAATCGGATTCTAGTACCACCTGGTCGATCGTAACCAATTTCCAGTTCGGCAATTTCCGGTTCGGCAATTTACGGTTCGGCAATTTCCGGTTCGGCGATTTCCAGTTCGGCCCAAACTGGGTTTCATCTTTCCCCATGAGTTCCCAACGGCTCTTTCTCACCTGCTTCAGCCAATCCCCGCAAGCCACGCTCGCTGATACGCCCCCGGATTCGCCGACGGCCGCCATCGTCGCCGAGCGACCGCCATGCGACGACTCGAACGCGTCGCCTACGGATGTGCGACAGCGGGACGCGACAAACACCATTGAGGCTCAAATGCACAGCGAACCCCCCGTCGCAGAGGGGGTAGCTAGTAGTAGCAGTGCGAGTACTAATATGGACGAGCCGTTAGCTTTTAGAGAGTATGACGTGGATTGGGTAACCACCGCCACGTGTCAGTTCTCCAAGCAGTCTGTCGTAAGCCAAGGATGGGACTCCACAGTTTTTTTAATACCTGGGCAAAGCGCCGCAGGCGCCGGATGGGGTTCGGCAGGAGGGTCGGCAGGAGGCCCGGCACGAGGCTCGGTGGGAGGGACAAGCGGCATGAGGGTGAAGAGATTTGGCGCGCAAGGCTGCTCGTTGTCGAAGGAAGCCGAAGCTGCCTTTCAGGTACGGATGAATCCAGGCTGGGATTATAATCGGAAGCACACCAACATGGCTAATAATTTTTGAAACCCTAAACCCTAGCCTTCATGCAATGACCTAATTCCCTTGATTCCGCCTCTCTCTCACCCTTCGCATATCTCTCCTCCCCCCTCCTCCCCACTCCCCCCACACCCCCCCCCCCCCGACACTCCCCCCTCTTCCACACACACCCCCTCCGCACTTCTTGCCTATCAGGAACACGCGAGTGCCCTCTCCCGCCTCTCCCACCCCTCCCTCCTCCCCCTCGTTGGCTACTCCCCCTCCCCCATGCCCTCCCTCCTCTTCTATAATGCCCCTGCCCCCACTCTCCCTCACTCCTCACACATCACCGCCCCCACTCACCCGACTGCTGTGCCTTCTGCTGCCTCTGCTGCTGGGTCGGCTGCTGTCTCCGCTGCTGCATCGGCTGCTGCATCGGCTGCTGCTGCTGCTGCTGCTGCTGCTGCTGCTCCAGTGATTGCTACAGTAGCCACAGAGCCCCTTCCCCTTCCTTGTCCTCTCTCCCTCGCTCTCCCTCACACCACCGCCACCACCAACGGCGGTGATGCCACCGGGGGATTGGCTGGAGAATCCTCACCGTCAATTCCGCAGCCCAAGCGGCTGAGAAGCAGCAGCTTTGCAAGGAACCGCCTGCCGACTATCCCCAGTATAGGCAGCATCAGTAGCAGCATAAGTGGCAGCCTAAGTGGCAGTGGGAGGTCGCTGCTAGGGGGGAGTGGAAGATCGGGCACAGGTGGGAGTGGAAGGGCCATAGGAGGGAGTGGGAGGTCGCTTTTAGGAGGGAGCGGAAGGGCGATAGGAGGAAGTGGGAGGTCGCTTAGCGGTGCTAGTGCTGGGTGCTTCTCTGGTAGCAGACAGGATAGTGATGATGATGGTGATGGTGATGGTGATGAGGACGAAGAGGAGGAGTCGTCGCCGGAAGACAAGAGTGGAGAGAGTGAGGGGGAGGGAAGGGAGAAGGAAGAGGGGAGGTTGAGCGGTGACAGTGGCAGTAGTGCTGCTGGTCCGGAGATTCGTGCGTCCGGAAATCCGCCCACACTCGACGACTCGTCCACACAAGAAGCCTCTAGCATACGTCAGGAGGCTAGCATTTCAACCAGACCGGGAGGGGTTAAGGAGAGAGGAGCAGGTCCCAGTTTTTCTGAGCGAGGAGCGGATTTGGCAAGTTCTGGAGAGACGGCGCTGCAGGCGGGTGCAACCAGTGGTAGAGGGGATGCTATCTATGGCAGTAACGAGTCTGCTTTTGGAGGGGATGAGCGTGGCTTGCTTGCTGCTCCGAAGCCCATTGGTCGTGTCTCTGCTGACCTACTTGCTGCTGCAGCAGCACTAGAAGCTGCGGCCGATGATGACAACGATGGTCGCTCTAAGGGTGGCAATGATGATGATGGCAATGATGGTGATGGGAATGATGATGATGGGAATGATGGTGATGGCAATGATGGTGATGGCGACAGTGACTCTGACAATGGTGGTGACAGCAGTGGTGCGGCAACTGGTACAGCAGATTCGCATCGCCTCTCCCCTTCCTCCTGCTGGCCGCACCTCCCCGCCGCCCCCTCCCTCTCTCGCTCCCTCACTCGCTCCTTCTCCCCCTCCTCCGCTCTCTTCTCTCGCTCCTCTCGCTCATCCCGAAGGGACAGAGCAGCAGAGCAAGCAGCAGAGCAAGCAGCAGCCCCCTCTTCATCACTCCCTCACCCAACCTCCGCAGCCGCCTCCACCCCTTTCCTAACCAGCCCCCCAGGCTCGGGCTCCGCTGCATGCTTTCCAGGCCCAGCAGGCTTGGCAGGCGCGGAAGAGGCTTGGGAGGGCGTGAAGAGGAGGGTGGGGGGGTGGGAGGCGCGGCTGGACGTGCTGGTGCAGGTGGCGGGGGGGCTGGCGTACCTGCATAGACAGGGGGCCGTGCATGGGTCTCTGGGGCCGGCTAACATCCTGCTGTGGGAGAAGCGTGCGGGGTTGAGACATGAGGGCGTGAGGAGGGACGTGCTAGTGCCTGCTGCTGCTGCCACTGCGGCTGATGCTGCAGGGGATGGTGGCTTACATGGCTTGGATAAAGACTCGCTTTGGACTGTGGAGTGGGTGAGTGCAGGAGAATCAGCAGCAGGAGCAGCGCCAGGAGCAGCAGCAGGAGGATCAGCAGCAGGAGCAGCGCCAGGAGCAGCAGCAGGAGGATCAGCAGCAGGTGGAGGCACAAGTTCAGCAGCCGCGGGGGCTTCTTGCATCCCAGACACCCAAGGCATTGCAGAGGCAGGCTCGTTGACGCTGCACGGGGCAGAACTCTCACCTTTCATGACTGGAACAGCAGAGCGAGGCCTGCTCGTGCCAGGAATGCCGGGGAGCGGTTCGCGGGTTCCAGGCGAG
Organism: Closterium sp. NIES-67; assembly: GCA_027943415.1. Classification (NCBI taxonomy): domain Eukaryota; kingdom Viridiplantae; phylum Streptophyta; class Zygnematophyceae; order Desmidiales; family Closteriaceae; genus Closterium; species Closterium sp. NIES-67. The sequence goes on along the minus strand of BQMB01001373.1, from coordinate 1,293,600 downwards.
GCAAGTAGCTCTTCTCTCACGCCAGGAGCGGCAGATGAGGCGCAGGGTTCGTCCATCATGCCAGGGGTGGACATCAGTGCACTGCTAGCCGCGGCTCCCCTCGACGCAGACCCGCTCTCTCTCTTCACAGCAGCCACGGGGATCCCAACCGACAGGCCCTGCATGCTGCCCTTCAAGCCCAATCCTTTTCACAGGGATAGCGGCCTGATGGCTGTGATCGCGGATTATGGCTTGCCCACGGATCTGAGGCTCAGGCAGCTGTTCCCTGCGAGGAATGCGCGGGTGTATGCGACTGGCGCTGGTTCGATGTACCTGGACCCGTCGCTGAGTCACCTTGGTAAGCAGAGAGCGGGAGCTGGCTGGCTGGTGGTGTTCGTATGGACATATCTCCGGCCACTCTATCCCCCCGTGTCTGCCGTCCACCTTGTTTCGAATCTCCTGTCTGCTCCTGTTGCGCCCTTGCCACCCTCTCCCATTCTTTCCCTGCCTTAATACCATCCTGTCCCATTTTCTCGCCCTCTCTCATTCTCTTTCCTTCCTCCTCTCTCTCCCCGCTTTCCATCAGGCCCCTTCCATCCGTCCAACGACGTCTTCTCCCTTGGAAAGCTCATACAGCACCTGCTGCTGCCGCTCCCCCAGCCGCCCAACTCCCTTCCACCGCACTCCACCCCCACCAACCCCAGCGCGATGGCCCCTCCTACCGCCTTCCACTCTGGTCCCTCCACCTCGCAGTTTCTCCCCTCCATCTCCTCATCACGCTTCAGATCCAGGCGCAGCCAGCTGCGGGCGCCTGAGGGGTATGTGTCCTCGCAACCAGGCTCAGAGGGGATGGCGCAAGCACAAGAGATTCAGGCGCATGGGCAGGGGCAGGTGCAGGTGCGCCAGGGGCAGGGGCATCTGGGGCAGGGCCCATCTGAGGGCCCTGGGTCGAACTTCATGTCGCAGTGGCGGTCACTTGCAGCTCCATTTATTGGCTCAGGCAGCAGAGGGGCCGGCGGCCACAGTGATAGCGCTGCTGGTGCTGGTGCTACTGCTGCTGCTGGCGCTGGTAGTGGTGCTGCTGCTGCTGGTGGTGGTGATATTTTTGCTGGCAGTGGGGCTGTTGCTGCTGAGAAGTATGGTGAGAGCAGTCAGATGGACAGCAGCAGCCGGAGCAGCAGCATGGTGCATGGAGGGGCCATCAGCCGCAGCAGCAGCATCGGCAGGAGCGGGCGAAACAGCAGCATCAGCAGGAGCAGCCGCAGTGGCAGCATGCTAAGAGGCAGCGTCGTCAGCCGCAGCAGCAGCATCAGCAGGAGCAGCAGAGGGGGGAGCATGATTCGCGGGTTTGACAGTCGAAACAGCAGCATAATGCGGGGGATTGACAGTCTCAGCAGCAGCATGATCCGAGGGTTTGACAGCAGGAGCAGCAGCATCAGCAGCAACACCACAGGGTTCAGTGTGAGCAGTGGGGTCAGTGTGTGGTCTCCCTGGCGTACCCCCAGGAGAACACCTGGCAGAACAGCTGGGGGAATGCCTGGGAAGCTAGACAGGGGGTTGGAACAGCAGCAGCAGCAGCAGCAGCAGGAGCAGCAACAGCAGCAGGAGACGCAGCAGCTATCCCAGCAGCAGCAGGAGCAGGAGCAACAGCAACAGCTGGAGCAGCAGCAGCAGGAGGGAAGGATCAGGGGGACTCCAGCGGAAGCACCAGCAAGCGCTTGGGGCTTTGCTAGGGTGCTCAATGTTCTGCCCTCACACAAACCCACCTCGACCACCATCACTGCTGCCGCTGAAACTGCTGCCACTGGTGCTACTGCCCGCCCCACACCTTTCTTCTTTAGGAGTGAGAGCGATCATTCAGACGCCGATGGAACTGTTTCAACCGCAAGTGATCCCACAGATGACACGAACCTCCTGACCCCAAGTGCCGATGGGGTGTTAAACAGCATACCCACAGCGGTGGCTGGAGGCACAGCAGGTCTGGAGAGGGAAGGAGATCCTTCGGAATTCCAGCTTGAGTGTGTGAAGAATCTGGTTGTATGGTGTACACATGCGGATCCATCCTACCGGCCAACTTCCATTGTAGTGGAGCAGGCACTAAGGAGTATAGCGGAGGTGAGGAGCGTAGAGGAGATCAGCCACAGGCAGGTGCTGCTGGCGAGACTGAGCAACCTCATACCCCTAGTGCATGTAGGGGTGGGTGAGAAAACTGAAGGCAGCCAGCAGCACATGGAGTGGCTGCTCAGTGGCTAAAGCCTGAAGAATAAAGGCCACACACACAGCGTCGGCCAAATTTGTACCATTCAAACATGTCTTGGTATTATCCTGCGCAGAGGACAGCAGTTGAAGAAAGCTATCAGGGGCGATTCCCCATTTTTCCCCGCAATACCATGAGTCCATTTTGGAAGTGCAGTAGGATGAGAGTGACACTTTTTAGGAAAGGTTGTCTGGAGATGTAACCTGCATTGCAAGTAACCTGAGATTTCAGGAAAATTCTCCTGATTTTGCTGATTTTCATAGTGGCTTCCTGTACCGGCGTTGAACTTTCAGCCTTTGGGAGGGGGGGCACCCTGGATTTTCAGTGTCTTTTTATGTACCAACTGTCAAACATATTTGTGTATGTTTAGTAGACTACATAGGGTCTTGCCATAGAGAGTACAACCCACAAGCTATATACCCCTGTATACTCTCATTCTAGTCAACACTTCTAGCTCTGAGATGGTATCATGAGTAGGTTAGGTCCCCCCCGCCCACCCGCGCTTCTGCCTTAGGTCCTAGCCTGCCCCGTCGCCTAGCGCCTAGCCGCCCCAAGGGCCCCGCTGCCCCGTTGCCTTGCTGGCCCCGCGGCCCCGTTCCCTAGCGCCTAGCCGCCCGCGGCCCCGTTGCCCCGCCACCTAGCGCCTAGCCGCCCCGCTGGCCCTGCGGCCCCGTTCCCTAGCGCCTAGCCGCCCGCGGCCCCGTTGCCCCGCCACCTAGCGCCTAGCCGCCCCGCTGACCCCGCGGCCCCGTCACCTAGCGCCTAGCCCCTGCGGCCCTGTCACCTAGCGCCTAGCCACCCGTGGCCTTGTCGCCCCGTCACCCAGCGCCTAGCCGCCCTGCTGGCCCCGCAGCCGCCCTGCCGCCCCGTCGCCTAGCCGCCCCGTCGCCTAACCGCCCCGTGGCCTAGCCGCCCCGTCGCCTAGCCACCCCGTCGCCTAGCCGCCCCGTGGCCCCGTCGCCCAGCCGCCCCGCGGCCTCATCCTCCAGCCGCCCCGCTGCTCCGCGGCCCCGTCGCCCAGCCGCCCCGCGACCCGTCGCCCCGCTGCTCCGCAGCCCTGTCACCCAGCTGCCCCGCGGCCTTGTCGCTCAGCCACCCCGCGGCCCCGTCTCCCAGCTGCTTAGCCGCCGTGTTTCCCGGTCCCCGCTCGCTTCACCGGCCCTCTCCACCATCCTGCACCGCGCCCCACCGTGCTGCACCTCACTGCACCGCTCTGCATTGTGGCACGGCACTGCACGACGCCCCACCGCACTCCAATGCACTGCACCGTACAGCACTCCTTCTCACTGCTCCTCGTCGCTCCGTCCTGCCCTTCACCACCTGTTCGCAGCTGCAGCGGCCTTCATGGCGGACTCGGTACTGCGCTTTGACGCGGAGGGTCAGCCGGTTGAGTTCGGCTCATGGCTCATCAACCTCTGCCGTCACCTCATTGGTCAGCGGCAGGACGGCCGCTCCCTAGTCGTCCACATTGACGGTACGCTCCCCTGCCCTGACCCTCCTGTTGCTCTCCCCGCTGACCCCACGTTTGCTGACCGTGAGTCCGCCGCCGCTGCTGCCCTTGCATGTGTTGTATGGCTGTCGCGTGACACTGTCGCTCAGCTCACAATTAGCCATGCCCTCCTCTTGTCTGAGCGCCCCCGCTTTAAGTCGGTCAGGACTGCACAGGAGTTCCTAGAGGCTGTTGTCGAGCGTTATTCCACCCCGTCCTTTGCCTCTGCCGGCCGCCTGATCCTTCCCATGCTCTTCCCTGATCTCACGTCTTTCCCCACTGTCGCTGACCTGGTCATGCACCTGCACACGCTCAACGCTAGCTGGCGCGCTGCCTGCACTGAGGCCCAGCTTCGTGTGTTCCAGCCCCCTATCTGCTCTACCCTTTACCTGCTAGCCACCCGCCTCCCCGACTGCCTTGCCACTGCCCGCGACCACTTTCTTAGTCTGCACCCCGCTGATCTCACCCTCTCCGACTTTGTCGACACCCTGTCTGTCATAGAGACTCGTTAGCGCTCTATCGTACAGTCTAGCGGTACTGCGGTGGTCCCTATCTTTCTGGGTTGTGCTCCCGCCCATTGCACTTACTCTGACGGTTCTGCAGCTGTAGCTGAGACAGCCCCTGCTACTCAGACCATTGCCGCGGTGGCCGCAGCGCAGTTATGGTAAGGCTCGCCGCCGCAAGGCTAGGCGCGGCGGGGGTAGTGGAGGAGGGGGGTGGAGGTGGTGGTGGCGGTGGTTCATCCGCTGGCGGTAGTACCGACGAGGGGGCTGGGGCTGGTGCCCCAAAGCAGCAGGCTTAGAAGGAGCAGCAGAAGGCACCACAGCTTGACCAGCAGCCGCAGCCACAGCAGCAGCAGCAGCAGCAGCAGCAGCCGCAGCAGAGGGTCGGCCGCCTCCCGCCTGGGTGGCCTGGCGCTGGTGGTGGTGGTGGTGGCCCCGGTGGTCATGCGCGTAGCTCGTCGTCGGATGGTGGTGCGAGTGACGATCGTTGCCAGTACCAGCTCCAGACATGTCCTCGCCGCGACCTTGTATGCGGTAAGACCGGTCATACCCCTACTCGCTGTTTCAGTCGCCTGGATGACCTGTTTCGTCTCCGTTTCGGCCCCGCGCCGGACCTCCCTGACTGGCACAGTCTGCTCCGCCGTGGTGTTAGGATCTTTGATATGGACATGGATGAGATTAGCTCTACATTGTATGTGCTGTATGTCGATGACTCTAGTGTGACTGGTTCCTATTACCCCGTGTTGCCTAGTGTAGGTCTGACCAGTGTGTATAGTTTAGTCTCCCCTGCTACGTCAGGCGTAGAACCCTTTGCTTTGTTTAGCCTTGGCTCCACCCTAGCTCCTCCGCCCCCAGCCGCCACTGCCGCGCTCTCCTTCACTCTCGACTCTGGCGCGTTTCGGTGTTTCTTTCGGGACCACACTACGTTTATGCCGCTTGTCGTCCCTGCCGCAGTTACCCTTGCAGACCCTTCCTCAGGTCCGGTAGTCGCCCGTAGTTCCACAACTCTCCCCTATCTAGCAGTTCCTTTGGGCTCTCTTACAAGCTTGCACATCCCCTCGTTCTCTCGGAATCTAGTTGGTGTCGACTGTCTTCAGAACCTCGGCGTCACCACTACGTTCCCTGGTCACGAGAGGTACAGTGTCTGTACCGAGGCCGCCACTGGTGCCCCCCTCACCACGTTTCCCCAGGACCCGGTGTCAGGCCTGTTCACGCTGGACACCGCGTTCCCCCCGGTTGGGACGCCCCCCCAGGTGGCAGCGTCTACCCAGGTTGCTGCGGCTTGCTCGTGTCGGTCGCTTACTCACCCGTCGCTTCTGTGGCACCACCGCCTAGGTCACCCCGCCCTCACACGTCTCCGTTACATGTCTCAGCACGGTCTTGTCTTAGGTCTCCCTGCGTCGTTCCCTACGCTCCCCTCCTCGACAACGCCTCCGTGCACCCCCTGTGTCGAGGGCCGGCTCCGCCGTGCCCCTCACTCCTCCTCGTTCCCCCCACCACCTCACTGTTACTGACCCTGCACATGGACGTCTGGGGCCCCGCCCCTGTCAATGGGCCACGTCGTGAGCGTTACTTCCTAGTGGTTGTCGACGACTATACTCGCTACACCGTGTTTCCTCTGGAATGGAAGGCCGAGGTGCCCGACGTTCTTATCCCGTGGCTTGTCTCTGCGCGTGTGCACCGAGGTCTCCCTATCTTGCGTCTTCACTCTGACCGTGGTGGCAAGTTCGCCTCTGGCTGCCTTGGTCGCTTCTATCGTGCGGAGGGCATCACTCAGACGTACACCCTGCCGGACTCCCCGCAGCAGAATGGGGTCGCTGAGCGACGCATCGGTTTGGTCATGGAGGTGGCTCATACCTCCATGATCCATGCTGGTGCACCCCATTTTCCATGGCCATTCGCCGTTCACTACGCCGCCCACCAGCTTAACATGTGGCCGCACCCTAGGCGGCCGCAGGTTTTGCCGACCCTCCTCTGGACCGGGTCTTCTGGTGACGCGTCTGCGTTCCACGTCTGGGGCTGCCTTGCTCACGTTCATGCCTCTGGCACGGACAAGCTGATTGCCCGCACCGTCCCCTGTGTCTTCCTTGGTTTCCCCCTCGACTCGTCTGACTGGCACGTCTACCACCCGCCGTCTCACCGTTTCTTTCACTCTCGCGACGTCACCTTTGACGAGTCCGTCTCCTTCTACCACCGCTTTCCCCACCGTGGTCCCCAGGTCACTCCCCCCAAGTTCCTGGTTCCCCCCCCTCCCCTGGTCGCCCCTGCTCCTCCCCCTCCCCGCTCTGTCCCGTCTGGTGTGTCTCACGTCACCCCCCTCCCATCGGTTGTCCCTGCCGAGGCGTCTGCTGACTTTCGCGGCTCGGCCGAGTCCCTTCCACTGCTTGTCCCCGCCCCGTTCTCTCCTCCCCTATCGCCGACGTTGCTGTCACAGCCTCGGCCGCCTCCGCCGCTGCCGTCGCCGCCACAGCCGCAGCCGCCGTCATCACCGCCGCAGGGGTTTGTGCATTCTAGGGGTGCTGGGGAGCGTGCAAGAGTGGTGCCGGGGAGCGTGCCGGAGTGTTGCTGGGGAGCGTGCCTGTCACAGGATCGAATGTGTCGAGGAAAGGTTGCACTATCGATCAGTACAAGGCGCTTTTATACTTCCAGAGTACATCAGGTAACCAGGTTTATCTTATCCTAAGGGAATAGACCCTTCTAGAAGATAGAATCACCCTGCGTATAGCCACGCGAGGCTATTGGCTTTAAGAGATTACGGCAGGATTACGCTAGATAGCGTGTCTAGAACATTCCATGCCTGGTCGGTGATATAATAATAATAAAGGAAGAAAACCAAAGGATAATGGAAAATGGGGAATATGAGGCAAAAGGCGATGAGATAAAAAGAGGAATGAAATGAAGATGAAATATGGAAAAGGCCAAGTGGTGTAACGGAGTCGTACTCTCACACTTCCCCCCCTCAAAGCTGGGTGGTAGAAGTAACACCCTGCTTGACAAGGTAGTCATGCAGAGGACGACGGGCGTTACCCATGTCGGACTCAGAGACCCAGCTGTCCTCAGAAGGATCATAACCCTTCCAACGGATGAGAAGCTCCACGGTGCCATTCCGACGACGACGATGTGCAAGCACGGACTCGACCTCGTACTCGGGTTCGTTCTGGACGAGGACGGGCGGCGGCGGCGGCGGCTGGCGTCCGACGAAAATTGTGTTCGGGTCCCGATAGGGCTTCAGAAGTTGGACGTGGAAGGCGTTGTGAATCTTCCAGGTAGCTGGCAGGCGTAAGCGGAAGGTAACAGGAGTGACCTGTGCTTCAACGAGAAAAGGCCCGCAGAAGCGAGGTCGCAGTTTAGATGGGAGATGGCTGATGTCCAGGTTGCGGGTGTCAAGGAGAACCTGGTCTCCCACGGAAATGGTGTGGTCGTTGCGATGGCGATCGGCCTGGCGCTTCTGTTGCTGTTGAATGTCAAGGAGGCGCTTATGGGTCCGATCCCAAAGTTGATGCATGGTTGTAATGAAATCATGTGCGGGTTGGACTGTAGGTGATGCTGTCGGTTTTTGTGGTGTGAGTGGGTGGCGTCCGTAGCAGAGGAAGAACGGCGTCTGTCCAGTAGCGGCATGTGTGGCATTGTTGTAAGCAAACTCGAGTACGGGCAGGTGCAAGTCCCATTTGGAGATGTCGTCCTTGCAGGCTGCTCGGAGGAGTTGCTCAACAATTTGGTTGAGGCGCTCGGTCTGTCCGTCTGTCTGCGGATGGTATGCGGATGACATGGCGAGTTTGGTGCCGAGCAGAGACATAAGTTCCTTCCAGAACTTGCTAGTGAACTTGGGGTCTCGGTCGGAGATGAGTGTAGTTGGGATGCCATGCTGTGAGATGATGTGACGAACGAAGAGCTGTGCTGTCTCCTCGGTGCGTGCCGTCGTGTGTGTCGGGATGAAGTGTCCCATTTTGGAGAACTTGTCAATGACGACAAGGATGGCGTCATGACCGCTGGAGGTAGGTGGTAACCCGGTAATGAAGTCCAGGCTAACCACTTGCCATGGTTGTTCTGGGACAGGAAGAGGCTGCAGTAGTCCCGCCTTTTTCTGCTTGCTGCTCTTCATCAACTGACATGTATCACACGAGGTGACGAATTTCTGGACGTCGTCTGCCAGTAGTAGTGTTTGGCGATACCGGTGAGCGTCTTGTTGCTACCGAAGTGTCCGGCGTACAGGACGTCGTGGTATTCTTCGAGTAGTAACTGGCGCAAAGGAGGGTAATTGGGTACCCAGATTTTTGTTGATCCTTTCCGGTACGCGATGTCATTGTCCCACTGTAACAGATGTCGCTTTTCTGCCAATGGAATTTCGGGGTCGATGGCGTACCCGTGGGTGAAGAGTCCCTTGAGTAGTGGATTCATCCCTTCGATCTGAATCGCGGCAACGTGTGCAGGCCGGCTGAGAGCGTCTGCTTTGTTCTTGTGGCCGGGCTTGTACACGATGTCGTAGTGGAAGTGTGTCTCGAGGAAGTCGATCCACCGGACCTGCCGCCTGGAAAGGTTGGGTTGTGTCTTCAAATATTTCAGGCTGCAGTGGTCGGTGTAGACGGTCGTTCGTCGTCCTTCGAGATAGCATCTCCACGCTTTGAAGGCGATGACGATAGCAAGAGCCTCTTTGTCGTGTATCGGGTAGTTGAGTTCTGCCCCATGCAGTTTCTTGCTGAGGTAGGCAATTGGTTGCAGCCCATTCCCCTGGTCTTGCATTAAGACTGCTCCCACTGCCTGGTCGCTGGCGTCAGCTTCGATTACGTAGTCGCGTTCGGGATCTGGCAAGATGAGCACCGGTGCGGACGTTAGTGCTTGTTTCAGCTGCTCCACGGCTTCCTGGTGCTTCGTCTCCCATTTGTAGGGCGTGTTCTTCTTCAGCAGATTCGTGAGTGGTGCCGCGAGTTTTGCATACTGTGGCACGAACCTGTTGTAGTAATTAGCGAAGCCTAGGAACTGCTGCAACTCCTTCACGTTCTCGGGTGTCTTCCACGTACGTACGGCTTCGACTTTCTTGGGGTCGACGTGAACTCCTTGAGCGCTCACCAAGTGGCCTAGAAATTGGACCTTCTCCAGGGCGAATTCGCTCTTGGACAGTTTGACGTAAAATCGTTCTCGTCGAAGAATTTCGAAGACGCGTCGCAGGTGTTCGACGTGCTGCTTCATGTCGCGCGAGTAGATGAGTATGTCGTCCAGGTACACCACCACGCATTCGTCCAGAAGTGGTCGTAGAATGTGGTTCATTTCGGCTTGGAACGTTGCCGGCGCGTTGGTGAGTCCGAACGGCATGACCAAATACTCGTACGATCCGTACCGAGTTCGAAAAGCAGTTTTGTGGATAGAGTTGTCCGCCATCCGTATCTGCCAGTATCCGGACCGCAGATCCAGTTTGGAAAATACCGTGGCTCCCCGAAGCTGGTCAAGCAGGTCATCGATTCGCGGTATCGGATATTTATTCTTGATGGTCTGCTTGTTAAGAGCTCGGTAGTCGATGCACATGCGCAGGCTTCCGTCTGGTTTCGGTGTGAAGAGTACTGGGGCACCGTATGGCGAAGTAGATGGTCGGATGAGTCCTTTGGCTAGGAGATACTCGATCTGCTTCTTCATGTCGGTCAGCTCCGTAGGGCTGAGCCGGTATGGTGCTCGGAAGGTCGGCTTCGAACCCGGTTCCTCCACGATCTCGTGTTGATGCGTTCGGTATGGCGGTAGCTCGTTCGGAAGATCGTCAGGAAGAATGTCTTGGAACTCCTTCAGTAATTCCTTGATTTTTTCTGGAGTTTCCGAGGCTTTCTCTCCGTCATTCTCCACCTCTGTTGCTATCGCCAGGAACCCGGTGTCGGTCCGCTTCACATCCTTCTCGAATCGTGCGAGTGTCTCCACTGGAATATCTCCTGTATCGTCCCAGTTGGGTAGCTGTACTCTCCGTCCATTGTTGTAGATGCTTGCGGTGCGGTTCACCCAGTTGATCTCGGGGTTGAATCTTTTCAGGAAGTCTCGCCCGAAGATCAAGTCAAGCCCTTTGATGTTGGTGATGGGGAGTGCAGGTCTCCAGCGCAGTGGTCCGATTTGTAGATGTAGCACTGCTTCGCCGTGTACTGGTAACTTGCTGCCGTCCACCATCGTTGCAGAGAATCCTGAAGGCTTGTACTCTTCCCGGAGTCGGTCGATCATTGCCTTGTCGCAGACGGTGTGTAACGCTCCGCTGTCCACGAGAGCTTGGAGGCGTCGTCCTTTGCAGATGACCTCGAGCACGAGGGGCAGTCGTTGCTCGGAGTACCCAAAGATAGTTTCATTGATTGGGTCATAGGGTACATCCCAATATTCCGTACACACCTTTGTGTTGTTGTCTACTCCTGAGCTGGCAGCTGGCCGAGGCTGCTTGGAGAACGGCTCTTCTCCAGGGCCCGGAGTTTCCTTGACGACTGTGCGCGTCATTGATGCCGAAGAACTGGATGCATCCGTAGAAGGAGTTCGGGGTTTGTGCAGCTTCTTGTAGACCCCCAGCTTCCTCTTGAGCTGCTTCAGCTCCACCGACGTCTTCCCTGGGGAGCGGGTAGTCGTTGTGGGCTGGTGTCGGGAGAGGACGTTGACTCCGTGGAAAGGTCGGCTTCTTTCCACACTCCTTAATTTGGTCCCCAAGTTGTCCGGTACCGGTATAATCTCCACAGCTGTCTGCTTCTTTTGGAGTCCCTCCCGAATTTTCTCCAAGGCTCTAGCCCCTCGAACATCATAAGTTTTCATTAAAGCATCTTTATAAGATAACTTTAACGAATTCTTATAATTTCTTGGGTCTTCAAGGAGTTTCCCTGTCTCGGCAGAGTCTTTTTTCGCGGAGTCGTATTTTTCCTCGGCGATTTTCCCTGGCGAAGACTGGTCGTGGGGTGGAGATTTTCCCCCATCATTTCCTCCTTCTCGCGTCGAATCAGCTTCGTCGAAGTTGATTTTTCCGGAATCCCGCGGCCGCTTTCGGATCTTTTTATTTTCGCCAGCTAGATCCGCAATCACTGGCGACTCCCGTTTTTTGTCTTCTGATTGGCCGGAAGATTTCCGCCACTGTTGCGTGCCCGATACTCTGCGCGTGCGGCCTTCATTTTGTTGCAGTCGAAGATTCGGTGGCCCGGCACCCCGCAAAAATCACACGTGTAGTTGGTGTTTTTTGGACGTGGCCGCCCCTCGAATCTGTCGACTTCCATCGGGTCGGCGAACGTGGGGTGAGCCGAGCGGTCGCCCTGTCGCGTACTGCCGACGTGCGTCCGTCGTGTTCCGGCGTTGACCATGTCGAAGCGCTCCGCGGCCGAAACGACGTCACTGTAGCTCGCGTAGTTTGACGCTGCGACTTGTCGTTTGACTTCGGTCTTCAGCCCGGCGAGGTACGATTGTACTTTTTCCCCTTCGGTCAGGTCGGGAATGCGGTTATAAAATTCCTCCATCTGCTGCGTGTACTGCGCTACACTCCCGAACTGTCGATGACGATGAATTTTTTCGCGGGCAAGAAAACTCGAATTTATCGGCTCGAATCGTTTCAGCAGGTCGGCGCGGAACTGCTGCCACGTGGCTTCACCGTGGATGAAAGTACTGTTGCCGCCAATCCACTCGAGTGCCGGCCCTCGCATCAGTGTCGCCGCGAGTCGTACGCGTTGACCGTCCCAGACTGGCGAGCTCCATCCGACGGCTGCGAAGTAGATCTCCATCCCGGCGATCCATCTGCGGGCGTCGGAGTTTCGATCGCTCGGATCGAACGGCTCAGGTGGGCGCGGTTTCGGAGCCTCGAGAAACTGCTGCGACTGCTGCGTCGTCGCCGTTGTCGTCTCGTGCTGCGCTCCGGCGAGTCGAGTTACTCGCTCGAACTGGTTTCGCCACGCTTCGCGATCCGCTCGCATTTCCTCCTGAAGGGCTGCGATGCGCGCGAAGAGCTGCTGGGTAACCTCGGTGTTGTCGAAGGTTGCCATCCTGTTCAAAACACGCACGGAGGGGGTAATTCGAAAATCGCGGAGCTGGTGCTTACCAGAATCGGCGTCGAATTGGTCGCCCCCGGCGGTTTTTCGAGGCAGGATCCCCGCTGCTGCTGCTTAGCTGAGCGCGGCCGAGTGAGAAAAGCTCTGATTACCAAGTGTCACAGGATCGAATGTGTCGAGGAAAGGTTGCACTATCGATCAGTACAAGGCGCTTTTATACTTCCAGAGTACATCAGGTAACCAGGTTTATCTTATCCTAAGGGAATAGACCCTTCTAGAAGATAGAATCACCCTGCGTATAGCCACGCGAGGCTATTGGCTTTAAGAGATTACGGCAGGATTACGCTAGATAGCGTGTCTAGAACATTCCATGCCTGGTCGGTGATATAATAATAATAAAGGAAGAAAACCAAAGGATAATGGAAAATGGGGAATATGAGGCAAAAGGCGATGAGATAAAAAGAGGAATGAAATGAAGATGAAATATGGAAAAGGCCAAGTGGTGTAACGGAGTCGTACTCTCACAGTGCCAAGGTACTAGAGCGGGTTCCCGTTTTGGGGGTGCTAGCGTGGGGCTTCTCGGAGGGAGCCCTGGTGCCGTCGGAGGTTCTGGTGTTGGCGTCGAGGAGCAGCCGCCGGTGTCTGCTCTTTGCCTCCTTGGCCTCCCTTCCCCTGACCGCACGCCGGTGCCTCTTCGATCGCCACCGCCTCCTTCTCTGCCAGTCTACGGCCCTATGTTTCCTCCAGCTGACTCTTCACCGGATCGTTTCCCTCCTCGTTCTCCTCCTGTGTCTCCTCCCCTCTCTCCTGACCCGACTCGTCCGTCTCACCTCTGGGCTCGTCATCCTTCTCGTGCTCGTCCTACCTCCCCTGTTCCTCGTTCTCACCCTATGTCGATTCGCTCCCACGCATCTCGTGCTCCTCTGCTCCTCCCGTCTCCTCCTCTGTCATCGCTCGTTGTGGCCCCGCCTCCGTTTTCTGACTTCCTCCGTGCCGCGTGTCCCCTTGTTCCTCGTCTCCTTGCCTCCCTTGTTACCGACCCGTCTGTTCTTGTTTGAGCCTTGACACTTTTGTCGCTGCCGTCGCTGACTTCGCCACTACCCGCCACCTTGACTATGCCACTGCTTTGGTCTCTGACCCTGCCTGCCCTCCGTCCGTCAGGGGTGTGGCTGCCCTTGGCAGTGACGTCCAAGAGGACAGACAGTATGAGCTTGCTTTCTTTTTAGAGGCCACTCCCCATCTCTGTTCCATGCTGCTAGTCCCTGAGGGTGACCCAGACGCCCTTGACATCCCGACCCCTCGCACCTACGCTGAGGCCACCTTGGGACCCTGGGCCTCTCAATGGATAGCTGCCATGGAGCAGGAGATGGCATCTTGGAGATCCACCGGTACCTTCGTCGACGCAGTTCTTCCATCTGGGGTGAACGTATTCGATGGCCGATGGCTCTTCAAGGTGAAGCCCCCTCCTGGAGAGCCGCCTGTCTTCAAGGTATGCTACGTTGCTCGTGGCTTCAGTCAGCGTGAGGGGGTTGACTTCTTTCAGACTTTCGCCCCGACCCCAAAGATGACTACTCTTCGGGCACTGCTACACGTAGTAGCACAGCGTGACTACGAGCTTGCACTCACTCGACTTCTCCATTGCTTTCCTCCAGGGCAGTCTACACGAGCAGGTCTACCTGTGCCGCCCCTAAGGCTTCTCCGGTACCTTCCCCCCTGGTACCAAGTGGCTCCTCCGACGCCCCGTCTACGGCCTGCGTCAGGTGCCCCGTGAGTGGCATGACACGCTCCATGCTACACTTGCTGACCTGCAGTTCTTCTCGTCGTTTGCGGACCCCTCGCTCTTTGTCCGTTCCGGCCATACTCCGTTCTACTTCCTTGTTTACGTAGATGATCTGGTCTTTGATACTGCAGACAGAGACGCGCTGGCCTCTGTAAAAGCCGAGCTGCTGAGGAGACACACCTGCACTGACCTAGGAGAGCTGTGCCGCTACCTTGGCTTGCAGATCTCCAGGGACAGAGCAGCGCGCACCATCACTCTCACACAGTCACACTTGGTGCACCAAGCCCTTCAGAGCTTTGGCCTTCAGTTCTCTTCCGCACAGCCCACCCCTCTGCCTGTAGACTACAGACTCTGTGCTCTAGTTCCGGAGGAGGCAGTAGAGCCAAGTGGTCCTTACGTAGAGCTGGTGGGCTGCCTCATGTACCGGATGACTTGCACTCGTCCAGATCTCGCATACCCTCTCACCATCCTGGCCCGCTTTGTGGCCTCTGGTAGACACCGACCACATCACTGGTCTGCAGCTAAATGGGTTTTGCGTTATCTAGAAAGTACATCGGGCATTGGGCTAGTGCTAGGAGGACGCAGACAAGTGGTCCTTACCGGGCACACAGACACTTCTTGGGCAGATGGCATCGAGACTCTCAGGTCCTCCCAGGGCTACTGCTTTAGCCTAGGTGTAGGTGCTGTCTCGTGGAGGTCCACCCGCTCATCGTCTGTTGCCCAGTCTAGCTGTGAGGCTGAGATCTACGCCGGTGCCATGGGAGCACATGAGCTCCGTTGGCTGAATTTCTTGCTCATAGACTTAGGTGAGCGGCTTAGCTCTGCCCCGGTCCTGTACACTAACAACAGGGCCATGATCCTCCTGTATCAGGAGTCCAGACTCGAGGGCCGAGCGAAGCACATCCAGCTGCGGTAATTCCTGTTTGTCATTGGATCGAATGTGTCGAGGAAAGGTTGCACTATCGATCAGTACAAGGCGCTTTTATACTTCCAAAGTACATCAGGTAACCAGGTTTATCTTATCCAAAGGGAATAGACCCTTCTAGAAAATGGAATCACCCTGCGTATAGCCACGCGAGGCTATTGGCTTTAAGGGATTACAACAGGATTACGCTAGATAGAGCGCACCAGTACATCCCGAGCCTGGTCGGTGATATAATGAAAATAACAGGATAAACCAAAGGATAAGGGAAAAGGAGAAATAGGAACCCAAATGGAATGAGATAAAAAGAGGAATGAAATAGAAAGGGAATATGGAAAGGAGAAAGGAATGGAACGGGGTCGTACTCTCACACTGTTGTATGAGCTACAGCAGTGTCGCCAGGCCCGCGCTATACACTTGGCCTCCGGTGCCAACACAACTGATATCTTTACGAAGGCGCTTGCGCCTAAAGATCATCAGGGGCACTGTGTACAACTTGGACTCGTTCCTGTAGCACCTCATTTGCTAGGACATTGATTTTGTATAGCTCTTTATATATTATCATGATTGGCCTTTTGGCTTTCTCCTAGTGGCTGGATTAGTAGTGTCGCCGTGGCCTTGTTCTTGCCTTGTTTGTACTCTTTTGACTGGTCTTTAGACCCCTTCCTCAGAGGTTGGACTAGTAGTGCCGCCCTGAGCTGTTTGTCTCTCACCAGGCTCTGTCCATATCTAGTCTAGGGGGTGTGTCAAACATATTTGTGTATGTTTAGTAGACTATATAGGGTCTTACTATAGAGAGTACAACGCACTAGCTATATACCCCTGTATACTCTCATTCTAATCATCACTTCTAGCTCTGAGACCAACATTGTATTTTCGGAGTGTTTTTTGGTGTAGACACTAACGGGTCAGCGTCATACCAAGTATTAACAGCGAAACAACATGTACCGCAATTAGCGGAATTTTCAATCCCATCGACGCGGCACCCCCCTATCCCCCTGTCAATCATGCCGACTGATTTACAGCGAGGTTAAGCCTGGGCGGGAAGACCAATTGGTTCTTGACCCAGTTTGGGGTCAAAACGCCAATCGCATCTTGGATTCCTGCAACAATACTGCATTGCTGGCCACACGGTGGCATCGCGACGCATGCGGTGCGATGCATCCGGCTCCCAACGCAGCATGTGCGTGCAGCAACCAGCTTGACAAAAGGGCCACACACCGCACCGCCAGCTCCCCCTGACCCACCTCTTCCCTTTCATCGCCATCTTCAAAACAAAGGTGATTATATGCCCAGCACAGCTATGTCCTAAGCAGAACCTTTTAGTAGATGTAGTAGCACGCCTTACTGTAACAAAGGCCAGCAGTTTTGCCCTACCTTCCTGATCTCCCCGCTCTCCATGTCCAGCCAAGAAGTTATGGCTGGCGTGGGGGATGACGTCGATGACGACGCAACGGCCTGTGCTGTCGCCAGCGCACAACCGTTACGTTTTCCCCTGCCAGCGCACACAGCTCTAGATCTCCTCCTCCCAAAAACCTCCCCGTCAAGTGTCTCTCCCACCGTCGCTCCCACTCCGGCTAGTGGCGCCACTCCTGTAGATGACCCTTCGCCCCTACCGTCGATAGCTCCCATTCCGGAGCGTGTATCGCCTCTGCCCAAGCCAACATCTTACCCCACCGCACGTGCTGACAATGTGCCTGTGTGGGTGAATGAGGCAGCGGCCATTCCCGATCCACTCCTCGCACCCGTGTGGATCCCAGCAACTGAACCCACGGAAATGCCACTCCCCGATAAGCCTGAGTCCAGCGGCACGGCTGCAAAACAGCTCGGGCGCTTCTGTCAGGGGACTCTCCCGTTCGTCTCCACCCCGACACCTCCTGCATCTACCTCCTCTACCAACAATGACGCAACTAGCGATGCCCCAACTCCCACGCTCAATCTTATTGAGCTGCTTTACGCTGATGCCCATTACAAGCTTAAGTCGGTCTGGCATGAGAGATACCCTTTGCTGCTACTAACTACTACTGTTGGTGGCTTTCCTGCGTTTAAGTGCAGCGTCTGCCTCGAGCATGCTGGAGATAGCGGCAAGAGTGGACGCGGAGGACATGGAGCGTCCGACGTCCAAGTCCAGGCTTTCAAGTGGCACCAGTGACTCAAAAGCACAAGCTTGCAATTCAACGTCAAGCCGACCTCCTTCTGGAAACCTCTTGCCAGCCGCGCATCGACACCAACCTCGTCACCCACAACGTCGAGCAGGAACGCGCCGTCGCTCTTCTCGACGCCCATGGAGCCCATGGAGGCATGGCTGTGGCTCGTCAAGTATCTGGCCAAGCGAGGAGTACCGGGATTCCCCAAAAAGGGTTACGGCACGTACTATGACTCGTACATGCTCCACTTCCCCTCACTGTGCTTGCATATGCATCTGGACTCGTCGTGTTTTTTTGTACCGTTGGGCATCTAGTAATCACATGGTCATGCCTTGCGTATTGCAGGTATGGCTTTGGGGAGTTCACCCAGGCAACTGCCACCTGGGTGCAAACCACCCAGATTAACCACATCTGCGCGAGGTTATTCTTGGGCATCAGCTGTGATGAATCAACCGACAGGTGTCGCGGCAAGCACTTAATCGTCTACGCAAAGTTTCTGCGCGAGGGGAGGATTGTGACTGAGTTTTTTGCTCTACTGACTGTCGACGGGGCTGATGCGGGTTCTCTCGTTCAGCTGCTCTTGTCCCACCTATCTGCAGTAGGCGTGGACTTGATGCGCTTCAATGGCATCAGCACCGACGGTGCAGCGGTGATGCTGGGTTACCGAAATGGAGTTGTCGCACGGCTCCGCACGAGGATTCCCCACCTCGTGTCATGCCACTGCATCGCACATAGGTAACATTGTTTCTGGTGGACTTTCTCATGCCTTTTGTTGGGTGCAATATCTCTCTTACGAGGATTTCTAACAACCATTTCTTAATATCTTTCTTTTGTCAATGCTGAAGGGAGGCACTGGCAGCCAAGGATGCTGCAAACTCATTGCCGGAGTTCGGCATGTGGCTCGCGGAGTATCTCGGCCGCTCTGGTCCATGGCACCAGCGGTTCCTAGACCTACAAGACCTCTTTAGTCAGACTAGTCTGGAGTTGTAGGGGATTTGCAACGTCCGATGGCTGTCTTGTGGTGAGGCAGTCCTGAGGTTGGTTGCTATTATGCCAGGTGTCATCGTCATGCTTTATGAGTTCGATGACCAGTCGATGTATAGGATGGCCACGAGTTTCACCTTCCAATTTGTCCTCTACTATCTTGCCGACCTGCTTGAGCAGCTGAATTTCTTGAACAAGCCGTTCCAACAACGCGAGGTGAGCATCATAACTTTTTCTTTATAAGTATTTTAACTGGCTCTATTGAAATTTCACGGGTTCCATCGATCTTGAGAATGCCCATGTACATAGATACTGCTTTGGAGTGTCGCCTTCTTATGCACATGTATGCCTCCCTGTTTGCCACTGCAGCTCGATCTTGTCGCCGTCCAGTCCCAGATCGTGCGCACTACAAGCTTCATCAAGTCATGCTACGTTGACTGCAGCGACGAGTTTGGGGGTGGCGTCAGTGAGCGCCACTCCAAGTTCCTCAAGAGGCATGGCAAGGGAGGCTCATGGCACATGACAGTGGAGGGCGTGGACACGGACGGCCAGCCAACGACCCACACCTACCTCCTGCATGACGACCCTCTTGATTGCTACGACAGCCGTTCAGTGAAGACCATTGCGTGGACCTGGGGACCTTGATGGCAGAGCAGATGGTTACCAACATGCTGGATTGTTTAGAGGACCTGGAGGCACTGTCGGGAGTGCGCCTGCACATCGTGGACGGCTGGCCGCTAGGGCGACAGGAGCTCAACGAGTACTAAAGGAGAACCTCCAGTCCTTGATTACGCTGTCCTTAGTCGGACGAGATTCTCCCAGGCAATTCGGCTTCGTTGTAGAACTAGTTCGGAATGTCCTCTGTTAATCATCTTACTTCCCATGCTGATCTACCATGCTCGTCCCATGGTCTTCTACTAAACCATCACTTCGATTGCTTCCGTTTTCTTTGATGCGTGGCGGGCATTGACATATGCAAAGCATTCAAGGAGCTGCGCATTTTCTGCCTGGTCCGAGCTGCTGCCCCAAAGACAGAGAAGTCATTCCACGCTGGCTTGAAGGCGACGCTGAAGACTCCGGATTGGCAGGTGGCATACCCCAACATCGTAAAGCTGTGGATCACAGTCGTCGTTCTCCCGCTGAGCACTGTCGAGTGCGAGCGGGGCTTCTCAAGGCAAAACATCATCAAAAGCTGGCAATGGGGAGCAATTAAGGATGCGCGGCTCTCCAACCTCATGGCTATGGCCCTTCTTGACTACGAGCCGAAGTGGGAGGAAGTGGTGGGCATCTGGCACAGCTACAATAAGAGAAAGCCCTTCAACCTTCATGCTGAAAGAAATTGACAAGTGGTGTAGGAGACAAGTATAGAATCTGCAGACACAAGTACTTGAAGTAGAAAGTAATACTGGAAGTACCTCTAGTAACATCAAGTATTAACAAGTTGTAATAGCAGAGTCAGTGTTACATCCTTGCGATACTTCAAGACTTAAACAAGGATCTTTGATGGAATGGTAGACTAGTAAGACAGCGGAAGTCTTAGAACTTGTAAGTGTTGACCAGAAATTAATGAAGAACAAGTTAATAATTGAAGTCATACAAACTACTCTTATACCTACTAGAAGTACCTTTTCGGTAATGTACCTGTTCAAAACTATTTGCGCTATGCGCTCTAACCGCTACTGAAAAGAACGCGACTGTTCGCGTGACTGAAACGGCCTACTGACGTAATCATCCAGACAAGCGCTATTTGCTGACGTCATTCTACGGATGATAATTATAGTGTAACTTGACAATATCTATCGGAAGTATGATTTTATCACAACACTCCCCTTCATTTCTGAAAGTCCGATAGTGTCACTTCTTGATAATTCCGCAGAGTTCGTTGCAGTACTGGAGCTTCTAACGTGTCAGCTTCTTGGTGAGAAAATATGCAGCCATTTCATTGGTCAAGCAGTAGACCAATCGCATTCTCCCCCCTCTCGACTTCATCTTTTACGAAGAAGTATCGTAACGAAATGTGTTTCGTTCTGTTGACGAAACCGGGTTGGTGTGCAATTCTGATAGCACTTTGGTTGTCGCACTGCAGGGTGAACTGTATAGTTGTCGTCAATTTCGCTTCCTCCCGTAGCTCTTGTAGATAGAGACCTTCGCGAGTAGCTGTGCAGGCAGCTATGAACTCGGCTTCAGCAGATGATAGGGCTACGAGCTCTTGCTTAGTCGAATTCCACGAGATAGTCCCAATCGGTTCAAGATGATAGATGAAGCCGGTGCGAGATCAGCGATTAGAAGTATCTGCTGCACGATCAGCATCGACGTACCCGTTAAGATATAAAGTTTTCGTAGTAGTGACTTGATAGGTAAGTCCGACTTCAGGTGTCGAAACGAAATACTGTAGAGCGCGAAGAAGATCTAGCCGATTCTCCCCCTCAGGCCGATGCAGAAATTGCGCGAGCTGGCTAGCGGCATAGGCGAGATCCGGACGACATGTTACAGCTGCGAATAGAAGACAACCCAGCTGCTGCTGATAAATCTGTAGTTCAGTGTTATCGAGTGGAGTAGTATTGGGTTTGTAGTCCGTCGGTAGAGATCGGTAAGGAGTGGTTACAGTTGGAAGGTGTGAGGTTAAAACGTGCGGCTAGTGTAGCTGCATACTTGGAAGCTGTAAGATGAATAGCAAATGTTGTTCAGTGGATGATAAGCTTGCGCCTAAAGATCATCAGCGGC
This sequence comes from Closterium sp. NIES-67, assembly GCA_027943415.1. Taxonomy (NCBI): domain Eukaryota; kingdom Viridiplantae; phylum Streptophyta; class Zygnematophyceae; order Desmidiales; family Closteriaceae; genus Closterium; species Closterium sp. NIES-67. Next base: position 1,272,839 of record BQMB01001373.1, on the reverse strand, counting down.
ACTGCTTGCAACTTGGTCTAGTTCCTGTAGACTCTCACTTGCTAGGACCTTGAATATGTACTCCTCTTTATATATGTCTTCCAGTGGCCGGACTAGTAGTGCCGCCCTGGTTTGCTCGTGTCTTGTTTGTACTCTTACAGACTAGTCTTCTGACCCCTATCTCAGAGGTTGGACTAGTGGTGCCACCCTGAGCTGTGTGCTTCTTGCTCAGCACTACCCCTTATCTAGCCTTGGGGGTGTGTCAACTTATACCTACATTTGCATGTAGAAGTTATAGGGTAGAATAGGTGTATGTTCTTAGAGAGTACAACCCAACCCATATCTTGCTTGTTCTCTCTTGTTTTCAATCATTCTAGTATTCTAACAGTAAGAAAGGAAAGGAGAAGATTGACGAGGAGACTGCAGAAGAGGAGGATGATGAGGAGGAGGCGGGGACAGAGGAAGAGACCGAGCTGGAGGGTGATGGCCCTGCTGACCGCTGGGATGATGAGGATGAGTAGCGAAGTTAGGTAGTAGTGACAGTAAATTAGACAATAGTGAACCTGTAGTACAGGTAGTAGAGTAGACTGCTGCTGACAGGCTGATGGCCATGGCCCTCTAGAGTGCCACACTTGCTACGTGCAGCTAGCCACTATTTACATCTTTCTGTAGAGCATTTGGTTCTTTCATATTGAACAACACTGCTGTAAGGAGCTTTGGAATGGTGACTGACTGCCAGTATGTCCTAGGAAAATCAGTATCCATTCCCACCATAACCCTGATCATTCAGTCTTCTCCACAGTACCGACCCTGAAAATTCTGGGCAAGACACGATACCGACCCTAACGGAAAGTTTTTTTTTTTTTTTTTTTTTTTTTTTTTTTTGTAGAGCCTGATCGATTAGTGTGGTCCAAAATCAATTTGGGGGCCTGATTGTTAAATTTAACGAATGACTAGAACCATGGCACACAAAGGAATATAACCTAGAGGGTTGTACTCTCTAAGGCACAACTATGTGTAGTCTATAACAACATACAAGGATATATTTGATACTCCCCCTAGACTAGATAGGGGCAGTGCCTGGTGAGAGACGAGCAGCTAAGGGTGGCACTACTAGTCCAGCCTCTGAGGCAAGGGTCTACGAGACCAGTCAAATGAGTACAAACAAGGCAAGAGCAAGACCAAGGCGGCACTACTAGTCGAGCCACTGGGAAGAGGCCACAAGGCCAGTCACGGTAATATATATAAAGGTATGTACACAATCAAGGTCCTAGCAAATGAGAGGCTACAGGAACGAGACCTAGCTATACACAGTGTTGCTGACGATCTTTAGGCGCAAGCGCCTTCGTAAAGATATCAGCTGTGTTGGCACCGGAGGCCAAGTGTACTACGCGGGCTTGGCGACGCTGCTGTAGCTCACGCAGGAGGAGTCTAGGCTCCTGACACAGGAGGATCATGGCCCTGTTGTCAGCGTACAGAACCAAGACAGAGCTAGGCCGCTCACCTAAGTCAGTGAGCAAGAAGGTCAGCCAGCGGAGCTCCTGTGACGCCATGGCACCAGCGTAGATCTCAGCCTCATAGCTAGACTAAGCAACAGACGAGGAGCGAGTGGACCTCCACGAGATGGCACCTGAACCAAGGCTAAAGCAGTAGCCCTAGGAGGACATGAGAGTCTCGGCGTTGTCTGCCCAAGAAGCATCTGTGTGCCCAGTAAGGACCACTGGTCAGCGTCCTCCTAGCACTAACCCCATGCCCGATGTACTTGCTAGATAACGCAAAAACCTCTTAGTTGCCGACCAGTGCTGTGGTCGGTGTCTGCCGGTGGCCACAAAGCGAGCCAGGATGCAGAGAAGGTATGCGAGATTTGGACGAGTGCAAGTCATTAGGTACATGAGGCAACCCACCAGCTCTGCGTAGGGACCACTAGGCTGAACAACCTCCTCCGGGACTGGAACAGAGAGTCTGTGGTCTTTTGGCAGAGGGGTGGGCTGTGCGGAAGAGAACTGAAGGCTGAACCTCTGAATGACCTGGCGCACCAAGTGTGACTATGAGAGAGTGATGGTGCGCGCTGCTCTGTCCCTGGAGATCTGCAAGCCAAGGTAGCGGCGCAGCTCTCCTAGGTCAGTGCAGGTGTGTCTCCTCAGTAGCTCGGCCGTCTCGAAGGCCAGCGCGTCTCTGTCTGCAGTAGTAAAGACCAGGTCGTCCACGTAGACAAGGATGTAGAATGGAGTATGGCCGGAACGGACAAAGAGCAAGGGGTCTGTAGACGACGGGAATAACTGCAGGTCAGCAAGTGTAGCATGCAGCGTGTCGTACCACTCACGGGGTGCCTCGCGCAAGCCGTAGACGGGGCGCCCGAGGAGGCACTTGGTACCAGGGGGAAAGGTACTGGAGAAGCCCTGGGAGCGGCGCAGGTAGACCTGCTCATGTAGACTGCCCTGGAGGAAAGCTATGGAGAAGCCGAGGGAGTGCAAGCTTGTAGTCACGCTGTGCTGCTACGTGTGGTAGCACCCGAAGAGTAGTCATCTTCGGGGTCGGGGCGAAGGTCTGAAAGAAGTCCACCCCCTCGCGCTGACTGAAGCCTCGAGCAACGTAGCATGCCTTGAAGATAGGCGGCTCTCCAGGAGGGCGCTTCACCTTGAAGAGCCATCGACCATCGACTACGTTCACCTCAGGTGGGGGAACTGCGTCGACGAAGGTATCGGTGGATCTTCGAGATGCCATCTCCTGCTCCATGGCAGCTATCCATTGAGAGGCCCAGGGTCCCGAGGTGGCCTCAGCGTAGGTGCGAGGGGTCGGGATGTCAAGGGCGTCTGGGTCACCCTCAGGGACTAGCAGCATGGAACAGAGATGGGGAGCGGCCTCAGACAGGAAAGCGAGCTCGTACTGCCTGTCCTCTAGGGCGTCACTGCCAAGGCAGCCACACCCCTGACGGACGGAGGGCAGGCAGGGTCAGAGACCAGAGCAGTGGCATAGTCAAGGCGGCGGATAGTGGCGAAGTCAGTGACAGCAGCGACAAGAGCCGACAGACTCGAGACAGGAACGGACGGGTCGGTAAGGAGAGAGGCAAGGACACAGAGAACAAGGGGATGCACAGCACGGAGGAAGTCAGAGCACGAGACGCATGGGAGTGAAGCAACATAGGGTGAGACCGGTGAACAGGGGAGGTAGGAGGAGCACGAGACGGACGACGAGACCAGACGTGAGACGGAGGAGTCGGGTCAGGAGAGAGGGGAGGAGAACAGGAGGAGAACGTGGAGGGAAACGAGCCGGAGAGGAGTCTGGGGGAGGAAACACTGGGCCGTAGACTAGCAGAGGAGGAAGCGGCGGCGACGGAGGAGGCACTGGCAGGCGGTTAGAGGAAGGAAGACCGAGGAGGCAAAGAGTGGACACCGGTGGTGACTGCGACGACTGCTGCCCAACTCCAACACCAGAAACTCCAGCGACAGCACAGCTCCCTCCAAGAAGCTCCACGCCAAAACCCCCACAACGGGAACCCGCTCCAGTACCCGCTCCAGCACGCTCTCCAGTACCCCCAGAACGCACGAACCCCAGCGGCGGGGACGACGGCGGCGACGGCGGTGGTAGAGGCGGCTGCGGCGGTGACAGCAATGGCGGCAGCCAGGGAGAGGAGACCGGGGCGGGGAGGGGCGAGGGGAGGGACTCCGCAGAGCCGCGAAAGTCAGCAGACTCCTCGGCAGGGACACCCGACGGGAGAGGGGTGACGTGAGACACACCATACGGGGCAGGGAGGGGAGGGGGGGGAGCCGGGGCAACCGGGGGAGGGGGAACCAGGAACAGGGGGGGGGTTACTGGGGGACCACGGTGGGGAAAACGGTGGTAAAAGGAGACGGACTCGTCAATGGTGACGTCGCGGGAGTGAAAAAAGTGGTGAGACAGCGGGTGGTAGAAATGACAGTCAGATGAGTCAAGGGGGAAACCAAGGAAGACACAGGGGACGGTGCGGGCAGTGAGCTTGTCCGTGCTAGAGGCACGAACGTGAGCAAGGCAGCCCCAGACGTGGAACGCAGATGCATCCCCAGGGGACCCGGTCCAGAGGAGGGTCCGCGAAACCTGCGGCTGCTGAGGGTGCGGCCACAGGTTAAGCTGGTGAGCGGCGTAGCGAACAGCAAATGGCCACAGAAAATGGGGTGCATCGGCATGGATCATGGAGGTCCGAACCACCTCCATGACCAAACCGATGCGTCGGTCAGCGACCCCATTATGCTGCGGGGAGTCCGGCAAGGTGAACGTCTGGGTGATGCCCTCCGCACGACAGAAGCGACCAAGGCAGCCAGAGGCGAACTCGCCACCACGGTCAGAGTGAAGACGCAAGATAGGGAGACCTCGGTGAACACACGCAGAGACAAGCCACGAGATAAGAACCGATCTAGGGGAAACACAGTGGTGTAGCGCGTGTAGTCGTCGACAAGCACTCTCGACGCAGCCCATGGACGGGGGCGGGGCCCCAGACGTCCATGTGCAGGGTCTGCAGCGGTGCGGCGGTGGGGGGGAACGAGGAGGAGTGAGGGGCACGGCGGAGCCGGCCCTCGACGCAGGGCATGTACGGTGGCGCTGGTGAGGAGGGTAGCACGGGGAACGACTCAGGGAGACCTAAGACAAGATCGTGCTGAGACATGTGACGGAGACGTGTGAGGACAGGGTAACCTAGACGGTGGTGCCATAGAAGCCGTGGGGTGAGTAAGCGACCGACAAGAGCAAGCCGAAGCAACCTGGGTAGATGCAAATACCTGGGGAGACGTCCCAACCGGGGGGGCCGCAGTGTCCAACGTGAACAGGCCAGACACCTGGTCCCGGGGGAACGTGCTGAGGGGAGCACCAGTGGCGGCCTCGGTACAGACAGAGTACCGCTCATGACCAGGGAACGTAGTGGTGACGCTAAGGTCCTGGAGGCAACCGACACCAACAAAGTTCCTAGAGAACAAGGGGATGTGCAGGCCTATAGGGGAGCCCGAAGGAACCGCCGGACAGGGAAGGGTGGTCGAGCTACGGGTGACTATAGGACATGAGGAAGGGTCTGCAAGTACAACTGCGGCGGGAGCGGCAAGCGATGTAAGTGTAGTGGAGTTCCGAAAGAAACACCGGGAAGCGCCGGAGTCCAGGGTGAAGGAGAGCGCGGTAGTGACAGCAGGGGTCGGAGGAGCGAGGGTGGAGCCAAGGCTAAACAAAGCAAGGGATCCTACGCCTGACGTAGCAGGAGAGCTTGAACTAGTCACACCTACACTAGGCAGCAAGGGGTAATAGGAACAAGTCACACTAGAGTCATCGACATACAACACATACAAAGCAGAGCTAATCTCGTCTATGTCCATATCAAATATCCTAACACTACGGCGGAGCAGACTGTGCAAATCAGGGAGGTCTAGCGCCGGGCCGAAGTGGAGACGAAACAGGTCGTCTAGGCGACTGAAACAACGAGTGGGGGTATGGCCGATCTTACCACACACGAGGCAGCGGCGAGGACCGGTCAGGAGCTGGTACTGGCAGCGTCCGTCACTCTGACCACCACTCGATGTCACGCTGCGCGCACGACCACTGCGACCACCTCCACCATCGGTGCCAGGCCACCCGGGCGGGAGACGGCCGACCCGCCGCTGCTGCTGCTGCTGCGGCTGCTGGTGCTGCTGCTGCTGGTGGTCCAGCTGCGGCGCCTGCTGCTGCTGCTGCTGGGGCTGCTGCTCCGAGGCACCAGCCCCAGCCCCCTTGTCAGTACTGCCAGCAAGCGAACCACCTCCACCCTCTCCTCCGCTACCTCCGCCGCGCCCAGCCTTGGGGCTGCGGCAGCCGCGGCGACAGTCTCCACAGTAGGGGCTGTCTCAGCGACGACAGCTGTACCGTCAGAGTAAGCACACTGAGGGGGGGCACAGCCCTGAAAGACAGTGACCGTCACAGTACCGCTAGACTGGGCGATAGAACGCTGACGAGTCTCTATGACAGACAAGGTATCGACAAAGTCAATGAGGGTGAGGTCAGCGGGGTGGAGACTAAGAAAGTGATCGCAGGCGGTAGCAAGGCGGTCAGGGAAGCGGGTGGCAAGCAGGTAGAGGTTAGAGCAGATGGGGGGCTGAAACACATGAAGCTGGGCCTCAGTGCAGGCAGCGCACCAGGTCGTGTCTAGCGTGCGCAAGTGGGCGGCCAAGTCAGCGACAGTGGAGAAAGACGCGAGATAAGGAAAGAGCATGGGCAGGATCAGGCGATCGATGGAGGCAGAGGGCGGGGTGGAATAGCGCGTGACAACAGCCTCTAGGAACTCCTGTGCAGTCCTGACCGACCTAAAGCGGGGGCGCTCAGACAGGGGGAGGGCATGACTAATCGCGAGCTGTGCGACAGCGTCATGCGACAACCAGACAACACGGGCAAGGGTAGCAGCGGCAGCTGACTCATGGTTAGCAGACGTGGGGTCAGCGGGTAGAGCAGCAGGGGGGTCAGGGCAGTGGAGCGTACCGTCGATGTGAACGGCCTCATCCTGCCGCTGACCAGTGAGGTGACGGAGGAGCCATGTTTCGAACTCAACCGGCTGACCCTCCGCGTCAAAGCGCAGCACTGAGTCTGCCATCATGGTCGCTGCAGCAGCAGAATGGCGGTAGTGGGCTGTACCGAGCGACAGAGTGCAGTGGGAAGCAGTGGTGTGCGGTGCAGAGCGGTGGGAATGGCCGATGAAGCAAGGTGGGAGGTGCAGGGGCAGCTGAGGGACGGGGCCGCGAGGAGGCTGGGCAGCGAGGCCGCGGGGCGGCTGGTCAACAGGGGCCGCATGGCGGGCAGGCGACCGGGCCGCAGGGCGGTCAGGCGACGGGGCTGCCGAGCGGCTAGGAGACAGGGCCGCGTGGCGGCTGGAAGACGGGGCCGCGTGGCTGCTAAGAGACGGGGCCGTGGGCGGCGAGGCGACGGGGCCGACTAGGCGGCTAGGTGACGGGGCCGGCTGGGCAACGGGGCCGACTAGGCGACGGGGCCAGCTAGGCGACGGGGCCGGCTAGGCGACGGGGCCGGCTGGGCAACGGGGCCGACTAGGCAACGGGGCCGGCTGGGCGACGAGGCCGGCTAGGCGACGGGGCCGGATAGGCAATGGGACTGGCTAGGCGACAGGGCCGGCTGGGCGACGGGGCCGACTAGGCAACGGGGCCAGCTAGGCGCTAGGTGACGGGAGCCACTAGGGAACGGGCCAGCACGGGTGGGAGGGCGATGGGGCGGCTAGGACCTATGGCGGAAGCATTGGTGGGCGGGGGGGACCTAACCTACTCATGGTACCATGTTGAATTTCACGAATGACCAGAACCATTGCATACAAGGGAATATAACCTTGTGGGTTGTACTCTCTAAGGCACAACCCTGTGTAGTCTATAACATCATACAAGGAGATGTTTGACACTGATTGCAACAATTGTATTTCAGGGCAGCACCAGTAGCTTCACTCTGCAAAACGTAGCCTCATGAATGCAGCTTCAACCCATCTAGTATCCTTAAATCCCATAAGGGCACCAGCCATGGCTCACAGCAAAACCAGAGCGATGTGATGCGAGGATAGTACCAGTCGAAGCATCACTGCAGTGACCTGTGAGTTCGACCAAAGTTAGTGGCACGATCCGCTGGAGTGCACCAGTCACGGGGAAGCACTACTATACTATTTGATGGGAAGGGCATCACTCCAAGAAACACGGATCTTCTCTATCGGCGCTTCTTGGAGGAGCGCTTGGAGGTGATAGGCGCAAAGACTATGAGGAGAGCCACGCCCACGAGGGAGAGGGCTCCCACCAGAGGCCCGAACTGAATGGCTAGGTCCTGGTGAGGGGAGTGAGAGGATGGGGGGGGGAGGGAGTGCAGGGTGAGTGAATTGGTGATTCAATTTGTGACCCAGTAAGGTTGTCAGTGGGTGAGTTGGTGAGGGAGGTTACACGCTAGTGGAGTGAGAGGTGGCTGGGGGAATGGGGAGGATCACAACTGCAAGTGAGGCGGATGGAAGGACAGGAAAAGATTGGGGGGGGGGATTGGCAAGAAACAGGTATTCTGGAAGGATGCAAGAAACTAGAAGGTGCAGAATAACAGGTATGGTGGAGGTAATGCAGAGGACGCAATGGAAAGTCCAGTTTGGAATCACTGGATAGTGCATACCTTCAGCTGATCATGATAATCGGTCCATGCAGCACCGTTACGCGAAGAACCGATCCATCAGAGCGTGCGGACATACGACGCGCAGTTGCACACAAGGGGGACAGAGAAGGAAAGAACGCACGGATCAAGAACGCACGGATCAAGAACGCGGACGGGAGGCTTCACTGTACAAGGAGAAAAAAAGCTAGTTTTCTAACAGGGCGTCTTCTTCAAGTGCTTCAACGCTCACTTCTGTTCCATTCTTTCGAGTCTACATTTCAGAACGCAAGCCTGGAAACACCACCATCGACCTTAACATCAGCCAGAAGTTTTGACTAGTGAAATTGAAACTCGCAGCGAGAAGGGAAGGCGACTCACCCAGAGGTACTTGGCGCCTTGAGCCTCAGGAGCCAGCAGGTCCAGCTCAGGCACGCCCGTGGACTTGGCCGTCTGAGAGGAGCAAATCAACGAGTGAAATTTAATGAGACTAAGGAAGTATACAGACGAGGCACAAAGTTATGTCCTTGCGTCGCCAAAGTATCCCTGTAGTATCATGGACAAGCTTAGTGTTCCAATATAGTTTCTGGTAATGTGAGATTTGCGTCACTAACCAGAAGCTGAGCCTGGGACGTGACCCGGAACTTGACGGTAGCCGGCGGGGTGACGAAGGTGCCCTTCTCCTTGGGCTTGACGACGTACGAGTGCGAAACGGATGTTCCCCTGCGACAATGAACCGTGTACACCGCAGATCGTAGACAAAAGCCAGGTAACACAACTGATCAGGAAAGCAATTAAACTATCTTCAAGAAAATCAGCGCACATCTAGACCTCGGAAAAGAAAACCTGAATGAAATGAAGACCTGAATCAACCAATCTGCCAGAAGAGCTCCACGATCAGCTTACATGGCGAGGGAGTCCCAGGAGTGTGTGGCGTTGCCGACCACCTCGAACAGGTCCGACGGCCAGTTCTCGTCGTCCAATGAGACATCGTACGCGATGCTGCGAGAGAAGCGGAGAATGACATGAATAAAGCGGAGGTCAGAAAACGATGCGCAGATTAATACACGATGCTGCGGAGCGAAAGATAAGCACTTCGACCGAGGAATACGGGATCGTAATATACCTTCCGCCGGCGTTGTAGATCTTAATGTTCACGGTGATGTCCTCATTGTCCTCCCTGATCTTCTTGATCTTCACGGATTTAGACACCAGCAGGAATGGGACCTCAGCAGAAGATTCCGCTGTCTCGGCGATCACATTCTGCGCGACGCTCAGGAAACCGAGTGCTACAACGAGCAGAGTAAGAACTCTCAAAGAAGCCATGGCTGGCACTAGAACCAGAGAATAATCTGCTACTGAAAGAGTTCGTTGAAAAATCTGAAAGAAAAATCTGAATCAGGATTCAAGAGGGACAATCCCGAGGCAAGATTTTAGATCGCGCGGGGAAAGCAGAACCAAGAATTGGTTGGAGGAGATGGAGACTGGTTGGTTGGGCACGAAATATTCCGAGCACTCTGTTACATTTCCCCTGTGCGACATATTTCGCAGCGATATCCTGGTACAGGCAATGTAACCAAGCGGTCACGTGCTGAAATTCCCCAGCCTTTACAGTACAAGTGTTCAAACCCCAGCCAGCCCGATCACCTCACTTTCTTCCCCTTCCCCAAACAGCCCTAGCGCCCAGCCATGCCTGCCTGAACCCCGAAACAAATCCCTAGGTCAGCAGGTGACACGATTGTCCTCCATTTCCTCACCTTCTTTAGTATTGCCTTGCCGTCGCTACCGCGTTTTGGTTCCCGACTGGATCCAGCGTCGGGTAGGCGATGTAGAGGAGTTTCTCTTCGTCCCCATTGGCGTTGTGTATTTTGCTTTTGTTAAGCTTCGGTGTATGCTACTAATTTCTATTCCAGTAGCCTTGTGCTGCTAATTTTGGGCAGTCGGATCTCTATGAACCCAGTGTTCTTAGACTAATTCCGACCAGCTGAGATCTTGGCTCCTGAACATAGCAATTCGTAAGGGGACTGAAGAAATACCATTTGGTGAAGCGTTAATTTGCGTCATGGCGGATCACGAGGAGCCTAATAAGGAGGAACTCGCGGGAGCCGCGGATGTCACGGCGGATGTCACGGATTCTCAACAAGAAAAGGCGAAGGAGGAGAAGAAAGATCGCAAGGACCGGAAAGACCGCGACCGGGAGAGAGACCGGGAGAAGGACAGAGATAAGGATAAGGATAAGGGTCGAGACAGGGACAAGGACCGAGATCGCGATCGGGACAGGGATAGGGATAGGGATAGGGACAGAGGGCGAGACCGCGGGAGGGATAAGGATCGGGAGAGAGAGAAGGACAAGGGGAGAGAGAAGGATAGGGAGAGGGAGAGGGGCTCGGAGCGGGATCGCGATCGTGATCGCGACAAGAAGCGGGACCGTAGTAGGTCACCTGACGGCGGCCGTCACCGTCGGAGCAGCAGGCGGCTAGGCGGCTACTCGCCCAGGCGTCGCGAAGGCGAGCAGGGGAATCGCACGCCGTCGCCGTCGTCGCGCGCTCGCAAGCAGCCGTCGCCGGAGAGGAGGAAGAAGCGCGGGTGGGACCAGGGCCCTGAAGGCGTGGACCCTGCGATCGCGTCGGTCATGGCACACGTGGCAGCCGCTCAGCAAATCGCCGCCACGCAGACCGCCGCGATGGGCTTCGGCGGAATGGGCGGGTTCGGCGGGATGGGGAGCATGGGGGCCATGGGCGCGTCGATGCTGGATCCCGCAATGTTGGCGCAGCAGGTGGCAGCGGCGCAGCAGACCGCCGCAGCGATCACCGCAGCCGCGCAGGAGCAGCACCTGATTCCGCAAACAACTGGCGTGCAATACGACGCGGGGGGTTACGACTCGTACCAACAAACTGCCCCGCAACCGCTGGCGCAGGCGCAACCTTCCGCGCCGATGAACCCGGAGCTGGCGCAGCAGCTGCAGGAGGCGCAGCAGAAGGCAGCCGCGGCGTTAGCCGCCGCGGCGCAGGGGATCCTTCCGCCGAGCCTCACCGGGGGCGCGCCGGGGGGGGGCGCGGAAGGCGCGGGGCTTCTGTCGCAGCCCGGGGGGATGCCCGCGCCGTCGCTGGCGCAGCTGACGCGGCCGGCGCGGCGGCTGTACGTGGGGAACGTGGCGCCGGCCGTGACGGACAACGAGCTGCTGGAGTTTGTGAACGCGTCCATGGCGTCCATCGACGCCGCGGAGGACGGCCGCAAACCGTGCATCGCCGTCACGGTGAGTGGGGCTCGGGTTTTGAATGTGCGTGGCTGTCACGGTTGGTTCCTGGGCGGTGCTGGCGGTGACAGGCAGCGAGTTGCTGGAGTTTGTGAACGCGCCCATGGCGTCCATCGACGCAGAGGAGGATGGCCGCACGCAAGCCGTGCATTGCCGCTACTGTGAGTGGGGTTCTGGGTTTGGCTCGCGTGTTGGTGTCTGTGAGGGCTAGTGTATCGCTGTCGCTATCACGGTACGTGGAGAACGTGGCGTAACAATGTGGCGACGGGCAACGAGCTGTCACGGTGAGTGGGGCACGGTTTCTGAATGGTGCGTGGCTGTCACGGTTGGCGCCTCGGTGGCGCAAGGCAGTGACGGACAACGAGCTGCTGGAGCTCCATGGACGCGGTGGGGCAGTGCCGAACCCCTTTGCCTCCAGCAACTCCACCGCGTCCATGTCGTGCATGGCGTGCATGGCGGCGTCCACCGCGTCCACCGACGCCGCGGAGGAGGGTGGGCGCAAGCCGTGCATCGACGTCACGGTCAGTTGGTGAGGATTACGGGTGGTGCTCAGCGTGTGGTAGTGTCGATTGAGGTTGGTGCATCGCTGTCACGGTCACTCGCGGTGAGTGCTTTCGGATCGCTGTTAGTGCATCCGCGTTTCCAAAGGGCCCGTTCTTGACAGGGTTAATCATTTTTGGTAGTAGTGTTGCGAGGCAGCGGTTCTGAAATAGCTCGAGCTCAGAGGGTGCTTTAGGTGACTTTTGAGTCGACTCAAAAGTATAGCTCGAGCTCAGCGAGTGCTTTAGGATTGCCGTGAGCACATCCGCGTTTCGGTTTAGATGAGTTAGCATTCAAAAATTGCGCTTTCAACGCCCTCCTTTCCCACTTCCTCCGTCAACTTCTTCCCCCGTCCCTCCCTTGCGAGTTTCCCTCCGATCGGCCCCCACCTTTACTTCCCCTTTCTAATCCTAATCCGCTTGCTCTACTGTGCGCTGTAGAACAAGGGACAGGGGCTGGCCTTCGCGCGGAGTTTGAGCTGCTGGAGGACGCTACAACCGCGCTACAGCTGCTTCATCGTGTTCATTCTCCCAACCTCCCCCCCCCACCACCCTCCACCCCCCCCCCTTCTCCCCCTCTTTCTCCCCCCCTTCCTCCCCCCCCCTTCTCCCCCCCCCTCTTTCTCCCCACCCCCCTCCTCCCCCCCTGCATGCAGTCGAACAAGGAGAAGGGGTTCGCGTTCGCGGAGTTTGAGAAGCCCGAGGACGCTACAACCGCGCTGCAGCTGGACGGCATCGTGCTGCACGGCGTGGGGCTCAAGATCCGCCGCCCCAAGGACTACAACCCCATGATCGCAGTAAGGCAGTTGTAGCGTGTTCCCATCCCACCTTCATGTTGCTCCGCATCCTCCACATCCCCCCCTCCACATTTTCTGCCCTTATCCCCCGGAACCTGCAACTCTCCTTCCTGACTGATTCCACGTGGTGACTTTTGAGCCGACTCGAAAGCCCCCTTCACATTTTCTGCCCTTATCCCCGGAACCTGCAGCCCTTATTCCATGTCCCTCGTCTTGTTTCTTCTCCTCTTCTCCATGGTTCCGCGTATCCCCTCTCCCAATTCAATCACTCTGGGGGGGGGGGGGGGGGGGGAGGGGAGGGAGGGGGGAGCAGGCCTGTGGCTGCTGCCGCGACGGAGGTCGCCACCAACGTAGTGCCGGATGGTTTTTGGAGCCACCTTGTCGCATCTTCTCCCCTCCCCCTGTCGCATCTTCCCCCCCCCCTTCCCCCCTGTCCCCATTCCAGCTCGGATGCATGAACGCCGTGACTTGGAGGGTGTGGAGTGTTGAAGCCTGTCGCGGCTGCTGCCAAGGAGGTCATCACGAACGTGGTGTGGGGTGTTTTTTGAGCTGACTCTCACAGGTTACAATCCACCTTTCCTCCCCCCCTCCCCTCCCCCCCCTTATCCGCCTTGCAGCCAGGAGGCACGGACTCGAATGCAATTGCGCTGGGTGGGGGTGTGCCCAGGACTGTGGCTGCTGCTGCCAAGGAGGTCATCACGAACGTGGTGCCGGATGGGCCGAACAAGGTGCGTTGTGGCTGTGGGGTGCGGGTGAGGTGCAAAGGGGGCTACAGGGTAAGGTGCAATGTGGGGCACAGGGCACGGAAATATAGTGGTGCCTGCCGCCGCTGCTGCCAAGGAGGTCATCACGAGCATGGCGCCGGATGGGCCGAACAAGGTGAGTTGTGTGGGGTGCGAGTGAGGTGCACTGCGGGGCACGGATCACGGTTGACAGTTTCTCTTTTTGGCGCGATCCTCCCTCTGGTAGCCCTTTTCATTCTACATTGTCTCAATTCAAAAGAGCCCCGTTGACTTTGGCTGTTGTGCCCTTGGTAGTCCCTCACACATTCCCTTGCTGTTTCCTTTTTTCTCCCCCCCGCCCTGTGTTGTTCTGCTTTGAATGTGGGGAGAACAAGGTGTGGTTTTTTCTTTGGGGGGGGGTTGTATGTATGCTTGCTATTGGTGAGGGGTTTAGGGCTCTGGTTGACGGTGGGGGGGAGGGGGCATGTGCGTGGAAGAGAGGGTGAAGGGATTTATGGTGCATGTGATGGTGTATGCTATGCTGTGTATGATGCATGGTATGGCGTGATGCTGCATGTGATGTTGTGTGTGATGCTGCATGTGATGGTGTGTGTGATGCTGCATGTGATGCTGCATGTGATGCTGCATCTGATGGTGCATTGGATGGTGTGTGCGGTGCGGTGGTGTGCGGTGCTGCATCGTGTACAGGTGTTCATAGGCGGCATCCCTCCCTCGCTATCCGCTGAAAAGGTACGCTGTTGCACCATGGCTCCTGTGCTCCTGTGCCATGCGTCCTCTCTCACTTGGATCTTGTGTAAGTTAATGCCTTCCCGTTTTCTTTTGCAGGGTTTTTTTGAGAATTCTAAAAACACCCTGTTAATGCCTTCCTGTTTTCTCCTTGTGATATAAGGTTGGTTTTGAGACGTCTCAAAACAAACCTTTTCTCCTTCTCGCACACTTTTCTCTCGTCACTCCCCTCGCTCCCCTCCCCACCCTCCCTCCCCCCCCAACCCGTGTTCCCCTCCCCTTTCGCACATTTTTCTGCTTTCTTCTCGCATGCTGCATGCTCCACTCACCATGGCGTTATGGCCCGATGCCCGCGTGCCTGCCATCCCCTCATGCACCTCTCATCATCCCTGTATATTCCTCACGCCATCTGAACCCCCTGTCCTCTACCCGAAAGCCTACACCCCTCCACTCCCCTCCACTCCTCTCCACTCCTCTCTACACTGCTCTGCACCCCTCTCCATCTCTCTGCAACATGCATCAGATTCGCGAGGTGCTGTCAGCGTTTGGGCAGCTGAGGGCCTTCCGCAGGGAGCTCGACCTAACCTCCAAGCCCCCACGCGCATTTGCGTTCACCGAGGTATGCTGTCTGCTGCTCTCCTCGCCCCCGCACTTTCCAGTATCTTAGACTCCTCTCAACGCACCTGAGCTCGACCTAACCTCCAAGCCCCCATGCGCATTTGCGTTCACCGAGGTATGCTGTCTGCTGCTCTCCTCGCCCCCGCACTGTCCAGTATCTTAGACTCCTCTCAACGCACCTGAGCTCGACCTAACCTCCAAGCCCCCACGTGCATTTGCGTTCACTGAGGTGAGCTCTTGTGGTGTTTATCGTAACTCTGGAGTATTGTCATCTATTATTTAGGTGTCTAAAAAAATTAGACTCTTGTGGTGTTTATTGTAACGCTGGAGTGTTGTCATCTCAGGTTTGCACCACCTCCCTTCCCTTCCCCTACCCTTCCCTCCCTTCCCCTTCCCGCGTTCGCGTTCATTGAGGTTTCCTTTGTGACTGGTAATCTGCTATCTGTTGCTTCCTTTGTGATTGCCTCTTACTCCGGTTTCGTTCATCGCGCTCATTTGCTGCTACATTGTGTTGTCTCCCTCCCTCCCACCCATCATTTGGCCCATGATCGTGTGACCTGCTCTTGTGTGTCCCGTTATTGCATGCCCCACTGCAGTACATGGATCCGAGCGTGACGAGTGCAGCACAGGCTGGCCTGAACGGGCTGCCCCTGGGCCACCACTCCATCCTCACCGTCGTCAGAGCCACGCCTGATGCTCCTGAAGAGGTACAGCTATTCTTCTCTCACGTACAGTTGTCCCTACTCCCTCTGGTACCCGAGCAAGATGCATCAAATCCACCCTCACTGGTACCACGTTCTGGTCTCTGCTGACTGCCACCGGGTGAGCTGTCTTCACCCCAAATCCACTCCATCCTCACTGTCGTCGCAGCTGCGCCTTATCACTTGTCTGTCAGAGCCATCCTGCTGGCCTTGTCTGTTCACCCCTCCCCCCCTGCTCCCCTAATCCCTGCCCTTGGCCGATCTCCCCCCCCCCCCTCCTTTTTCTCTCCCCCACTCTTTTGGTGTTACTGCCTGCAGCCGCCCCCTGACGCCACCCCCACCTTCTCTATTCCTGAGGAGGCCAAGCTGCTCACGGAGACATCTCAGCTTGTCCTTCCCATTCCTCCCCTTTCCTCGCCTCTGCTTCCCTCCCCTCTGCCCTGTCCCCCCCACCCCCCCCACCCCCCCCTGTCCGCCCTGCCTGCAGCCCCCTGCGGACGCCACTCCCACCTACTCCATCCCCGAGGAGGCCAAGCCTCTCATGCAGACGCCCACACGCATTCTGGAGATCTGTAACCTGGTGAGTGGTGAGACGTGGCCTTTACATCCTGGTGAGAGTTGTAACATGACATCTGTAACCTGCTGAGGTCGATCGAACCTCCTAAGATGCAAGGTACACCTGAGGCCCCTTGAGCTCATCGCCTTAAGGGGAGCCTCCTTGCTCCCCTTGAGTGCTGTTGTCTCATCTCTCTCTGTTCTCCTCCTTCCCCTCCTCCCCGACTTCCCTTCGTCCTGTCCCGTTTCATGCAAACTCACTTCCCACAGATGACCAAGAAGGAGCTCAAGGCGATGAGCGAGGAAGAGTTTGAGGATCTAGAGGAGGACATTCGTCTCGAGTGCAAGCGGTGCGCTAGGGATAAGGGGTCTTGGTGGAAGGTGGTTAGGGGGGGGGGGCGGGGGGGGGGACGGGGGGTGAAGGGGGACGGGGGGTGAAGGGGGACGGGGGGTGAAGGGGGACGGGGGGTGAAGGGGGACGGGGTTGCGGAAAGGAAGTGGGAGGGAGCAGAGTGGGAATTGAGAGTGAAGTGAGGATGTGAACGGTGGCAGGGAGCGCCAACAGCTGATGCATGTCATGCTTTCGCTGGTGCTTGTTGCATCATCTGCTCTGGCTGCGGCTTGTGGTCTTGTATTGTTCATCTATGTGACTCTTTTCTCTTGTTCACCTATGTCACTCGTCTTTTTTATTGTTCATCTATGTGACTCTTTTCTACTGTTCACCTATGTGTGGATTTTTTGCACGTTCAATTCCGCGTGTGAGCTTATGCGTGCCTTTTTATCTTTCCGCGTGCAGGTTTGGCACTGTCAAATCGCTGCACATCGTGCGACCTAAAGACGTTGCCGATGCTGACGATAGCGACAGTGAGGAGGAGGAGGAAGACAAGGAAGAGGAGGAAGTGGTGAAGGGACGGTTGGAAGGGGTCAAGGAAGAAGAGGAGGAGGGGAAGGAAGAGGATAAAGCGGAGGTAGAGGAGGAAGCGAAAGAGGTGGAGGGGGAGGAGAAGAAGGCAGAGGAGGAGGAGGAGGAGGTTAAGGAGGGAGGGGAGGAGGTGAAAGAGGGTGAGCAGGGAGCAGCAGCAGGATATGGTGAGAAGGAAGTGAAGGAGGAGCAGGAGGGGGAGAAGGATGCTGGGAAGGAGGGGAGTAAGGAAGGAGATAGAAAAGAGGAGGGTAATAAGGGGGATGAGAGTAAGGATGAAGTTATGATGGATGCTGAAACGGTGGCTGGGGATGAGGCAGGGGAGAAGGCGGAAGAGAAGGTGGAAGGAGCAGCAGAGGGAGGCGCAGCAGCAGAGGCAGGTGCAGCAGCAGAAGGGGAGGGGGCTGATGGGAAGCGGGAGGCGCAGGATGAGGCGGGTGGGAAGGAGGGCGGAGATGAAGAGATGAAAGAAGCACAGGTCGAGAAAGCTGAGAACGGAGAAGCGGAGGGAGAGGGAGGTGTCACGAGTGAGGCGGTTGGTGAAGGGAAGGAAGAGCAGGAGGGTGGGGAAGGTGTGGAAGCAGTAGGAGAGGAGGAGAAGGTGGCGAAAGAGGAGGATTCGGATAGTGATGTGGTTGAGGTGGTTATAGAGAAGGAAGAGAAGGGGGAGGAGGAGGAGGTGGAGGGGGGTGTGCTTCCGTCTAAGGGGAGTGGTGAGGCGGAAGGGGAGGCTCTTGATGGCTTGGCTGACATTGCTGCTGCTGCAGCTGCTGAAACTGCAGAGGCCGAGACAGGGGCAGCAGCAAAAGGGGCAGCTGAAGGGGCAGCAGAAGGGGCAGCCGAAGGAGACAAGGAGGGTGGAAGTGCTGAGGAAAAGAAATCTGAGGGTGGGGGAGGGTTTGCGCTTGATCTGAACGTGACTGTAGAGGGGGAGGAGGATGGGGGAAAAGTTGGAGGAGAGGAGGGGACTGAGGGGGCGAAAGAAGAGGTTTATGAGACGACTCCAGAGGATGATGATGGGGAGAAGGGAAAGGGGGGAGAGGAGGGTAAGGTGGAGGAGAAAGCTGGAGAGGGGGAAGAGAAGGAGAGCGCAGGGGAGAAGGAAGAGAATGAGAAGGAAGGAACCGAGGAGAAGAAAGAGGAAGCGGAGGGAGGGGAAGGTGAAGGGGTTGCTGAAGTTGAAAAGGGAGCAACCGCAGAGAAGGCAGATGGAGAGGGCGAGGCGGCTGGAAACGTAGAGGGTGAGGGAGGTAAGCAGGAGTTGGAGACAGCAGAGGGAGCAACAGAGGCTGCCGTGGCTGTAAAGAGCGAGCCTGAGGTGACTGTGGAGGCCAAGGCAGAGGCAGCCGGTGCGGAGGAAGCCAAGGAAGGCAAGGAAAGCAGTGAGGCGAAACCAGCATCAGCTGCAGCCGCTGCTGCCCCTGCTGCACCTGCTGCCACTGCTGGAGCTACAGCCCCTGCTGCTGCTGCTGCTGCTGCTGCGGCTGCTGCAACTGCTGCCCCGATACCAGCCCCTTCAGCCTCGGTGGCCTTCCCTCCCCCAGTGCGCATGCCTGCTCCCGGGCCCCCCATGCCACTCATCCCTGGAGTCACCTTCCCCGCCCCCTTCCGCCCCCCAGTCCTCCTCCCCCCAGGCGTGGATGTACCTCCCCCAGGTGTTACCACCCCAGGCGTTGCCACCCCAGCTGCCACCCTAGGCGCTCCTGGCTCTATTCGCTTCCCTGCCCCGTTTGCCCCGGGTGCTCCGCCCCCTGGTGCTGGCAAGGGGTTGCTGGGGCACCAGCCAGGGCAGGTGGGGAAGCCTGGGGAAGCAGGTAAGCCAGGGCACCCCGGGGCGATAGTGTTGGCGGGGTCTAGAGGGATGGGGGATTTGGTGGAAGCTGCTAGGAAGCAGGAGAGGGAGGTGGAGAAGTGGAGGATTGGGCGGGCTTATGTGGAGTTTTCAAGGGAGGAGAGTGCGAGCCGGGCGGCGCATATGCTGCACGGGCGGGTGTATGCAGGGAGGAAGGTGACGTGCTCGTTCTTGCCGCTGAGGGTGTATCAGAAGAAGTTTAACAAGGGGTTGAAGCCGCGCACGCATGAGGAGAAGCAGGAAGCTGCGTTGGCGGTGCAGGCGCACTTGACTTCGCATTTGCCCGATGACTTCTAGTAACCGCACATCAGTGTGGTTTAGTGTGCTAATGTGTGGATGCTATTGCCTGCTACGTTTCTCCAGCTTGTGTGCATTGTTCAACCATTAACCGTTCATGTGAAGATGACATTTTGAAGTAACTGGATTTAGTGATGATTGTTTATCGAACATTTTTTGGGATGGATTTGCTACAGTAAATTCAACTGGCGTCAAACAGCGTTGGCAGCAAGATGTATTTCCACGATCTCCGCAGCTCATGGCCTCTAAAAGTTTCGCTGTGACCGAGCAGTTTCATACGAGTTTCTTTGATTGGCTGAATATGAAATCTGGGCACTCGACAAAGTCTTCGTTGTGTGTGGTGCTGGATTGCTGGCCTGGCATGTGCGCCATTCACGGAGGGGCTCTCCCCACACGAAGTGCTTTTGCCAATTGTCCGACGTGGCCACGGACACCACCAGCCGCAATTGCTGGTTTCCTCCCCCCTTCCGCCTACGCGCCAGCTGCTGGTTACCCCCGCGCGTCCAACTCCGCGGGGCATACAGTAACAGTCTGGAGGCTTCTGCAGCTGCACCCCCCCCCCCCCCTCCCCCCAAACCCAGATTCCGCAATCTCTAGGGCCAGCTGCTACAGTTGCGACGTCACGTCCTTAGCCTCTCCGCTTCGTTCTCCCCTCGGCCCCTCCACCGCCCCCCTTCCCCCCAAGCCAAGCCCGTCGACATTCTCATTTCTACAGCTTGGATTAAATGGTTGAATGTTTGGCCAGTCTGCTTAGCTTGGTTCTTGGAAAAGGAGGCCGAACTTTCAAGAACGACGCCATGGCTTACCCTCTGATCGCCTTGCTGGTGGCCTCGTTGGCCGTTCAGGCTTCTGCGGCTGCTCCGAAACCCGCAGATGGCTGCATCACGAACTTCGATCCTACTGTGAATTATTTCCCGGACCAGTACCAGGACGAGCCGTTTGCTCTGCCAATCAGCCAGACTGTCGTGGAGACTGCGAATGACTTCACGGTGCAGTACGGTAGCTATTACAAGGTCGTCAAGAACAGCTATGACGACACTACCTACGTCCTCTATCAGGTACATCCCATTCTCCTATTCAGATCTGGAAACACGTTGGAAACAGGCTGCGGTCATCTGCGCTATCCTTGAATGTGTCTTGTGTAATGTAATAATGTCTTTTTATTGGTGCAGTGTGGAGCTGTCAAGCCCCCGAACTTCCCTGCTGCGACCACCCGGTTCTTTGAGATTCCCCTGAAGGGATTTGCTGTCGACTCGACCGTTGCAGGTGGGACGCTCTTTCGCTTTGTTCTGTACCTTTCTTGCTCCAAACATCCTCTGACTGTACTCGTGCCCGTCACTAATATGTTGCACTGGTGGTGTGCTTGCTCTCTTCGGACCACTCTGCCTATGGATCGTTCAGTTAGCTTCGTCCAGGTAATTTCAGTGATTTTCCGATAATGTCGTAGCATTCAGGCCGCCTGCAGCCCTTCTCACTAGAGTCCCCCGTCCTGACCTCACGTGCAGATGCTCGGTGTGACCAACCTGCTCAACGAGACAAGCAGCTACTCAGTAGCTCCATGCGTTCAAAAGCTCGTGGCCGACGGCGCCGCTCAGGTCTTCAACGAGAGCGACGGTCTTTTCCCTGGTGCTGTTTTCACTGGAATGACCTTCCAGAAGCCAGTCCCCAAGAACTACGTCTCGCTGGACACCTCCACCGACCCTGGTCCTCTCAAGGTGCATGTCGCTCGTTGGAATCTTACCTCAGATGTTCTCCGTTTCATCCGCAATGCATTCAACCTACGAATCTGACTCCGACGTCGTAACACGATGCGCTTGTTGTGCAGCGTGCGGAGTGGATCAAGTACATGGCCCTGTGGTTCAACGCGGAATCGCGCGCTTCGGAAGTCTACTCTGACGTAAGCCGTCCATATATGTCGAAGCACTTCCCGTACGCGTGTCCAGATTGAGAGCATATCATACATCGTTTTCCCGTGTTCGCGTATCTGAGAGGGCTCTTTGACTCTTCCTTCCGTGTCCAGATTGAGACGTCGTACAACTGCTTGAAGGCATCTGCTCCCAAGACCACCACCCCAGTGGTTGGTTGGTTGGGCTATTACATGGTAAGCTGCAGAAAGTGAACGATTGTCTTTACTAGGTGAAGATGCGTTATTTGGTTACTGATTCGTCTGGTTTATGTGTGCGCTTTGTCGTATTTATTCTCCAGGATTCATGGACCGTCTCTGGTGCCCCATACAAGCTTCAGGTGCGTGTTAACTGTCTGCCAAATTCAGTTATTTTGTTAATCGCATTGCTTATCGCTTTTTGTATGCCGCTTGTATGCTTTCTGACTCGACACATTGTTTTCTGCAGTACGTTGCTGACGCTGGTGGCGTAAGCCCCGCCAAGGCGTATTTGAGGGCCTACAATATGACTGATCCGGCTGATAAGAAAGCTTTCCAGTCACTGCTTGCGGTAAGACATCTTCGTTCACTTCTCTAAATGCAATGAACAACCAACTATCAGTAAGAAGGTGCTTAACGAGGTGGAAGAACTCTGTTGCATTGGCAGACTCTTGATATCGTCATTGACGAGACTTACCTGATGACCGGCCCTTCCGGCTACAGCATTGATGCATTCGCTAAGAACGCTGGCATCTCTGTCACTGACACTGCCACCTACAAGTTCCTTGCCACCCCCAATGTCTGGAGCATGTACGGCCGCGCCACTGGAGCTCCCAACTACGCCACTGGTGCGTATGCATACGTGTTTCTAGCAGAACATGCAGTCTGTGTTCTTTTATCCTGAGCATTTTGAAGCCTTTCTGGAGCTGAACCTCAGCCTAATCTTACCATCACTTGTGCAGATTGGTTTGAGAGCGCCATTGCTCAGCCCCAGGTGGTCCTGGCTGAGCTGATCTCCATTATGCACCCTGGCGATGTGACTGTGCCCGAGAAGTACTACTTCTACAATGTTGCTCAGGTTGGTGCCTGTCTCGAACAAAATATTGTGATCAGCCAAATGTGGTTTTGCCATGATATCCATCAGAATCAATGTAGTGCACAGTACGCTAAGAATCTGTCGTGTTTGGGTGTTCTTTTGCAGTTGGAGATGGGTGCTGTGGTGTCTGCAGCCAACTGCACAACCCTCAACCCCACGGAGGTTGTCAACCCCATCATTCCTGCCTGCTCAGCTACCATTGTTCCTGAGACCCCAGGAACAGCATCCGCTCCAGCATCCCCTCCCTCAGTAGGCCCTACCCCTCCCAGCTCGCCCCCTCCTAGCTCACCCCCTCCCAGCTCCCCCCCACCTGCCCCCAAGGCTGCTGCATCCTCTGGCTCCTTGATTGGCGCTGGTCTGGCTGCTCTTGTGGCTGCTGCTGTTGCTGCGCTGGTCTAATATTCTTTTTGGAGGCCCTTAGCGGCTTAGCCATAACTGGTATGTTGGAGGCTTCACATGACCATTGCCAACAATTATTGCTGCATAAATACACCACGTCTACCGTATTAAAAGCGACTCTTAGTTGTAGGCTGGTGAATTTGAGATTTTGCTGCTTGGTTGGTACCAGTTTCAACCCGGATCTAATGCGCGAGCTTCTGAACCAGTGGAAGCACATCAAACAAATAAATTTTCCAGAGGTAAACATTGAGAAATCTTACAAAAGCAAACTTGGTATTGCACTACAACCGCCACGATTCGACGACTGGGAAACAGCACTGGCACAAGTGAACAATTTTGTGACTGCGCCAACCTAGTGGTGGTGCCTCTCCCACTGGGGGCTATCATCAGAAGGAGCTGCAGCTGCATAAGGCCTTGTGGTGCTGCATCCCTTTCACACGCCATTCAGCACGTGGCACAGAGTTGCTGCCAGCTGTCGAACTGTGACTGGCTTGAGCAACACAGCATCCATGCCTGCTGCCACACATGCCTCTGCCATGCCGCTGTCTGTGCGTGCGGTTAGACCCACTATTAGAGGCCGCTCGTCAGGACTGGCGGCAGGGGGTGGAAAAGAGATGGGAATAAGAGTTATGGGTGGAAAAGAACCAGGAAGACATGTGGAAGTGTAACGGACGTGCTGCTGATAGCCTGGGCTGGCACACAAGGTGGTGAGAAGGACAAACCATCAAGCATGCATGGATGGATCCACATCAAGAGTCTCCGCAAGAGAGCGTACCGGAAGAGGTTGTGGATGCGACGGGCGACTTCAAAGCCATCGACATCCGGCATGCAGACATCCAGCAGCACGACATCCACTGGCGGGACTGTGGGGCTCTTGCGTGTGGTCAGCTCCATCTGGCACTCCTGTGCACTGCCCACACTGCTCACGTGGCACCGCAGCGTCAGCAGCATCTGATGTGTCGCGATGCGATTCGCCACGTTGTCCTCCACTAACTGGGGAGATGGGGGTGGAGAGGAGGAGGAGGAGGAGGAGGAGGAGGAGGAGGAGGAGGAGGAGGAGGAGGAGGAGGAGGAGGAGGAGGAGGAGGAGGAGGAGGAGGAGGAGGAGGAGGAGGAGGAGGAGGAGGAGGAGGAGGAGGAGGAGGAGGAGGAGGAGGAGGGAAACAGGAACAAGAAAAAGGCTGAGGGGTGACGGAAGGAGGGTTGAGCTGGATGGAAGGTATGGGGAGTGGAAAGAGGCCATGGCGCAAAAAATGTCATAAGACAGCAACATGGAATAGAAACCATGTACGCAAGATGGATGGACTCACCAGTACATGCACCCCTTCGAGCTCCTGTACATAGCAATCCATGGATGAAACCGTGCTGTCACTACACAACGAATCCTCATCATCCTCCTCCTCATCATCATCATCATCATCATCATCATCATCCTCATCCTCATCCTCATCATCATCCATGAAGGGATACTCCTTAACCCCCCTCCTCCCCCTCTCTCCCTCACTCTCCTCTCCTTCTACACCTTCAGCACCATCATATTCACTATTCCACAGCACTCCGTTACTCCTCCCCACGCCACCAGCCACCCCATCTATCCGCCCCCTCCTGCTTCTCCTCCTCCTGACTCTGCTGCTAGAAACCCCCCCAACCCCTCTGCTTTCCCCTCCCTCCCCCCACCTCCTACTCCTCTCCCCCCTCCTCTTCGCTCCCTAAACCCTACATTCTGCCTCTTGGTTCGGTCCAGCACCAGCCGCACCACAAACGTCACCGTCGCTCCCAACCCCTCCCCACCGCTCTCTATCCATATGTACCCCCCCATCAGCTGCACAAACTTCTGGCAGATCTCAAACCCCAGCATCGTCCCTCCCCTCCTCTCCTCCCCTACTCCCTGTGCCGCCTTTGCCTGCCCTCCCTCTCTCACACCATCATTCCCTCCAGCTTCCCTCCTCCCGTCCCCCTCCCCCTCCTCGTCCTTCTGCTGCTGCTGCAGCAGCGCCTGATGCTGTTTGAACTCCATGGCTGTGAGTCCGCGCCCAGAGTCCTTGATGTCTACACGGATGTTGACCAAGTCTTGGCCCAATAGCAGCTGCAAGAAAAGCACGCACAGGAGAAAGGGAAAAAAAAAGGGGGGGGGAAGAGGGGGGGCCTGCTTGAACTCCATTGCTGTGAGTCCGCGCCCAGAGTCCTTGATGTCTACACGGATGTTGACCAGATCTTGGCCCAATAGCAGCTGTTAGGGAAGAAAGGGCATGCAACGAAAGGGGGAACGGGGGAGGGGGAGGGGGCCTGCTTGAACTCCATGGCTGTGAGTCCGCGCCCAGAGTCCTTGATGCCTACACGGATGTTGACTAAGTCCTGGCCCGGCAGCAGCTGTTAGGGAAGGTTGGGTTGAGTTAGGTTGGGTGTCGGGGGAAAAAGGGGAGGCGCTTAAGACAAGTATATTTGCCTCAGCAGCAGCACAAGACGAGGGGCAGCACCAGCAACACAAGCAGCACCAGCAGCACCAGCAACACCAGCAGCACCAGCAACACCAGTAGCACCAGTAGCACCAGCAGCACCAGCAGTAGCACCAGCAGTGGAGGAGGAGTGGGAGGACCCCCCATAGAATGCACCCCCTCCAATACCACATGGGTCCTATTCAGAGCACACTTACCTCCCACGGTGTGTGCGGCTTGAGCCCGAGCGAATTGTCCCCTGCAGCTGCGGCTGCAGCAGCGGCAGCAGGGATGTAGCCCCCACTGGGGGTGTCACCAGCGGTGGAGGAGGATTGGGAGGAGTGAGGCGGGTGCGTCCGCCCATCGCCCACTGACACCCGCACCGATACAAAGCCCTGCTTGGGGAGAGGGAAGGAAGGAGGGAGAGGTCCAGTGGTGATTTCGGAATGTGAAGGTGGGAGGGGAGTGCATCCGCAAATCGCCCACTGACACCCGACCCAATTCAAAGCCCTGCTTGGAGAAAGGGCATGCAGGAGAGGTAAGTTCAGTGGGGAAGTCGGGATGTGAAGGCAGAGGAGAGGAGAGAGGAGGGTGGGAGGACAGGAGGGTGTGAGGACAGGAGGGTGGGAGGACAGGAGGGTGGGAGGACAGGAGGGTGGGAGGACAGGAGGGTGGGAGAACAGGAGGGTGGGAGGACAGGAGGGTGGGAGGACAGGAGGGTGGGAGGACAGGAGGGTGGGAGGACAGGAGGGTGGGAGGACAGGAGGGTGGGAGGACAGGAAGTTGGCGGACTTGGGTAGTTGGCGGACTTGGGAAGTTGGCGGACTTGGGTAGTTGGCGGACTTGGGAAGTTGGCGGACTTGGGTAGTTGGCGGACTTGGGAAGTTGGCGGACATGGGTAGTTGGCGGACTTGGGAAGTTGGCGGACTTGGGTAGTTGGCGGACTTGGGAAGTTGGCGGACTTGGGTAGTTGGCGGACTTGGGTAGTTGGCGGACTTGGGAAGTTGGCGGACTTGGGAAGTGGGCGGACTTGGGAAGTGGGCGGACATGGGTAGTTGGCAGACTTGGGAAGTTGGCGGACTTGAGTCGCAGCAGGCGCTTCTCATACCCCACCACATACAGCGGCACAACCCACGACACTTCCAGTAGCACCACTCCCGACACCTCCAGGGAGAACTGTAAACCTTTGGACCACTTGAGCGGCCAAACTCCTCCACCTCTCTGACTCACCTCATCTGTTTTCTTCACAGCTCGCCCTATCAGGTGCAGCATGAGTCGCAGCAGGCGCTTCTCATCCCCCACCACGTACCGCGGCACCACTCCAGACACCTCCAAAGTGAACTGCAAATCTTTGGACCGCACCAGCGGCCAGGCTAGCTTGCCCGCTTCTCTGCACAACTTTCGCAGGTCGAACGGGCGCTTCTCCAAATGCAGACTGGACGTAAGGAAGAGGAGGGAAGAGGAGGGACGGGAAGAAGCAACAGCGGGATGGCGGGTGAGGAACTTCAGCGGGACGAGCCGACACAGGAGCCGACACAGCGGGACGAACTGTGAGGAACTTCTTCGGCGGGAACTGTGAAGCTTTGGAGCCCCACCAGCGGCCAGGCTAGCCTGCCTTGCATGCTCATCTGCACAGCTTGCGCAGGTCGAACGGGCGCTTCTCCAGATGCAGACTGTGAGGAAAACGTGGGGGGGAGCAGCACGGCCAAGGGAGGATGTGGAATAGAATTGGTGATCAAACGCCAGCCAAGAAGCCCTTTCCACCAATTCTATTGAAGTCCTTTCCGCCAAGGGCCGACATGGAAGTCTTTTCAATTCCCCTTTCTCCCTGGAAGATTCCGACATGGAAGTCTTTTGCTTGATAGGAGTCTACCTTTGAGGCGCCTCACAACTAGTCTAGTTTTGACGGCCGACACTCACACTCCCCTTCTATCATGGCTAACAACGGCTTGCTCACCTCTCCCCTTCCGCCAAGGGCCGACATGGAAGTCCTTTCCAGTCCCCTTTCTCCCTGCTTGCTCGCTCGCCTCTCCTGTTGTCGACTAAAGTTCAGCCCATGAGAAATGAGTTATG
Organism: Closterium sp. NIES-67; assembly: GCA_027943415.1. NCBI lineage: Eukaryota > Viridiplantae > Streptophyta > Zygnematophyceae > Desmidiales > Closteriaceae > Closterium > Closterium sp. NIES-67. The sequence continues at coordinate 1,245,866 of BQMB01001373.1, read as the reverse complement.
CGAGAGCCTATTTTTGAGTCCACTCATTTGAGTCCACTCAAAAAGAAACTCATTACACACTCCTGTTGTCGACTTAAGTCCAGCAGCCTTTGAGTCGACTCAAAAGCTACGCGAGAGGGGAGGCAGCAGCCTTTGAGTCGACTCAAGGGGAAGCAGCAGCCCACACTCATCATCACTCACACTGCCTCGCCCCACCCCCTTCACGCCCACCTCTCCTCCTGCCGACTAAAGCCTCTATTTGAGACGCCTACCAAATAGACCCCCCCTTCACGCCCACGCCCACCCACACCCATCACTCACACCCCCTACCCCCGCCAACCACGCTCACCTCTCCTCCTGCCAACTAAAGTCCACCACATCGGTGATGAGCGACGTGAGCAGGGAAGCAGCGAACCACCAACGGCCATCACTCACACTGCCTCCCCCTACCCCGCCTCCCATCACACTCACCTCTCCTCCTGCCGACTGAAGTCCACCACATCGGTGATGAGAGACGCTCACCTCCCCTCCCTCACCTCCCTCCCTCTCCCCCCTCCCTCTTCCCCCTCCCTCTCCCCCCTCCCTCTCCCCCCTCCCTCTCCCCCCTCCCTCTCCCCCCTCCCTCTCCCCCCTCCCTCTCACCTCTCCTCCTGCCGACTCAAGTCCAGCACATCGGTGATGAGAGACGTGAGCAGGGAGGCGCTGCGCAACACGGTGGCAACCATGGGAGCCTGCTCGTGAGACAAGTCCTCCTCCTGGGGGTGAGGGGGAGGTTGGGGGCAGGAAGAGAGGCCCGAGAGGTGGAGGAGGGTCAGACAAGGAGGCAGCAGCAGACGGACAGCAGGGACGCGCTGAGCAGCGCAGTGGCCACCATGGGGGCCTGCTCGTGCGAGGGGTCGTCCTCCTGGGGGAGAAGGAGGATGGGGAAGGGAGAGTTTTGAGGCGCCTCAGAACTCCTCCTCCTGGGGGAGAAGGAGGATGGGGAAGGGAGAGTTTTGAGGCGCCTCAGAACTCCTCCTCCTGGGGGAGAAGGAGGATGGGGAAGGGAGAGTTTTGAGGCGCCTCAGAACTCCTCCTGGGGGAGAAGGAGGATGGGGAAGGGAGAGTTTTGAGGCGCCTCAGAACTCCTCCTCCTGGGGGAGAAGGAGGATGGGGAAGGGAGAGAAGAGAGGAGTGACGCCGAAGAGGTAGTGCAGTGCAGAGGCGTGCGCATCACTGCCTTACACAGCGCATCACCGCTTTACACAGCGCATCACCGCCTTACACAGCGCATCACTGCCTTACACAGCGCATCACCGCCTTACACAGCGCATCACCGCCTTACACAGCGCATCACTGCCTTACACAGCGCATCACCGCCTTACACAGCGCATCACCGCCTTACACAGCGCATCACTGCCTTACACAGCGCATCACCGCCTTACACAGCGCATCACTGCCTTACACAGCGCATCACTGAGTCATCTCTGCCACCTCTGCCCCCCTTCTCACTATCCACGCACCTTCGAATAGGACGCAACAGCCGGCACACTGGTCTCAACAGCCGGCACACTGCTCTCAACAGCCGGCACACTGCTCTCCACAGCCGGCATGATGGAGAGCAGCGGCGTGCCGTGCGAGTCTCATGCTTCATGCATCACTGCGGGGAAGTCAAGAAGCCTCTGCTGCATCACTGCGGTTCAACGCACTCACATTCAGAATGGACGCCAGGGCGGTGATGGAGTGGAGGGGTGTACGCATCTCATGGTTCATCACAGCCAGGAAGTCGTTCCTCGCCATCACTGCCACCTCAGCTCGCTGCCTCGCTGTCTGCAGCGTTCTGTTTTGCTCCTCCAGCTCGTCCCTTCGCCGCTGGTAGGGGGGAGGGGTAGAGGGCGAGGAAAGAGACGCCGGTGAGAGGAAAAAGATAAGCCGTTTCTTGCTGTCACTGTCACTGCCACCTCCGCCCTCTGCCTTGCTGTCTGTCTGCAGGGTCCTGTTCTGCTCCTCAAGCTCGTCTCTGCGCCGCTAGTTGGGGGGGGGGGGGGGGGGGGGGGGGCGAGGAGGCCGAGAGGGGAAGACAGAAGGAAGAGGAATGAAAGCAAGTCGCCCCTTCGTCTGCCAGCAGCCTCACTGTCTGCAGCGTCCTGCTCTGCTCCTACAACTCGTCAGTAAGCCCCTCAAGTTGGAGATTCTTGAGAACTTAGAAAAAAAATCTCACTATCTGCAGTTTCCTGTTCTGCTACTACACGTCAGCAAGCCTCAAGTTGGAGAGAGACCTTTGAGTCGACTCAAAAGCCTCAAGTTGGAAGAGTAGCGACAGAGAAGTTGGAGAAGAGAGAAGAAGAGTGCGTGGAGGGAGAGGGTTCTCAGGCGCCTCACAGCACCCGGCCTCAAAAATTTTGAGGCAGAAAGTTTCCTCAACTTTCGTCCCGCTGCCTCAAAAGTTTCCTGGAAGCTAAACACAGCAACCCGGCTCACCACCACCTCTTCCCACCTCGACTTTCCCTCACTCTCTGCAACCCCTTAACCCTCCTTCCCACTCCTCCTACCAGTCACCACCACAGACTCACCTGTGTTTCCTCCAGCACTGCAGTGCAGCATGCGAGTGAGCCACGGCTGGTTCAACCCTTCCTCTCCCCCTCACCTTCTATCATTCAATATCCCCCCATTCTCCACAAGCACCGCACTGCACCCACCTGTGTTTCCTCCACCACTGCAGCATGCGAGAGAGCCACAGCCACTTGGTCCGCCACCACCTCGACCATCTCCACCTCATGCGCCTTCCACTGCCTGGTGAGGAGGGGAGAGATGGGAGGGACAGTTGGAGAGAGAGGGAGAGACACACACACATGAAAGGTCAAGGCAGAGCGCCACAGCCACTTGGTCCGCCACCACCCCGACCATCTCCACCTCATGCGCCTTCCACGGCCTGGCGAGAATAGAGGGTGCAGATAGAAAGTGTGGCGTATTAACGGGAGAGCGCAGGCGCTGACAGACGGGAACAAGGCAGAGATCACAGGCAATTTCAGTCACTAATAAACGAGAGGTCACAGCACTACAGTCACACCTTAGCGTCACCATGCAGCACGAGCACCATGAGCCCATATCACGCACCGACACCGCTATCACTGACCCCCTTACCTCACTCACACACACCACCATCCCTTGCTCTCACCACCTTCCCTCCCTTGAGTCGCACATTCAGGCAGCACCATGCATGCAGCACGAGCACCATGCATGCAGCACGAGCACCATGCATGCAGCACGAGCACCATGAGCCCATACCACACATCGGCACCTTTCCTTCTATCCGCTTTGGACACATCACCGTCCCTTGCACTCACACCCCTTGCACTCACACCCCTTGCACTCACACCCCTTGCAATCACACCCCTTGCAATCACAACACCCTCATCCTATGCATCGGCTTCCCCAGCATCTCACCTTCTAGGATCCCCATGCAGCACGAGCACCATGAGCCCACACACCGGCACCACTCCAGCTCTCCTCTTGTCTCAAACGCCCATCCCTGGCTCTCACAATACCATCATCCCACGCATCAGCATCCCTAGCATCTCACCTCCTGGCATCCCCATGCAGCACGAGCACCATGAGCCCACACACCGGCACCACTCCAGCTCTCCTCTTATCTCAAACGCCCATCCCTGGCTCTCACAATACCATCATCCCACGCATCAGCATCCCTAGCATCTCACCTCCTGGCATCCCCATGCAGCACGAGCACCATGAGCCCACACACCGGCACCACTCCAGCTCTCCTCTTATCTCAAACGCCCATCCCTGGCACTCACAATACCATCATCCCACGCATGAGCATCCCTAGCATCTCACCTCCTGGCATCACCATGCAGCACGAGCACCATGAGCCCATACAACGGCACCACTCCAGCTATCCTCTCCTCCCCGTCCACCACCCCACTCCCTCCCTCCTCTCCTCCACCACCTCCCAGACCCCCCCAACCGCCGCCACCAGCAACCAAACCACTCCTCTCATCACCACCCCCATTCACATCCTCCCCACCAACCCCTGCACCGCCCCCACCCCCAGAGGCAGCAGCAGCCGCAGCAGCAGAAGCGGCAGCAGCGGCAGCGTCAGCCATGGCTTCTAGGGGCAGGATGGGGAGACGCACGGCGGCGAGGGACGTGCTGTGGGCCCCACGGGGGGCGGAGGCCCGGCCGATGAAGGAGGATTGGGAGATGCGGAGGGCGCGGGGTGTGTGGATGAGGGACTGGACTGTGGGGTCGGTCACCGGGACCAGCACCGGGGCTTGCACCAGCCGGCGCTCCAACTCGTGGGTCAGCTCCAGGAAGGATCCCGCTGATGTCGGGTTGAAAGGGGAGATAAAGGAAGCTGGGGGAGGTTAGCTGAAGGACCGTTGAGTCGGAGATAGGGACATTTTCTGGGGCTTGCACTAGTCGGCACTCACATGCGTCCGGCAAGCGCACATGTGTGTGTGTACAGTCCCTGCCATGTGTGTGTGTACAGTCCCCCCCATGGTAGCACTCACATGCGTCCGGCATCCAAATCGTGCAGTTCTCAAGGCACAGCGCCTGAGCGAGCTCCACAAGAGTGGTGTTGAGGATGGTGTGGCGGTCCAGCGACTGCCGGATCTCGTATGTCAGCATGCGCACGTGCCGCCCCACCTCCTCCTTGCGCCTCATCACATCCATCTCTCTGTCCAGCTGCGCGGCCTTGTGCTGCAGAAACAACTCCCGGACCTGATAGAGCATTCAGGGATGCGCAGGACAGCAGATGGGAAAACAAAGGATTCGATCCGCAGCAAGCCAGCTACCAACACACGATTCCGGGATGCGCAGGACAGCAGAAACACAACACACGATTTTCACCGGGCACATGGCATTGGGCCCATGGCATCGGGCACATGGCATTGGGCACGCGAGCCAGGCCAGGCACGTGGAAGCAAAAGGAGGGCAAAAGAAGAAGCAGCGCAGCGAGACACCTTCAGCAGCAGAGAAATGGCGCGTGGCGAGCAGGAGAGACACCTTCACGCTGAGCAATGCTGAGTAGGAGAGCAGTGGTGCGTGGCGGGACACAGCAGCGCGGTGCACTGGGATGATCAGAGGGGCACATACCTTCACTGCTAGGGGGGAACGGTGCAAGGCACCCTTCCCCTTCACAGACGGTGCAAGGCACCCTTCCCCTTCACAGACGGTGCAAGGCACCCTTCCCCTTCACAGACGGTGCAAGGCACCCTTCCCCTTCACAGACGGTGCAAGGCACCCTTCCCCTTCACAGACGGTGCAAGGCACCCTTCCCCTTCACAGACGGTGCAAGGCACCCTTCCCCTTCACAGACGGTGCAAGGCACCCTTCCCCTTCACAGACGGTGCAAGGCACCCTTCCCCTTCACAGACGGTGCAAGGCACCCTTCCCCTTCACAGACGGTGCAAGGCACCCTTCCCCTTCACAGACGGTGCAAGGCACCCTTCCCCTTCACAGACGGTGCAAGGCACCCTTCCCCTTCACAGACGGTGCAAGGCACCCTTCCCCTTCACAGACGGTGCAAGGCACCCTTCCCCTTCACAGACGGTGCAAGGCACCCTTCCCCTTCACAGACGGTGCAAGGCACCCTTCCCCTTCACAGACGGTGCAAGGCACCCTTCACCTTCACAGACGGTGCAAGGCACCCTTCCCCTTCACAGACGGTGCAAGGCACCCTTCCCCTTCACAGACGGTGCAAGGCACCCTTCCCCTTCACAGACGGTGCAAGGCACCCTTCCCCTTCACAGACGGTGCAAGGCACCCTTCCCCTTCACAGACGGTGCAAGGCACCCTTCCCCTTCACAGACGGTGCAAGGCACCCTTCCCCTTCACAGACGGTGCAAGGCACCCTTCCCCTTCACAGACGGTGCAAGGCACCCTTCCCCTTCACAGACGGTGCAAGGCACCCTTCCCCTTCACAGACGGTGCAAGGCACCCTTCCCCTTCACAGACGGTGCAAGGCACCCTTCCCCTTCACAGACGGTGCAAGGCACCCTTCACCTTCACAGACGGTGCAAGGCACCCTTCCCCTTCACAGACGGTGCAAGGCACCCTTCCCCTTCACAGACGGTGCAAGGCACCCTTCCCCTTCACAGACGGTGCAAGGCACCCTTCACCTTCACAGACGGTGCAAGGCACCCTTCCCCTTCACAGACGATGCAAGGCACCCTTCCCCTTCACAGACGGTGCAAGGCACCCTTCCCCTTCACAGACGGTGCAAGGCACCCTTCACCTTCACAGACGGTGCAAGGCACCCTTCCCCTTCACAGACGGTGCAAGGCACCCTTCCCCTTCACAGACGGTGCAAGGCACCCTTCCCCTTCACAGACGGTGCAAGGCACCCTTCCCCTTCACAGACGGTGCAAGGCACCCTTCCCCTTCACAGACGGTGCAAGGCACCCTTCCCCTTCACAGACGGTGCAAGGCACCCTTCCCCTTCACAGACGGTGCAAGGCACCCTTCCCCTTCACAGACGGTGCAAGGCACCCTTCCCCTTCACAGACGGTGCAAGGCACCCTTCCCCTTCACAGACGGTGCAAGGCACCCTTCCCCTTCACAGACGGTGCAAGGCACCCTTCCCCTTCTATTTCTGAAGCGACTCAAAAATAGAGTCCTCTCGGTGTGGGAGAGCAAGGTGCAAGGCGCCCTTCACCTTCACAGCATACCTTGACGTTGAGCAGCGCCGGGATGATGGTGACGAGCAGGAAGGCAGTGGCGCAGGAGACAGCAGCGCACAGCACCTTGAGCACGGTCTGCAGCACCGCCACCGCGCTGGGGTGGGGGCCGTACGTCCACATGTTGACCACATGGGTCATACCTGGCTTGGAGGGGAGGGAGGGGGAAGAGAACCTAAGAAACTGCAGCACCACCCAGCAGCGGTGGGGGAGAACCTTGGAAGGGGAGCCAGGGTTCCAAGGTTCTCCCCCAGCAGCAGCAGCACCCAGCAGCAGCAGCACCCAGCAGCAGCACCACCCAGCAGCAGCACCACCCAGCAGCAGCACCACCCAGCAGCAGCACCACCCAGCAGCAGCACCACCCAGCAGCAGCACCACCCAGCAGCAGCACCACCCAGCAGCAGCACCACCCAGCAGCAGCACGAACACAGGGATTAGGAAGCGCAGGACAGGGAGGCGGAAGAGGAGCCTACCGCACAGGACGATGAAGAGGCCGAACTGCAGCAGCACCCAGCGGTGGGGGAAGACCTTGGAACGAAGGAAGAAGTAGACGAGCTCGAGGGGGATGGAGAAATACGCGAGGGCTATCAGGAAGTCACTGGGGAGAGGAAAGGGAGGTGGGGGGGGAGAGAAGAAAGAAGAAGGCAGAGTGAGTGCAACGAGCTTGAGAGGGATGGAGAAGTACGCGAGGGCGATGAGGAAGTCGCTGTGGGGAGGGGGAGATTTGGGGTGGGTGGGGTTGGAATCACAGGCGGAACGGTCAGAAGGCATTAGAAGTAGACGAGCTCGAGTGGGATGTCTATTTTTGAGTCGCCTCAAAAATAAACGAGCTCGAGTAAGATGGAGAGATATGCGAGGAGGACAATGAGCAAGCTGCTGGAGTGATAGGGAAGGTGTGCAGGGGAGGGTGCAGGGCGCTATCCCTGCATCTAGCATGCCATGCCATACTCGTCCTCTTCTTCTCTTCTCCCTCTCCCCCACTGCCCCCTTTCAATAGATCCAGTGTTCTCCCCGTCCCCCCCCCCCGCACCTCTGACCCCTCATCTGGCGAGCTGGCAGCGCGGAATCCCCTCACCCAGCACCCCGTATCGACCTTTTCTCCCCCCCCCACAACCCCAAGCTCCAATGCTCCCCTTGTCCCCCTACCATCCCCTCACCTTGCCAGCTGGCAGCGTGTTCTTTAGAATTCTAAAATGGGTGTCGTTGATAATTCTCAAAAACACCCCGCATGCTCCGGTGCTCCCCTTGTCCCCCTGTCATCCCCCCACCTTGCCAGCTGGCAGCGCGCTATCCCCTCACCTTGCCAGCTGGCAGCGCGCTATCCCCTCGTCCAGCACCCCGTGCTCGTCCTCGCAGGAGCAGAGGAAGGGGAAGATCCGCGGCATGGGGTGCAGCCTGGGGGGGGGGGGAGGGGGGAGTGGGAAGGCGGGTGAGAGAGGAAGGGGAAGATGCGCAGCATGGGGTGCAGCCTGGGGTGGGGGGTGACGTGGCATGGGGGACTGGGGAAAGGGGGGGAGATAGGGAGGGGGCATGGGGGAGAGGGTGAACGGGGAAGGGCGCAGAGACCAGAGGGCTGGGACGAAAGAAGCAGGGGATGCGGGTTTAACAGGTGCGGAGGCGTGGGGGGGGAGGGGGGGGGGGAGGGGAGATGGGGGGGAGGACACATCTTTGAACATTCGGAATTCCGACCTCATGTCCCCCACCCACATGACTCATCATATTTGAACACATCTCTGAACATATCCTCAACCCATGTCTCCACCACTTGCGTGCAGCCCATCCCCCCACCTCAACCCCCTTGCCCCCTCACCCCATTTCTCCGCCAGATGCGTGCAGCGCAGTGGCGCATGCCGCCAGCACGGACGCCAGCGCCGCCACCGCAGTTCCGCCCACCATCCAGCTCCGCGCCATGGCGCAAGGAAGGGGGAAGCCGACCAGGAGGGGATGGGGGGGACGGGGGAAGGAGAAGCGCGAAGCGGACCAGCCCAGATCTGAAAAGGCGGAGAGGCGGAATTCTATGCGCAGACCGCGATTTTTGAGGCGCCTCAGAAATCGCTCGGGGACTGGAAGACTATCGCGCGAACCTCGACCTCGTTCTCAAATCTCGTCTGCGTTCGCGGACTCGTGAACTCAGGTGCGCAATTCGAATCGCTCGTACGCGTTACACGCTCAGCGATGCCAGAGTGAAGCGGGACTAATCGCGCGGCGATGGGAGAGATTCATCGCGCGCCGAGAGCCGTTCGCAGCTTCAGCGACGGCGACGCCAGAAGTTCGATCCACGTCCCCGCTACGAGCAGCTTCGAAATAAAAGCTCTTCTCGGCTCGCTCTCGTGCCTGATGAAACCGGTCGAGATGGCACCTGACTCTGGAAGCAGGCCCGTCGCAAGAACGCAGGTGCGACTGCGCGACTATGGTTACTAGCCACTGCAGTAGAACTGCACACACTAGGACACTCGAATGCTCGACGCTCTCCCGTCCAGCCGCCCAATGGAACCCTAAGCAGCTCGCCTCGTCAGCACGCATGCGTGACGTTGGTCACACGCAAAGCGTACCACTTTTCGCGACAGCTAACACGAGGAGATGCGCTCATGCTGGCTCGCGTTTGCATGAGGAACCTGCCTGCGCGCTGCACCCTTTCTTAGGCAAGCAAAGCGAAAGGTGGTCATGTGATAAAGACGCGAGAAGTAAGGAGGCAACCGGCAACTCAGAAGGGGCATGAAATAAGGGGGAGTGGCTTGCGGTGCGCGTGTATGTAGAGCGTACGCCTGACGGGCAGGCTAGAAACGGCTGTTGCGCAGCATGATTGGCTAGGCACTGATGGTTTCGGGCAGATTGAGAAAGGCCTGACGGGGTATGAAGGGGTGGAACGCGGTGGGATCGGGGTACAGTTTAATCAAATTAGATTTCGTTGTGGCCCTCGTGACGGATTCTTGGCCGCCCAATGCCTGCATCAGGAAGCAGCGTGTGCGTGTCGTTTGGCACGAAATTCCGTTTTGGGGAGCAGCGAAACTGCAAGGATGCGGCCCTCGGGCAGGCCCTCGATTCTGTCCTCCAATATAGAGAGTGTAGACTCATAAACCCGCTACACTACGGCTGTATTTGTACAGGGTAACAGAATAACGAATCCGTGCGGGATTTGAAACGTATCAACTCTGGGGAGGTGTCGGCCAAGGGCAGCTGTCGTTCTTTGATTGGCAGACGCAACAAACGAAAGGTCGCTTGCAATCGCCGTCACGTCAGGCAGCCAAGAGGCTTTTGGAAGTGAAATATGGGAAATGATCAAAAAGGGTCCTCAGTTTGCCAGAGGTGTGAGCAAACAAGGTCCGTCAACCTCGAGCCCCAACCAAAACAGTGACGTACCAGCGTCCGCCCCTAGACCTCGCCTCCGAGCCTGGGCTACACGCGCTCCGTCGTCCCTAACCTGAACAGTGTCACAACGCGCCCCCACAAACTGCTCCATGTTCCGTCAATGCTCCGTCAACACTCCTTTCCCCGATTCACGAAAAGAGTGTGGTTCAGCTGTGCACCTGAACATGACAAATTTACACAATAAGGTGAGATTATATGAAAAGCAATGTAGCAACCCATGTGCCTAGGGCATATAGCTTTGCATTAATTAAATCTAATACACATCGAGTTTCAGCATGATACATAGCCTCGTAGAATTCTGTTACGGGAACTATTTTCAGGATTAATAGGACAATAATCACGGCTCATAAGGAACAAGCAATGTCGATTTCCATTATCATAACCCAGTCATTAACCACTGAGTTAAAGGGGTTTGTTAAAGCATGAATCTCACAATTACAACCGTAAAACGTTTGGTACCCAGTTACGTAGGCGAAAGTAGAAGGAAAGGCTGGGAAAAACTACTTATAGAGCAACTAAAGACGGAGGGGGTTCTTTAAAGGCAACGAAGTGGTACATAGTAGTTTTGTGCAAGGATTTAACGTGGCCAACGCAAGAAGCTTTACAAACCATGAATGAACATACCAATGGCGTAACGCACCTCCATTCCTCTTATAGTCACAACCTAAAATGAACGCTCGGATAGAAGGCCCCCATGGAATAAAAGATACTATCATATGTCTTGTATTAGGCATGTATATTTTATTCCAATTCTCCATTTTGTAGATAGTGTCGGTATAAGATAAGATACCCTGGATTTCTGATAATGGAAATCGACATTGCTTGTTGCTTATTGGCCATGATTATTGTTCTACCAATCCCGGAAATAGTTCTCGTAACAGAATTCTATGAGGCTATGTATCATGCTAAAACTCTATGTGTATTAGATTTAATATCAAAATTAATGCGAAGCTATATGTCCAGGGCACACGGTTTGCTACATTGTTTTTGATAGAATCTCATCTTATTGTGTAAATTTGTCATGTTCAGGTGCACAACTGAACCACACTCTTTTCCGCGAATCGGGGATCTGAGTGTTGACGGAGCTTTGACGGAACATGGCGGAGTTCGCGGGGGCGCTTTGTGACACTGTTCACGTTAGGTACGACGGAGCGCGTGTAGCCCAGGCTCGGAGGCGAGGGCTAGGCGCGGACGCTGGTACGTCACTGTTTTGGTGGGCCTCGAGGTTGACGGACCTTGTTTGCTCACCCCTCTGGCAAACTGAGGACCCTTTTTTATAATTTCCCATGAAATATCGCCATGTTTTCCCTTTGAAGCCGTCAAAGTGGTTCGGAATCAGAATCCCAAACCTGTAGAAACGCACTCAACCCCTCAAACTCACTGACACTGTCAGAAACCTGAAAGGTCTGATCAACATTTGAACCTGGTTAGCGAAGCCAAGACCTACACCAGGGCCTCGAACGAAAATCTTCGCCAGCTTTCGTCAGATCTCGCGAACTCCAAACTTCAGCATAGGCGAAGCCTCATCCAAGAAACATTCTCGTCCATTCTTTCCCGTTTCGCCACTGCCGCTTTTTCTCCACACCCTCCCACTTTCCCTCCTAACTTCAGTCTGTCGCGGCGACATACCTCCAAACTCGCGGCTCCAAGCGGCAAAAAACCATACCCCAGCCGCAGTCTCCCCAGTGCCTTTCGAGCTGGTAGGAGCTTCAACCCGCACTCGCCTCGTTTACTCGTCGGCCTTTCCCAAGGCCCAAGAGACAGGGTATAACATCCACCGGTTTATAACAACACCGGTTTATAAATGGCGGAAATACAACAAAATAACACTCCTAAATTAGAACTAGGAGTAGGCTGGAACCTCAAAGAGAACTTGGAGATGACCACAAAATAGCCAAGATTTGGCTAAGTCCTTTGTGGTAGAGATAGCAGTTGGAGGACTTAGAGAGGAGGAGGATCCTTCTTCCAATATTGGGTTATTGGGGAAGGAAAGTGAAGAATGAGCTCCAAGAGCCCTCCCACTTCCTAGACCCCTTGGGGTGCAACCACCTCCTCCATGGCCAAGGGGGTGGTGCACCAATTGTGGGCCTTGCCCATGTGGCATGGGTTGGGTTTTCCCAACCAAGGAATTTGTAGTGAGCTGGAATCAATTTGCGGAGGTGTGCAAACTTATCTTGGGTTGCTAAATGTGCATTGGTTGGAATTGCAGCCAATAGGAACAATTGCTGCCCAACCCAAATCCAACCTGTCACTTGGTGATGGAGTGGTAACCACCACTCCAACCCTATCATCCAAACCTATCTTCCCAACCTTCAATCCCAACCCTATCCAACCCAACCCAACATTCCCAATATGTTCCCGCAACTTCGCGCGCAAGGGGAAACTAGGAACGTCCAGATTAGTCGCGATAGTTAGACTAGGAGGGACGGTTCGTATGGCGATATGTTACACAGGGTCTTTCCCTCCCCATCCTACCCATCTTTTTTCCAACTAGGCTAGACACCAGTTTTCGCATTCTTCCATCGTGTCTTCACCATCTTCACGCGCTGCAAGTGCTGCTGCTCCATATTCGGCTCACCAGGAGCAGCCCTCCATTAGTTCACGCAGTTTCTTTTAGACGGTTGAACTGACAATGTCACTTCTCGGCATCTCTTGGAGCTTGGATTGCTGCTGCGGCTACTCCGGCGGCGGCGGCGGCGGCAGCGGCAGCGGCAGCACATAAAAGATAAGAGATAACATGATGGATAACATTCATGGAAAAACAGCAGCACCAAGGGTGTTACGATATTACTGGTACTTCTACACAAGGAATGCACTGCACCAGGATCTTTGTGGGCTACACTTAAGGCCACAGGGGCATTGGGCCTGATGTGTGAATCAGGATGAGCAGATGTCATCATGCTGGCCCCTTCCGTTGGATGGCTAGGCAGCATCTGATGGTGCTGCAGGTTGAGAAGGAGTGTGAGTGAGGGGAGCACAGCCCCACATGCCGAGCTGCTGAAAGGCCTGTATCATGCCACACCATGGCAGCCAATGCATCATACCACACCATGCCAACCAGACCATACACCATACCACACCAGTCCATACACCATACCACACAAAAACGGGGGTTGCAGGTAGGCACGACTGGCAGAGGGGCAGGGGCAGGGTGGCAACGGGCACTCCATGCAGCATCATCATGTCCCGCCCTGCCCTCACACAGTCCTCCTCACACCGACCACCAGCACCACATCCCACCTTCTATCACTCCACAGCGCCACACCCCACCTTGCATCCCCCTCACCTTTCTCACCTCGATACTTGGCGTTTGAACCCTCCGTAACCATCTCACCAATATCTGGTCTGAACCCCCCCCCCCACCCATCTCACCTCCACACTTGGGGTTTGAACCCCCCTAACATATCTCACCTCTATAGGGGGGGACTGAACCCCCCTGACCTGTCTCACCCCTACAATTGGGGTCTGAAACCCCCTCACATGCCTCAGCTCACCTCTATACCGGGGGTCTGAACCCACTCACATGCCTCGCCTCTATACTTGGGGTCTGAACACCCCCCTCACCTGTCTCACCCTTATAATTGGGGTCTTAACGAGCCCCTATCTCACATGCCTCACCTCTGTAGTTGGGATTTGAGCTCCACTCACCTCTATCTCACATGCCTCATCCCTATCTCACCGGGGTCACCTCTATACTTAGTCTGAACCACTTCCTAGCTAAATAGTTGGGGTCTGAACTGAACCCCCCTCACTTCCAACCTCTAAACTTGGGGGCCTGAACCTCCCTCACATCCCATCCCACCCACCTCTATATGAGGTCTGAACCCCCCCTCACTTCCCACCTCTATACTGGGGGTCAGAACTGAACCCCCCCTCCCTTTCCATCACTATGCTTGGGGTCTAACCCTCACATCCCACCTCTATACTTGGGAAATGAACACCCCTAACTTCCCACCTCAATATCTGGGATATGAACCCCCCCTCACTTCCCACCTCTGTATTTGGGGTCTGAACCCCCCACTTCCCACCTCTATACTTGGGGTTCAATCGCTACCCACCTTGGGGTCTGAACCCCCCTCACTTCCCACCTCTATATTTGAGGCCTGAATCCCCCTCACTTCTCACCTCAATACTTGGGGTAACCCCCCCTCACATCCCACCTCCTATACTGGGTATTTAAACCCCCCTCCCTTCCCACCTCGATACTTGGGGTTTGAATGAACCTCCCCCACTTCCCACCTCATTTCTCTGCTCTACACTCAGGGGCAGAGGAGGGGGGTAGAAACTTCCAGGGTATCATGAGGGCAAGTAACAGGAGGGGGGCTGAAGCTCCCAAGGTACGGAATGTGAGATGCAAGAGAGGGGAGTTGAAGCCTCCAGGTTAAGGCGCGCCAAAGGCAGAGGAGGGGGGTTCCCCTGCCCCTTGCACGCCTTGACCTGGGGGTTCCAACCCCCCTCTCCCCCCCTGCCCCTCACGAAAATCCAGCACCCCTCTCCTGCCTTGCTTTGGCATTACCATGAAATTTCCAACCCCCACACCTTGCCCCTCACTCGAAGTTATATTTTGGGGGTTTCAGAACCTCCTCACTTCGCCCCTCACTCAACCAGTATGCCCCGTCTCGGGTCCACGATACGGTGAAGTTGGTTGTGGCTCGGATTGCAAAGGGCACCGGAGTAGTTCTGTCTATGGAGGATAACACTCTGTTGCTAGATAAGAGAGTGGATGTCATGGTTTGTCGGCCGATAGAGGAGGAGGCGCACATGTCCGAAATGAGCGTCGTGGACCCCATCTCCTTCTCTTCGCAGCAGCATGGCCAGATTGGTCGTGTAGTGCGATTTGTTGCTCGGGAGCGGGAGCGGAGGAAGGCACAAGATTACAAGCCCTTATTACAGCAGCATAGAGGAGTGTTGTTTACCCCCCTCATCGCTGAGACTTGGGGTTGTTTGGGGGAGGGCTTCCGGCGGTGGTTGCGGCAGCAGTGGGATGTGCAACTCCAGGTGGCGGCTTTCAAGGGAGCAGGGAGGGACGATGGCTAGGCTTTCATGGCCTATTTGGTTGGGCCTTTGAAGGCTGCGCTCGGGGTGGCCTTGCAGCGGGCACTGGTGCAGATCCTTCTTCTGCGCGCGGCGACGATGCTGGGTGGGCTTGACTTGGTCCGTTTGGGTAGGGAGGGGAGGGAGCGGGAGGATGGGTGGGGCGCTCCGTGGGCGGACGCGCCTTATATGGGTGGACTTGAGGGTCTAGCGTGGAACGGTTGGGCCCAGGTTTGCCGTGTCATTTTGAGAGGGGCCTGAAATTCGTCAAATCAACGACTCAGCGAGTTGATGGCTTGGCGTCCAACAAAGATTATATTGATGAGAAATCGACATTGCTGCTGTTTTCCCATGAATGTTATCATGCAGGCATGCGGGCACCCGGCTGCGGGCATGCGGGCAAGGATCCCATCTCGGCTGGCATGCGGGCACCCGGCTGGAGGGGCAGCAAGGGGGGCGCCAACCTCGGGATGGGGGCCCAGTTGGTGCTGCAACTGGTGCATCTGCGGGAGCTACACTTGGGGTTGCAGTAAGGGGATGGGCAGGAAAGTGTGCCAGGGGCACGATGCGATGAGCGGGTTGAGGGGGCACTGCCGTCTATGGACCAAGGGGGGCAGCCGCCTAGGGAGGATCCGACATCGGTCGAGGTTGGGCGGCTGGGTCGACGGTCACGTGCAGGCGGAGACCGGCCACGGGGGGAGAGGGGCAATGGGAGGAGGGACGTCTGAGAGAGGTCTTGGCCGCGGGGTTGGGGCGGGCAGCTCCCTAGTTCGATAGCCCTATGGGAGCCCATGCTGCCTTGTTAGAACCCCCTGCCACTGCCGTGGGCCCCGCATCCCCCCCCGCCCTGACTGCCGCATGCCTTGTTCCTGACCCCCCAGCGTCCACGAATGTCCCTGACCTTCGTGCCACGAGTGGCACCGGCTTCCCGGATCCCCTGCGAGGTGTGCCTGCAGACCTTCACCGATAGCGCAAGAGCGTTCCGTCACCTGACTACCTTACGTGTGGCAGACAACACGTGTTGAGCTCAGGCCCTTGGCTTGGCCCCAGACCTGACAGACGAACAAGACAGCGATGGCCCTGCGGCACGTGATATCGGTGACGAGATGTGGAGTCTTGTGCCCTCTTGGGAGTGGGAGTCCTTTTTTGGAGTGGAGTGGGTCCCGGCAAGCTGATGCGCCGTGTTCCTCTCCGGGCTCGGCTCGGCGTTCTGGATGCTCTTTGCTGCATTCTCAAGCGCATCAAGTCACAGTGGCAGGACGAGGCGGCCACCCTCATGCTCTTTGCCTTCCTGTGCCTCATCCTGGGTGTCCCTTCCAAGAAAGGAGTGGGCCAACGGGCGGCCATTCGGGAGCGGTTGGAGCAGTTTTGGGCGGGCGAGTGGCGTCGTTTGTTCGATTCTGCCAGGGCTGCCCTCCAGCCGACATCCCGCACGTTGGCTTATTCCTCGCCGGAGCATGATCCGGATGCCCCCCGTATGGCTCGCTGCCAAACCTGCTGTGCGGTGGGTGAGTGGAGTCGGGGTCTGGCTTGCCTTACTTCTAAGGACTTGGCTCAGCCCTCCCGGCACTTGGTGGACTCTTTGCAGGCCAAGCACCCGACTGGTGGGTCTGCTATCCCAGATGGATGACATAACACATTCGTGACACCTTTCTTACCGAGCCCTCCTACGTTCCTCATCTGTTGGCGGTGTTCCAGCACTGAGCAGCTGGGGAGGTGGCGGCGAGGGTCCAACCGTGGTTGGCGGCGTTGACACTGGTGGGCCTCTCAAAACTGGATGGGGGTGTGCGGTTGGTGGCGAGCGTCGTCGTGGTCGGCACGTCGACGCGGGCTCGAAACCCCAAAACAAGTCGTCATTTGTGTGGTAAGCGGTGGGCAAATGCTACGAGGGGGGCGAGTAGGTGTCCACCACATAGCCCGTCTGCAATTTGTTCTGTGCTGCTTTGAGTCTGATCCTTCCTTGTAGCTACTAACCCTCCATCTCTCCCTTTCGTTCCCTCTCTTTCCTTCTCTATTATCCACCTCCCATTGGATCAATCTGAGTTTGGTGAGAGCTCGTCGGCGATCGCCAACCACCCGTCGCGACGGCAGCGGAGTTTAGACCCTTTGCCAGGCAGCTGCACGCAACATCGCAGCACCAATGCTCGCAGCACCACTGCGATCGTCATCGGCGATCAACGACCACCCGTCGGGCGACGCTCGTGGCGGCCGCGGGCAGTAGCCAGGGTTGAGCACGCGATGTGTGTGTCGCCGCTGCACGGCGAGCTTTCCACATTTCTGTTCCGCAATGTCGCGAGTGCCAATTCCGCCGAGGGTCCATTTGGCGGACCTTCATCATCCGCCCGAGTCGCTCGTCGCCATGGCGGTTTGTCGCCAGTGGCTCGTTCGTGAGGCTCCCGTTTATTCGTGGCAGACCTTGTCCGCTAGTGGTTCGTGGGGATTCGCTGGTCGAGCGTTGCTTCGTGCGACTCGTGGGGATTCGCTGGTCGAGCGTTGCTTCGTGCGGCTCGTGGGGGTTCGTTCATGTCGTAAGTTGTGGAGAGATGCTAGAGGGGGGCCTTCTAGACGTCCGCCGCATAGAGCATCTGCCGTCCATTCCTTTTTGTTTCGACTCTGCTCTCTCCTTGCTGATACTAACACTCTCTCTCTCTCTCTCTCTCTCTCTCTCTCTCTCTCTCTCTCTCTCTCTCTCTCTCTCTCTCTCTCTCTCTCTTGCGTACAGCGTTTGCATCCCTGTCTCCCTGTGCCTCTGCTACCTCGGGCTTATTGAGCTGCAGAGCCCTCGTTTTCCAGTACACACTGTGTGGAGCCGACGCAGCGCCTCTATTCAACTCTTTTCACAGCTGTTCACAGCTATTCGCATCTGTTTGTCTCTTCATCCCACTATTGGTTTTCGCTAGAGGGGGGGCAAGTAGGCGTCCGCCACATAGAGCATTTGCCGTCTGTTTCATTTTCTCCATACCTCCATACGTCCATACCTCCGTACCATTATACCTCCAGACCTCCTTCCCTCCATTCCTCCTTACCTCCATACCTCCACACCTCCATACCTCCGAACCTCCATACCTCCACAGCTCCACACCTCCGTACCTCCACACCTCCACACCTCCAGGCTTCCACATCTCCACACCTCCATACCTCCACACCTCCATACCTCCTCACCTCCATCCCTCAATACCTCCGTACTTCCACAACTCCACACCTCCACACTTCCACACCTCCACAATTCCGTACCTCCACACCTCCGTACCTCCTTACCTCCACACCTCCATACCTCCACACATCTATTCCTCCATACCTCTATACCTCCATACCTCCCTGCCTCCATACCTCCACACATCCGTATCCCATAACTCCGTACCTCCTTCCCTCTGTACATCCGTTCCTCCGTACCTCCATACCTCCACACATCCATACCTCCACACCTCCGTAATTCCGTACCTCCATACCTCCACACCTCAATTCCTCCATAACTCCATACGTCCATATTCCACACCTCCATATCTCCGCACCTCCATACCTCCACACCCCCACACCTCCGTATCCCATAACTACGTACCTCCTTCCCTCAGTACATCCATTCCTCCGTACCTCCATAGCTACACACCTCCGTTCCTCCGTACCTCCGCACCTCCATACCTCCACACCTCCATCCCTCCATACCACCATACATCCGTACCACCGTACCTCCATACTTCCATACCTCCATACCTCCACAACTCCGTACCTCCATACCTCCATACCTCCGTGCCTCCGTGCCTCCACACCTCCATACCTCCACACCTTAATGCCTCCATACCTCCACACCTCCATACCTCCGTACCTCCATACCTCTATACCTCTACACCTCCACACATCCATACCTCCACACCTTAATGCCTCCACACCTCCGTACCTCCATACTTCCATACCTCCATAGCTCCACACCTCCGTACCTCTGTACCTCCACACCTCCGTACCTCCTTACCTCCGTACCTCCACACCTCCGTACCTCTGCACATCCACACCCCCACACCTCCATACCTCCACACCTCCGTACCTTTGTACCTCCACACCTACGTACCTCCGTACCTCCATAAATCCGTACCTCCGTACCTCCACACCTCCACACCTCCGTACATCCGCTCTTCCATTCTTCCATACCTCCTTACCTCCATACCTCCACACCTCACTGCCTCCGTACCTCCATACTTCCATACCTCCATTCCTCCACACCTCCACACCTCCGTTCCTCCATACCTCCATACCTCCACACCTCCGTACCTCCATACCTCCATACCTCCATACCTCCATACCTCCATACCTCCGTACCTCCATACCTCCATACCTTCGTACCTCCCTACCTCCCTACCTAGGTACCTCCATACCCCCGTACCTCCACACCTAAATACCACCTCCGTACTTCCATAC
This sequence comes from Closterium sp. NIES-67, assembly GCA_027943415.1. Taxonomy (NCBI): domain Eukaryota; kingdom Viridiplantae; phylum Streptophyta; class Zygnematophyceae; order Desmidiales; family Closteriaceae; genus Closterium; species Closterium sp. NIES-67. The sequence continues at coordinate 1,226,394 of BQMB01001373.1, read as the reverse complement.
CTCCGTACCTCCATACTTCCATACCTCTGTACCTCCATACCTCCCTATCTCCACACCTCCGTACCTCCACACCTCCACACCTCCACACCTCCGCACCTCTGCACCTCCATACCTCCACACTTCAATTCCTCCATGCCTCCATTCCTCCATACCTCCATCCCTCCATACCTCCACACCTCCATACCTCCGTATCTCCATACCTCCATACCTCCATACCTCCACACATCCATACCTCCTCACCTCCACACCTACGCACCTCTGTACTTCCATACCTCCATACCCCCATACCTCCATATCTCCATACCTCCACACCTCCGCTCCTCCATACCTCCATACCTCCATACCTTCACACCTCCGCTCCTCCATACCTCCGCACCTCCATGCCTCCGTACCTCCATACCTCCGTACCTCCATACCTCTGTATCTCCCTATCTACGTATCTTCATACCTCCATACCTCCATAGTTCCATACCTCTGTACCTCCATCCCTCCATACCACCTCCGTACTTCCATACCTCCGTACCTCCATACTTTCCTCTAAACGTCCGTACCTCCGTGCCTCCATACCTCCCTACCTCCCTACCTCCATACCTCCATACCTCCATAATTCCACACCTCGACACCTCCCTACCTCCATTCCTACGTATCTCCATACCTCCACACCTCCATACCTCCATACTTTCGTACCGTCATACCTTCAATCTTCCTCTTCTGGTTTTCCATCGTTTGGGAGTTGCAGCCCCCTTCTGTGCCTTCCCACATGTCATGAGTGGGTTGATGAGAAGGGGATTGATGTGAGGTTGGCGGCTTCTTGTGACTCTTGTTTCTTTAAATTGTTAGGCTGTCCGGGCTTCATGCTAAGTTAAGTCAAGGGTAGAAAAGGGGGACTAAAATCCTTAGGGTGCGTAGAGTGAAGGACAAAGGACGGAGGAGTAAAATTTCCCAGTTACTTAGATTGAAGGGCAAAGGAGGGGGACTGAGATCCTCCAGGGTAAGTTGAGCGAAGGGCATAGGAGGGGGGCAGAAATCCGTCATGGTAAGTTGAGAGGATGACAAAGGAGAGGACGAAAACCCCCAAAATGAGTGAGCGGACGAGAAGGGGGATGAATTGTGTGAGCATGCAACTTCACATAATAGGCAGCAAATGGTGAGGGCCCAGTGCCGCACGTGTTGCCTGATGCATTGAGCCCTATTACGTTGTTTTGTTGGTTCATCACTTTCCAATGTGTAGGCATGGGAAGGAAGGGGGTTCAGAATGCGAGTAACTAGGGAAAACTATTGTGTGAGGGAAACCCTAATGTGTCGTTTAGGCTTGATCCTCCTCTCACTCGATTTACCCTTTGCCTCCCACATAATTTTAGCTCAATACTCTTCTTCTGTCGCTCGCTTAACTCTTGCCCCGTAGTAAATTTCCCTTATGTGTTGAATGGCTCGCATATAAGACCGTTAAGCCTACTTGCATATGGCCTACAGAACTCTGCTGGGGGAAGCTTGTACATGAGAATGGAGATCGCTTGGGTTTGGGGGCTCTGAGGTGTATTTCGTTTGGTGGTCGAACCAAACTCCGTGCCTTGCAGGTTCGGATACACAGGCGAAGTGGTTCTCCCACGCCTCTTCAAATTCCGCCCATCGCCAGCCAATCGCAGCCAGCCCTAGCTGCGTCAGACAAAATAGTTACCGCCCCTCGTCAGCCTTCACACTGTACGGGAAATACGCGTCGGCTAGGCTAGTTGACACGAAATTGTTACGATTTTTGTAGAACTACAGTAGACGGTTTCGGCTGACCTAGACGATGTCGACCGCGGGCATCATGTTCGTAGTAGGCTGCTCTGCGAGTGCGACTTATCCTCTCACTCGCGCGACTCTCCCTTTCGTCGCTCCGGTAGCAGCGTCCGCGAGACGCGGGCCTGCGACTGCGAAAACCACTGTCGATACGGTCTCGGGTCACAGGGCCTTTCGCCGACCAACCGCAGCTGTCCCCGCGGATTCCCGAGCCGTTCTTACGAAGAGGGAATTTCGCGGCGGAAGAACGGTTCGGGATTCTAGTCGGATGTGGCGTTTCCGTAAATTTTCTGACACCGAAGCAGCACGATATGGGGGCAGCTTACATCGAGTACGGGAAGCGATAGCTGATAGCAGCTGGGGTTTCGGAATGCGGACGAGGGGAGCTGACGACGCAGCGAGGCCGCGTAGCCATCATGGGAACGGGGATGGGTGCAGCCCGAGGGATGATGGTAGCAGCATCAGCAGCCATGACAATAAAACTGATCGCACTGATCGCGCTGATAGCACCAATAGCGGTAGCAGTGACAGCAGTGACAGAGACAGCAGTAGTGTCTACGGCAGTGGAGGCAGCGACAGAAGCAACAACGCTTCGCCTGGAGATAGAATGAGTGGCGGCAGCGCCTCCAGGACACGTGGCGGGCAGGGAATGGTCCGCATCCTGCTGTTCTGGCCTAACATCATTGGGTACCTGAGGTTCGCCCTCCTCGTCCTCCTCCTCCTCGTCCTTCCCCCCTCAACCCCTCCTCCTAGCAGCCTCCCACTGCAGTCAACAACCTACGCCATGACCATGCCTCTGCTGTGCGCTTTCCTCTACGTGATCAACATGGCATTGGATGGTGTGGATGGCATCGTGGCTCGCCGCCTGCGCCAGGTGTCGGCCTTTGGTGCGATCCTGGACGTTGCTGTGGACAACGCACTGCGCACCGCCATGTGGGCGGCTGCCATGAACAGTGTCGCGCTGGGCATGAGCAGCAACAGTGCGAGGCTCATTCGATTAGCCGCCGTCCTCATACCTTGTGTTGAATGGTTCACATTCACATGCTCCCATGCCAGTGCACAGGGCAGCACGCAGGGCAGCACGCAGGGCAGCGCGCGGGGCAGTGGCAGGGTCACAACAGAGGTAGAAGGGGTCAAGGGAGGGGAGAGAGGGGAGATAGGGGAGAGAGGGGAGAGAGGGGAGAGAGGGGAGAGAGGGGAGAGAGGGGAGAGAGGGGAGAGAGGGGAGAGAGGGGAGAGAGGGCCGAAGCAAGGGCACGAGGAGGAGGCGGAGGGGCTAGGAGACAATGACCAGCAGGGGAAAGTCGAGGAGAGCGAGTCAGGGGGGGGAGAGGGGCAGGAGCCAGCTGCTAGTGAAAGGCGACCCAGGCCAAACTGGAAGGACGTGTGGGGTGGCAGGAACGACACGCCGATGCTGGTGTCCCTTGTCATGCGGAACGGGTTCAAGAGGTGTGCATGATGGGGCCGCACTGTGGGTGGGCCGTTTGATGGGGAGTATGATGGGTCTTTTTTTGCCCCAATGGTGTGTGTATAGCATTGTCGCCCACCTCACACCGCTACCTCTCTCCTCCACTTTTTCCGTTTGTCCCCATCCTTCCCTGACCAATCACAGCCCTGTTGGAGTAATTGCTATTGCAGGTCTGCACTTCCTCCCTCTCTGGCTCTTTCTTCGACATCAATTACTCTCCCCTCTCCTCTCGCCCTCACACGCAACATACATGCAAAGCCAGCCTCTGTTGCACAAGCTGGGGATAGGTGTTCTTTTGCCGTTGGCCTCTCGTCCGGTGGGGCTGATTCTTGGTATTGGAAGGCTTCTCTGTCTGCTCGTGGAGTTGTGGGTTATTCGAAGTCACCTGTTCCAGATTCTCCGATCAGATGTGGAAGCTCATTCGTGCAAGTAGCTGTACATTATTAACGATGTTAGATTGGAATCCAACGGTAATTCTCTTCTAAAAATACCATGGTTCAGCATGCAGTTGGTTTAGGACTTTCTTTCTCTAAGAACCAAGCTGCTTTTGTATAGCATGCAATAAGTGGCATCAGATTGCAAAGAAAACAGTTGGCAGATGCTGAGAACATCACGCCATAACAATATCGGTTTGTATCCAATACTTGTGACGTCATGAAGCACTCATTCCCCATCAGGCACTTTCCCAAACCTCGGCGCCCTTCCCCCTTTCCCCCTCAGCGCTCTTCAGGATGATCACGGACAGTGCCGCAGTTCCTCCTGACAGCACGCGCAGCGCATGCCTCCCGCGGCAGCGGCAGCCAATCCGCCACAACCATCGGGACCTTCCGCAAATCAAAACCAGACACCGCAGAGTCCCCAACCACTCCCCCCTCCCCAGAAGCAGACATGGGGCGCAGGGCAAGTGCGGAACTGCGCCGAGCAGGGCTTGAGAGAATCGGTTTCCCGTTTCCCCCCTCCTCCCTGCTTTCTCCGCCGCCCTGCAATCTCCGAGGTCCCAACCCAACCCAAATCTACTCAAACCAACCAAACCACTCAACACCGCAATCACGTCATCAATCACCATCTGTTGCTGCACTTATATTTTCGCCGCTGCTACTGTGCCCATCTCTTTTCGAGTTCTCCAAGAGGTATCTTTGCAACTAGCCAGTCGCAGGAAAGCTAGAACTCCACTGCTAGAGTTCCAGCCTCGACGGTCGGTGGCGGTTCGCGCATGCACCGGAATCTGTAGCAGAAAGGTTATATCTTTATTCGGTTCTGGTTATGGCGTCCGCCATTCGCGTGCATATGCAGTTGGGCCAAGTAGCAGAGAGTAAATCCGAGCAGGCAGGTGCTGCTAACGGGGTCTCATGCCTCGGCTTCCCCTCTGGCGAAACGATGCGTTTCGTCGATTCGTTTCGGCACGGAATCTCGCTAAAGCGGTCCCTCGAAGCTTCTCGCAGCAAGTCTGTGCGAAACGAGCGACTTGTAGTAACCACAGCTCGCGATTCTTCGTCTCCCGTAGCAGCACCGAGCGCCAGGCAGGACGTTTCGTGCTTTCCCTCACGAACCTTCCTTGGCGGATCCTTACCTTCCAGCAGTGGAATGTCCGCGAATCTTCCAGGCCGTTTCTGCTGGGGACGGTCCGGATCACTCCTTAAATCTAATCAACGGTCAAGTTATCGCGTATTCGCACGTCACAGCAAGCGCGCGGACGCCGACAAATCCTCCCCTCCCCCCACATGCGCCATCCTCCCCGACGGCGCAGCGGAAGCCGCCACGTTTGAAGCAGATTCCCCCGGCGCCGCCGCCGTTGCGCGCGCTGCCGCCACTGCCGTCGAAACCGCTGAACGCGCCGCGCTTCCCAGCGGCGCGGATCTAGCGGCGCAGTGGGAACAGCTCCAGGCCCAGTCGGCGCAGTCGGCGCAGTCGGCGCAGTCGGCGCAGTCGGCGCAGTCGGCGCAGCCCGCGCACCAGGCGCAGCCCCCCGCGCTGATGAAAGTTTCCCCCGAGTCCCTGACCTACCCGTCGGGGTTCTTGGGGGGGTTCGGGGATAACAACTCTCTGCCGCTGGATCCCGAGGGACACGTGGCGGGTGACGTGGCGGTGGATAAGGACGCGTACCTGCGGCAGATCCTGAGATCGCGGGTGTATGACGTGGCGATTGAGAGCGCGCTGGAGTTCGCGCCGAAGCTGAGCGAGAGGATCGGCAACCGGATATTCCTGAAGCGGGAGGACACCCAGCCGGTAGGTTCGGTTCACTAGAAGGACGTTTGACTGAGGCGGGTTGAACGAGAGAGGGTGAGCGAGGCTGAGCGAGAGGATCGGCAACCGGATATTCCTCAAGCGGGAGGACACACAGCCGGTATGTCTACCTCACCACCCCCAGCAGGTATTCCCCAGGGAGAGTTTCATTTAGACGTTTGGATGAGAGATGATGAGAGAGAGAGGCCGCGCGAGAGAGGCCGCGCGAGAGAGGCTGCGCGAGAGAGGCTGCGCGAGAGAGGCTGTGCAAGAGAGGCTGTGTGAGGAATCGGCAACCGGGCACTCCTCAAGAGGGAGGACACCCAGCCGGTATGCCTACCTCCCTTTAGACGATATGTTACATGTATACTTCAATTCGAGATCCCTTCAGACGTCTGCTCTCCTTCCTTGGCCCCCAACCTCGCCTCCTTCTCCTTGGCATGGCACAGCATCCTTCCACACCTCTCCCAGCCCTCCCTCAGGTGTTTTCCTTCAAGCTGCGCCGCGCCTAGTTTTGAGGCGCCTCAAAACTACTCTCCCAGCCCTCCCTCAGGTGTTTTCCAGCCCTCCCTCAGGTGGTTTCCAGCCCTCCCTCAGGTGTTTTCCAGCCCTCCCTCAGGTGTTTTCCAGCCCTCCCTCAGGTGGTTTCCAGCCCTCCCTCAGGTGGTTTCCAGCCCTCCCTCAGGTGTTTTCCAGCCCTCCCTCAGGTGGTTTCCAGCCCTCCCTCAGGTGTTTTCCAGCCCTCCCTCAGGTGGTTTCCAGCCCTCCCTCAGGTGGTTTCCAGCCCTCCCTCAGGTGGTTTCCAGCCCTCCCTCAGGTGGTTTCCAGCCCTCCCTCAGGTGGTTTCCAGCCCTCCCTCAGGTGGTTTCCAGCCCTCCCTCAGGTGGTTTCCAGCCCTCCCTCAGGTGGTTTCCAGCCCTCCCTCAGGTGTTTTCCTTCAAGCTGCGCCACGCCATTCTGCACAACATGATGGCTTTTGAGTCCACTCAAAAGTCATGATGGTGCACCTAGCTGCAACATGATGGTGCACCTAGCTACAACATGATGGTGCACCTATCACAGCGGCCGCTTGGCAGGGACGTGTTCTACTCCTTAGCCCATTCCCCTACCATTCCCGTCCTTGCGTTACTGCCAGGTCTTCTCCTTCAAGCTGCGCGGCGCCTACAACATGATGGCGCACTTAACTCAGCGGCAGCTGGCCAAGGGCGTCATCTGCTCGTCCGCTGGCAACCACGCGCAGGGCGTTGCACTCTCAGCGTCCAGGCTTCACTGCAGGTGATTCCTCAGGTGCTCCAGGTGTGAACCAGGCTCTTCAAATGGGCGTCGTCTGCTCGTTTGCTGGTAACCACGCTCAGGGGAGCGGCGCTCTCTGCCTCCAGGCTTCACTCCAGGTGAGGACTCAGGTGGTTTCCAGGTGCCCCAGGTGGCCCGTTGGCATCCATGCAGGTGCTGCCTCTCAGGTGCTCCAGGTGACTCCTCAGGTGCTCCAGGTGACTCCTCAGGTGCTCCAGGTGCCACCTCCAGGCGACTCCTCGGTTGCTCCAGCTAAATTTTTTGTTCATGATTGCTGGTCCGCCTGTTTTTGACTGTGTGTGCATGTGACTGTGTGTGCATGTGATCGTGTGCTCATGTGACTGTACGCAGTGCCATAGTAGCCATGCCTGTGACCACCCAGGGATCAAGCGGCGCAGAGTGCAGCGGACGGGGGGCGAGGTGGTGCTGGTGTGGGACTGGTACACAGTGCTTTGGCCTTTCACCCCAGTGCTGGTCTCCATGCCTTCTCATGCGTGTGCGACCCTTCATGTGGGCCCCTCTGCATGCCCCTCTGCATGCCCCTCTGCATGCCCCTCTGCATGCCCCCCTCTATGTGGTTTCATGCAGCGCCATAGTGGCCATGCCTGTGACAACACCCGAGATCAAGTGGCGCGCAGTGCAGCGACTGGGGGGCGAGGTGGTTCTGGTGGGGGATTCTTACGACGAGACGCAGGTGAGAACTCTCGAAAGGGAGGAGAGGTGGTGTTGCGGGTGAAAGTCAAATTAGTGGGACTGGAGATACTCCACCAGTGGAGCATGTGTGACCATCCCTCTTCACCCTCGCCTCCCCTCTCATTCTCCCCTTACGCCCCGCACCTCCAGGCCGATGCAAAGCGGAGAGCAGAAGAAGAGGGTCGAGTCTTCGTCCCGCCCTTTGACCACGAGCTGGTGGTAGCGGGGCAGGGCACGGTGGACATGGAGATGCTCCGCCAGTGGAGCACGCGCGACCCTCCCTCCCGCTCCCCTCTTACTCTCACTCTTCCTTCCGCCCCCCAACCCCCTCTTGTCTCAGGCGTACGCCAAGCGGAGGGCAGAGGAAGAGGGCCGGGTGTTCATCCCGCCCTTTGACCACGAGCTGGTGATAGCAGGGCAGGGCACTGTGGGCATGGAGATTCTCCGCCAGTGGAGCACGTGTGACCGCACGGGCGGGTGCGGGGGCGGCGCAGGCCAGTGGCGATTCTTGGACTCTTCTTCGTCGGAGGATGAGCGGGAGGGGCATGTGGGTGGGAATGGGAATGGAGCGGCGAATGGCTCAGCAGCAGGAGGAGCAGCAGCAGCAGTGTTACCATCACCAGCATCACCATCAGCATCAGCTGCTTCGTTGTCATCGGCAGCAACATCCTCGTTATTATCAAGTGAAGCTTCAGAGCAGCTGTCCCTGACAGCGGCTCTGGCTGCCGTCTCGCACTCCTCCCCCTTCTTCCCTCCCCCCCCAACCCCCTCACCCGCCCTTTTATCATCGTCATCATTATCAGAAGCAGCAGCAGCAGCAGCAGCAGCAGCAGGGGAGGGCATGCTTTGTCCCGTGGATCCCTCGAGTTTGCACGCTGTGTTTGTGCCGGTGGGGGGTGGCGGGCTCATTGCGGGGATTGCTGCTTACATCAAGGCCCTGCAACCAGAGGTGAGATGCAGTGAAATGCGGTGATGGTTTTGCCGTGGCTCTGCTTTGGCCCTCCCCACGTGCACATGGCCTGTTTCAAACATGTGTTGAATAACACTCCTTCCTTCGCCCCAACCCCCCTACCTGAACCCCCTCTCCCTCCGCTCCCCACCCTCCCTTGTGCATGCATGAGGTGCGGGTGATAGGAGTGGAGCCTGCTGATGCCTATGCCAGGGCGCTTTTTCCAAACCATAGCACTCCTGATGTGCATATGTGCTTCTAACCCCCTCTCCCACCCTTCCCCTCCCTTGTGTGTGCGTCAGGTGCGGGTGATAGGAGTGGAGCCTGCTGACGCCAATGCCATGGCGCTGTCTCTCTACCATGGCCGGTAAGCCCGGTGACTCAAAAGTCGGTACCATGGCCGGTACCATGGCCGGTACCATGGCCGGTAAGCCCTCAGCTCTCCATCCCCTTCAAATACGAGGTAGCAGGTCTGCGTTAGGAGTCCATTTTTTAGACCGCTAGAAAATAGACCTTTCTATACAAGGTCACAAGTTTGCGTTTCAATCCACTTGAGACTCAGCTGATGCCAATGCCATGGCGTCGACCGTCCACCATCCACCATCCACCGTCCGCCGTCCGCCATCCGCCATCCGCTGTCCACCGTCCACCGTCCTTCGTCCACCATCCACCGTCCACCGTCCACCGTCCACCGTCCACCGTCCACCGTCCACCGTCCACCGCCCACCGTCCACCGTCCACCATCCACCGCCCACCGCCCTCCGTCCACCGTCCACCGTCCACCGTCCTCCGTCCACCGTCCTCCGTCCACCGTCCACCCTCCTCCGTCCACCATCCACCGCCCACCGTCCTCCGTCCACCGTCCTCCGTCCGCCGTCCACCGTCCGCCGTCCGCCGTCCACCGTCCACCATCCACCGTCCTCCGTCCACCGTCCTTCGTCCTCCGTCCTCCGCCCACCGTCCTCCGTCCTCCGTCCTCCGTCCACCGTCTGCCGTCCGCCGTCCACCATCAGTGCCGCCATCAAGGACAAGTTTGAGGATACGCGCTCCATCCTGGAGCCTCCTTCAGGAGCAATGCATTGAACGTGCTCCCCCTCCCCCCTCTCTTCTTCTCCACCCGACTCCTTTCTACCAGCCGCATAGAGCTCTCCTCGTGTGGTACCTTTGCAGACGGGGTGGCCGTTTGAATGGTGGGGGAAGAAACTTTCCGCATGTCCCAGCAGCTCATAGATGGGGTGGTTCTTACATCCCGAGACGAGTGTAATGAGTCGATTTTTGAGTCGACTCACATTCCAAAAATCGACTCATTACACACAAATCGACTTTCCACATGTCCCAGCATCTGATCGACGGGGTGCCAGCATCTGTCCTTGTATCCCGAGACGAGACCTGCGCCGCCATCAAGGACATGTTTGAGGACGCGCTCTCCATCCAGGAGCCAGCGGGCACGCGAGCACTACATTGAATGTCCCCCCCCCCTCCCCCCCTCCTGCCTCTTTTCTCCCCCACCACCCAACCGTTTCCCCCAGCCGCATCGAGCTCTCGTCTTGTGGCACATTCGCGGATGGAGTGGCTGTCCGAATGGTGGGCGAGGAAACGTTTCGCATGTCCCAGCAGCTGATCGACGGCGTGGTGCTGGTCTCAAGGGACGAGATCTGTGCCGCCATCAAGGACATGTTTGAGGACACGCGCTCCATCCTGGAGCCGGCGGGGGCGTTAGCCCTGGCAGGGGCGAAGGCGTACTGCCGCCACTACGGGCTGCGGGGCGAGGGGATGGTGGCGGTGACCAGCGGGGCCAACATGAACTTCGACCGGCTCAGGCTGGTGTCGGAGCTCGCTGATCTGGGGGCGAGGAGGGAGGCTGTTCTGGCGACCACTCTGCCTGAGATTCCTGGAGCGTTCAAGCAATTCGCGAAACTGGTGAGTGGAAGAGGAGGAAAGGGAAGAGGGAGGAGGTGAGGGAAGAGGAGGTGAGGGACATCTGAATAGGCTAGGCTCATTCTGGTTTACGGGGTTCAAGCACCGCTTAGAGATCGCTGAATGTGCTCAGAGAACCAGGCATGAGCCAGGCATGAGCCAGGCATGAGCCAGGCATGAGCCAGGCATGAACCAGGCATGAGCCAGGCATGAGCCAGGCATGAGCCAGGCATGAGCCAGGCATGAGCCAGGCATGAGCCAGGCATGAACCAGGCATGAGCCAGGCATGAGCCAGGCATGAGCCAGGCATGAGCCAGGCATGAACCAGGCATGAGCCAGGCATGAACCAGGCACCTCTGGTTCATCTCCCGTCACCTCTGGTTCACCTCTGGTTCACCTCTGGTTCACCTCTGGTTCACCTCTGGTTCACCTCTGGTTCACCTCTGGTTCACCTCCCGTCACCCAGTGTGCCCCGGGATGAACATCTCAGAGATGGAGTACCGCCGCCTCTGATGATTGTTGAATGAACGGCATCATCCAGGAGTATTTTGAGTCGACTCAAAACACACCCGATCAAGTACCGCCTCGAATGATCGTTGAATGAACGGCATCATCCAATCATTGATGGCATCCCCTGCCTCCCTGCCCCCTCATCACCATCCCCATACCACCTAACCAGGCTGGCCCCGGCACGAACATCACTGGGTTCAATTCAAGTACCGCTTCTGGTGATTGGCATGGTGAAATTATCATCCCATCATGCAATCATGCTCACCATCCCACCGTCCCCCCATCCCCCCATACCACCATCCCACCGTCCCCCCATCCCCCCATACCACCATCCCCCCATCCCCCCATCCCCCCATACCACCATCCCCCCATCCCCCCATCCCCCCGTACCACCATCCCCCCATCCCCCCATCCCTTCACCACCCACCAGGTGGGCCCAGGAATGAACATCACCGAGTTCAAGTACCGCTTCTGCTCCACTGACGCTGCTCACGTGCTCTACAGGTGCGTGCTGGATGGGAATATGGTTGCTGGTGGGGCTCCTGATGGGGTGACTTTTGAGTCGACTCAAAAGTCACCTCGGATGGGAATATGGTGGCTGGTGGGGCTCCTGATGGGGTGACTTTTGAGTCGACTCAAAAGTCACCTCGGATGGGAATATGGTGGCTGCTGGGGCTCCTGATGGGCGGCTCGTGCCATGCGGTGGCATTGAGCGTGTATGTGCTGGCCCCAAGTTGACTTTTGAATCGACATACCATGACCTTGGGGGGGCTCTTGCCCTGGCATGAACATTATGGAGTTCAAAGTACCGCTTGACGGCTCTTGCACAGGCTCTTGCTCCACGGACGCTGCTCACGTGCTCTACAGGTGAGTGACGGCTGGTCCCTGGTGCTCTCCCCACTTCACGCAAGTGTCTGTATTCGTGGTTTCGTGGTTTACCACGTCCCAAGACCAATCACTCTCCTCTTCTCGAGACATCATTTAATACCGCAAGCAACCATTTCGCAATCTCTTTCTCTCCCTTCCTCTCCTTCCAGTGTGGGTGTGCACACCGAGGAGGACCTAGCCGCCATGATCGCCCGCCTGGAGGGCGGCGACATGCCCACGGTTGACATGACGGACAACGACCTCGCCAAGGACCACCTCAGGCACCTGGTGGGCGGCCGCTCCTCGCTGCCCAACGAGATTCTCTTCCGCTTTGTGTTCCCAGAGAGGCCCGGCGCCCTGGTGAAGTTCCTGGACCCCATCAGCCCGCGGTGGAACATCACTCTCTTCCACTACCGCCGCACGGTGAGAATGCGTCTGTTGAAGGTGCTTGGTGGCAAGTCATTAGTAGCACTCAGGGTGAATCTACAGGGGTGACATGCACAGTGGGCACCCATCAGCCTGCGGTGGAACATCACCCGCACGGTGAGTGGGGTGTTGGCTGAAAGTGCAGGGCAAGTGTTCATTGATTATGGAGTCTGGTGAATGAGTCAGATCAGAGCTATGAGCAACGTGAGTGATGGGGTCAAGTTCCTGTAACCCTTTCTCTGTAATGTGAGTTTTTTCCACCTTTTTCACTCTTTCACTGCTCCCAATGTTCCCCTTCGGTTCCATCTTTCCAGGGTGAGATGATTGCGCATGGCTGGTAGGCTGCAGGTGTGATGCGCCGTGAGGGGGCGGAGTTTTGGGTAGAGCTGACTCATGATACACGCCTCCTCTTTCTCCCCATGTTCCCTGTTCCCCTAGCTTCCCATGTTTTTCCTTCTTGCCACATCAATTCCAGGGTGAGATGAAAGCCCACGTGCTGGTGGGGCTGCACATAATGCCCCATGACGAGGCGGACTTTAAACTCAATTCACGATACACTCCGCATTTCCCCATGCCATTTCTGTCGCATGTCCAGGGTGAGATGATAGCCCATGTGTTGGTGGGGCTGCAGGTGATGCCCCATGAGGAGGCGGAGTTCAGGGCAGTGGCAGATGCTCTTGGATACGAGTACAGTGACGAGAGGAACAACAAGGCCCTGCGCATATTCATGCAGTGAGCGAGGCTATAAAGGGGAAAGCTCAGAAGCACCACATCATCAGAATACTTATCAGTGTGCCGGTTCGTTGTTGTGCTACTCTAAATGACCAATTTAGATTAATGATCGTCCAATTTCGGACCTCTGTTCTCGGTTCTGATATGGGCAAGAGAAGCATCCCGCCATTTTTTAGCACCATTAACAACAATTCTGAATAGTATTTTGTGTGGACAATTTCCAGCAGCGTGTTTCGGAAAGGAAAATTATTGTTCACGTTTGCGAGATTGCCACAAGCGGCTATGAACTCCCACCTTCTGGATGTTCAAATTCTGAACATGCCGAATTCTGAAACCCACGTGTTGGACCCACATTTCCAATGCTTTGGTCCCTTGGAGTTGCCGAGGCTCGCTTTCACTGCCTGGTGTCGCCTCGTCGAATCATGGATTCTGCCTCGTTCGATTTCAGAGCTCCGCCTTTCTTGGTCCTCGACTCGATCACCGTTAGCAGGCTCGTCGCTACACTTGTGCCTCGTGCGCTGGTCGGAGATCCATGGCCGACTTGGTGCAAGTGAAAGAGGAAGCAATGATCACCCTATAACTTGTCACCCCGGTGTGTTTGGCTCTCGAGAGGGACGCATCACAATCTTGCAAACGCAACGAAATCTGGCTAGCGTCAGTCAATCCCTTCACTATTCCGCCTCGCATTCTTCCCAGGGTCGATTTTTTCCTGTTGGCTTGCCTTTCTTCCTGTCGACTTCCTCCCGGCTGGACTTACAGAATGGAAGAAAGAGTCGTTCAGAATCAAGCCAAGAACGAGGTTAAGCAAGGTAAGGGCTGACGAGCTTTACCTTCCATTCTGTTCTCACGCGCACCATAACCCGAAGGCTACCTGACAGACCACGCGTCCCCATGGCCTGCTTTTGAGTCGACTTAAAAGCAGACCACGTGTTCCCATGGCCTGCAAGCTTACTTATCTCTCTCTCACAATTTTTTTGCTGAGGCCATGATCATCTGTACGGCCAGAGGTGCTTTGTCCATGATACAGATGCCAGGGTGGCTTCCGTCCATAAACGTCCGTCCTTGAGCGTCACCGATTAACTACGGTTTCCTGCCAATTGTGACGTCTCAACTTTATGTTCCTCTGTATGGCCATGCCACAGATGCTTCTGTCGTGAAGTACAGTACTGTCCATGCGGCTACGATTGCTTCTCTATTGACCTGCTCCCTTATCCGTCGTGCAGTTATTTCAGTTGTACTGTGACAATAAAGGGCTCGATTTTTGAGGCTCCTCAAAAGTGCTCCCTTATCCGTCGTGCAGTTATTTCAGTTGTACTGCAACAGTAAAGGGCTCGATTTGGATTCCATGAGGTTTTTATACCATGGGTGAGTACCTTTACTCTGGTTGTCGTCCCTTGTCGTCTCTTTTCAATCCTCAGCTGCATCATCTCTCTTTCGCCATCCCTTCCCTCCCTCCCTTGCTCACGTTTCCCATTCTGCAGAAGCCGCCTCCGTGGTGACCAGACCAGACTCCTGCTGAGGTACGGGTTGTCAATCAATACCCTTTTTTCCCCTAAATAAGGAAGTCCGTTGGAGCTTTTCTGCAGCACCGTGTTTTAGTGTCTCACAAGCTGATTCTGCATTCGAATAACATCCGGTTATATGCTATTCCCCCCTACGTTGCACCTACAGCGTGGCATAAAAGACTGCGACTCCATTCAAGTCATGAAGCGACGGGGGGGCCCTGCCAGACTTGCATTCGAGCTTTCCACGAGTAAGTGCCTTCCTGCCAGTACGTGTAAGTTTCCCGCCCTCCCTTTCTGCCGGCGCTCCTACTGCTCGGCCGCACGCTCGGTTATTGCCCTAGTCTCTGGTTGTTCAAACCTAATACATTTGAAAGGGTCTTATGGAGTCCACTTGGGAGGGTCATTATTTTCGTCATAGACTTGAACCTAATTTAATCTCAAGAAAATATATCTGCCCATCTCTCCATACGCAGAGGGGAAATGCATGTGGAGGAGGATGATGGGGGGGATGAAGAGGAGGATGACGATGAGGATGACGAGGAGGGCGGCGACATGCGAACTGTTAATTGGACGAAGAATAACCTGGTGAGGACCACCCAAGACAGACACCTGGTGCGATGATACTTACTCACATATAAACAAAGCGCATGCGTTCCACTTTGTGAGTTTCTTGCCGCGTGAGCGATTTTGGCCTGTTAACTAGTTCCGACTTTTGTGCCTTTTTCAAGAATGTGCACACCGTGACATAAGTGGCGCATTTCTTGTCTCCTTCTCCTCGCCCCCTCGCCAGGTGTGCGGCTGTTCCTCCCAACTCAACGAGATTCTCTTCCACTTCGTCCTCCCTGAGAGGCCCGGCGCCCTGGTGAAGGTCCTGGAGCCCATCACTTCCCGGTGGCACGCCACTCTCTTCCACTACTGCCGCACGGTGAGTGCCGGTCTGTTGAAGGCGCGAGGTGAATGGCCTAGTAAAGCACCGCATGACAGGCACCGTGAGCACCGTGAGCACAGGGAGCACAGGGAGCACAGGGAGCACAGGGAGCACAGGGAGCACAGGGAGCACAGGGAGCACAGGGAGCACAGGGAGCACAGGGAGCCCTGGTGAAGGTCCTGGAGCCCATCACTTCCCGGGAGAAGGTCACTCTCTTCCACTGCCTCCGCACTGGAAGGGCGGCTGATAGGGTTGGAAATTAGTCGGATGTTATGTAAGCTCGGGGGTAATAAAGCCCTGGTTAAAGCCAAGCCATCCAATCACAGGATGGTGTGACGGCGCATGTGCTGGTGGGGCTGCAGCTGATGCCTCTCTGTGAGTCAGACTCTGGACTCACTCGGTACTCTCTACCCGTTTCTTCTTCGATATTTCGATTCTTCCATTCACAGGATGGTGTGACGGCGCATGTCTTGGTGGGGCTGCAGCTTTTGCCTCACGAGGAGGCGGAGTTTAAGTCAGTGGCAGATGCACTTGGGTACGAGTACAGCGATGAGAGGAACAACACGGCACTGCGCATATTTTGAGTCGACTCAAAACAACACGGCACTGCGCATATTCATGCAGTGATGGGGCTGGCTTTGATGGGGTCCCTGTAGGAAGTGCTCTTTGATACACGTATAGTGTTGTGAGGTCGTGTGGATGCTTGGTGGGCTTGTGCAGGAGTGGATGCCCCGAGCATGGATCGATCGAACCAAACCTACTGGTGACCTCGTCTGAGCCTGGTGTACATAGTAGGAGTACCTCTATGTACATAGAGTAGCTCTGACACAGTAGGTCCAGCTTGCCTATTTTTAGGCACCACAAAAATGGGTGCGCTCACTGGCAGCTCACGCAGCTCACGCAGGAGTGAGCAGGAAGCATCAACCGAGCCTGCAGTAGTAGACACATAGCACTGCTCTTGTCCGACCCTGGAGTGTGTACGAGTAGACCAGACCAGACACAGAAGATCCTGCTTGTCTACTTGTCTGCTTGTCAGTAGACACTCTACATGATACTGAATAGTTGTTCTGTTACAAGGCTACTTGAGGAGAGGGGCCAGTCACCTACCGCACTTGAGGAGCCCCACCCAAACATGAGACTGGTTCAGCTGCAGCTGCAAGGGTTTTACTGTATGATACAGTAGGAAATTCACTCAGTTTGTACACTTCCGCATGCCTAATACAATCGCTTGATTACATCATATAAACAGCACTGTACTTCACGTATCTTAGGGAGGGAGGCATGTTGAAAGATCCATGTAACATAATATCGATACTTTAGGCGCTAGTCACTTCAGCAGCAGGGACTTCAGGGTGCTTGGCAGCCCACCAGTCGATGAACTTGAAATTGGCGTCCATGGGGCTGAACTTATAAAGACCCAGCCCAATGTTGGCTGCCTCCTCTGAGACAGCCCAGCTGGTCACTGCCCCCACCACGAGGGTGAGGAAAGCACCTGGAATGTTCGGCACCAGAGGTAGGGGAAGGGACAGGAGGGGGGTGGGGGGGGGGAGGGGGGGTGGTAAGAAGGGTGCTGGGCAGCCCACCATTCAATGAACTTGAATTTGGAATCCATAGGGCTGAACTTATAGAGACCAAGGCCAATGTTCGCTGCCTCCTCTGACACTGCCCAGCTGGTCACTGTGCCCACGACCAGGGTGAGGAAAGCACCTGGAGGAAGGTAAGGGAAAAGACGAAGGGTGGTAAGGAGAGTGCTTGGCCTTATATCACATCAGGGTGTTTTTTAGAATTCTCAAAAATATCCTGCAATTTTTTTTAGAATTCTAAAAAATTGGCCTTATATCACAACGCCTGTTTGCTGCTTCCTCTGCCACTGCCCAGCCCAGCTGGTAACCACCCCCGCCACCAGGGTGAGGAACGCACCTGGAGGAAGGTAAGGGAAAAAAAGAGGGGTGATAAGGAGAGTGCTTGGCCTTATATCACATCACGTGTTTGCTGCTTCCTCTGCCACTGCCCAGCCCAGCTGGTAACCGCCCCCGCCATCAGGGTGAGGAACGCACCTGGAGGAAGGTAAGGGAAGAGACGAGGGGTGATAAGGAGAGTGCTTGGCAGCCTAATATCACATCAAGCCTTGTTTAGAGAGCTCTCAACACAGGCCGTACGTGTATCATATCACACTTCTCATGCACACACACCCTCTCCCCTCATGCACACACACTCATTCCGCCCCCTCTCACCCCCAATGCTCCGCGAGTAGCGGTAGTTGTAAGCAGCCAGCGCCAATCCGCCCACCGCCGCTCCGCCAGTCGCGATCAGCGAAGCCTGGCGCGACAGAAGCACCTGGGGGAAGGCGGGAGGGGGGGAGGGCGCGGAGGGGGGATGGCGGGGAAGAGGAGGGCGCGGAGGGGGGAAGGTGGGGAAGAGGAGGGCGCGGAGGGGGGAAGGTGGGGAAGGGGAGAATGCGGGGGTGATTGGAAAGGAGCCCTAACGCCAACAGGCGGCGGCTGAGAATCCATGGGGTCGAAAGGTGCAATCCGTCAGGGAAGCAAGCTATTTCCGAGTCCTATTTCTGTCGCTTATTTCCGAGTCCTATTTCTGTCGGTTATTTCCGAGTCCTATTTCTGTCGGTTATTTCCGAGTCCTATTTCTGTCGGTTATTTCCGAGTAGACTCAAAGAGCAGACCTCCGCGTTCCGTCGGACCTAATGCGAAAGCGATTCTCTTCAAGCACCGCACCTGGTTGCCGGAGACTAAAGCGAGGTGTGACTAAATCGAGGCGCACCTGGTTGCCGTGAACGGGGTCCTCCTTAGAAAATGCCTCGATATCGGCTTTGGTCCGGCGGGGCAGCGGCGACTCGCGGCCCTGGCTGAGGTCAACGAGGCGGTTCATGGTGGGACAGCTCTGCTCCTCGCCCTCCCGCGAGGGGAGAGTCGCCCTCCCCCCCAGGGAAGCCCCCCCCCCTTCCCCCCGCCGTCCTCATCCACCACGGCGTGACTAGAGCGAGATGTGATTAAAGGGAGGAGCGCACCTGGTTGCCGTGCACCGGGTCCTCCTTGGCGAACGCTTCAATGTCGGCTTTGGTCCAGCGCGGCAGCGGCGACTCGCGGCCCTGGCTGAGGTCGAAGAGGCGGTTCATCGTGGGACAGCTCTGCTCCTCGCCCTCCCCCGCCTTCCCCATCCACCACGGCGTGAAGCCTGACGCCGCCATGCTCGGGTGCTTATAGCGAGGTGGGACTGCGCGAGATGTGACTAAAGCGAGAGGTGACTGAAGCGAGATGTGATTGAAAGTGCGGATGGCACTCGATGGATCGATGGGACGTGAGTTGGTGGATGCTGGTCGCGCAAGCTGGGAGTAAGGCGGAAGTTAACGGCGGAAAGCGAGAGGCGGCGATGAAGACGGGCAGCCGGTAACTGATGGCGGCCGATAGTATGGCAACCAGTGCAATAGGCTATCGCTGCACGACTAACTAAGAGGCTTCGGGCGCGTCACAAACAATCGCTCTCCTTCCGAACCCTACTCAACCGTTCTAAACAGCTTGGAGCGAGGATGCGGAGGAAGTTTGGAAGAGGTGGAGCGGAGGTTCCCCCAGCTCCGCGCAGCGGAGTATGCGCGAGCTAGGAAATGCGGAGGAAGCTTTCCGCCGTGCGCGCTGTGAAGGGCTGTACCCTGGTGAGCGGGAGGGGGGTGCGCGCTGATTGGTTGCGCCGGTAGGTCTGGTCAGACGTGGCATGACGTGGAGGTGGGCCTGGAAAGCATCTCGTTATTTCTGAGCACAGGACCATTTTCAGTTTTCCTGTAATCGACGATTGCTTCACAACAGCGTGTTTCTGTAGAGAGATGCGTTTTTGCGTTTCACGAGAGTGCCACAAGCGGGTCTGAACTCTCACTTTTTGAGTCTTCAAATTCTGGCCGAAATCTTCGTGGCATCCATTTATCCGTTGGAGTTGTGAGTTCCCAAGGCTTGCTCTTCCTGCTCCCTGTCTGGCTCTCCTACTTGCTCTTCCTATTTGGCTTTCCCATAGCACCAGATTCTTTCCCATAGTACTGGTTTCTTTCCCATAGCACTCGAATATTACCTTGTACTGAACTTTACCTTACGTTTTATATTATACCGTTCCCGCTTTTCAACCTATTTCTCCTTCCAAACGTTTCTCTCGCGTCGCACGATAAATCTTCTGGTGGAAAGTCTTGATTCTTCCTACCTCTCGACGTCTGAGGCTGTCGGAATAAGGACAACGAGAGCGAAAGGCTACATAGTGGCATAGTCTTTCTGTCCTGGTCAGACGGCTCGTCGTTGAGTTTGTCGCACGATCGTCGTTCAGTAGTTCGCTCTTGCCTCTCCTACGCTGATCGTAGTCGCAATGGCCGAAGGGAAGCAAGCGAAAGTGGAAGCAATCACCCTAAAAGTCGTCGCTCAGGTGCGTATGGATCAGGAGATTGCAAAAGCATGGCTTTCTCTTCTAGGAGGTTGCAAAAGTATGGCCTACTTTGCCAGCGTTTGTGAGTTATTTGAACAGCTAGCAAAGCGAAAGTGGAAGCAATAACGGTAAAAGCCTTCGTCTAGGTTTGAAGCGCCTCGAAACAGAGCAAAAGTGTAAGCAATCACAGTAAAAGCCTTCGTCTAGGTGGGTGTGGCTCACGAGAGGGACAAACGAACTCGCATCAAAATCTCGCTAACGCAATGTCGAGAGATAGATCAATGCCGAGCTTCTGTTGCCTCTCAGCAGGGTATGCCTCCATTTCTTTCCAACGTCGAGTATCCCTGTGTGCCTGGCTTTCCTCTTTTCGTCCTCCTCCCTGCGTGCCTTACAGGACGGAACGGAGGTGTCGTTCAAAGTAAAGCCAAAAACAAAGTTTAGCAAGGTAAGGGCCAGAAATTGATCCTTCATTCTGCTGGCATGCACACCAAAGCCGGACAGCCAGTCGCCGCTGAGTTATGATGTGTCTCCAGGGCCTGCATTCTCCTTATGCTTTTCTGTGACACATTTCTGGACAGTGTTTTGCGACATTGTGTTACGCTGACGGTATCATGAGCTGCTCGTCCCTGGCACGGATGCGTCCTTCGTGCTTGTCCTCTCAAGCACGCCACTCAACTTGTCCATGGGGAACCGATTATATTTATACACATCATCGTCTTCCTCCCTTGCAGTTATTCCAGGCGTACAGTGACAGAAAAGGGTTCAAGCTGGACACTATGAGGTTCCTGTACCACGGGTGAGTTCCTATGAGGTACCCTAACCCCCTCCACTTCAAGTAGAGTTGGTCACTAAAAAATCCTGTACCACGGGTGAGTACCTATGAGGTATTCTAACCCACTCACAAAAAGCCTTCACTCCAAATCTTGTCCCTTGGCGATCTCATTGCTGGTTTGTGCGTGTGAAGAGCTGGCGATATCCTTTGGCACGGAAGCAGAGACTGAGTCAGGGTTGACCTATGCTCTATTCCTCCATTTCAGCTTCCCCTCGAGCATCAGCTGCATCAGCTGTCCTTGTTTCAACCACCCTTCCCCGCCTTCCCCTTTGAATCATTTTGAACCGTGCAGCGACCGCGTGCTTGGTGACAACACTCCTGCCGAGGTATGAGTTGTTGCAAAGATTGCTTCCGTTTAGTTCATTTTCCATAGATGGTGGAGTCGATTGCAATCCATTCTCCTACTGCTGATTTCAATGTCACATGCTGATTGTGCATATGGTATATCTGACTACTGCTCCTTTTTTCCTGTAACAACAGCTGGGCATTGAGGACAACGACCACATTGAAGTCATGGTAGAGCAATTGGGGGGAGGCAGGCATTCCCAGCAGCAATACCTTGTCAGATGACTGGTTCCGCAAACTGCCCGGAATGAAAGCTGATGGGTCTTCATCAGCAAATACTAGTGAATTACTGCGGTTTTTTTTTTTACTAGACCATGTATCCACCTTATGGTTCAATACCACTGGAACGTACTGCAAGGCATCTGCAACAGCTGATAAGGTATCACCTGCCACCCCTTGTACAACTCACACATGTAGAAATTGCATGATAGCTTCACAATGCTGGCTAATGCATGCTGTGCGAGCATACTGTACTTCATCAGGAGGAGAAAAACTCATCATACTGAAGGTGTCAGGAGGAACTGAACACTTCTGAGCTTCCAGGGTACAAACTGACTGCACATGGGTTGTGATTGCAATGTTACCGAACCAGACCTTGGAACCCAAAACCTTTAACCAGCAGGAGCAGCAGGCGCAGAAGGGGCAGGAGCCGTGGCAGCAACAGGTGGTGGGATTCTGGATTTAGCATGTGCAGATTCCTTGCTAACAGAAGACCAGCGATAGAAGTTGATTCGTAGGCATTCAGGTGGCAGGCTTTCTGCATATTTGGTGGCTGCCTGCAAAATCTAGGAACCAGCAGCAGCGGCAGCAGCAGGGGCAGCAGGAGCAGCAGGAGCAGCAGGTGGTGGGAGTTTGGGTGCAGCACGAGCAGCTTCCTTGCCAACAGAGGATGAGAGGTAGAAGTTCCAGAAGATGGCACACACTGACATGAAGGCCACTCGTGCCTCTAACGGAACAACTCTGTAAAGGGGATGGACAGGAGAATGGGTCGGCAAGAGGTGAGGACAGGTGGGGAGAAAAACACTGGATGGGGAAGGCATGGCTGCATGCACGAGGAGGCATGGCTGCATGCACGAGGAGGCATGGCTGCATGCAAGAGGAGGCATGGCTGCATGCATGAGGAGGCATGGCTGCATGCAAGAGGCACACATTGCGATGATTAGAGGGAGGGAAGTGGAGCTGGGACAAGGGCAGGGGAATGGTATGCTAGATGGCACTCAAAAGTCGAGCGAGCCGTGTGGCGAGCGCAGGGGAGATAATAAAGAGGGGGGCATATGAAGTGCCGGGTAGCGAGTGCAGGGGAGATAATAAAGGGGGGGGGGCATATTAAGGGTTGGGTAGCGAGTGCAGGGGAGATAATAAAGAGTGAAGGGCCGGGTAGCAAGTGCAGGGGAGATAATATAGGGGGGAACACATTAAGGGCTGGGTAGCGAGTGCAGGGGAGATAATAAAGAGGGGGGGGGGCATATTAAGGGCTGGGTAGCGAGTGCTGGGGCAAAGATAAGGCTTACGCGAAGTTGAGGCTCGCAGCAGGAATCCAGAACTTCCACCCTGATGATGGGCGGAGCCGCGGAGGGGCAAAGGGTGCACGTGGAGGAAGGAAGGAAAGTGAGCGTGCACAGACAGACAGGGGAGAGGAGAGGTGAAGGGTGATAGCCAGTCCTCCTGCAGCTATCGTACATATTGTATACCAAAGCTTTAAATGACAGCCCTTCGCTCCAATCCTATCGTGTACAGGATATACGGCTTACCATCGACAAGAGAAGGAAAGAAGTCCCGCCTGTACTTGTCTGGGATGTCCTTGGCCTTGCCCATCCACGCCATGTTCCATGCAAACACGACCAGCAGCACACACGGGCCGAGTGCCACCTGATTCGCCGTCACCTGCAGGCATAGGCGGCAGGAAGGGGGAGGTAGGATGGTCGAGGGAACAGAAGGGGGGCCGGTGGAGAGAGGAACAAAAAAAAAAAAAAAAAAAAAAATCAAAGCGAAGCAATGGGGCCCCCAAATGCGAAGCGAAAACAATGGGGCTTCCAAATGGTGCCGAAAGTGACGAGTAGAAACGGAGCCTTGCCTTGAGAGCAAAGTTGGTTAGTGTGGGAGAGGGCAACTGCCGGTCGAGCCACTGGTACCAGCGCAGCTGCCTGAGCCAGAATGCAGGAAGCCATAGGACGCCATGCGCAGGGACCACCACAGGCGGACCCCACAGGACCCACCTTAAGGACAAAGTTGGTAAGCGTGGGAGCAGGCAGCAGGCGGTCGAGCCACTGGTACCAGACATAGCTGCCCGGGCCGTAGAGCAGGAAGCCATAGGACGCCATGCGCAGAGATCGGACAAAATCGTGCTGCCATAGCTCCTTGTCCGCTACTCCTCGCAGCTGATGAGGAGGGCGGAGAGAGGAGGAGGAGGGGGGGGGGGGGGGGGGGAAGGGGGGGGGAGGGGGGGTTGGGGGGAGGGGGGGTTGGGGGGGAGCTATTAGGGAAAGAGGCAATCGTGCTGCCAGCCATAGCTCTTTGTCTGGCACCCCCCCAGCTGATTGGGGGGGGGGGGGGAAGAGGGGGACGGAGAGAGTGGGGGGGGGGAAGGGGAGTATATAAGACGATTTTTGAGGCGCCTCAAAAGACGGAGAGAGTGGGGGGGGGGAAGGGGAGTATATAAGGGGCAGGGCGGCAGAGCAGGAAGCCATTTGCAGAGATCAGATGAAGCCGTGCTGCCTGCCATAACTCCTTCTCTGCTACTCCTCGCAGCCTATGGGGAGGGAGGAGGGAGGGCGAGTCGGGGGAATGGGGAGGGGGCTAATGAGAGGCCGGACTGTGGAGCAGGAAGCCATGGGATAGGAGGCCGTGACAAGCCACCTTCATCCCCCTCTCTCTCCTTGACCTGCTTTGAACCAAATGTCTGAATCAGCGACCCACCTGCAAGCACCCACCCACAAGCACCCACCTGCAAGCACCCACCCACAAGCACCCACCCACAAGCACCCACCTGCAAGCACCCACCCACAAGCACCCACCCACAAGCACCCACCACCTTCTCAGTCAAGGCGAGGGCGACTCACTCTCTTCCTGCAGCACGGCGAAGCGGCCTCGATCTCCGTCTCCTTGGCCTGTCGCCGCCTGTACCGCTCCACCAGCTGCGCGATGGTGTCGCCCGTGAGGGCTAGTCCGCTCGCCGTCACTGCTGCTTTCAGGGGAAATTTCTGTGCAGGGGACAAGGGAAGGGAAAAAGGGCAAGTCAAGGGGGAAGGGGCCTCGATCTCCGTCGCCTTGGCTGTCGTCGCCTGTACCGCTCCACCAGCTGAGCTATGGTGTCGCCTGTCAGGGCCAACCCGCTCGCCGTCACCGCTGCCTTGAGAGGGAACCTGTGCGTGCAGGGGACAAGGGAAGGGGATAAGGGGCACGTCAAGGGGGGAAAGTCAAGGGGGACAAGTCAAGGGGGGCAAGTCAAGGGCGAAGCAGCCTCCGCTGCCTTGAGAGGGAACCGCTGTGTGCAGGGGACAAGGGATAACGGAACGGGGGAAGGGGGCTCTATCTCCTTCCACCAACTAAGCTATGGTGTCGCCCGTCAGGGCCAACCTGCTCGCCGTCACCGTTGCCTTCAGGGGTTTTGAGGCGCGTTGCCTTGAGGGGTTTCTCGTGTGGCGGGGGAAACGGGAAAGATGGTGGGGAGTTGGGAAGGGGGACAGAGAGGTGAGCAATGTGAGCAATGTTAGCAATGTCACCAATGTCACCAATGTCACCAATGTCAGCAATGTTAGCAATATTAGCAGTGTCAGCAAGGTCAGCAATGTCAGTCAGCAATGTTAGCAATGTTAGCAATGTCAGCAATGTTAGCAATGTCAGCAATGTCAGCAATGTTAGCAATGTAAAAAAACTCGTTTCTACCCACCTCCAGCAACGACCCAGATTGACCCTTCTTTTGTGATGGCTCATCCAACGGCTGAGATGCGTCTGATGAGCTGCAGAGAAGACGGAGAGGAAAAAGCAGCGGTAATGGAAAAAAGTGTTTCCGGTCTTCGAATTTCAGTCGCCTACGCATGAATTTCGAATTTCAGAAAACTCAACCAGAATTTCAGTCACCTACGCATGAACCCTCAACCAGAAAACTCAACCTGATCGCCAGAGTGACTCGACGAAAGTCCACCAGGCGTGAGCCCACCCTCACCT
Source organism: Closterium sp. NIES-67 (assembly GCA_027943415.1). Classification (NCBI taxonomy): domain Eukaryota; kingdom Viridiplantae; phylum Streptophyta; class Zygnematophyceae; order Desmidiales; family Closteriaceae; genus Closterium; species Closterium sp. NIES-67. Next base: position 1,201,341 of record BQMB01001373.1, on the reverse strand, counting down.
GGCTCTAAGGCGGTGCCTGCTGTGCTGCCACGTGGCGGACAGTGACGAGAGCAGCGACAGCGACAGTCCTTGGGAGAGCGAGCAGGAGAGGGCTGCCGGCGGGCGAACGCGGAGACCGTCAGGGAGAGGGTAGGCTCCGTTAATTCCGTTAAATGGGTTGAGCGGCAAACCGCCAGAAGCAGCCATCCGGTTGGGCTTCGCTGATGGTTAGTGTTGCCTGAGGCTAATGGTTGCTGACACTCGGTTTCGTGAGAGTGACTGGGATCACACTGGGTGAAGCGTGGCTGATATAACGAACAATAAAAAAAAAGGCCGGAATGTGAGAGAGCCTGACGGGTTTCCGTCCGGTGAGCAAGCTTCAACTGGTGTCAGTTGACGGAAGGTCGACGCTGGAACTGGCCAGGGAGGAGTGGATGAAGGTAGACTTCTACTGTCAAAAATCACGCTTCGCTAGGCCAGGTCGTTAGTGTAGTAGCAGACCAGCAATAGGAAGAGAGCGGGTCTGGTGGTTCAGCGGCAGCACCAGAGAAAATAAGAAGCTAGTACTGTAACTACGAAGCCTACAATAAGTGGACCTGCAAGAGATTACCACACTAGGTCTGGTTTGCTAGTGATAGGCAAGCAAAAAGCTGTGGATGTTGGGCGAAAGCTATCGCAAAAGGTATCGCGACCTCTCGCCGAAAGTTCCTGATCACATCCAGTTGCAAGGGGCCTCCGAAAAACACTGAACTACGATACAGAACTGTATTTGCTTTATGATAAAAACTAAGGTCAAGTATCGTAGTTCGTTTGACTTAAGGGATGCACACACATAAAAAATGGTACGCATTGAGAATGCATTCGAGAAATGCAATTGTGAGGTATGTGCTCACACCCAAAACTTAAATATACCCGTTCATTTCAGATCATGCCGACAAGGGCACAGGAGGAGCTAATGGTGATGTTAGAGTTGCTGTCGCAGCTGCTTTCCCCCCTCTTTGCCCAGAAACCGCACCATCACCTTCCCCATTCATTGCTCCGTTCCCCCCTCGATTCCCCCCACTCCGTTCCCTTATCTCTCCCATCCCTCCCTCGTCCACCCCATTCATTTTCTCCTTCCCCTCCACACAAGCCCCATTCTCTCCCCTTCTCTCACCCGTCTCCTTTCCCCCTCTCATTCCAACACTCTTCTCCCCACTCTCCCCCCGCTTCCGCTTGTCGTCCATCTCATCACACCCGCGACTCACACCCAACCCTGCTTCCAAGCCTGCAGCACCGGCAGTATCCAAGCCTAGCGGCCGTTCTGGTTCAGTTTCGGTGAGCCAGAGGTGGGTCAAGGCTTGGCGTGCGGTGGCTCTCCGTTCGGGGGAGAAGTCGAGCATGGGGGTGAGGAAGGAGGATAGGGACGCGGCCTCGGCAGGGGGGAAGTCGTACTTCTCCACCAGCACGCGGTCCAGCGGCCAGAACTTGAGGCGCCTTATGTGGCGCAGCTCGCCGTTGCGGGAGAAGAAATCCCGCGAGTACTTGCCACCTAGGGCGATCTGGATGGGGGGGAGAATGGGGAGGGATGTGAGGGAGGGAGGGGCAAACAGGGAGACGTGCACGATGCAGAGAGTGTTGAGGGAGCCCGTTAAGAATGGAGAGGGTGGGCGGGAAGAACAGGAGAAGGGAGTATGGGGCAACGGAGCAACAGTGAAGTAGGAGCAGCATGCAATCGCAGGGATGACACGTCATTGCAGTCGGTTCTGCAAGCGGTCCGGAAATGAAACTGAGGCAGACAAAGGGGAAGGTGTGTTATAAGCACGCATAAGTCAAGAGAACTTGGGTTACGAGACCATGGGGGAAGGGACGGAATCGATCCTGACCTTCTTTGGGATCCGTCCAATAAGCTCCATCATTAGAGCCAAATGATCCTGCACAATTCAGACGCAGGCAAGGCAACGCAGAGCAGAAGAAGACGCAGAGAGTGAGAAGGAGCGAGGGAGAGGCAGGCAGTGAGAGTGAGAAGGGACAGCGACTGCATGGAAAAGGAAGGATACGATTGGTTACCTCATCCCGGTCGAAGTCGTGCCCTGGCGATCAGCTCAAAGTCAAGCTTAAAGGAGCCGCACCAAAAGCTTATGCTCTTCTTACCTCATCCTAGTCGAAGTCGTGGCCTGAGGGTGCTTTTGTGGCACCTCAAAAGCACTCAAAAGCACTTTCGAGGCGCCTCAAAAGCCCTCAAAAGCACTTATGAGGCGCCTCAAAAGCCCTCAAAAGCACTTTTGAGGCGCCTCAAAAGCCCTCAAAAGCACTTATGAGGCGCCTCAAAAGCCCTCAAAAGCACTTTTGAGGCGCCTCAAAAGCCCTCAAAAGCACTTATGAGGCGCCTCAAAAGCCCTCAAAAGCACTTATGAGGCGCCTCAAAAGCCCTCAAAAGCACTTTTGAGGCGCCTCAAAAGCCCTCAAAAGCACTTATGAGGCGCCTCAAAAGCCCTCAAAAGCACTTTTGAGGCGCCTCAAAAGCCCTCAAAAGCACTTATGAGGCGCCTCAAAAGCCCTCAAAAGCACTTACCTCATCCCGGTCGAAGTCGTGGCCTGAGCGCGGGTCAAAGAGCACATCGCCAGTGATGAGCTCAAAGATGAGGCATGCGAACGACCACATGTCTGCTGACGTGGAGTAGCGCGACCCCAGCAGCACTTCGGGGCAGCGGTACTGGCGGGTCTGGATGTCACTCGTGAACTGGCGTGTTTTCGGAAGGGAGGGAGGGCGCAACAGGAGGAGGCACGAGGAGTCAGGGGAAGAAGATAGGACTTTTGAAGCGCCTCAAAAGTCGGAAGGGAGGGAGGGCGCAACAGGAGGAGGCACGAGGAGTCAGGGGAAGAAGATAGGAGGGGAACAAACTCCCAGCAGCACCGTGGCCGAAATGCTGGTGCGACTGAATGCCACTCGAGAACTGGTGATTGAACACGGGCGACCGTGGGACCGTGGGACAGTGGGACAGTGGAAGAAGTAAGACAAGGGATAGCTCCAGACACCTCAAATTCCTAGCAACACCTTGCCACAGAGCTTTTGCCACGACTAAGAGACTTTGAGGGCAACCAGGCACTCATCTGTTATAGCCGCGCATCTGCTGGCGCACTACAGCCACCCACCGTGTTTGCACGCCCACCTGCTTGTACGTCCAGATGTACGTCCAGCACGCATTCCCCAGGTGCACGATCTTGCAGCTCAGGTCACCTTCCACTCATAGTCACTTCCACAAATGCTTGCATGCTACATGCACCCCTGTTTACACGATATGCTACAGCCACCCACCTGCTTGTACGTCCAGCACGCATTCCCCAGGTCCACGATCTTGCAGCTCAGGTCCAGCCCTGTCAGATCCACCGGCCGCTTCCTCCGCCCCGCTGCCTCCGCTGCTGCTGCTCCCTCTGCTGCTGCTGCCGCTGCTGCTGGAGTCTCTGCTGGTTTTACTGCTTGCATCCCGTTTCTTGCTGCTACTGGCGCCCCAGCAGCAGCTATTCCTGCTGCTGCTGCTGCTGCTGCAGTGGCCACAGTCGGGGCTTGCGCTCCCGTAGAGGAAGCATCTCCTCTTCTATCACCCCCAGCAGCTGCTGCACCGACTGCACTCGGGCCAGTGCTGGTGCCAGCAACCGAGGCAGCGAGGTGAGTGAGACCGAGATACTCCTCCATGGAACTGGTCGACGTGAACTCCCCTTTCTCTCTTCCCCGCCCTCCTTGCCCTCCTTGCCCTCCCTGTTCCACTGCAAGCGATGCTGCCACTTCTCCGGGCACTGTCACTGCTGCTGCTGCTGCTGCTCCAGTTTCGGCCCCTTGCGCTGCCCCTGCATCTGCCGCTGACCCTACCCCCGTGCCTGGCCCTGCTGCCTTCCCACTACCTGCAAGCCCCAGGTATTCTTCCAAGCCAGCTTCTAACGCGGATGACTCACTCCCTTTCTCCACTGCTGACTTCCCTCTCGTTGGTCTACTCTCTGCCGTATCTTCCAACATCCCATCCGCGCCTCCCCCCTCCGCGCCTCCCCCCGCCGCCCCCTCCACCATCCCCGCGCTGCTCTCCTCCATTCTCGACCCCCCCTCGCTCTCCTCCATATCCGCCGCCCCCGCTTCCGCCTCTCCCCCCCCTCCCCCTCCCCCTCCACCCGCTTGCGCCCCAGCAGTCACACCACCAGCACCACCAGCAGCGGCGGCGGCTTCAGCCTTCTTGGCTTTCTTCTTGAGCTTCTTCCTCTGGTTCTTCGTCAGCCCCGACGACGCCGGGGACTCCAGCGCCCCCCCTCCCCCCGCTGCTCCCGCTGCCCCTTCCCCCGCGCCTATTCCTCCCCCACGCCCTCCTTTCCCCGCCCCTCCCCCAGCTCCCGCCCCCACACCCGCCTCCCTCGGGGGAGCCGGGGGCGGCGGTGGCGGCGGCCCCTCCATACCACTCCCAATCCCCAGCTGATCATCAATCGACCGCACCAGCAAGACATTCTCGGGCTTTAAGTCCGTATGTATGATCGACAGCTGCCGGTGCAGGTAGTCCAGCCCCGTGAGGATGTGTCTGGCGAGCTGCCTGACGGCGGGGACGGGCAGGCCGCGGTAGCGAAAGCGGCGGATGAGCGAGAGGAGGTTCTCCCCCAGGGACTCGAAGACCATGCACACGTGCGAGCCGTGCGGGCCCGAGTGGCGGAAATGATCCAGCAGACGAACCACGCACTTGTCATTTCTGGGGTCGCTGTCAGCAACCTGACAGGGGGAGGGGGAGGAGAAGGGGGGAGGGGAAATGGGAGACGAGGTATGATCACCCAACTGACATGAATAGCGGAGTGGCGGAACTGACATGGGATGGGAGAGGAGGACACGAGTGGCGGAAACGGTCCAGCAGACGAACCACGCATTTCTCGTTCCTCGGGTCACTGTCAGTAATATGGAGCGTGGGGGGGAGGGGGGGAAGGAGGCGTTGGAGGAAAGGCGGGAGGGGAGACAAGAATCGGTTTCTGGTAAGGGAACAATTTAGGCCTTCGTGGATAGATTGTAATGAGTGTGCAAAGAGTGTGCAGCATTTGTTGAAGAGGATCGGATTTGGTAGCTCGGTAGCAGATGTGTAGTCGACAATGCGTTCCGCTATCGTGCCTCTGAAATATCTTTCCCAGACCTAGTTTCCCCTTCCCTATACTTCCATACCTGATCTCCCATACCTAGTCTTCCATACCTGTCGGAGGAGCTGAATCTCGTCAAGAGCTGACTCGGTATAGTGCGAAGCACTCTTCTGCACCTTGAGAGCCACGTAGCGCTGCAGAAACACACGAACGACGGATGCGAAAGTCGTCAACGGGAAAAACGAGGACGACAGTATCGAGAACAAAACCACTGCCGAGAAAAAGAGGTCGAGATTTAGGTCAGGCCTAGAAATAGAACACAATGTCAGAGAACAGGTGCATGAATTGCGAGGATAGGATCGCAAACATCGACCTTCCGTTCGCCGCATTTAGGAACGTGACCTCTCCACGTTTAAAGGCACGTGACCTCTCCGCATTGAAGGCACTGAACCAGGCTGAACCAGGCTGAACCTCTCCCCTTGATCCGCCTTATGACCGATTCACGTCAACTTGTTCGTTCGATCTCCTCACCTCTTCCGTTTCATCATCGCCTTATCCGTTTCATCCTTCCCTTCTCCGTTTCATCTCATGTTATCCGTTTCATCCGTACCTTCTCCGTTTCATCCCATGCGAGCCAGACGGTCGAGAAGTGACCCCATCCGAGCTTCTTAACCACGCGGTACCGACCATTCCTGAACGAATCGCCGATCTTTACGGGGTGATAACCACCTCGCTTGTAATCGTCAGTTCCTTCGTCCTCCGACTCCGAAAGGTAGTCGCTATCGCTTGAACCCTCGTCAGCTGATTCAGGCTCTTCTCGGTCCCCCGCATACTCCTTCTCGGTCTTATCGCCGCCTCGGTGGTTCCTATGCTTTGCACCAGACGCCTTCCCCATCAGAGAATCTGGCCCTAAATGACCGATCCGTGCGAGCGAGTCTGACCGATTCAAGGAACGAATCGCTTGGCGGGCTAGCGGTCGCTTCCGCGAATCGACAACGCTGCTGCTAAGCTGTGCGACGATTTCCGCGCGAACAGCTCTTGCTTATCAGGACAATGCGTCTTCCTAAAAGGACACTCCTAGCCGATGTGCTGAACAAGAGCGGCTTGTGATGCTTTTGACTAGATTACTGCTGGGAGGGTAGAGTAGAGCACGAAGGTTTTTGCTGGATCTGGCCTTGTTCTTGTTCCTCCACATCTGTTTCTCTGCTGCTTTTTTGGGGGATTGCACCAGGACAGCACAGCACAGAGTGGTGAAATACGGTTGGATAGGCTTACAGAACGGCGGAGGGATATCCTCGGTTCCAATTGTGAACCCCCATACCTCTGCTCTTCCCGAACTGACGCTCCTTCGACCTAGGCGCAATAGTTCAGATCAGACGGGAGATTCCAGCGCATGGCATGGCATGGCATGCCTGCCAGTCGCTGGCTGGATCATGACTTCCTCTTCGCTGATTGGTCAACGTAAAAGGCCTCTGACAGACATAATGGTCAACACCATGGGGCACGCCAATCTGTGGCTGGGAAGTCGCGTTGCTGATGCGACGGGGTGGCCCAAATCCCGTTGCGGAAACCAGAGACATTCTCGGTGTAAGGAGTTGTGCTTACCGCTTATGTTATTATCAACACCTCATAGCAGAACAAAAACCTATAGACCATTATTTCATTTGCAGTTAAAACACTTAGGGTTTGTGGCAATTTTTTATGGTTTTAAATTCATAAAGGTTTTTTAATCACATATTACATCGAATTTTGGTGATAAATGACCAACGGGATGATAGGATGAGTGTTGCGCTAAGATGTGTCTGACTTCAGACTTTTCTGTACCATCAAGCTAAGGGTGAGTGAGGGTGAAGCTTATCCCGATATGAAGCGCTCTTTGCGAGTATGACTGAGCTTGAACTCTCGTATTATCGAGATGTTCTCACTTGTCAACCTCGAGCTCGATAAGTAGCAGTGTCGGTCAACTTTATCCCCCTACGGATTGTTCTGGGCTGTGGCAAAAACAAGCTGATACTGAGCACGGCCCTTCTAGTACTTGGTTAGTTGGAGGCTGTGAGCATGAAAAACCTCCCCGAAGTTTCAGCCTTCTGACAGCAACGCAGCGCAGAGCAGCAAGTGTCAGCCTTGGTTTTTGCCTCCCTTCCATGGCTTCCTCCTGAATCATTCCTGGCCTGATGACCATCAGTTCTGAAGGAGATATTTCTATTTCATCCCGTTGACAGGTGGATTTATGTTCTCGAGAAGTACTCTTCGTTTGACTAATTTAGCAGTCCTTCTTGATTCCTGACGTCTTACGTGCACGGCCTTCGTAGCTAGGTCGAGCAAACATGCAAACGCGGTCTAGAAGTAAGCGATCCTTAGTCTCTATCTCATCCACGGAGCCGTCCGACTCCGTCTCTACGCGAAAGCGGGTTACCCGAGCATCCCCGAACGAACAAGAATCCTCGGCTCAGGTAGCTCCGTCTATCGGCTTACAAGTGGGTAGTCAGCGATACAGCAGCCAGACTAGACGAGCTTCTGCGACGAATTCGGCGACTGCTGCAACGAATGCGACTGTAGCGACGAATTCGAAAAATGGGAATGCGACTGCTACTGCTAGAAACGCGGGGAATCGTAAGGCGACGAATAGTGCCAAGAATTCGACAAAACCGACTGTCGCGAAGGATGACGTCAGCGCGAGCTCGGCTGCGATCAGCGTGCCTGACGAGGTTACCACCAATAGGGTTACCACCAGCAGGGTTACCACCAGAAGCAGAAGCGGAAGCAAAGGTGAAAACAGAGGCGCGACTATCAACGCGAGAAGAGGCGGGAATGGAGCCACGGCGAGTTGCGACGCTGTAAGAATGGTTCTCAGCAGCAGCAGCTCTGACGACGGGGATTCCGTGAATCATTCACAACGTAAGGAGGTTCTGCGCTGCTCTAATACGGCGGAGCAGTTCTATTCGCCGGCTGAAAATGGTTCAAAGAACGCGTTTGCTGCATCCGAGCCGGTTCAGAAGGCTCTGTTTCACTCACCTGTGGATCCACACGAGGAATTCTACTCGCCTGCATCCGATGCAGCTTTTTCCGAGGAACCAAAGAAGCGTGTGCATGCATCAGATGCAGCCGTTTCCGAGCCTTCGAAGAAGCATTCGCCTGTTTCAGATGCAGCTTTTTCTGAGGCTCCTAAGAAGCAGGTGCCTGCTTCAGATGCAGCCGGTTCTGGGGCTCCTAAGAGGCATTCGCCTGGTTCAAATGCAGCCGTTCGTGAAGCACCGAAAGAAGACTCGCCTGCTTCTGTCGCAGCCGCTTCCGAAGCGTCTAAGAAACACTCGCCTGTCTCAGACGCAGCCGTTTCTGAGGCGCCAAAGAGGCAGTCGCCTGCTACTGAAGCAACCGTTTCTGGGGCTTCCTTGAAGCATCCGCCTGTTTCCGACGCAGCCGTTTCCGAGGCACTAAAGAAGCATCTGTCGGCTCCAGACGCGGCAGCAGCCGTCAATTCCTTTCCTATCGCCTCTTCTTCCTTGCGAACGTCTAGCAAACCAGCAGCGAATGGATCCGTGACACGTGTACCGAAGGGCGTTGATCACGTGGCTGGACGAGGCTCGCTAGCCCCTGCTCGGCCGCCTGGTGTGAATGTGATCACACTGAGCGACGATAGTGACAGTGACGCTAGGCCGCGTGGCGGAAGGCTGAGGAGGAGCAGGAGAGGCGCAAAGGGGGAGGAGAGCAAACGTGGAGCAAAGAAGGGTTTCATTGCTGCAAAGAACAAGGCTCCTGTTATTGTAATCGATGACAGTGACGACGAGGATGACAATAAGGAGGATGAGGTGGAGGGAGGGGAGGAGAAGAATGAGGAGAGTCAGAAGGAGAAGGATGCAGAGGAAAGGGTGGGAGTGGTGGGGGATGAACGGCTCACAGAGACGCGTGCTCCTGCTGCCGCTGCTGCTGCTCCTGCTGCTGCTCCTGCTGCTCCTGCTGCCCCTGCTGCTGCTGCTGCTGCTGCAGTTTCAAAGGCTCTGAATGGGGTTGCTGACTTAAGACAGAATGGGAGGTGCCAGGGCCAGAAGAATCCAATGATTGCGCGGGCAAGTACTGGCACTTGCACGGAAGCTCGTAACCGATTGGTTACGGAAGGAAACAGTCCCGTGACAGTGGCGGTTTCAGGAGTGAAGGCAGAGAGAGGAGCAGTCGAAGTGGTGGGAGGCGGTGCAAAGGGGTGTGATGTAAGGGGAGGTGATACTAGCGTGGGTGACGCTAAGGGTTATGCGGATGTGGGTACGCAAGCAATTGGTGCAGCAGCAAAGGACGTGCCAGGGAAGGGTGATGCGGCTGCTAATGCCGCAGGGAAGGGTGACTTAGCAGCTGCTGCTGCTGCTGCTGCTGCTGATGATGATGATGATGAGGATGATGAGGATATAGAGGACCTTTTTACCTATGGGAAGCTGCGTGTGCCTGCTCCACGTCCTGTGCGGCCATGCAGGCCTGTGGGTATTCTGAGTGCTGATGGTAACTATGATGAGGAGATGGAGGACTTCGAAGGTACTAGCAACAATCCTCTCAGCCGCAATCCCCTCTCCCCGGGCCCATCCACCAACCCTCGCCCCAACCCGCTAAGTCCCAGGGCACCTATGAGCCCTCCTCATCAGAATCCGCTAAGCCCCAGCCATAAATCAGCAGCAGGAGCAGCAGCAGCAGGCGCAGCAACAGCAGATGAAGCAGCAAGCAGTGCTCTCAGCCGGTTTCGCCTGCTGAACCAATCCAAGGCTCACCGCCACGGGCCCCTCGCGTTCCTCGCCTCCGAACCTGACCCAGGCTCGGGTGGAGGCTCGGTCAAGGCAAGCGAGGCAAAAGCAGCTGCTGAGCATGGGTACCCAGCACCATCCTCATGCCATCCACCTCAATCACACCCTATGCATGGCATGGCAGGCCATGCAGCCGCGCATGGGCAGGCAGAGGGGGGGAGGGAGTGGGAGGATGACTGGTTGGGGGAAGGGAGTGATGGTGGTGTGGGAGAGGGCGCGGACAACCCTCAACTGGAGCTCTACCAAAGGGAAGTGAGGTGAGTGGTGGCTGGTGTGTCGTTTGAGTTGACTCAAAGTACACCCTGAGGGGGAGAGGGAGTGGGAGCAGCAGGCGGGGCTGGCCTGTATGAGAGAGCAGCTATCAGGAAGCAATACGACTCAAGCAGCACCACCTTCGTGCCACGCTATTTCTCCCTCTTCCTCTCAAGCGGTCCGTGCATTAATGGGCAAGCAAAGTATATCTCTCCCTCCCTCTCCCCATCTCTCCGCCTCTCCCCTGCTCTCTCCTTGCAGCCGTGTGAGGCAGCAGCAGGCGGAGCTGGCCCGCATGAGAGAGCAGCTTTCTGAGGACGGTCTGAGGGAACAGGTGATGTCCGCATGCCACTTGGCTTCACAAGAGCAGCAGCAGCAAGAGCAGCCGGACTGGACTCGTGGTCAGAACGGGAATGGCAGCCACTTAGACGGAGCCAGCGGTGCAGCAGCAGCAGTGGCACCACCCGCTGCTGCAGCACCCGCAGCAACACCGGTAGTAGCACCGTCGGCGGCGGCACTGGCAGCAGCAGCTGCAGCAGCAGCAGGCATTGGGAGATCAAGGGGCAGCAGGAGGAGGAGCAGTGGTGGAGGCAGCAGGGCAGCTAGGAAAAGAGAGCTTGTGGCAGCAATGACGGAAGCAGTAGTATCATCACAAGCAGTTGTAGCAGCATTCAGAGCTGTAGCATCACCACCACGTCCACCAGCAGCTGTAGCAGCAATGAAAGAAGGAGCAGCAGCAGCAGCACTAAGCAGGGTGGCAGCTACTCCCAGCAGAACCAAAGGACCATCGCACCAAGGATTAGGTTTTGCAGCTTTCAATGGTGCTGGTGCAGGGCATGGGAATGGTGCTGCTGCCAGTGGTGCAGGTGTAGGTGCAAGTGCTGCAGGGAATGCAGGTGCATTGCAGGCGAATGGAAGGCATTTGGCAGGAGGGGGAGAGGCAGGGGAGCAAGGGGGGGAGGGTGGGGGCGAGCGCATTCGGCTGAGGGTGACTGGGAGCCTTGGAGAGCACATGTTTCGACTGGGGAAGGTATGAAAGGGTGTTGGTTGGGATGGAGGGGAAGGCACACATTCCACATTCAACTGTAAATGCCTTGTCTTTTCTCCTGCTGATTCCCTATCCACCAGGAATCCTACATCCTTATATCTCCCCCCCCCTTCCCATGTCCTTGCCCATCGCTTCCTCTCCCCATCTATTCCCCCCCCATCGTTCCCTTCCCTGTCCTTCACCTCTCCTCGCTTTCTTGCCTCTGTCAGGGTGACAATCTAGAGAAGCTGTTTGTTGCATACGCCAACAAGGGAGGAGTGCCAGTGGGCTCGCTCAAGTTTGTCTTCGATGGGGACGCGCTAAAGAGTGATTCAACACCAGCTGACCTGGACCTTGAGGACGAGGACCAGATTGAAGCTGTGTGCAGGTAGTCTAAAAGATGACCGTGGAATTTCTACTGGCAAGTGTATACTGCTGATGGATTTGTGATGATACTGTAGTCATGAGTCATGACCCGGCTGTCATCTCGCTTTTGCCTATCACTGTACCATATCTAAATCAGTTTCTTTCAGATAGATGATGCAGTACAAGAGTATACAAATAGTTTGGATACAAGGCATGTCAACTAGGGATGCCCTCAAATCAAGCCAGGCAAACTAGACTGATTCAAACATCACCAAACCCACCTGCAGTATACACAATCCTGGCAAAACCTAGACCCCAGCCTGCTTCTTTGCCTCCTCTATAAGCTGCTTCACATAGTTGCGCACGATCTCCTCGCCCTCGTCGCTGCGCTTGGTGCCGCACTGGTGGCAGCTGTGGCGTCGGGGGAAGTTGACGTTTTGGCACGAGGAGCACTCCCAGTTGCCGTTCACCCCCACCACGGGGCGCGTGTGGTTCAGCCCCCGCTGCGACTGCAGTGCTGCCGGGTCTCCAAACTCCTGGAATGTGTTGAAGGAGACGCCGAGGGTTTGATTTAAAACACCGCACGGTTGAAACACATGACGGGCATGGGATGGCATGGGATGGCATGGGATGGCATGGGATGCACATGATCAGGCAGGATAGGAGCCAACAAGAAAGGGATGCCGCCTTGAGGGTAGGGCGAGAGCCTAGAGGGCACATCAGTCACATCAGATTACATTGTCATCCGCAGCCGTGACATGGACAGAGAGGGCTCGTGAGAGCCCAACCCATCCATGCACACTTGGTTCCCTGCCTTTTGTAGTGTCACATCACTTGTGCCCTAGAAAATAGCCAGCAGGAGAACTACTACCACCTGGAAAGTAAAGTAAGACAGCTACTGCAGAGGGTAAACTGCAAGGGAGAGCTGGCGGGGGCGTCAGCCTGAAGTTCATTAGTTTGTGTTTGAAGGCACACCGACAACAGAAGCCCAGAGGACCATCTGATATCTTGCCATGAAAGATTATCCTCACTGCCCCCGTTACAATCACACCTCGCCAGGGCCGGGCGCCACACCGTATGGCCCAAGAATCACACGAGAACACATATGAAACAACAGCGAAGCACAGCTCACCTTAGGAACGGCAGGGAAGCTACAGGCGACGACTAAAGCGTAAGAGAGAGAGAGAGAGAGAGAGAGAGAGAGAGAGAGAGAGAGAGAGAGAAAGGGTGAGATAAGGTACGAGGGACTGCAGGGGGCATCAGCCTGAAGTTCATTAGTTTGTGTTTGTTGGCACAACGACAGCATATCTGCTGACTTGCCATAAGAGTTTGTCCTCATCGCCCCCGTTACTATCACACCTAGCTAGCGCCGAATCTCTCGGTACGACGACCAGGCAGCTCGCTGCACTCACCCTGAGGAAGTCACTGGGGCGATCCTTATAATCCTCGAAGCTGATATTAGCGGGGATGGGCTTCACAGACGGGGGCCGGGGCGCAGGCGCAGCAGCAGCCATGGCCGCAAACGCAGGCATCCCACCCACTTGCACATACCCCCCCGCGGCAGGCTGGTAGTAATACGCCATCCCTGCCCCCGGATCCCCTCCCGCAGGGCCCGCTGGTCCGTATCCGTATGCCGCCATTGCGGCGTTATTGGCGGCGGCGTGCGCGGCGGCGGCGGCGCCCGCGGAAGGGTCTCCGCCGCCGGCTGCCCCGGGGATGTTCATGCGCGATTTCATGGTCTGGAGCCAGAGCGTGGCGGAGGCGAGGCACTCGCCCGCGTCAGCGATGGGGTCTGCTGACATGGCGAAGCTCGCTACAAGCTGCTCCGCTAACCGCTTGCCTTCGGCGGCCGCACTGCGGCCGACGTACAGAAACGGTCAAGGGGAAGGTGAGGAGAGCATGCAGACGCGGGATCATGAGTGTGAAGGCAGGGGTTTAATATGGAAATGTGCGGGCATCGAGGTCATACGAGCGTCGCGAGAGTTGCGACGAGGAAACAAACTGGCAACATACCGACAAGACGGCCAGATGCCTGTCTGAAACAAACAACTGCACGCATTCCTAAACACCATTACTTACCTAAGCGTGGACCTTCGGCCTGCACCAGCACCATAACCGGGGTCGGGAGCCACAAAGTACTGGGACGCAAGAGTCGCACCAGCACCAAAACCACCAGCACCAGCACCACCAAAACCACCGCCAGCACCAGCACCACCAGCACCACCAGGACCACCAAAACCAGCTGCCGCAGCTGCAGCGTAGGGGTCATGCTGCAGTACCTGCACCTGAACCGGCGGATAACGAATGCGGAGATCAATGCGGTGGTGCACCACGGGGATACCCACCAGACACAAGCACATCACATCGAGCACCAAGTTCAGGGTCTAAGGGAATGCGGCGATAAACACGAACCGGATAAGTTTGAGCATGGACAGACCACTACGCAAGCCACCAGATAACTATCACGGCTAGAAGACGCAAGGAATAACAAAACCATGCGACGAAAGGACTACCAGGGACTGAACAATATGAACAACTGCGACCACAACCTGAAACGCAACACGGGCCAATTGCTTAGTATTGTTTAGGTAACTTACTCTGCCGGGACTGTAACCATAACCACCCGAGTCCCCGGTTCGCTGGCCTCTCATGCGCTTGTTGTATTCCGCCACGATCGTATCCCCCACAGCTCCCCGCTGCCTCCCGCATTTATGGCACTGCAGTGAACAACACAAATCAGCATGAGTTACATGGTCGACTCAAAAGACCCTTCCATTTGCTTGCGTGTTTCTTACTCTTACAAGTAGCACTTCCGCGCTTTACGGATAAATCAATGTGTAAGAAAATGGCAGGTCGGGTTACCTCGGTGCGACGAGGGTAGTTAACATTGAGGCAAGCTGAGTCTTCGCAGACCCAGTTCCCGTCTTCCAGTGGAACGGGCCGCTTAGATCCACTGCAAAGAAAAGAAAGAAAGAAAGAAAAAGAATAAGCTTTAATGCACGCACGGGGAACCAAAATGAGGATAATAACAAGTTTGGACTTACCTCGCCTGCCTTGGCTGCGGGCCATAATCAGCCATTAGCTGCCAGCTTATAAAAATATAATAATCCTTTCCGCGTGGGTTGAATTAGATCTCGGTAAAATCTCGGTTCCCGACGAAAATCTCGGTGAGAGGGTTTCACTGGAGCAGAAGGATCCCTCCTATCAAAGACCTGAGCTGAGGGAAATTGGGAAATGGCGGAATGAGAAGAGGGGGAGATGGGTTTTGAGAAGAGAGATGGATGGAGGGAGCAAGGAGAATATCTAGGGAGGTGACATCGATGGTTAGTGTGGTGGAAGCCAGATTGGAGGGGATTGGCTGACGTGTAGTTAGGGTAACTCTTCAGGTTATGGCTACTTCCTGAAAAACACTTGTGACGTCGATAATTGCATCGTTATGTTTTGTTTTACTTATGAAAGTGTCCCGTTTCAGTGGAGCCTCACCTCGTCCGAAAAGATTCGTTACAGGCAAAGCGCGAGATGCGTGTCGCACACTTGTGGCTGGGAGATCTCCAAACTGCCAGTTCCCTTGTGGCGCTGTGGTCCCCCCACTACCCCCTCACACGACAACCAAATCACTGGTCTGAAAGTGCCTACCTGGCGTCGTAGATCTTGTGCGACGCCACGTGGATTCATCAGAGGCTGCTAGAGTCGCTTCGAAGAAACCATCGCGAGCTCGCACGGGGAGAACGTTTGGAAGTGGGCCATTCGGGCTTGGCGGGAAGGTCACCATTTGCCCACCGTGGCAATCTGGTAAATTGACTGACAACCTTTTCGCCTGAAGCATCCTCAAACTTACAGCTTCAGCGAACACCATTCCTCACAGATACCTTCGGTTGAATTTGCTCTTCCTGACATCGGCAAGTTCTCTTGACTCAATTCCCCAGAGTCTCCAATTCTACAATCAGCAGACACCTTGCCGCCCTTTCAGGCGCTAACCAGCCATGGATCCCGCTTCTGAGGCTGCCAGGACTGACCTGATGACACTGACCAGGCACGTGCTGAACGAGCAGTCGAAGCACCCAGAAGCTCGCGGAGATCTCACCATTCTGCTGAATCACATTGTTCTCGGCTGCAAGTTCGTCTGCTCTGCTGTGAACAAGGTGCATAGTCTACCCCGGAACTCACGTCGTATGACGAAAAACATTTCTTATCCCTAGCTATCTCCAACTCTTGCTGATACGACTGACGGTACCTCCAACTGCAGGCTGGCCTCGCAAAACTTATCGGCTTGGCTGGCGAGACAAACGTCCAAGGAGAGGAGCAGAAGAAGCTTGACATCCTCTCCAACGACGTGTTCGTCAAGGCCCTCGTCAGCAGCGGTCGAACGGTACGTGTCACTGTGCAGGTGTTTGATAGTCCATGGCGGGTCTAGAATGCGAAACTGACAATGCG
Source organism: Closterium sp. NIES-67 (assembly GCA_027943415.1). Lineage (NCBI taxonomy): Eukaryota > Viridiplantae > Streptophyta > Zygnematophyceae > Desmidiales > Closteriaceae > Closterium > Closterium sp. NIES-67. The sequence continues at coordinate 1,185,420 of BQMB01001373.1, read as the reverse complement.
TTCTGTGCTCTCATTTGCAGAACGTTCTCGTTTCAGAAGAGCTGGAAGATCCTATCTTTGTCGAGAAGAGACTCCGCGGAAGGTAATTTTCGTCAGCCATGCTGCCTCGTCACACCGCTTTTTCTTCTTGTTGCTTGTGGTACTAATCCTGCGTGTAACTGTCTTCAGGTATATTGTGGTCTTCGATCCGCTTGATGGATCGTCCAACATCGACTGCGGCGTATCTATTGGAACAGTAAGTGCGAACAAGAGAAACAGGGCTAACAACAAGATTTCGTATGAACATAACAGCAAAAGGTATCCCCCGAAAGTGCAAGCCTGCTCATATTTGGCCATTATTGGCCTTCGACACACATACTAGGATAACCAGTGCATACTCTCTTCTCACATGTCTGTCAATGCAGATCTTTGGCATCTACATGCTCCAAGCAGACAGTGACGGCGTCATTCCTGAAGGCACGATTGAAGATGTGCTGCAGCCTGGAACCAAGATGGTGGCAGCAGGATACTGCATGTACGGCAGCTCGTGCACGGTAAGACCACGGATCACGAGATTGCCTCGGCGTATTGCATAGGGTTCACGCTGGATTCAATGATCTTCTAATCAGGTCACTCTTTCGGCCCTGAGTCTCTCCCATCATTATTCTACTGTGTGTTCTTTGCAGCTTGTGCTGAGCACTGGTCATGGAGTTAACGGGTTCACACTGGATCCGTCGTTGGGAGAATTCATCCTCACCCACCCTGACATTCAGGTAAGCTACCTGTACAGACATTGATCGTTGCAGTTACACAAGTGGCGGAATAGATTGTTGTTGCTTGATCAAAGGATTTGGCTGTCAAAGGTGAAGTAACAAACCGCCCCCCTCCCCCGGTCCCTCCTCCCCAATATGCATTGCAGATGCCCAAGAAGGGGAAGATTTACTCCGTGAATGAAGGGAACGCCATGAATTGGGACGAGCCAACCAGGAAGTACGTGAAACACAGTGCCCTTCAAGTTTGGTTTCTTTGTCAGTGAACTCTGGACGCGAATGGGAATCACTGGTGTCTCATACTTCTGTTGCTGGTACCCAGGTTCGTGGAATCCTGCAAGTTCCCAACCGATGGCTCAGCCCCCCGCTCCCTTCGCTACATTGGAAGGTGAGGCTGGAAGTGTTGTAGTGCCATCTTTCTCTGGGTATCTGTGCTCTACTTTGCATGCCTTACTATTATCTGTTGCCTTAAATCCTATGTCTTCTCTGTTGTACAGTATGGTGGCAGATGTCCACCGAACCCTTCTGTACGGTGGAGTTTTCTTGTACCCAGCTGATAAGAAGAGCCCCAATGGCAAGCTGCGGTAAGAATATGATTTTTATCTTCGAGTATATTGTAAGATTTTTTGTTGGTCTAAATGGCTAACCTGCATCTTGCCCTTTCCAACCATGCAGGGTGTTGTATGAAGTTTTCCCCATGTCTTTCTTGGTTGAGCAAGCAGGGGGGCAGGCTTTCACAGGGAAGCAACGTGTAAGTACAATGACGATGATTGCTGTCCACTGCTTGGACTTGTACAATACAGCAACTCATTTCTCGCCCCTGTAATTGCAGGCCATGGAGCTCATCCCAGCCAAGATCCATGACAGATCCCCTATCTTCTTGGGAAGCTATGATGATGTTGAGACAATTAAAAATCTGTATGCTGCACAAGCCTGAACCCACCTTGGAGTGATGTGGTGTTAGTTGGAAGTGTATTGAGAATGTATTTGAAAGTGTAAGAACTTCCCCAACCCCAAGGCACCCATACACCGAAGAGGAATGAGGTTGTAAAAGAATATAAATAATGAGATCTGTGTTTTAACATAGGAAGAGGACGAGTACAGCTGAATAACATGTTTGTTCAACCAACCTAGTGATCATTGCATCTTATTCCCGTTTCTTATTCTGTTTAGGCGTGAGCTGTGAATTGAGAAAAAAATGGTAAGCAGTTCCTTATCGCGTGCTGTTTTGAAAGGGTACAGATCGCAACCAAACCGCGAGATGTCTGTGTGGCTCAACACAGGAGAGGTGTCAGGCGAGGATTTGTGTCGCATCCATTCACGCTGACAATCAGTCCAGCAAACCTCCAAGTCTCCAACCAGCCAAAGCCTTCTCCAACTCTCCGAGCCTTGTAGTCTCCGAGCAGGCATGGCAACTTTGAATCGCAGCCATTGACAACTTGAACAACCTAATGACCGTGTGATCCGCTTCGTCGCTTTGTTACATGAGATAACATTGTCTCATTAGCCGAACTTCGTAGCGCATTTCCAGTGCTGGCTGTCGTGTCGACTGGTTCTGTTGTGGAACCGGTACGTTTTTATCACGGTCCTTACGCAGATACTTGCCTTGAGTTCCCGTTATCATGAAGCGTGCGTAACGTCGTCAGTTTATCTTCGGCATTTTGCAACCGGAGAAGTCGTAACCTCTTGAATGGTAGCGGGTTTGAATCCGGGAAGGCGGCGAATTCACCATCGCGGTGCCATGGGGTTGATGCGGACGCCGACGAAGAAGGCTTCGGGAGGCGTCTTTCGTTTCGGCCTCAGATTTTTTATCCTCCTTTTCTTCGTCGTTATGATCGTCTTTATCTCGGAGGCCGGAAAGCTCGCCGACAGACAACGGAAGACAGAATTCGAAGAGCGTAAGCCGTTTCGGTTTAAGTTTGAAGGGCTGCTCCTTGGAGTTTACCATGTTTTTCATGTGTTCGTTTTTTCCCATAGAAAGCTCTTTTACACTTATACGTTCTTCATCTACGGGTTCTCGTCGAAAGCGTTTCGGCCTCAATCCACTCTTATGCCTCCCTCGATTCCGTGCCTTCGTCCTCATCCCTTCTTTTGAGTCGACTCAAAAGTCATCGCGTTTCGGCCTCAATCCACTCTTATGCCTCCCTCCACACCATGCCTTCGTCCTCATCCCTTCCTCTCCTCCCCGTCAGTGAGAGAGCAGTCGCTGAGGAAGATCCTGAGGCAGCACGAGATGGAGATTCAGGCAGCCATCGACAACAACATCGGCTGGTTCTCGCGCTATCTCTCCAGACTTCGTCTGTCATCCCGTGCTGGAGCCGGAAGAGGTAAGTTGAAAGTCTTTTGTTGATGGGAAGTGACTGAGTTGAAAATGGAGCCTGAAATTTGTATGGAAGACACCACCATGCTTCCTGCTACCTGTTGTCTGCCAAAGCTCGTCATCTGTCTTATGACGGACAATGGCCATGTCTGCCTGTGTGTACGTCGGTATTTCTGTCACTGTCTGTTTGTGCGACCAGATGAGGACGATGACGACGACAGCAGCAGCTCGTCGTCACACTCAGCCTCCGCTACAGTCACCCTCGCTTCTGGCACGTCTGAGGGGGGCGTGCATGGCGGAGAGGCAGCGGAAGGCGGAGGAGCTGGGGGGGTGGCGGGCGGTGGGGGGGAGGATGGAAAAGGAGGTGGTGAGGGGAGAGGAGGGAAGAAGAAGGGGAAGGAGCAGGACCTGTCGAACCTGAACAACATGGACATGCCCATGCACAAAGTGCACGGGAAACTGGAACGTGAGTCTTGGTGAAGGAAAATGTAGAATCCTGAACAACATACGTGTAGTTTATGGAGACTGGAACGCGGGTTTATGGAACTTATGAGTCGCATTCGAGTTCAACCTTCAATGTAAGCTTCGCTAGCGCTGTTAAAAGAATGTTCTGGGCTCCTAGTCGCTCCACCTTCCTCCCATCCCTCTCTGACTTTGTCCCCACCCCATCATCTCATTCAATCCCCATTCCCCCACCTCCTGATTCCCCTTCGCCTGCCCAGCCTGCCTCCCTCTGCCGCCCGAGCCGGAGCTCTCTCACCTCGAGCTGCCCGAGCCGCTGCCCGACACAGTGGTGAAGCGCCTTCGCTACTATCACATGGACGAGGACGCCATCGAGATCGAGACCACGGCAGGCGCCCGGCAGGGGCAGCTGGGACGAACCGTCCAGCTGGACATGTTCTGGGGAAAGCAAACCATGGGGGAGAGGGCCAAGAGCTTCCGGGTGCAGGAGAGTATGGAGGTGCACTGTGGGTTTGCGGGGCCCAACACGGGGTTTACTGTGGCAGAGAAGGACCAGAGGTGGCTGAAGCGGTGCCAGGTGGCGGTGGTGACGGCCATATTCGGGGGAGGTGACATCCTGGTGCAGCCCATTGGAATGACTCAAGAGTCCCTGGATAAGGTGCGTGGGTGGATGGTTGGGTGGTTGGGTGGATGGGTTGTGGGGGAAAGGGAGGGCGAAGAGCTTATGGGTGCACGGGAGTATGGAGGTGCACTGTGGGTTTGCAGGGCCCAACACGGGGTTTACTGTGGCCGAGAAGGACCAGAGGTGGCTGAAGCGGTGCCAGGTGACGGTGGTGACGGCGATATTTGGAGGAGGTGACATCCTGGTGCAGCCGATTGGAATAACGCAAGAGTCCCTGGATAAGGTGGGGGCTGGGGTGGTGGGTCTGGGAAAGGGGAGAAGAGGTGGGTCCCACTTTGGTGTTGACTTTAACATCGGCATTGGGCATGGTCATGGGCAGGGGCGTGGGCATGGGCATGGGCATGGGCATGGGCATTGGGATGGGCATGGGCATGGGCATGGGGATGGGCATGGGGATGGGCATGGGGATGGGCAGGGGCCTGGGGATGGGCCTGGGGATGGGGAAGCACGTGGGCGGCATGGCCATGGGCATGGGCATGTCTCATGGGGGTGGCTGGCTTGCAACTGGGGCTTGCTGCTTTCGGGAATTCTCCATGTGCGGGCTCCATTTTTGTGTAATGAGTCGATTTTTTAGTCGACTCAAAATTCTCCATGTGCGGGCTCCATTCTTGTTTTGAGGCGCCTCAAAACTAGTCTCCATGTGCGGGCTCCATTTTTTAGGCGCCTCAAAAGCTCTCCATGTGCGGGCTCCATGTGACCATTTGAATGGTGCCCATGTGCAACATGCGTACCCTATACCATGCTGCATTGCCTCTTGCATTCGTCCTAAATCGCCTCTTGCATGCATCCATCACATGACTGCAGGTCTGCTACGTGGCGTTTTGGGGACGACGTGACTGCAGCAGCGCAGGTGGAGGCAGTGGTGGTGCGTTGTAAAAAAAGCCCGTCTGGGTTTGCCACTCGCATCCATCACATGCCTGCAGGTCTGCTACGTGGCGTTCTCGGACGACGTGACAGCAACAGCCCAGGCAGAGGCAGGCGTGGTGCCGGGCCCATGCAGATGACTCCTGAGTCGACTCAAGCGTTGCCTATTTTTCTTGCATGTAACCATGGCATGACTGCAGGTGTGCTACGTGGCGTTCTGGGACGACGTGACAGCAGCGGCGCAGGCGGAGGCAGGGGTGGTGCCGGACCCAGCCACCATGAGAGTGGGGCTGTGGCGCATTGTGATTGTAAAGGACCTGCCATTTGTGGACCAAAGGAGAAACGGGAAGATCCCAAAGGTAAGAGCATCGCAAAGGTGCATCTCTGTAGTTTTACTCTCATCAACCCCCTCCCCCCCCCCCCCGGTCCCCTCCCTTTTTGTACATCATATTTTCCCACTTTTTCCCAAGGGTTGTAACAGCGGCCACCGTCCAATACAAACTCACCTTCCTCTACCCCTTCCTCCCCCCTCCTATGCAGTCTGCCCTACCGCTTCTCTCGAGCAATTCACACGTCCACAGATATTGGCTCACCGTCTCTTCCCCCTTGCCCGCTTCTCCATCTGGGTCGACTCCAAGTAACAATGCCATCAGGACACCCTCGGGGTGCTCGACATTTTGCTGTGGTGGCAGCAGCCACATGCAACAGTGGCCACCTTCCATACTGCCCAACTCACGTCCTCCACCCCTTCCTCGACCCACCCCCCCCCTCGCCCTCCAACACCAACTTCCCTCCCGCATGTCCCGTGCGATTCACATTCTCACAGATATTGGCTCACCGTCTCTTCCCCCGTGCCCGCTTCTCCATCTGGGTCGACTCCAAGTACCAATTCCGCCGCGACCCCCTCGGGGTGCTCAACGTGCTGCTGTGGCAGCAGCAGCCGCGGGCGGAGTTTGCCATCTCGGAGCACGGGGCTAGGAGCTGCATCTACGCGGAGGGGGAGGCGATTGTGAGGAAACACAAGGCGCAGCCGGAGGAGGTTGCAGTGCAGCTGAACCAGTATCGCACTGAGGGGCTGCCGGTTAATGCCACCTTCAACGGGAAGAAAGGTGAGGGGAAGCAGGATGCAGGGTTTGGAAAAATGGGCTGCTTATTTCTGTTATGCTGATGTGTAGAGTCTGGGTGATTTTGGATCCTTTGTTTCTTAGAAAGGCGTGAAGCATTGAGCTGACATGTGTGTCCTTTCCCTTTCCCCAGCCCTGGCAGAGGCGTCCATCATAGTGAGAGAGCACACTGCAGCCACGAACCTGTTCATGTGCCTGTGGTTCAATGAGATGGTCCGATTTACTGCTCGCGATCAACTTAGCTTTGGCTACACGCTCCGACGGCTCAACCTGGTGAAACCAATTATGTTCCCTGTGTGCACACGACGTGCTCTGGTGAACGCCCTTGGCCACAAGCGTAAGGCCAAGCCCCTGACTCATGCAGTGTCGTGAAAGCTGTTGGTGATATAAAATGTATTTCTCATCATTGTGTAATGGATGAGTACATTTTTTTATTGTAGCGCCTGCTCGACATAAGCAGCCTCTGTCCAGCTCAGCGACCCTACAGCTGTATTCAGCAACGCTCTGGGGAACCTGATGTGGCATATCCATTTGTCCGTCTTTTCCCGCCAAGTCATCGGGGCGCTCGATTCTTCCTTGGGACTTCCAAACGAACCTCGACCATGGATACATGCTCGGTATGGCGTACAGCCAAGAACAACCACCAACAAGACGCCGACGACGGACATTTCGCCTGGCGAAACAAATTCGCGAAAGCTTCTCACCTGAGCAGAATCCGAGCCTGTGGCTGAACAAATAGTGCAAGGCTGTCTGACAAGGAGCAGGCAGACTTGAAGGAATCCCGAGGGATCCGGCCGATCGATCACATGATCAAAATCCCGCCTCAGTTATGTACCAAGTTATGACCCTGACCATAAGGCTCCTCTAGTTTCACCGGGTCATGCCTACTAATGGGGTTTTTTTGTTAATCGAGCGCGTTGCGTAATCCGATCGAGGAGCAGAGTGGTGTTTAGAAGCAGCTGATCCCCCTAAGCTCTGCCCACAATCCACTCGTTTTGGACGAGTCTCCTTTCTGCATTACATCTTTGAAATTATACTGTCGATTCCACCCTCACCATCAACAGAACCGACCACTGACGTCGTCCTTGGTGAGTTTGGATTCATCATTGATGGCAACTGATCGGGTTTCGGTGGATGAGATCCGGTAGTCTTCTGAAAACGACACATGACCTGAGACGTTAACCTTTTCCCGAGCGCTCAAGACTGGTAAGAATCCGACGCAGCGTTTTTCACAATAACCTACAAAAGGAATATTAACCAGAAACTCAACGGCGGATCTAGATTTTCTGGTTGCTATCCCTTGTCAGGCTCTGATCGCATTGTGCGTGAAGCTGGATTGGGGTTTCTGGGTTCCACATCTGCGTCTGATCGTCAACGATCCAGGCAGTATACTTGTGCAAGGGTTCGTGCGGATGATGCGTAATCACCATTTTGGCATGTGACATGCGATATAAGCGACCCTTGTGACGAGGCTACCCCCATGGGTGCCGACAGTGTTTCTTCCGTAAGTCAAGGAATAAGGCATGCGACCTGCATCAGACAATCCTGATCGAGACACGATGCTAAATCCAGCTGTCGCTCGGCCTACTTTACCATTTCCCATCCAAGTCGCTGACCAACTTTTGAGGCGCCTCAAAAATAGACTCATAACGTCCCTGCCTGCTCCCTCTGTGTTCCAGGCGTCCTGATTCTTGGTCAATCTCCGGCGGAGAATGCCAGCGCTGGAGGCGACCAGCGACCCAGTCGCCATGGACACGCAGCCTCCAGGCGGCGGTGGTGGCAGTGTGATAGGGTCCTTGGAGGGGAGAGGCATGGAAGGGAGAGGCAAGCTGCAGCTGGTGCAGCCGTCGTCGGCGGACGAGGAGGCCAAGGTGGTGAGGGAGCTGATGAACACGGCGGACGCGGGGATGAAGGAGGGAGACACGTACAACCTTGTTGACGCTAGGTACGAGTTTATGCGCGTGAAGAGTAGAGCACCACGCGTGTGATCGATAGCATCTGGGGGCGCGTCGAATTCGGGCAAAGAGGCGGCGAAGGGGGTGAGGGAGCGGATGAGCACGGCGGTTGCGGGGATGAAGGAAGGAGACACTTGCAAGCAACCTCGTCCTCGTGAATTTTATGTTTTTGTTTTTCTGAGGTTTTTAACGGTTCGCTTGGAGTTTGGTAGGAGTGTGAAAGTTTTCTTCATCATGTTCACATGTAGATTGGAGCATAGCGTGTTTGGCACGCTCCTTTGAACGGCTCTATTCAGCAGCAGTACGCGCGTTGACTCGCGTGACTCGCGTTGACTCGCGTTGACCTGTGCAGATGGTGGCGGGCGTGGTCCAGATACTCTGGCTACTCAGAATCAGAGAACGAGGCACAGGAAGTCAATGGGCGCCCGCCGCCCATAGACAACTCGAGCCTGGTGGATCGGGAGGCGCAGGACAGGTTCGGCAGTGCCGAGCCTCACCTGCGGCTGGAGCTGCAGGAGGAGGGCGACTATGTGCTGGTGCCGCAGTCGGTGTGGCGCGTGCTGCACTCGTGGTGAGTGGTGGTGAGCGGTGGTGAGTGGTGGTAAGTCCTGTATACTGCACTGGCATGTTGGTGACCTAGAGCTGCAGGAGGAGGGGGACTGTGTGCTGGTGCCGCAGTCAGTGTGGCGCGTGCTGCACTCATGGTGAGTGGTGGTGAGCGGTGCTGGGGTGATGAGTGGTCCGCTGACGTTATAAACAGACAGGTTTGGCGTCGAGCGCCTGTTTATTTGTTGGAACGTATGCAACAACCCCGCACCTCATCTCCCTGCCCCAGTGGCCGCCTTTCCCTGCACCTGTGGCCCGCTCTTCCTGTGATCCGGCTGCTCCTTCTTGTTCTCTCAAGGTACAGAGGGGGGCCGGTGGTATCGTGCCACGTGGTGCGCATGGGGGGCAGGGTGGAGCTATCAGTGGAGGTGTGACCGCACTCCCTGGAGCTCTCCTGCGTCTCTGCTTCCACGTCGCTGCCCCTTCTATCTCTCCTCCCCTCATCCTCCACCCCACCTTCCCCTGTTTTGTGTCTCTTCCCCATCTCCTTCCCTCTCCCCCACCTCCCTCTTTCCCTCTCCCCCTCACACCCTCGGCAAACCTTGAATGCACTGGTCAGGTATGGAGGGGGCCCAGTGGTATCGCGCCACGTGGTGCACATGGGGGGGCGGGAGGAGCTGTCAGTGGAGGTGTACCCGCTGTGCCTCGAGCTCTCCTGCGTCTCTGCCGCCACGTCGCTGCCCCCCCGTGTGGAGTCTGTCACTATCAGCAAGCGCGCGACTGTGGGGGCCCTCAGGCACCGAGCCTGCGAACTGTTTGGGCTGCAGCTTGAAAATGTATGTGGGGGTCGTGTGGCAGTCGCCAGGTGTTTTTTGAGTCGACTCAAAATAGTTATGTCGTGTGGCCACTGGTTGCCTCATGTGGAGGTCAGGTCACCCTTGCGTACGTCGTCCAGCAAATCAAGTGCGGCTCCCCTTCTCATAACTGGTGTGTGCGTGACTCAGTGTGTGTGTGACCCTGTGTGTGTGTGAGCAGGTGCGAGTGTGGGACAATTACGGGGGCAAGCGCCACAAGGTGCTGAGCGACGAAAGGCAGGCGCTGGAAGACGCTGAGCTGCAGATGGGCAACCAGGTGAGCAGCGCACACATATGCGTGTCCAGGGGCACTCGTGTGCATTCATGCAGGCAAGCGCCACAAGGTGCTGAGCGATGGGGAGCAGGCGCTGGAAGACGCGGAGCTACAGATGGGCAACCAGGTGAGAGGCGTCTTATATGTGCACGTGCGTGTGCACCCGAGTTCGCGCATAGGTGTGTGCCCAGGTGCAGTAGCGGCAAGCGCCACAAGGTGTTGAGTGGAGAGGGACAGGCGCTAGAAGATGCGGAGCTGCAGATGGGCAACCAGGTGAGCAGCAAGGGAAGGAAAGCGCAGGAAACAAACACACACACATACACACACTCACTCACTCATGTTTGTAAAGAACCAAGGCATGCGACGGATACTAGTGTGCACCCTTAGTAGATTCTTGAGAATCCTCAAGTCAAGTTTTCCCTCCCACTCCTCTTGCCCCTCCCCCTGTCAGATACTGGTGGAGGTGGGGGACAACGGCCAGTGGCCAGCCCATTGATTATCCTCTAGTGAATTTTTCTCTGTCCGGAGTCAATCGATTCTCTCTTCTCCCCTATCGCCCTGCTCCTCCCCCTCTCAGATCCTTGTGGAGGTGGGGGACAACGGCCAGTGGCCAGCCCAATCCGTGCATTTGGAATCCTCCTCCCCCTCCTCCCCCTCCACTCCCTCCCGCACCGCCAAGCCTACCAACACCTCGCCCTTCCACACCTCTTCTCCAGCCCCAACCTCCGCTGTAGCTTCGGGAGCCGAGCCTACCGCTGCGGTGCCTAGCGTCTCCATAGCAGGGGGTCCTCTGTCCCACTACAGCAGCGCGCCTGCGCCCCCCCCTGGCGCACTGTTTATCACCTCGTGGCCTCCCAACCCTACTGCTGACGGGGAGGAGGAGGCTGGAGGAGGGGCGGAGGGATCGACCTGGTCACCTGTTAGGGAAATGACCGATGCAGAAGGGGCGGGGGGGGAAGACGAGGGCGAAGGGGGAGTTAGTGATGCTGCTGGGTCAACGTTTTTAGGGCTGGGGACTCCAAGTAGGGCTGACGCCAACGCTGCTGCGGCTGGCGGTGTCGGTGACGTCAGAGGGAAGCTCAAAGCGGATTTCCCAGCGGACGTGGGCCCGGCTAAGAAACCCACGTCTGGCATCTCGGGGATTTCTGGCATCTCGCTTACAATTGCGCCCCCTCCCTCTGCCTCGTCCTCATCCATGGCTATCGTCCCCGTGCCTAGCGCTGAGGAGAAGAAAGGCTCGGGCTCAGGCTCGGGGTTCGGTTTCAGGTTCGGGTTCGGGTTTGGTAGCAGTTCAAGTTCGAAAGCAGCAGCTGCGGCAACAGCGAGTGCAGGAGCAGGAGCAGGGGCGTCCCAGGGTATTCACGGGGGGCCGGTGGGGTTGACTGGGCTGGTGAATCTTGGCAATACGTGCTTCATGAACAGTGCTTTGCAGTGCCTCGTGCACACAGTGCCGCTAGTGGAGTACTTTATGGCGGATTACATGAGGGAGATCAACAGAAGCAACCCGCTGGGCATGGAGGTGGGTGTGGCGCTGGGATCATGTGGGCTATGTCATAACTACATCCCAAGAAGTTTTTTTTTTTTTTTTTTTTTTTTTTTTTTTCAGTAGTTGTCGTTGTATTCTTCAGTTCTTTATTTTCTTCTCTTTTTCCCAGTGCCTTAGTTCACCTCTCCGCCTCATTCTCCATCTTACCGCTTTATCCTCGCCCCCGCCCCTCTTCACCCGCCTCTCCTTTCCTCCCTCCACTCTCCCCCGCCACGGCGAGATGGCAACAGCGTTTGGGGAGCTCCTGCGCAAGCTGTGGGCGTCAGGGAGGGATCCCCGTCACTTGCAAAGAGTTCAACTCCTGCCTTTCACGGACGTTTTCTCCTCCCTCCCCCTCCCTTCCCCTCTCCCCCCCCCCCCCTTCCCTCATCTGCTGCCCTCCGCTCCCCTCCTTGCTCATTCCCGCCCACACCAGGGCGAGATGGTTTTTGAGGCGCCTAAAAAATGCTGCCCTCCGCCCCCCTCCTTGCTCATTCCCCCCCACACCAGGGCGAGATGGCGACAGCGTTTGGGGAGCTCCTGCGCAAGCTTTGGGCGCCAGGAAGGGACCCAGTAGCCCCCAGAGCCTTCAAGGCCCGCCTCTCTCGGTTCGCCCCTCAGTTCAGCGGCTACAACCAGCACGACTCGCAGGTGGGGCACTGGTATTCGCCATGGGCGCTGGTACACGCTGTAGATTCCTGGGCCTTTAGGGCCCTCCTCTCTCGATTCGCCCCTCAGTTCAGCGGCTACAACCAGCGCGACTCGCAGGTATGCTCCTGTCGTTCCTGTTGGACGGGGTTATACACACAGGGTCATAAGCTTGAGGCCCGCCCCGCCTCCCCCCCGTCTCCTGTTCCACTCCCTTCCACATGAGCCTCTGGCTGGCATTCCGTCTGGATGGCTGATTTACACAAGGGATGACCTGATAAGGGTGATGCGCAAGCCATGCATTGAGACCAAGGAAGCCCACACTGCACCGCCACCTTCGCTTCCACTCTCAAACCACCCTCCAGTCTCCCTCCTGCACCACGTCTCTTCCCAGGAAATCCTGGCCTTTCTCCTGGCCTTTCTCCTGGCCTTTCTCCTGGCGTTTCTCCTGGCGTTTCTCCTGGCCTTTCTCCTGGCGTTTCTTCCAGGTGATGCGCAAGCCGTGCATCGAGGGCAAGGACGCGGGTGGCGCACACCTGCCCTCAACCCCCCCTTCCCCCCTTCCCTCCTCCCCCCTCCCCCCCTTCCCCCCTGCCATCCCTCAGGAGCTCCTGGCATTCCTATTGGACGGGTTACACGAGGACTTGAACAGGGTGATGCGCAAGCCGTACATCGAGGCCAAGGACGCGGATGGACGGCCGGATGAGGAGGTGGCGCGGGAGAACTGGGAGAACCACAAGGCGAGGAACGACTCGATTATCGTCGACAAATTCCAGGTGGGTTGTGACGATGTGGTAACCAGATGGTGTTGTAACAACAGTGGAAGACAGTTCATGTTAATGGTGATCAGTGCCATTGAGTTTGCCATTGACTTTGCTGTCGTGCAAGTGATTTTGAATCCCGATGTCGTCTCTGTTTCCTGCACTCACGTCCTCCATTCCGTCTCTCCCCTCCCCCACACACCCCCCCCTCCCCTCCCTCACTTCTTCCCCCCTCCCCCAGGGTCAATAAAAGTCAACGCTCGTGTGTCCGCCTGCAAGAAGGTACCTTCGACCCCTTCATGTATCTCTCCCTGCCTCTACCCTCCCCCTTTGTCTCTCCCTTGCGGATTCGCCCTCCCACTGATTTTCCCCCCAGGGTCAATACAAGTCAACGCTGGTCTGCCCGCACTGCAAGAAGGTGTCAGTCACCTTCGACCCGTTCATGTACCTCTCCCTGCCGCTGCCCTCCAAAGCCACGCGCTCCCTGCACCTCACCCTCATCTCCTCCTTTGGCGACCAACCCCCCCGCAACCTCACTGTCACTGTGCCAAGAACGGGGAGGATTCTGGACCTGCAGAGGGCGCTGGCAGAGGCGTGTCAGCTACCCACTGGGGAGAGGCTGCATATTGCCGAGGTAAGCGGCTTGTGAGGCACGATAGATGGGTCTCGGCCCCAACCAATCCCCCCCCCCACGTCGCAACCTCACTGTCACTGTGCCTCGCACGGGGCGAATCCTGGACCTGCAAATGGCGCTGGCAGAGGCGTGCCAGCTTCCAACTGGGGAGAGGCTGCGTATTGCCGAGGTAAGGGTCTTGCGAGGCACATTAAACCTCGGCCCCAGCCGATCCCCCCTCTGCAACCTCACTGTGACTGTGCCGTGCTGCGCACTGGAAGGATTCTGGACCTGCAGGTTGCGCTGCCTCAGGCATGCCAGCTGCCTGATTGTTCTCGTCCGTGTTTTTTAGTCGACTCATGCTTTTGAGTCGACTCAAAAGCAGGTGCCTGATTGTTCTCGTCCGTGTGCCAGTATGGGTCGTCTGTGAGGTCACGTTCCCCCTGTCTTATCTTCCCCTCTCCCTCCCTACCTCCCCCCCGTGTTACCTTCCCCCCTCCCTCCCTACCTCCCTCCCGTCATACCTTCCCCCCTCCCTCCCTACCTCCCCCCCGTCTTACCTTCCCCCCATGTTACCTTTCCCCCTCCCACCCCATCTTCCCCTCTCCCCTTTCCCCCCAGGTGTACAACAACCCCATTTTCTGCTCGTTCCCGCCATTGGAGCATATCTCATCCATCAAAAAGAGGAGGGACTGGCTGTTGGCGTACAGAGTGCCCATGTCTCATGTATCCTTTTATCTCCCCCCCTTACCCCCGTCCTCCTCCTCCCCCCCTTACCCCCGTCCTCTTCCTCCCCCCCATACCCCCGTCCTCCTCCTCCCCCCCTTACCCCCGTCCTCCTCCTCCTCCCCGCCCCTGCCCCCGTCCTCCTCCTCCCCCCTTACCCCCGTCCTCCTCCTCCTCCCCGCCCCTGCCCCCGTCCTCCTCCTCCCCCCCTTACCCCCGTCCTCCTCCTCCCCCCCGCCCCCCCTCTTCAGATCTACAACAACCGCATTTTCCGCTCCTTCCCGCCATTGGAGCAGATCTCGTCCATCGAGGACCGGGACAGGCTGGTGGCATACAGAGTGCCGAGAGGCTGTGATTCCCCCGTTATAGTCACACAGCGAATCAAGGAAGTGTGAGTTGCTGTAGTCTCACAACGAGCCAAGCAATTGTTTCCTGTGAGGGAGGTGGTGGTGCTTCTTCTGTTTTAGTCACACAGCTGTTGTTTTTCTTTCATGATCGCGTCGAAGGCTAGTTGTTTCGCCTGCTATAATCACAGAAAGAACCTTGTAGAAGAAACCTCTACTGCCTTGTCCCATTGCACTCTCCACTCGCTCCCCACTCTCCATCCTTCCTCTCCCGTCCCACTCGCATCTCCCCGTGCTATCCCTTCGTTTCTTGCTGCTCACCCTTCAGGCCAGTGGCGGCTGCAAGCTCATTCGTTTCCCTCTCTTTTTCCCTCTCCTCCTCTCACCACCCTGTATTGCCCACAGCTCAAGTGTGACAAATGGTTTCTTCTGGCGCCTGCACAGCGCCGCTCTCCTCCTCCCGGTCTCGCGCTTTGACCTCCAGTCCGGCGCTGACCTCTATTGCCACGTGCGCTCTGCCCTCAGGCCCTTCCTGCAAGCAGACGTGCCTCAAGCCTTATTCCGTCCCTCTCTTTCTTCCCTCTCCTCTGAAACCTCCACTCAACCCCTGCTCTGTTCCCAGCTCCACAGTGACCAACGATTTCTTCTGGCGTCAGGTGATTGTTGGTCCTCACCCATGCTCACTCCTGCCCCTCCCTTTTCCCCTCGCCTCCTCTCACCACCCTGTGTTGCTCTCAGCTCCACAGTGACCAACGATTTCTTCTGGCGTCTGCACGGCGCCCCTCTCCTCCTCCCCGTCTCGCGCTTCGACCTCCGGTCGGGAGCTGACCTCTACCGCCACGTGCGCTGTGCTCTCAGGCCCTTCCTGCGACCAGGGGTGCCTGAAAGCTCGATCCACCCTGCTGGGGACATTGCTCCCGCTGCTGCTGCCGCAGTTGGTGGCGTTGCTGGTGATTCTAATGGTGGTACTGCTGTTCCTGATGCTGGTTCCGCTGGTGGCGATGCTGGTGGCAGCACGGAGGACAGAGATGTGCAGGGGAAGGATGACCCTATGGATGAGTCTGCCGGGAGGGGGGACGCTTGTGCAGGTGATGCAGCAGCAGCAGCTGCAGCGGCTGCAGGGGAAGCAAGTGGCGAGAGTGAGGGAGGGATTGAGACGAGTGCAAGGGGGTCTGCAGGCGCTGTGAATGCTGCCAGCACAGAGGGGCAGGGGAAAGATGGGCAGGAGGGGCAAGGGAGTGAGACCCAGGCATCAGCGGCAGCAGAGGAGCCGCCGTTTCAGCTGTCAGTCACTAGAGCACATGTGGAGACTGCTGCTGATGCCATTCGAATCCCCGATGGCACGGATTTGCCCAAGGGTTTTACCCCGGATATGCTCTCAAAGGATGGTCTCGCACTGCTTTTGGATTGGTCGGCCAAGGGGCTCAAGGAGTTTTACGATGTCGGGCAGCTTGAGGAGCTGCCCGAAGTGAGCTCGGGCAGTGCCGGGCTGCCCATGAAGAACAAGCGGCAGGAGGGAGTGACGCTGTTCTCGTGCCTGGATGCTTTCATCAAGGAGGAGCCGTTGGGACCTGATGACATGTGGTGAGTGATGGTGCATGATGTGGTGAGTGACGGTGTATGATGTGGTGAGCGATGCAACGCAATGATGGTCCATATGTGAGTCAATGTCACAAGATGTTCTCACGTTTGGATGCTTTCTTTTAAGAAGAAGCTTTCGGCCCTGATGACACGTCGTCGTGATGGCATATGCCTGTGAGCCAGTCTGATGGCGTGATCTGTGACGGAGTGTAATAGATGCTTCATTGTTTTGCCCATGTTTGCCTGGTTCGTTTGATAAATTTTTTTGTCTGCCTCAAGCAGGTACTGCCCACAGTGCAAAATAAAGAGCACAGGCAGGCCACCAAGAAGCTGGACCTCTGGCGGCTGCCCGAGATTGGTTCATCTGAAGTGCTTCTCCTACAGCCGCTACTGCCTGTTGTATTCCCTACCTTTCCTTCTTTCCCGCCCAATCTCTACATCTAACAGGTACTGCCCGCAGTGCAAGGAACACAGGCAGGCAACCAAGAAATTGGACCTCTGGCGGCTGCCCGAGATTCTGGTGGTGCATCTGAAGCGCTTCTCCTACAGCCGCTACTTTAAGAACAAGCTCGACACGCTCGTCACCTTCCCCACGCACGACTTTGACCTCTCGCCGTACCTGCCGCCCTGCAGCGCTGAGGCGGGCGGCAATGTGTATGAGCTGTATGCAATCAGCAATCATTACGGTGGCATGGGTGGAGGGCACTACACTGCTTATGTGCAGGTGAGCAAGGGAAGCTCATGGATGTTGATTGGGTGCATGGATGGGGGCTGGATGCATGGATGGTGACTGGATGCATGGATGGGGGTTGGATGTCTCAAGTACATGGGCTATACACTGCATGGATGGGGCTTGGATGCTCTGTCAGGGTTGCATGCATGTTTTGGAACCGGTCCGTTTGCTAATTATTCCTGCATGCACTGCAGTATGTGTCATCACTGCCAGTGTGTTTCCTCCTCATCTCACAATGACTGCAGTTGGGCAATGAACGCCAATGGCACTGCTTCGACGATAGCTTCGTTTCACCTGCAAATGAGTCACAGATTGAGACACCAGCAGCCTATGTGCTGTTCTACCGGAGAGTTGGAAGCTCACACCATTATTCCGCATCTCAGAACGAAGCGGCAGGTGATGGTGATGGACAGAGTACCCCGGCGACTGAGGCCACTGACATGGACCATGACCCATAGGTTTGGTAGTGATACCGAGGTGTGTTTTAGGAATTAATGGGCGTAGGCTTGGTTGAGTGTCTTGTTTGTTGAACAGTCTACTGTATCAAAGATTCATCGCCTGTGACAACTGCACATGCCACCTGACTTGCCCTATGATCCAGGCCTGAATTAAATGTCACCTCGTCTTTATCATAGGCAAATGTCAGTAATGGAAAAACTCACCTCTACCGTAGCAGCTAGTTGAGCATGTTCATGAAACCTTCCTACCAGAACCCACTAGGTTCATGTGCATTAGCCTGGTGCTCTGCAGTGCTGTATTGATTTACTTGATTGTACAGCAAGTACGATCATGAAGCTAGAGAGCGGCAGCTGAAGTGGTATAAAAGAACCAAAACAAGAGGGATGAATATATCCAAGACTACCTAGGTGTTCTGGGAAAGTGATGGTCAGATATGCTATGATCACTCATCAGCAGGCTTCTCTTCCTTCTTCTCTTCAGCTGCAGACCACAGAAGAGAACGCCATGAGATTCACACTGGGGGGTCTCTATACCAACATCCACAGCAACATAAACACTACTTACCAGGCTCGTCCTTGGCAGCCTCATCCTGAAGATCTGACGTCCAGAGTGTCAAGTTGTCACGAAGAAGCTGCATGATGAGGGTGCTGTCCTTGTAAGACTCCTCGCTCAAAGTGTCGAGCTCCGCAATAGCCTCGTCGAAGGCTTGCTTGGCCAATTGGCAGGCCCTGAGAAATTCACGGGAAGAGCATTAGAAGGGAGTCCTCCATAACGAGGAAATGGCTGGCTGGAGCAGGAGCCCTTACTTCTCTGGGGAGTTCAAAATCTCGTAGTAGAACACAGAAAAGTTCAGGGCCAAACCCAGGCGGATGGGGTGAGTTGGTGCAAGGTCGACAGTGGCAATCTCAGAAGCTGACTGGTACGCCTTCAACGACTGCTCAGCAGCCTCCTTCCTGTCAGCGCCAGTTTTGAACTCCGCGAGGTAGCGGTAGTAGTCACCCTTCCTGAAACACGAGAATGGGTATGAGGACGAAGAACCGGAAGCAATCCGTACCCCGAGGCGGGAGAAATAACCCTTACATCTTGTAGTAGAAGACCTTGGACTCGCCAGTGCCGGATGAGGGGATCAAGTTGCTGTCGATAATGTTGAGAATGTCTTGGCAAATATCAGAAAGCTCTGCCTCAATCTTAGACCTGTACTCCTTAATCCTCGCCACGTTCTGCTCGTTGCCCTTGTTCTCCTCCTGGACGTGACAAACAAAATACAAAATGGAAACTAAGACGACCTACAAAAGCAAGATTCTTGAAGGAAAATCCAGCAATGAAGGATATATGAAGAAATGCGAATGTCGAACCTTCTGCTCAATGGAAGACATGATTCTCCATGAAGCCCTGCGAGCTCCAATGACGTTCTTGTAGCCAACGGAGAGGAGGTTGCGCTCCTCAACGGAGAGCTCAACGTCGAGCTTGGCAACATCCTTCATGGATGAAACCATCTCTGAGAGGAAAAACGAGGGTGCCTTAGACAAAGAAATATAGATCCACAGTTCGTACAAAAAAAGAGATTAAGCCATCGACGAACAAGAACGAAGACATGGTCAGCTCCTACATTAACTCACCATCGTAGCGCTCGGCTTGCTCCGCAAGCTTGGCAAGGTAGACGTGGTTCTCACGTTCCTTCTCCATCTTTAATAAGAATGTATTAGCTGTAAAATAGACACGGAAATTTTCCTCAGCAAAGATCTCTAGAGATTACAGCTGAGTGAAAGCTGACAAGTCTCTGGTGCACGCAGCCACGATATCCTGTACGGACTGAAACACACCTTGGTCGTTGGAGGAGTGAGGCTACGTAGTAGCGGAAGAGCAGGGGAAGAGCTGAGGAACAGAATGGAAACAAGAGGCAGTCCTGAAACCTTGATAAAGGATGGATACTTCAGGAACCTTGATCTCACAAACCTCGGCAATTAGCGAAGGCCACGTGGAATCTGGTATGGAAATTACGAACCTCAGTCCGAGCCTAGTTAACCGCCAGCAGAGCTCAGGATTCTGGAAACAGCGCTTATGAACGGTCAGGATGAGCCAATCTGCAGATCTTTTGACCAGCGCAGCCCTTGTCAACAGGTGGCCTTGGGAAACGGTCCCCCAAACCGAGCCTCTCCCGTACTTTCGTTAGATCTCGTAACATCAACAACTTCGCAAAGTTACGTTGGTTCTTAGCGTGCTAATCTAATGTGGAGTGGTGTACGGTTATTTGGGCTCCTTTAGGTCATTGCTTGTGCTCATAATGTTTATCACACTCACCTTCAAGCTTGTCGCGAAGCTTGAGCGTCACGGAACCCAGTGGATAATACGAGCATATGATAATACAAACGGCAGCGAGGTATAAACCGGCACATGGACGTGACATTAGTTTAGTCCCAACAATTTCTGCTTGAGCCATGTGAGCACATCCTTCCACACCTCTTCTCTCTCCGGCTCTGGTTCCCCTTGCAGCAGCTGGTGCCATGCTAACGGATATATATGCAGCGTCTTATCTTTACTTGGGGCTTTCTCATGCAAGTCTTTGGACAGGTCGGGGTCTGTAACACCATCCGACCCTCCATGCATGATAAGGAAAGGCAAATGCAGGTTCGGGATGGAGGCTGTGACAGCATCAGCAAAACGCAGGAGCTCAAAAGCAACCCCAAGGCGTGGGTTTCCACTGTAGCGGCGAGGGTTCTTCAGGGCTACTTCAAGCTTTGCAGGATCCCGGCAAGACAGGCTGTATAATCCACGGTGAGGGAGGAAGGGAAGTGGAGAGATTGCCGCAAGGAAGAAAGGTGATGTGGGTGCGATGCGTGCGGATGAGTGAAGTCCATCTGGTGCAAAGAGCAACGACAGAAAAGAAAAGTGCCGGAGAAAAATGTGATATGCGTTCTTACCGGATCAAGTCTCCCTTGGTGGGCACAAAGGCACTGTCGGGAATAACCGTTGCAAGCACGCGAAGGACCTGCAGTGCAGCCCAGCTAGGCTGCAGCTCCTCCTTTATGCGCAGCATGGGGGACACCATGACCAGCCCCGTCCAGGTATCAGGATCCCGCCTGAGCATAAAAAAAACCGCACCACTCAAGAAAGGTCATGAGACATTTAGATAGAACGTCACGCAAGGAAATGACTATAACGTTGACAGCTCTAGAGCATGCCATGCCATTGTGGCAAAAAGAACGGATGAGTAGAATGAAGGATTGTCTGACTGGCATAACAACCAGGAGAAGGTTCTGCAGGTTCTTACAGTGCGACGCTCATGGCGATGGCGCCTCCCAGCGACTCCCCGTACGCGAACGACGGCAGCCCTGCAAAGTCAGGCTTGGCCTTGACGGATGCGAAGAAGGCGCAGCAGTCATCCACCAGGTGCTCTGCTGACCTGAACGAGCATCTCAGACCGTCCGATCTGCCGTGGCCTTCAAAGTCGATCCCGAACACTGCGAAGCCCTCCGAGGCGAATCGAATGGCTGAGAGCTGTGAGGATCGCAGGAGATAAGGAATGAGTTGGAGATCATGAGCTGGTTATGAAGGGAGAATCGGATACAGGAAATGCATCATGGGAGTTTAATTAAGGGGAGAAATGCCTTGCCTGCATCAGGCAGGTTAATGGATGGGGTGGGTCTTGCCTGCATCAGCCAGTTGCAGCAGTTGGCGTAGCCGTGGCAGAAGAAGAGGAGGGCCGAAGGCTTGCGATCGGCTGAACGAAGAAAAGGTCCGAAGGACGCACGCCATGGGAGAGAAATGGAGATGGCAGAGCGGAAAGAGTTTCAGATCAGGTACGGAGCACACGGAAAGAGAAGAAGAAAAATTAACAGACGAGCGGGAGGAGGTGGGAATGCTTGGAAGGTACTAGCTGGTATGGAGAACTCCTGACTGAGTTGAACTCAGACGAGTCGAAGGCATGTGATCCTCACCAGGCAGCCATGACTGTGTGTAGAGGCGGATGTTTCTCGAATTCGTGATGTATTCTGCCGAGTGAACCACTTTATACTGCTCGTAATAGGCCGCAGCGCTCGTTCCGAAGAGCACCTGGTCGAGCTCCGCCTCAGTGCATTCATGTAGTCCCGCAGCAGCCATGGTTGCAAGCAGCAATAAACCGAGGGAAGTTCGTGTCAAGCAAGCTTGAGTACAAGATCTTATATATTTATGCCGCATCAGAAAGCATGGGGATGTAGCTCAGATGGTAGAGCGCTCGCTTAGCATGCGAGAGGTACGGTGATCGATACCCCGCATCTCCAGCTGCGGGGATAGCTCAGTTGGGAGAGCGTCAGACTAAAGATCTGAAGGTCGCGTGTTCGATCCACGCTCACCGCACACTTTTCCTCTCGCGCACTAATTGCCTCAACTGTTGCCCTTTCTCCCTGGATATTTCTTCACATTGCTTGTGGTGGGCTGCCTGACGTCCTCTTGGCTGTAGCTGAGTCTGAAGTCCATAAGTGTAAAACACTTGCTTGTCTTCCACACATTGAGTCATGTTAAGGTCGCCATGCATTATCGTACAGTCATTTTAAGTGAGATTAGGTGACCACGGATAGCTACTATTGATGGCAGAAGCACCTATTGGCAGCTGCCACTGACTGGCAGTCACAGCCAAATACACACTGGCACTGAAGTCCAGTGCACATTCATCAAGGCCTGACAAGGTCACGAATAAATGACTCGACACCATTTAGATTATCACTCGCTACAGAGCACTCTGCAAACGACACAGGGTTGACGCAGTCAGCGAACCGGAAGGTGCCGCCACTGCCCTTGAGAGCAAGCCCCTGAGAGGCCCCGTCCTTGCTGGAGCCGACCGATGCCATGGAGTGGCGGGACGACCGCAGCTTCTCTCTGTCGGAGTAGATGGGGGAACAGTGGAACAGTAGAACAGTCGAGAATAGAGGAAGTTATCTGTAGAGCAAGCCCTTGAAAGGCCCCGTCCAAGCTGGAGACGACAGATGCCATGGATGGCGGGACGACCACAGCTTCTCTCTGTTGGAGTAAAAACGGGAACAGTGGAACAGTCAAGAACAGGGGAAATTATCCCGAGTAGACCAATTCTCCTGTCCTTGCTGGAGACAACAGATGCCGAACAAAGAAACGAAGCTTCTCACTCCTGGAGTAAGGGGGGGTTGCGGAACAAGGCTTTCCAGACGGCAGAATTACTGTGCAATGTGAACCTTGTTTTGAGGCGCCTCAAAACTTTCCAGACAGCAGAATTAATGTGCAATGTGAACCGCATGGAAAGGTGGCATATCTAGACACAGGGGAAATGGGACGAGGTGATATTAAGGTGGTGCTGATGGCCAAGTAACCGCGAAACCGGTAAGCACGTGAGTATGTGCTTATGCGCCGACAATCTCTTTTCAAGTTGCTTCCTGATGAACTCCACAGAGTGTGCTGTCACGTTCCCCATCTTGTTGCATCCCGCCAGCAGGGCCCTGCTGGTGGTGCATCCGATTTCAAGCTGCTTACATTTGAACATGCGTGTACTGCCGCTACTTACATTTCCTTTTCAAGTTGCTTCCTGATGAACTCCACAGAGTGAGCTGTCACCTTCTCCATCTTGTTACACGCCAGCAGCACTGGCACCCGCCTTCGTTGCACCGCAGCAGACGACAGCAGCTCGTACAGAAACCTGCGGCATGGACATGTGGGAATGGCAGCAACAGGGGGTGAAGGGTTGGGGGAGGGGATACGTGGGTGTGTTTGTGCAGCACCTCAAGAATACCAGCAGCACCGGCACCGGAGATAATTAGCACAAGTGTGCGAGCTTAGCTTTAGTCACGTAGTCTAGTGCACCTACTCTGCATTGGGTCGGATGTTGAGAGTGAAGTCCAGCGCGTCAACGACAAACACAATGCCGCATGCGCGTGACAGGATCAACACCAGGCACTCTCAATGTGCTCGGCCTGATAAGCACAAGTGCGTCATCAGCTGATAAGAACTAGTCATGCAGGTCAGACAGCCACTCACTCTGCATTGGGTCGGATGTTGAGAGTGAAGTCCAGGGCGTCCACCACGAACACAATGCCACACGCGCGCGACAGGAAGGGGCCCGCCAGGGAGCGCAGGCGGGGGTGGCCGGGTGCGTCCACCAGATGCACTGGCCGCGCCCTGGGGTTCTGACGGTAGGAAAAGGAAGATAAGGAAGAGAAGGAGGAGGAGGAAGAGAAAGAAAGGAGGAAAGGAGAAGAGTAAGGAGGTGGGGAAGGGGAAGGCAGAGCGCAGGCGGGGGTGGCCGGGTGCGTTCACCAGATGCACTGGCCGCACCCTGGGGTTCTGAAGAGGATAGGGGGGAGAGGGTGGGGGTGTGGGTGGGGGTGTGGGTGGGGGTGTGGGTGGGGGTGTGAATGGGTGTGTGGTGGGGGTGTGGGTGGTGGTGTGGATGGGGTTGGAGAGGCTGTATGGGTGAAGGAAGAATGGCAGGACGGGGTTGGCCTGGCAGCCCACCCACCAGGTGCACTGGACGACAGAGAACGGGATGGGGAGGGATGGGGAGGGATGGGGAGGGATGGGGAGGGATGGGGAGGGATGCAGCGGTGGGAAAAGAAAGGGACGGCGGAGAGGGAAGTGCAGGAAAAGAACGAGGCGGAAGTGAAGGGCAAGCTATATGAATACGGGAAAAGGAATAAAAACCATGCATGCTCAACAGCGAGAGTTCAAGCACGTGCCTCGCCACCATGCATGCTCAACGGTCCACTCCCCTTTACCTTGCTCACACGATTTTTTAGGCGACTGAAAAAGCGCGTGCCTTGTCACCATGCATGCTCAACGCACCACCCGCCTTTACCTTGCTCAGTTCGGCGTGCAGGGGGGACTTGCCATCGTTGACTGCCATGGGAAAAAGGTAGCTTTATGCAGTGTCAAGACATGCATCAACCTTCCACCAGCCTTTACCTTGCTCAGTTCGGCGTGCAGGGGGAATTTGTCGTCGTTGACCGCCATGGACGTCACTGTGCCGCCGTGCGTTGATCCATCCCGCAGCTGCCACGTGCAGTCACAGAGGGAGGATGGCGACAGAAGGAGAGGGGAGACAAAGAGGAAGCTGTTTCGTCGCTGACTGCAATGGACATCACTGTGCCACCGTGCGTTGACCCATCCCGCAGCTGCCACGTGCGAGACAGGGAGGGAGGATGGGGAAAGAAGGAGAGGGGAGACAAAGAGGAAGCTGTTTCATCGCTAACTGCAATGGACGTCACTGTACCGCCATGCGTTGACCCATCCCGCAGCTGCCACGTGAAGGTCAAGGATAGAGGGATATGGGCGGGAGGAAACAAGGAGAGAGAGAGAGACCAGGCCCAAGGAAGGACGGGGGAAGAACGTCACACGTTGAAGCGATGGCAGAATGGTGGGCTCTTATTTCAACAGAGCTCCAGCCTTCTCAATGTTGGAAGTTAAAAAGTGAGGAAAAAACAGCAACAATTTACAGAGCGTCTGTTGACGGTGTTCGGCACTCGAAGAAGGGTGAATTGACTGCTGTTGGGAATCGGATAAATGCGTTTACAACCCTATCAGCACACTCAAAAGCATTCATAATGACCTTATTCAACCATAAGATTTATTTCCCTTTTTCAGGTCCCTGCAGATAATGTCCCTATTCTCACCTTGCACCAGAGGGACGACTTGCCGGCTCCGCACAGGCCCAGCAGTACGACGGTGTTGATTGAACCAAGGGCCCGAGAACGCCAACCGCACGGCTAAAACGGAATCTACTCGGATGAAAGGTGCACTTGTCACCTTGGGAATACCTGAACCAGCTCTCACCTTGTACCAGAGGGACGTCTTGCCGGCTCCGCACAGGCCCAGCAGCACAATGGTGTTGAAGCGAGGGCCCGCGAACGCCAACCGCACGGCTGGAGGGGAACGGAGGTGAACGGATGGATTCGAGGCAGGTGAACGGACGAAGTGGAGGCGGATGAACTTTCGAACGATAAGGACAAGCGCAGAGACGAACGAGCGCAGAGACGTAGTTACTGAGAGCTGTACCAGGAGATTGTCGGTTCCGTAGGATGAATTCATGATCATTCACATACCGAGGAGGAATATAAGAGAGGCCAGTAGGACGCCGATCGTCGACAGCAACAGAGCTGTCTCGACGCGAACATTAAGGGCTCGGCTTATATCGAGGAATACGGGAGACTCTTGCACGACAGGCGGTAGCACCTTCCAGAGAGAGGTCTCGGCCTTTGAAAGGTACTCGAGAGCTAGAATCTTAAGCTCGTCTACTGACGGTAGCTGCTCCATCGGTACAGCTACGGCGAATTTCGCAGCGGGCGATGTCGGAAGTAACAAACGGACTTTAGCGGACTCTTCGGGAGGACGCTACAGACGCTGCACTTAGGTCGAGCGATGGCTGCTGAGGTCCGAGGTAAGGTTGAGGCGATGGCTACGATTGTGCTACTTGCGTGTAGTTTGGCGAGGGAAAAATTACAGATCCAGGGACCAAGTCTCAAGGTTGGCTGGGGATGACAAGGATACAGATTCACAGATTCAGACGGAAGAGGGGAAGGGATACCCGTTATTGAGCATCCTAGAGCTTTTGTAGTGTTCTTGGAACATACGGAGTAAGTGCGTAAAATATTGTTATACACTGAGAAGCTGGGAGGCTTGCCAGGGACCGCGGAGGTCGAAATTTGGCGGGAGGGAATCGCGGCGGCGCGGGCAGCGTGGAGGCAAAGGAAGCATGAAGCGCGGGCAGCCTCCAGCCGAAGGCTCTGGCAGAGGAATCGTGGCATGAAGTCAATTCTCTAGGGCTGCCCTGCCCTGAAAGATCGTGAATCCCGAGGGCGGGCAACACCAAGGAAGCGGAAGCAGCACCCCAGCAACCCCACTCCAGCTACCCCCCATCCGCCCCGCTACCCCCCCAGCCCCCCTTCAGCCCACGTCCCTCTCAAATCCCAACGGTCACATTTTCAAGACCACTCAACTGAACCCCTCTGGCCTCAGCATTCCCAAGGTCAAGTCCAATTTCTCCAGGCAAACACGTGCCCTCCCGCTCTGAACCAACTGAACCTTACCTCCTGTCGCTCCCTCGCACTCTTGTCTTTCTCGTCTGCGTCGTCTTTCAGACCCCCGCGAACGCTCGTTGGTTAGAACGTCCTGTCCTGTCAACTGCTGACGATTGCTGAGGCGTCCCTGCTCGTCGTCCCACAACCCGTGACTCTTCTGCTCCTCGCGACGTGGTTATCCCGTCTAGGCCTCTAATAGAGTAAATGAAATAGGCTTACTTCTGAGTCGACTCAAAAGTCACCTCGTATTTGCGGCGTAATTATCCCGACTAGGCCTCTAGCAGAGCGATGGAATAGGCTGGTATCTCACCGTCGTGTGTAACCTTTCCCCGCTCCTACTCGTTAGCTGCGAGGTCCCTTACCATGGCAATCACGCATTTGATCGAGCAGCAGCCGCTGCAGACTAGCAGGGTGGCGCTAAACGACGTGAAAAAGAGCCTCCTAGTGGCACTCGGGAAGCTCAACGACCGCGACACGCAGCAGAACGCGGTGGCGGATCTGCAGAACATCGTCGAGTTCCTGCCGCCCGAAGGCATCCCCGTCTTCCTCTCCTGCCTCTATGAGACCGACAGCACTCACCGCACCTTCGTGCGGAAAGAATGCCTCAGGTGGGTAACTCGGTAACTCTCCTCCACCATACGGAAAGTTTTCAGATGTCTCAACACTTTTGAGACGTCTGAAAACTCGAGTTCCTGCCGCCGGAAGGCATCCCCGTCTTCCTCTCTTGCCACTACGAGACTGACAGCACTCACCGCACCTTCGTGCGGAAAGAATGCCTCAGGTGGGTAGCTCCTGCATCCAAAGTAGACTATCCCACGCGTCACGAGGTGACTTTTGAGTCGACTCAAAGGTCACCTTCGTTCGGAAAGAATGCCTCAGGTGGGTAACTCCTGCATCCGAAGGAGACTGTCCAGCGCGTCACGGAGATCGTCCGATTTTCATTCAATTCTCGACAAATGATGATTCTTGCATATATCCGCGCGACCTTTCTCTCACCTGAACGACCTTTTTGTCCTCGTCGCCTGTCGCAGGCAGTTCGCCATCCTTGCGATGACTTTCGGCCCGCTCCTGTCGCCGCACCTCCCCAAGATCGTCGCAGCCGTCGTCCGTCGCCTGCGCGACCCCGAGTCCACCTTGATCGACTCGTGCGCAGAAGCCATGGCGACACTCGTCCAGCACGTGCCACCACCTCCCCATGATACAGTTCCCGGAGCTATCCCCGTCGGTGGGTTCGGCGCTATGGGCGTTTACGTTCGGCCGCTGCTCGACACGCTCGGCGAGCAGAGCCGAAACTCGCAGGCAGGTGCAGCGATCTGCCTCGACCGCGTTTTCCGGGCTGCCCGGGAGAAAATGGAGCCGAGCGCGGCGCGCGTGCTGATGCGCGCCAATGGGATGCTCTCGCGGCAGGGGTTCCAAGCGAAGGCGCAATTGCTTGGGGCCGTAGCGAGCCTTGCTGAGGTGAGGTGGTTTTTGAGTCGACTCTAGAATGGGATGCTCTCGCGGCAGGGGTTTTAGGCGAAGGCGCAGCTGCTGGGGGCCGTAGCGAGCCTTGCGAGCCTTGCTGAGGTGGGTAGAAGTGCTAATATGGAACTAGTGTCAACAACCAGCTATCAAGGAAAGATTAGTCTGGGTGGTAGTATGCGACTGTGCTAGTCTCCTCGGCTCTGGTTTATCAGGAACGTCTTTGTGCTGCTTGTCTCCCCTAGTCTCTCCCTGCGATTCTGCTGCTTGGGCGTCCTTGTCCTCTGCCAAACACACGGCCCCACCACTCGCGACGATCCCCACTTCACCCCGCACAGGTATGCGGGGAGTCCATGGGGCGTCCGCCGCGGTTTGAGATCGCCTCCGCGCTTCACACCCCCCATCCGCTCCTCTTCCCCGCTCCTCTCCCTTAGACACTTCACTCCGCATTGGTATGCAGGGATTCCATGGGCGCGCACTTGCCCGCGCTGGCGTCTGTCGCGGTTTGAGACCCCCTCCGCCCTTCACACCCCCCATCCGCTCCGATTCCCCGCTCCCCTTCCTTTCCGCGCCGTCCTCCGCGCAGGTGTGCGGGGAGTCCATGGGCGCGCAAGTGCCCGTGCTGGTGTCCGCCGCGACCGCCGCGGTGGTTTCCGCGGACTGGGCGACGCGCAAGGCGGCGGTGGACCTGCTGGGGCAGCTCGCGATGAACCTGCCGGCGGAGTTCCTGGGAGAGAGCCGCGCTGGGGTTATGAAGGCCCTGGACCAGTGCAAAGGGGATAAGGTAAGATAAGGTAAGATATGGTAAGATAAGGTAGAGTATGGCGGATAGGAGGGAGGAACGGGGACCTGCTGGGGTAGCTCGCCATGAACCTGCCGGCGGAGTTTCTGGGGGAGAGCGGCGCAACGGTCATGAAGGCACTGGACCAGTGCAAGGGGGATAAGGTGAGGTGGTAGAACAGCGGAAGGGGTCTAGTTTTGAGGCGCCTCAAAACTGAGGTGGTAGAACAGATGCGTGAGGAGTCTAGTTTTGAGGCGCCTCAAAACTGAGGTGGTAGAACAGATGCGTGAGGAGTCTATTTTTGAGGCGCCTCAAAACTGAGGTGGTAGAACAGATGCGTGAGGAGTCTAGTTTTGAGGCGCCTCAAAACTGAGGTGGTAGAACAGATGCGTGAGGAGTCTATTTTTGAGGCGCCTCAAAACTGAGGTGGTAGAACAGATGCGTGAGGAGTCTAGTTTTGAGGCGCCTCAAAACTGAGGTGGTAGAACAGATGCGTGAGGAGTCTAGTTTTGAGGCGCCTCAAAACTGAGGTGGTAGAACAGATGCGTGAGGAGTCTATTTTTGAGGCGCCTCAAAACTGAGGTGGTAGAACAGATGCGTGAGGAGTCTATTTTTGAGGCGCCTCAAAACTGAGGTGGTAGAACAGATGCGTGAGGAGTCTATTTTTGAGGCGCCTCAAAACTGAGGTGGTAGAACAAATGCGTGAGGAGTCTATTTTTGAGGCGCCTCAAAACTGAGGTGGTAGAACAGATGCGTGAGGAGTCTATTTTTGAGGCGCCTCAAAACTAAGGTGGTAGAACAGATGCGTGAGGAGTCTATTTTTGAGGCGCCTCAAAACTGAGGTGGTAGAACAGATGCGTGAGGAGTCTATTTTTGAGGCGCCTCAAAACTGAGGTGGTAGAACAGATGCGTGAGGAGTCTATTTTTGAGGCGCCTCAAAACTGAGGTGGTAGAACAGATGCGTGAGGAGTCTATTTTTGAGGCGCCTCAAAACTAAGGTGGTAGAACAGATGCGTGAGGAGTCTATTTTTGAGGCGCCTCAAAACTGAGGTGGTAGAACAGATGCGTGAGGAGTCTATTTTTGAGGCGCCTCAAAACTGAGGTGGTAGAACAGATGCGTGAGGAGTCTATTTTTGAGGCGCCTCAAAACTGAGGTGGTAGAACAGATGCGTGAGGAGTCTATTTTTGAGGCGCCTCAAAACTAAGGTGGTAGAACAGATGCGTGAGGAGTCTATTTTTGAGGCGCCTCAAAACTGAGGTGGTAGAACAAATGCGTGAGGAGTCTATTTTTGACACGCCTCAAAACTGAGGTGGTAGAACAGATGCGTGAGGAGTCTATTTTTGAGGCGCCTCAAAACTGAGGTGGTTGAACAGATGCGTGAGGAGTCTATTTTTGAGGCGCCTCAAAACTGAGGTGGTAGAACAGATGCGTGAGGAGTCTATTTTTGAGGCGCCTCAAAACTGAGGTGGTAGAACAAATGCGTGAGGAGTCTATTTTTGAGGCGCCTCAAAACTGAGGTGGTAGAACAGCGGAAGGGGGGATAAGGGAGGGAGGTGGGCCACGCGCTAGGCGGCGGTGGACCTGCTGGGGCAGCTCGCCGTGAACGTGAACCTGCCCGCGGAGTTTCTGGGGAGAGCCGCGCTGCTGTGAGGAAGGCGCTGGACCAGTGCAAAGGGGATAAGGTAAGATGAGTAGAGTATGGCGGATGGGAGGGAGGAACGGGGACCTGCTGGGGCAGCTCGCCATGAACCTGCCCGCGGAGTTTCTGGGGGAGAGCCGCGCAGCTGTGAGGAAGGCGCTGGATCAATGCAAGGGGGATAAGGTAGGGTGCAAGGGGGATAGGGTAGGGCGAACATACGGTAAGGTGGGTGGTAGGATGCAAGGGAGACCTGCTGGGGCAGCCCGCCGTGAAGTTTCTGGTGGAGAGCCGCTCTGGGGAGATGAAAGGACTGGATCAGCGCAAGGGGGAGGATGTATGGTGAGGAGGAGGTGCGGAGTGCAAGGTGGGCAGGGTGGTAAGGCGTTAGAAGGAAGCGAGGTGGGTAAGGTGAAGAGGGGGTCGAACAATGCACGGCAACCTGCTGGGGCAGCTGCATATCTCTCTTCATACACCCCCCTCCTCCCCCCCACTCTCTCCCCAATCTACCCCCAACCTTCATTGCATCCTTCGCACAGGTGAAGAATGTGCGCGATTCTCTTGCGCAAGCCAAGCGGTTCAAGCACTCGCCCAATGCCCCTCTCCTCCACCATTACCTCCCCCCTACCCTCTCCCCACCTACCCCCAACCGTCTCGCGCAGGTAAAGAATGTGCGCGATTCTCTGGCCCAAGCCACGCGGTTAAATCCTCCACCAATTCCTCCCCCCCCACCCTGTCCCCACCTACCCCCAACCGTCGATGTGTCCCTCGCGCAGGTGAAGAATGTGCGTGACTCCCTGGCCCAGGCCAAGCAGGCGTGGGCGTGTGTGGAGTGGGAGGAAGCACACCCAGCGGGTCAGCACCAAGAGTTGTCCCTGCCATCAACAGCAGCTATAGCAGCGAAACTCTTACCCAAAGTCCCCCACCTCCGTCCTTTCCTCCCCTACTTACCTCCTCCCCTCCCCACCCGTTGATGTATCCCTCGTGCAGGTGAAGAATGTCCGCGATTCTCTGGCCCAAGCCAAGCAGGCGTGGGCGTGTGTGGAGTGGGATGAACCACCCCCAGCGGGTCAGCACCAGGTGTTGTCAATGCCAACATCGTCAGCAGGAGAAACAGCGGAACAAGCGCCGTCGATCTCCTCTGCTGGTGGTGCAGCGAGCAACACACCAGGTACGTGCAGCCAGCAACACATCAGGTACATCACTTGAACCACCCCCAGCGGGTCAGCACCACGTGTTGTCAATGCCAACGTCGTCAGCAGGAGAAACAGCGGAACAAGCGCCGTCGATCTCCTCTTCTCATGTTGCAGCCAGCAACACACCAGGTGCGTGCAGCCAGCAACACACCAGGTGCGTGCAGCCAGCAACACCCCAGGTACGTGCAGCCAGCAACACACCAGGTACGTGCAGCCAGCAACACACCAGGTACGTGCAGCCAGCAACACATCAGGCACATCTCTTGAACCACCTCCAGCGGGTCAGCGCCAAGTGCTGTCGCTGCCATCGTTGTCAGCAGGAGCAACGGCGGCTGAAGGCTGAAGCACATCAATGTCTGGTTCTAACCTCTGGTGCTAACCTCTGGTGCTAACCTCTGGTTCTAACCTCTGGTGCTAACCTCTGGTGCTAACCTCTGGTGCCAACCTCTGGTGCTAACCTCTGGTGCCAACCTCTGGTGCTAACCTCTGGTGCTAACCTCTGGTGTGGGAGTGGCTGCATGCATCTAGTTACCCATCTTATAGGGCACTATTTGAGATTATAGGACACTCTGGTGATCTGGCAGAAGATTTTTGTACCCACCATGCACAAGCCTAAACCACCTTGTCCCTTTCTTCCGCACAGCGCCTCTCTGGCTTGGACACTTACAGTAAACGGTTTCCTCTTTCCTTTGCTTGCAGGTGTTTTTTGAGAATTCTAAACAAAACACTTACAGCCAACGGTTTCCTCTTTCCTTTGCTTGCAGGTGTTTTTTGAGAGTTCTAAACAAAACACTTACAGTAAGCGGTTTCCTCTTTCTTTCTCTTCTCTTCTCCCCTCCCTCGTTCCCCTTGAAACTTTCCAGGAAGGCGCAACAGCCTCTCACCTGCTGCAGCAGAGAAAGACAGAAGCATTGGCAGTCGGTCGATGAAGCTCCAAGGCCGCTCGTCCTCGCTTGTAGCTGACCCGTTTCAAGGTACTCGAGAGGCACCAGACGCAGCAGTGACAACACCAGCAGCAGAAGCAGCGACCAGTGTGACCCCTGCTGTGAAGCGTGGCGGAGTGGGGGGGATTTTGGCTCGCACGCTTAGTGGGCTGGGTCGAGCTCGAGTCAAGGAAGCAACAGCGGCAGCAGCAGCAGCAAGTGCAGCCGCAGCAGGAGAAGAGGGAGGGCGGAAAGGAGGGGAAGGAGGAGGGGAAGGAGGAGCGGGAGGAGTTGGAGGGTTGAAAAAGGCGGGAATAGGTTCTCATGCATGGGCCCCAGACCTGTCTCAGGCTAAATCCGGGGAAGCTTCTAACGCGGATAATGCAGCAGGAGGGAAGGCTGGTCGGCCTAAGTTTGAGCGGCAGCCGCTGCGAGGGAACCCCCTGTTTTTCAAAAAGGCAGGCGCCGGGGGTAAAACTGGGGGAGGCGATGACTGGTCCGTTGAAGTCATGGTTCCTAAATCGAAGGGTGGGGCTGGGGGGGAGACAGGTGACAGTAACGGGGGGGAGGGTAGTGGAGGGAAGAAGGGAGAGGAAGGGAGGGGAGACGGCAGGCAGGGGGGAGGAGCAGGGGTAAGTGCGCACGAAAATCGGGTGCAGCCAAATGGTGTGAAGGCGAGGAGACACTCTGTTTCTGGGATTGCTGCTATGAAGGCTGCCGCAACTGTAGGGAAAGGAAGGGAGGGGGCAGGGGGAGGAGGGAAAGGCGGAGCAGCGGCGGATTGGAATGTGGAAATTCTGGTGCCGAAGGGACGCGGTGGGTGGAATACGGCGAGTGGAGAGGCAGAAGAGAAGAAGGAGATGCATGGAGGAGGGGAGACGAGGGAGGAGGGTGGAGAAGGGGCGGGTGGGAAGGGGAAGGAGTGGGAGGTGGAGGTGTTTGTGCCTGAGGGGAGGGGTGGACTGGAAAAGGCTGAACTGGAAGAGGGGAAGGAAGCGCAAAGGGAGAACCAACAGCAGCAGCAGCAGCAGCAGCATCAGCACCAGCAGCAGCAGTACCAGCAGTACAAGCACCAGCAGGAGCAGCAGTACCAGCAGCAGCACCAGCAGCAGCAGCAGCAGCAGCAGCAGCAGCAGCAGCAGCAGCAGCAGCAGCAGCAGAAGCAGCAGGAAGCGGAGAAGGAACTGCAGCAGCAGGGGAATGAAGAGCTGAAGTGGGAGCAGGAGGCAGGAGAGGAGAATGGCTTTCGTGGCGGGTATAAGGGTGAGGAGGGAAGAGGGGAGGGCGGTTTGGATAGAATGGATGGCGATATCTCTTTTGGGGATGGGATGGGGAGAGATATGCGGATGGAGGCGGGGGGGAAGGATGGGGAGCGTGGCGGGCTGTTGAAGGGAGGAACACGAGGTGCAGGGAGGTACGGCGAGGAGAGAGAGGAGGAGGAAGAGGACGAAAGAGGGGAATGGGATAGGAACGAGAAAGAGGGGGGAAGAAAGATTGGGTATGAAGGGGAGACTCAAAGCGCAGAAAACGGCGCTTATGGCTCTAGCGAGACTGACAGTGACGAGGATGGGAATGAGCAGGGCGGAAGAGCAGACGAAAGGGTGGAAAGGAAGAATCTGAGGGCAACAGGGGGCGCTGACCGCTTGGGAACGCAGAAATGGAGCAAGGGAGGGAACGGGTGGGGGGGTGGGCAGGGGGAGGGGCCAGAGAAGAAGGGCGGGAAGCGGGGGGAGGAGGCGGGGAGGAGGAGCAGAGGCGCGGGGGAAGAGAGAGACGGGGGAGGGGGGGGAGGGGCATTGCGCCAATCGTGTGATTGGGAGGGTTGGGGGAAGGGTGGGAGGGGAGGCAAAGGTGGGGGGAAAAGGGAGGAGGTGAGAGAGGAGGAGGAGAGGGGAAAGCGAGGAGGTGGGGGGGTGAGAAGGGAGAGAGGGAAGTGGGGGGGAGGAGGGGGTGCTTTGAGAAGAAGCAATTCGTGGAGCAGTAATCTGTCTGTTGAGACTGGGGACAAGGGGAGAAGGGCGGGAGAGAGGGGAGTGGGGGAAGGAAGGGGCGCGCAAGGTAAGGGAAGGTGGTGGGATGGGGAGGACGAGGAGGGGCGAATGGTGGAGAGAGGGCGAAAGGGGAGAAGGGAGGATGGGAGGGGGAGGAGGAGGTATGGGTCACTCAGCAGTCACTTGTCTTCGAGTGAGGACGAGGAGGAGGTGGGAGAGTCGTTTCCCCGAGCTCAGAAGAGGCGTGGGTGGTCTTATAACGAGGACGATGTTATTGAGTCGATTCCAAAGGGAGGGCGCAGGGACGGAAGGTACGGATCCGGGAGGGGCACAAAGCAGCAGCCGAGGCAGGGGGACACGTGGCAGAAGCAGGAGGTGACACGTCAGGAGGAGCGGCGAGGAGGCAGGAGGCCGCAGCAGAGTCAACGCCAGCCGCAGCAGCAGCAGCAGCAGCAGCAGCAGCAGCAGATGAAGCAAGGTGGTGAGAGAAGGGCATATGGAGAGGAACTGCAGGTCAGACGGTCGTATGACTTCACCCAGGAGCACCAGCCGAAGCAGCAGGCTTTGGAGCCGACTCAGAAGGTGAGGGGCCGGCGGGCGGAGTGGGGAAGAGAGACGCCCCAGATGATGATGAGTGACTCTGGCAGTGCTGTGGGGCCGTGGCCTAGAGACAGGGAGAGGGAGGGCGTCAGGGGTGAGAGGAAGGGAGGTGGGAGGGAGTGGGAGGAGGAGGAGGAGGATGATGATGAGGATGAAGAGGAGGAGAGGGAGGAGAATGGGCTCGTGGGAGGGCGGAGAGGTAGGGGAAGGAGAAGTCGAGTCACTCAAACTGCTGCGGCTGCGGCTGCAGATGCGGCTGCGGCTGCAGATGCGGCTGCGGCTGCAGATGCGGCTGCGGCTGCAGATGCTGCGGCTGCGGCAGCAGTGGTGGCTGAGTTGCAGGGGCTGAGGCGACGACTGGCTGCGATGGAGCAGCAGCAGGACAGCTACCAGGCAATGGTGGAGGTGAGTCCTTTGTCCTCTTTGAGACCTCCAAGTGCTTTCTTTGAGGCCTCCCAAGTGTTTTGTTCTCTCTTGGAAGCCTCGAGCTGCAAATGCTGCCACTCCGAGAGTCTCTGTTTCCTGTCTGTCGGCTTCATCCGCACTCCCCCCCCCACACTATCCTCGCTGTCCCCCCTCCCCGCCCCCTACCACTTAGGGTCTCATAGCGCAGCTAGAACCACAAAGGACAGTCTGGAGCTACGAGTGCTCAAAGCTTCATCCCCTCTTCCCTCTCCCGTGTTTCCCCTGTCCCCCTCTGCTCTCCCTGTCCCCCTCTGCTCTCCCTGTCCCCCTCTGCTCTCCCTGTCCCCCTCTGCTCTCCCTGTCCTTCTCCTCCTCAGGGGTTCGTGAGCGCCACCAGAACCTCAATGGACAGCCTCGGGCTGTGAATGTTCAAAGCTCCACCCCCTCTCCCGTTGTCATCCGCTCCTCTGTTCACCCCTGTCCACCACTGTTCACCCCTGTCCACCACTGTTCCCCCCTGTCCACCACTATTCCCCCCTGTCCACTGCTCCTCCTCAGGGTTTCATGAGCGCCACCAGAACCACAATGGACAGCCTTGAGCTGCGAATGCTGTCACTCGAAGGCTCACTCTCTGCCTTAAAGTCCCTGCACCAGCAGCAGCAGAACCAGCAGCAGCAGAACCAGCTGCAGCAGCACGAGCAGCAGCAGCAACTGGCGTTTGCTGAAGCAGAAGCGGCGCAGCTGCAGCAGCAGCAGCAGATCCAGCAGGCGTATCACGAGCAGCAGCAGCAGCTGCAGCAGGCTAAGCAGTCGTACCTCGAGCAGCAGCAGCTGCAGCAGCAGCACCAGCAGCAGCTAGTGCTCAGAACCACGCGCACCACTCACAGCGCCGCTCCTTCCCCAGCAGCCGGCCCACTCCCATGGCCCTCTGCCGGTCCCACCTCACCTCACCCCCTCTCCACCCCCCCCACCCTCCCCACTATGCCCTCCCCTTTCCTGCCTGCTCGTATCCGCACGACCATCAATAGTGAGAGCAGGGGTTTCTCATCTGGCAGGAGGTTGTCACTACAGGGAGCGGGGATTGGGGGGGGGATTGGTAGCAATGCAGGGAGGGTTGGTAACGGGGTTGCTGGTGGGTTCCTGCAGCCACAGCCGTACGTGGGTGGGTTTGGTGGGGCAGGGGGGGGGATGATTGGAGGAGGTGCAGGAGGAGGGGGGGATGGTGAGATGGCGTTTGTGCCTGTGGCGTCTGGTGTTGGGGCAGGACACGAAGCAGCTTATATGGAGGATGAATTTGCGGCAGCTGCGGCTGCGGCCGAAGCAGCAGCTCAAATTCAAGGGCAGCAGCAGCAGCAGCAGCTTCTAAAGAGAACCGCTTCTCTGCAGCGTGCGCCTAACAACACCCTTGCAGGCACTGCCCGCACTCCCTCCTACTCCTCTGCTGCCTCGTCCCCTCGCTTGCCTCTCAATACAAGCATCAATAACGAGCAGCAGCAGCAGTTGCTGTTACAGTGGCGAGCTAACCCTAATCAGCCAAGTGACCAGATAGAGCAGGCGAGCCTCCCCCAGGCCCAACCCGAGCAGCAGCAGCAACACAGGGACGAGCCTGGGCAGGGCACTGCAGCAGGTGGAGGAAGGGGAGCAATATCCTCATCAGCAGCAGCAGCAGGAGGAGGAGCAGGAGGAGCAGCGTCAGCGTCAGCAGCAGCAGCAGGAGGAGAGCCCCTGGAGCCACTAAAGCGACACGTGGCACCAGGAAATTGGTCGTGGGCGGTGGCTCTAGACGAGCTCAAGGCTGGGGGGTTCGAGGGTGCTTATAAGGAGGTGCTGAAGGCTGCTGACGCGGGCGCTATGGTGCGGCTGATGGGGCGAACGGGGCCTGTGCTGGGGCACCTGGCGCCAGAGACTGGAGCGGAGGTTATTAGACGAATGGTGGAGCTGCTTATAAGGGGGACGTCGGTGGAGTACCTTCTGCCATGGGTCCGACAGGTGAGGGAAAGGGGGGTGCTGTGTTGAGGAAATGGCTATTGAATCTGCGTTGCTGTGTTGAGGAAATGGCTATTGAATCTGCGTTGCTGTGTTGAGTGGGTTGTGAGTGTTGCTGGGAATGCATGGTGAATGCATGGTGAATGAAGGTGAGGGTGCTTATAAGGAGGTGTTGAAGGTGGCTGATGCCGGCGCCATGGTGCGGCTGATGGGGCGAACGGGGCTTGTGCTGGGGCACCTGTCGCCAGAGACTCCCATGAGCAGCAGCACGTGATAATGACATGCCTGTCTCCTTCATGCCCTTGGCCAAGGGCTGGCTGGCATGTCCCCTCTTCTCCCCTTTCCCCCCACACCTTCCGCCGCAGCTCCTGGATATAGTGACAGACGAGTCTTCCCTCCCCTATGGTGCAGAGGGCCCAGCAGTGGACCTCCTCCCCCCCCCCAGCAGTCTTCCCTCCCCCCCTGTGACTCATAATACCCTTGTCCCCCCTGCCTCCCTCCTCCCCACCCCCCCCTCAGCTCCTGGACCTTTTTTTTTTGGTTTTTTTTTTTGGGGGGGGGGGAAACATTATACTATGCAATGAAATACAGTACAGCTCCTGGACTTAGTGACGGACGAGTCTTCCCTGCCCTATGGAGCGGAGGGCGCGGTAGTGGACAGGCATCTAAACCAGCTCATGCTGGCAGTGCTGCAGTGGGTGGCTAATACAACCCTTGTCTCCCCCCTGCCTCCCTGTCCTCCCTGTCCTCCCCATCTCCCCCGCAGCTCCTGGATACAGTGACGGACGAGTCTTCCCTCCCCTATGGCGCAGAGGGCCCAGCGCTGCAGCAGGTGGCTAGTAACACCACCCTTGTCCCCCCTGCCCCCCCTGCCTCCCTGTTCCACCCCTGCCTCCCTGTCCTCCTCAATCGCTCCCCTCAGCTCCTGGAGATAGTGACGGACGACTCCTCCCTCCCCTATGGCGCAGAGCGCCCTGCAGTGGACGGGCATTTGAAGCAGCATGTGCTGGCAGCGCTGCAGCTGGTGACTCGATATCCCATGTCCTTCCTTCCTCCCTCTCCCTCTGCCTCCCTCCTCC
The DNA here is from genome assembly GCA_027943415.1 of Closterium sp. NIES-67. Taxonomy (NCBI): domain Eukaryota; kingdom Viridiplantae; phylum Streptophyta; class Zygnematophyceae; order Desmidiales; family Closteriaceae; genus Closterium; species Closterium sp. NIES-67. The sequence goes on along the minus strand of BQMB01001373.1, from coordinate 1,147,124 downwards.
CCACCTCCCCCGCAGCTCCTGGACATAGTGACGGACGAGTCTTCCCTCCCCTATGGCGCGGAGGGCCCAGCAGTGGACGGGCACTTGAAGCAGCACGTGCTAGCAGCGCTGCAGCAGGTGGTGAGCGGCGATGGGGGAAGCTGGGTGGGGCGCTCTGCAGGGGACTACCGCAGACAGCTGGCTGACGCCTGGGGGATGTGAGGAGAGGAAGTAGGGATGTGAGGTTCGGTGGTGAGGTGAGGGGATGTGCAGGGAGATACAGTGGGGCGATGGGGGCAGCTGGGTGGAGCGGTCGGCAGGGGATTACCGCAGGCTGATGCCTGGGGGATGTGAGGAGAAGTATGCTCATAAGGTGTGGAAAGTGTACCCTTGGAGGAAGGGGACTTCACCTGCAGTTGAACTGGTGTTTATGCTTGGTTTCACCATCTGTGTGGCACTGCTTGATTTGCTAGGTGGTGTAGTGTAGTGTCTGCTTTTGTTTGGATTGCGTGCGACTTTCCATTGGTAGTCTGTTTATGTATAGCCGGATTTTGTAGTGTGCATATCAAATAAATACCGCATAAGCAACATGTACGAGTCAAGGCCACACACACGCTAAGCGACACCCAACACCGGCTCCCATAAACAGAACTACTAACTCTGCATGTCCATGCGACATGCTCACCCATGCCATGTGCCACGAGGAGTGGCACCACTCGCTTGGTCAACAATATCCGGCAGGGCTCTCAACCGACAGCAGCCAGGGCAGCTCCCCCCCACCCAATGCAAATGCTAATGATAGGCCTTGTGGATGAGACCCCCTCCCCTCCCCTGCTGCTTAGCGCGAGAGCGGCTGCACCACAAGGGGGGATCGAACGCCGTGCCCCTGGTTGTCCGCCCACACTATATACCCGTACTTGAAGTCGTTGCTGGGTGTATCCACGGTGAACGTCATCGTGTAACTCGCCTTCTGCCCGGCATCAACCGTGAGGCTCTTAGGCGCCACAGTCACCTTCACCCCCGCCGGCGCCTTCCCAGATACGCTGTACGTGGACTGGGACCCTCCCACGTTGGTGACGGTGCGAGTCACCTGAATGGAGCCCTGCAGGCGCGGCAGAGTGATGGTGGGGAGGTTGAGATTGCGCACAGCCAGAGGGGAGAGCGACACCCCCGGGAACTCCCTCTTTGCCCGAGTCAGGTCCTGCCCGGCCAGGAAATTCTGGTAGTCTTTGTCGCGGGCGTCATAGGTGAGGCCGGGGTCCAGCATGGCCGGGGGAAACACATGGCCTGCCCCCATCTCCCAGGGGGTCGCCTCCCCGCCGGTGGAGCTCTTGATGGGGCTGCTGGCAGTGTCAGTCACCCGCGCCGTCGTCATCATTGCTGACATCACCTGCGCGGGGCTCCAGTTGGGATATTTCTGGATGATTAAAGCAGCTAGCCCTGCCAAATGCGGGGTGGCCATGGAGGTACCCGACAGGCGGGCAAGGCCCCCGGTCTCGCCGATTTTCTTCCCGGGGGCGGCAGCTAGGAGGTCCACGCCCGGGCCGATGATGTCAGGCTTGAGGATGGCATTGCCAGGCTGGGGGGGCTGCGCCGTGGCCGAGGGCGGCAGGAGGGGGCCGCGGGACGAGAAGTCGGCAACCACAGGGGCGGAGGAGGAGGAGGTGGCGAAGGTGATGCCGCCGTCTGCAGTGAAAGTGAGGCTGCTGCCGTCAGCAGAGCTGAAGTTGCCGCCAGGCATGGCGCTGCCATCGCCAGGCAGAGTCCCGTTCCCTGTGCTGTTGCCGCTACCTGTGCCGTTGCAGCTGACAGTGCTGTTGGTGCTGCCAGCACCGGCAATGGCGCTGAGCGGGAGCGACTGAGTGCCGGCTGCTGCTGCTGCCGAAGCCAGAGACGCTCCTCGAGCGATGGTGCTGGCGCCCACAGTCAGGAAGAAGGGGGCGAAATTCGCCACTGTGCGGTAACCAGCCCCCTGCGACCGGCCAGGGGCGCCGGCATTACCAGCAGCAAAGGCAACGAACACCCCGGCAGCGTTGGCCCTCATGAAAGCCAAGTCGTTGAAATAGTTGTCGTTGGGATCCAAGCCCCCCAGGGACAGCGACAGCACATCCACGCCGTCCGACACGCCCTGATTGACGGCTGCGATGATGTCTGACTCGTCCGCATACATATTCCCGCTGCTGCGGTCTGTCCAGAACACCTTGTACGCCGCGATCCGGGCTGCCGGCGCCATGCCGCTCACCTGCCCGCCGCCCTGCAGCCCCACCGGGTTCCCCGCCGCCGCGCCCGCGCACCACGTGCCATGCCCGTCCGCGTCTCGCGGCGTGAGCCAATCGTTGGCCAGCGCGGGCTTGCCGCTGGCCCGCTGAAACCCGCCGTAGAACGCCTTGGCGCCGATCAGCTTGTTGTTGCACCGGAACGTGCTTGACTGCTCGCATTTACCCTTCCACCCCGAGGGGAGGTTCGAACTAAACCCCTTGTCGGAGAAAGAGGGGTGTTCGGGCCAGATGCCCGTGTCGATGACTCCCACCACCGTGCCGTCGCCCGCCTTGCTCTGTCCGCCCACGGCGGGCCACACCTTCCCCGGGAGCCCCAGGAACTTGGGCGAATCGCTGGTTTGCCGCTGGAACACGCGGCTGCGGCGCACGGACGCCACGGCGGGGTTGCGCTGCAGCCGCCACGCCTGGCGCGCGGTGAGGCGCGCGGCGAAGCCGTTGGACGTGTGCTTGTAGCTGTACAGCAGGTCGCCGTCGCCCACGCCCGCCTCAGATGCCACCTGCGCCTGCTGCCGCTGCAGCAGCGACGCGAACGCTGCCACCTGGGGGCGGTCCATGCTCAGACGCAGCCGGTGACGCGGGCACCCGCCGCTGCCGCTGCCGCTGCCACCGCCACGCGCGCTGGCAGTCGCAGAGCCTCCAGTCGCCTCATCGGCTGGCGCTGGCGCGGGCGCAGTGGCGTTGGGGAAGGGGTGATCGGCGTTGGTGTCGTCCAAGTCGACGGACTCGGGCTCTGAATCGGATTCGCCGCCTGCTGCTTCGGAGTCGTTGGCCGTGAGAAGCATCTCCGGCACGCGGTCGTCGTAGTTTTCCTCCTCGTCGCTGCCGTCGTCCCACGTGGCAGTGGCGGGGTACCCCGCGATTCCGCCGCGGTATTCAGAGAGGGGAGGTGCCGTGCTCAGGCGCACGATGTACACGGCGGAACCGGCGGCGTCCGCCGCCTGGGATTTGCCCGCGATGCCCCTAGCGGCTGCGGGCGCCTGAAGGGGGTCGATTCTGCCGCCGTTGCGCCATGCTCTGTTGCGGCGCCAAGCTGACTCTAGGCTTGCATCGGACGGCTGCGCTGCTAGCAGAAACGCGCCTAGGGTCAGCAGCAACGCGATTGTGGGGGCGTGTCTCATGGTGCCGCACAGCTGGTCCCCGCGACTCAGTATTGCTTGCAGCTGGGAAGATCTGTGAGCTGGGAAGTCCGCACCAGCTGTATCTGATGGTAAGCGATGTGCGTCTCTATATGTTACTAAGAAATGGATGCTTTGAATTGCTGATGCTGGTTCTATCAGCCCCCGCGGCAATTTGTAGTGACGAGCTCCAAATGTACCGCCCCACATTTGGTTGGGCTTGGCCCCTCACCGCGACGCACCTGCGGGGATGCAGAGAAATGCGGCGCGGGTCCGAAGCTGGGGCCATTTGAGAGCAGGGCAGTGCTCCAGACGCGACGGGATGCAGCACAGGTTTGCGTTGCGGACCAGCTAGCGTCGAAAATTTCTAGTGGTTGCGAACTCTATGCTAGACGTATGGAAAGCGGCGGTAACCCTTGTTTGAACACTGCGAACTGGATTCTTCTCGTCGTCAAAGACCGCGCCGTGTTGTGGCATTGGTCTGAGCGAAACTCGCAGAAGTCAACGGATGGTCGGTTCCCTTGCTGCCGAACCCCGATAATTGGGTCTTGCCGCAAAGAACATGGTTACGGGTCCTCTCTGTCTGTTATGAATTAATCAGAGTAATATCAAGTAGTGTAATAAAGGAGCCGTGATTCAAGAGTCGTCAATACAAAAGAGGGCCTAGGCATTTATAGGCACAACAGGGCTAGCCGAGAACCTCGCAAACAGGTTGGGGCGACTCGGTTGGCGAAAGCCACGGAAGCGCCGCGCGTTAGGTTTGGGTTCACGAAATGGTTCGGGAACGAGGAAAAAGGCCGGGCCTGGTCTTCCGAAGGTCGAGGGCGTACGCGCTGTAGTGAGCCCAGTAAGGAAAAGGAATTTTCCTTACACTGTCCGAATATCTGATATGTTTATCAGACTCCATACACACACAAGGACACGCTCAATAATATGTAGCTCCACAAACTATCCACCTGTAAAAAACTTAGTTTTGAGACACAACTAACATTGGTTCACGAGCGTTAACGACAGCTTGGGCCGATTCGGCTGTGGCTCGATGACCTCAATGTGCACAGTCACTGTGTCCAACACTTTAACCACTGCTTCCCGTCTTTAGACTCCACCGTCTGTGTCTTCTCATCCACCACCCAATCACTTGATGCCACATTGCCGTCAAGCTTACTGGCAGCAGCAATTGCAACAGCTTTCCCCTTAGGAGGCTCTTTGGGTATGAGGTAGACAGGCCCCTCTATGCCATACCTAGATACAAACAAACTCAAGAAGAATTCATAACACAGGTTGCGCAGTGAGTGTGAGTAGCGCTAACACAGCACAGAAGATATCCAGGGGGCTTACACACACGAGTGCACAGAACTTTAAAACAAGATAGTGGAACTTACTTGGGCACGAAAACGATAAGCCCATTGGAGCGCACCATCACTATCCGACCCTCCGCATCCGTTGGGCTGCCAAGGGAGTAGATGAGAGGGGAAGATGGATACGAGAGAGCACGAGAGTGAGAGAGAGTGAGAGGGTGTGAGATAGAGGTGGGGAGGAAAATAGGTCTGAGACAAGAGACGATGTGGCTGTGGAGAGGTGGTGTGAGGAGTGTGAGAGGTGCATGGCTCACCGCGTGCGGAAGAAGATGAGGTGTGTGGAGCTCCAAGTTGGCCTGCTGCGATCGAACGCTGTTGAAGCAGCAGTCTGAAAAGGAGCGAGTGTGGGGCTTCAACGCCAAGAGCTCACCGCGTGCGGAAGAAGATGAGTGTGTGGAGCTCCACTGAGGCTCGCCCCGCCATCTGGGCATTGCGATTGCGGTAGTTGAGGTCTGGGAGTTGAGGGGGAGGGGGGGGGGGGGAGAGAGGGGGAGAGAGGGAGGAAGCGAGGAAGGGAATAGAGGGAGAAAAAAAGAGATCACAGAAAAGGAATCAGTGTGATATGGAGATCCCGCTGTGAGCTACCTCGATAGTAAAATAGACTGCGGTGGTGCTTACTGTCCGTGAGTGCTGTGAGTGCGTTCTTGTCCTTGGTCTGATCGGGGAGCGGCGTGAGACCGATAGCTGCAGCCAGCAGCCTATGCACCACCACATCTGCACAACCGCGGCCATAGACAGGGGGAGAGGGGAAAAGAGGGGTAGATGGGGATAGATGGCGAGAGAGAGAGAGAGAGAGAGAGAGAGAGAGAGAGAGAGAGAGAGAGAGAGAGAGAGAGAGAGAGAGAGAGAGAGAGAGAGAGAGAGAGAGAGGTGAAGTTTGATTGGCGCACAGACAAGCAACAGGAGGGGAGAAGCGAGGGAGAGGAGGTGGGAAGGTAATAGACCACTCGTGCTGCCACATGTCTCACCGGCATATCGGCGAATGGGCGAGGTGAAGTGGGTGTAGATGGGAGCACCAAGTCCGTAGTGGTGGTACTCCGGAGGGGCCAATTGGCCGCTGGGGAAATACACCGCCTGGAGAAAAGTTGGGTTGGGGGAAATACACCATCACGAGCGGCATGCACCATCACGAGCGGCATGCACCATCAACGTGTTCATGTACCATACACAAGCGTATCACACACCTGAGTCATGCAGCGAGTGGTGAGGATGCGAATGAGCTTGTTGAAGTATGGGTCAGGGCCCTGTGGGGAGAGAGGCGCACACGGGTTGGAAAGGGGGGATGAGGAGCGGAGCAAAGGAGAGGTGGCAATGACGAGAATGATACAAGGCAGTCAGATTTGAGAGATCCATATGAAGGCACCACAAGGAACTATCCTCCAGGGCCACCATGAAAGCTGGATGGTCAATCAAGGCCATCAAGAGTCAGGCTAGAGAAGAGAGTAAGAGCAGAAAGAAGCTCACCACAGCCTGGTCGAGCGAGTCAGCCAGGTTCTTGGAGGAGGAGGTGTCAACTGAGATCCCCACCGCCTCTGCTGTCCTCAGCAGCGGCTCAAACATGTTGGGCGACGGGGTGGGGTGCCGCCTGTGTGGGAGGGGTTAAGGGGAAGGCGCAGCACAGGGAGGTGTTAACTGCTCTGAGGCAGCGAAAGAGGTGTCAACAGAAATTCCCACCGCCTCTGCCGTGCACAGCAGGGGCTCAAACATGTTGCGCGAGGGGTGGGTGGGGTGCCGCCTGCACATGGGGTGCCGCATGCACATGGGGTGCCGCCTGCACATGGGGTGCCGCCAGCACATGGGGTGCCGCCTGCACATGGGGTGCCTCCTGCACATGGGGTGCCGCCTGCACATGGGGGCCAACGACGGTGGGGGCGCACTGCATGGAGGTGGAATCAGCGTGGGCTGCTGAGGCCTAAATGTCATTAGAATCTGTCGATTACCACAACACAACGAACCCCCATGGAGTGAGACTACGTGCTTGAGAGCAGAGGGAGCCTGGTTAGGGAAAAAAACTTACGTGGGTTACGAACCAGCTGGATAAAAAAAGACAGCCAGCTAGACGGTATTCGTGGAGATGTGGGGGGGCAGAAAGGACAGAGCACCCTCAACTACACCTGAAATCCGCCCTGATTCTCCATTTGACCTGAGGATTCACCTGAGCCTCCATGCGACCTAAGTTTTCACCTGAGCAGCGAGCAGGAGGCGAAGTGCTGGAGGATCTTATCTGCCACGGACACGTTGGCTGCCAGCATGAACTCTTCGATCATGTGGTTGGCCTCGCGCACCAGGTACATGCCTGGAGAGGGGGGGGAGAGATAGGAAGGGCGTCACTGACAAGTTTTGAGGCGCCTCAAAACAAGGGGGGGGAGAGATAGGAAGGGCGCCAGTGAAGAGTTTTGAGGCGCCTCAAAACGAGGGGGGGGAGAGATAGGAAGGGCGCCAGTGAAAAGTTTTGAGGTGCCTCAAAACGAGGGTGGGGAGAGATAGGAAGGGCGCCTGTGAAAAGTTTTGAGGCGCCTCAAAACGAGGGGGGGGAGAGATAGGAAGGGCGCCAGTGATAAGTTTTGAGGCGCCTCAAAACGAGGGGGGGGAGAGATAGGAAGGGCGCCAGTGAAAAGTTTTGAGGCGCCTCAAAACGAGGGGGGGGAGAGATAGGAAGGGCGCCAGTGAAAAGTTTTGAGGCGCCTCAAAACGAGGGGGGGGAGAGATAGGAAGGGACTATTTTTTAGGCGCCTCAAAAATAGACTCCGCATGCCTGGAGAGAGGGGGGAGAGATAGGAAGGGCGCCGCTGACAAGTTTTGAGGCGCCTCAATACAAGGGGGGGTGAGAGATAGGAAGGGCGCCAGTGAAAAGGCTGAGGAAAGTGCAAAAAAGTCAAAGGTGGAGAAATGGAAGGGCTGCCATCGTCAGTAAATACCATCAACAAGCAGGACACGCAGGCTGGCAGCATGACATGATGAGTCAGGATGGGGGAGAATGGCAGAGACCGGGGAAGGGTGAGGCAGCGGCGGAGTAAACAACACTGCAGGCACGTCACCATACAGGGGAGCAGAGGGGTAGAGGGGCGTCGTACCAACGTCGAGGGGGTCGTGTGTCTCAGTGTCGATCTCAAACTTGAATTCCGGTGACGCAAGAGTGAGTGCCCCCCCTGTCGATGCGGCGCTGCCGCATCACCTGGTGTGGGGATGGGGCGTGGGGATGGGGATGAGACATGCGAAGAGGGAATGAGATGCGGCATGGCATGGCATGATTGTGCATGGTACATCATGGTATGGATTGACATGAAGTAGCTGGAGTGTGTATGCATGCCATGGCATGGCACAGAATCCTATGATAATGGCACCTTAGCGAGGCGGTTGAGGTTGCGAAGATCCCTTGTGAGGTCATCATGCATGCACCTGATGCCATGATGACGTCAGTGGGAGATGGGGAGGGGGAAAGCAGAGCAAGGGAGCAAAGGATGAGAGCTGCTGGGGGATGAGAGCTGCTGGGGGATGAGAGCTGCTGGGGGATGGGACGTAAGATAAGGTGGTGTGGACGTATAGATGCATGCCCATCACTCACCCATCATCCATGCATGCATGCCCATCATTCACTCATCATCCACGCCTGGTGTCATCCATCTGCCACTCACTCATCATCCATGCGCGCCTGTGCCTCCACATAGGACAGCGCAGCAGCGGATTTAATGATGCTCTTGGTGAACCGCACCGCCACGATCTCCGCCTCGGGGGTCATCTCCTGGTGGGTCAGGAATGCATCATCAGAATGACGTGCGCGCATGTGAGGATGGGAAAAGAGGGATTGGGTCATCTCTGCGAGAATGCAGATGGATGACACCATCTCTTTTTGGTTAACCGCCCCGCCACTATCTCAGCCTCAGGGGTCATCTCCAGGTGGTTCATGGGTTCATGGCAAGAAAGAATGGGTTCATGGGTTAGGTTGGTAAAAGAATTGACCGCAGGCAGGCGCATCATAACGAGCTGTACACATGAATTTTGAGGCGCCTCAAAAGTTGCAGGCAGGCGCATCATAACGAGCTGTACACATGCCAGAATGTGCTACCTTTGAGTCAGCTCAAAAGTCAGATTGTCCTCCTGACGGTAAGCTATGCTGTCAATGCCAGAGGCAGAAGCAGCAGAAGAGGTATATGTGACATGATGCACTCATGGTAGGTCAGTGACTGGCACGGAAACAGCCTGAGTTGATATGCAGTGACACAGGAATGAGAGCAATATGTTTCTAGCGATGGTAGCACTAACCCATATACAGGAGAACGCCAATCGCTCCACACCGCCACGGAGGGAACAGATGTCTGGGCGGGGTTGGGACGATGGGCAACAGAGTGGGAGGGTGTGAGAATGGTGTGAGGTGCGCACATGTGTGAGTATGGTGGGAGGTGGGCACATGTGTGAGTATGGTGTGAGGTGGGCACATGTGTGAGTATGGTGGGAGGTGGGCACATGTGTGAGTATGGTGGGAGGTGGGCACAAGTGTGAGTATGGTGGGAGGTGGGCACATGTGTGAGTATGGTGGGAGGTGGGCACATGTGTGAGTATGGTGTGAGGTGGGCACATGTATGAGTATGGTGGGAGGTGGGCACATGTGTGAGTATGGTGGGAGGTGGGCACATGTGTGAGTATGGTGTGAGGTGGGCACATGTGTGAGTATGGTGGGAGGTGGGCATATGTGTGAGTATGGTGGGAGGTTGCAGTATGGTGTGAGGTGTGCACATGTGTGAGTATGGTGGGAGGTGGGCACATGTGTGAGTATGGTGTGAGGTGGGCACATGTGTGAGTATGGTGGGAGGTGGGCATATGTGTGAGTATGGTGGGAGGTGGGCACAAGTGTGAGTATGGTGGGAGGTGGGCACATGTGTGAGTATGGTGGGAGGTGGGCACATGTGTGAGTATGGTGTGAGGTGGGCACATGTATGAGTATGGTGGGAGGTGGGCATATGTGTGAGTATGGTGGGAGGTTGCAGTATGGTGTGAGGTGTGCACATGTGTGAGTATGGTGGGAGGTGGGCACATGTGTGAGTATGGTGAGAGGTGGGCACATGTGTGAGTATGGTGTGAGGTCGGCACATGTGTGAGTATGGTGGGAGGTGGGCATATGTGTGAGTATGGTGGGAGGTTGCAGTATGGTGTGAGGTGTGCACATGTGTGAGTATGGTGGGAGGTGGGCACATGTGTGAGTATGGTGAGAGGTGGGCACATGTGTGAGTATGGTGTGAGGTGGGCACGTGCGAGGTGGGCACATGTGTGAGTATGGTGGGAGGTGGGCACATGTGTCAGTATGGTGGGAGGTGGGCACATTTGTGAGTACGGTGGGAGGTGGGCACATGTGTGAGTATGGTGTGAGGTGGGCACATGTGTGAGTATGGTGTGAGGTGGGCACATGTGTGAGTATGGTGGGAGGTGGGCACATGTGTCAGTATTGTGGGAGGTGGGCACATTTGTGAGTATGGTGTGAGGTGGGCACATGTGTGAGTATGGTGTGAGGTGGGCACATGTGTGAGTATGGTGTGAGGTGGGCACATGTGTGAGTATGGTGGGAGGTGGGCACATGTGTGAGTATGATGGGAGGTGGGCACATGTGTGAGTATGGTGGGAGGTGACATGAAGAGGTGTGAGGATGGATGGATGCATGCAAGAGTGCAGCGATCGGTGATGCATTAACAGCTCCTTCCACCCAAAAGCACGAATGCCAAAAGCACAGACGCCAAAGGCACTTCACCCTACCACCCTATCATCTACCACACCCCACCAATGCATCTCCCTCTCCCCTGACTTACCTTCAGTCAATGGTTTCAGCAGCATGTCGATGCGGTGCTCCACCAGGTACACGGACGTTCCTCGCTGCGACGCCTCTATGTCCAGCGGCGTGCCGGGCAGCACGAAATTGGTCACGTCCGCAATGTCTGGGGGGGGGGGGGGCGAGGGGGGGAGGGTGGGAAGGGGGGGAGGGGGGGGAGGAGGGGGGAGACTCTCATTTCCAAAGTAATAAAAGATTGCTAAGAAACGTCCTGTGCTCCCTTCCCCCCACTCTCCTCTCCCCCCCCCTCTCCCCCCTCTCTAATAGAAGCGGCACACGTGTTCAATATATTGCCACCCATATCATCAATAAGCACACACACGTGGATACAGAAACGTATGAACGCCACTTGGGGAGCGTTCATAAGTTATGAACGCCCCAGACATTGGGGAGCGGCACGCAGTGCAGAGCGTCATCGATGCCCTTGCAGTGCAGGCAGCCCATGGGATCTAGTTTTGAGGCGCCTCAAAACTAGACTCCTATCACACGGATTTTGAGGCTCCTCAAAACTAGACTCCTATCACGTGGATTTTGAGGCGCCTCAAAACTAGACTCTTATCTTGCGGATTTTGAGGCGCCTCAAAACTAGACTCTTATCTCACGGATTTTGAGGCGCCTCAAAACTAGACTCCTATCATGCAGAGCGTCGTCGATGTCCTTGCAGGCAGCCCATGGGATCCACACTGAACACACACACGTGCCTCACATGCCTCCACTCACGGTAAGATGGGTACTTACGGACTCCCACGTCGAAATTCCCGTTAGGGCGCCTGCCGTATGTACGCTTGTGAGAAGCAGGAAGTAATGCTCTCAGAGCGAGGGGACGGGACCTCTCTACACGTGCAGTCAAACCGATGTTTTGATAGACGCTGCCTAAGGGTTTCTTAACTCTCTCTCTCTCTCTCTCTCTCTCTCTCTCTCTCTCTCTCTCTCTCTCTCTCTCTCTCTCTCTCTCTCTCTCTCTCTCTCTCTTCCTCTCTCTCTCTCTCTCTCTCTCTGACTCTTGGTGTTAAGGTGGTTTGTTAGGTCGTAGTGTGTGTGTGTGTGTTGGTCATTTAGATTGTGTTGTCTGGCGTGCAGCTGTATGCCGTATCACTAGTCTGTTTATGTATGGCTAGGTTTTTTAAGCGTGTATGTTGGATAAATACAAGAGCGCAAACAGGGAGTCAACGCCACATCACCCTGTACAGTACCCTAACCGGCTCTCTCTCACACACAGAATAATTAACGCTATGCACAACGAGCGGCCACATCAACTCTCATGCCGTGTGCCCTACCATGCCATGCGGCCTCCATGCCATGTGGCAGGAGGAGTAGCACGTGATCCGTCAATGATACCCTCCAGAAAGAGGGGGCCTCTCAACCAGCTGCAGCCAGGGCTGCATACACCAGCCAAATCAACGTGAAAGCGCCTCGAGCTTCCTGCGCCCACTGGTTACAGCCAGAGATGCACCCCGCGTACCCTCATAGACCCCACTAAAGAGCCACCCTACCCTGTCCCTTAGCGCGAAAGGGGCTGCACCACGAGGGGGGATCGAACGCTGTGCCCCTGGTTATCCGCCCACACTATATACCCGTACTTGAAGTCGTTGCTGGGTGTATCCACGGTGAACGTCATCGTGTAACTCGCCTTCTGCCCGGCATCAACCGTGAGGCTCTTAGGCGCCACAGTCACCTTCACCCCCGCCGGCGCATTCCCAGATACGCTGTACGTGGACTGGGACCCTCCCACGTTGGTGACGGTGCGAGTCACCTGAATGGAGCCCTGCAGGCGCGGCAGAGTGATGGTGGGGAGGTTCAGATTGCGCACCGCCAGAGGGGAGAGCGACACCCCCGGGAACTCCCTCTTTGCCCGGGTCAGGTCCTGCCCGGCCAGGAAATTCTGGTAGTCTTTGTCGCGGGCGTCATAGGTGAGGCCGGGGTCCAGCATGGCCGGGGGAAACACATGGCCTGCCCCCATCTCCCAGGGGGTCGCCTCCCCGCCGGTGGAGCTCTTGATGGGGCTGCTGGCAGTGTCAGTCACCCGCGCCGTTGTCATCATTGCTGACATCACCTGCGCAGGGCTCCAGTTGGGATATTTCTGGATGATTAGAGCAGCTAGCCCTGCCAAATGCGGGGTGGCCATGGAGGTACCCGACAGGCGGGCAAGGCCCCCGGTCTCGCCGATTTTCTTCCCGGGGGCGGCGGCTAGGAGGTCCACGCCCGGGCCGATGATGTCAGGCTTGAGGATGGCATTGCCAGGCTGGGGGGGCTGCGCCGTGGCCGAGGGCGGCAGGAGGGGGCCGCGGGACGAGAAGTCGGCAACCACAGAGGCGGCGGAGGAGGAGGTGGTGAAGGTGATGCCGCCGTCTGCAGTGAAAGTGAGGCTGCTGCCGTCACCAGAGCTGAAGTTGCTGCCAGGCATGGCGCTGCCATCGCCAGGCAGAGTCCCGTTCCCTGTGCTGTTGCCGCTACCAGTGCCGTTGCAGCTGACAGTGTTGTTGGTGCTGCCAGCACCGGCAATGGCGCTGAGGGGGAGCGACTGAGTGCCGGCTGCTGCTGCTGCCGAAGCCAGAGACGCTCCTCGAGCGATGGTGCTGGCGCCCACAGTCAGGAAGAAGGGGGCGAAATTCGCCACTGTGCGGTAACCAGCCCCCTGCGACCGGCCAGGGGCGCCGGCATTACCAGCAGCAAAGGCAACGAACACCCCGGCAGCGTTGGCCCTCATGAAAGCCAAGTCGTTGAAATAGTTGTCGTTGGGATCCAAGCCCCCCAGGGACAGCGACAGCACATCCACGCCGTCCGACACGCCCTGATTGACGGCTGCGATGATGTCTGACTCGTCCGCGTACATGTTCCCACTGCTGCGGTCTGTCCAGAACACCTTGTACGCCGCGATCCGTGCTGCCGGCGCCATGCCGCTCACCTGCCCGCCGCCCTGCAGCCCCACCGGGTTCCCCGCCGCCGCGCCCGCGCACCACGTGCCATGCCCGTCCGCATCTCTCGGCGTGAGCCAGTCGTTGGTCAGCGCGGGCTTGCCGCTGGCCCGCTGAAACCCGCCGTAGAACGCCTTGGCGCCGATCAGCTTGTTGTTGCACCGGAACATGGCAGATCGGTGATGCATTAACAACTCCTTCCACCCAAAAGCACGAATGCCAAAAGCACAGACGCCAAAGGCACTTCACCCTACCACCCTATCATCTACCACACCCCACCAATGCATCTCCCTCTCCCCTGACTTACCTTCAGTCAATGGTTTCAGCAGCATGTCGATGCGGTGCTCCACCAGGTACACGGACGTTCCTCGCTGCGACGCCTCTATGTCCAGCGGCGTGCCGGGCAGCACGAAATTGGTCACGTCCGCAATGTCTGGGGGGGGGGGGGGGGCGAGGGGGGGAGGGTGGGAAGGGGGGGAGGGGGGGGAGGAGGGGGGAGACTCTCATTTCCAAAGTAATAAAAGATTGCTAAGAAACGTCCTGTGCTCCCTTCCCCCCACTCTCCTCTCCCCCCCCCTCTCCCCCCTCTCTAATAGAAGCGGCACACGTGTTCAATATATTGCCACCCATATCATCAATAAGCACACACACGTGGATACAGAAACGTATGAACGCCACTTGGGGAGCGTTCATAAGTTATGAACGCCCCAGACATTTGGGAGCGGCACGCAGTGCAGAGCGTCATCGATGCCCTTGCAGTGCAGGCAGCCCATGGGATCTAGTTTTGAGGCGCCTCAAAACTAGACTCCTATCACACGGATTTTGAGGCTCCTCAAAACTAGACTCCTATCACGTGGATTTTGAGGCGCCTCAAAACTAGACTCTTATCTTGCGGATTTTGAGGCGCCTCAAAACTAGACTCTTATCTCGCGGATTTTGAGGCGCCTCAAAACTAGACTCCTATCATGCAGAGCGTCGTCGATGTCCTTGCAGGCAGCCCATGGGATCCACACTGAACACACACACGTGCCTCACATGCCTCCACTCACGGTAAGATGGGTACTTACGGACTCCCACGTCGAAATTCCCGTTAGGGCGCCTGCCGTATGTACGCTTGTGAGAAGCAGGAAGTAATGCTCTCAGAGCGAGGGGACGGGACCTCGCTACACGTGCAGTCAAACCGATGTTTTGATAGACGCTGCCTAAGGGTTTCTTAACTCTCTCTCTCTCTCTCTCTCTCTCTCTCTCTCTCTCTCTCTCTCTCTCTCTCTCTCTCTCTCTCTCTCTCTCTCTCTCTCTCTCTCTGACTCTTGGTGTTAAGGTGGTTTGTTAGGTCGTAGTGTGTGTGTGTGTTGGTCATTTAGATTGTGTTGTCTGGCGTGCAGCTGTATGCCGTATCACTAGTCTGTTTATGTATGGCTAGGTTTTTTAAGCGTGTATGTTGGATAAATACAAGAGCGCAAACAGGGAGTCAACGCCACATCACCCTGTACAGTACCCTAACCGGCTCTCTCTCACACACAGAATAATTAACGCTATGCACAACGAGCGGCCACATCAACTCTCATGCCGTGTGCCCTACCATGCCATGCGGCCTCCATGCCATGCGGCCTCCATGCCATGCGGCCTCCATGCCATGCGGCCTCCATGCCATGCGGCCTCCATGCCATGTGGCACGAGGAGTAGCACGTGATCCGTCAATGATACCCTCCAGAAAGAGGGGGCCTCTCAACCAGCTGCAGCCAGGGCTGCATACACCAGCCAAATCAACGTGAAAGCGCCTCGAGCTTCCTGCGCCCACTGGTTACAGCCAGAGATGCACCCCGCGTACCCTCATAGACCCCACTAAAGAGCCACCCTACCCTGTCCCTTAGCGCGAAAGGGGCTGCACCACGAGGGGGGATCGAACGCTGTGCCCCTGGTTATCCGCCCACACTATATACCCGTACTTGAAGTCGTTGCTGGGTGTATCCACGGTGAACGTCATCGTGTAACTCGCCTTCTGCCCGGCATCAACCGTGAGGCTCTTAGGCGCCACAGTCACCTTCACCCCCGCCGGCGCATTCCCAGATACGCTGTACGTGGACTGGGACCCTCCCACGTTGGTGACGGTGCGAGTCACCTGAATGGAGCCCTGCAGGCGCGGCAGAGTGATGGTGGGGAGGTTCAGATTGCGCACCGCCAGAGGGGAGAGCGACACCCCCGGGAACTCCCTCTTTGCCCGGGTCAGGTCCTGCCCGGCCAGGAAATTCTGGTAGTCTTTGTCGCGGGCGTCATAGGTGAGGCCGGGGTCCAGCATGGCCGGGGGAAACACATGGCCTGCCCCCATCTCCCAGGGGGTCGCCTCCCCGCCGGTGGAGCTCTTGATGGGGCTGCTGGCAGTGTCAGTCACCCGCGCCGTTGTCATCATTGCTGACATCACCTGCGCGGGGCTCCAGTTGGGATATTTCTGGATGATTAAAGCAGCTAGCCCTGCCAAATGCGGGGTGGCCATGGAGGTACCCGACAGGCGGGCAAGGCCCCCGGTCTCGCCGATTTTCTTCCCGGGGGCGGCGGCTAGGAGGTCCACGCCCGGGCCGATGATGTCAGGCTTGAGGATGGCATTGCCAGGCTGGGGGGCCTGCGCCGTGGCCGAGGGCGGCAGGAGGGGGCCGCGGGACGAGAAGTCGGCAACCACAGGGGCGGCGGAGGAGGAGGTGGTGAAGGTGATGCCGCCGTCTGCAGTGAAAGTGAGGCTGCTGCCGTCAGCAGAGCTGAAGTTGCTGCCAGGCATGGCGCTGCCATCGCCAGGCAGAGTCCCGTTCCCTGTGCTGTTGCCTCTACCAGTGCCGTTGCAGCTGACAGTGTTGTTGGTGCTGCCAGCACCGGCAATGGCGCTGAGGGGGAGCGACTGAGTGCCGGCTGCTGCTGCTGCCGAAGCCAGAGACGCTCCTCGAGCGATGGTGCTGGCGCCCACAGTCAGGAAGAAGGGGGCGAAATTCCCCACTGTGCGGTAACCAGCCCCCTGCGACCGGCCAGGGGCGCCGGCATTACCAGCAGCAAAGGCAACGAACACCCCGGCAGCGTTGGCCCTCATGAAAGCCAAGTCGTTGAAATAGTTGTCGTTGGGATCCAAGCCCCCCAGGGACAGCGACAGCACATCCACGCCGTCCGACACGCCCTGATTGACGGCTGCGATGATGTCTGACTCGTCCGCGTACATGTTCCCACTGCTGCGGTCTGTCCAGAACACCTTGTACGCCGCGATCCGTGCTGCCGGCGCCATGCCGCTCACCTGCCCGCCGCCCTGCAGCCCCACCGGGTTCCCCGCCGCCGCGCCCGCGCACCACGTGCCATGCCCGTCCGCATCTCTCGGCGTGAGCCAGTCGTTGGTCAGCGCGGGCTTGCCGCTGGCCCGCTGAAACCCGCCGTAGAACGCCTTGGCGCCGATCAGCTTGTTGTTGCACCGGAACGTGCTTGACTGCTCGCATTTACCCTTCCACCCCGAGGGGAGGTTCGAACTAAACCCCTTGTCGGAGAAAGAGGGGTGTTCGGGCCAGATGCCCGTGTCGATGATTCCCACCACCGTGCCGTCGCCCGCCTTGCTCTGTCCGCCCACGGCGGGCCACACCTTCCCTGGGAGCCCCAGGAACTTGGGTGAGTCGCTGGTTTGCCGCTGGAACACGCGGCTGCGGCGCACGGACGCCACGGCGGGATTGCGCTGCAGCCGCCACGCCTGGCGCGCGGTGAGGCGCGCGGCGAAGCCGTTGGACGTGTGCTTGTAGCTGTACAGCAGGTCGCCGTCGCCCACGCCCGCCTCAGATGCCACCTGCGCCTGCTGCCGCTGCAGCAGAGACGCGAACGCTGCCACCTGGGGGCGGTCCATGCTCAGACGCAGCCGGTGACGCGGGCAGCCACCGCTGCCGCTGCCGCTGGCGCCGCCACGCGCGCTGGCAGTCGCAGAGCCTCCAGGCGCCTCATCGGCTGGTGCTGGCGAGGGCGCAGTGGCGTTGGGGAAGGGGTGATCGACGTTGGTGTCGTCCAAGTCGACGGACTCGGGCTCTGAATCGGATTCGCCGCCTGTTACGCCAGAAGCGTCGGCGCTGAGAAGCATCTCCGGCACGCGGTCGTCGTCGTTCTCCTCCTCGTCGCTGCCGTCGTCCCACGTGGCAGTGGCGGGGTACCCCGCGATTCCGCCGCGGTATTCAGAGAGGGGAGGTGCCGTGCTCAGGCGCACGATGTACACGGCGGAACCGGCGGCGTCCGCCGCCTGGGATTTGCCCGCGATGCCCCTAGCGGCTGCGGGCGCCTGAAGGGGGTCGATTCTGCCGCCGTTGCGCCATGCTCTGTTGCGGCGCCAAGCTGACTCTAGGCTTGCATCGGACGGCTGCGCTGCTAGCAGAAACGCGCCTAGGATCAGCAGCAACGCGATTGTGAGGGCGTGTCTCATGGTGACGCACAGCTGGCCCCTGCAACTCAGTATTGCTCGCAGTTGGGAAGATCGCACCAGCTGGGAAGACCGCACCAGCTGTATCTGATGGTAAAGCGATGTGTGTCTCTAAGAATTGGATGCTCTGAACTGATGCTGGTTCTATCAGCCCACGCGGCAATTTGTAGTCACGAGCTTCAAATGTACCGCCCCACATTTGGTTGGGTTTGGGCCCTTCACCGCGACGCACCTGCGAGGATGCTGAGAAATGCGGCGCAGGTCCGAAGCTGGGGCCATTTGAGAGCAGGGCAGTGCTCCAGACGGGACGGAATGGAGCAAAGGTTTGCATTGCGGACCAGCTAGCGTCGACAATTTTAGTGGTTGCGAACTCTATGCTAGAAGTATGGAAAGCGGCGGTAACCCTTGTTTGAACACTGCGAATTGGATTCTTCTCGTCGTCAAAGACCGCGCCGTGTTGTGGCATTGGTCTGAGCGAAATTCGCAGAAGTCAACGCATGGTTGGTTCCCTTGCTGCCGAACATGGATATCTTCGGCATTGTCGCGAAGAAAGCTGGTTACGGGTCCTTTCCGTCCTTCGGCAATTCTAGAATATCCGATATTTTTAGGACTGCGTACACATACATGGACACGCTCAATAATATGTAGCTCCACAAACTATCCACCTGTAAAAAACTGTCTAGTTTTGAGACACAGCTAACATTGGTTCACTAGCGTTAACGACAGCTTGGGACGATTTGGCTGTGGCTCGATGACCTCAATGTGCACAGTCACTGTGTCCAACACTTTGAACCGCCGCTTCCCATCTTTTGACTCCACCGTCTGTGTCTTCTCATCCACCACCCAATCACTTGATGCCACATTGCCGTCAAGCTTACTGGCAGCAGCAATTGCAACAGCTTTCCCCTTAGGAGGCTCTTTGGGCATGAGGTAGACAGGCCCCTCTATGCCATACCTAGATACAAACAAACACAAGAAGAATTCATAACACAGGTTGCGCAGAGAGTGTGAGTAGCGCTAACACAGCACAGAAGATATCCTGGGGCCTTACACACACGAGTGCACAGAACTTGAAAACAAGATAGTGGAACTTACTTGGGCACGAAAACGATAAGCCCATTGGAGCGCACCATCACTATCCGACCCTCCGCATCCGTTGGGCTGCCAAGGGAGTGAATGAGAGAGGGAGATGGATATGAGAGAGCAAGAGAGTGAGAGAGTGTGAGAGGGTGTGAGATAGAGGTGGGGAGGAAAATAGGTCTGAGACAAGAGACGATGTGGTTGTGGAGAGGTGGTGTGAGGAATGTGAGAGGTGCATGGCTCACCGCGTGCGGAAGAAGATGAGGTGTGTGGAGCACTAAGTTGGCCTGCTGCGATCGAATGCTGTTGAAGCAGCAGTATGAAAAGGAGCGAGTGTGGGACTTCAATGCCGAGAGCTCACCGCGTGCGGAAGAAGATGAGTGTGTGGAGCTCCACTGAGGCTCGCCCCGCCATCTGGGCATTGCGATTGCGGTAGTTGAGGTCTGGGAGTTGAGGGGGAGGGGGTGGGGGGGGGAAGAGGGGGAGAGGGGGAGAGAGGGAGGAAGCGAGGAAGGGAATAGAGGGAGAAAAAAAGAGATCACAGAAAAGGGATTAGTGATATGGAGATTCCGCTGTGAGCTGCCTCAATAGTAAAATAGACTGCGGTGGTGCTTACTGTCCGTGAGTGCTGTGAGTGCGTTCTTGTCCTTGGTCTGATCGGGGAGCGGCGTGAGACCGATAGCTGCAGCCAGCAGCCTATGCACCACCACATCTGTACAACCGCGGCCATACACAGGGGGAGAGGGGAAAAGAGGGGTAGATGGGGATAGATGGCGAGAGAGAGAGAGAAAGAGAGAGAGAGAGAGAGAGAGAGAGAGAGAGAGAGAGAGAGAGAGAGAGAGAGAGAGAGAGAGAGGTGAAGTTTGATTGGCGCACAGACAAGTAACAGGAGGGGAGAAGCGAGGGAGAGCAGGTGGGAACGTAATAGACCACTCCTGCTGCCACATGTCTCACCGGCATATCGGCGAATGGGCGAGGTGATGTGGGTGTAGATGGGAGCAGCAAGGCCGTAGTGGTGGTACTCCGGAGGGGCCAGTTGGCCGCTGGGGAAATACACCGCCTGGAGAAAAGTTGGTTTGGGGGGTCCGTGATGCCGAAGTGGAAAGAGGAAGGGTGCACTGAGAGGGAGCAAACATGCACCATCACGAGCGGCATGCACCATCAACGTGTTCATGTACCATGCACAAGCGTATCACGCACCTGAGTCATGCAACGAGTGGTGAGGATGCGAATGAGCTTGTTGAAGTATGGGTCAGGGCTCTGTGGGGAGAGAGGCGCAGCGCACACGGGTTGGAGAAGGGGGGGATGAGGACCGGAGCAAAGGAGAGGTGGCAATGACGAGAATGATACAAGGCAGTCAGATTTGAGAGATCCATATGAAGGCACCACAAGGAACTATCCTCCAGGGCCACCATGAAAGCTGGATGGTCAATCAAGGCCATCAAGAGTTAGGCTAGAGAAGAGAGTAAGAGCAGAAAGAAGCTCACCACAGCCTGGTCGAGCGAGTCAGCCAGGTTCTTGGAGGAGGAGGTGTCAACTGAGATCCCCACCGCCTCTGCTGTCCTCAGCAGCGGCTCAAACATGTTGGGCGATGGGGTGGGGTGCCGCCTGTGTGGGAGGGGTTAAGGGGAAGGTGCAGCACAGGGAGGTGTTAACTGCTTTGAGGCAGCGAAACAGGTGTCAACAGAAATTCCCACCGCCTCTGCCGTGCACAGCAGGGGCTCAAACATGTTGCGCGAGGGGTGGGTGGGGTGCCGCCTGCACATGGGGTGCCGCATGCACATGGGGTGCCGCCTGCACATGGGGGCCAACGACGGTGGGGGCGCACTGCATGGAGGTGGAATCAGGGTTGGCTGCTGAGGCCTAAATGTTATTAGAATCTGTCGATTACCACAACACAACGAACCCCCATGGAGTGAGACAACGTGCTTGAGAGCAGAGCGAGCCTGGTTAGGGGAAAAACTTACGTGGGTTACGAAGCCAGCTGGATAAAAAAAAAAACAGCCAGCTAGACGGTTAGCATGGAGACGTGGGGAGGCAGAAAGGACAGAGCACCCTGAACTACACCTGAAATCCGCCCTGATTCTCCATTTGACCTGAGATTTCATCTGAGCCTCCATGAGACCTGAGTTGCGATCTGAGTTGCGACCTGAGTTTTCACCTGAGCAGCGAGCAGGAGGCGAAGTGCTGGAGGATCTTCTCTGCCACGGACACGTTGGCTGCCAGCTTGAACTCTTCGATCATGTGGTTGGCCTCGCGCACCAGGTACATGCCGGGAGAGGGGGGGGAGAGATAGGAAGGGCGCCACTGACAAGTTTTGAGGCGCCTCAAAACAAGGGGGGGGAGAGATAGGAAGGGCGCCAGTGAAGAGTTTTGAGGCGCCTCAAAACGAGGGGGGGGAGAGATAGGAAGGGCGCCAGTGAAAAGGCTGAGGAATGGTGGAGAAGTGCAAGGGTTGCCATCGTCAGTAAATACCATCAACAACCAGGACACGCAGGCTGGCAGCATGACATGACGAGTCAGGATGGGGGAGAATGGCAGAGACCGGGGAAGAGTGAGGCAGCGGCGGAGTAAACAACACTGCAGGCACGTCACCATACTAGGGAGCAGAGGGGTAGAGGGGCGTCGAACCAACGTCGAGGGGGTCGTGTGTCTCAGTGTCGATCTCAAACTTGACTTCCGGTGACGCAAGAGTGAGTGCCCCCCTGTCGATGCGGCGCTGCCGCATCACCTGGTGTGGGGATGGGGCGTGGGGATGGGGATGAGACATGTGAAGAGGGAATGAGATGCGGCATGGCATGGCATGAATGTGCATGGTACAGCATGGTATGGATTGACATGAAGTAGCTGGAGTGTGTATGCATGCCATGGCATGGCACAGAATCCTATGATCATGGCACCTTAGCGAGGCGGTTGAGGTTGCGAAGATCCCTTGTGAGGTCATCAAGCATGCGCCTGGTGCCATGATGACGTCAGTGGGAGATGGGGAGGGGGAAAGCAGAGCAAGGGAGCAAAGGATGAGAGCTGCTGGGGGATGAGAGCTGCTGGGGGATGAGAGCTGCTGGGGGATGGGACGTAAGATAAGGTGGTGTGGACGTATAGATGCATGCCCATCACTCACCCATCATCCATGCATGCATGCCCATCATTCACTCATCATCCACGCCTGGTGTCATCCATCTGCCAATCACTCATCATCCATGCGCGCCTGTGCCTCCACATAGGACAGCGCAGCAGCGGATTTAATGATGCTCTTGGTGAACCGCACCGCCACGATCTCCGCCTCGGGGGTCATCTCCTGGTGGGTCAGGAATGCATCATCAGAATGACGTGCGCGCATGTGAGGATGGGAAAAGAGGGATTGGGTCATCTCTGCGAGAATGCAGATGGATGACACCATGCATGGATGGGATTCTCTTTTTGGTTAACCGCCCCGCCACTATCTCAGCCTCAGGGGTCATCTCCAGGTGGTTCATGGGTTCATGGCAAGAAAGAATGGGTTCATGGGTTAGGTTGGTAAAAGAATTGACCGCAGGCAGGCGCATCATAACGAGCTGTACACATGAATTTTGAGGCGCCTCAAAAGTTGCAGGAAGGCGCATCATAACGAGCTGTACACATGCCAGAATGTGCTACCTTTGAGTCAGCTCAAAAGTCAGATTGTCCTCCTGACGGTAAGCTATGCTGTCAATGCCAGAGGCAGAAGCAGCAGAAGAGGTATCTGTGACATGATGCACTCATGGTAGGTCAGTGACTGGCACGGAAACAGCCTGAGTTGATATGCACTGACACAGGAATGAGAGCAATATGTTTCTAGCGACGGTAGCACTAACCCATATACAGGAGAACGCCAATCGCTCCACACCGCCACGGAGGGAACAGATGTCTGGGCGGGGTTGGGACGATGGGCAACAGAGTGGGAGGGTGTGAGAATGGTGTGAGGTGCGCACATGTGTGAGTATGGTGGGAGGTGGGCACATGTGTGAGTATGGTGTGAGGTGGGCACATGTGTGAGTATGGTGGGAGGTGGGCACATGTGTGAGTATGGTAGGAGGTGGGCACATGTGTGAGTATGGTGTGAGGTGGGCACATGTGTGAGTATGGTGGGAGGTGGGCACAAGTGTGAGTATGGTGGGAGGTGGGCACATGTGTGAGTATGGTGGGAGGTGGGCACATGTGTGAGTATGGTGGGAGGTGGGCATATGTGTGATTATGGTGGGAGGTTGCAGTATGGTGTGAGGTGTGCACATGTATGAGTATGGTGGGAGGTGGGCACATGTGTGAGTATGGTGGGAGGTGGGCACATGTGTGAGTATGGTGTGAGGTGGGCACATGTGTGAGTATGGTGGGAGGTGGGCATATGTGTGAGTATGGTGGGAGGTTGCAGTATGGTGTGAGGTGTGCACATGTGTGAGTATGGTGGGAGGTGGGCACATGTGTGAGTATGGTGGGAGGTGGGCACATGTGTGAGTATGGTGTGAGGTGGGCACATGTGTGAGTATGGTGGGAGGTGGGCATATGTGTGAGTATGGTGGGAGGTTGCAGTATGGTGTGAGGTGTGCACATGTGTGAGTATGGTGGGAGGTGGGCACATGTGTGAGTATGGTGTGAGGTGGGCACATGTGTGAGTATGGTGGGAGGTGGGCATATGTGTGAGTATGGTGGGAGGTTGCAGTATGGTGTGAGGTGTGCACATGTGTGAGTATGGTGGGAGGTGGGCACATGTGTGAGTATGGTGGGAGGTGGGCACATGTGTGAGTATGGTGTGAGGTGGGCACATGTATGAGTATGGTGGGAGGTGGGCATATGTGTGAGTATGGTGGGAGGTTGCAGTATGGTGTGAGGTGTGCACATGTGTGAGTATGGTGGGAGGTGGGCACATGTGTGAGTATGGTGAGAGGTGGGCACATGTGTGAGTATGGTGTGAGGTGGGCACATGTGTGAGTATGGTGGGAGGTGGGCATATGTGTGAGTATGGTGGGAGGTTGCAGTATGGTGTGAGGTGTGCACATGTGTGAGTATGGTGGGAGGTGGGCACATGTGTGAGTATGGTGAGAGGTGGGCACATGTGTGAGTATGGTGTGAGGTGGGCACGTGCGAGGTGGGCACATGTGTGAGTATGGTGGGAGGTGGGCACATGTGTCAGTATGGTGGGAGGTGGGCACATTTGTGAGTACGGTGGGAGGTGGGCACATGTGTGAGTATGGTGTGAGGTGGGCACATGTGTGAGTATGGTGTGAGGTGGGCACATGTGGGAGTATGGTGGGAGGTGGGCACATGTGTCAGTATTGTGGGAGGTGGGCACATTTGTGAGTATGGTGTGAGGTGGGCACATGTGTGAGTATGGTGTGAGGTGGGCACATGTGTGAGTATGGTGTGAGGTGGGCACATGTGTGAGTATGGTGGGAGGTGGGCACATGTGTGAGTATGATGGGAGGTGGGCACATGTGTGAGTATGGTGGGAGGTGACATGAAGAGGTGTGAGGATGGATGGATGCATGCAAGAGTGCAGCGATCGGTGATGCATTAACAGCTCCTTCCACCCAAAAGCACGAATGCCAAAAGCACAGACGCCAAAGGCACTTCACCCTACCACCCTATCATCTACCACACCCCACCAATGCATCTCCCTCTCCCCTGACTTACCTTCAGTCAATGGTTTCAGCAGCATGTCGATGCGGTGCTCCACCAGGTACACGGACGTTCCTCGCTGCGACGCCTCTATGTCCAGCGGCGTGCCGGGCAGCACGAAATTGGTCACGTCCGCAATGTCTGGGGGGGGGGGGGGGGCGAGGGGGGGAGGGGGGGGAGGAGGGGGGAGACTCTCATTTCCAAAGTAATAAAAGATTGCTAAGAAACGTCCTGTGCTCCCTTCCCCCCACTCTCCTCTCCCCCCCCCTCTCCCCCCTCTCTAATAGAAGCGGCACACGTGTTCAATATATTTCCGCCCATATCATCAATAAGCACACACACGTGGATACAGAAACGTATGAACGCCACTTGGGGAGCGTTCATAAGTTATGAACGCCCCAGACATTGGGGAGCGGCACGCAGTGCAGAGCGTCATCGATGCCCTTGCAGTGCAGGCAGCCCATGGGATCTAGTTTTGAGGCGCCTCAAAACTAGACTCCTATCACACGGATTTTGAGGCTCCTCAAAACTAGACTCCTATCACGTGGATTTTGAGGCGCCTCAAAACTAGACTCTTATCTTGCGGATTTTGAGGCGCCTCAAAACTAGACTCTTATCTCGCGGATTTTGAGGCGCCTCAAAACTAGACTCCTATCATGCAGAGCGTCGTCGATGTCCTTGCAGGCAGCCCATGGGATCCACACTGAACACACACACGTGCCTCACATGCCTCCACTCACGGTAAGATGGGTACTTACGGACTCCCACGTCGAAATTCCCGTTAGGGTGCCTGCCGTATGTACGCTTGTGAGAAGCAGGAAGTAATGCTCTCAGAGCGAGGGGACGGGACCTCGCTACACGTGCAGTCAAACCGATGTTTTGATAGACGCTGCCTAAGGGTTTCTTAACTCTCTCTCTCTCTCTCTCTCTCTCTCTCTCTCTCTCTCTCTCTCTCTCTCTCTCTCTCTCTCTCTCTCTCTCTCTCTCTCTCTCTCTCTCTCTCTGTCTCTCTCTCTCTCTGACTCTTGGTGTTAAGGTGGTTTGTTAGGTCGTAGTGTGTGTGTGTGTGTTGGTCATTTAGATTGTGTTGTCTGGCGTGCAGCTGTATGCCGTATCACTAGTCTGTTTATGTATGGCTAGGTTTTTTAAGCGTGTATGTTGGATAAATACAAGAGCGCAAACAGGGAGTCAACGCCACATCACCCTGTACAGTACCCTAACCGGCTCTCTCTCACACACAGAATAATTAACGCTATGCACAACGAGCGGCCACATCAACTCTCATGCCGTGTGCCCTACCATGCCATGCGGCCTCCATGCCATGCGGCCTCCATGCCATGCGGCCTCCATGCCATGCGGCCTCCATGCCATGTGGCACGAGGAGTAGCACGTGATCCGTCAATGATACCCTCCAGAAAGAGGGGGCCTCTCAACCAGCTGCAGCCACGGCTGCATACACCAGCCAAATCAACGTGAAAGCGCCTCGAGCTTCCTGCGCCCACTGGTTACAGCCAGAGATGCACCCGGCGTACCCTCATAGACCCCACTAAAGAGCCACCCTACCCTGTCCCTTAGCGCGAAAGGGGCTGCACCACGAGGGGGGATCGAACGCTGTGCCCCTGGTTATCCGCCCACACTATATACCCGTACTTGAAGTCGTTGCTGGGTGTATCCACGGTGAACGTCATCGTGTAACTCGCCTTCTGCCCGGCATCAACCGTGAGGCTCTTAGGCGCCACAGTCACCTTCACCCCCGCCGGCGCATTCCCAGATACGCTGTACGTGGACTGGGACCCTCCCACGTTGGTGACGGTGCGAGTCACCTGAATGGAGCCCTGCAGGCGCGGCAGAGTGATGGTGGGGAGGTTCAGATTGCGCACCGCCAGAGGGGAGAGCGACACCCCCGGGAACTCCCTCTTCGCCCGGGTCAGGTCCTGCCCGGCCAGGAAATTCTGGTAGTCTTTGTCGCGGGCGTCATAGGTGAGGCCGGGGTCCAGCATGGCCGGGGGAAACACATGGCCTGCCCCCATCTCCCAGGGGGTCGCCTCCCCGCCGGTGGAGCTCTTGATGGGGCTGCTGGCAGTGTCAGTCACCCGCGCCGTTGTCATCATTGCTGACATCACCTGCGCGGGGCTCCAGTTGGGATATTTCTGGATGATTAGAGCAGCTAGCCCTGCCAAATGCGGGGTGGCCATGGAGGTACCCGACAGGCGGGCAAGGCCCCCGGTCTCGCCGATTTTCTTCCCGGGGGCGGCGGCTAGGAGGTCCACGCCCGGGCCGATGATGTCAGGCTTGAGGATGGCATTGCCAGGCTGGGGGGGCTGCGCCGTGGCCGAGGGCGGCAGGAGGGGGCCGCGGGACGAGAAGTCGGCAACCACAGGGGCGGCGGAGGAGGAGGTGGTGAGGGTGATGCCGCCGTCTGCAGTGAAAGTGAGGCTGCTGCCGTCACCAGAGCTGAAGTTGCTGCCAGGCATGGCGCTGCCATCGCCAGGCAGAGTCCCGTTCCCTGTGCTGTTGCCGCTACCAGTGCCGTTGCAGCTGACAGTGTTGTTGGTGCTGCCAGCACCGGCAATGGCGCTGAGGGGGAGAGACTGAGTGCCGGCTGCTGCTGCTGCCGAAGCCAGAGACGCTCCTCGAGCGATGGTGCTGGCGCCCACAGTCAGGAAGAAGGGGGCGAAATTCGCCACTGTGCGGTAACCAGCCCCCTGCGACCGGCCAGGGGCGCCGGCATTACCAGCAGCAAAGGCAACGAACACCCCGGCAGCGTTGGCCCTCATGAAAGCCAAGTCGTTGAAATAGTTGTCGTTGGGATCCAAGCCCCCCAGGGACAGCGACAGCACATCCACGCCGTCCGACACGCCCTGATTGACGGCTGCGATGATGTCTGACTCGTCCGCGTACATGTTCCCACTGCTGCGGTCTGTCCAGAACACCTTGTACGCCGCGATCCGTGCTGCCGGCGCCATGCCGCTCACCTGCCCGCCGCCCTGCAGCCCCACCGGGTTCCCCGCCGCCGCGCCCGCGCACCACGTGCCATGCCCGTCCGCATCTCTCGGCGTGAGCCAGTCGTTGGTCAGCGCGGGCTTGCCGCTGGCCCGCTGAAACCCGCCGTAGAACGCCTTGGCGCCGATCAGCTTGTTGTTGCACCGGAACGTGCTTGACTGCTCGCATTTACCCTTCCACCCCGAGGGGAGGTTCGAACTAAACCCCTTGTCGGAGAACGAGGGGTGTTCGGGCCAGATGCCCGTGTCGATGATTCCCACCACCGTGCCGTCGCCCGCCTTGCTCTGTCCGCCCACGGCGGGCCACACCTTCCCTGGGAGCCCCAGGAACTTGGGTGAGTCGCTGGTTTGCCGCTGGAACACGCGGCTGCGGCGCACGGACGCCACGGCGGGATTGCGCTGCAGCCGCCACGCCTGGCGCGCGGTGAGGCGCGCGGCGAAGCCGTTGGACGTGTGCTTGTAGCTGTACAGCAGGTCGCCGTCGCCCACGCCCGCCTCAGATGCCACCTGCGCCTGCTGCCGCTGCAGCAGAGACGCGAACGCTGCCACCTGGGGGCGGTCCATGCTCAGACGCAGCCGGTGACGCGGGCAGCCACCGCTGCCGCTGCCGCTGGCGCCGCCACGCGCGCTGGCAGTCGCAGAGCCTCCAGGCGCCTCATCGGCTGGTGCTGGCGAGGGCGCAGTGGCGTTGGGGAAGGGGTGATCGACGTTGGTGTCGTCCAAGTCGACGGACTCGGGCTCTGAATCGGATTCGCCGCCTGTTGCGCCAGAAGCGTCGGCGCTGAGAAGCATCTCCGGCACGCGGTCGTCGTAGTTTTCCTCCTCGTCGCTGCCGTCGTCCCACGTGGCAGTGGCGGGGTACCCCGCGATTCCGCCGCGGTATTCAGAGAGGGGAGGTGCCGTGCTCAGGCGCACGATGTACACGGCGGAACCGGCGGCGTCCGCCGCCTGGGATTTGCCCGCGATGCCCCTAGCGGCTGCGGGCGCCTGAAGGGGGTCGATTCTGCCGCCGTTGCGCCATGCTCTGTTGCGGCGCCAAGCTGACTCTAGGCTTGCATCGGACGGCTGCGCTGCTAGCAGAAACGCGCCTAGGATCAGCAGCAACGCGATTGTGGGGGCGTGTCTCATGGTGACGCACAGCTGGTACCCGCAACTCAGTATTGCTCGCAGTTGGGAAGATCGCACCAGCTGGGAAGACCGCACCAGCTGTATCTGATGGTAAAGCGATGTGTGTCTCTAAGAATTGGATGCTCTGAACTGATGCTGGTTCTATCAGCCCACGCGGCAATTTGTAGTCACGAGCTTCAAATGTACCGCCCCACATTTGGTTGGGTTTGGGCCCTTCACCGCGACGCACCTGCGAGGATGCTGAGAAATGCGGCGCGGGTCCGAAGCTGGGGCCATTTGAGAGCAGGGCAGTGCTCCAGACGGGACGGAATGGAGCAAAGGTTTGCATTGCGGACCAGCTAGCGTCGACAATTTTAGTGGTTGCGAACTCTATGCTAGAAGTATGGAAAGCGACGGTAACCCTTGTTTGAACACTGCGAACTGGATTCTTCTCGTCGTCAAAGACCGCGCCGTGTTGTGGCATTGGTCTGAGCGAAATTCGCAGAAGTCAACGCATGGTTGGTTCCCTTGCTGCCGAACATGGATATCTTCGGCATTGTCGCGAAGAAAGCTGGTTACGGGTCCTTTCCGTCCTTCAGCAATTCTAGAATATCCGATATGTTTAGGACTGCGTACACATACATGGACACGCTCAATAATATGTAGCTCCACAAACTATCCACCTGTAAAAAACTGTCTAGTTTTGAGACACAGCTAACATTGGTTGACTAGCGTTAACGACAGCTTGGGACGATTTGGCTGTGGCTCGATGACCTCAATGTGCACAGTCACTGTGTCCAAAACTTTGAACCGCCGCTTCCCGTCTTTAGACTCCACCGTCTGTGTCTTCTCATCCACCACCCAATCACTTGATGCCACATTGCCGTCAAGCTTACTGGCAGCAGCAATTGCAACAGCTTTCCCCTTAGGAGGCTCTTTGGGTATGAGGTAGACAGGCCCCTCTATGCCATACCTAGATACAAACAAACACAAGAAGAATTCATAACACAGGTTGCGCAGAGAGTGTGAGTAGCGCTAACACAGCACAGAAGATATCCTGGGGCCTTACACACACGAGTGCACAGAACTTAAAAACAAGATAGTGGAACTTACTTGGGCACGAAAACGATAAGCCCATTGGAGCGCACCATCACTATCCGACCCTCCGCATCCGTTGGGCTGCCAAGGGAGTAGATGAGAGGGGGAGATGGATACGAGAGAGCACGAGAGTGAGAGAGAGTGAGAGGGTGTGAGATAGAGGTGAGGAGGAAAATAGGTCTGAGACAAGAGACGATGTGGCTGTGGAGAGGTGGTGTGAGGAGTGTGAGAGGTGCATGGCTCACCGCGTGCGGAAGAAGATGAGGTGTGTGGAGCTCTAAGTTGGCCTGCTGCGATCGAACGCTGTTGAACCAGCGGTATGAAAAGGAGCGAGTGTGGGGCTTCAACGCCAAGAGCTCACCGCGTGCGGAAGAAGATGAGTGTGTGGAGCTCCACTGAGGCTCGCCCCGCCATCTGGGCATTGCGATTGCGGTAGTTGAGGTCTGGGAGTTGAGGGGGAGGGGGGGGGGGGGGGGGGAGAGAGGGGGAGAGAGGGAGGAAGCGAGGAAGGGAAGAGGGAGAAAAAAATAGATCACAGAAAAGGAATCAGTGTGATATGGAGACCCCGCTGTGAGCTAACTCGATAGTAAAATAGACTGCGGTGGTGCTTACTGTCCGTGAGTGCTGTGAGTGCGTTCTTGTCCTTGGTCTGATCGGGGAGCGGCGTGAGACCGATAGCTGCAGCCAGCAGCCTATGCACCACCACATCTGCACAACCGCGGCCATACACAGGGGGAGAGGGGAAAAGAGGGGTAGATGGGGATAGATGGCGAGAGAGAGAGAGAGAGAGAGAGAGAGAGAGAGAGAGAGAGAGAGAGAGAGAGAGAGAGAGAGAGAGAGAGAGAGAGAGCCTATGTCCCTTAGTATTTAGAGCTCTCAGTCCTCTCATTCCTCTGTTTTTAGTTTGGTTTCTTCTTTTTCTCCTTCCCTTGGTGGCGGGAGAGAGAGGAGAGAGCGAGAGCGAGAGAGAGAGAGCCTATGTCCCTTAGTATTTAGAGCTCTCAGTCCTCTCATTCCTCTGTTTTTAGTTTGGTTTCTTCTTTTTCTCCTTCCCTTGGTGGCGGGAGAGAGAGGAGAGAGCGAGAGCGAGAGAGAGAGAGCCTATGTCCCTTAGTATTTAGAGCTCTCAGTCCTCTCATTCCTCTGTTTTTAGTTTGGTTTCTTCTTTTTCTCCTTCCCTTGGTGGCGGGAGAGAGAGGAGAGAGCGAGAGCGAGAGAGAGAGAGCCTATGTCCCTTAGTATTTAGAGCTCGCAGTCCTCTCATTCCTCTGTTTTTAGTTTGGTTTCTTCTTTTTCTCCTTCCCTTGGTGGCGGGAGAGAGAGAAGAGAGAGAGAGAGAGAGAGAGAGAGAGAGAGAGAGAGAGCCTATGTCCCTTAGTATTTAGAGCTCTCAGTCCTCTCATTCCTCTGTTTTTAGTTTGGTTTCTTCTTTTTCTCCTTCCCTTGGTGGCGGGAGAGAGAGGAGAGAGCGAGAGCGAGAGAGAGAGAGCCTATGTCCCTTAGTATTTAGAGCTCTCAGTCCTCTCATTCCTCTGTTTTTAGTTTGGTTTCTTCTTTTTCTCCTTCCCTTGGTGGCGGGAGAGAGAGGAGAGAGCGAGAGCGAGAGAGAGAGAGCCTATGTCCCTTAGTATTTAGAGCTCTCAGTCCTCTCATTCCTCTGTTTTTAGTTTGGTTTCTTCTTTTTCTCCTTCCCTTGGTGGCGGGAGCGAGAGGAGAGAGCGAGAGCGAGAGAGAGAGAGCCTATGTCCCTTAGTATTTAGAGCTCTCAGTCCTCTCATTCCTCTGTTTTTAGTTTGGTTTCTTCTATTTCTCCTTCCCTTGGTGGCGGGAGAGAGAGGAGAGAGCGAGAGCGAGAGAGAGAGAGCCTATGTCCCTTAGTATTTAGAGCTCTCAGTCCTCTCATTCCTCTGTTTTTAGTTTGGTTTCTTCTTTTTCTCCTTCCCTTGGTGGCGGGAGAGAGAGAAGAGAGAGAGAGAGAGAGAGAGAGAGAGAGAGAGAGAGCCTATGTCCCTTAGTATTTAGAGCTCTCAGTCCTCTCATTCCTCTGTTTTTAGTTTGGTTTCTTCTTTTTCTCCTTCCCTTGGTGGCGGGAGAGAGAGGAGAGAGCGAGAGCGAGAGAGAGAGAGCCTATGTCCCTTAGTATTTAGAGCTCTCAGTCCTCTCATTCCTCTGTTTTTAGTTTGGTTTCTTCTTTTTCTCCTTCCCTTGGTGGCGGGAGAGAGAGGAGAGAGCGAGAGCGAGAGAGAGAGAGCCTATGTCCCTTAGTATTTAGAGCTCTCAGTCCTCTCATTCCTCTGTTTTTAGTTTGGTTTCTTCTTTTTCTCCTTCCCTTGGTGGCGGGAGAGAGAGGAGAGAGCGAGAGCGAGAGAGAGAGAGCCTATGTCCCTTAGTATTTAGAGCTCTCAGTCCTCTCATTCCTCTGTTTTTAGTTTGGTTTCTTCTTTTTCTCCTTCCCTTGGTGGCGGGAGAGAGAGGAGAGAGCGAGAGCGAGAGAGAGAGAGCCTATGTCCCTTAGTATTTAGAGCTCTCAGTCCTCTCATTCCTCTGTTTTTAGTTTGGTTTCTTCTTTTTCTCCTTCCCTTGGTGGCGGGAGAGAGAGGAGAGAGCGAGAGCGAGAGAGAGAGAGAGCCTATGTCCCTTAGTATTTAGAGCTCTCAGTCCTCTCATTCCTCTGTTTTTAGTTTGGTTTCTTCTTTTTCTCCTTCCCTTGGTGGCGGGAGAGAGAGGAGAGAGCGAGAGCGAGAGAGAGAGAGCCTATGTCCCTTAGTATTTAGAGCTCTCAGTCCTCTCATTCCTCTGTTTTTAGTTTGGTTTCTTCTTTTTCTCCTTCCCTTGGTGGCGGCTCGCGCCGGCGGCCTTCGGCCACCGTCGCTCGCAGCGCGGCCTGCGGCCGCGCGATAGGGGCTGGCAACTACTTTACTTAAGACTCAACAACACAAGGATACATCAACCACGGCTCAAGGAGACCACAAGCACACACACCCGACAACTAGCCCCAGCGACATGGAGAGCCTAATACGCCGTACCGAGGCTCTAGCGCTGGTGAGCTCGTCTACCACGCGCACGTACGTCAGGAGAGAGCAGGTCACGCGAGCTGGTCCGCTCCCGCCTCTTCCAGCAGTACCGTCACATAGCCCTCCAGGAGCTGGAGCGCTGACACGGCTCCGCCAACGATGTCTACAGCTGCAGCCGAATCTATGCTCGCCGACACTGCGCGCATCACGGCGAGGAGCTGGGGGTCCAACACTGTTCCCCGGGCGGGCGCAGGCTGCACTCGCGTCGACACGATGGCGAGATCAGCTGCAGCCATCGCGCAGCGATGAAGGGGATCATGGGGCATCGTGCACGGGCTCGCTAAGCCCCGTAGTACGGAGTGCGAGTCCGTTAGCATCCCCACAGCGATCCCCATCGCCCGCCGCGCGTGCCAGAGCCGACGAAGCGTGGCAACTGGGACCGCCATCTCCACGAGTCGCTCCCGCCCTCGCAGCCGCTCCACCTGCACCCTCGGCGGCATCCGCAGCCCGCCTGGGCGGCGCTGCTCCGACCCCTCACACGGAAAGCCCTCATCGGAGGACTCCGCCCCCCCCGTCTCCGCTGCTTCTGCCCCCCCCTCGACTCCTGTCGGCGAACCCATCGCCATACGGGGGGGAACAAAGGGCGCGGCAGCCCGAGCCATCGGCTGTCGCTGTCCTTCGTACCAGCTCACCGTCGATGCCCCCACCACTGGTGGCTGCCAGCTTGGCAGCGTCCCCATGGTCGGCACATCCGTCGGTGCAACCTGTGTGCTGGGCGCGAGGTGATGTTGGGGCAGCTGCCGGGCCTGGTACCAGGAGGCAGACGGCGGAGGCAGCTGACGATGCTCCTGACGGGGGGGCGGCTGTGGCGCCACGGACACAGGCGCCGGAAGCGGTCGGAACGGCACTTGCAGCGGCACAGAATACGGAGGAGGCACTATCGCGGGCGGAATCTGCGGCGGGGGGCACACGCTCGGGGGCTGAGGCGGTGCTACCGAGCGGAACAGGTTTTCAAGGGTCGCAGCAGCGCGACCCAACCGCCTCTCCGCGGCCGAGCCTCGCCCGTTGCCCCCTCCGGCCCTCCACCCGCGGTGCTGTCCAGACTGCCCACGCTGCCCCTGCGGCGTCCGGCGCTGCTGGGCGGGAGCCGCTTGCGCCCCCCGCTGGGGTGTCCCTCGACGCGGCGGGACCAGCGGGAGCTGCTGCTGCGGAGGCTGCACTGCCCCCGGCTGGTCTTGGTCCGCACGCTCGGAGGCCTTCCGCTCGTGACGTGCGGGGGACGAGCGGCGGCTGCCAGACAGACGCTCTGGGGTCTGCTGGCGGCTCGTTGGCGAGACGGGGACTCCGCGCTCCCAACCGTGGTTCGCGGGCGGTGGGGAACTCTCCCGATCTCGGCGGGGGACGCTCTCCCCCGTGCTCTCCAAATCCAGGGACCGCTCGCGACGGGGACGCCCAGCTCCCACCACATTCCGGGGTGCCTCCATGGACGGCCCAGACGCCTTCCTCAGCCGCCCGTGCGTCGGACTGGTCAGCGAGCGTCGGGCGGAGGGGCAGCACGCAGTGGAAGCCGGGACCAAAGAGGTCGGGGGCGCGGTCGCGGACGGACAGGCGTCTTGTCTCGGGATGGAGGCCCGCTGAACGACTTCCAGCAGGCTGCTAACCGGGCTTTAAGGGAGGGAGGGCAAAGGGAGGTAACTGGCGAGGAAGACAGACGAGACACATCTTATGTACCGGCGAGGATCCAGGACTCATCAACGGAGGAGTCCAGTGCTGCCCTGGAGGAGAGAAATTTGTCACGCAGGCGAGGCAGGAATCCGTCCCCATCGCTCAGATCCCGCGGACAAAGACCTGCGAACCCACAGCCACCTGGCTCCCCCGCCCAGGCTGCCAGAGGGAGTGCGCGAAATACGCGTCCCTCCCGCGCCAGTGGTTCGCCAGATATCCAGACCCCTCGGCAGTTTTCGCCACAGGAGCTGTCATCCAACGAATCCCTGTTCGCCGGGGTGGCGGGATGGGATATCGACCTGCTTTGCGACAGTCGCCAGCCCCCGATTTCCCGCAGAATCCCCCCCAAATTTCGCCAACTCTTCGCCCTAGCACTCCTGACACCTCTGCTACACATCGCACACAACCCATCCAGCCTCGCCGGTTGGCGCCTGTTACTTTTCGTCCCTCGCCTAACCCTTCGCCTGCGCTCGCCCAAGCACCCCGATTGGGCCTCGGTGGAAAAACGACTGCAGCAGTTCCTCGCAGGCGACTGGCAGACGCTGTACCTGTCAGCAATCGATGCTGTGCATAACCCCCCCGCTCCCCGCCACGTGCCGGACTCCATTGGCAGGCAGAAGCGAGCAGAAGGGCTTGTCCGCCGTGGCAGTCTCCGACGTGCCCTGCTGGCACTGGACTCGACCCCGGTCAGCGACTCAACCCCCGACGTCCTCGAGGCGTTGAAATCCAAGCACCCCGCCCCGTTGACCGAGTCAATCGACTGGCCCACCCTCGACGAATCGGAGGCAGGCCCCTCCTTCTCGCAGGAGGCGTTCATTCGCTTGCTGAGTCGTTGCGAAAACGGAGTGGGCGCAGGGCCTTCAGGAATGTGCTTCGAGCACATTCGCGACGCTGCCCTCGCTAATACTTCAGTCGCTAGCAAGCTACACGAGCTCGCACTACGCCTGCTCAAAGGGGATTCCACCGCGGAAATTGCCGCCCTACTCACTGCCAGCCGCCTCATGGCATTTTCCAAGCCTGGAGGCGGTACGCGACCTATCGCCATCGGCGAATGCCTGCACCGCCTCGTGGCGAAGGTGGGCCTCCTCACCATGACAGCACAGGCGCAGACCCATTTCCTCCCGCTGCAGTTTGGGGTAGCAGTTCGCGCGGGTGGCGAGGCGATCATCCATGGCGCCCGCGCTTACACATCTGAATTCCCGACCGCCCTCGTACTCCAGGTCGACGTGTCGAATGCTTTCAACAGCGTCGACAGGGCCGCAATTGTGGCGGGGCTCTACAACTCGCCCCTCCGGCCGCTTCTCCCCTTCGTCAAACTCTCCTACGGAGCACCGTCCCGCCTCTTCTTAGACGCGGGATTCGGCAACGACCCCCTCCTCAGTGCCCGGGGTGTCCGCCAAGGGGACCCTATGGGCCCCCTGCTCTTCGCTGCGGCTTTACACCCTGCACTCCAGGCGACAGCATCAGCGTTCCCTAGTGTGCTCTGCCTCGCATACGCCGACGACATCACACTACTTGGAGAGCCATCGGCGTGTGCGTCAGCATTCACGCATCTACGCCCCTACGCCCCTTGGGCCTCGTGCACAACCCCTCAAAGTGCGCGGCGTGGTCAGCTTTCGAGCCCCCCAGCCCAGTCCTCCCCCCGGGCATTCCCTTCCGCGCCGACGGCCTTCGCGTCCTCGGCAGCCACCTCGGCCCTACTGAAGCCACAGCCGCTTTCCTTCGGGAGCAGCTCGCTGACATGGCCAGACCGCTCCCCGACCTAGCGACCATGGATCCCCAGGCCGCGGGCCTCCTCCTCCACCGCTGCGTCTCACGACGCGTATCCTATCTCACCCGCACCAACCCCCTAGACCCGCTGCCGACCGAGGAATGGTCCAACTGGGGCCAGGAGCTCTTCCATACCCTCCTCCTCTCGTGCAACCTTCAGCTCCCACGGGGTGAACTGGAGCGGTTGCGCACGTGGCAACAGGCCTCTCTGCCCCCCACTCTAGGCGGCCTTGGCCTCGCAGACCCCGCAGTGGAGGGCCCGCACGCCTTCCTCACCAGCGTCACACAGGCCCACCGGTTGCTCATATCCCTTCCTTCGGACCCGACAGGCCCCCTCGCCGCAGCAGCATGCTCCCTGGCCCCTCCCTTCAATGGCCCCTCGCGTCTCCATACCTGGCTGGCGAAATGTGAGTCGGCCCTCCCAGCTCCAGCCCTAGCGCTCCTGCAGGCCGAGCGGGCTGACCCCTCGGACGAACCTCTCCAGCATCGATTGGCCCTGGAGGTGCACGCAGCCCGCTTCGCCAATCAATTGGCTGCGTCACGGGTGATGGACCCCAACCCCCTTAGCGGCCACACCCAGCGGCTCCTCTCCCTCACTGGGTATGGCGCCGGCGACTGGCTCCTCGCCATCCCCCTATTCCCATCTCTTCGGCTGGCGCCGCCTCACTATGCCTTCGCCTTGGCGTTCCGCATGGGCCTCCATGTCCCGGCACCCAGGGTCTGCAACTGTGCGCAACAGGTCGCGATAATCGACCCACGCCTACCAAACCACCTCCTCCGCTGTGGGACAGGACACGGTCGCACCGACACGCACAACGCCCTCCGAGATGAGTGCGTCCGCATGGGGCGAGACGCACAGCTCATTGTCACAAAAGAAACGGCGATCTACAACCCGGTCGACGGCAAGACCGCCGACCTGGCCATACGTGACCGGGACTCGGGGGCGGTCTGGATCTGTGACGTCACGGTCACCGACCCAGTCAGCTCCCGGGACCCGCTAGAGCGCAAAGGCCGCGGTTACATGGCCCGGGAGCAAGCGGACAAGAAGACCGACGAATACCGCCACCGGGCAGCATACGTCGGTTTCTTCCCACTCGCCGTCGAGACGTATGGCTGCCCCTGCGCGGAAGTACCAACCTTCCTCAAACTCCTCGCACACACGGCCGCCCGCCGCCTTTTCAATGCCGACCCCAGCTCCTACCAGGCGGCTAAACTGCTCAGCCAGTTCCGCCAGCGCTGGTCTGTCACCCTCCAGCGGGGTCAAGCCCTCACCTACCTCGGTAAGGTGAATGAGGCTTCGCCACTTGAGGAGCCGCCCCTAGGTGCCCCTGAGGCGGGCATGTCCCTTGGGGACTGCTTCGCGGTCATAGAGCACCCAGGGGAGTAGCCCGGGACTAGAATTAGACCATGAACACCGAGCATGCTTGTACTCACCTTATATGCCTCGCCTGTACCCAGGATCTCCCAGCAATGAAGGACCGTTCGAGAGAGAGAGAGAGAGAGAGAGAGAGAGAGAGAGAGAGAGAGAGAGAGAGAGAGAGAGAGAGAGAGAGAGAGAGAGAGAGAGAGAGAGAGAGAGAGAGAGAGAGAGAGAGAGGTGAAGGTTGATTGGCGAACAGACAAGCAACAGGAGGGGAGAAGCGAGGGAGAGGAGGTGGGAACGTAATAGACCACTCCTGCTGCCACATGTCTCACCGGCATATCGGCGAATGGGCGAGGTGAAGTGGGTGTAGATGGGAGCAGCAAGGCCGTAGTGGTGGTACTCCGGAGGGGCCAGTTGGCCGCTGGGGAAATACACCGCCTGGAGAAAAGTTGGGTTGGGGGGTCCGTGATGCCGAAGTGGAAAGGGGAAGGGTGTGCTGAGAGGGAGTAGAGTAGATGGGGCAGCAAACATGCACCATCACGAGCGGCATGCACCATCAACGTGTTCATGTACCATGCACAAGCGTATCACGCACCTGAGTCATGCAACGAGTGGTGAGGATGCGAATGAGCTTGTTGAAGTATGGGTCAGGGCCCTGTGGGGAGAGAGGCGCAGCGCACACGGGTTGGATAGGGGGGGATGAGGAGCGGAGCAAAGGAGAGGTGGCAATGACGAGAGTGACCCAAGGCAGCCAGATTTGAAAGATCCATATGAAGGCACCACAAGGAACTATCCTCCAGGGCCACCATGAAAGCTGGATGGTCAATCAAGGCCATCGAGAGTCAGGCTAGAGAAGCGAGTAAGAGCAGAAAGAAGCTCACCACAGCCTGGTCGAGCGAGTCAGCCAGGTTCTTGGAGGAGGAGGTGTCAACTGAGATCCCCACTGCCTCTGCTGTCCTCAGCAGTGGCTCAAACATGTTGGGCGACGGGGTGGGGTGCCGCCTGTGTGGGAGGGGTTAAGGGGAAGGTGCAGCACGGGGAGGTGTTAACTGCTTTGAGGCAGCGAAACAGGTGTCAACAGAAATTCTCACCGCCTCTGCCGTGCACAGCAGGGGCTCAAACATGTTGCGCGAGGGGTGGGCGGGGTGCCGCATGCACATGGGGTGCCGCCTGCACATGGGGTGCCGCCTGCACATGGGGTGCCACCTGCACATGGGGTGCCGCCTGCACATGGGGTGCCGCATGCACATGGGGTGCCGCCTGCACATGGGGTGCCGCATGCACATGGGGGCCAACGACGGTGGGGGCGCACTGCATGGAGGTGGAATCAGGGTGGGCTGCTGAGGCCTCAATGTCATTAGCATCTGTCGATTACCACAACACAACGAACCCCCATGGAGTGAGACTACGTGCTTGAGAGCAGAGGGAGCCTGGTTAGGGAAAAAAACTTACGTGGGTTACGAAGCCAGCTGGATAAAAAAAGGCAGCCAGCTAGACGGTTAGCATGGAGACGTGGGGGTGCAGAAAGGACAGAGCACCCTAAACTACACCTGAAATCCGCCCTGATTCTCCATTTGACCTGAGGTTTCACCTGAGCCTCCATGCGACCTGAGTTTTCACCTGAGCAGCGAGCAGGAGGCAAAGTGCTGGAGGATCTTCTCTGCCACGGACACGTTGGCTGCCAGCATGAACTCTTCGATCATGTGGTTGGCCTCGCGCACCAGATACATGCCTGGAGAGGGGGGTGGGGGGTGGGTGGGGGGGGTTATGGTGTATTGGAGATTGACAAGGAAATGAGGGGGGTGGAGA
Organism: Closterium sp. NIES-67; assembly: GCA_027943415.1. Lineage (NCBI taxonomy): Eukaryota > Viridiplantae > Streptophyta > Zygnematophyceae > Desmidiales > Closteriaceae > Closterium > Closterium sp. NIES-67. The sequence goes on along the minus strand of BQMB01001373.1, from coordinate 1,107,635 downwards.
GGCAGAGGAAGGGGAAAGGGATCGTTGGCTGCCAGCATGAACTCTTCGATCATGTGGTTGGCCTCGCGCACCGGGTACATGCCTGGAGAGGGGGGAGAGAGATAGGAAGGGCGCCACTGACAAGTTTTGAGGCGCCTCAAAACGAGGGGGGGGAGAGATAGGAAGGGCGCCACTGACAAGTTTTGAGGCGCCTCAAAACGAGGGGGGGGAGAGATAGGAAGGGCGCCAATGACAAGTTTTGAGGCGCCTCAAAACGAGGGGGGGGAGAGATAGGAAGGGCGCCACTGACAAGTTTTGAGGCGCCTCAAAACGAGGGGGGGGAGAGATAGGAAGGGACTATTTTTGAGGCGCCTCAAAACGAGGGGGGGGAGAGATAGGAGGGACTATTTTTGAGGTGCCTCAAAAATAGACTCCGCATGCCTGGAGAGAGGGGGGAGAGATAGGGAGGGCGCCAAAGAAAAGGCTGAGGAAAGTCAAAGAGCAAAAAAGTCAAAGGTGGGGAAATGGAAGGGCTGCCATCGTCAGTAAATACCATCAACAAGCAGAACACGCAGGCTGGCAGCATGACATGACGAGTCAAGAAGGGGGAGAATGGCAGAGACCGGGGAAGAGTGAGGCAGCGGCGGAGTAAACAACACTGCAGGCACGTCACCATACAGAGGGGCAGAGGGGCGTCGTACCAACGTCGAGGGGGTCGTGTGTCTCAGTGTCGATCTCAAACTTGACTTCCGGTGACGCAAGAGTGAGTGCCCCCCTGTCGATGCGGCGCTGCCGCATCACCTGGTGTGGGGATGGGGCGTGGGGATGGGGATGAGACATGTGAAGAGGGAATGAGATGCGGCATGGCGTGGCATGACTGTGCATAATACAGCATGGTATGGGTTGGCATGAAGTAGCTGGAGTGTGTATGCATGCCATGGCATGGCACAGAATCCTATGATCGTGGCACCTTAGCGAGGCGGTTGAGGTTGCGAAGATCCCTTGTGAGGTCATCATGCATGCGCCTGATGCCATGATAACGTCAGCGGGAGAAGGGGAGGGGGAAAGCAGAGCAAGGGAGCAAAGGATGAGAGCTGCTGGGGGATGAGAGCTAATGGGGGATGAGAGCAGCTGGGGGTTTGAGCTGCTGGGGGATGAGAGCTGCTAGGGGATGAGAGCTGCTGGGGGATGAGAGCTGCTGTGGGATGAGAGCTGCTGGGGGATGAGAGCTGCTGGGGGATGAGAGCTGCTGGGGGATGAGAGCTGCTGGGGGATGAGAGCAGCTGGGGGTTTGAGCTGCTGGGGGATGAGAGCTTCTAGGGGATGAGAGCTGCTGGGGGATGAGAGCTGCTGTGGGATGAGAGCTGCTGGGGGATGAGAGCTGCTGGGGGATGAGAGCTGCTGGGGGATGAGATCTGCTGGGGGATGAGAGCTGCTGGGGGATGAGAGCTGCTGGGGGATGAGAGCTGCTGGGGGATGAGAGCTGCTGGGGGATGAGAGCTGCTGGGGGATGAGAGCTGCTGTGGGATGAGAGCTGCTGGGGGATGAGAGCTGCTGGGGGATGAGAGCTGCTGGGGGATGAGATCTGCTGGGGGATGAGAGCTGCTGGGGGATGAGAGCTGCTGGGGGATGAGAGCTGCTGGGGGATGAGATCTGCTGGGGGATGAGAGCTGCTGGGGGATGAGAGCTGCTGGGGGATGAAAGCTGCTGGGGGATGAGAGCTGCTGGGGGATGAGAGCTGCTGTGGGATGAGAGCTGCTGGGGGATGAGAGCTGCTGGGGGATGAGAGCTGCTGGGGATGAGAGCTGCTGGGGGATGAGATCTGCTGGGGGATGAGAGCTGCTGGGGGATGAGAGCTGCTGGGGGATGAGAGCTGCTGGGGGATGAGATCTGCTGGGGGATGAGAGCTGCTGGGGGATGAGAGCTGCTGGGGGATGAGAGCTGCTGGGGGATGAGAGCTGCTGGGGGATGAGAGCTGCTGGGGGATGAGAGCTGCTGGGGGATGAGAGCTGCTGGGGGATGAGAGCTGCTGGGGGATGAGAGCTGCTGGGGGATGAGAGCCGCTGGGGGATGAGAGCTGCTGGGGGATGATAGCTGCTGGGGGATGACAGCTGCTGGGGGATGGGACGTAAGATAAGGTAGTGTGGACGTATAGATGCATGCCCATCACTCACCCATCATCCATGCATGCATGCCCATCACTCACCCATCATCCATGCATGCATGCCCATCACTCACCCATCCGCCATGCATGCATGCATGCCCATCACTCACCCATCATCCATGCATGCGTGCCCATCAATCACCCATCCGCCATGCATGCATGCATGTCCATCACTCACCCATCCGCCATGCATGCATGCATGCCCATCACTCACCCATCATCCATGCATGCATGCCCATCACTCACCCATCCGCCATGCATGCATGCATGCCCATCACTCACCCATCATCCATGCATGCATGCCCATCACTCACCCATCATCCATGCATGCATGCCCATTACTCACCCATCCGCCATGCATGCATGCATGCCCATCACTCACCCATCATCCATGCATGCATGCCCATCACTCCCCCATCATCCATGCATGCATGCCCATCACTCACCCATCCGCCATGCATGCATGCATGCCCATCACTCACCCATCATCCATGCATGCATGCCCATCACTCACCCATCATCCATGAATGCATGCCCATCACTCACCCATCCGCCATGCATGCATGCATGCCCATCACTCACCCATCATCCATGCATGCATGCCCATCACTCACCCATCATCCATGCATGCATGCCCATCACTCACCCATCCGCCATGCATGCATGCATGCCCATCACTCACCCATCATCCATGCATGCATGCCACTCGCCCATCATCCATGCATGGTGTCATCCATCTGCCACTCACTCATCATCCATGCGCGCCTGTGCCTCCACATAGGACAGCGCAGCAGCGGATTTAATGATGCTCTTGGTGAACCGCACCGCCACGATCTCCGCCTCGGGGGTCATCTCCTGGTGGGGTGCGGATGGGAAGGAATGGGAAAAGAGGGATGGGGTCATCTCGCTTGATGCTGCTCTTGGTGAACCGCACCGCCACGACCGCAGGCAGGCGCATCATAACGAGCTGTACACATGCCAGAATGTGCTACCTTTGAGTCAGCTCAAAAGTCAGATTGTGCTCCTGACAGTAAGCCATGCTGTCAATGCCAGTGGCAGAAGCAGCAGAAGTGGTATCTGTGACATGATGCACTCATGGTGGGTCAGTGACTGGCATGCACTCACGCATGATGCACTCATGGTGGGTCAGTGACTGGCACGGAAACAGCCCGAGCTGATATGCACTGACACAGGAATGAGAGCAATATGTTTCTAGCGACGGCAGCACTAACCCATATACAGGAGAACGCCAATCGCTCCACACCGCCGCGGAGGGAACAGATGTCTGGGCGGGGTTGGGACGATGGGCAACAAAGTGGGAGGGTGCGAGTATGGTGTGAGGTGGGCACATGTGTGAGTATGGTGGGAGGATGGATGGATGCATGCAAGAGTGCAGCGATCAGTGATGCACTAACAGCGCCTTCCACCCAAACGCACGAACGCCAAAAGCACAGACGCCAAAGGCACTTCACCCTACCACCCTATCATCCACCACACCCCACCGTTGCATCTCGCTCTCCTCTAACTTACCTTCGGTCAATGGTTTCGGCAGCATGTCGATGCGGCGCTCCACCAGGTACACGGACGTGCCTCGCTGCGACGCCTCTATGTCCAGCGGCGTGCCGGGCAGCACGAAATTGGTCACGTCCGCAATGTCTGGGGGGGGGGGGGGCGAGGGGGCGAGGGGGCGAGGGGAAGAGGGGGCGAGGGGACGAGGGGGCGAGGGGGCGAGGGGGGGAGGGTGATAGGAGGGAAACGATTTTTGGGGCGCCTCAAAAATAGACCCCTCACGCAGGGGGGCGAGGGGGGGAGGGGGGGGGGGGGGTAATAGGAGGCAAACGAGGTAGCTGATATGGAGAGGGTGCTGGAAGGAAGGGGACGAAGTGGAGGAAGCAGCATCGCAAGACAGAGCAATAGGCGCGGAAACACTCATTTCCAAAGTAATAAAAGATTGCTGAGAAACGTTTTGTGCTCCCTTCCCCCCACTCTCCTCTCCCCCCCCCTCTCCCCCACCTCTCTAATAGAAGCGTTACACCTGTTCAATATATTGCCGCCCATTTCATCAATAAGCACACACACGTGGATACAGAAACGTATGAATGCCAATGTCGAAGTTGCCATTTTTTAGGCGCCTCAAAAGTCGTGTTCAATATATTGGCGCCCATATCATCAATAAGCACACACGCGTGGATACAGAAACTTATGAACGCCAACGTTTTGAGGCGCCTCAAAACTCAACGTCAAAGTTGCCATTGGGGAGCGGCACGCAGTGCAGAGCGTCGTCGATGTCCCTGCAGTGCAGGCAGCCCATGGGATCCACACTGAACACACACACACACACACACACACACAGACACACACACACACACACACACACACACACACACACACACACACACACACACACACACACACACACGTGCCTCACATGCGGAGACTCACGGTAAGATGGGTACTTACGGACTCCCACGTCGAAATTCCCGTTAGGGAGAGGCACGCAGTGCAGAGCGTCGTCGATGTCCCTGCACCCGATGGGGTCCACACTGAACACGCGCACGTGCCTCAAGTCCTCCCGCTTGCTCTTCGGGTCGGTCACGTCCGCAGCGGACACGGACCAGGGAAGAGGCGGCAAGCACGCCAGCACTTGCTGGGAGAAGGGGCGCGCGTCAATGTCATTCTCCATCAGCAGCAGCTGGAAGGAAACAAAGGGTGGGGTGGGTTGTGGAGGATGATGAGGGCGGGCTCGTAGCATCGGTGACGTCAGCAGGGGACACGGACCAGGGGAGAGCCAGCAGGCACGCCAACACTTGCCAGCACAGGCGCGTCAGCAGCAGCTGGGGGAGGAGGGCAGAGGGGGAGGAGGGCAGAGGGGGAGGAGGGCAGAGGGGGAGGAGGGCAGAGGGGGAGGAGGGAAGAGGGGGAGGAGGGCAGAGGGGGAGGAGGGCAGAGGGGGAGGAGGGCAGAGGGGGAGGAGGGCAGAGGGGGAGGAGGGCAGAGGGGAAGGAGGGCAGAGGGGGAGGAGGGCAGAGGGGGAGGAGGGCAGAGGGGGAGGAGGGCAGAGGGGGAGGACGGGACATTCCTTCACAAAGGTGGACGTCCCTTCAAGCTCATTTCTCCCCACCTCTTTCTCTACCCCTCACGTCCCACTCCCCACCTCTTTCTCTACCCCTCACGTCCCACTCCCCACCTCTTTCTCTACCCCTCACGTCCCACTCCCCACCTCTTTCTCTACCCCTCACGTCCCACTCCCCACCTCTTTCTCTACCCCTCACGTCCCACTCCCCACCTCTTTCTCTACCCCTCACGTCCCACTCCCCACCTCTTTCTCTACCCCTCACGTCCCACTCCCCACCTCTTCTTTCTTCCCTCGGTCTCCTACCTGTCGGGCTGCCAGCCTCTTGATTTCCCTTGTTTTGTGTTTCCCCCCCCCCCTCCCATTCCCCCTTCCCTTCCCCAAAGCTCCTCCCACCTTTTCAACCTCCTACACCCCCTCCCCCTATTGTTAATCCTCCCTCACCTCGCTCTCTGTCTCCCTGTCGCCGATGTCCCCCAAGGTCTTCACATAGTGCCCCGATGGGAACGCGCTGTCAGGCTGCCAGCTGTCGATCGCCACTAGGATGCGCTTGCCCATCAGCTGGGCGGCCTGCCTCGTCTCGACGCGGATGCGCGGCACCCTGCGGTCGGCAGCCACGAAGAGAGCTCGGACCAACGCGCCTGCTGAGGCTGGGGCCGTGCGCATGGGGGCCAGGGAACCTGCATAGCTGGAGGGTGTGGGGGAGAGATAGAGGGGAGAGATAGAGGGGAGAGATAGAGGGGAGAGATAGAGGGGAGAGATAGAGGGGGGAGATAGAGGGGAGAGATAGAGGGGAGAGATAAAGGGGGGAGATAGAGGGGAGAGATAAAGGGAGAGATAGAGGGGAGAGATAGAGGGGAGAGATAGAGGGGAGAGATAGAGGGGAGAGATAGAGGGGAGAGATAGAGGGGAGAGATAGAGGGGAGAGATAGAGGGGAGAGATAGAGGGGAGAGATAGAGGGGAGAGATAGAGGGGAGAGATAGAGGGGAGAGATAGAGGGGAGAGATAGAGGGGAGAGATAGAGGGGAGAGATAGAGGGGAGAGATAGAAGGGGGAGATAGAGGGGAGAGATAGAGGGGGGAGATAGAGGGGAGAGATAGAAGGGGGAGATAGAGGGGAGAGATAGAGGGGGGAGATAGAGGGGAGAGATAGAGGGGAGAGATAGAGGGGAGAGATAGAGGGGAGAGATAGAGGGGAGAGATAGAGGGGAGAGATAGAGGGGAGAGAGGAGTGCGAGGCGTGACAGGAGTGACACTTGACTGGAGAGGAATGCACAGAGCACCACACAGCAAGCCCTCCCACTGCACTTCGCCTTCCCCCCGCACTCACGTGCGCCAGTTGCGCTTGATCACCCCAACCACTTTTGACGCCTCAAAAGCACAAGCGCACCACCAGGCAACTCATAAGCACAAGCAACCTCAAAATCACAAGCCACACCAGGCAACCTCAGAAGCACAAGCGCACCACCAGGCAACTCATACACTTTCCCGCCCATCAAATCCCCACTCACGTGCGCCAGTTGCGCTTGATCACCCCCACCACTCGCCCTGTAGGCCGTGCCAGCTCCGACGGTCCCTTCCTCCCCTCATCCCCTCCCCCTCCCCCTCCCCCTCCCCCGCCCTTCCCCCCACCTCCGCCATCCCCCTCCCCCTTGCCCTCGTCCCCCTTGTTTAGGGAGAGGGACGCAGCAGCAGAGGAGAGAGAGGAAGGGGCGTCGTCGGCAGAGGCGGGGGGGAGGCCCACCGAGTCCTCCTCGCCCTGCTCCTCAGCTGGTGTGGGTAGCACGGGAGAAAGGAGAGAGGGAGAAGACATAGTGAGGGAAAGTCTAATCTTCAAAGAGTTGCTACATGTGGGAAGGAAGGGGCGTCGTCAGCCGAGGCGGGGGGAAGGCCCACGGAGACGAGACCTCCTCGCCCTGCTCCTCTTCTGGTGTGGTTGGTGGTCACAAGAACAGGGAACGAGGGAGATGGAGAGGGGAAGAACGGGAGGGGGAGCAGAGCAGGGAGAGCAAGGCGCATTGCCAGCAGAGGAACATTTAGTGTGGGAGAGAAAGAGAGAAAGAGAGGAAGAGAGGAAGGCCCACTGAGTGCCCAACCCCTGCTCCTCTGCTGTGGTGGTTGAACGAGAGGAACATGGGAAGTGGGAGGGGGCAAGGGGGGGAAGGGGGGAGCATCACAGGAGAGTTTTGAGGCGCCTCACAACGAGGGTAAGGGGGAGAAGGGGGGAGAATCACAGGAGAGTTTTGAGGCGCCTCAAAACGAGGGTAAGGGAGGGAAGGGGGGAGAATCACAGGAGAGGAAACAGAACTGGAAGGAGAGAAAACGACCAGGTCGAGGAAAGAACAGTTTAAGCCTCCTAAACAACAGAAGGTAAGACAAAAGAAAGGTACCCGGCCCCGTTGCTCACCAGCAACATCATTGTGGTCTACGTCTCTCTCCCTCAGCGCCCCACTGGTCGGTTCCTTCCACTGCTCCCTCCCTCGACAGCAGCCCCACAGTCACCACATCCCCATCCGTCTACCACACCCTGTAAAGCCCTGACGGTCAACACAGGTAAGAAAAGAGAAAGAGAGACAAGAGCATCCCACCCCAGAACTCACCAGCAGCGTCCCTTGCCCTCAGCGTGCCACTAGTCAATTCCTTCCACTGCTCCCTCGGCAGCAGCCCCACAGCCAGCACATCCCCATCCCTTCACCCCACCTTTGACAAGACTCAAGCACCACACCACTGGTGCACCAGAACGAGAGAGAGAGAAACCAAAACTAGAAGAGTACCTCGCTCCCCTGCTCACCAGCAGCGCCTGCTCACCAGCAGCGCCTGCTCACCAGCAGCGTCATCGTGGTCATCCTCTCTCCCCCTCAGCGCCCCACTCGTCGGCTCTTTCCACTGGTCTGTTGGCAATAACTCCACAGCCACCACGTCCCCATCCACCACACCTTTGGAAAAAACCTTAGATCACAGCAGGAACCCCCGGTGCTCACCAGCAGCATCATCGTGGTCGTCCTCCCTCTCCCTCAGCGCCCCACTGGTCGGCTCCTTCCACTGGTCTCTTGGCAATAACTCCACCGCCACCACATCGCCATCCACCGCGCGGTTCATATCGCATCTGCCTATAACGAGGATCTCGTCCCCCAGGGACTCGGACCCCACAAACGCCTCGAAGCAGTTGTAGCGGCTGACTCGCAGCTTGCCCTGGTGATACACCCCGCGCTGCAGCCCCGCTGTTATGGCCGACATGGGCTTGTGCTGAATGAGGAGAGGGAGGCAGAGAGGGGTGAGATACAGGGCAAGAAAGTGGGTGCAGCGACACCACCTCAATTGCTGAGGTGTATTTTGAGTCGACTCAAAATACACCAGGGCAAGAAACTGGATGCAGCGACACCACCTCAATTGCTGGTAACATTCACCAGACCGCACATGTGTATCCCATCCATCCCACAGGACGACATTACCACCCCACCACTCACATCAGTGTAAATCCTTTTCCTCTTGCTCCGTGATACATTCGTCCGGAGCCCACGGTTCTCCTCCTCCCTAGCCGCCTTATCCCCCTCCCCGCCCTCCCCCTCCTCCCCATCCCCCGCGCTGACCACCAGGTCCATCAGCTCCACACTCCCCAGTGACGCCACATACTCGCGCACTCTCATCGCCTTCATGCCGCCCGCCACCGCCTTCGCCAGGTTGGCTCTGTCGTCTGTTATGAGGACGACCGGCACTTTGCCGCCCAGGTGCTGCTGGTACCACTGCGCTGCCACCCGGATGGCTGGACGGAGTGTGGGCAGGCAGAGGTAGCGGAGCAAAGCGACGGTGAAGAAAATGGGGAGAGGTTGAAAAGCCAGGAAAAGCTGGGGAACGCTGGGAAAAGCCAGGAAACGCCAGGAAATTCCAAGAAGCGCCAGGAAAAGTCAGGAAAGGGCAGGAAACGCCAGAAAAGGCCAGGAAAGGGCAGGAAAGGGCAGGAAAATCCAGGCAAGAAAAGTAGGAGGTGAGAAGGAAGATGACGGAGCAGCTTTCATCCTCACCACACCAACGTTTCCCCAAGCACTAGCCCCGCCTCTGTTGGCTCAACAGACATTCCCATTTCCCTTAGTGGGGGCAGCAGGGCGCTCACCTCGGTCATTCCTGTCATTGGGGCTTTCCCCCGGCTCCCCCTTTATGAACGTGTCCCTGGCGCGCCCAGCACGCATCGGGGGGGGGAGGGAGGGGCGGGGGGAAAGGGGGGGGGGGAAGGGGCGGGGGGGAAGGAGAATTAGAAAGGAAGTGGGATGGGGAAAGGGGGAATGGAGACGGAGCAAGGAGGTTGAATTTGGAGGGGAATGGGACGAGAAGGTTGGGCAAATGATGATGGCAATCGGTAAGCCAGCCAGGTGAAGATGCAGAGAGGGAATGCACCCACTTGAACATGCGGCTCCTCTTGTAAGTCGCCTCAGGACAAGAATGCAGCAATGCTCGCACTCACTTGTGGTGCTCGTTGGAGAAGACGAAGAAGCGCCGGTTCTCATCCGCCACGAGCGCCCTGAGGCGGCCATGCACCGCCACGTTGCGGCTCTTCACCTCATCTAACACCACCGACAGCACCACCACGTTGCTGATGGCGGTGTTCTCTAATAGGTCGATCTGATGACGGCGAGGACGGAAGGGGCAAGGGGGGGTGGCAGGGGAGAGGGTATGGGGGGATGCCCCAACAACTTCAGCTCCTCCTATACCACTGACAGCACCACCGACAGCCGACAGCACCACCGACAGCACCACCACCTTGCCGATTGCCACGTTCTCCAAGAGGTCAATCTGCGGCTGGGATGGCAGGGATAACGTCTTGTCTAAGCTAGGACCTAGCCCCTGTTGGCATTCTAGCATGAGCGCTCTGCTTTCATGCACAGGGCTCACCTGGTGCAGGGCGACGTTGGTGTCTATAACGAGGATGGGTTCGTTGTTCGGCGAGAGGCGAGCGGAGTCCTTGTCGCAGGAAGTGGCGGGCGAATTGGCGCAGGGCAGCACGCCACAGGGAATGTCGTCGCGCAGATAGTGCTCCCGCACCACCTGGCGTCGCAACAGCGGATGTCGTTGAGGAGAAAATGAGGGGGTAGGGATGGGATGGAGAGAGCGGGAGAGGGAAACGAACGGAGATTACTAATGCGTTGGGGCTTGGCGCAGGGGAGCACGCCACAAGGAATCCCGTCGCGCAGATAGTGCTCCCGCACCACCTGATGCGGCAGCAGCGAGGGTGGCGTTAACAAGAAAGAAACGGGCAGAAGGTCATGGAGGGGGCGGGAGAAGGAAAGAAGGGAAATGTTACGAATTAGGGCTATGGCGCATACGAGGAAGTCAAAAGGAATTTCGGCGCGCAGGCAGCGCTCGTGGACCACCTAATCACCCCCAGGAGAGGGATACACTGTATGTGGACGGGAAGCGAATGTAAGGCTTACTGGAAAGGAAATTGCTATGTCAGGAATCCCTAAGAACCCTGAGAATCACGCCCAAATACTTTATAGCAATTCTGCCGTCCTTTTTAACGTTCAGTGATGATTACGAGAGGTTGAGTCACGATGCGGGATCTCTTCGCTCCGCACAACCCTGAACCTCCTACCCTCAAACCCTGAATTCCTGTCCACGGAAACGCGTTTCCGCCAGGCCTACCTGTACGATCACTATGAGGAAGGCCGGTACAACTAGTGATGCTACTGTAATGCGCTATTTATCCAGAATTTCCATTTCCCTGCATGCAATCACTGGCTGCACTCGAAGCTGCTTATAACGCGAATCCTAGTGATACCCCGCGCCATGGCTATGACTATAGAACGCGAGTAGTGAGCCGCTACTAGCACTGCTATTCCCACTACGCACTTCTACTTCCACTGCGCACTACTTCCACCACGCACCCGCTGTATGGCTCCTTTGCGGGTCTTGCGTACGAACTGCTTATGATGAAGCATCGCGACGGAAGTTCGCGGCTTATCGAGATATCAGCCACGTCACTTTAGGCGGGATAACCGTTGTCGAAACAAAAATGGGTATCGAGCGCCGAAGGCTTACTCTTCGCTGACTTTCAAATGAAGCTTTTGTGCAGTGCGACTAATAAATGGACGGACTAATGACTGGAGTGCCATTAGCAAAGCACTTCGATCAGCAGGAAGCACACGCCAATGGTTTTCTAGAGAGTGATTCGCTGCACGGATATATCAACTAGAACGGAATTTGAGTACACTTTACAAATATTTGTTACAGAATGTCAGGCACTTGGCAAAAAATGCGCCTGGGCTTGGGATAGCAAAATGATGGACGGACGCGATTGATATAGGCAAGTTCAAGGGCCAGGATCCTGGACGAACCAGCTGATTGTGCCGAAGGCGGGAAACTCCTTGTGGTGGACCCCTTCTTGGAGGGTCGTCGTCACTGTGTCTCTGACATTTCAGAGATGTCACACAGCCAAATCAATGTCGAAGCAGGTCAGAATCAAGGTCGAGGCAAACCAGCAGCTTCGGACCTCCTTGGTTTGGTGAAGCCCCTGAGCTCACGAACTTTACAGAGCTGGCCAGATCCAAGCCTTTCTGATGGGCCTTTTCTAGGGACCACTGCTTTCTGAATTCTGCTGGTGCTTGGCTGTCTTGCAAGATTCAGCTTTCCTGAAGCCAGCCTAGAAGTTTGCTCAGGCAGTATTAGTTTCCTGCTCCACTGGATCCGCGGGTCCTCGGCTCCATGTTTGTGAACCCTTGTCCTTGACGGTCTGAAACAAGGACGGTCTAGAATACGTCTGCTGTTTTGTAGATTTTAGTAGGCTAGATTATTGTGATCGCTGGCGAGTCGTGTAGCATAGATCGGTATGGAGCCGGAGAGAGTTGGGTCCGGGAGAGGCCCGGACGGTCAGCAGCAAGTCCTCGAGATGTCCGCCGTTGATCTTGGTGGCGACGAGGGGTAAGTGCTGACGTGGCAGGTGGTCGACATTATACGCACAGTGCATAAGATTCATCTGAGGAGGACAAGTTTTCAACGCATTCCCAGTAGAAGTTGATTAACGCGATCAGTAAATTCAACCCTGTAGTTAGGACCAATTTTTAGAATGAAATGACGATAGGGTATGTTTCTCTTTTTTTTCCCCTTTCATTAATTTCGATTTCTCGTCTTCAGGAGATCCATGGAGGATGGTCAGGGAATGGACGAGGCTCCACCTGTCAGCGTCGTGAGGGAGAGGGAGTCCAAGCTCGAGCTTTTCGAGAGCGACCCTCTCGTCGATGCTGTCGGCGTGAGAAGGTACGAATAACTCCACTTCTTTCCATTCCGCTTCCCTTCCCAATCCTCCGTCATTTCGTTTCTTTCTTTTAGTATCTTTCAAACTCTGGCTAATGAGGTTTGACCGGCACGTGCAGGATGGCTGGTCAGCATCCCATGAGTCCCCGCGGCGGTGACGGTGATGAGATGCACGTTCACCGGGGTTCCGACAGGGTATGTCCACTCCATTAATACCTGAACCTGGGTTGAGAGCAATCGTACTAAGGTTAATTTGCTCAAGGATGAGGCACATGAGATGGATTATCTGTTTTGGAACGTAATGTGGCTAAACGCACCTGATCGCTTCTTGTCTTGTGCAGAGTATGAAAGTAGCGAAGCTGGGTACACTAACCGGCGTGTACATCCCGTGCGTTCAAAACATTCTCGGAATTATCTTCTACATTCGTCTTTCCTGGTACGTACAGCGAACGGCTCCCTGACGTTCCCGTTATCTCCACTTGTGCCACTCAATCAACCATCAGGTTGTTCAGTCGCCGGGTTACTCGATAGTTATATGCTCACGCCTAGTTTTCCCTGCCTTTCTCACGCTGCTTCACGCATTACATTCCCTCACGCGCTTTTCCCTCGCTGTGTCCGCGTGTTCGTATGCGGCCAGGATTGTGGGCATTGCGGGAATCGGCCAGAGCCTGCTGCTGGTTGCGCTGACGTGCCTCAGCACAGTCCTCACCGGCTTCTCCCTCTCTGCCATCGCCACCAACGGCGCCATGAAGGTGAGAGCTAGCGAGTTCACGGGTCATACGGGGAAAGAGCTAGTCCAGAGTAGTCGAAGAACTTGGAAACGATACGGACCATTTCATCGAGAAGAGGAATCGAGGAGTGAATCGTTACGCGCTCTTCTCTCTCAACCCCGCCCAGTCCCCTTCTGGCGGTGGCATGTAGAGTCGAGATGAGGAGTGGAGTCCCTTCCTGAGCCGCTTCTTTTCGTTGTGTGTGCTGCAGGGAGGCGGCCCCTACTATCTGATAGGGCGAGCGCTGGGGCCTGAGGTGGGAGTGAGCATAGGGCTCTGCTTCTTCCTCGGCAATGCAGTCGCTGGCTCCCTGTGAGTGCTCCACACAAGTCCTTCCAGCCGCTGTAGCTTTTCCTCAGTAGACTCTGGAATCTTGCCATCGCAAGCTGATTTACTCGCTTCTGAGTGCGCCTCTCACTCGCCCAACGTGTCCCTTCGTCTTGCTGCGCCGTCCTCTTGCGCAGATACATTCTTGGTGCGGTCGAAACGCTGCTGGATTGGCTCCCCCAAATGTCCCTCTTTCCACGTGAGTTGCCCCCTGGCCCACCCTACCCACCTACCCACCCTATTGCACAGCTCCCCGTGTCCTTCCGCTCTCCCCTCCATCCTCCACCCGTTCCGTTCCCCATGTACCCGGTATGTCCGGGGTCAGTGGTCGGTCGTTGAGTCAGCTTCTCCCGCGCCCTTTCCCCACATGCCCTGTACCTTCTCTCACGCGCCCCACAGCGGAGCAGGTGACGTTTGGCCTGAACTCAACGACCAACTCGACGGTGGAGCTGGCGTCGACGGCCGACATGCAGGTGTACGGGGTGATCGTCACCGTCGTGCTCTGCATCGTCGTGCTCGGGGGAGTGCGCGTTGTCGTGCGCGTCGGGCCGCTCTTCCTCGTGCCCTCCATCCTCGCTATTATCTGCATCTTCATTGGGATTATCGTGGCGCCCCGCAGTGGTTCTCCAGGTACTGTTCCGTCCTTCCCCTCTCTTCCTCGTGCCCTCCATCCTCGCTATGATCTGTATCTTCATTGGTATTATCATTGCGTCCCCGAGTGGTAGCCCAGGTACTGTCGCCTCGCCTCCCTCACCCCTCCTCTACACCTTTCTGCTGTGCTCTGACACTTGTCATCCCCTGCTGCCTGTTAACCTGAACAACCATCCACAAGTATGATCAACCATGTGGGACGTGTGCTTATGTGCGTCTGCGCATGTGTGCTTCTTCACGTGTGTGTGTGTGTGCGTGTGTCGGTGTGTGTGTGTGTGTCGGTGTGTGTGCGAATGGGCAACCGCAGAGGGGCTGACTGGGCTGAGCACCAGCACGCTGTCGAGCAACTGGGCGTCGGACTACCAGAAGACCAACGCCAACGGCATTCCCCATGAGAATGGCAACTTCGACTGGACCTTCACGTGAGCCCCATGGCCTTGCCTTCCACCCTCACACGCAACGCACCCTTCCTTCCAGCCCTTTCTCGTTCCGTCCACACCCACCTTGTTTTGAGGCGCCTCAAAACCAGCCCTTTCTCGTTTCATCCACACCCACCTTCCCGTCCCCGCTGCCCCGCTGTCAGCTGCTAGGACTGTTCTCTGTCACACTTGCTGTTTATCGCACTGCATGCCGTTTCAACCTCATGCCTCAGAGATCTCCCTCCGTCAACCCCCCCCCTCCGCTCTTTCTTTTCCTTCCCCGTCCCTCCCTCCCTCCTACCCCCCCCCCCCCCCCTGTATTCCTGTAGTCAGCTGCTGGGTCTCGTTTACCCCGCAGTGATGGCGGCAGCAACCGGCCGGCGTCCCTCAGGCACACACAGAAGTCGGTTCGTTCCCTCTCATCCCTCCCCATACTCCCCCCTCTCCCCCCTTCCCTGGTCCCCCCTGCAGTCAGCTGCTGGGTCTCTTCTACCCCGCCGTGACGGGCATCATGGCGGGTAGCAACCGGTCCGCCTCGCTCAAGGACACGCAGAAGTCCATCCCTATCGGAACCCTCTGGGCCATCGGCACCACCACTCTGCTCTACGTCTTTGCTGTCTTCATGTTTGGATCTGTGGCGCTAAGGGACCTGCTGCTCACTGACAGGTGAGATGAGGGGAGAGGGAGGGAAGGGAAGGCGAGCGGAAGGGATGAAGCTAGGGGTTTGGAAGGGGATTGGAAGCGTGTGTGATCTGGCCGTCTGACGTTGCTCTACGCCTTCAAGGACTTCATGTTCGGCTCTGTGGCGGCAAGGGACCTGCTGCTCACTGGGGAGAGAGTGGGAAAGGGTGGTGGTGGGAGAGGGGAGTGGGGAATCGAATGTGTTACTGACGGACTGCTGAAGGGGGAGAGGGACAAGGGCCCAGGCTCCTATGGTGCATAAGCAGCAGCAGGGCCTCATGAGCACCGGCCTATTCTTCCCTCCCCTCCTTTCCCTCCCCCTGTCTCTCTCCTTCCAGCCTGCTCACAGCCACGCTGGCCTGGCCGTCCCCTGCAGTGGTCTACATCGGAATCATCCTCTCCTCTCTAGACACCGCCATACAGAACCTCATGAACGCTACTCCCTTCCCCCCCCCCTCCCCGCCTGCTCTGTTACCCCTTCTCCCCTGTCTTCCCCATCACTCCATCTCTTTCAACAGGCTGCTCACTGCGACCCTAGCCTGGCCGTCCCCTGCGGTGGTGTACATCGGCATCATCCTCTCCACGCTGGGCGCCGCCATGCAGAACCTCATGAGCGCGCCTCGCCTGCTCACAGCCATCGCCAACGACGACATCCTGCCCATCCTCGACTGGTTCAAAACAGAGGAGGGCCAGGAGCCGTACCTTGCCACGCTCTGCACGCTGCTCATCTGTGCGGGCTTTGTGTGCATTGGAGACGTGGATTATGTGACGCCCGTCATCACCATGTTCTTCCTGCTGTGTTATCTCGGGGTGAATTTGTCGTGCTTTCTCCTGGATCTGCTGGATGCGCCCTCGTGGCGGCCCCGCTGGAAGTGGCATCACACGCTCACCGCCCTTGCTGGAGCTGTCCTCTGCATTGGTAAGGCTCAAAACGCCTCGAAACGGCTCTTCTAGACTCGTAGCATTATGTGGCGATCTGGGGGTGAATCTTTCGTGCTTTTTGTTCGATCTGCTGGATGCGCCGCTGTGGCGGGCCCGCCGGAAGTGGCATCACACGCTCACCGCGCTTGCAGGGGCTATCCTCCGCGTTGGTAAGTGCCAGATCTTTCGTTCCCTTGTATGCTTGCACTTCCGCATTTCCATGGCGCCTTTATCCACCTGAGCTGTCATCCTACTCTCCTATCATCCTGGTCTCCTGTTTTCCTCCTCCCGCCACCGCCTTGCAGTGTCTTCGCGCGTCTTGCCTTGTCATCACCTGCTACGTTAAATGACACCACCCATCCCTCTCTTTCGACACGACTCCCCCCTCCCCCCTCCCCCACCCCTCCACCCCACCCCTCCCCGCTCCCCCTGCCCTCCCTGCAGCGATCATGTTGATGATATCGTGGTTCTTCACGCTGCTCTGCCTGCTGCTGGCGGTGCTCATCTACTACTACGTCAGCCTCAAGGGCAAGGCCGGCGATTGGGGTGACGGCTTCAAGTCCGCCTATCTGCAACTCGCCCTGCGCTCCCTCAAGTTCCTCGGAGGTGTGTTCTCTTCCTCCTTAGGTATGTTCAAGACTTTCTTTTCACCTGTTGCCTATGCTAGAATGTAAGTGCTGTAGTCGCCTACATCAAAGCTGGCGACTGGGGCGACGGCTTCAAATTCCTCAAGCTTGTCGGGGGTACGTGCAGTTTTTCTGGGTACCCCATCCCGCTTACATCTGTGAGCCGTGGTGCATCTGTGTCTAAACCGCGCCCTTCCTCATCCCGCATCCATTCTTCCCTGCCATTCACCCTTCCCTTTCCCCAGCGAGTCAGGTGCACCCCAAAAGCTTGTACCCCATCCCCCTCATCTTTTGCAATCCATGGGCCATCCTGTGTCTGAACTGCACTCCCTCACCCTCTATTTCTTCACCCTACCCCTAACCCCATCCTCACCCCCACCCTGCTCCCTCCTCCACCCACCCACTCTCTTTTCCCCCTTCACCTCCCCCAGCGAGTCAGGTGCACCCCAGAACTGGTACCCCATCCCGCTTATCTTCTGCAAGCCGCGAAGCGGCTTGTCTCTGAACTTCACTCCCCATCCCGCCTCTCCGTGTCTTCCCCAAACAACACCCCCCCTCTCCCCTTCCCCTCCCCCAGCGAGTCAGGTGCACCCCAACCCAAGAACTGGTACCCCTTTCCTCTCATCTTCTGCAAGCCGTTTGGAACGTCACTCCCCATCGCGCCTCTCTGTGTCTTCCCCACCCCCCCCCACCCCCCTCCCCTCCCCGTTCTCCCCCTCCCCCAGCGAGTCAGGTGCACCCCAAGAACTGGTACCCCATTCCGCTCATCTTCTGCAAGCCGTGGGGCATTCTGCCCCCCGACATGCCGTGCCACCCCAAGCTGGCGGACTTCGCCAACTGCATGAAGAAGAAGGGGCGCGGAATGACCATCTTCGCCACCATCCTCGAAGGCAGATTCAGGTGCGCCTCAGCCCAGCCGTGACAGAGTCTAGTCAACAGTTACACAGACACATGCTGTGCCACCCCAAGCTGGCGGACTTTGCCAACTGCATGAAGAAGAAAGGGTGCGAAAATGGCAATCTTCTTGACCGTCTTGGAGGGCAGATTCAGGTGCAACTCAGGCGTGTTCAGATGCGAATAGAGGCGCCTTCGAACTAGTCCCCCACATCACGGTCCGTCCATGATGCCATACCCTAAACCTCGGTATCGTGCAAGGCTCGGCACAGCCCCTAAAGTCCTCTCTGACTGCAAGAAGAGCAAGGGCGGATCTCACGTGCCAACCTGTCTGTGTCTCCAAGACCCTGCTCTCCCTGTAAACCACCCCATCCATCTGCACCTTCTCGCACCAGGGACCTGGCGAAGGGTGCACGGTCAGCGAGCCACCTGCTGCCGAGCTACATGGACTACAAGCGCTGTGAGGGCGTGGCAGAGGGGCTAATCCGTTTCCTTGCTCCCTCACTAAATCGTTCCCTCTGCTCTTCCTCGCAGGGACCAGGCGGAGTATGCGCGGTCAGCAAGCGGTCTCATGCTCAGCTACATTGACTACAAGCGCTCTAAGGGCGTGGCGGACGCCCTAACCCATGTCCTCACTCCCTCACTCACTCGTTCCTTGCTTTCAGGGACCGGGCGGAGGATGCGCGGTCGGCGTCTCACCTGCTGCTGAGCTACATCGACTACAAGCGCTGCGAGGGAGTGGCGGAGGCCATCGTGGCCGACTCCCTGAACGAGGGCTTCCGCATCGCCGTGCAGACCATGGGGCTCGCTAACTTGAAGCCCAACATTGTGTGCATGCGTTACCCTGAGATCTGGCGCGAGGACATCCAGAGGTGAGCTGTGCATTCGTGTGGCATCTCAAAAGCTGACTCCCTGAACGACGGCTTCGGCATCGCTGTCCAGACCATGGGGCTCGCTAATCTGAAGCCCAACATTGTGTGCATGCGCTATCCTGAGATCTGGCGTGAAGACATCCAGAGGTAAGCTGTTTCCTGCGTATGCGTTCTTTTCTTAGATTCCCCAATTGCTCATGTGCTCTTCGGTTGTCGAAGTCCCTGGGTTCTTTTTTAGGGAATGGACTGTCGAATCTAATTTCCACTGCATATTCTCACCTTATCCCTGGCATCGCTCATGCGCCCACTCACAACCCCTTACAAACCGCAGGGACATCCCGGCTCGTTTGTGAACACAATCAATGACGGCAACACCGCGAACGGGGCAGGCAGGTGTTGAACCGATCTAATAGACACCCACTGTGTCCCATCCGCACCATCCCATGCCATTCACAGAGACATCCCCGGGACGTTTGTGAACATAATCAACGACTGCAACACGGCGAACAAGGCGTGTGTGATTGTGAAGGGGCTGGACGAGTGGCCGGGCGAGTACCAGAAGCAGTACGGCACCATCGACCTGTACTGGATCGTCAGGGACGGTGGCATCATGCTGCTGCTCTCACAGCTGCTCAGGGCAAAGGAGAGCTTCGAAAACTGCAAGATCCAGGTGCGCCATTGGCAGTGCAAGGTCCAGGTGCGCCATTGGCAGTGCAAGGTCCTGGTGCGGCATTGGCAGTGCAAGGTCCTGGTGCGCCATTGGCAGTGCAAGGTCCAGGTGCGCCATTGGCAGTGCAAGGTCCAGGTGCGCCATTGGCAGTGCAAGGTCCTGGTGCGGCATTGGCAGTGCAAGGTCCTGGTGCGGCATTGGCAGTGCAAGGTCCTGGTGCGCCATTGGCAGTGCAAGGTCCAGGTGCGCCATTGGCAGTGCAAGGTCCAGGTGCGCCATTGGCAGTGCAAGGTCCAGGTGCGCCATTGGCAGAGCAAGGTCCAGGTGCGTGTATCTGCCTCCGAAGGTCAAGGTCTGTTGCTGCTACTTGGGCCTTGCTGCATTGAACTTGATGAATCAAGCACCATCTTCATCCTTCCTACTAAACCCCTTTAAGCCTCCCCCCTCCCCTGCATGCCCCCAGGTGTTCTGCATAGGGGAGGAGGACAGGGGCGCTGTGAACCTGATTTGGACGTGAGCAAGCACCAAGATATGTCCAGTGCTCACCCATGTCCTTCATTTCTCCCCTTCCTCTCCTGCATGCCCCCAGGTGTTCTGCATCGCAGAGGAGGACACAGGAGCCGAGAACCTGAAGCTGGACGTGAGCAAGTTCCTGTACGACCTGCGCATGCAGGCAGACGTCATCGTCGTCACTATGAAGGCGTGGGAGGACGTGGTGTCCGACGCCGAGGGGGCAGAGGCGGAGCTCGCCAGGCAAGGTGCCATGGAGGCTTTCACCAGGGTGAGTGGTTGTGGTGAGGCATGCAAGGATCTAGGAGCGTCAGTGGGACAGAGGCGCTGGGGATAGTGAGCTCCATGAAGGCGTGGGAGGACGTGGTGTCGGATGCTGAGGGGGCTGAGGCGGAGCTGACTAGGCAAGGCGCCATGGAGGCGTTTACCAGGGTGAGTGGTTGCAGTTGCAGCGAGTCATGCAGGGTTGAGAAGAGCAAATGGGGCAGGCACCACCATCAAGCTCAACTCCACCCCTCCCCACCCTGTCCCTATCCCCATCCCCATCCCCACCCCCACCCCCAGGCTCGTCATAACATTGCGAAGAGAATGAATGATGACCCCGAGGCTGAGTCCCACCACTCCCTTTTGGACGAGAGCAAGGTGAACAAGTTCATCTACACCACCTTCAAGCTCAACTCCACCCCTCCCCACCCTGTCCCCATCCCCATCCCCACCCCCACCCCTAGGCGCGTCGCAACATCGCGAAGAGAATGAATGATGACCCCGAGGCTGAAGCGCACAGCTCCCTTTTGGACGAGAGCAAGGTGAACAAGTTTCTCTACACCACCATCAAGCTCAACTCCATCATCCTGCGATACTCGCGCATGGCTGCCGTGGTGCTCGTCAGCCTGCCGCCGCCACCTCAGAACCATCCCCCCTATTGCTATATGGAGTACATGGACCTCCTTGTCAACAACATTCCGCGCTTGCTTATGGTCCGTGGTTACCGCCGTGATGTGGTAACCATCTTCACTTAACTTGCAACAAGTGGTTACTGTAGGCTTTTTCTTTGATGTACTTCTCTTCTTATACGGTACCTGCTTTTGGAGCCTTGGCTGGATACAGAGACAGGCACTTGTCATTGGATGTCTCGTTGCATGGCATTTGCCGTAGAAGAAACGCAATCTTTCTGTGTCAGTTAGGTGTTCCCTCACCCTATGGCCCCCTGCTCTGCCTGCAAGCTAACCCCTGTGCCAACCCCACTCCTTCGGTGGTGTGAGGAGCGGCGAAATCAAGACGGATCCCAGCTTGAAAACTGCTTCGTTTTTTTGCCGTGGGGTTTTATGGACAAACTCATAGTGCACACTATCGATATACTCATGAGATAGTGTAAACAAGTAGAGAAGGCGATTTTGAGAGGCAGTGCTCCATAATATGTTGGACCCGTAAGTGAACCCCTCAATTTTCATTATGGATGTAGGACCACAGTGTGCAACAAGAGGGAGGGACAACGCCACCAGAAACTCCGCTAAATGTCTTGTGTAGGGGAAAAATAGACAGGCGATTTCATAAAGCGCACCCACGATGGGACTCGAACCCACGATCCTCTGATTAGAAGTCAGATGCCTTATCCATTAGGCCACGCGGGTACGACGTAGCTTGGATCAAATTATATTTGTTAATGATGAATGCGGATGCACCGTCCCAGACATGCTTTGATGGATACCCTGTCAGAGCACGCGGCATGGAGGTGGACGCCGTGGATTACGGCGAGGACTGGCGCGATGAAGAGGTATTCAAGGGCCGGCACGCATGTTCGGGAGGCATTGAAGAAGCGGGAGCACCGCATCTGTCGCACAGAATCCATGGCGATCCTCCTATGTCGAGCTGGAATCAGCGATCCGCACTCGCCGCTCCTCTGTCCGCCATGGATTGCCGCAACTACGACGCTTCGGCTTATGCCGCGCGCGTTTTGCGCGAGCGGAAGTTAGCCGGGAGCGTGATCTACGCGGCGCTGCTCGTTCCGGGCGACCACGTCAGCATGCCAGCTGGAGAGCTGGGGGACGACACGTGGTCGTCCACGTCAGCAGCGCCGCGATTCGTCGCATGCGCTTCGAGCAGCGGACGCGTGTCCGTGCACTCTCTGGCTTCTTTAGTCGCCTCGGAGGTACTTAAAATGCCGGGATCGGCGGAGGGACCTGCTTTCCCATCCCAGAGAGAAAAACATTATTTCCCCCTTCCCGCCCCGCACGCCTTCAGCCCCTTTCCTCCGCATCATCCGCCTTCCCCCTTCCCCCCCGCCTCCCTCTTCATTCACTCACCCCCCATTTCTTCCTCCGCCTGCTTCCCCTCCGCTCTTCCCGCCTCCCCCCTTCCCCACGCCGGCGCCAGCGCGGGCGTGCGCCAGGAGAGGACGGCGGCGGGCCTTGGGGGGGCGCGGGGGAGGGGGTGAGGCGCGTGGGGGAAGCGCAGCCTGTGGCGGCGGTGCAGGCGCACAGAGGGGCAGCGTTCGGGCTCAAGTCATGCGCCATGGGGGGACAGCCGCTGCTGTTCAGGTGGGTAGGGGGAGGGAGAAAGAATTCTAAAAAATGACTCCACTGTGGGAGGGGGGGAGGGGGGGGGGGGGGGAGGGGGAAGGGGGAAGGAGGGTGGGTGGGTGGGCGCTATTTAAGACACAGACAACCGCCTTCCCCCCCACGCCACGCCCCACTCTCCTTCGCGCTGCATCCGGCCTCCTGGTTTCTACGAGTCCAGAAAGAGATATTTTAGTCGACTCAAAAAAATCACCTACGAGTCAAGAAAGCAGGAACCTGCTGGCTCCCCACAGCCGTGAGGAGTCTATTTTTGAGGCGCCTCGAAAGCAAGAAAGTGCTGGCTCCCCACAGCCGCACGTTAATGTGACGTCGCAAGTGCCGGTTGTGCTGACGGCTTGTTTGTTGTGCTGACGTGGCAGTTGTGGGGATGATGGTCGCGTTGCTGGCTGGCGGTGGGCCGACCTCCTTTCAAGTTCAGCCTCGGCTTCTGATCATGCAGGTGTGTGCAGGTGTGCAGGTGTGCAGGTGTGCAGGTGTGTGCAGGTGTGTGCAGGTGTGTGCAGGTGTGCAGGTGTGCAGGTGTGAAGTGAATCTGTAGTTATTTGGTGCCTTTCGACGCATCTCAAGCCTACAGTTACCACCACACTCGGAGCTATGGAAAATCTCATTTCACAAGTCCTCAGCAGCGTTGAATGCAGCGTCATGTGGCCCTTCCATCCACCTTTATGTCCGGATGTAGAGGCGGGATGTACACATGCCCCTTCTCTTCCTCACTCTCCTTTCTCCACACGCCCCCACTTGCAGCAGCCCCCCACCCCGGCGTCCCCATTCGTTGACCTGGTCAACCCCCTCCTCCCTTATCTCCCCCACACCACTCCCCCTTCCGCCCAGCTCCCCAGGCGTCCCCGTGCGTTGACCTGGTCAACCCGCCCACCACGTCTCCAGCTGCTAGAGGCATGGCCGTGGTGCCTGAAACCAATGCCATCGATGCTGATTCACAGGTATGGCTGCATGGTGCGTGATGTATGTATGCATGCATGCATGTATGTATGTATGTATGTATGTATGTATGTATGTATGTATGTATGTATGTATGTATGTATGTATGTATGTATGTATGTATGTCTGTCTGTCTGTCTGTCTGTCTGTCTGTCTGTCTGTCTGTCTGTCTGTCTGTCTGTCTGTCTGTCTGTCTGTCTGTCTGTCTGTCTGTCTGTCTGTCTGTCTGTCTGTCTGTCTGTCTGTCTGTCTGCATGCATGCATGCATGTATGTATGTATGTATTGCGTGGTGCATTTATTATGCCCCTTCTCCACACCAGTTTATCCTCCTCTCTGTATCTCACTGCCTCTTCTCTCTCCAATCCATCCGTCCACCCACGGCCCCTCTTTCTCCCCTGCACTGCCACTGCAGGGGAACACCCTCTACAGTGCAGCAGGCAACGGGTGTGCATATGCATGGGACTTGGTGGGTGCTTTGGAGTGTGATGAACGTGTGATGATGCGCCGGCCAGTAAAGTACTCAATGAACGTTCACAAGCTATGTTAATTCTTGCTCCCTTTTCTCTCTTCCCTAATATCACTCTCTTGTAAAGCAACTGTCCTCTCCCCTGCTACCACTACCCCGAACAACCCCCCGAGCAACCCCCCGAACAACCCCCTCCCCCCACTCTCCCACACACATCTCAATCTCGTTTTCCTTCGCCATCCCCTCGCTTTCACTTCAGGAGACTCAAAAGCAGGTGTCTGAATTCCGAGGCCACTCGGATTACCTGCACTGTGTGGTGGCTCGGCCACACCACAACCAGGTGAGAACAACAGAGCCAGGTGAAAGGACAACAGAGCCAGGTGAGAACAGCAGAACCGAGCGAGAACAGCAGAGCCCACTCAGAGCAGCAGTGCCATGTAAGAGCAACAGAGCCAGGTGAGAACAACAGAGTCAGGTGGTGTGAGGCGTGAACAGCAGAGCAGAGGTAGTAGGTCAGAATCAGACTAAAATAAGGGAGGCCACCTTATCTGAGGAGAAACTGGGCAAAACAAAACTTGAGAGAGAAGAAAACAGCCTTGAAACAGTCTCAAAACTGGATTGCAAAAAGTTTCTTCCTAGCTGCAGCTCGGCCAATCGGATGGCTGAGTCCTCCGAAAGAAACCGAGCAAAAAAAAAAACAGCACAGGTGGCTGTCTCTTTCTTATGCAAGCCCTCTGCTTTTTCTCCTGGCCATTCTCCTCCCCTCATCTCATCCTTCTCGTTCTCCTCTCCCTGCTCTCCCGGTCCCCCATCCCGCTTCCTCCCTTTCTTCTCCCTCCTTCGTCTGCTCCCTCGCCTGGCCGCCAGATCATGACGGGGTCTGAAGATGGCACGTGCAGAGTATGGGGTGGGTTAGGGTTTAGGGTGCGGCTGGTGGGATGGTGTGACGTGGCATGTGTTGACATGTGGCCCATCATATGTTGGGATGGTATGAGCTGGCACATGGCCCATGTGTTGCAGGCATGTTGATGAGTTTGGACCAACTGGCGTGCATTGGATGGGCTTGAGATTGCTGTTCAAGGCAAATTAATTATCCCCCCCCCCCCCCCCCTTTCCCTGAACCCCGACCCCCTGCCCCAACCCTCCGCCTGTTCTGCTTCTCCTCCAACCAATTATCGGAAGGTGATTTTTGAGTCGACTAAAAAATCTCCAACCAATTATCGGACCTTTGAAAGTCAACTCAGCCAGCGCCCTTCCCAATCGGTTCTTTATTCCCCCCCATCTCTTGGCCCGTCATTACCCCGGATCTCCCCCGCCTCTCATTCCATCCGCCAGACTGCCGGACTGCAACCACTGTGGTCTGTCTCAACCCCTTCACTGCGCGCCAAGTACCCCTCTCTTCCTCCTCTCTCTCTTCCTCCTCTCTCTCTTCCTCCTCACTCTCCTCCTCCTCCTCCTCCTCGCCGTGGGTCAGCAGCCTGTCAGTAGATGCCTCATCCACGTGGCTGGTGAGTCATCTTTCTCTCTCTCTCTTGCCTCTCTTAGCACAGTCTGATGAGTTCACATGGCTGGTGGCTGGTGGTGTGCTGTTTTCACGTGGCTGGTGGCTGGTGGTGTGCCGTTTTCACGTGGCTGGTGGCTGGTGGCTGGTGGTGTGCTGTTTTCACGAGGCTGGTGGCTGGTGGTGTGCTGTTTTCACGTGGCTGGTGGCTGGTGGTTGTTTTCGGTCCCTCCGCAGCCTGATGAGTCGACTTGAAGAGTCAGCCTGGCAGCAGGCCCCTCCTCCACACTTCACACATCTCCTTACCTCTCATACTCGTTTCGCACCTCGTCTCACCCTCCCTCCCATCCACCTCCCGGCTCTCCCCTCCCTCTCCCCTCCTCTCCCTCCCTCTGCCTCCCACCAGCTCTGTGGCACGGGCGGCGGCACAGCGTCTCTTTTCTCCCTGCAAGCGCCTTCTTCTGCGCTGCTGCGTGTCTCTCTGGGCGCCCCTGTGCATGCCGTGGCCATAGGGAGGGATACTGAGGAGGTGAGAGATACACAGATGAGGTGAGAGAGATGAGGTGGGGGAGTGTGCCCGTGAGGTGGGGGAGTGAATATGGGGAGTGTGCAGGTGGGGGAGTGTGCAGGTGGGGGAGTGTGCACGTGATTCTCATTTAATCTTCCTTTTAATACTACATTTAATTTACTCGCCCTTACTTCTCCTTGCGTCCCATTCAACCAACCACTCCACAGTCCACTCAACACTCCCATCGCAATCCCTCTTCCCCCCATATTCACCACCCCCCTCACCACCATTTTCATCCCCTTTCTCACCTCGCTTCTATCCTCCCTCTGTCGTCTCCTCCCCCTCCTCTCTTTCTATGCGTGTGGCATCAGATACTAGTGGCAGGGGCCAGCCCTGCGTTGACTCGGTTGACTTTTGCCGGCCAGCTCAAGTCACAAACTGCCACGGCCACGCCGTCTATCTACTCCCTTCACTCGCACGCACCCTCTCAGGTACACCTAACCTGCGATATTTTCTATCCCCCTATTTTCACCGGGGTGCCAGTGCAAGGGTAGTCACCTTCAAAAGCCATGACCTAAGTGACGGGTTCAGCGTCCCCTGGAAAAGGAGCGGGATTGGGTTTCTAGACGTATGATGTTTACAGCGCAATATTTCCCAATTTTGGTGCTTTCTATTTTCGAAATCTAGGACCCGCGCCAAACAAGCGGAGGCGGAGAGGCAAAGGGCCGGAGCCCCTAGATAACCCGTGTTTTATGAGTCTATTATTCAGTCGACTCAGAAACGGCCAGGGTGACAAAGAAAATTTCCCAACCCCCAGCTCCGCGCAGTGAAAATGTCCCAGGTTGGGTGTAACACCCTCCCAGGTACCACCTTCCCAGATACCACCCTCCCAAAAACCACCCTCTCACGTTGACTTGCATCCACGTCCTTTCTTCTGTGCCTTCATCCCATTGCTATTTCACTGTCACACTGCCGAATGTCACTGTCACACCTCCCTAATATCACACCTCCCTAATGTCACACCTCTTTCTTTTCTCCCTCACTCGGTGCGCCCTTGGCAGCTTGTGGCAGTGGGCGGGAGGGGGGGTACTGTTGATATAATCACCAGCATCGGGAGTCACCTTTGTACCTTCCAGTGCGCCTGAATATTATCTAGGTAGGTAGGTAGGTAGGTAGGGTTGTAAGTAGGTAGCCCCTTGTTGGATATTCTGTTGTTGTTTTTGTTATAGAATTTGCGAACATATGGTATTATTCACACAATTCCTTGTTCACATAACTCAAACATTTCCAGCGTGGTTGGTAACCTCGCAGCCCTGAAGTCCAAGTTTCAAGAAAGCCATGTCCCCCTCCGTGTATTCACCCCTCTCAGCTTGCTCCTGTGCTCTCTCAAAGGCAGCGACCCCAGCTGCCCTGAAACGTCTCTCAACACCCTGTCGCCTTGCCACCCCCCCCATCTCCGCCCCTCACAGCCTGCTCCTGTGCTCCCTCCAAGGCGTCGACCCCAGCTGCTTTGAGAGTCTCAAGACTCTACACTGCCCTGTCGCCCTCCCCCTCTACCCTCTACCCCCCTATCTCCCCCCCTCTCTCCCCCCCTCTCTCCACCCCTCTCCACCCCTCACAGCTTGCTCCTGTGCTCCCTCCAAGGTAGCGACCCCAGCTGCTTTGCTCGCTCCCGCAGCTGAAACTTTTGGATCTTGCCCGTTGCAGTCTTGGGCAGCGGGCCGAAAACAACGCTCTTGGGAGCCATGAAATGGGGCAAGTGCTCCCTGCAGAACAGAATAATATCTTCCTCAGATACCACCTGCTCAGACCCCCCTGCACTGCTAGCATCCTCTCTAACACCAGCCATCGTAGCATCAGTCGGGGCTTTACTGGTAACCCTGTAACCAGGTTTGAGGGCCACGAAAGCACAGGGAGTCTCCCCCCACATGTCATCCGGCCTAGCCACCACAGCTGCCTCCATCACTGCTGCATGCCGGTACAACACCCCTTCCACTGCAATACTGCTAATATTCTCCCCTCCAGAGATAATAATATCCTTAGACCGGTCTTTAATCTCCACATACCCGTCCCCATGCACCACCGCCAGATCACCAGAGCGAAACCAGCCACCGGCAAATGCAACTTGTGTCTCCTCTCTCCCATGTAAATACCCCCTCATCACTGTGTTCCCCCGAAACACCACCTCCCCTATAGTCACCCCATCCATAGGCACAGGCCGGAGCGTCGCCCGGTCCAGCACTGCAGCGCTCTGCAGCCCGATATGCCGTACGCCCTGCCGGGATTTGATTCTGGCTCGTTTGGGCAGGGGGAGGGCGTCCCAGTGTGGCTTCCAGTCGCAGAACATGGCCGGGCCGTACGTCTCGGTTAACCCGTACGAGTGGATGACATCGAACCCCAGTTGCTCCATGTGAGCCAAGATGGCGGCAGGAGGAGGGGCACCTCCTGTGAGGACTGTAACCCTGCTGGTAACCCTATGCGGTTGCTCATCTTTGTAACTCTCCCCATTTCTCCCTCCTCGACTCGCACCCAGCAACGCCTTATCCTGGTCGGCTGCGTTAACCATCAGGTTCAGCACCACTGGCACTCCCACCATCACCTCAACCCTCCTTTCAGCCACTGCTGCAAAGATCGCCCGTGCAGTCACGTTCCTTATAAGCACACCCGTGCCGGAGACAGACGGCAGCGACCAGCAGAAACACCACGCGTTGCAGTGGAAAAGCGGGACTGATAGTAGAAAAACGGCGTGCGTGCGCAGCTGCACCATGAGCACGGCACTTAGCGCGTTTAGGTAAGCGCCGCGGTGGGAATAGACCACCCCCTTGGGCTGCGCTGACGTGGTGCCTGAGGTGTAGTTGAGAGCTATGGGGTCCTGCTCGTCCTGCGGTAGGTGCGACGCCCACCAGTCAGAATTCGCAACGTCAGCGACGAGAGGGAGCAGCTGCGGGCGTGAGGCGAAGGCATCAACACTATCACCACTATCAGCACCATTAGCACCATCATCAGCAGCAGACGTAATAACACCACCATCAGCAGCAGCAGCAGCAGCAGCAGCAAGAGCAGTGGCAAGCTGAGCCCCACCCACAGGCCCAACAAACGGCACGGAGGCAATAAACTCCTCATACTCCCCTACCGCTCCCAAACCCTCTATATCTGCCTGCTCGCCGCCCGGATCCGCCATGTCAGCAGATGACGGCTCCTCGCCATCCGCTATAAGCACAACTTTTGGTCGGACGTGGACGGTGTGAGTGGGTGAGGCTGTGGTGGGGAGAAGGGAGAGCGCGGAGAGGGCGAGAGACGCCAAGTGTTGGTCCACTAGGAGAAACTGGGAGTCAGGGGGGGGGGCCGGGGGTAACGTAGGGAAGGAGAGAGAGCCAGAGTGAGTGACAAGAAGGAGCGAGGGGCCGAGGTAAGTAGGGAGAGCGCGGAGAGAGCAAGAGATGCCAAGTGCTGGTCCACCGGGCGGGGGTAGGGGAGAGGGGGGTTGATGGGGAAAGGGGAACGAGAAGCGTGGGAAGGCTGTTTTGGGAAAGATTGAGGAAGCAGGGGTAGGACGGGACGTGTGGCGAAGAGCAGAGAGGAAAGAGATGGCTGAGGGGGCAGGGATAGCAATGAGAGGGAACCGCACAGGCAATGAGTCGACTCAAAAATCAGAGGGAACTTTTGAGGCGCCTCAAAAGTCGTCTCTTTATCCAAGAGCAATGAGAGGGAACCGCACACCTTGCTATCGCTGTGCGCCAGAATGCGCGCAACAGAGGCGGCATCGAGGCGGGCGTTGACAGACACGAGCACAGCCCCCGTTAGAGGCACGCCGAACTGCGCCTCGTACATGGCGGGCACGTTCGGCGCAAGCACCGCCACGCGGTCGTATTTGCGCGCGCCCGCGCGCTCCAGCGCCGCCGCGAGCTGGCAGCAGCGGAGGAACGTCTGCGACCACGTGAAGCGCCGCCGGCCGTAGATCACGGACGGCGACTCGGGGTGCACCCGCGCCGCCCTCTCGAGGAACGCTAGCGGGGTTAGCGGCGCGTAATTCGCCGCGAAACGCGGCATCGCGGCCTCGGCGAACATGTGCGCTTTACTACTAGGTTGAGTCATTACGACACGACACGGCGCTAGAGCGCGGCACAGCGCGGCACACCAGCACTAGCGTCGTGGCACTAGGTGCGCTAGGCCACAGCGATCACCGAGGAGCAAGGCCACAACGTGTGAGCTGAGCGAGGTCTAGCACAAAAAGCGATGGTGATCCCAGAGCGAGGCCAGCATGATACTGAATTATCTGCGGCAAAATGCTGTCCTGCACACACACGCTGTTGGGTGCAGCAAGCGCCAAGAACGATTCGTCAATGGCTCTCCGAGACTGTCTGACTGTGCGGAGCAGTTTTAGCGGCGCTGCGGCGACAGCAGTGCGCGAGATTTGCCATGTGGTTCATCTTGGGAATCCCGAGCTGTACGCGAATGTGAATCATGTACAACGCTACAATCGAGTTCTACAGTAAATTCACAATTGACCAACCCTACTGGAGAGAACTTGAGGCGCTAGATAGGTTATTGTGACAATGCAGAGCGGAATCACTTGCTATTTACATCATCTTCCCAACCGCCACAGTGCCGCAGATTTCCTTACATCACTCCTAGTCACTCTCTTTTCTAGTAGCTGCCTCCTAAACCAGCGGCAGCGCCTGCTGCGCCAACGCGTCTTTCCGCCGCACCAGCAACTCCCTCGCCTCGCCGATACTCGCGAGCTCCGCCGATTTACGCCGCAGGTCACCTGCCATTGCGGAAACAGCAGAAAGGTCCGCCAGATCATGCGATATTAGATTATGCAAGAGCCGTCAATGACGCGCGGGTTTAGCGGTCGCAATGGGCAAAGGCAGCTCGAGGAGTAGGAAATAATCTTATTAGTAGAACTCGTACTCACGTCGGATCTCGCCGCTTCTGTACTGCGCGTGAAGCGCGGCGAGCTCAACTCGTTTCACGTCAGCCATGATCGCGTGCATTTCGAGCTGTAGCATATCTCTCAAGTCGTCTGCGCTGCTCCCATCCCCGCCATGCCCCAC
This sequence comes from Closterium sp. NIES-67, assembly GCA_027943415.1. NCBI lineage: Eukaryota > Viridiplantae > Streptophyta > Zygnematophyceae > Desmidiales > Closteriaceae > Closterium > Closterium sp. NIES-67. Next base: position 1,076,785 of record BQMB01001373.1, on the reverse strand, counting down.
GAATTTGCTCCTCGTTCCATCCTTGTCGTCATCCCCCAGCGCATCTTCTTCCGTCCATTGTCCGTCCCCAACGTAAAGTTCACGTTTCCAGCGCAATTTCTCCGATATTCGTACAACGAGGCTCTCAATAGCGAGTCTCCGCTCCGCCATCCCCGCTTCCATGTCCCGCACCCGGCGCACCCCTTCCTCCAGCTCTGCGCTCAGCTCCGCGCGCTCCCGCCTCACCGAGTCCATCTGCGCGCTCTTGAACGAGATCAGCGCGTCCAGGCACCCCGCCATGCGCGCCATGCGCATCCCGCCGCCCTGCACTAGCGATTCCGTCTCGTAACGAATCTCCGACGAGGCGCGCTGAAGCCCGGTCGGATCTGCATGGGAAGCCGGGCGTTGCTGCGCCTGCACGCGCTGCCGCGGAGTTGCGAGAGTCTCCACACACGGCGCACTAGGAGCACCAGTAGCACCAGTAGCACCAGTAGCACAAGAAGCACCAGTGGCACCAGTAGTAGCACCAGTAGCGTTAGTAGCGCTAGTGGCATTAGTACCAGTGCTAGTAGTGGTCGGCACAGGGGCAGCGGGCGCGGGCGCCAGAGACCACGAGACAGAGCGGCGGTGGCGGGCGCGCGGCGTGATGGCATGATAGGTGCTGGCGGGATAGTCGGCAGGTGTGCTTACTAGGCCCCGTTCGACAGCGTCGCACACTTCCCGCGGTCGTCGCACCTGAGTTGCGAAGTCCGTTCCCCTCCGTCGGCGGCCGTGCGGGCTGGGTTCGCCGCTGAAATCGGATATTTTGTCAAATACACCCTGAGTTTGAGGGTACGATGTTCTGTTCACCCCATCCTGTCCCCTGCCACTCCCGTTGGTGGTCCGCATCGCGCCCGTAGTGGGCTGCATCGCGGCCGTAGTGGGCTGCATCGCATTCCGTTGCCGTTGGGGTGATTCGTGCAGCGGCAGCAGCACGTCCCCGCCGCCGCTGCTGCGGCGCTCATTTCTGAGATGAATATCCTCTGGCGCCTCCGCGATTGTCCCCATGGTGGCGAGGTCCGCCATTGATCGCGACAGCCGCATTCGCGCACTGCTGCCGGGCCATGACGACGTTGAAACCGGGTTACATCCGCCGTTAGACGACTTCTTAGAACGCGGTCCGCAGTCTTCGCTGAAGCTGCTGCGACGACAGATATTATTGCCGTTGCTGCCGCCGCCGCCGCCCGCGTTTCTCACCGCTTTGCCCTGTGATGTGCGACTCACTGCAGGCCTTAAAAATCGAGGGCTAATGAGCGCAAGTTTTTCCGCCGCCTCGATATCGTCGCGCTCCGGAGTAGTCCCCATGGTGGCGAGGTCCGCCATTGACCGCGAAAGCCTCATTCGCGCGCTGCTGCCGGACCATGACGATGTCAAAACTGGGTCAATTCCGCCACTTGACGATTGGTTACCACGCGGTCGATATTCTTCGCCGAAGCTGCTGCGACGCCGGTGGCTGTTGCCGTCGTTGCGTCCACCGCCGCTGCTGCTGCTGCTGCTGCCGCTGCCGCTGCTGCCGCTGCTGCTGCTGCTGTTGCTCCTATGCATCATACCGCTGGCAGCGGTCGTGTCAAAACTCGGGCGTGCGTTCCGCCTGATACTTCGAGCTCGATGGACCTCCGAGTCGCCTCTCTCCCTCGCAGCAGCGCACTCGTCGAACGGGCTGCTATCAAACGGGCTGTTGCTGCTTGTCTGGGGCCAGTGAGTCACGGCTGCACGACCCGCCATGGGCGATTTTCCGCCGCACGGCGGGGATGTGCGCTCGTCGTTCGCCGTGGTCTCGCGGAACTGAACGTGCTCGCGCGCGGGTCTGATGTGCGCCGCCCTGGGGGACGGCTTCGCGGAGGAGGAGTGCGCGGGGAAGGGGTCGGCGGGGAAGCAGAGAGCTGGCGGCAGTCTCCCTGCGCGACGCTCCGGCGCGTGGTCGCGAGGTGAGCGCGGGCCGAGCCGCATGTCGCTGTCGCTGTGAAAGCGAAGCTGAAAGCACTGTCGCTCGCATTCGCCGACCCCTGCGGCTGCGTGGCGAGTATTAGCAGCGGTACTCGTTATGCACGACATGGGCGGACTCGAGTGCCGCTGCTCACGACGTACCAGGTGGTCGTGCTGCCGCTAAGTACTAATTAGGGACGGATGCTTGCTGATCCTAATCCTACAAGTAGTAGGAGCAGTACACAGTAGCACGACTCGTCGCCTACGGCCCTGATTCCCCGCGCAGGATTTGGAGCGGCCTGACAAATAACTGGAGTCTCAAATAAGTCCCAAATAAAGTACCATCCTAAGCAGCTCCTGAAGTTTCAGGTGTTGGGTTGATAATGTTATTGTCTAGACAAACGGCTCGCATGATAGGGTCGCTTCTAACAATAACAAGGAGAGAGAAACTCAAAAGCTCATTTCAAGGAGCACGCTATGCAGTGATGCTGTGTCGACCCGGTTTTCTCGTTCGAGCTTTTTTTAGTGAAGTCAAAAGCAGGGAGTATTACAGGAGCCTCGGAGTTAGTGAGTCGTACAGCTGGGCAGGCGATTCACGGCGCGACAGCGTATTAGATCCTCATCCAGACGAGACAAGGTTGACATTTGACAGCAGAGGTCTTTGGATGACTAAAGATTATGTACGAAGAACGGACAAAAAATAATAGAAGCCTAGAAGTTGTACCCTTGAGTCGTGACTAGTGACTCCTAGCGGCGTTTCTCTCGTGTAGACTATACTCTGCGGCGGTTTCTCAGGGCCGTTCCTGCGTCGTGTTATCCGCGGATGTCAGAGGCAGGAAGACACTGGAGTGGTGGGAGGTTTTCCAGTGTCGACGACTTTTATGGGTGAAGCGAACCGATTAATCACGGTTAGCAGGTTGGCCAAGCGCCCATATGGTTGTCCCCAAGGAGCACTACAGACGAAACGCCTAACTCAAAGTGTACCGTAGGCTAGCGTGCAGGTCCATTTACAAAATGCATGGGCAGCACGAAAAGGCAAAAATGGGTGTACAAATAGCGCCTACGTACAGAAATTCAACGCAAAACAGCGTTTGCCACAAATATGGGCAGGTTCGATTTCATGAAAAAGGGCGGCACGCCAGACCCGTTTTTGTCGCATTGGGCTCGTGGTGCTGTGTTGTGGGGTCGCATTTTCGGCTCAGCGACGTTTAGCCCTCGGAAATCGTCACACATCCGTTTTAAGGGAAGACACCCAGTCAGTTCGGACAGCACGCAGTTTGACTTCGAAGACACCAGGTTTCCCCAGAGCCGGAAGACATCCGCAGATGTGACGACACAGGAACCCTCCTCAGCGGTCTTACATCCCCTTTGCTCACGGCAATTTCGGTGTTTTGGCGCTGCGAATGCTGGGTTGTGAAAAATCTGCCAGCTCGTCCTGCAACGAGGCCGCGTGTTTTCCAGCGAATTCGAATCCTGGGTTTTGCGTGGCTGTAAAAGGCGGAGGATATTTGTGAGCCAGAGGGCTCTTTCCACTGTAACAAACCGTGTGACATTACTCTCAGGATCTCCACTGGTCTCAGAGGGAGTATGAAGAACCCTAAGCAGCATCAGGCATTATGGCCAGCTCTTAGCGCCATAAAGGGCCGCTAAGCGCCACTAAGGGCCACTAAGTATCAAGAACGAAAGCGTGTTGCCAGTTGACAGAGAGCAGTCGCACCAAGCGAGCAGTCGCACCAAGCGAGTGCTGTTGAAGTATTCGAGGGCGGTCGTTATCATTCCCCGCAGACTGTCACCTCAGGACGCCAAGATCCACGGCGCGACGTGGCCAACATTGTTGGTAAGGGAAGGTCCAAATAGTTCAATTGGGGGTTCTGGACACGTTTTTACGAACTCGGTTACGACAACTGCGTTTCCCCCACAAACCGCGTCTCATATTGCGAATGAAATAGAAGCTGGCGCCAACTGGGTGCGTCCCAAAAAACAGTTTGCGTCAGACGCCGCAAATCGAAGTTACCAAATGTCGCAGCTCGCGAAGAAGTTGTTTCGTGCTGGGTTAATTGGCAGGTGGGATTTGGCTTTGCGCCATACGAGATGTTCGCGAGATCGCCTTGTTCTCGCCAAGCCCGGCTTGGCGAAAACCCAAAGCGCCACACGTGTCCACTGATACCAAAACGTTTACACTTGTTTTTCTATCTAGTCCCACGTTTTTTACACGCGTTTTAATTCTGTAAGCAGGAAATTGTAAAACACGGGCAAATGGGACTTTGAAGGGAAAATCCCACACGTTTACACTGTAAGCAATGATACTTGGTTACAAAATATCGCTCATGCACTAGATTAGTTGCCTGAGCGACGTCCCAGCTATGAAACTCGCAATTGTCGATATACAACCTGGTAGTTCGTTATCGTTCAGACTGCAGCCAATCAGGTTCAGTGTCAACGCGAGTCATGCTGAAAACCTGGTAGTGAGAATGCAATTTGAACTGTTCCGGGTGGAACAACAGAGGAGAAAAGGTGTACCTAACGTCACCGAATCGTAAACAAATCTTGACTGGTCGTGTGCATTCACAAGTGTCGAGCATCCCCAGTTCCGTCAACTTCTTGCACGTGTCCTCGCGAAATTCAAACGAGTTAAAATCAGGTTACTTTTCACGAAATGAAGAGTATGAACTATTCGGACCCGCCCTGATTTCTCTCAGAAAGTTGGGATATGTACACTACATACTTCATTCGCTCTGTAACTGAGTCAACAACAGCAATGCAAGGACAAACCATTTCAAATTCAAATGTTATGGACGCCTTACTATGGAAGTAACCATTTGTTCCAGAAGGAACCTGAGATTGGAGGCTCCCATCTGCAAACATTTCAGCATCTCCAACATGGGCTTTTTAGGGATGCCTGTTAGCAGCTGCTGCTCAGTCCCCCCCTCCCACGATGCGTGTATGCTGGAACCTCCTATTTGAAAACCTCACCCTCAATGTCTCATTGCCAAGGCCAGAACTATTCTACACTACCAGAAGACTGCAAATTACACACACTGGCTGGCTTGGTGCACTATACACCAATATGCCGCTTGGCTTTGCCACCGGCTATGTACATACATACGCTGTAGCAGGAGTAACTCTTAGACTTCAAGAGACGCGCAGAGGTAGCCAGGCACACGGGGCTCCAGTTGACCCGCCAGCAACAGAGCTGAAGCGCGGGCCCAGCCCCCTAACTCCTCCGCATTCCCCCTTCCGCCCATCCCCCTTCCCCTCATCCGCGCACCAAGCTCCTCCTTGCTCACGCTTCTGCTGATGCGCCGAGTTGACCTGCTCCCCCCTTTAACCGCGTTCCCACTGCTCTTCCCCTCATTCCCCCACATTCCCAACCCTATCCAGTCTGTAGCACGCTGCGGCTGTAGCGGCAGCGGCGCTGACGTCACGCGTGGCGTCATCATGGCGTTGCCAACGGGCGGCGCGCGCGGATTGGCCCATGAGTTGAAGGCCTCCTGCAATTCTTCCGCCAGCATGTCCCGCTCCCCCTGCGCCGTGCGCAGCTCCCCCCGCACCTCCCCCAGCTGCTCCTTGCGGTCCTCCAGCAAGCTCTCTAACTGCATCGTTCGCACCATGGCGCTCCGCGCGCGCTTCTCGGTCTTCTCCAATGTTTGCGCCATGTCCTGCAGCACGCGCTGCAGCTCCGCCCTCCGCCACGCCGCATCACCCAACGGCTTCCGCAACCCCCGGCGCGTCCCGCCTCTCCTACTACCCCGCCGACCCGACGTGGCATCATCCTCTCCGTCCGAATCCGTCATCTCATCGCTGTCATCCACACTATCGAAGTCGCTATCATCCGACGTGGCTGGCGCGGCGATCCGCCGGAGAACCGCGAGCTCTCGCGCCGCCGCGTCTTGCGCGATGCGCGTGGCGTCGAACTGCGCCTGAACCTTCTCAAGCCGCTTCTCCCCTCCGCCCAATTTCGCCCTCAGCACGTCGGTCTCTTTCAGCGTGGCTTCCACGCGCTTTTTCCGATACGCCGCCGTCACGCGGAACGACGACAGCTGCTGCGACAGCTCGTGCCGCTCCGCAAGAACCTCCTGCGCGCGGGCGCGCAACACCGCCTCCGTCGCTTCTTTCAACGGCTCTCCCGCGTCGAGGGGTAACACGTGATCGCTCAGCTGCTTCTGGTAGTAGCTCACTTCGGGTGGCGCGAAATACTGTCTCGGCGGGTAACCCGCTCTCTGCGAAACCCGTCCGTTGTGCATGTCCTGCGGCACGTCGTCGGCACCGTCGTCGTCGGACGAGTCAGCAACCGATGCGAACACCTGGCGGCGGGAGCTACTGGGTGGCGCAACAGCCGATGCAGAAGAGTGCGCGGGGGGGTTCCCCGGATGGTCCGACTCCGCGCGCGGAGCGTTGTGGAAGCTGTTCCACCGCCGCGGCGGAAGCCCCGTTGCGAATACCGGCGGGGGTCCTTCGGCGCCAGACCTGCTGTCAACTGCCAGCCTGCCGTCAAAGACGTGCGATCGTAGCAGGGGGAAGTGGATGTCGCCTGCGCCGCGCGTGTCTAACTGCCCTCCGGCAAGAGAGAAAGGTGGGGATCTATCGCGAGGGATTGGGGAAAGGTGCGGAGCTGTGGCGTATGTCGTGTTAGTCGCGCCTTGCGAGTCAAAGAGTATAAACCCGTCGGATTTCTGATGGCGATGACGAGGACCTATTCGAGAGCTAATTCGGGAACTAATTCGGGTTCGAGACTGGTCTTCTGGGCGTAGCACATCTGAAGTCTCTAATCCATCAGACATCATGTTATGGACGTCGGGCACGGATCGCGCCGTGTGAAGGTGACGTGCCATCGAAGCTGACTTGGATTGGACTACGCAGTAACCCTAGGAGCGCTCGTATGGGCGGTGGAAAAATGTTGACGCGGAGAAAGATGCTGCTCAGCTCAGTCTTCGCCGAGCGAGTGATTTGTGCGATAGGCGAGGTAGTACAGCACAGTATGACAATTGAGGCTGCCTCGTGAGCAAATGAGAGAGGGGAAGGTGGGACTTGGGTGCTGCAGCTTGTGCTGAGAGGGAGGAGGCACAACGGCGTGGACAAATGGGAGGAAGTTTGAGGGCACAGCTAAGCAGGAGGGCTGCAGCTTTTCTAATAAAATTGCAGAATGCAACTGAGGTGAGCGTGTGCGCTTGCAGGAGACGTGTTCTGCTCGGTCTCGCTGTCAGAATATTCTATGGACTCTGTGGGGTTCCGTTGACCCCTCTGCATCATTCCATACCGTTGCTCTTCACAGTTCCACTTCGGCTCGTCATAAATTTGAGGCAGGGGCTGGAAGGGCGGGCTGGAAGGGCGTGTTCTCCTTTCTGCATGAAATTGGAGCCTTTCTGTATTCTGGGTGTTTTTCTGTACCACTATCTCACACCACCCGACGAATGACTGGCTTCAGTCTTGTTTTATGCAAGTTCTGCGTGGAAGGTGCTCAGGGATGACCGAAAACCCTTGCTGCTGCTCCTGTTTGTGGATCAGAAAAGTTTGAGCGCAGTCATTCTGTAAACAAACCTTTCAAGCATTAGTTGTAGCAGCACCACCACTCGGTTTTATATGCCTCATTCCCTAAATCCTAACAAACATTGATTCCGGGGCGTGTCTCTGAATCTAGTGTCATACAGGAAGACCCGAAGTGGAAAAAACTTCCTCGGGTCTTCCCCAGCCTGACGGTTTTTTTTACTGGAAACTCACGTTTACCTGACAGATTTAGCAGCATACGAGTGGCACAAATCTCGCCCGCCAATCTACGACTCCCAATGCCATACAGTAACAACTCATTTTCGACTTCATACTTGCATGACCGTCATAATCACAAGACCCGCAGTTAGGTCTGTAAACCAAGCGGCTCCTTCGGCCCCGGTTCAGCCTCGGGTAGGACCCGAGGTGCGGAATCGACTCGAGTTCTCCAAGTATACAGGTACAGAAGTCTGGGCAAGGGAGGGATGCTTGAGCCCTGGTTCGGTGAGGGTGATTCTGGAGCGAGTGTAAGACCCTCGGATTGTGCTCTAAGATCCGAGGCTGGAAAAAAATTGCCTCGGGTCTTGCGAAATACTGACGGCTCCCAGCCAGTCAGCTGTCAAATCGAACAGCTCATAATTTCGCGCAAACGAACTTCCACCAGTCATACACTCGCAAATTTCTGGGTGGACTCGCAACCCTCCTTTTGCGACAGTTCGCGACCGTGCAGCCCCTGAGCCGTCAAGGATAGAAAACCCGCAGTTGGTTGTGACAACCCGCGGCTCCTTCGGCCGCGGGTCAACCTCGGGTCTGACACCCGCTCCTGAAACCCCTGAGACAACCACAAACGTCTGGCGTGAAACACACACCCTGGCCGGACGATGTGAGGAAGAACTGCCAAATCAACGAACCAAAGGACCAAAGCGATGTTTTCGGAAAATTGGCCGGGGTGACGCGTAAATTCAGCAGCAATCCAGCCCAGAGTAATCGTCAGCAAATCATACCATATGGGACCCGATGTTGTCCCTCTCTCCAGTGGACTCTCCGAAATCGACAATTGCGTATTGTCGTGCTGTACAGAAGGGGCAGCAGCAAGCAAGGACTGCTCTGTGATGCATGTAAGCGCAGCTTGAACTTTCATGCCAGCACACCGACACGCCGTTACCGTGCCGCTGTCCCCTCTAAAGAATGCTCCTGAGTGTAATCGTTTCTATTTAGAAATACTCATAAGAGCCTACTATAGTGTGGTCATGCTTAGTGAAACTTAACATTACCATGATAATAGTAGAATTGTGATTATGATTTCTTACCATGTAAATTACTTTTATTGAAAGTTATTAGAAGCTTTAATTCAATTGAAAATTCACTTGTGGGGTGCCACGTGATTTAAGACAGTCGTTTATAGTACAATTGGAATAGACAGGAAATTCAACAAACAACTGACAAGGGGATTGTAGGAAATGATAAAAATAATTTATCTCATCTGATAAAAATACAAAACATCTGATAAAGACATTTCAGGAGTATCTCGTAGCTGTAACAATACGCGAAGACCATAACATCGAGAACGGACGAGTCAAACCCTGCTACAGTACTTCCGACGATTGACGCAAGTTGACGACACCCTGCAGAGGTTATAAAAGGGCAACTGTCGCAGATCGTTGACCGTGCAACCCAACAGTCAGAAGTGCAAAAGTTAGGTCAGCACGACAGCAATGACAAATAATCGTCCCAGTATTACAGCACGGATGGTTACCAGAGTCGCTCTCATCGATTCGTAAAGGGAATGTATCCCTCGAAGTGCATAAACAGTTAGACTCTTCATATTCTCTTGTATTATTATATAAACTTGTATCCCTTTGCTATAATCAATAAGTTGTTCTCATATACCAGTACAAGGGTGTCAACTTATACATATGTTAGTATGTAGAAGTTCTAGGCTAGATATGCGTATGTTCTTAGAGGGTACAACTCTAACCCTATATTTCCCTTGTTCACCCTTGCTTCTAGTCATTCTCGTATTCTAACATGGTATCATCGTAGGTTAGGTCCGCCCATCCGCTTCCGCCCCTCGCCTAGCCTGCCGCCTCGTCGTACCCTAGCCTCCCGCGTCCCGCTGGCCCCTAGCGCGCTAGCCGGCCCCTAGCGCACCTCGCTGCCCCTAGCGTGCTAGCCGGCCCCTTAGCGCCCCACCGGCCCCTCGCGCCCAGCCGGCTCGTAGCGCGATGTGACGGCCCCTTGCGCCGTGCCAGCCTCGCGTGCCTAGCCGGCCCCTTGTGCCTAGCCGGCCCCTCTAGCCTAGCCAGCCCCTCGCACCTAGCCGGCCCCGCTCGCCTAGACGATCCCTCTCCCGTAGCCGACCCCGCGCCTAGCCGGCTCCTCACCCAGCCGGCCCCCGCGCCCAGCCGGCCTCCGCACCTAGCCGGCCCCCCGCGCCTAGCCGGCCCCTCGCGCCTAGCCGGCCCCGCTCGCCTAGCCGGTGCTGTGGGCTGCCAGTACCAGCTCTAAGCCAGGCCTCTTCGTGGCACTTTGTGCCGCCGCCCGCACCCGACCGCCCGCTGCTTCCGCCGCCTCGACGACCTATTCCGTCGCCGCTTCGGCCCGGCCCCGGACCTCCCTGAGTGGCCCATACTGCCGCGTCACGGTGTGCCTGTGTTTGACTTAGACATGGATCAGATTAGTTCTGCCATGCATTCTCTGTATGCAAACGCTTCTAGTGTGTCCGAATCTTATTACCCTGTGTTCAATAGCTTAGGCGTAACACCTGTGTATAGTACAGACACCCGTACTACGTCAGGCGTAGGACCGCATGCTTTGTCTAGCATAGGCTCTACCCTTGCTCCTCCTTCATTCGTCGCTACTGCTTTGCAGTCCTTCACACTTGACTTCGGTGCGTCTGCCTTCTTCTTCCGCGACCACGCTGCGCTTACGCCGCTTGCCGCACCTGCTCCTATCGCACTTACTGACCCCTCCTCTGATCCTGAAGTTGCTCGCAACTACACTACCCTTCCCTGTCCAGCGGTTCCCTTGGGTTCCCTTATAGGCCTGCACATCCCCTCGTTCTTCCGGAACTTAGTTGGTGTCGGCTGTCTTCAGGACCTCGGCGTCACCACTACGTTTCCAAGTCACGAGCGGTATGCCGTCTGTACCGAGGCCGCCTCAGGTTCTCCCCTTGCGACGTTCCCCCGATGTCTGGCCTCTTTACGCTGAACACTGCCTCCCACCCGGGTGGACCGTCCTCCCCAGGTCCTGTGCCTACCCAGGTCGCCGCTGTGTGCTCGTGTCGATCGCTCACTCACTCGTTGAATCTGTGGCACCACCACCTAGGTCAACCCGCACTCCCGCGTCTTCATCACATGTCCCAGCACGGTCTCGTCCTAGGTCTCCCTGCGTTGCTTCCTGCCCTCCCTCCCTCGCCTGCACCACCCTGCACGCCCTGCGTCGAGGGCCGGCTGCGCCGTGCTCCTCACTCCTCCTCGCTTCGTCCTGCCACCGCACTCCTCCAGACCCTGCACCTGGACGTCTGGGGCCCAGCCCCCGTCCCTGGACCGCGACTCAAGCGCTACTTTCTAGTGCTCGTTGACGACTACACGCGCTACACCACGGTGTTTCCTTTGGAGTGGAAGGCCGACGTGCCTGCCGTTCTTATCCCGTGGGTCATCGCTGCGCGCCTCCACCGTGGTCTCCCTGTGCTGTGTCTCCACTCCGACCATGGCGGCGAGTTCGCCTCTTGTCGGCTTGGACAGTTCTGTCGTGCGGGGAGCATCACCCAATTGTACACCCTACCGAACTCCTTGCAGCAAATTTGGGTCGGTGAGCGACGCATCGGTTTGGTCATGGATGTGGCTCGTACCTCCATGATTCATGCCGGTGCACCCCATTTTCTGTGGCCGTTCGCCGTTCGCTACGCCCCTCATCAGCTTAACCTCTGGCTGCGCTCCCAGCGGCCGTAGGTTTCGCCAACCCTTCTTTGGACCGGGTTCCCTGGTGATGCATCCGCGTTCCACGTCTGGGGCTGCCTAGCTCACGTTCGTGCCTCTGGCACGGACAAGCTCATTGTGCACACTGTCCACTGTGTCTTCCTCGGTTTCCCCCTGGACTCTTCTGAGTGGCACTTTACCACCCGCCGTCTCACCGCTTCTTTCACTCCCATAACACCACTTTCGATGAGTCTGTCTCCTTTTTACCATCGTTTTCCCCACCAAGGTCTCCCGATTTCCCCTCCCTTGTTTCTGGTCCCCACTCCCCAAGTTGCCCCTACTCCCTTTCCTCCCCGTACTGCTCTGTCTGGTGTGTCTCACTTCACTCCCCTTCCGTCGGTTGTCCCGGTCGAGGAGTTGGCTGACACTGGTGGCCCTGAGGCGCAGTTCTCGCCGCCTGCCTCTCCCTTGGTGTCTCCTCCTCCGCCGTCGCAGCAACCGCCACCGCCGCCGCAGCAGCAGCAGCCATTCGTGGACTCTAAGGGTGTTGGCGTTGAGGAGGGTGCTAGTCCTGGGGTTCCTATCGTGGCTTGTCCCGGCGGACTCTGGGGTGGCACCAGTGCTGGAGAGGGTGCTCGTTCTGGGGGTGCTGGGGTGGAGTGTTCCGGAGGTAGTCGCAGTGCACCTGGTGGTCCAGGTGTCGGCGAGGAGCAGCAGCAGCAGTTGCCGCCGGTGTCCGCTCTTCGCCTGCTCTGCCTTCCTTCATATTAATCGCTGATGGCCTTCACCATCCTTCTGCGCAACCTGACACCAACAGTGCAACAGAGCATCGGCACGTATCGCAACTTTGGGAACTCAGCTGAGGTCACCTACTGTCACCTAAAGAGCGTCTACCGGGCCTCTGACAGTGTGACTCAAAGCCGACTGATGGCGCAACTTACAACGATTCATATGCAAGCAAAAGAGAAGGCAATGGCATATATCAATCGCTGCAGGGGATTACGCTAGAGGCTTTTACAAAGCGGCGGACACTTATCGGAAGACTCTTTCGTCACAATCATCCTTGCTAGCCTCGGTCCTCAGTGCAGTACGACACGCTCTCTCCTTCGAGCTCACGGGAGAATCTCCGAAAGACACTTGTGCGCAGAGCCTCACGCCGAGAAACAAGACATGGACCTGTACGAGGAGCGCCATGCAAAGAAACCAAGTCAGCAACTTGCATTTTACGCGCATGGGCGCAACAACCATGCAAACCAGAAACGACACTCACCTCTGTTTTGTCATCTCTGCTGCACATCTGGTCACTCGCGCTTCAACTGCCCAAGGCAACATCAGCGCCAACACCACCAGCAGCAGCAGCCTTAACCTCAACAGTATCAACCCCGAGCACCTCGTCCGTCTTCGAATCTAGTCGCCTCAACTTAGCAACGCTCGCCAACTTGAACATACCGTTTTGCACAAGACGCAAGAAACGACGTTAGCTGCATGACGCGGACTGACTACTGTGTTCCCGACTATCCGCCTCACCGCGATCTTGATGGGCGTCCACTCGCTCCGACTCAGACACGGCTCCAACCAAACCCGACTTACGTTGCGAACCATCTGGCTGCAACACTTGGTTTCTTGATAGCTGTTGTGGCCAGCACATGTGTTCCTCAGCGCACTTCGTCCAGCGAGAGAAGACCTTGAGCCAAGAAGTCGTGATCACCGTCGCCAACAACCAGATTCTGCGCACACGCATAGAGAGAGTGGTTCAGTTACAATATCTCGAAACAATCGTGGTGTTACAAATGCCAAGGGTACTCGTCGTCGACAACCTTGGCTACAACCTGCTAAGCATCAGTCAGCTCATGTCCAAGGGTATTCACCTGGAGTGTGATAGCTTCGATCGGGAGTTTCACCTCTACCACGTGAAGGGTGGTCTCTTCATCGGCACAGTGATTTAGAAGCACAGTGTCTTTGTCTTGGACTTCGTCCCATACCGCAAGACCGCTGACAGCGATGACATCGTCTCCTTCACATCCTGGACGCACCCGCAAGATCTCGATCCCGACATGGACCGCGATGGCTTCTGGTACTTCGATACGATACCTGAAGCAGAAAGCATATGACAATTAGCTGTGATGCGCGAAGCAGAACAATCGAGCAACAAGCGCTGACACGAGCACTCCCTGTCCGTTCCATCGCTGGGACTTCGTCCGTGCCACCCATCGAAGAAGCTCCGGCTGATACATTGCCCTTTGAGGAACCGCCGCCGACCGAAGCTGCACAGTTGAAAACGCATCCTCGTGAGCAGCACTGAAGCACCGCAACCGTCTCCGCCTTCTACGCCAACTCGGGCTTATACCGTCAATTTGTTGCACAAGGCGAGCGAAGAAATATAGCATGAGGTTTAGATCATCCTGGCAACTCCCGTCTCTTTGACACTATTTGCGTGAACGTCCTCGACAAGGACGCTCTCCTATTTCTCGATGGCCGCAAACTACGACGACATCGATGTACGTGTTTCATCTGTCCCGAAGCAGATCTTCCTCGACAACTGTTTCTGTCGCATCACAACCCCAGCGCACCTGAGTATACTCCTCTCGAGAAGGTATACAGTGACATACTGTATATCCCGCGCAAAGTCGGCCAGGCCGACCTCAACTACGTCATCACCTTCGTCGATGCCGCCACGCGCTATACCTGGCATCTCAACCTGCCACACCTCACCTTCTCTGCCTTCGTCGCATGGCTTGCTGCAGCAGAGCGGGAGGGAGACCTGAAGCTCAAAAGTATTCAACCAGACGGGGCGATGGAATACCAGTCACAGCGCTTTAAGGACTATCTTGCTGAGCGGGGAATTAAGAGGCTCGTCACCCTTCCTTATGCTCATCCACAGAACACTGTAGCAGAGAGGATGAAAAGGACACTCCAGAACACCATGCGAAAGCTGCTGACTGGCATGCGCTTGCCCGACTCGCAGTGGCCAGAGGCGATGAACCACGTTGTAATGCTGTAGAATGTACCGGCACATGATGTGATCTTCTATGAGAACCTCACCCTCAACCATTGTACCTCGAAAACATCATCGTCTGGTGGTTTCGATGGCGCACGCGCGTTCGCCTCGGTAGACGACGAAGCTGACCTGGACGAATAGAATGTTTCGGATCTTCTGCAGTCACAGGACCTCTACCTTAGTGCTCTGCAGACGTCCCCATCGATGACGACAACCCTCGCAAAAGTGCGAACGCTGAGGCGTATTACCACTTCGCCGACATAAGTTACGTTACCCCACACGCCATCGACAGCAACGTTTCATTAAACGTAGGACCTGGTTGCATACCAGACATAGAAGTGGGAGACAAAGCAGCCTATCCCGCGGATCCCCACATTCCCCGCTACACTAAAACTGACCTGCAAATTCTCGGACTTGTAGCAGCCGTGCACTCGCCGTCCTCCACGCCGCAAGTTGAGGAACCGAAGATAGTCAAGAGAGCTTTGGAGGGATCACATAGGAAAAAATGGAGGGAGGCAATGGATCGGGAGCTAGCAGCATTACACAAGAGAAACACTTGGAAGTTAAGTCCAATTTCTCAAACGGTAGGAAAGACCATTCTTTCGGGAAAATGGGTCTTCCGCGTGACGACAAAGGCGGATGGGACCATCGAATGCTTCAAGACCCACTGGGTGGTATGCGGATTTGACTAGCAGGAGGCCTACGACTAAACCGAAACCTTCTGTCACAGGATCGAATGTCTCGAGGAAAGATTGCACTATCGATCAGTACAAGGCGCTTTTATACTTCCAAAGTACATTAGGTAACCAGGTTTATCTTTATCCTAAGGGAATAGACCCTTCTAGAAGATAGAATCACCCTGCGTATAGCCACGCGAGGCTATTGGCTTTAAGGGATTACGGCAGGATTACGCTAGATATAGCGCGCCAGTACATCCCGAGCTCTCACACTTCCCCCCCTCAAAGCTGGGTGGTAGAAGTAACACCCTGCTTGACAAGGTAGTCATGCAGAGGACGACGGGCGTTACCCATGTCGGACTCCGGGACCCAGCTGTCCGCAGAAGGATCATAACCCTTCCAACGGATGAGAAGCTCCACGGTGCCATTCCGACGTCGGCGGTGTGCTAGCACGGACTCGACCTCGTATTCGGGTTCATTGTGGACGAGGACGGGCGGCGGCGACGGCGGTTGGCGTCCGACGAAGATCGTGTTTGGATCCCGGTAGGGTTTCAGAAGTTGGACATGGAAGGCGTTGTGAATCTTCCAGGTAGCTGGCAGGCGTAAGCAGAAGGTAACAGGAGTAACCTGTGCTTCAACGAGAAAAGGCCCGCAGAAGCGAGGTCGAAGTTTAGATGGGAGGTGGCTGATGTCCAGGTTGCGGGTGTCAAGAAGCACCTGGTCTCCCACCGTGATGGTGTGGTCGTTGCGATGGCGATCGGCCTGGCGCTTTTGTTGCTGCTGAATGTCGAGGAGGCGCTTGTGGGTCCGATCCCAAAGCTGATGCATGGTTGTGATGAAATCATGTGCCGGTTGTACTGTAGCGGATGTGGTCGGTTTCTGTGGTGTGAGTGGGTGGCGTCCGTAGCAGAGGAAGAACGGCGTCTGTCCAGTAGCGGCATGTGTAGCATTGTTGTAAGCAAACTCTAGTACGGGCAGGTGCAAGTCCCATTTGGAGATCTCGTCCTTGCAGGCTGCTCGGAGGAGTTGCTCAACAATTTGGTTGAGGTGCTCGGTCTGTCCGTCTGTCTGCGGATGGTAAGCAGATGACATGGCGAGTTTGGTCCCGAGGAGAGACATAAGTTCTTTCCAGAACTTGCTGGTGAACTTAGGGTCTCGGTCGGAGATGAGTGTGGTTGGAATGCCATGTTGTGAGATGATGTATCGAACGAAGAGTTGTGCTGTTTCTTCGGTGCGTGCTGTTGTGTGTGTCGGGATGAAGTGTCCCATTTTGGAGAACTTGTCAATGACGACAAGGATGGCGTCATGACCGCTGGAGGTAGGTGGTAACCCGGTGATGAAGTCCAAGCTAACCACTTGCCATGGTTGTTCTGGGACAGGAAGAGGCTGCAGTATTCCCGCCTTTTTCTGCTTGCTACTCTTCATCCGCTGACATGTATCACACGAGGTGATAAATTTCTGGACATCTTCTGCTAAGTGGGGCCAGTAGTAGTGCTTTGCGATACCGGTCAGCGTCTTGTTGCTACCGAAGTGTCCGGCGTAGAGGACGTCGTGGTATTCTTCGAGTAGTAACTGGCGCAAAGGAGGGTACGCGATGTCACTGTCCCACTGTAGCAGATGTCGTTGATCTGCCAAGGGAATTTCGGGGTCGGTGGCGTACCCGTGTGTGAAGAGTCCCTTGAGGAGTGGATTCATCCCTTCGACCTGAATAGCGGCAACGTGTGCAGGCCGGCTGAGAGCGTCTGCTTTGTTCTTGTGACCGGGCTTGTACACGATGTCGTAGTGGAAGTGTGTCTCGAGGAAGTCGATCCACCGGACCTGCCGCCTGGAAAGGTTGGGTTGTGTCTTCAAGTATTTCAGGCTGCAGTGGTCGGTGTAGATGGTTGTTCTTCGTCCTTCGAGATAGCATCTCCACGCTTTGAAGGCGATGATGATAGCCAGGGCCTCCTTGTCGTGTATCGGGTAGTTGAGTTCTGCCCCGTGTAGTTTCTTACTTAGGTAAGCGATTGGTTGCAGTCCATTCCCTTGATCTTGCATCAAGACTGCTCTCACTGCTTGGTCACTGGCGTCAGCTTCGATGATGTAGTCGCGTTCGAGATCTGGCAAGATGAGTACCGGTGCGGACGTGAGTGCCTGTTTCAGCTGCTCCACGGCTTCCTGGTGCTTTGGTTCCCATTTGTAGGGCGTGTTATTCTTCAGCAGATTCGTGAGTGGTGCTGCGAGTTTCGCATACTGTGACACGAACCTGTTGTAATAATTAGCGAAGCCTAGGAACTGCTGCAACTCCTTCACATTCTCGGGTGTCTTCCACGTACGTACGGCTTCGATTTTCTTGGGGTCGACGTGAACTCCTTGAGCGCTCACCAGGTGTCCTAGGAACTGGACCTTCTCGAGGGCGAATTCGCTCTTGGACAGTTTGATGTAGAACCATTCTCGTCGAAGAATTTCGAAGACGCGTCGTAGGTGCTCGACGTGCTACTTCATGTCGCGCGAGCAGATGAGGATGTCGTCCAGGTACACCACCACGCACTCGTCCAAAAGTGGTCGTAGAATGTGGTTCATCTCGGCTTGAAACGTTGCCGGTGCGTTGGTGAGTCCGAACGGTATTACCAAATACTCGTACGATCCGTACCGAGTTCGGAAAGCAGTTTTGTGGATAGAGTTGTCTGCCATCCGTATCTGCCAGTATCCGGACCGCAGATCCAGTTTGGAAAATACCGTAGCTCCCCGAAGCTGGTCAAGCAGGTCATCGATTCGTGGTATCGGATATTTATTCTTGATGGTCTGCTTGTTAAGAGCTCGGTAGTCGATGCACATGCGCAGGCTTCCGTCCAGTTTCGGTGTGAAGAGTACTGGGGCACCGTATGGCGAAGTGGATGGCCGGATGAGTCCTTTGGCTAGGAGATACTCGATCTGTTTTTTCATATCAGTCAGCTCCGTAGGGCTGAGCCGGTATGGTGCTCGGAAGGTCGGCTTCGAACCCGGTTCCTCCACGATCTCGTGTTGATGCGTTCGGTATGGCGGTAGCTCGTTCGGAAGATCGTCAGGAAGAATGTCTTGGAACTCCTTCAGTAAGTCCTTGATTTTTTCTAGAGGTTCCGTGGCTTTCTCTCCGTCGTTCTCCACCACTATTGCTATCGCCAGGAATACGGTGTCGGTTCGCTTCACGTCCTTCTCGAATCGTGCGAGTGTCTCCACTGGGATATCTCCAGTATCGTCCCAGTTGGGTAGCTGTACTCTCCGTCCATTGTTGTAGATTCTTGCGGTGCGGTTCACCCAGTTGATCTCGGGGTTGAATCTTTTCAGAAAATCTCGCCCAAAGATCAGGTCAAGCCCTTTGATGTTGGTGATGGGGAGTGCAGGTCTCCAGCGCAGTGGTCCGATTTGTAGGTGTAGCACTGCTTCGCCGTATATTGGTAACTTGCTGCCGTCCACCATCGTTGCAGAGAATCCTGAAGGCTTGTACTCTTCTCGAAATCGGTCGATTACTGCCTTGTCGCAGACGGTGTGTGACGCTCCGCTGTCCACGAGTGCTTGGAGGCGTCGTCCTTTGCAGATGACCTCGAGCACGAGGGGCAGTCGTTGCTCGGAGTACCCAAAGATAGTCTCATTGATTGGGTCATAGGGTACATCCCAATACTCTGTACACACCTTTGTTTTGCTATCTACTCCTGAGCTGGCAGCTGGCCGAGGCTGCTTGGAGAACGGCTCTTCTCCAGGGCCCGGAGTTTGCTTGACGACTGTGCGCGTTACAGATGCCGAAGAACTAAATGCATCCGTAGGAGGAGTTCGGGGTTTGTGCAGCTTCTTGTAGACCCCCAGCTTCCTCTTGAGCTGCTTCAGCTCCACCAACGTCTTCCCTGGGGAACGGGTAGTCGTTGTGGGCTGGTGTCGGGAGAGGACGTTGACTCTGTGGAAAGGTCGGCTTCTTTCCACACTCCTTAATTTGGTCCCCAAGTTTTCTGGTACCGGTATAATCTCCACAGCTGTCTGCTTCTTTTGGAGTCCCTCCCGAAATTTCTCCAAGGCTCTAGCCCCTCGAAAATCATAAGTTTTCATTAAAGCATCTTTATAAGATAACTTTAACGAATTCTTATAATTTCTTGGGTCTTCAAGGAGTTTCCCTGTCTCGGCAGAGTCTTTTTTCGCGGAGTCGTATTTTTCCTCGGCGATTTTCCCTGGCAAGGACTGGTCGTGGGGTGGAGGTTTTCCCCCATCATTTCCTCCTACTCGCGTCGAATCAGCTTCGTTGGAGTTGATTTTCTCGGAATCCCGCGGCCGCTTCCGGATCTTTTCTTTTTCGCCAGCTAGATCCGCAATCACTGGCGAGTTCCGTTTTTTGGCTTTTGATTGGCCGAAGGAATTCCGCCACTGTTGCGTGCCCGATACTCTGCGTGTGCGGCTTTCATTTTGCTGCAGTCGAAAACTCGATGACCCGGCACCCCGCAAAAATCACACGTGTAGTTGGTGTTTTTCGGACGTGGCCGCCCCTCGAATCTGTCGACTTCCATCGGGTCGGCGAACGTGGGGTGAGCCGAGCGGTCGCCCTGTCGCGTACTGCCGACGTGCGTCCGTCGTGTTCCGGCGTTGACCATGTCGAAGCGCTGCGCTGCCGAAACGACGTCACTGTAGCTCGCGTAGTTTGACGCTGCGACTTGTCGTTTGACTTCGGTCTTCAGCCCGGCGAGGTACGATTGTACTTTTTCCCCTTCGGTCAGGTCGGAAATGCGGTTATAAAATTCCTCCATTTGCTGCGTGTACTGCGCTACACTCCCGAACTGTCGGTGTCGATGAATTTTTTCCCGGGCAAGGTAACTGGAATTTATCGGCTCGAAGCGTTTCAGCAGGTCAGCGCGGAACTGCTGCCACGTGGCTTCACCGTGGATGAAGGTACTGTTGCCGCGAATCCACTCGAGTGCCGGCCCTCGCATCAGTGTCGCCGCGAGTCGTACACGTTGTCCGTCCCAGACTGGCGAGCTCCATCCGACGGCTGCGAAATAGATCTCCATCCCGGCGATCCATCTGCGGGCGTCGGAGTTTCGATCGCTCGGATCGAACGGCTCAGGTGGGCGCGGTTTCGGAGCCTCGAGAAACTGCTGCGACTGCTGCGTCGTCGCCGTTGTCGTCTCGTGCTGCGCTCCGACGAGTCGAGTTACTCGCTCGAACTGGTTTCGCCACGCTTCGCGATCCGCTCGCATTTCCTCCTGAAGGGCTGCGATGCGTGCGAAGAGCTGCAGGGTAACCTCGGCGTTGTCGAAGGTTGTCATCCTGTTCAAAACACGCACGGAGGGGGTAATTCGAAAATCGCGGAGCTGGTGCTTACCAGAATCGGCGTCGAATTGGTCGCCCCCGGCGGTTTTTCGAGGCAGGATCCCCGCTGCTGGTGCTTAGCTGAGCGCGGTGGAGTAAGAAAAGCTCTGATTACCAAGTGTCACAGGATCGAATGTCTCGAGGAAAGATTGCACTATCGATCAGTACAAGGCGCTTTTATACTTCCAAAGTACATTAGGTAACCAGGTTTATCTTTATCCTAAGGGAATAGACCCTTCTAGAAGATAGAATCACCCTGCGTATAGCCACGCGAGGCTATTGGCTTTAAGGGATTACGGCAGGATTACGCTAGATATAGCGCGCCAGTACATCCCGAGCTCTCACACCTTCGCCCCTGTCAGTTGCCACATGTCCCTCCGCATCCTCCTCGCCATCACCCCGTCCGCAAGCTCCCTCTGCGCTAGATCGATGTCGCCACGGCATTCCTCTACGCCCCTGTCGATGTTGATATCTTTTTCAAACAGCCCCACGCGTTTGTCGACGATCCCACGCTGGTGTGCCAGCTCGTCAAATCCCTTTACGGGATTAATCAGGCCCCGCGCGTGTGACAGCAGTACCTGCACCGCATCCTCATCGCCATGGACTTCACCCAGTTGCCCCACGACCAGGGCATGTACCGCCTCTTCCGCAGCAGCGACTATGTGCTGCTCATCGTCTATGTCAACGATTTGCTCTTTGTCGGCTCAACCGCATCCATCGCTGTCTAGTTCGAAGGGGAGCTGGATCTCCAGCTACACTGGCGGAAACAATTGTCCATATGTTTTGCATAAATTTGGTTTTTTTTGCTCTAAAACCACTATACATTAAGCCTTAATGTTTAATGGTGGTACGATTTGGGAGGGGCACATAGTGGATGTGTTCATAGCACAAATATCCAGAATATTATATTGGATCTAGCTCATATCCCAAAAGATATACGAAGGGTACATCCGGACAAATACTTCCAAGCAGAGAGAGCAAACTTCATAATTGCGTATTTGGTATATAGCCCACCGACCTTTGGCCTTGATCACCACCCGCACCCTCCTAGGCATATTACCTACGAGGTTAGTACAAACCTCGGCAGGGAACTTCTTGCACTCTTCCTGGACCCACCATTTAGCATAAGGGGGTGAGCACTAGAAAAATCGCGAAAAAGTTGGGCGTAGGCTAGAGTATTGTACACGAATTTGGATTGAATGGTATCTTTGAGACTAGCCATGTTGAGGTGTGGCCAAAGATGCAATTAGCCGGTCGGGCCCAACTTATCACGGATCGTCTTCATCGTACCATTGTAGGGTAAAATCACAAATAGAGCAGCCAAATCTAGCGTAAACACCACGAAACTGAGGGTATTGTTGCACGGTTGAGTGTGCACCCTTGCACCATTAAAAACACACTAGGGTTTGCGGGTCTAGTCACGGTGCACCAGTCATAGAAGCCAAGACTGTTATGGAAAATTATCAGGGGCCGGCTGTAATTCGCGGACTCGCATGCTGAGTGGACAATTAGTATTCGAAAGCATGTGATCTGGTCAAATGGGACCAACATCGACAGTCTTAACTGCACGTTTGCCTGGATTCGTGAAGGCACAACCCTGCAACACCACCAAATCAAACAGACGGTAAACCATGGGGACAAGGATCGATGATGGTGTGGGGATGTATGACATGTGCGGGGGTGGGGTTCATACGCAAGATTGACGGACGCATGGAGAGGCCCCTGTATGATGGCATTTTGCATGATGAACACGAATTGAACCTCCGTTTCTATAGGATTTTTCCTTCTGAGGTCATCTTGATGGGGACAATGACCCCAAGAATTTGTTATGCCTAGTGCATGAATGACTTGGAAAACATGAGTATGTAGCCCTGGAGTAGCCTTCTTTCTCACCAAACCTGAACATCTGGGCTTACCCGAAAAGGGAGTTGGCTAAGCAGAAAAGGCCTTCCTCTGGAATGCTAGAGCTTTAAGAGATGGTCCAAGAAGAATGGGAGAAGATCCATGCCGAGGTTTGCTCTGGCCTCATCGGCGGCTCGCCTAGGAGGGTGCGGGCAGTGATCACGGCCAAAGGTCGGTGGGCTAAGAACTAGAAACACACTTTTGAAGTTTGCCCTCCCTGCTTGGAACTATTTGTCCGGATGTACCCTTTGTGTATCTTTTGGGATATTAGTTTGATCCAATGTACTATTCTTGATGTTTGTGCTATGAACACATCCACTATGTGCCCCTCCCAAATCGTACCACCATCAAACATTAAGGCTTAATGTATAGTGGTTTTAAAGCAAAAAAACCCAAATTTATGCAAAACATACGGACAATTGTTTCCGCCAGTGTAAATATCACGGTCTCGCCTACCGTGACGCAGTACCTGGGGCTCAACATCACCGACGGCCCTGACACCATCCATTTCTCGGGCTCCAAGTACACCGAGAATATCGCTCAGTGGTTCGATCTCTCTCCACTGCCCCTCACAAATCCATACCTCTACTGTCACAGGATCGAATGTGTCGAGGAAATGTTGCACTATTGATTGCTACAAGGCGTTTTTATACTTCCGATGTATATTAGGTAAACAGGTTTATCCTATCCAAAGGGAATAGACCCTTCTAGAAACAGAATCACCCTGCGTATAGCCACGCGAGGCTATTGGCTTTAAGGGATTACGGCAAGATTACGCTAGATATAGCGCGCCAGTACATCCCGAGCCTAGTCGGTGATATAATTATAATAATAGGATAACCCAAAGGGTAATGAGAATGGAGGAATAGGAAACCAAATGGGATGGGATAAAGATCAAAGGAATCAAGATAAAAAGAAGAATGAGATAGAGGAATAAGTTGGAAATGAGAAAGAAGTGTAACGGGGTCGTACTCTCACACTCCCCCCCTCAAAGCTGGGTGGTAGAAGTAACACCCTGCTTGACAAGGTAGTTGCGAAGAGGACGACGAGCGTTACCCATCTCGGATTCAAAAACCCAACTATCCTTAGAAGGATCATAACCATTCCAACGAATGAGAAGCTCCACAGTGCCATTCCGACGACGACGGTGTGCGAGCACGGACTTGGCCTCGTACTCGGGTTCATCGTGGACGAGGACGGGCGGCGGCGGTGGCAGCGGTTGGCGTCCGGTGAAGACCGTATTCGGATCTCGATATGGCTTCAGAAGTTGGACATGGAAGGCGTTGTGAATCTTCCAGGTAGCTGGCAGGCGTAAGCGGAAGGTAACAGGAGTGACCTATGCTTCGACGAGAAAGGGCCCGTAGAAGCGAGGTTGTAGTTTGGATGGGAGATGACCGATGTCGAGATTGCGGCTGTCGAGTAGAACGTGGTCTCCCATGCTGATGGTGTGGTCAGTGCGGTGGCGATCGGCCTGGCGCTTATGTTGCTGCTGAATATCGAGGAGGCGCTTGTGGGTCCGATCCCAAAGCTAATGCATGCTCGTGATGAAGTCGTGTGCGGGCTGGACTGTGGCTGATGCTGTCGATTTTTGTGGCATGATCGGGTGGCGTCCGTAACAGAGGAAGAACGGCGTCTGTCCAGTAGTGGCATGAGTGACGTTGTTCTAGGCAAACTCCAGCACGGGCAGATGCAAGTCCCATTTAGAAATTTTGTATTTGCATGCTGCGTGGAGGAGTTGCTCTACAATTTGATTGAGGTACTCGGTCTGTCCATCTGTCTGCGGATGGTAGGCGGATGACATGGCGAGTTTTGTCCTGAGGAGAGACATCAGTTCCTTCCAGAACTTGCTGGTGAACTTGGGGTCTTGGTCGGAGATGAGGGTGGTTGGAATGCCATGTTGTGAGATGATGTAGCAAACGAATAGTTGTGCCGTCTCTTCGGTGCGTGCTGTCGTGTGTGTCGGGATAAAGTGTCCCATTTTGGAGAATTTGTCGATGACGATGAGGATTGTGTCATGACCGCTTGTGGTAGTTGGTAACCCGGTTATGAAATCCAAGCTTGTACACGATGTCATAGTGGTTTTGCGTCTCGAGGAAGTCAATCCACCGGACCTGCCGCCTGGAGAGGTTTGGTTGTGTCTTCAAATATTTCAGGCTGCTGTGGTCGGTGTAGACGGTTGTTTTTCATCCTTCGAGATAACATCTCCACGCTTTGAAGGCGATGATAATAGCAAGGGCCTCCTTGTCATGTATCGGGTAGTTAAGTTTTGCCCCGTGTAGTTTGTTGCTGAGGTAGGCGATTGGTTGCAGTCCATTCCCCTGGTCTTGCATCAAGACTGCTCCAACTGCCTGGTCACTAGCGTCAGCTTCGATGACGTAATCGCGTTCGGGGTCTGGCAAGATGAGTACGAGTGCGGACGTGAGTGCTTGTTTTAGCTTCTCCACGGCATCCTGATATTTTGGTTCCCACTTATAGGGTGTGTTCTTCTTCAGTAGATTCGTGAGAGGTGTTGCGATTTTTGCGTACTATGGCACGAACCTATTGTAATAGTTAGCGAAGCCAAGGAACTACTGCAACTCCTTTACGTTCTCGGGTGTCTTCCAAGTGCGTACAGCTTCGATCTTCTTGGGGTCGACGTGAACTCCTTGAGCGCTCACCATGTGTCGGAGGTGCACCGTATGGTGAAGTGGATGGTCGGATGAGTCCTTTTGCGATGAGATACTCGATCTGTCGGGTAGTTCCGTGGGGCTGAGCCGATATGGTGCTCGGAAGGTCGGCTTCGAACCTGGTTCTTCCACGATCTCGTGTTGGTGCGTTCGGTATGGCGGCAGTTCGTTCGGAAGGTCGTCGGGAAGAATGTCTTGGAACTCCTTCAGTAATTCCTTGATTTCTTTTGGAGGTTCCGAGATTTTCTCTCCGTCGTTTTCCACCTCTGTCGCTATCGCCAGGAACCCGGTTTCGGTTTGCTTTACGTCCTTCTCGAATCTTGCGAGTGTCTCCACTGGGATGTCTCCTGTATCGTCCCAGTTGGGTAGCTGGACTCTCCTTCCGTTGTTGTAGATGCTTGCGGTACGATTTACCCAGTTGATCTCGGGGTTGAATCTTTTTAGGAAGTCTCTCCCGATGATCAAGTCAAGCCCTTTTATGTTGGTGATGGGGAGTGCAGGTCTCCAGCGTAGTGGTCCGATTTGTAGGTGTAACACTGCTTCGCCGTATACTGGTAACTTGCTGCTGTCCACCATCGTTGCAGAGAAGGCTGAAGGCTTGTACTCTTCCCGAAGTCGGTCGATTACTACCTTGTCGCATACGGTGTGTGATGCTCCGCTGTGTGAGCTAGAGAGCTCTATCTGCGTCAGTCACTTCCGCAGAAGCTCCCGTTATAGCAGTAAACTCTGCACCCGGAATCTCGCGGCTGCTTTCGGATCTTTTCCTTTTCGCCAGCTAGATCCGCAATCACTGGCGAACTCCGTTTTTTGTCTTCTGATTGGCTGAAGAAATTCCGCCACTGTTGCGTGCCCGATACTCTACTCGGGCGGCTTTCATTTTGTTGCAGTCAAAGATTCGATGGCCCGGCACCCCGCAAAAATCACACGTGTAGTTGGTGTTTTTTTTAGGTGACCGCCCGTCGAACCTGTCAATTTCCATCGGGTCGGCGAACGTGGGGTGAGCCGAGCAGTCGCTCTGTCCGTGCTGCTGACGTGCGCCCGTATGTTCCGGCGTTGGCCATGTCAAACCGCTCTGTTGCCGATACGATGTCTCTGTAGCTCGCATAATTTGTCGTTGCTATCTGTTGTTTGACTTCGGTCTTCAGCCTATCACTTTTTCCCCTACGGTCAGGTCGGGAATGTGGTTATAAAATTCCTCCATCTGTTGCGTGTGCTGTGCTACACTCCCGAACTGTCGATGGCGATGATTTTTTTCCCGGGCAAGGAAACCCGAATTTATTGACTCCAAAACATTTCAGCAGGTCGGTGCAGAACTGCTGCCACGTGGCTTCGCCGTGGATGAAAGTACTGTTGCCGTCGATCCACCCGAGTGCCGGCCCTCGCATCAGTGTCGCCGCGAGCCGTACGCGTTGACAATCCCAGACTGCTGCGTCGTCGCCGTTCTCGTTTCGTGCTGTGCGCCAGCGAGTGGAGTTACTCGCTCGAACTCGTTTCGCCAAGCTTCGCGACCGGCTCGCATTTCCTCCTGAAGAGCGGCGATGCTCGCGAAGAGCTGCTAGGTAACCTCGGCGTTGTCGAAGTTCGCCATCCTGTTCAAAACACGCGCGGAGGGGTTAATTAAATAAACGCGGAGATGGTGCACACCAGAATCGGCGCTGAATTAGTCGCCTCCGGCGGTTTTACGAGGTAGGTTTTCCTGCTGCTACGGCTTAGCTGAGCGCGGCTGAGTGAGAAAAACTCTGATTACCAAGTGTCACATGATCGAATGTGTCGAGGGAAAGTTGCGCTATCGATTGATACAAGGCGCTTTCATGCTTCCGAGGTACATCAGGTAACCAGATTTATCCTATCCAAAGGGAATCGACCCTTCTAGAAATAGAATCACCATGCGTATAGCCACGAGAGGCTATTGTCTTTAAGGGATTACGACAAGATTACGCTAGATATAGCGCACCAGTACATCCCGAGCCTGGTTGGTGATATAGGTATAATAATAGGATAACCAAATGGGATATGATAAAGATCAAAGGAATCAGGATAAAAAGAAGAATGAGATAGAGGAAAGAGATGGAAATGAGAAAGAAGTGTAACGGGGCCGTATTCTCACTTTATGCGCGCCGGTTCCTGTGCCATCCTCCTCGCTACTCGCCTCGGCCGGCATCCAAGAATACTAGCAGAAGCTGGGCTGTCTGCTCTTCGCCGCCGTCATTTGCCATCCTGATCTCTCCTATGTCGCTAGTCAGCTCATGACATACCTTAAGCAACCTGAAAGGGGGGAATCTGCAAGAACTCGATCGCGTGTTCCACTACTTTATTTCAACCCCAACAATCGGCCTCACCTATCACAAGAACGCCATGACCAAGACGGAGCTTATCAGCTACGTCGACGCCGATCACGCTGCCGACAAGGACAACATGCGCTCTCGCACAAGCTACGTCTATCGCTTGGAGCCTATCGGCACTATCTCCTGGCACTTAGGAAAACAAGAACTAATCGCCATCTCATCTGCTGAAGCTGAATATATCGCCCTCTGGACAGCTAGAAAGGAAGGACTTTACCTGCACGAGCTGCTCGAATAAGCGAAGATTGCTGAGTTACCAAGCTTCTCCCTCTTTTGCAACAACCAATCGGCGATCACGATCGCTAACAAAAATGGATTCGCGAACAGGACGAAGCACATCTTGCTTCGCAACTTCTTCGTGAAAGACGAGATCGAGCAGGGACGACTCCAATGGGTCTAGTGTCCCACCACCAAAATGGGAGCTGACTACCTGACCAAGAAGCTGATGAAGTCGAAGTTCCAGCACTGCATGCTGCTGAATGGACTACAACACGTCAGCAACCTCGACGACATCGACACTCCAGAAATAAAGGAGGGTGTTGGAAATGATAAAAAGACTTAGGACATTCCAGGAGAATCGTGTAGTTGTAACAATACGCGAAGGCCAGAACATCGAGGACTGACGAATCAAACCCCGCTACAGTACTTCCGACTATTGACGCAGATTGACGATACGACACTTCGCAGAGGTTACGAAAGGGCAACAGCCGCAGGCCGTTGACCGTGCAACCCAACAGTCAGAAGTGCAAAAGTCAGGTCAGCACGTCAACAAGGACAAATGACTGTCCCGGTATTACAGCATGGGTGGTTACTCGAGTCGCTCTTATCAAGTCGTTAAGGGAATGTACCCTTCGAAGTGCATAAACAGTTAGACTCTTCATATTCTCTTGTATTATTATATAAATATTGTATCCCTTTACTATAATCAATCACTTGTTCGCACAAACCAGTACAAGGGTTCATCAAAGACTTCCACTATGCTATCAAGCACTCTTTTACAAGAACTTAGTTTTCTAAAAAGATCCTAGGGCTTTTCTCAGCCCAACAGGGATCCAAGCAGACGGATGAATCACAAGTTGTGCGAAAAAAATAAAAATAAAAAAAATCATAGGTTTCAACACAAACAGGGAAGGACAGACGATGGGAAGTTATGGGCAATTCCATGTTGAAGATGGAGTATGAAAAGGGAAAGTATATCGGCGCTTAGTATTAGGGGCCTCGATAACATGTACGGTCAGTGACACGAGATAAACAATCAGAATTAGCAAGCTCGCAACATGTTTCATCAGTCGTGTTCCACCGTTAGTTAGAAACTACAGGAAAAAAGTTCCACGAATGGTCAGTAAAAGTAATCCCCGCCCGTCTCGGAACGTTTTCCCGTTCGCGCCGGCCCAATTTTGTCATCATTGCGGCTGGCACGATATTTTTCCCAAGCTCCAGTCCAGATGTTGTTCGAGAGAACTACGTAAATTATTCCCAAATTAAAAAGCGTTGGACGTCGCGCTCACAAAATTCCAAAATTGTGACCTCGCGCATTTATGTCACATAAGCTAATAGGGCCACAGCAGGTCGCACACCGGGAGTGCACCTTTTCAAACATTAACAAACGCAAAAAAAGGAAAACATTTGACACAAAAGGGAAAATCTATCCGGGATCGGTGCTAAGCCAATGAGGCGTGAATATTAAACTGTAGTGCGCGTGCGCTAATTTGTTTCGAACATGACAATAACGGTAAAGTCGTAATTTGGCGGAAAAGTTTTCCGGTAAATACATTTGTTGAAAATTTCAAAAGCCAACCGCCAGACTTCTAATAGATTTGTTGTATTGAAATTAATAAACAAATTAAATGCGGTTCTAAGAGTACCTTGACGCGCTTTTAAACACATTCATTTCCTAAAAATAAACCTCAGTAGCTATCTATATATGTTATTATTTTCGGGCGACTCGGGAATGACAATAATGTCAACTTATACATATTATCTATGTAGAAGTTATAGGCTAGACTGAGGTATGCTTCTAGTGAGTACAACCAACTAGTATTTGTTCTAGGTTTCCACCTCTAGTAATCATTCGTTTCTACGTTAACATGGTATCACGCTTAGGTTAGGATCCCCCCGCCTACCGCTTCCGCCCGTCGCGCCTCCTAGGCCCCGTCGCGCCCCCTAGGCCCCGTCGCGCCCCCCCTGGGCCCCGTCGCGCTCGTTAGGCCCCGTCGCGCCCCCCCTGGGCCCCGTCGTGCCCGCTGGGCCCCGTCGCGCCTCCTAGGCCCCGTCGCGCTCCCCCTAGGCCCCGTCGCGCCCGCTGGGTCCCGTCGCGACCCCTAGGCCCTAACGCGCCCCCGCTGGGCCCCGGTGCGCCTCCTAGGCCCCGTCGCGCCCCCCATGGGCCCCGTCGAGCCCGCTGAGCCCCGTCGTGCCTCCTAGGCATCGTCGCGCCTCCTAAGCCCCGTCGCGTCCCCCCCCTCTGGGCCCCGTCGCGCCCGTTCGGCCCCGTCGCGCCCCTCCTAGGCCCCGTCGCGCCCGCTGGGCCCCTTCGCGCTTCCTAGGCCCCGTCGCGCCTGCTAGGCCCCGTCGCGCCCCCCCTGGGCCCCGTCGCGCCCGTTAGGCCCCGTCGCGGCCCCCCTGGGCCCCGTCGTGCCCGCTGGTCCCCGTCGCGCCTCCTCGGCCCCGTCGCGCCCCCCCTGGGCCCCGTCGTGCCCGCTGGGCCCCGTCGCGCCCCTTAGGCCCCGTCGCGCCCGCTGGCCCCTGTCGCGCCTGCTGTTAGCGCTCGCCCGCCTGGCCTCCTCCTAGTGCCGCTCGGCCTCCTCCTAGTGCCGCCCGGCCTCCTCCTAGTGCCGCCCGGCCCCTTCCTAGCGCCGCCCGGCCTCTCCTCAGCGCTGCCCGGCCCCTCCTCGTGCCCGACCGGCCCCAGCAGCACCAGCCTGGCCCCTCCCAGCACCAGCCCGGCCCCAGAGCACCTGCCCGCCTCCCCTGCTCGGCCTGCCGTGTCCTCTCGGGCCCTGTGTCTTCTGCTTGCCTGCGCTGGGACGCCTAGCTGCTGCCCTACTGGAGAGTGCTGCCGCCGTGTCCCCGCGCCGCTGTGCTCCTGTGCCGCTGAGGAGCTGTGCTGCTGTGCCGCTGTGTCGCTGAGGAGCTGTGCCGCTGACCCTGCACGATGGCTGACTTTGTGCTCCGCCTGGACGCTGAGGGCCACGCGGTTGACTTCGCCGCCTGGCTCTCCGATCTTCGCCGCCAGCTTACAGGTCAGCGCCAGGATGGCCACTCTCTGGTTGTCCATGCTGATGGCTTGCTCCCCCGTCCCCCTGCACCTACTCCCCTCCCTGCTGACCCCTCCTCTGATGACCGTGAGGCTTTCTCTACTGCTGCGCTGGCCTGTGCGATCTGGGACTCACGCGATGCAGTAGCTCAGGTTGCTATTAGTCACGCCCTCCCTGTGTCTGAGCGCTCGCGTTTTGCTACTGTTGAAACGGCCAAAGCTTATTTAGACGCCGTTATTGCTCGCTATTCCACCCCTGCCTCCGCTTCTGCTGGCCGCTTGCTCTTTCCGATGCTGTTCCCAGACCTGGCTGCCTTCCCTACTGTCGCAGATTTTGCCACTCATTTGCGTGCCCTAGAGACTCGCTATCGCACTGCCAGCACTGCTGCCCAGCTCACTGCGCTCCCCCCTCCTTTCTGCATGACGCTCTATTTTATCGCTATGCGCCTGCCAGACCGCCTCGCTAGTGCTCGCGACCACTTTCTTAGCCAGCACCCGGGTGACCTCACCCTGACCGCCTTTGTCGACACCCTCACTGAGATCGAGACTCGCCAGCGCACTATCGCTCAGTCGAGCGGTGCGCCGGCAGTCTCTATCTTTCACGGCTGTGCCCCATCCCCGTGCACGTTCACTGACGTTTCGGCTGCGGTCGCCACGGCGACCCCTCTTACCGAGACGGCTGCTGCTGTCCACCCGCAGCAGCGCTCGCGTCGCGGTGGCCGTGGCCGCCAGGGAGGTAGGGGTGGTGACGCAGGTGGTAGTGGTCGTGGTGGTGGTGACGGTAGTCCGCCTGAGGGGACTACCACCGGTGGGCAGGAGCAGCAGTCCCAGCAGCAGCAGGACCAGCCCCAGCCGCAGCCGCCGTCCCAGCAGCACCCGCCGCAGCCGTGGGCTCGTCTCCCGCCTGGTTGGCCCGGCACCTCCGGAGGCGGTGGCCGTGGTGGCGGCCCGCGCAGCTTGGCGTCTACCAGCGGCTCCAGTGCTGTGACCTGCCAGTACCAGCTTCAGACCGGGCCTCTCCGCGGCACTCTGTGCCGCCGCCCGCACCCGACCGCCCGCTGTTTCCGCCGCCTCGACGATCTTTTTCGTCGTCGCTTTGGCCCGGCCCCGGACCTCCCTGACTGGCACAGCCTGCTCCGCCAGGGCGTGCCGATCTTTGAGTTAGACATGGATCAGATAGGTGCTGCTTTGCATGCTTTGTATGCTGACGCTTCTAGTGTTGATGGATCTTACTACCCTGTGTACTCTAGTTTAGGTGTTTCACCCTTGTGTAGCTTAGCTTCCCCTGCTGCGACAGGCGTAGGACTGCCTAGGTTGCCTAGTCTCGTCGCTGCACCGGCTCCGTCCCCGGCCCCCGCCACTGCGTCGCTGTCCTTCACTCTCGACTCTGGTGCTTCTGCCTGCTTCTTCCGCGACCGTTCCACGCTCACGCCGCTTGCTGCACCTGCTGTTGTCTCTCTCGCTGACCCCTCTGCGGGTCCGGTCGTCGCGCGCAGTTCTACGTCCCTTCCCTGTCCGGCAGTTCCCTCGGGCTCCCTTACTGGCCTCCACGTTCCCTCGTTCTCCAGGAACCTGGTTGGTGTCGGCTGTCTCCAGGACCTCGGCGTCACCACCACGTTCCCCGGGCACGAGCGGTTCGCTGTCTGTTCTGAGGCTGTCTCAGGTTCCCCCCTTGCGACGTTCCCCCGGGACCCGGTGTCCGGTCTGTTTACCCTACACACCGCTTCCCCCCCGGTTGGTGCGTCCTCCCAGGTCGCTGCAGCTTGCTCGTGTCGGTCCCTCACTCACCCCTCCCTTCTCTGGCACCACCGTTTAGGTCACCCTGCTCTCCCGCGTCTGCGTCACATGTCCCAGCACGGTCTTGTCTTAGGTCTCCCCGCGTCGCTCCCTGCCCTTCCTCCCTCGACTGCGCCACCGTGCACGCCTTGCGTCGAGGGTCGGCTCCGCCGTGCTCCTCACTCCTCCTCGCTGCGTCCTGCTACTGCCCCCCTTCAGACCCTGCACTTGGACGTTTGGGGCCCTGCCCCCGTCCCCGGACCGCGCGGTGAGCGCTACTTCCTTGTGCTTGTCGACGACTACACGCGCTACACCACGGTGTTTCCCCTGGAGCGGAAGGCCGACGTGCCCGACGTTCTTCTCCCGTGGGTTGTGGCTGCGCGTCTCCACCGCGGTCTCCCCGTGTTGTGTCTCCACTCCGACCGTGGCGGCGAGTTCGCCTCTGGTCGGCTTGGACAGTTCTGTCGTGCGGAGGGCATCACCCAGTCGCACACGTTGCCGGACTCGCCACAGCAGAATGGGGTTGCTGAGCGCCGCATCGGCTTGGTCATGGAGGTCGCCCGTACCTCCATGATCCATGCCGATGCCCCCCATTTTCTGTGGCCGTTCGCTGTTCGCTACGCGGCTCACCAGCTTAACCTGTGGCCACGCTCCCAGCGGCCGCAGGTTTCGCCGACCCTCCTTTGGACCGGGTCCCCCGGTGACGCGTCTGCGTTCCACGTCTGGGGCTGCCTTGCTCACGTTCGTGCCTCTGGCACGGACAAGCTCACTGCCCGCACTGTCCCCTGTGTCTTCCTCGGTTTCCCCCTGGACTCGTCTGACTGGCTTTTCTACCACCCGCCGTCTCACCGCTTCCTCCACTCTCGTGACGTCACCTTTGATGAGTCCGTCTCCTTCTACCGCCGCTTCCCTCACCGAGGTCTCCCAGTTGCCCCCCCCCTTTTCCTTGCTCCCTCTCCCCCGGTAGCCCCTGCCCCTCTCCCGCCTCGTCCTGCCCCGTCTGGTGTCTCCCACGTCACTCCCCTCCCGTCGGTTGTCCCCGTTGAGGAGTCTGCTGACTCTGGTGGTACCCCCGGTCCGTCCTTGCCGCGTCCCCCTTCCCCGGTGCCTCCGCCCCCACTGTCGCAGTCGCCGACCCCGCTGCCGCCGCCGTCGCCGTCGCCGCCGCAGCCGTCGCCGCTTTCGTCGCCGCCGCCGCCGCTGTCGCTGCCGCAGCCGTCGCCGCTGTCGCCGCCGCCGCAGCCGTTGCCGCCACTGCCGCCGCTGCTCTCGGCCCCTGGGGGTGCTGGTGTGGAGGAGGGTGTTCGTCTTGCGGCTTCTGGGGGTGCCGCTGGTGTTGGAGGGGGTTCTCGCTCTGGGGGTGTTGGTTCTGGGGGTGCTGCTGTTGAGTGTTCTGCCGACGGTCGTTCTGCCTCTGCTGGTCCGAGAGTTCCGGCCCAGCCGTCGTCGCCGCCGCAGCAGCCGTCGCCGCCGGTTTCCGCTCTCCGCCTGCTCGGCCTTCCCTCCCCGGACCGCGCGCTGGTGTCTCCCCCACCGCCTCCTGACCTCCCTGTCTACGGTCCTGTGTTCCCGCCACCAGACTCGTCTCCGGCCCGTCTTCCTCCTCGTTCCCCTCCTGTGTCTCCTCCGCTGTCCCCTGACCCTACCCCTCCGTCTCACGTTTGGGCTCGCCGTCCCTCCCGTGCTCGTCCCGTCTCTCCTGTCCTGCCCACCCACCCTATGTTGCTCCGTTCCCACTCGTCTCGTCCTCCCCTCCTCCCGTCCCCTCCTCCCTCGTCCCTTGCTGTTGCACCTCCTCCGTTCTCTGACTACCTCCGTGCTGCTCGTCCCCTTGTCCCTCGGGTCCTTGCCTCTCTTGTTACCGACCCTGCTGTTCCTGTCTCGCGCCTTGACGCGCTTGTCGCTGCTGTCGCTGACTTCGCTTCTACCCGCCGCCTTGACTACGCTACCGCTCTGGTCTCTGACCCTGCCCGTCCTCTGTCCGTCGGGGGTGCTCCTGCCCTTGGCAGTGACGTCCTAGAGGACAGGCAGTACGAGCTGGCTTTCCTTTCCGAGGCTGCTCCCCATCTCTGCTCCATGCTGTTAGTCCCTGAGGGTGACCCAGACGCCTTCGACATCCCGACCCCTCGCACCTACGCTGAGGCCACCTCGGGACCTTGGGCCTCTCAGTGGATAGCTGCCATGGAGCAGGAGATGGCATCTTGGAGATCCACCGGCACTTACGTCGACGCAGTTCCCCCGCCTGGGGTGAACGTAGTCGATGGTCGGTGGCTCTTCAAGGTGAAGCGCCCCCCTGGAGAGCCGCCTGTCTTCAAGGCGCGCTACGTGGCCAGAGGTTTCAGTCAGCGCGAGGGGGTTGACTTCTTCCAGACCTTCGCCCCGACCCCGAAGATGACCACTCTTCGGGCGCTGCTACACGTAGCAGCACAGCGTGACTACGAGCTTCACTCCCTCGACTTCTCTACTGCCTTTCTTCAGGGCAGCCTACACGAGCAGGTCTACCTGCGCCGACCACAGGGCTTCACTGGTACCTTCCCTCCTGGGACCCAGTGGCTTCTCAGGCGCCCGGTCTACGGCCTGCGTCAGGCTCCCCGCGAGTGGCACGACACGCTACGTGCCACGTTAGCAGACCTGCAGTTCTTTCCGTCCTCTGCTGACCCTTCACTGTTTGTGCGTTCCGGCCAGACTCCGTTCTACATCCTTGTCTACGTAGACGACCTGGTCTTCGCTACTCCTGACAGGGACGCACTGGCCTCTGTGAAGGCTGAGCTGCTGAAGAGACACACCTGCACTGACCTTGGAGAGCTGCGTCGCTATCTTGGCCTGCAGATCTCTAGGGACAGAGCAGCACGCACCATCACTCTGACCCAGTCACACTTGGTGCGTCAGGTCCTTCAGAGGTTCGGTCTTCAGTTCTCCTCCGCACAGCCCACACCTCTACCCGTAGACCATGGGCTCTCTGCTCCCGTTCCTGAGGAGCCAGTAGAGCCCAGTGGCCCCTACGCAGAGCTGGTGGGTTGCCTCATGTACCTGATGACTTGCACTCGCCCAGATCTCGCATACCCTCTCAGCATCCTGGCTCGCTTTGTGGCTACAGGCAGACACCGACCTCAGCACTGGTCTGCCGCTAAGAGGGTTTTGCGTTATCTTGCTAGTACATCAGGCATGGGGTTAGTGCTAGGAGGACGCAGGCCAGTGGTCCTTACTGGGCACACAGACGCTTCTTGGGCAGACGACGCTGAGACGCTCAGGTCGTCGCAGGGCTACTGTTTCAGCCTTGGTTCGGGTGCTATCTCTTGGAGATCCACTCGCTCGTCGTCTGTGGCTCAGTCTAGCTGTGAGGCTGAGATCTACGCTGGTGCCATGGCGGCACAGGAGCTCCGCTGGCTGACCTTCTTGCTCACAGACTTAGGTGAGCGGCCTAGCTCTGCCCCGGTCCTGTACGCTGACAACAGGGCCATGATACTCCTGTGTCAGGAGCCTCGGCTTGAGGGCAGAGCGAAGCATATCCAGCTGCGGTACTTCCTCCTGCGCGAGCTACAGCAGCGCCGCCAGGCCCGCGTAGTTCACTTGGCCTCAGGTGCCAACACAGCTGATATCTTTACTAAGGCGCTTGCGCCTAAAGATCATCAGCGGCACTGTGTACAGCTTGGTCTTGTTCCTATAGCTGCTCCCCTGTTAGGATCCTGATTGTGTACTCTCTATTATATATGCTTGTCAGACTGGCCTTGTGGCCTTACCTCCAGTGGCTGGACTAGTAGTGCCACCCTGGCTTGCTTCAGTTTTGGTTGTATTCTTGCTGACTGGTCTCCAGACCCCTGCCTCAGTGGTTGGACTAGTAGTGCCGCCCTGAGCTGTTTGCTTCTTGTTTAGTTTCACCCCTTGTCTAGCCTAGGGGGTGTGTCAACTTATACATATTATCTATGTAGAAGTTATAGGCTAGACTGAGGTATGCTTCTAGTGAGTACAACCAACTAGTATTTGTTCTAGGTTTCCACCTCTAGTAATCATTCGTTTCTACGTTAACAAATAAGTCTATGGCTTGTTTTTTTTTTTTTTTTTTTGGCCGTAAATGCGGTAGAGACAAAGCTGCCATTTTTAATCATCGCGGGACGCGCTACCCTTTGTGACGAAAGTATGTACTTCGAAACAAAATCGTGTTTTCATGATTCTCAACTATCAAATTTTCGATGAATCTTGATTTGGGCATTTTGTGTCTTTTCGCTCGAACTGCGCCTGGAGCTCGGGAAAAATATTGCGCCAGCCACAATGATGACGAAATTGGGCTGGCGCGGGCGGGAAAACGTTCCGAGACAGGCGGGGGTTACTTCTACTGACCATTCCTATATTTTTTTTTCCGTAGTTTCTGACTAACGGTGAAATCTGACTGATGAGACATGTTGAGAACTCGCTAATTCTGATTGTTTATATCGTGCCACTGACTGTACATATCTTCGAGGCCCCTAATACTGAGCGCCAATATACTTTCCCCTATGAAAATGTGTTGGGAGTAAGGAGTGAATATACAGGTACACCGAAACCAGATTTGTAGCACTAGAGACTCCAAATTGATATCTGAGATTAATTTATCCCTTCAGTTTCTGCGCGGCGACAGAGCGACCAGCACGATGAACGCGGATAATCGGCGCGGGGAGATGGCGGACGTGAAGACGCAGCTGGGTCAACTGGCGGGAAGCAGGTTAGTCGCGTTCGACGGTCAGGACGATACTGCCGTCTTTTGGACGGCTGCGACCATGTGACAAGCCTTCAGACGGTTTCGATTAGTGTGGTTATCTGTCGGACGGTTGCGGTTAGTTCAGTCTGAGGGATCAACGGGCGGGAAGCAGTGAGTGATGTCACGCGTGTATCTGAAGGGGGTACTGCCACGCGCGTGTTTCGTCCTTATCGTCTTCAGATTTCGCAATTTTATTGAGCCGTTTCTTGAGGTTGTTCGGCTGGCAACAGGCATTTGGGTGTTGTGAGTGGACGCATGCGGCGAAACAGGGGAAAACGGACGCCGTTCCCAGCTCCTTGGCGTGTGATTCAGTCTCATTTCTCGCTTGTTCTTTCTCACCATCTCCTCCGTCCCCCCTGCAGGGCTCCGGGATCGGCGGAGTTGCGACGATATCTGACCAGAAAGGTCATGCTCTGACACGCCAGGACGCATGCTCAGGGACTCATGCCATGTTGCCAGCTTTCCTCCTTCTCCCCGCATCCTCCGCAGAGATGCCCCACCATCTCCTCATTCCGTGCCCCCCCACATCCAGTTTTGAGGCGCCTCAAACCGCCAGCAGCAGCAGAGATTCCCCACCATCTCCTCATTCCGTGCCCCCCCACATCCCCCCACCAGCACGCCATGAGCGGCGGAGATGCGGTGAAAACTGTTCAGCAAGGTCTTCTTTTTGAGGCACCAGGAGTCATGTCATGTTACCAACTCTCCTCGTTCTCCCCCCATCCCCCCACCAAGGCGCCAGGAGCAGCGGAGATGCGGCGAGAGCTGCTAGAAGCGATAATGTTTTGAGGCACCAGGACACTCTCCTCTTCCTCGCCTCTCTCCTCTCCCACTATCTCCTCATTCAGTCAACCCCCCCCCCCCCCCGCCCCCCAATCCTCCCCACCAGGGCGCCGGGAGCGGCGGAGATGCGGCGAGAGCTGTTCAAGAAGGTCATCTCGCAGATGACCATTGGGATTGACGTCTCCTCCGTCTTCAGGTACGTCTTGATCATTGTGTTCCTTCCACGTGACGTGATAACCCTCGTTTTCCACCCCGGAATACGTTGATCACTCTCCGTAGTACTGCACTTGGCTGGAAATATTTATGTAAAACAAACAATATGTAAAACAAGCAATATGTAAAACAAACAATATGTAAAACAAACAATATGTAAGAGCACCAGCTTTTTCCCACGAACCCCATGCTCTCCTCACTGCACTTTGTCCTCCCATGGTGTGGCGTGGCGATACCCTGTTTTTCCTCATCACGCCCCTTGCCTCCTCCCCTCCCAGCGGGATGGTCACGTGCAGTGCGGCATCCGACCTGGTGCTTATGTCCTACCATTACGTCGGCACCTACACGACCACGAGCCCTTGTGCTCTGCTGCTCACACCTTATGCTCCCTTTTGCCCGCCTCATCACACCCTCTTATCACCTCCCCCCTCAGCGGGATGGTGATGTGCTGTGCGGCGTCGGACGTGGTGCTAAGGAAGATGTGCTACCTCTACGTCGTCACCAGCTATGCCGCCACCAAGCCTTCTACTCTCCTGATTGCCCTATGCTCTCCCAAACACACGCTTTTCCCTTCTTATTACGCCCTCCTCTCACCCCACCACACAGCTAGATTCTGATGTGCTGTGCGGCATCCAAGGCACAAAAAAACTGCGGCATCGGACCTGGTGCTCAAGAAGGTGTGCTACTTGTATGTCGACACTAAGCCTGATATACGCGCTGTGTTTTTTATCCACACCCTTTATCATCTTCAGCGAGATGGTCATGTGCAGCGCAGCATCGGACCTGGTGCTCAAGAAGATGTGCTACCTCTACGTCGCCACCTACGCCGCCACCAAGCCCGAGCTCGCGCTGCTCACCATCAACTTCCTGCAGCGCGACTGCCAGGTGCGGTTTGAGCCGATGCCGAAGTGCATGTGACCTGGTCCTCGAGGGGAGGTGCATGTGACCCGGTCCTCAAGGGGAGGTGCATGTGACCCGGTCCTCAAGGGGAGGTGCATGTGACCCGGTCCTCAAGGGGAGGTGCATGTGACCCAGTTCTCAAGGGGAGGTGCATGTAACCCGGTTCTCAAGGGGAGGTGCATGTGACCCGGTTCTCAAGGGGAGGTGCATGTGACCCGGTTCTCAAGGGGAGGTGCATGTGACCCGGTTCTCAAGGGGAGGTGCATGTGACCCGGTCCTCAAGGGGATGTGCTACCCTCTATGCCGCCACCAAGCCCGAGCTCGCGCTGCTCACCATCAACTTCCTGCTGCGCGACTGCCAGGTGCAGGCAACAGCAGACAGCGGATGGGAATGTGCAGTGCTAGCTATGCTGCTACAGTGCTACTAAGCCCGAGCTTGCTTTTCTCGGAATACCCCTCTCCCTGCCTCATGATACAGGGCCTGGTGGAGTACCTGGTGGGGCCGGTGGAGCAAGGGCTGGGCGACGTGAGTGCGTACGTGCATACACTCCTCCTTTCTCCCCCTGTCCGCCTCGTTGCCTCACAGGACGACGACCCCATGATCAGAGGCTTGGCTCTGCGTAGTCTCTGCTCGCTCAGAGTGCGGGGCCTTGTGGAGTACCTGGTGGGCCTGCTAGAGCGCTGATTGGGCGACGTGAGTGGGTGCCTTTGAGGCGTCTCAGAACACTCTGTCTCCCCTTGTTTCTTCCCCCTCCCAACCCCCCCGCACCCCCTCCGGCATCACAGGACGACGACCCTATGATCAGAGGCCTAGCTCTGCGCAGTCTCTGTTCCCTGCGAGTGAGAGGCCTAGTGGAGTACCTCGTGGGGCCGCTGGAAAGAGGGCTGGGCGACGTGAGTGCGTACGTGCGCGCGGTGGCGGTGATGGGCGTGCTCAAGCTCTACCACCTGGCGCCGGGGGTGTGCCGCGAGCATGGGTACATCGGCATGCTCAAGAGGAAACTCGCCGACGAACCCGATGCCCAGGTGAGGCTGAGAGAGGCGAGTGACGGAAAGCAAGTATGGAGTTGGAGAGTGAGGTCTGAGAAGCGGTAGCGGTTCTGGGGGTGCTGGGAGGGATGCAAGGGACTCGAGGATGGAAGGGATGGGCGTGCTGAAGCTCTACCACCTGGCGCCGGGGGTGTGCCGCGAGCACGGGTACATTGGGATGCTCAAGAGAAAGCTGACTGACGAACCTGACTGACGCTCAGGTGAGAGAGAGCGCGCAAGAAAGAGGGGAGGCGTGAGTTGTCTCGAGAAGAGGTGGCGGTGATGGGCGTGCTGGGAGGGATGGGAGGGCTGGGTGATGGGCGTGCTGAAGCTCTACCACCTTTCCCCCCCCACCCGCTTCTTCTCCCCAGGTGGTGGCGAACTGTGTGAGCGCGCTGCCTGCAGGAGGTGCTGGCAGGGGAAGCTCCATTCCTCAGGCCCTCCCCTCTGCTGCCTCCCCCTACTTCCTCCTGTATCCCCTCTGCTGCCTCCGCCTCCTACTTCCTCCTGTAATCTCATCCCATTCTCCCCCCCCCGCAGGTGTTTGCGAACTGTGTGAGCGCACTGCAGGAGATGCTGGCAGCTGGCAGCACAGGCATAGTGTCTACTCACTGGCCTCCTCCCCCTCTCCCGTCCCCCCAGGTGGTGGCGAACTGTGTGAGCGCGCTGCAGGAGGTGCTGGCGGGGGAGTCCCTGGCAGAGGATGGGGACCCTGAGGCCTTGAAGGACCGCGACATGCTGCACAGCCGCGCCCTCGTCTTCTCCCTGCTCAACCGGTACTGGCGCATGCACACACCCCCACAACCCCCGGCACACACACCCACACTCCTTCCCCCCCCCCCAATCACCACACACATACTAGCACATGCTATTTCATGTCGGATAACCTGACCTCCTGTGATTGGTTAAGATGCAGCCACCATTTGCACGATAACCAGACCTCTCGGGTGCTCCTCCCCCCCCTCTTAAGCTGCAAAAAGGAGATGAGTGAGTGGGCGCAGTGCACGGTGCTGGACCCAGTGTCAGCTCTTCGGACATCCTCTCCCATCCTCTCCCCTCCCCTCCCCTCCCATCCCCTCCCCTCCCCTCCCCCCACCTCCCCCCCATTTGAATCAGCATGAAGGAGATGAGTGAGTGGGCGCAGTGCACAGTGCTGGATCTCGCGTCTCGCTACACGCCAGCGAATGCAGACGAGGTGTTTGACCTCATGAACCTGCTGGAGGACCGCCTGCAGCACGCCAACAGCGCCGTGGTCCTTGCTACCGCCAAGCTCTTCCTGCACCTCACGCTCGCCATGCCTGACGTGCACCACCAGGTGGGTGTGGTTGGCTCGGAATGGGTGTCTTGCTCTTTGTGCCTAGATCTCTATGGTTTGAGGCGCCTCTCAACGCCCCCTCATTAGTCTATGGCGCTGTTGTGGTGCTCGCCACAACCTAGCTCTCCCTGCAACTGACCCTTTCCATGCCCGACGTGCACCAGCAGGTGGGTGGGTGGGCGGGTGTTTGTGTCTGGCTCTCTGTGCCTGGCTCGGTGTGGTTGGAGGCCTGTAAATCACCCCCTCATCAGCTTATGGCACCACCGCTTCCTGCACCTCACGCTCGCCATGCCTGACGTGCACCACCAGGTGGGTGTGGGTGTGGCTGTGGGTGTGGGTGTGGCTGTGGGTGTGTGTCTTTCTCTCGGCCTTCTCTCTGCCTGTGCCTTGCCCTGTGTGATCTGTCGCCTCTCCCTGCTCGTCTCGCACACCGGTCTCTCTTTGTAGTCAGGCGATTACAATACGAGCACTTCGGTTCCTTGCCCCTGTCCTGTCCCCCACATGCACCACCTCGTTGGTGACTTTTGAGTCGACTCAAAAATGTACTTTTGAGGCGCCTCAAAATAGACAATTCACGCATGTATTTTTGAGGCGCCTCAAAAATAGACTCCTCACGCATGTATTTTTGAGGCGCCTCAAAAATGTCCCCCACATGCACCACCTCGTTTCCAGGCATACGAACGCATCAAGACCCCTCTTCTCACGCTAGTGGGCACGTGCAGCATGGTGCAGTCGTACGCGGTGCTCTGCCACCTCTCCCTGCTGGTCCAGCGCAGCCCCTCTGTCTTCGTTGGCGACTACAAGCACCTTCCTTGCCCTTCCTCTGTCCCCCTTATAAACCACCTCGCTACCAGGTGTACGAACGGATCAAGACCCCACTGCTGACCCTAGTGGGAACGTGCAGCACAGAGCAGTCGTATGCCGTTCTCTGCCACCTCTCCCTGCTGGTCCAACGCAATCCCTCTGTGTTTGTGGGCGACTACAAGCACCTGTACTGCAAGGTGCGGGACCCACCATATGTGAAGCGACTCAAGCTGCAGATGCTGACAGCCATCGCCAACGACAGCAACACCTACGAAATTGGTAAGGGAGAGAAGGGGGGGGGGGGGGAAACGGGCGATTAGGGAGGTGGGGTTGGTGGGGGTTGGGGTGGGGGATCTATGAGACCCATGTAGGAGGTGGTAGACGTGTTGAAGGGAGGATGAGGTTGCTTTTCAGGGAGGGTACTATCAGAACTGGTCAGGCGCAGACTGGGAGAGCAGCAGTTGTGAGGGAAATGGGAGAATGACTCTGCTGTGAGACGCTTCGGACTCGTCTTCCCCTTCCTTCGCCTGCCTTCTCTTGCCCCCCCACCCGTGCACTAACGGAGCTGAAAGAGTGTATTTAGAGTCGACTCAAAATACGCCTCAAAATATCTTGCGTCAACTCAAAATACACCTGGTTTTCGCCCCCCACCCGTGCAGTAACGGAGCTGAAAGAGTATGCAGCAGACGTGGAAGTGACAATTGCTCCCCCCCCCCCTCTCTCTGTCCTCTCACCCCACTCCCCTTCCCTCCCTCCCCTGTCCTGTGCATTAACGGAGGCGACAGAGTGTGCGGCGGACGTGGATGTGACTTTAAATCGCTAGGAATGCCATACGGGCGGTGGGGCAGATCGCGCTGCCGAGCTACGACGTGAACGGCATTGCTGTGAGGCCCCACATCACACGCCTTACCCTCCCGTCCCCCCACCCCCCCACCCTCCCCCTCCCTCCCTGCTCTACGTAGTAACGGAGCTGACAGAGTACGCAGCGGACGTGGATGTGACAATCGCTAGGGAGGCCATACGGGCGGTGGGGCAGATCGCCCTGCAGAGCTACGATGTGAACGGCATCGTGGACCGCCTGCTGCAGTTCCTCGAGATGGACACCGACTACGTCACGGCTGAGACGCTGGTGGGTGATAGTGGTGCTGGCATAGGTCTAGGTGTACGGAGATAGGCTGAGCGTTTGCTCGCAAAAAGGGCATGAGATGGCACATCGGAGCATCGTGGACCACAATTCCTGGAGATGGACACCGATTGTGTCACGGCTGAGATGCTGGTGGGCTTGAAGAGCGGCAGCCAGCTGGGTGGTTGAGGCACTGGTGGGTGGAAGTGGGGGTATGGCTGGGTCGGCAGGCAGTAGGGGTGTACGTGGGTGGTCAGGTCGTCCTAGTCCGTGACCATCTGCGCAAGTACCTCCAGTGGTCGCAGCACTGCATAGCCGAGTTGAGGTCTGTGAGCTCTTGCTCTATGACCGACCCCCGTGCCAAGGCAACACTTGCCCCCTCCTCTCCTCCCTCATCCCAACCTCCCCTTCCCCCCTCCCCCCGCCCCCCGCTCCCGGCGGCCCCCCGCCCAATCCTACACACACACAACAGGTCCTGGTGGGTGACCTGTTACGCAAGTACCCGCAGTGGTCGCAGGACTGCATGGCAGTAGCAGGATGAGTGAGCTCTCGCTCCGTGACGGACCCACGTGCCAAGCTGGCATACCCTGAACCTCATTCTCTACCTCCCTCCCCCCCAACGCCCTAATTTCTTCCAGGTTTTGGTGCGTGACCTGCTGCGCAAGTACCCGCAGTGGTCGCAGGACTGCATTGCCGTGGTGGGGTCAGTGAGCTCTCGCTCCGTGACGGACCCACGTGCCAAGGCGGCGCTGGTGTGGATGCTGGGGGAGTACGGCCAGCACATGGCGGACGCTCCGTATTCGCTGGAGGGCTTTGTCAACTCGTGGGAGGAGGAGCCCAGTGCTGAGGTGAGAGGGGCGTGAGGCTTGGGCATGGTGTAAGGATAAAGAAATAACATTGGAATGCCTCCCGAAACAGCATGTAAGGATGGACCATAAAGCTGAGTTGCATCGAGCATTCGTCTTCTGAGGTATGATCTGGAACAGGAATGCTGCTGAATTCAAAGCCGTCTCCAAGAACACAGCAGCATTCTTGCTCTCAAGGATTTTACTCCCCCCTCAACCACCCCACACCTCCTCTCCTCTCCCACACTCCACGCTTTCAGGTGCGTCTGGAGCTGCTGTCAGCCGTGGCGAAGCTGTTCTTCAAGCGCCCTGATAGTCAGCCACACTTCCTCTCTTCGTTCTCCACCCACCTTCCCCCGTCTCTCCCCCTCACCCTCACTCACCCCCTCAGGTGCGCCTGGAGCTGCTGTCAGCTGTGCGAAGCTGTTCTTCAAGTGCCTCACTATATCCACCTGCCCTTTACCTCTCACCTTTACCCCCTCCCCCTCCCCCCTTATTCTACCCTCAAAATGCAACCACGCTCCCAGGTGCGTCTGGAACTGCTGTCAGCAGTGGCGAAGCTGTTCTTCAAGCGCCCTCCCGAGTGCCAGAAGATGTTGGGAGCCGTGCTCGCACATGGGCTGGCGGAGTCGCAGCAGGTGGGAGACGGTTGGGGCATGTGGAATAGGGTTGGGGCTCGTGGGATAGGGTTATAGCAGACGGGGCAGGGTTTAGGGCGGGTAGGATGAGTGCAGGCACAGCAGGGGAGATGGTGGGAGCTGTGCTGCCGCATGGGATGGCGAAGTTGCAGCTGGCACGCGAGCTGTTCTCACACTTGATCCAGCATGCTATTCTGTTTCTTCACCGCCTCATCTGGCATGGGTAGATGAGGAGCAGAGCTGGTGATCAACCCAGAGGAGCAGCCAGTCTGTGCACCTCCCCTTCTGCCCTTGCTGCCCAATCTGCATGAACACCATGCAGGACGTGCACG
This sequence comes from Closterium sp. NIES-67, assembly GCA_027943415.1. Taxonomy (NCBI): domain Eukaryota; kingdom Viridiplantae; phylum Streptophyta; class Zygnematophyceae; order Desmidiales; family Closteriaceae; genus Closterium; species Closterium sp. NIES-67. Next base: position 1,031,796 of record BQMB01001373.1, on the reverse strand, counting down.
ACCGAGCGCTGCTGCACTACCATCTGCTGTTCATGGACGTGGGTGTGTGTTTGCCTCATAAATGCCACCTCCTGGTTGTTTTTCCCTTCCAAAATCCAGGATGTGCATGACCGCGCGCTGCTGTACTACCGGCTGCTGCGTGCGGGGGCGGGAGTGGCGGAGCGAGTGATCAACCCAGAGAAGCAGCCTGTGTCGGTTTTTGTGGACTCCCAGGGGAGTGAGACGCGCGACCGCATCTTCGACGAGTTCAACTCGCTCTCCGTCGTCTACCGCAAGGTGAGTGCGTGCTGCTGGCCCTCCCTTAGGGTGTGCACGGTGTGGTGTTATTGGATGGGACGGGGTGCATCATGTGTCGTTGTGGACTCCCAGGGAAGTGAGACCCGCGACCGCATCTTCAACGAGTTCAACGCGCTCTCAGTCGTCTACCGCAAGGTGACTCCGCCCTGCAAAGGAGATGAAGCGGGCCACTCTTGAAACTCGATGGGTTCCGTCTGTCATCCAGCACATATGGAGTGCTGCTATCTCCTTCACATGGTCACATCAAAACACCCCATTCAGCCAGCACACCTGTTTCTAGACAAGGACCAGCTCCACTCGACGCTGAATCCACATTCGTGCCTTCACTACCTCGATAGCTGTACTCCGTTCTCCCTCTGTGCCCACCCACATCCTTTCCCCTTGCCACACCCCTGGCACCCCCCAACCACCCACCATCCAGCCGGCATACCTGTTTCTGGACAAGGACCAGCGCAGCCTGCTGGACGCCGAATACACCTCCGTAGCTTCCGCTGCTGCTGCTGCAGCTGCGGCCACCGCTTCTGCCTCTGCCGCTGCTCCCTCTGCCCGCGCCTCACACCCCGAATCCGCCTCATCTCTCCTCAATGCCTCTGATCGGGAGCATGCAGACACGCATGGCTCGTCACCTCTCGTTTCCAGCGCTGCTGTGCCCAATGGTCACAGTGCTGCTGCTGCTGGTGCAGCAGCAGAGGCTCCTCTGCTGCCGTTCGACCTGCTATCCGATGGCCCGGCAAATCCTGCTGCTGCTGCGGCTACCCCACCTCCTGCTGCAGCAGCACCCAGCACTTCTGCTGCTGCTGCTCCTTCGGACCCCTTTGCGGAGCTAGCCAGCACCCAACCCAGCCAGTCAGGGACTCCAAGCACTGCAGCAACAGCAGCAGCCGTGCCAGCAGCAGCAGCCAGTGCTGCAGCTGCTGCTGCTCCAGCCCCTGCATTAACTGCCGGAGGAGGCGGGTTTGGCTCTCTAGACAGCCTGCTCGGCCTTGCAGGTCCAACCCCAGGGATAGGTGGCGGAGTGGGATTGGAGGACATGCTGTCAGGGGGCCATGCCACTGTGCGCCCATCACTGGTGCTGAGCGCCAAGGCTACTTTGGATGCACCGAGCTTCCAGCGCACATGGAGCCAGCTGCCAGTTGCCGCCACTCTGGTGAGACCTCCTCCCCATCAGTCCCCCCACTTGTTCCTTTCTCCTCCCCTTTTCCTCTGTCCTGTCCTCCAGTGAGTAGTAGCACCGATGCTGAGTGGCTTGTATGGCTCGATTGGCGCACGAATCTCCTCCCTGCACACTTCTCTGTGCGTGCAACTGGGCTCGTTTCTTGCTTAAACTGTCGCCTTACCGACTTTGTTGTGGGTAATTCTCCCTCCCGCTCCTTATTCCTGCCCCCCAACTCTTCCCCCCTTCATTCCATGCCCATGTGCAGGAAGAGAACCTGCCTGAAACGTTCATCACTGCACTGACAGCGCCAGCCCCCCTGTTAAGGCACATGGTGCATAAGAACATCCAGTGCATGGCATCAGGTGGCCAACGGCCTGCTTTCCGTTTCTTCTTTTACGCGCAAAAGGCAGACGCTGCACCAGGTGGCATGTTTTTAGTGGAGCTCCAGGTGAACACGAGCGCCGGCACAGCAAGTGGCAAAGTGAAGGGGGCAGCAGGAGCAGCTGACGAGTTCGCTACATTGTTTCGTGATGCGTTGCTGTCGTTTGGCCAGCTCATATAACCAAATTTTGTTATTTTCTGTAATAACGCGCTAATGCTGGATAGCTTTGCATGGTTTGTGTGTGAAGCATAGCTGTCTTTGTTACGGTTTGTTATAATGTAATTAGATAGGTTTGGTCTAGGATACATATAATCAATCAGTAACCAGCTTAATCGCGAGTTTCGTTCGAGCCTGGAGATTTTCGCCAGCAAGGTTGTGGGCCGACGGTTGACTTCCGTGACTTTCGCTTTCCGTGGCGGACGGAAGGTTTTGGCTTCGTAGTTACCAGTGTGCATTCGGAATTCGCCACCAATGGACTAGTCCGTAAAAGCCCTCACTCCACCGCGTCCCGTCCCGTGTACGCCCCCCTCAACCTGTTGCCCCTCGGACCCGCGCCGCATTTCTGAGCATCCCGGCAGGTCCATCGTGGTGCGACACATGCCACGCCACCTTCCAAATGTGGGGCAGCACATCTGGAAGTGGGTTGTACATAACGCAGGAACACGCTCATTGCCTAAACATCAGCTCAGCTCACAAACCAGCAACGGCGATTCACCACGACTTGGATCCACCTCGAGACAACGGCGATTATTTTTTATTTGGCAGGGCATTTTGTTAAGACTGCAACAAGCCGCTACTAATAGAAGGTACTGCGACCAATACCCAGTCGAGATCAGTTGAGTCGCACCATGAGGCACGGCCCCACAATCGCGGTGCTGCTGATCCTCGGCGCGCTTCTGCTAGCAGCGCAGCCATCCCATGGCGCACCACGCCAGTGGCGCAATGGTGACCATTCCTGGAATTTTGCGGCGCCTGCTAGAGGCAGCGAGGGTAAATCCCAGGCGGCGGACGCCGCCGGTTCCGCCGTGTACATCGTGCGCCTGAGCACGGCGCCTCCCCTCTCGGAGTACCGCGGCGGAATCGCGGGGTACCCCGCCACTGCCACGTGGGACGACGGCAGCGACGAGGAGGAGAACGATGACGACCGCGTGCCAGAGATGCTTCTCAGCGCCGACGATTCCGCCGCAGAAGGTGGCGAATCCGATTCAGAGCCCGAGTCCGTCGACTTGGACGACACCAACGGCGACCATCCGTTCCCCAACGCAACTGCGCCAGCGCCAGCGCCAGCAGATGCGGCGCCTCAAGGCTCTGCGGCTGCCAGCGCACGCGGCGGCGGAAGCGGCAGCGGTGGCTGCCCGCGTCACCGGCTGCGTCTGAGCATGGACCGCCCCCAGGTGGCAGCGTTCGCGTCGCTGCTGCAGCGGCAGCAGGCGCAGGTGGCATCTGAGGCGGGCGTGGGCGACGGCGACCTGCTGTACAGCTACAAGCACACGTCCAACGGCTTCGCCGCGCGCCTCACCGCGCGCCAGGCGTGGCGGCTGCAGCGCAACCCCGCCGTGGCGTCCGTGCGCCGCAGCCGTGTGTTCCAGCGGCAAACCAGCGACTCGCCCAAGTTCCTGGGGCTCCCCGGGAAGGTGTGGCCCGCCGTGGGCGGACAGAGCAAGGCGGGCGACGGCACGGTGGTGGGAGTCATCGACACTGGCATCTGGCCCGAACACCCCTCCTTCTCCGACAAGGGGTTTAGTTCGAACCTCCCCTCAGGGTGGAAGGGTAAATGCGAGCAGTCAAGCACGTTCCGGTGCAACAACAAGCTGATCGGCGCCAAGGCGTTCTACGGCGGGTTTCAGCGGGCCAGTGGCAAGCCCACGCTGACCAACGATTGGCTCACGCCGCGAGACGCGGACGGGCATGGCACGTGGTGCGCGGGCGCGGCGGCGGGGAACCCGGTGGGGCTGCAGGGCGGCGGGCAGGTGAGCGGCATGGCGCCGGCAGCGCGGATCGCGGCGTACAAGGTGTTCTGGACAGACCGCAGCAGCGGGAACATGTACGCGGACGAGTCAGACATCATCGCAGCCGTCAATCAGGGCGTGGCAGACGGCGTGGACGTGCTGTCGCTGTCCCTGGGGGGCTTGGATCCCAACGACAACTATTTCAACGACCTGGCTTTCATGAGGGCCAACGCTGCCGGGGTGTTCGTTGCCTTTGCTGCTGGTAATGCCGGCGCCCCTGGCCGCTCGCAGGGGGCTGCTTACCGCACAGTGGCGAATTTCGCCCCCTTCTTCCTGACTGTGGGCGCCAGCACCATCGCTCGAGGAGCGTCTCTGGCTTCGGCAGCAGCAGCAGCCAGCACTCAGTCGCTTCCCCTCAACGCCATTGCCGGTGCTGCCAGCACCAACAGCACTGTCAGCTGCAACGGCACTGGCAGTGGCAACAGCACAGGGAACAACGGTACTCTGCCTGGCGATGGCAGCGCCATGCCTGGCGGCAACTTCAGCTCTGGTGACGGCAGCAGCCTCACGTTCACTGCCGACGGCGGCATCACCTTCGCCACCTCCTCCTCCTCCGCCCCTGTGGTTGCCGACTTCTCGTCCCGCGGCCCCCTCCTGCCGCCCTCGGCCACGGCGCAGGCCCCCCAGCCTGGCAATGCCATCCTCAAGCCTGACATCATCGGCCCGGGCGTGGATCTCCTAGCCGCCGCCCCCGGGAAGAAAATCGGCGAGACCGGGGCCCTTGCCCGCCTGTCGGGTACCTCCATGGCCACCCCGCATTTGGCAGGGCTAGCTGCTCTAATCATCCAGAAATACCCCAACTGGAGCCCCGCGCAGGTGATGTCAGCAATGATGACAACGGCGCGGGTGACTGACACTGCCAGCAGCCCCATCAAGAGCTCCAGCGGCGGGGAGGCGACCCCCTGGGAGATGGGGGCAGGCCATGTGTTTCCCCCGGCCATGCTGGACCCCGGCCTCACCTACGACGCCCGCGACAAAGACTACCAGAATTTCCTGGCCGGGCAAGACCTGACCCGGGCGAAGAGGGAGTTCCCGGGGGTGGCGCTCTCCCCTCTGGCGGTGCGCAATCTGAACCTCCCCACCATCACTCTGCCGCGCCTGCAGGGCTCCATTCAGGTGACTCGCACCGTCACCAACGTGGGAGGGTCCCAGTCCACATACAGCGTATCTGGGAAGGCGCCGGCGGGGGTGAAGGTGACTGTGGCGCCTAAGAGCCTCACGGTTGGTGCCGGGCAGAAAGAGAGTTACACGATGACGTTCACCGTGGATACACCCAGCAACGACTTCAAGTACGGGTATATAGTGTGGGCGGATAACCAGGGGCACAGCGTGCGATCCCCCCTCGTGGTGCAGCCGCTCTCGCGCTAAATGGGGAGGAGTGGAGTGGAGTGCTTGCTGCTCTTGTGCTTTAGGCATGGGTGCTGTGCGGTGCATTCCTTGCTGCTAGTTGTGCGGTTGATGCTACGGTTGGTGGTGTGTAGTGGGTCATTAGTCTGGAATCGGGATGTGGTGGATGGGCACGGGGGTTTCAGCCAGGCAATGACAAGTGCCGGTAGGTCACATGTTACAGGGATGACCTCCTTCCCTGGCCATGTGAAGAACCTGCATCTAGTCTCCAGCCGGTTTATGGGAAGGTGTTGAAGCCATTGCCGCAATTCTACAGCTTTTACCGTATGAGGATGCCTGGACGTGACTGCACCTCCTGTATGTATGCTTCCACTATCTATTCCAGTTTGTGCTGGCATCTCTGCCTCTCCATGTCCATAGCTCCAGACCAAGAGCTCCATACAGTAGTTAATTGCACAGATACTCTTGCTATCACCCCCAGCATTGTACAAAAGCTTTGACAATGTAACCCTATCAGCCGATATAGGCGATAGTACACCCGATATTCAGCCTACTCTCCGGCTCGTGCCGCGAAACCAGCGGGCTGCCCGAGAGATATTTCAGGACAGCTGCCCGGAGCACGCCGGTCCCGAGCCCGTGCACAATGAACAGCACGGCACCGGGCGGCCTCGACTGCACTGCCAAGTCCACCTCCGCTAGCGCATCCTCCACACTCCGGCCTCTCACGTCCACTGTGTTGCGTGCTGTCTGCACCGCTGCTTCCCTCACTGCTGGCAGAGAAGAAGACGAGGAAGAGGAGGAGAAGGAAGATGGGGATGGGAATCGACCCCCTCGCTTCGAGGCGCTGTTACCATTCGTGTTACTGATACCATCGATGTTGCCATCATCTTGCTCCCAACAGGCACCAAACATTCCTCCTGGGACCCCTCTCCTCCCTGCTGGCTCTCCATCCGCCCTGGTCTGTGACCCACCATCACCACCATCATTATTATCAGCATCCGCAGGAAGCAGGTCTCCTCTCTGCACCTGCAGTCTCAGATTCCCTAGCTGGACAGTCACTAACCGAGCCGCTGTCGCCAAACCTGAACCACCTTCTCCCGAGCCTTCTCCCGGACCACCACCCATTGCCACCACCGTGCCACGCATACTGCTGCCGAACCTCCTCACATACACAGCCTCCCCCAGAGCAGGGACCCAATCGGCCCCTCCTAGATCTGCCGAACCTCCTGCTGAACCACCAGCCAGAGCACCCGAGCCTGCGGCAGAATCAGGTTCGGGAAAGAGCGCGCTCAGAGCTGCCGCTTGTGCCACGTCAGCACAGGCCCGGTCCGTCGCTGTTCGCTCCGGCACACCAGCAAGGGAAACCTCCTGGAAAGCGGCAACAACTCGAGAGATCTCCTCTCTCACTGCTAACACCTCCTCCTGTATATCTCTCTGGTGCCGCCGCTTCCACTGCAATTCTCGAAACGCCAAAGACTGGTCTTTCTGCCTGTCTTTCTGGTCCTTGGTGGTATGGTGGGCTCGGAGATCGTTGAGAAGCCTCTCTGCGGCTTGCCTGGCCTCTGCTGCCTCTCTTGCAGCCTCCACATTCTGCTGCCATTGCTGCCGCAGGGACGCCAGTATTCCCACCTCCTCACCCGCTCCCCTCCCCCCTCCCATGGCAGCATACTCCTCCTCCTCACTCTCTCCCCCTTGCTCTCTCTCCCCTCCCTCCCCTCCCTCCCCTCTTTCCTCCCGCTCCTCCTCCATACTTGCCTCACGAGCCAGCCTGGCGGCTCTGGCGACGAGGGAGGGGGGCAGGCCGCGGGAGGCAGCGAGGGAGAGGGCATGGGAGGTGCCGGGGCGACCCCAGAGGATGTTGAAGGATGGGCGCAGGGAGACTCGGTCGAACGCCACACTGGCGTTCTCAAACCGTGGATCAGCGGACTGATAGGATGGGGAGGGGAGGACGAAAGGGAGGACAACATGAGAAGCAGTAACCATCACTCCCAGCAATTGCGCAAAGCAAGAAACCAAAAAAAAAAAAAAAAAAAAAAACCCAGGTCGCATTAAAGGGCATGAGGATCTAGGGACAAGCAGGGGCAAGTCAGAGTTGTTCTCTTTACCTTAAATTTCTTGAGGTCAGCATAGTGAGTGGTGGCCAGATCGAGCCCATCACACCCAGCCAGAGCTTCCGAATAGCAGCCGCACGCGCAGCACCCTCTGGAGGTCCGTGCCACTACCCACCTCGTCTAGGAGCACGAGAGAGGAAGATGAGGCGGAGGAGGAAGGTGAGAGGGTTGAGATTCATACCTTGAGCTTCTTAAGGTCGGCGTAGTGCGTGGTGGTGAGTGTGAGCCCTTCACAGCCTGCCAGGTGCTTCAAGAGGGCAGCAGCGAGCGCAGCACCCTCAGAGGGGTCCGTGCCACTGCCCACCTCGTCTAGGAGCACGAGAGAGGAAGATGAGGAAGAGGAGGCAGAAGAGGTGGAAGACTCTGAGGAGGAAGAGGAGGAGGAGGAGGAGGAGGAGGAGGAGGAGGAGGAGGAGGAGGAGGAGGAGGAGGAGGAGGAGGAGGAGGAGGAGGAGGAGGAGGAGGAGGAGGAGGAGGAGGAGGAGGAGGAGGAGGAGGAGGAGGAGGAGGAGGAGGAGGAGGAGGAGGAGGAAGACAATAAAGAGGGGGGGGGGGATGAAGAGGAAGAAGAGGGGAAAGTGTCAGAAGCGGAGGAGGGCGGGGAAGCAGCGAGGAGGATGTGGGAGACGCGGCGCATGTGGGCGCTGAAGGTAGACAAGCTCTGCTCCAGCGACTGCTCGTCCCCGATGTCAGCCACCACCCGATCAAACCACGGTAGCACCGCCACACACCCATTCGCACCGCTCTCTCCGCTCGCACCCATTGATCCCTTCCCCCTGCTCCCTCCTCTCTGGTGTGCCCGTTCTTCCTCTGCCCCCTCCTCCCTCCCCCCCTCTGCTCCTCTTCCCTGCATCCCATCCATTCCTCCCTCCCCGCCCTGCTCCCCTGTCAGGGGCAGAAAGAGCCCGGCTTTAGCCATGAGCGTGGCAATCCCAAGAGTCTTGAGGGCGGCAGTCTTGCCGCCCGCATTGGGGCCTGAGATGACCACCACGCGGATGCCAGCTGGGACGAGCAGGTCTATGGGCACAGGCGGGGCTGCCAGTGCTGCTGCATCCTCGCCTCTTGCTCCTGCTGCTCCTGCTGCTCCTGCTGCTCCTGCTGCTGCCTTAACGCCTGCTGTACCTACAGACCCACTCTTCCTGCTCTCTGTCGCTGCCAGGGCATCCAGGTGCATCTCCAGCAGCACTGGGTGCTGGATACCCCGGATCTCAACAGTGTGCGCTCCTCTATAAGCTCCTCTCCCTGGAGCCGATTCCCCATCAGCAGCACCCCCTGGAATGATATTCCCAAGGGTAATTACCCCTGTACTGTTGCCCCTGAGGGTATTTATCCCTAAAAGGATATCCTCAACGGGGAGAGGGTGTGTGGGCGGCAGGAGGACAGGGGGGGAAGCGCCCATCCATAGGGCATGCCTGGCACGGGCACATGCCAGGTCCAGCGCAACAATCCTGTCGGTCAGATCTCGAATCAACGGCGCACAATCCGCCACCTGCTGCGCCATTTCCCTCAGCACCCTCCTCTCCTCCTCCGCCTCCTCCCCACTCAGTTCCGCCTCTCTATTGTTCAACTCGATAACCTCTGCAGGCTCAACAAACAGTGTAGCTCCGGTGTTACTAACGTCTAATGTAACACCCCCTGGTAACACGCTACTTTTCTTCCCAGCTCTCACCGCCACGCACCCTCTCCCTCTCCTCCTACTCACCTGAGCCTCATCCATCCCTCCCCCTGCCACCACACGCCGTGCTGCTCTCTGCAGTGATTCGTCCAGCTGGCGCCGGTTGTCCCGCCTGGCGGCGCGGATGGCTGCCAGCTCAGCGCTTGCTGAGTCAGCAAGGGACTTGAGGCGCGGGTTGATGGCGGTGCGGATGCGGAGGAGGAGAGAGGGACACGTGGAGGCAGAGGAAAGGAGGGAGGTGAGAGGGGCGAGGGGAGAGGGGGAGGGGGAGGGAACTGAGGACGAGGAGGATGAGGGGGAGGAAGGGGGGGATGAGGGGGATGGGGAGGTGCGGGGGAGGGTATTGGATGTTGGAACCGTGCCTTGCTCTGGGTGGGAGGAGGAGGGGTAGAGAGTACCAGTTTTGTCAGGAGACAGGCCGATGCACGCACCTAGATCCGCGCCTGACTGCAGGAGAGACGCCAGAGACAGGAGCTCCGAGGGGGTGATGGTCAGCAGTGGGGTGCCTGCAGTTGCAGCACTGGCACTGCTCCCACCTGCATTAGCGGATTCACCATCGCCATCACTGGCATCCGCATCAGAATCGCTGTCACTCGCTGCCTCTGAACCCCCATCACCGCCACCTGCAGCAACAACAGCGCTATCAGCACCGGCACCAGCACCAGCACCAGCAGTAGCAGCCCGTTCAAGGCGAGCCAGTATACCCCCCACGTCCACCGCGCCATTGAAGTCCAGCCGGCGCGGCAGCAGCAGCGCCGCTCCCGTCTGCTGCAGCAGCCGCTGGCTCTCCTCCCACGTCCGCCCCACCACCAACCCCCCCTCCTCTGCTATCCTGTACCCCATTACAGTGTCTGCGAACCGTGCCACCTGGCGGCACACGATTGGCCACTCCAGCAGCTCTTTGGTCTCTTGCTCCAGCTCCCATACAATCCGCGCATCGTCAACCTCCATCCCCACCCTTCTCCCCTCACCCTCCTTCCCTTCTCTCCCCGTCCTGGCAAGGTCAGACCCCATCCCCAACCCCCCTCCACTCCCAACCCTGCCCTTGTCAGAACCCATCCCCATCCTTCTTCCCCCAACCTCCTCCCCTTCCACACCCGAATCTGTCACATTCTCTAGAATCACACCACCTGCGCCCTCCCCTTCTCTACTTGCGGCAGCAGCAGCCCGAGCAACCAAGCTGCTCCTTGCAAGGCGGCGCGCAGCAGTGGAGCGGCAGTAAGGCCGTGGGGTGTGGCACAGCTGTCGGCGAGGATTGGGCCCACGAGTCTGCCTGTCTAGGAGCAGAGGAGCGCCAAGCAACGCACACCCGCGGGAGGCCTGCTCTACGGAAGGACTGCGGGGCGAGTGGCGTGCTGGGCTGAACCTGCTTGGTGATAGAGAGTGCTGGACTTCTGTTCCGTACAGTGTCGAGGACAGAGAGAAGCGCCGTGCAAAGTGTGACAGTGCTTGTATCGGCGGTGGTGTCTCTAGCGGCGACGTCAAGGGACGGTGGTGCTGCAACGACAGCGCCATGGGAAGGGAGGATCGAGACTGTAGCTGCCAGCTGTTTGAGTGACGGCGGCTGACGGTGTGCGTGACGGTGAATGACTCAGACTAACGGCGGAAGCTGACGGCAGGCTGTGGAACTGCCAGAATGCAGAAATCTAAGGCGAGGCAGTCACTTGACGATGGTCTGCGCGCCTCTGAGCGCGAGGAACGCCTGTGCGTGCGGGTGCGGGAGCGAGCGCGCGATGGCGAAGACGGACGGGTTGGCGTAGCGCAGCTTGGTGTGCGGGTCCGTGTACGGCGCCTCCAGCCCCGTTATATCGCAGAACTTCTTAGCGGGGTACATGGAGGGAGGGGCCTCGATCGTCACGTCTGCGCGCGTGCGGGAGTTTGGGGGAGGGGGGAGGAAGGGGTGGGAGGTTTGCGGGTGCGGCGGAACATTTTTTCATAGGCCCTGACGATTATGTGGGAAGAGTCCTTCGGAAAGGCCACCATAGGAGCGGGAGCGCGACAATCCCAAGGCTGCGATGCGATTATTATGGGCCACTCACAGTTGGCCTCGTCGGGCGGCAGGTCGAGCAGGTTGTGCGGCTGTAGGATCTGCTTCAGGTGCCTTCATTGCTTCCAGTGCGTTGCGACGTCTGTATCCAAACTCGGCAATCCCGGGGTTGTGATGCAATCATTCTAGGTCACTCACAGTTGGCTTCATCAGGAGGTAGGTCGTGCAGGTTGTGCGGCTGCAGAATCTGCTTCAGGTGCTTCCAGTGCCGCCCGCCGCGCACCTGCGACCCGCGCGGATACTTCTCCTCCAGCTGCACACGCTTGAATGTTAGCGATGACGGCAGGAGGAGATCCGACGGCAGGGAATCGTCCTTGGACTGCATGTGGATTGATCGACTCAGAGTCAGGCAGGTGAAAGGCGTGAGAGGAAGAAACCAGCGGACAGTGGAAAATAGAGATCGTAGTAGTTCTACTTGTATGCCATTAATCCCTTGCCTTGGTCTCTGCCTCTGAAGCTGACGAGACAGAGGGCTGGTTACGGCTCACGACTCAGGAACCGAACCAGACGACCGTTCGCAAATTGATATTTTCGCTGAAAGTTTGTCCGGTAACCACGCCGCGCCTCAACCAGGGGCAATCCCAAATTAGCCTCCTAGAAAGCTCACTCAACTCTGATGAGGATAAGGATTTGGTTGAAGTTCCAAATGTTTCTGCGTATGTACAACAATTCCACAAACTATGGGTTGCTGCAAAAGCGGATGGGCGCTTTGGCAAAGCCCAAAACTACCGCCACAAATCAGTCATTTCTGTGCTTCTGCCATCGGGAAAATTACTGCCGCGGACTGTCCGCAAATCTTTTCATACTTTCGTGGACAACCCCTACTTTCATGGACACCACATCAACATTTCGCTTCTCCCGTGGACTCCGTCCCTACTTTCATGGACATCCGCCTTACTTCCATGGACAAGGTCAAAATCGCAGGAAATAGGCGAAAACTCAACTGTACAAAACATGACGGGCGCTGAAAAAAAAACAGCAGCTCAGCATGCGTCGCAAAGAGTCGCGCACTACAGTGCCCCAAACCTAATCCGAAACAGAGTCTCCCCGAAATTGGGAACATGACTTTCACGCCAGGTTTTCGTTTGGTGCGTTTGGCACAAAAAGTCCTGTGATGTGTGATTCGGCAGGCAGTACCCACGCGTTTCTACGTAACTGTACTTCAGAAGGAAAAATCGGTACGCTCTGTAAATTTGTCTACCAGTTCAGACTAGTGCTGCTGTTGTTGTTTACATCATATTCGCAAAAGGAAAGGTTTCGTTCTCATGATAAATGTTTTTGGAAAATTTCCCTGCATAACTTCCTAAATATATTATGTTTTTTAACAAGGCTCTAAATAAAAATGCTTCTTTGAAATATGATTCTGATTCTGTTTTGGATTAGGTTTGGGGCACTGTAGTGCGCGACTCTTTGCGACGCACGCTAAGCCGCTGTTTTTTTTTTTCAGCGCCCGTCATTTTTTGTACAGTTGAGTTTTCGCCTATTTCCTGCGATTTCGACCTTGTCAATGGAAGTAAGGCGGATGTCCATGAAAGTAGGGACGGAGTCCACGGGAGAAGCGAAAGGTTGATGTGGTGTCCATGAAAGTAGGGGCTGTCCACGAAAGTATGAAAAGATTTGCGGACAGTCCGCGGCAGTAATTTTCCCTCTGCCATCTCTCCCTCGCCCCTCTCTCGCCCCTCTCCTCCCCCCACCCAAGCCTGGTATATAGTGGTGTCAGTGCCTTAACTTAGGCACTTCAGTCATTACGAGTAGGTATCGTACTTCTGAGATCGGGACGATGTAGACCAGGAGGATGCCTACCCGTTTGCAAGGTTGGTATCGGACTTCACATGCATTGTGGACAGCCAGGTGAAGCTCTCCGCGTAGCATGCGGGGTGGATTGATCGTCCGCGCTGCGATTCGTGAGGTAAGTCACTGACGGACTGAAGTCTGCCATGACGTATTTCTGCACCTTCCCTGAGTGGGGTTTGTGGTGGCTGTTGGGAACGGGAATTGATGACATTTTCCCCCATGATCGAAGCTGATTCAACTGTGCTACTATGGCCCTTCAAAGGGCCACCAAGCCAGTACCTGATCCCGTTCCATCACGCGCTCCTCTTACTCGCAATTCTCAGTTATCTCACTCTCTTCCCCCTGTTCGTAGTTCTGACGGAGTCGATACTCTTTTGTGTCGCCGCTGCACATGATGCGTCTGAACATATCCAACGCAGAATTATACTGTTGAGATAACTCAAAGAGCTTTTTAACCCTGATGCAGCGACGAATCTCTTTAAGCTTCATTTCATTCTCTTTATTTCGGACTCGTGCCTCAGATGACGAAATTCTTGTATGATAGGAAGAGTCCGAATGCAAGGCTTGCTGCCTGCTTATGTGGACCCTCAAGGGATTTATCCGATGAGACCGTTACGCTTTTATTTGTCACTGTTCGCTTACGAGCCTCTGCCTCGTCTTCCTACCATCTCTGTTATTTCGTATGTGTTCCTGTTGCTCTTGCGAGCTTGTTGGTGGAGGGAAGTGAGGATATTTTCCCCTATGATCGAAGCTGATTCCACTATGCTTAATCGGCTCTCTCGAGCCACCAAGCCAGTAACTGATCCCTCCCCAGCCATACCCGACGTTACGTTGTCCCTTCTAGTCATCGCGAACGATCACTGAACCGCCTTCTCCTGTTGATATGTGTGCAGGTTGTTGCAGGTTCCCTTCCTTCCATGTCAGTTCTGAAGTTCTGCTCTATTTATCTGTACATATCGCATGCAATGTGACCACACTTGTAACGCCACTGATTAATGACATCGTCAAAGCTTCCATGCTCAAATTACCCTGCTGTATTCCCACCAGTATGCTTTGATTGGGATCCAGAAATATAATTTCACTCGGAAACGTAAGGACATTCCATTGACACAACACATTCATAAGTTGGATCAGCAATTGGGGATCTCAATAAATTCATCCTACAATCCTTATTCCGCTTCCTTGACACACACAGCTTCCCATACATCCGCCGCAGCCTTCTCCCTCCCTCTCGCTTCCCCTTCCTCCTCACATCCAGCACCAATTTTTGAGCCACTGCCAGAAGATTTCCCAACTCCTCAATGTCTTGCTTTCCCAGATTCACCGGCCGGTCATGAGTCCGGTACTGCTTGCATGCAGGGTCATGATCGCAGGCAAATGGGCCGACGCCTCGAAATTCCGCATCCCTAGGAGGCAAGGGAGCAGGCCCAGCTGCGCACTGGTGCAGCATGTAGGTCACCCCGGCATTCACTGCCATGAAATAGTAGAGATTGTAGAACACTCCATACGGGGAGATTTCCAGGAGAACGGAGTCTGAGCGGGCGAACGAGGCGGGGTTGGTGAGGCCTGCGCCGTGCAGGGACACGATGATGTCTGCTGATTGCACAAGGGCCAGCTGGTGGGTGAAGGGGAGCGGCGTGAACTCCACTTGAGCCACCTGGTCAGTGGGCAAGAACAGGGGGTGGAGGGTTGGGGGGAAATGGGAAATAGACGTTGAGGGAGCAGGAATCAGGAGGAATGGGTAGACAGGAGAGGGTGACGCTACACGGAGTGCCATAAAAAGGTTGAGCAAGAGGCTCATATAAGACGGATTCGAAGGCAATGAGGGCACATACCTGAAACTTGAGCCGGTGAAAGAGCTGGAGCAGAGCACGGGAGCTTTCAGCATTCATCACCCGGCGGCCACGTGTGAGCGATGCATTGCGCGTGATGTACAGGAGACGGACGGTGGTCTCAGCCGAACTGCTCCCAGCAGAAGTATTGCCTGGCAATGTGATACTAGCAGATGTGTCACTGGGAGTGGCGAGGGTGTGAAAGGCATCGGGGTCGGAGTGGGGGAAAGCCTCCATGAGCCGCTGCTTGAACATGTCCGCTTCCTCCATGCCGCCTGGGAAGGTGATGGCCTGTAGAGGGATCGAAAAGGGGGTGATTTCAGTGTTTAGAAGAGTTCACAAAAAAAAAATGCAGAAGAGCAATTGTGAAAAAAGAAGGGAGTAAAAAGTTCGGGCAACAGTGGGCGAAAGCAAGGTAGGCATATAAACCAAAAAACGGATGGCAGAGGAAGGTGATAAGAACGCAGGGCTGTGGCAAGAAGGTACAAGCTCATAAGAAGGAGCGAGCTGTGGCACCTTGAGATAGCCGGGCAGCACAAGGCGATGGAAGCACATGGGATGCTCATGAGACGCCCTGCTGAACGCAGACTCAAACTCCACCGCCCCTGCAAGCAACTCCGCACCACCACTGCTGCCACCGCTGCCACCGATGCTGCCACCGCTGCTGCCATCCGCACTGGCGGCACCCGCCAATGTTTCTGGCGAGATAGCAGCAGCTAGGGATCCAGGGCTGAGAGGGAGTGAGGAGATGTGTTTCAGGTCACTGGTGCGGTTGAGGAGAGGCTCTAGTGCGATGCGGAGCAGCATGTGCAGCACCGAGGGGATCCAACCGTGCTGCCCGTGCTGCCGCATCCTAGTAGAGAGGGAACCAGAGATGGGAAAGGCAGAGGGACACGGGGGGGCAGAGGAGGCGGAGAGGAGTATATGAGTGCAGGATGCGGAACAGATGAGAATGATGTGAATGGTGTGGAAGTGGTGTATGAAATGATAAGGATAGAAAATGCCAGAACAGCCAGAACAGGCGGTGCAACAACCCAAAACATGCGGAGACGGAAACCAATGAATGCAAGGCACAAGTGAGGGGTCACAGCAGGCACCTGGCGGCAGCGGCAGGAGTGCGGGGCAGCAAGAATCGTGTGATGAGAGGAAGGGCAGTAGGCAGCGATGCGTTGTTGACTAGCAGTATCTGAGCAGCCTTCCCTGCCACTCAAAACACATCATTCACTCCCCTGACCCTCCCCCCATCCATTCCCCCCACCCTTCGCCCCAATCTCTCCCCCTCACTTACACAAACACAAGTACACACACACACGCACACACACACACACACACACACACATACACACACACACACACACACACACACGCCCATGCACATCCATGTTCACATGCGCATACACATGTGCAACAGGAAGAGAACAAATTGAGAGCCCACTGACAAGAAGCAGCATTGATGAGTGCAGCAACAGACAGCAGAGGCAATAGCCTGTGAGACGAGAGAAGTGGCAAGGATATTGTGGTAGAATTCATTCCATCAGTCCTGCCAGTAAAATGTGCAACATTGTTGATTGGGTCAACAGGAATTCAGTAGCACACGCACCTATGAAATGAGCCACGTTGGTGGTGGGGTCGTCTAGAGGAATCAGCAAAGTGCCGCCATCCCGCCAATCCACCAACCCTCCCTTGCCCTCGCCACCTCCCTCCTGGCCAACCCACTCCTGCCACGTGTCTTTACTAGCAGCATGCAGACCTCCCCTAATGGGCGCCTCCATAAGGGCCATGTTGAGAAAAGCAGCGAACTCTGCCTTGCGAGTGCAGGGAATGGGCGACAGCACATCTGTAGTCTCTCTTCTCCTGCTGCTCGCACTGTCAGAGGGACTATCCGGGGAAGGTTGCATCTGGTTCAGGGTGTACTTAGGAGGAAGGCAGGGGAGTGGAGGGTCTTTGGGGTTGACCACGGGTTTGGCTGAGGTGGCCTGAGGGGTGGGGGCTGAGAGGAGGGCGGAGCCGTTGAAGCAAACAGAGTGGCAGACGCAGAGGGCCTGCTTGCAGCAGTACACGTTGCGCAGGCGGTAGCAGCTGCAGCCAGAGGCAGGGGGGAGGTGGGGGGGGATGAGAGGGGAGAGAGGAGAGGGTGGTAGAGTGACTGCAGTGTTGGTGGAGGGGGGTGGAGAACGGGGGTTGAGGGAGAGAGAGGAGGAATTAATGGAGGAGGTAGAGGAGGAGGAGGTGGAGAAGGGGGATTGTGAGGAGTGGGAGCGAGTGGAAGAGGTTCTGCTGCCCCCATTAGCAAGCGGTGGAGGGTTCACAGGCAGGCTGGATGTGGATGGCGGAGTTGCTGATGCTCTTCTAACATGGGACGCCTGGACACGTGGGTGGACACGTGGGTGGACACGTGGGGGACACAACATACACGTAGGAAACAATTAACAATGCGGGGCGACAGGCCGCATGGGGAAACATTGTAACCGCAATGACGAGCGGTAAGACGAAAACAAAGGAGCATGAGCTGTGGCCAGTACCAGCAGTATCTAACACGTCGTACGAAGCACGACCTGTCTACGGAGCGAGCTCACCTCTCGGCCAATTAACCACGGCATCACGCGAGAATGAGAGACCAGGACCAGCGCAGCAAGAGCTGCAAAAATAGCAATTATCGCTCTCGCGCGTCCCACGCACGGCGATCGTCGCCACGGACTCCATGGCGACGAGCTAAGACTGTCCAGCTCTGTCGTCAGCCGAGTTCTCTGATGAGAGTGCGTTGAGAGCCTCGCGGCACCGCTGGCATGGTTAGAGTGGTGGCGCGACGGACGCCATAGACCGTGGTGCCGAGCTGAAAGAGCGTGTGGGCCGTTAGCACCGTCGATCTTCATAATTGCCGCAGATCATGGAAGCATGGCGATAGTGATCTATCTTCAACTTCTCCTGCCACAGAGGATCCCACCCAACGCAATCTGCAGAAGTAGACCCTCTATTAGACCGCTTCGTTAAAGTAAGGAGTCAAGTGTATCTTCCGTGTTGTGTGTAATCCTCCACAAAACGAATTTTCGAGACCACCATCGCCGACACGCATTTTACGGTTAAAATGGAGGTTTCGCAAGAATCAAGACGATGACGCCAGCTTTGGTTATTCTTGAGGTGGCAAAGCTTGATTTTCGCTGGTGCGGCGTGAGTTCCGCGTGGAGGTGACTCATTAGATCCGTTGTGGCGGCGGCTCATAGGGACCGCAGAGGTCGAATATGCCAGCATAGCATGTTTCGCTTGTCGCAGGTCCCTTCGCGAACTCTCTGCGGTCTGTTGTACCTCTTCCCAAGCCGTCATCATGGCCCATCATGTGTGGCTGCCGTTGATCAGCAGTTCTCGCGGTTCCATCGGGAAGCAATCTCGGCCATGCAAACCTCATCCAGGCAATTCTCAGCCGTGCAATTCATTGCTTGTGCTTTCGACTCCGGGAATTGCTCCACTGCATGGCCACGAGACCAGACGCCCCTCCTCCAGCAAGCTAACCTCGACACAGCACAACACAGCAGCGCCACCACTGCTAGAAAGGGCTGTAGTGAACATCACATAATAAAAGGAGCAGCCCTTTCCACGCACGTTGGATGTCGCAGCGTTGCTGTGGGTTGCCTCACTACTCCGTCGCCTCCCCTCGCCTCGCCTCCCGTTTACACCCATAGTGCTTGACTGGAAGAGAGTACGTTAGGGCTTGGTACGGAGAGGAGGGAGGGAGAGAGAGGCCAGGCTGTGCAGTGAGCATCCTCTGGAACTGCCGTTGCTTCCACCGCGACCAACGTGCTCCCTACTTGAGTTTGGGGTCTCCGCTTCGTCTTCATGATCAGTAAACTGAGGACGTTATCATAGTGCGACAGATTAAGATTGATTACCACAGCCTGTCAAATCTTGTCATTCGTTCAAGGAGCACCACCAGCCAGTCTTACCAACCCGTTTCTCCCGACATCCTCCCGCAACGGCAATGTTCCCGTCTCCATGCATTGCGCTCAGTCGGACCACCTCAGGTTTCACCGCAAATTTAACGGCGCTTTCTAAGGCAGGTCCGTCTGCTCCAAGCCATCGCACCAGGCGTCATGGCCTCCAAATCTCTGCTTCTGCTGCTCCCCCAGCATCCGGGGTCCGCGCTGAGAGCTCCACTGTCGTGGCGGCCCTAGAAGGGAGCTTAAGCCTGTCGCAGAGTCCGTGTTTTGAGAGTCGCCTGGGCGTCGGAGAGACTGCTACTGGCATGCTGAGTGACGGTGGGGACACGTCAGACTCGGACAATGCCGGCATCTTAATCTCGTCGTCGGAGTACAACATGCGGATGAAGCGAGCCATGGCCAACCCTTACGAATACCACCATCACCTTGGTGAGTTCTCACTTACAAAGTATCGCTGTCCGGTTTACACTGTTATTCGTCCCTACTAATCCGTTGCACTCACACGTGCATAGCGTATCCATTCTTTTCTTTTTTTTACATATCGACTAGAAGAGTATGGATTGGCTCTACTTACAATACCCTACAGTACCTTAACCCTCGCCCACGCACACTTTCACAGACACCCGTCCGTGCAGGCATCTCTTACACGCTCACAGTTCCTGAAATGTATTATTTTTCTGCAGGCATGTACTACACGCGCATAGCGCAGCACCTACTGGTGGGGTCGCAGCCGCAGGGCCCAGACGACATAGTGCGGCTGCAGCGCGAGGAGGCGGTGGCGGTGGTGCTGAACCTGCAGCAGGACCACGACATCGCGTACTGGGGCGTCGACATCCATGGCGTCACAAGCCAGTGCCACCAGCTCGGACTCAGGCACTACCGCCGACCGGTAACATTTTGCGTGCCCGCCCCTTCGCGAACACCTGTGTGGCTGGCGCTCGAGATCGACTAGCTCATGCGGCTTGCTGTCATAGGCCTTTATGTCGCCTCTATCCTCCCCCTCTCCTCACTTGCTTTCGTCACTATTTCCATCTACTCTTGCCATCCTCACATTCCTCCAACACTCGTCCCCCCTCTCTCTTTCCCCTCGTTCTTCTCTCCCTCTCATACCCTCCTGACCATGCGCTGCGCATTTCCCTCCAGGCGGTGGACTTCGACCCGCATTCGCTGCGGCATCAGCTGCCGGGCATGGTGGCGGTGATAGAGCGCCACGTATCGGGGGGCCGCACCGTGCTCGTGCACTGCACTGCTGGCCTCGGCCGCGCGCCTGCTGCCGCCATCGCTTTCCTCTTCTGGTTCCGAGACATGGACGTGAGTCGGCATGCTACTGCCCTATGCTTCCCGTTGCGGTCGCCACCCCTCCATTCCTCGCATCCCATTCTCTCATCCTTACTTTCTCATGCTTGCTACCAGCCAAACATGTCTCAGCAAAGCCAGCCAGGGCTCCCCACCGCACTCCCACCGTCCTCTGCCCCTTTCCAATTCCCTGCCCCCTTCTCCCCACTTTACATCCGTGTCTCCCTTCAGCTGCGGACGGCGTATGAGATGGTCACCACCAAGCGGCCGTGCGGCCCGCGGTGGGAGGCCATACGAGGGGCCACTTGCGACCTTGCAGGCAGCCACCAGCAGCGCTTGGAGCAGCTTCCCTCGCATGCCTTTTCAGATGTGTCCAAGGACGAGAGGAGGGCGATTCAGGAGAGAGTAAGAAGGCTGTACTGTGGGTGAGTTGGTGCTGGTGCTGGTGGGCAGCACTAGCATGGTGCTCCCCTGTATGGGTAATGTGTCTACTCGTGTCTGCTGCCAAAGGGAGCAGGTAATTGCTTAGATTGGTTGGCTGGTTGCCCTATTACCATAGCCATTGCTGGTTGTACATAAGTCGCACGCTAGCTATTGGTGCTGCCGAATTCTGTACTTCCATGTATCAAATTGTATAAGACCAGAATGCCCAAATGTAATCACAAGCTCTGCCATCCATCATGCATGAGCAAAACAAAACAAGTGCAGAGCAGCTGTAGATGGCTCTCAAGGTGTAAGGGCAGGGAAACCTGGCAAGTCATAGAAGAAAGTACTCTCAGGTACCAGCTGATTCACCTCCTGTAGGGTGGCCTGCCGTCCTATGACCCTCTGGGGGGGGGGAGGAGGAGGGGGCATGAGTATGGTGCTTGAGTGCGGTACAATGATGGGAAGAGATGTGCAAGACTGTCAATGACACATGTGTAGAGTAGAGCGGTCGCTTACATGAGCCAAAGAAGCACCGGGTCCAGTGCACTCCCACTCAAGGAATCGAGGGCGGGAAACATCAGTGGCTGAGTTCCATGCGCCCCACCCCTCCGCCTTGACCACGGCTCCAATGCTACACCCATGCAGCAGCACACGAGCATCTGGACCCCATGGCCGCCCCAGCAGGGCACAGCTGGGAGGCACTGAGGGATCTGATGCTGGCAAACACACAGGGGCAAGGCAGTGTGGGAGACAGCGTTGGGAGAAGACCTGCATCAGGTGGGTACTCATGCCTGCTCCTGAGGCCTGGAATCTTGACGGCACAGTCAGTCAGTCCAGGCCATGGGATTGTGTTTGGTACCATAAGGGGACGAAAGTGAGGCTAGGTAAGCAGTACCTTGGATGGAGCATGCATCAAAGACGAAGGCACCATCGGTGTCGTCAGGCCACTGGGCGAGGTCCCTGCGGTGAGCTGTCACCCACCCTTTGCCCCTCACCACCACCTCACATCCCTTCCAGTAACCCCGTGCCTGAGCACAAGCAGCAGAGGGGACAGAGACAGCAAATGGAGCAAGGAAGCAGGAGGAGGCAGCATAAGCAGGGGAAGTGGCTCAAGACTGGCGAAGGAGTGAACGAAGGGAAATCTGAGACCATGAAGGGGATTGCTGGGCACTAGTAGCCATGGGGCCCCTAGACATGACACTCCTGATCCCCCTCACCTTGGGCCCTCCAAAGATAAAATCCACGGACCCCTCCACTCGACAATCCTTGAACCAGGTGCTCCCCCGATGCAGATACAAAGTGTCCTGCCACCCCAGGAAGCAGCACCTGTGGAACGCGGATCTCTCTGCCGTCACCCGCACGGCCACTGCCTGGTGCTGCCCTGAGCCCCCCCCGCAACGAGGCCCTGCTGTGTTCTCAAACACTATTCCCTCTGCCGTGAAATGGTCCGCCTCAACCTGATTGGGGAGAAGGGGAAGGCAGCAGGAAGGAGAGACTGTATCGGTGGAGAGGTGAAATCCATCTAGAAGGACTCGGGCGAAAGGAGACATATGAGTTGCCGCGTCCTTCCTCGGGGGGACTGACACCTGTCCCCCTTGGAGTCTGCTATTACCGCAAAGGTGGCAGAAGTGTAGGTCGTGTAGCTCGCTGCAGCACTGGCTGTGGTGGCGATAGTGCCACTGCAGGTTTCTCCTCCTGCAATTTTTCCGCCAGCACTGCCACTGCTGCTGCTGCTGTCGTGCTTAGCTTTTCCAGTATGTGCATTAAAGACTATCCGGACCTCCCCAACACCGGTGCTCCCTTCTTCGACGGATGCAGGCCGCAGCAGTATGCGCGTCTTATTGGAGGGGATTCGCACCTGGTAGATTAAGTAGGGGACGAAGAGTTGGTCAAGATTGCATCTGAGAAATTACACTGCAAGATATTGCTCAAAGCATTCGAAGAAATTTCCCCTTTTACTACACACCTGCTCAAAGTAGGTGCCTGGAAAGACTGCAATCACGGTTGTGTGCTTCCCTCCAGGCTCCACTGCATCAATCGCCTCCTGCACTCCTCTGAACCGTTTCACTGTACCATGGGTACAGTAACGGGCTGAGTTCCCATCCTCTGCCGCTGCTGGAACCACAAGGAATAGCCTTGTGGGAGCAGCAGGGGACGGACTAGTGCCTTGAGAAGGTGGTGAAGCCTCTGGAGGTCGTCGATCACACAGGGAGGAACAAGCAACTTAACAAAAGTGAGAGCGTGTTAAATCAGTAAGCAGGCTTATCCTGCTACCGAAAGCAAAATTAGCTTGGTTCATTTCAATTCAACCCAGAAGCTCAGTTACCGGATTTACCTTGGAGAGGAGGTAGAGGAGTTCCGAGTGGGCCGTCTTCATTGGCAGAGCAGGGCGGGGCTGGCCCAGGAAAGGCACTCCCTGAACAATCCGTTCGGCTCAGTGCAAAGAAAGATGGCAAGTCTAGAAATGGGGCAACTTCAGCTGGCGCTGGCTCTCGGCCAATGAATCGCGGTGACTTTGCGGAGGGGCTCGTCATCATCACTGGTCTATCTTGGCCTGACGTTTGGTTGATGGAGGAATGGGCCTTCTGCCACAATGGGATAGCCACCACCACAAACAGAAACGCTTACGGTAAAACAAAGCACTAAACTGGCTACTTACTGTAAGTAGTTGAAAGGAACGTTGAAGATACTTACGATTGAACCAGGCCCCACGCAATCGAACTCCCAAAACGTTGGTCTGCTAATGTCAGTGGAACCATCCCAACGGTCCCAGCCACGCTGTGGCACACACTGACCAATATAGCAGTGTGCTAGGATGACTCGTGCATCCTGACGCCAGGGACGGCCGAGGTAACAAGGGCCATTTGTGCTTGATGTGCCTAGGTTTGCAAAACAATATACGAGAGGGTGATTAAGCCGGAGATTATATGCTACTGGAGTGAAGTCAAGAGGGGTTTTGACGAAGTGGAAGTTAACTCACCGGTGAAAGCGCAACACTGAAATACAAAAGCACCAGCATCGTGAGGGGAAGTGGTCAGATCACGATAGTGTGTTGTAAATGTGCCTCGACCCTTCGATAGGATTGAACACTTATGGAAAAACGCATTCACATTTGGCCCTCCAAAAATGATATCCACGCTTCCTTCGATAACAGTCCTGGAGAAATACTGCAACAAAATGGAAGGAAAAGGGAATGCAAGTTTTTATAAGTACGAAATTAGTTTAGACTGTATGCATCATAGTTGCTCGTCGAAAATGGTATTGAGCTGTTATCGAAAGCGAGAACAGGGTTTTTTTCCAATCCGCAACAGACGCGACGCGACAGCACATTTGCGAACCCCCAAGTCCTGTCATAAAACCACCAGATCCAAGGGAATACCGTCATTTCCAAGCAACCAGCTGTTGGCGGACCATCCACTGAACAGGATGGCTCTAGACGAGATCGTCGAATACCGCTCTCAGGTTTGTCGACAATCTGAAGGCTTGAATTTACTAGAAAGCTTTCACTGAAAGTGTTTAATCGCTTCTCAGGATCTGATTCCCGCATCACCAAGAGCTAACTTGAAGAAGCGGAGAGTGATAAGTGCAGACAGCACTGAAGCACAAGGGACCTACACTCAGAGTTTCACGAAGTATGAACAAGTCTGTGACGTGTACAAGCAGATCGAGAGACAGTTAGGGCAAGGTAACGATTCTTACCAATGTTACTTAACAAGCTTGATTTACACCGATAAATTGTCCTTACATTGGCTTTTCTTACAGAGGAAGGAGTTCGTCGACTTCTTCAAGAGAAATTTGGGAAGCAGGATTTCTTGATAGAAGAGCTTAAGACCGTGCTCGTCCAAGTGCAAAACGAAAAGGCATTGGCGAACGCTAACTCATCCGAGAGTATGTGTTTTCCTATCGCCAATTTCCGTGCTTGATAACGTCGTACTCACAAAGACGTCGATGCAGGTCGTAAGGAGTGCATGCGGCTAAAAAGGGTGGAAGTGGAATTGAAGTCCTCTCTTCAACTCAAGAAGCGGGAAGCCCTAAAGTACAGCTCTGAAAGAGGTGAGACTCACCGTTAGCCTTTGACTTCTTGACAGACGTTTAACAACCCTACTTGCGATTATTACAGAGAAGTTGTTGAAACAAGCACAATCGTCAGAGGCAGCATATCATGTCAAAGAAAAAGAGTGTGAAGAGCTTGCATCAGCGCTCATGCGAAGTCAAGTGGAGGTGGAAAACTATAAGGAAGACATGAAGCAGCTCGAGATTTCCAACTCTTCCTTGGTACGAGAATTTGAGTCGGAATCTTTTTCCGTGTCTGATGACCTCAAAGACTTACCATTGTTATTTGTTGCAGGCTAAGGACATTTCGCGACACGAGGCCAACATGAAGTTATTGCAGACAACTTTGGAGCACAGGAATGAAGAAGTGAAAGACCTCAAGGGTCATGTCGACAGACTGTCAGCTGAGTTGGCGGCACTTGACAGTGTGAATGCACTGTCAACGCGAAATGCAGATGCCATTCTGAGCCAGCTAGCCACTTCAAATGCAAGGCTTGAAGAAGAGCGGGTCAGAAAGGAAGAAACTCGACAGAAACTGCATGAAGCACGGAAGGAGTGTGACGAGCTGCGTACCCGGGTTCAGCAGATGGAACAACAATTATCAGGTAACGAATTTCTGTTGGAATGGTCTCCTTAACCATGGCTTGCACTGACTCAAGTACGTTTGTTTGAAAACAGAGGCAGAAGAAAACAGGAAAAACACGATGGCCCAGCTCGAGTCCGAGCACGACCAGTCCAAGGAAAAGATCAATCAGCTCCTGACAACATTGCAGGACTTGGAAGCCAGGGCAAAGGAAGCTGGCAGCGAGAAAGAGGAGCTCCAAAATAAGCTGGAAGCATTGGAGGAGAAGCAAAGGTCAACAACACAAGAGAAGGTAACCACCTGACATCTTTCATCCCAAATTTTCTTGAATTCAAAATTCACAAGCCAAGTTCGTCTGCAGGAAGGATTGCAAGCCGAGTTGCAGTCTTGCACCACGGAGCTTAAATGCACCAAGGAGTCTCTAGAAGAAAAAATATTTATTAAGACGACAGAAAATGAAAAGCTCTCCGCAGCTGTTGCAGCGAAGACAGAAGCTGAAGCACAGCTGGTCTCCAGTAACGAAACCTTGAAAGAGAAACTGGATCTGAATGAAGCTGCATTGAGCCAAATGAAAAAACAGCTTGAGACCCTGGAGAACGACTATAAGGAGGTAAGTAAAGCAATTTCTGTGTCTGTCTGCATATCGATTGCAGGGAACTTACAAGAGCATGTGTCTTCCAGTGTCAGGAGAAGCTGTTGTCAACAGAGAAGCAAGCGAAGGACTTGAAGAGAGACTACCAAAGGCAGATGCAGTCAAAGCAGCTGGAATTACAGAAGCATCTCCAAGAGATTTCAAGGCGCAATAATCTCGCTATGGCAGAGATGAGGAAAGAGTTTGAGGCAGAGGCAACAAGGAGTGTGGATGAAGAGAGGAAAAAGGTGCGCACATACATACAAGTTTTGTTGGCGTATGACGTGGTTGACACAAGGTGCAATAACATTCATTGTCATGTCACAGGCTCAAGATGCACTTGAGAATGCCAAGAAGAACCTTCAAAGCCAATTGGCAGAAGAGAAGGAGAAGTATGGGGCCAGGATCAAAACCCTCCTTGAGAAGAACAAAACGCAGGTAAAATTGCCGCTTTTTTCTGGGACAGTCTGGGATATTAAGGCAAATCAGGTAACAAAAGTCTTTCTAGGTATTGGAGCTTGAAGAGACTCACCATGCATCATTCGCCTCGTTTGTGGAAGAGACCGAAAACAAATTGCGGCTTAAAGAGGAGGAGTGTGTGGCTGCTATCGAGAAGGTGAGGTTGCTGTGCATGAAACGAACTGGAAACAGGCATCTAATACTCTCTTTTCCAGGTTGAATCAAAGCTTCAAGCTACAGAGGATTTGGTTACACGGCTAAAGCTCCAGCACAGCGAAGAGGTAGAGACCGCAAAAGCATTACTGGAGCAACAACATGCAGAGGTACGCAAGTATTCTTATGCTTTACATGAAACATCAACATAAAATCGTCTAAAAATGTTTTCAAGTCAGGCCATTGCATCATTGACGGCAGAGCTGGAAGGAAGGATTCAGCTGGCAAAGACAGAACGTGAGGAAGCCATCGACATCCAGCTAGAAAACATGACACGTGAATTCAATAAGGTCAGTACACTTACATGCCAATGAAAGGGTTTTTTTTGGCGAGCTTCCGAGTCAACTAAAATACACGTGGCTGCAGGCCAAAGAGAAGTTGACATCCATGGATCGAGAGTACAAAGAGCTCCAGGAAGTACACAGGGTTGACATGGACAAGCTGAAGGAAATCAATGAGCTGCGGCTTGCAGAGGTAAGGCTTTTGTTTGCATGCTACGGTTTCTTGTGATCTTATGTGGCCATGTCTCATTTCCAGCTACAAGCAAGGCTTCGAGGAATGGAGAAGAAGTGCAAGCAGCAGCAGGAAAACCATGAAGGCATGCTGCGCAACTTGCATGTCGAGCTGGAGAGGTGCTTGGCAGAGGTAAGATAGCTAGACAGCCTTGATGGAGTTTGCAAAACAACTTTCTTATGTACTTTACTTGCTTCAGGCACAGGAAAAGCTGGAGAAAGCTGACAAGAAATGCTTGCGGCTTGAGGAGGAGTGCAGGGTTCGTGAAGTTCAGCTCAAGGAGGGTTATGAGCAACAAATTGAGGAGGTGAGACAAATAAAGAGGGCGATTTTATATGCCAAAATAACTTCCCACAACGAGCTAACCAACATTTCGCACCTGTGACAGCTGCGACAAAGTGAGATGCGATTGGAAGAGGAATGTGCAACAACACGAGTCGAGGCGGAGGGTCATATCAGCAAACTGAAGATGGAACACGAGAACATGCTGAACAAGCTCAACATGGAGCACGAGGACAGTCTTCGAAAGGCTCAAATGGAGCACGAGAACTACGTCAAAAAGAAAGATCTGGAGCATGACAGCATCCTTAAGGCTTTGAAGTTGGATCATGAGAATGCACTGAAGACTCAACGGATGGGATTTGACAGTTCTTTGCGGAAGAGGAAGCTAGAGCAAGAGTCCTCTCATAAGTCACATCGTGACACCCTGACAGAGGAAACGGTAAGGCTTTCAAATGTTGTGAAATGTGTCATCAGCGCTAGGTCTCAAACCTTTTCTCCAACTCCGTGCAGGCTAAGTCAGGTGAAGCCAAGGAACCCATGGACGCTAAGGAGGCGGAATCAGGCAAAAGTCAAGCCGCGCATCTGGAAAGGGTAAGAGGGGAATGAGCTGAAGGCATGGGCCTTGTCTATCATGTGCATGACTTACGCTTATCCAAAAACCTGGCTGTGCACAGAAGCTGGAGGAAACCATTCCTGTGACCAATGGAGCAGCTGAAACACAGAATCTTTCTGCACCGAAGACACTGAAGTCACAGGTAGGTTGTCCGTCCTGCATCCTGCTATGACGTTCTCAGGATGAGCATCTCCTTACAAACCGTGACTTGACAGAAAAAGCGTTCGGGAAAGAAGTTGAGGCTCCAGCCAGCAGTAGCCACGCAACAGCAGGACCTCGCTTTGGACACGACAGCTCCTACACCCAAACAGGTAGAGCTGTTACTCCCTCTCAGAATGCTTTACCTTTTGTGAAAGAAGACTCTTGACGAGCCCTTTGTGCCCTCGGATGCTTTGGTTTGGTCCAGCTGGATTTCGTCAGCAAAGCTACACCTTCGCTTTCCAAGAAGAAGAAGCTGAAGCACATGGTAATATACACCTCAACTATATCTTCTGCTTCTTTCAATCGTTTTGCTTTCTTGACGGCGTCTCAAACTCCAGGAAGCTGACTACAAGTCTAACGGAGTGCTAGACTTTACTAAGGTTTGTTCGCTACCACTCTCCCAGCATGCCTCTTCTGCTGATGTTTCAGCCGATGTAATCGTGGCCCAACTTCCACAGGTTACGACTGCATACAACGCTGACTGGCAGGCTCCCATCAACGTGGATGACCCCTACGCCTTCTAATGCACGTCCACTGCTGCTGTCTTTGGCGCCTCTGCTCACAAGCTCAGCCGCCGTTTCATTTTTTCAAGTGTCGTTTTTAGTCCGTGTCCATACTGTTTCAAATATTTAATATACTCAGCAACAACTCATTTTACCAAGTTGAGGGGAAGAGGTGCCCACCTGCCGCCCTTGATGGGTGTAAAGGGTCGCTTGCCAGCCTCGTATCCAGCACCCATGGAGCTGAACCTTGTCTCCCGTTGTGCGCAACGCCACTGCCTGGTTTTGCCCTGATTGGCCTCCACAGTCAGGCCTTGATTGGTTGACGATGACAATGTTCACCATAACCACGCCCGAAGCCTCTACCTGGAACATGCGGAAATGGGTAACGTTTAGCTTACCATAGACTGAAATCAACACTGCCAGAATACTTTTACCTCATAATCGCTTACCTGAACTGTTGCACAGTTGTACGTGTTGTATACAGGGTTGGTACGATCGTCTGAAGCGCACTGTGCGTGTGGAGGTCGAGCCTTTCCGTTGAATGCGTCAAAACAGACGATAGTTGACCATGGAGGTCCAGTTCCGACGAAAGAAATGCAGTGCTTGGACGATGGCACCAGAATCTGACGCGACAGGTCACACGCAACAGCAAAACATTGTAGAGCTTAGCGACTCACTAGGTCACGCTTGACGCTTGCGGTGTGCAGCAATTCGGTAACATTGTGAATCAGAATGTGTTGCTTGTGGCTTGCGGACCTGTTCAAAGTACGTTCCTGGATCAATATGTATGGTCGTTGGTTGGCCTTTGCCTGGTGGGACGGCGTCCACTGCATCTTGAATACTGCTGAAGGGGGCGGAGCCGTCGAGTGCAACACGTAGAGCAAGATGTCCCATCTCAATTCACGATGCTGGCAACGTTGGTGCGAAACTAGGCACTGTCACTACCCTCTCGTGCTATTTGGCTGGCGGAATCTATTCCCCTCGACCACTGGAACTAGAAAAACGACGGTTTTAGATTAGGGTTCAGATGTGAAAGATGCTAGTGATTGAAGGAAATTTTATTTACAAGATGGACTAAGGTACACCAAATAAGAGATCATGGCAACCTAGTCTAGTCATCGTTCTCCTCCAAGTCAATCAGGTTCACCAAACCGCAGCTTATTTTTCTCTCACAATTGGCTGGCGCAAAGTTAAGCGTGCAAGCCAGTGGACAGCCTCCCGCCTCTCGGAGCAAGGCATTTCCCCTCCCTAACACCTTCACAGTGACAGACTCTGGAGTGTCCAGGTCCACCACCTCATGCTCGCCTGTGGAGGCCCATCTATTCCGTCCACTTTTAACATATTTTCTCATGGGCTTGCCTCCTCCTGCTTGTCCTCCACCATGCATCCTACCAGGGCTGTCACCATTACCCAGGTGAATCGAATCAACGCAATCACTAGCAGCCTTTCCGTTGTTGCGTATCCCGTCCGACTCAGCTGCTGCACTTCGACCTTGCTCGTTAAATTCCAGGATGGCCGTGTTTGTCAAGTCAACGAATGGTCCCCCTCTCCTCTGCTGAGAATTTTCTGCTGCAATGCGATTCTGCACCCTGCTCCTCTTGCCCTTCTGCTGCTCCTGCTGAGGTATGTACTGCTGCTGCTGCCAAATCCACAGCAGCCCGTTCTCACTACCTTTCCCTGCTCCACTGCTTCTGCTCTCCATGTGCTTCACATCTGCTTTCTGGCACCTCGCCAGTATTCCCACTTCCTGCCTTTTCCTCCCGTACGAATCTTCCGCATCCCCCGCATTCTCAACTGCCTTCTTTGTTTGACGCACTGCTCCCCTTGCTTGAATCTCATGATTCTGTACAGAAGATCGAACAGCCTCGTCAGCTTCCTTCTCCATGACTCCAGAGGGGAAACCCAGCGGATCATTCAGTTGGCTGGCCTCCAATCCGTGGGCCAGCTCACCGTCACTGTCACTGTCCAAATCAACACACCCACCCGCATCTGCACCATTTCTATCACCGCGACTGCCGCTGCTGCTGCCATGCTTTATGGAAAAGCGCAATGTGCGTGACTCCACTCTGACTGAGGCACAGACTGGTTGCCCTGCCACACATTCAGTCTGCTGGTACTCCCTCTCGTTCTCCCACTCTGTATCTCCATATATATTATCACTGCCTGCCTCTCCCAGCATTGCTGTGAACCCACTGTTCTCCTTCGTTTCTTTCTCCTTGCCCCCCCCCTTCTCCCTTGTCTGCTTTTGCTGTCTTCCTCTGCTTTTCTTCTTGCCCGCCTCCTTCTCTGCTTCAAATGCTGCCACCATGCCAGGATGAACCCTGTCAGTGCAAGGAGGAGGGGAGGATTCGCAACAACACAGGGAAGAAGACTCGGTGACAAGATAGACTCGTCGCTGCACAGACCACCTAGAGGCTAAGTCCGCACAATGGTAAGCCAACACACTCACCTCATCATAAGTTCTGCCCGAACCACGGAGTTTTCAACTTCAGGCTGCCCGCTCCAAGAGACCTCAAACATTTTGTGCCCGGCCACCCACCGTTCCTTCACTATGCCACCCACCCTGTACTTCACTCCATCCACCTCCCCCCCAACGTCCTCTGCTTTCCTGGCAGCTTCCTTCCCTGGTGTGATGCAGATCTGTGCTGCCTGCTGCACTAGCAGCAGACGCCTGAGGTCTCTCTCTGCTAGCTTGGAGCCAATGTACCGAGCTGAGCATGAAGAGAACATGCGGAAACGGGTGAAGACGGAAAAGGAGAGGAGGAAGGAGATTAAGGGGGTAAGAAGCTCCAGAAGGGGAAGTAACAGCTGCACTTGACTATACATGGTAGGTAGACAGTCAAATCCGCATGGCACACCCACCTGTGACGTCAGCAGGCCATGCCATATGCTTGTCACAGAATGCAACGATGTCAACGTGCGATGGGCTACAGTGCCTCTGCAATGCACTGGGACATGAACCATGGGGAAGAGAAGGGGGGTGGGGGGGGCGCGGGAATGAGGAAACGTAGGGACAAATGGAAGGTAACTCAGGGGGGAATACAGGCAGTCGGAGAAGAAAAATGAGATGGTGGCTTGGCAACGCAACCATGTGTACGAGGAAGTCTCACCTTCTGACGACATCCGACGCAGCATCATGGCACGGTGGCCTCAGAAACGCCTCAATCACCCTCACAGTATCCTTCCTTGCCTGCTCTTCCTCCTCCCCCTCCTCCCCCTCTCTCGCCCCTAGCTCACTCCCTCTATCTCCTGCTGTTGGATTCTTGTCTGCACCACTGGCAATCCCTGTGCTAGCCCCAGCATACCCCCCTGCATCGCTCTCAGTCAATCCTGTTACGCCTCCCCTGCCTCCCCGTTCCCCGCCCCCCACCCCCCTCCTCTGCTGTCCTTTTGTCACTTTTGCCGCTGCACCTGTTCCCCTTCTTTTGCGTGCTCTAGGTGCAGCAATGGCAGCCAAGCCCCTCTCCCTGACAGCCTCTAGCACGCCTTCTTCACCCAGAGCTGCCACCCTCTGCACTGCGCCTTGCTGGTGGGCGGGGAGAAAGGGGGTGAGGGCGGGGTTTGTCCACTAAGGCGATCACATGGAGAGGTATGGGGAGCGATGCTTCTCTCCCTTATGGTTGCTAGCACGTGTTCATCACCCAGCGCTGCCACCCTCTGCACTGCACCCTTGCTGGTGGATGGGGCTGGGGGAGATGAGGCCAAAGATAGCGAATCCATGGGGAAAGGTGGGACGAGAATGAGGTAAACACAGGGATCGGATTGGATTGAATAGGGTGAGAGGGATGGGTTGCTATGGCTGCGCTGGTAAAAAAAGCAGAACAGGAGAGCACTAACCCTGGCACGGAGTGTGGGGGCAGCAGAGACACCTTGCGAGTAGTCGGATCCCAGGAATAGGCCCATGGCTATCTGAACCATGGGAAGGATAGGGGGCAGGATGGGGAGAGAAGGATCAAGGGGAATGAGAGGACAGAGCAAGCAGTGAGAAAAGATAGCAGCTGAGCAGACGTTTGAGTGATGGGACACGGCAGAGCATATCGCGGTGGCACAGAATAGATGTGCTTGGAATGGCACGACATGGCATGGCATGGCAAGGCACGTCTGGGACCGCACAAGTGAGTTTCGGCCAAGGCTGAGGGATGCTTGGATGTCCGCTGCTGTGTAGAGCACTGCCCAGTTGGCGCCTGGTAGAGAAGGGAGCATAGCAGGGACAGCAGTGAAAGCAGGAGAGAGAGAGAGGGCGGGGTGGTTATAATGCGAGACGAAGGTGCTTACAGTGGGATAAGGTGCTTGCATTGCAGCCATGCCCTTCCATCCCTGTTTTGAGGCGCCTCAAAGCCATGCCCTTCCATCCCTGCCACACTCCCCCACGACTCGCCTTTGTGCAGGCAGAGGTCACGAACCACGGCCTTGGCTGCTGCACCCATGCCCTGCCACCCCGTTCCACATCAGCGCACACCACACCCAACCAACTCACTCTCCCCATACCATACGCACCTTTGTGCAGGCATATGTCACGGACCACGGCCTTGGCTCCAAAGAGAAAGGCGTCCGAGTCACCCGAGCACATCACATCCTGATGCAGTGGCCGATGGTGGAGTGGAAGTGAGGGTGGTGAGTGTGGTGAGTGTGGTGGGGGTGCGATTGTGGACTGAGGTTGGGGGGGGGGGGGGGGACTGAGCTCGGAGAGGGGGGAAAACTGAGCTCGGAGGGGGGGGAAAGACTGAGCTCGGAGAGGAATAGAGGAGGATTGTTTCCCTTTTTGTCATTTGTCATGCGGTTCACTCAAAATAAGAGAACAAACGACTTTTGAGGCGCCTCAAAATTCGTCTCCTTATCCGCGGATTTAATACAGGAAGAATTTTGGTTGCTTGGAAGTGTGCACGTAACGTGCAACAACTTTTGGTTCGCGCGAGGTTACCACCTGCAGGTTCCAAGGCTCCCGAGGACAAACCCGAAGGACGACAGGGCACCTAGGTTTTTTCCGCAGTGCTTTGTTGGCTTACTTCTTATCTAGTTGTGGGCCCGGGTAGGATTTCCCCAGAGTAGATCTCGAGGCTTGGGTGTCTTTTTAAGACCCCTCGCTCGGAGGTTTCTTTTCATTACCAGCTCATGCACTGATGGAGGTGTTGTGGGTCTGATCCCCACCACCGAAACATGTTTGCTTGTTGATTCAATTCAAGGGCCGGTTGAGAAACTTTTTCGAGTTCACCTGTTTTCTGAGGGTACAAGTTTTTTCTAACTGTCAGTTTTTTGCTAACGCGACCTTCCTACGCTGCTGCTACTCTTCCATGACAACTTATCCCTGGGACTTTGATGGTTTCCCTTTTTGTCATTTGTCATTCGGTTCACTCAAAATAAGAGAACAAGCGCAGGAGAACTGGGAAGAAACGTAAGGGGAATGAGAGGAAGGGAGGGAAGAGCAAGACGAGGGGGAAGGAGGGAGTGACAGAGAGGGCAAGGTGCGAGAAGGGGCAAGCGCTCACACAGACGCCAGATGCGTTGAGCAGCGCGCACTGCGCCTCTGCTTCTTCCGGGCTGGTGATGGGAGTGGATGGGAGAAGGGAAGCAGGAAAGAGAGGAGGAGAGTGATGAGGAGAGTGATGAGGAGAGTGATGAGGAGAGTGATGAGGAGAGTGATGAGGAGAGTGATGAGGAGAGTGATGAGGAGAGTGATGAGGAGAGTGATGAGGAGAGTGATGAGGAGAGTGATGAGGAGAGTGATGAGGAGAGTGATGAGGAGAGTGATGAGGAGAGTGATGAGGAGAGGAGCGCGATGCAAGGAAAAGAACAGGTACGCCTTTATGCAATGGCGGGAATAAATCTGAATGCCAGAATGGTGACGCCCCCTGCGTTCCGTGATATTTGCATTGCTTGAAGCTCGTCCCCCTCACCTGTCCATGCACGGCACTTCCCAGGCAGCGCCCAGCGCCTTTGCCTCCGCCACCATGCGCCCAAACTCTGCACCCCTCCGCCTCACCAGCGCGCCCTCAGGTCATATGCCTCATTCCATCCATGTCATTTGCATTGCATGCGCCACACCCCCCTCACCTGTCGATGCACGGCACGCCCCATGCGGCCCCCAGCGCCCATGCTGCGTCAAGTGATATGCCTCATGCTAGCCATGTCATGTCCAGTGCAAGAACCACATCCCATGCAACCCCCCTCACCTGTCGATGCACGGCACGCCCCATGCGGCCCCCAGCGCCTTCGCATCGTTCACCATGCGCGCAAACTCTGTCCCCCTCCGCCTCTTCAGCGCGCCCTCAGGAGCGCGGGGGGGCTGGGGGGAGGGGTAGGGGGGGGAAGGGCGGAAAGAGGGGGGAAGAGCGGAAAGAGGGGGGAAGTGAGGAGGGGAGGAGAGAGGGAAGAGAGAAGAAGGGAAAGCCGAGGGAAGGAAGAAGAGAAGGTGAAAGTGGGAAGAGGAAGGGAGGTGGTCGTGTGGGGGGTGACGAAGAGTAATGGTGCAAATCAGGTGGGTCGGCGAGACGGATGCAGCATGACGGACGGACGGTGTGAACTGGAGAGCGAACGGCTGAAGCGAAAGCAGGAGAATCGCTATACCCTGCTACTAGAGGGTGCGTCAGCGTCAGTAGTAGCTGCAGCCGCCGCTGCCGCCGCTGCTGCCGCTGCTGCCGCTGCTGCTGTTGCTGCCACTGCCCCTCTGCCACGACCTGCTCGGCGCCAGTGAGGGTGTGACGTGGCGGCATCGTCTGCCCGCCTCTGCTGGTACGTCGCGCGCTTGACAGCTGGCACGTCGCCATCTGACGTGGAAGAGGGCGAGGTTCAGGGAGGGGAGAGGGGGGGAGAGGGGAGAGAGAGGGGATGAGAGGGGAGAGAGAGGGGGGGAGAGGGGAGGGAGAGGAGGGGGGGAGGGGAGAGAGAGGGGGGAGAGGGGAGAGAGAGGGGGGGAGAGGGGAGAGAGAGGGGGGGAGAGGGGAGGGAGAGGAGGGGGAGAGGGGAGAGAGAGGGGGGAGAGGGGAGAGAGAGGGGGGGAGAGGGGAGAGAGAGGGGGGAGAGGGGAGAGAGAGGGGGGAGAGGGGAGAGAGAGGGGGGGAGAGGGGAGAGAGAGGGGGGGAGAGGGGAGAGAGAGGGGGGGAGAGGGGAGAGAGAGGGGGGGAGAGGGGAGAGAGAGGGGGGAGAGGGGAGAGAGAGGGGGGGAGAGGAGGGGGAGAGTGAGGGACGAACGATGGTACACGGGGCACGAGATCAAGGACACAGCTGACGCATCGGACGGTAGATCGGACACGAGATTGCAAGGTGAGAAAATGCCGAGGGACGGTCAGGATTCGGTGGGGACGGGAGCGAATTAAAACAAATCGGCGGAACGGCGGGGGGAAACGGGAAGCGCGGAGCAATCTGCGCTAGCGAGTCTACCTGTAACAAATATGACGTGGCAGTTGAGTGCTTTCAGAGCGCGCAGGCGGTGGAATATTCCGCGAAGGTGTGGCTTCTGATTGGTCTGGCCGCCGGCCTGCGATGGGCCGTTTTGGCAGCTAGCGGAGAATTGAACGATCCAATAGGAGAGATCCACGCAGATGGTCTTGTTCCTGCGCGCACCGATGGAATAATCAAGGCTCGGTTATGTTCAGCCATGGCTCAGGACTGGAATTTCCGTGTGTAATGAGTCGACTCAAAAATCGACTCATTACACCTGGAATTTCTCAACACTGTAATGTTGAGAAGTGCGCACTGCTGTAAGTAGAAGCGCGCAGGGATTCTCGCGATCGATGGTTACGTGATGAAAGAAGGCGGATATCGATAGACGGCGATTAGATGAACGCGGATGTAGGTCGACAGCTACGAGATGAATGCAGTTATGGATCGACGGCTACGAGATGATTGCGGAGCGGAGAACAAGCATGAGAAACGATCGAGCCCTGGGCGGTATGGGCTTACTCGAGATCTTCTAGCGGAATGGTTCGTCTCGCCGGCTCGAGAAGCGACCAGAGGCTTTTCACGCCCATGCTCAGGCGGCAAGATAAGAAGCCGTCTGTGGGACAGATGTCTACCGCGGCGAGTGGAGTCAATGGAAGCAGCACTACTAATGTGGGCAGAGAAATTAGTTAGAGATTTAGGAAGCAGATAGTGGTGGTAGCTGTTGTTGGGTGGTACTTGGAAGCAGTTGAGTCGTCAGGGCTGTCAGCGGTATTGGCGGGCGACTGAGGGTAGTTCTGCGCTCGGGGTTGACTGGTGCTCTCTCAACTCAAAGATGGCCGCAGCGCGGTTGATTGTTCCTTCTGACCTGTTTGTCAGGAAGGGGGAGTTGGCGCGAGCTGGTCCCATTGGCGGGGTGGAAATTTGAAATTTCTGGTGGTTCTGTAACAATGCAGCACAGTTCCGCTTTTATTGCGACTGCTGAAAATAACATGGTGTAACAAGGATATCGGGGTAAAAATTCGGGTTGCAAGTGCGCTTGCGATTTTCGTCAAAATGCTTACAGCACTTCGTCCAGACTTCGCGGAGCAGCTGAACCTCTCATCCACAACCCATATCGTCGTACACGGGTGGATTTCAAGGCATGCGATTATTTTCGATCTGTCGCAAACCTTGTGCGATCTTGCCGTCATTGTAAGCATACCTGATCAGGCAAGGTGGAATAACCAGAACCAAGGAAAATGTCTGGCTGATTCATCAAGAAACAATCCATGGCGGTCCTGCTGACCCGTGAGCACAAGGTTTGCGATGAGTCTTTTCCAAACCTGGACTTGCACGGTTTCTGGTATTTCTAATTTCCTTGCACGCAATGCTGGTATGAGAGAGTTTAATAAATTAAATATTACTTTGCTCCCAAGGTCACGCCGATGCGATAACGATTTTATTGAAGACTGCCTTCCACGAACCAGTGAGTCATCCACTTCCCACTAGCCTCGCTTCCGTCATCGTAGCCCACCTGCTTCGACGATGAAACAATCTCAAGTCGCTTCGAACGGCCGCAGCGATGCTTCCCTCTCAGGTTGGAGTCCCGATTCGCTGCGCACCGAGCTAGCAGGATGGCTCCAGGATCGGATTGTGCAGGCGGATACACAATTTCGGAGCGGGCTGTCCGGTGCGCGATGGCCTTCGCATGTCAGGACGGAGAATGCGAAGGCGCGGGGAACAAGCAGCGGTAGCTCTAGTCACGGGAGCAGAAGGAAGGTGGAGGGGTGGCGGGAGCAGCAGCAAGCGCTCCATCGCATCTTTGACTTTTGGAGACGAGCCGTACATCTATATGGCAGTTATAAGGTAATTATAGCGGCGAGCCGTCAGTTCTTACGGCAACTTCAAGGTGACCCCATGGCCCCACGAATCCACTTGCCCAGGCTTGCAGCCATCCATTAACCCAGTGCACATAACGCTGCGACCACGTCGCACCTTACTTGCAACCTCCCTTATTACCTGATTCAGTTCACCGCTCAAATCCATGGCTCTCACTTCCTCACGCCTGACTTTTGCCCGGATTCTGCTTCAACCTTACGACGCACTGTTTCCACACTCTATCGCGGCCTCCCCCAACTTCCCTCGTTTATCCTCTGTATCCGCCATCAGCTATGCCAGGCGCGCGTGCGCCTGGGCAGGTTGAGCGAGGAACAACGCAAGGCGGCCTGGGAGGAGCAGCACGAGCGGGGGGCGGAGATACTGCACTCGCTGTGCACGGAGATGCAGGGGTTCTTTCTTAAGGTACGGTCACAGCAGCCACGCTCACTTTACTAAAATTACAGCAGCATCAGCGGGGAGCGGAGATACTCCACTCGCTGTGCATGGAGATGCAGGGGCTCTTCCTCAAGGTACTCTCAATCATTGTGTCCCGACGTACTTCTGAGACGGCTTAACATACGTTATGCTTATCGAAGGTACCGTGCTCCTGTACACCGCACAGGCGGGTCAGTTCCTAGCCAAGCCAGACTTGTTCCTCCCTGCATGGTTGCAACGTCATCTCCCACCCTCAGCCCAAACCCCTCCCGCCTCTCCTCTTTCCTCCCCTCTCTCCTCCTCCTCACCGTCCTGTTCCCCCCTACAGGCAGGTCAGTTCCCAGCCAAGCCAGACAGGTCCCAACCTGCATGGGTGGAATGTTTTGTTCTGCCCTCTTTCCTTGAGCCTCCCTCTTCTCCTCCATCCCCCTCTCTCCCCTCAGGCGGGTCAGTTCCTAGCCAAGCCAGACATGTCCCCCCCTGCATGGGTACGTCGCCTTGCCCCCCTCCACGACAGTGCGCCTGCTGACCCCTTCCCTCTCGTCAGACACAACATTGAGGCTGAGCTGGCACGCGCTGACGTGGCTGGGAGTGACGTGGCGAGCGCTGACGTGGTACGGATACGGCTAGAAGACGTGTTTGCCGAGTTTGAGGAGGAACCGGTTGGGTCTGCGTCCATTGCCCAGGTCAGCATGGGGGGTTGATTCAGGGGTGAGGGGAGAAGGGGGAAGAGATAGGCGAAACACGGAAAGGGGACTGGGGAGGGGGGTGGACGTATAGTGGGAAACGATTGATCTCAAGTGTGGTTTTGGTGTGGTTAGGGTTACATTATATAGTGCGGCATGTGAGGCTATGGCATGGCATTGTGCGAAACGGCATGGTATGTTGATGGAACGGGTTGTGTGTTGATGGAACGGGTTGTGTGTTGATGGAACGGGTTGTGTGTGGGTGGGTGGTAACGAAGTGGTTGTTGCAGCATGCCTTGCCTTCTGCATGCTCCTTGTCAACTCTGCTCGCACTTCAGCTCCTAGACCATTCAGCTCCTGATTACAAATTTCTGTTGTTCCTTCCCCCATGCACTCGTCCTCTGTGTATATGTGCGTGCATGTGCGTGTGCGTGCGTGCATGTGTGCGTGCGTGCATGTTTGCATGTGTGTCCATGTGTGAACATGCCTTGGGGGACAACAGGTGCACAGGGGCAAGCTGAAGGATGGCCGCAGCGTTGCAATCAAGGTAGGCCAAACAGAGCGTCCTTGCATCGTAGGGTACATGATGACCATGGTGCGACTTTTGAGTCAACTCAAAAGTCACCTGGGGTACATGATGAAGGGATGCTTGCTTCACCAGTTCAGCTGCGATGGCCCATGCATGCATCACGAGCCACGCCTTGGAGAATCATGGTGTCCAAGCGTCTCGGTGTTATAGCCTCATGCCCACGCTTTGTGCACACCCGTTGTGCCCTCCGCTCCCCCCCCATACCAGGTGCAGAGGGCGGGTGCAGAGCGCCTGATGCTGATGGACCTGGCGAATCTGCGGCTCTTTGGCGCCTTCCTGCAGAAGGCAGAGCTCAAGGTCGACCTGCTGGGGCCCATCTCTGAGCTCGAGCAGCAGGTACATGCGGTGTGGTGTGGTGCGGTGCGGTGCTGTGCTGTGCTATGCTGTGCTGTGTTGCACCCATGCTGCCTTGCTGTGGTGTGTGGTTCATCGTTGTTCACACCTTTTAACCCAATTCCCCTTAGAGTGTTTTAGTCGGCTCAAAAGCCTGCTTGCTGTGTTGCACCCATGAGAACAGGCGCTGTGTGGTTCAGTCTCGTTG
Organism: Closterium sp. NIES-67; assembly: GCA_027943415.1. Lineage (NCBI taxonomy): Eukaryota > Viridiplantae > Streptophyta > Zygnematophyceae > Desmidiales > Closteriaceae > Closterium > Closterium sp. NIES-67. Next base: position 991,953 of record BQMB01001373.1, on the reverse strand, counting down.
CCACCTTGTCACTCAACTCCTTTTAGCCTGCATTCCTCTGGTCTGCTGCCAGCCATTCCGATTCCTCCCCCCTCCCTCCTCTCTCCTCTCCCGTGCTTCAGATCCGTTCCAAGTTCGACTTTGACTGCGAGGCAGCAGCCCAGGAGCGAGTCAGATGTCCGCATTGAGCTGCCTTTGCTGCCTTCCCCACCTACGCATCGTCTGTCACTTATATTTCTCTCTCCCTATCTACCCACCTGCCTCCCCTGCCTCTCCCCTATCCCTGCCCCTCATTTTTCTCAAAATTCCCTGCCCTTCCCCCTGAACGGCTCAGATTCGCTATGGCTTTGACTTTGAGCATGAGGCAACATGCATGGGGCAAATTAGACACCCGCTTTGCCTGCTTCTTGTGCTCAGTGCCCCTTACCACCACCTCTGTTTCCTCTAACTCGGACCCGCCCTCTCCCCACTCGGCCCCTCCTCGCTCCCTTCGTACCTGGTCAGATTCGGTACGAGTTTGACTTTGAGCACGAGGCAACAGCCATGGAGCGAATCAGACACGCGCTGGCTCAGCCTGTCCTAAGAGAGGCAGCGCGTGATGGGCAAAATGGGCACGGGCCCCGGCAGAGGGGGCATAGGGAAAGGCACAGGGGCAGGGGAAGAGGCAGGCATGGGAACACTGGGAAGAGCGGGGATTTGAGACATGGGGATAGGCATGGGGGTGGGGATGGAGCGGAGTTGGACACAAGTGCGTCACCTGTCATCGTTCCAGCAGCCATACCTGGCCTTGTCACTAGGTGAGCAGCTGTCACATCACACCCTGCTGTCAAATCTCACCTTTCACTTGGTGCTTTTCAGCCACGCCCACAATACATGCGCCTCGTCCCTCACTTTTTTCTCCCCCCCCTCCTTCTCCTGCACAGAAGACTTCTGGTGATGGACTTCGTTGAGGGCACGCCCATCCTGACGCCCCTCTCCCTCCATGCCGCCTGTCCCATTCCCTACCCGGCTCTTCTCTTCCCCCCCTCCTGCTGCCGCCAGAGGACTTCTGGTGATGGACTTCATTGACGGCACGCCCATCCTGAGGCTCCCGGAGGAGATGAGAAGGAGAGGGATCAGCCCCAATGGCATGCTGGCCAGACAGGCCAAGAGGTGGGGTGGGGCCCACACTTGTGACGGCACTCTGGCATTGCATGATGTTTCATCTTTCCTCTTTCCAATTCTTGGATCCCTGCTCTCCCATGTATCCGGTCCACCTGTCTGAATCCTTATCCAACGCCCAAAGCCTCGGGTACCCACCTCCAGTCGCGTCTTTCCATCTCTCGCCTGCCCACATCCCCCTATCCACCTGACCCACCATTCCCCGTTTCCCCTCCCCAGCCGCATATTCTCCGCTCTATCATCCGCCTACTGTCGCATGCTGCCGTGCCACGGCCACTCTCTTATGAACGCTCATTTCTCTCCCCCCCTCTCCCTCGACCATCCTTACTTCCAACTACTCCCCTCCCTTCCCAGTCACATCTTCTCCGCCCTATCATCCGCCTATGGTCGCATGATGCTGTGCCACGGCCACTTCCAAGCCGACCCCCACCCGGGCAACATCCTGGTGTGTGACGGGGGCCGGGTGGCTCTGCTGGACTACGGGCAGACGAAGCAGCTGCCCGAGGCAATGAGGCTGAACCTGGCTCGCTTGGTGGTGGCGATTGCAGACCAAGACATGGGCGCTGTGGGCATGTGCTTCAGGTGAGTGCTGCATGTGCGTCGGGTAAGACACCATCTTGGTGTGTGACGGGGGCAGGGTGGCGCTGCTGGACTATGGGCAGACGAAGAAGCTGCCAGAGGCTATGAGGCCGAACCTGGCTCGCTTGGTGGTCGCGATTGCTGATCAGGACATGCCTGCTGTGAGCTCGTGCTTCAGGTGAGGACCCATCCCAACCCATCCCAACCCATCCCTACCCAATTGAGCAGAGCAGCACCTGGTGTGTGAGGGCAGTGAGGGCAGCAGAGTGGCGCTGCTAGACTACAGGCAGACCAAGCAACTGCCTGAGCCATTCAGGCTGAACCTGGCTCGCTTGGTGGTGGACACGCCTGCTGTGGGCATCGGCTGGTGTGTGGGTGGGGATTCTCGTGTTGAAATACACCATAGTAACGATCCCGTGTTCTCACACCCACTTGCATCCCCCATGCAGCCTGCGAAAGTCATCTCAACAGGGAAGAGCACGACCGCAACAGTTTCCAGCACATGGCGATGATCATGTTCGAGAGGGGAAGCAGTGCTGTGTGCACCCTCTCTCCCCCTCTTCCATCCATGCTCCCACTGCTGCCCTTTCTCTAAGGACCATGAGAATTGAGACGGCCAAGGCAGCAGGGCAGGATCCCAGCAGCTTCCTCTGCATGGCAAGAGCATTTCTGACACAGGCAGCAGCATGATTCCTTGCCTTGTTGAAGACAGCATCAGCAGCATGATCGTGTGCTCCTATCCCCTTCGCCACGCTCCTCTAACCCCACAGGGCCATGGGGATAGAGACGGCCAAGACAGCACCCCAACAGCTTTCAGCGCATGGCAATGATCGTGTTCGACACGGGAAGCAGCATGGATACCCCTGCTACCATCTATGCTTGTTAATGTGCTCCTGTCCCCACTCCCTCTGCCGCACTCGTCCAACCCCACAGGGCCATGGGGATAGAGACGGCCAAGACAGCACCCCAACAGCTTTCAGTGCATGGCAATGATCGTGTTCGACACGGGAAGCAGCATGGATACCCCTGCTACCATCTATGCTTGTTAATGTGCTCCTGTCCCCATTCCCTCTGCCGCACTCGTCCAACCCCACAGGGCCATGGGCATAGAGACGGCCAAGACAGCAGGGGAGGACCCCAACAGCTTCCGCCGCATGGCAATGATCATGTTTGACACGGGGAGCGGTAACGGTGTTACCAGCGCCAATCCCTTTGGAGCGGAGAGCTCGCTGAAAAGCAATGCAATGAAGGTACGGTTTTGACTTATGGGGGGTATATTAGAGCCATGTTTGTCGCAGCGACACGCAATTGAAGTCCAATATTTTCCTGTGGTGCTCTGGAAGTTGAGTTTGCAGGAGTGTCCTTTATTTTTCTGTTGTGCCAGATCTCAAACCAACTGCACTGATGCTTGTTTCTGCTGCTTCCCCTGGTGCATGGTCCTCTCTCCGATCGCAGTCTTTCCCGTCCGATATCTTCTTTATAGTGCGCACCATGATGCTGCTGAAGGGCCTGGCGACTGGGATGGGTCTGTCCGTGTCCACTGCCAAGCAGTGGCGCCCCATGGCCCTGCGGGTGCTTAGAGATGCAGATAGGCATAGACATAACCCCTGAGAGGGATAGATGGAGTAGGGGGGTTCTGTAGTATATTGCTAGGCATAAATATGTATGTATCCACTGCCAAGCCGTGGCACCCCATGGCCCTGCAGGTGCTCAGAGATGAAGCTATAAATGGACATAACCACACCACTGACGCGTACCAGTGCAACATATGGCCAAGTCACCCATGGCATACAGTTGCACAGGGAGGGATGGTGAGAGGAAAGAGCACGGCCACAGGCAATAATACCGGTGTGTCCTGTTCGAGAGCATTGGTACAAATCAGGTGTTCAGTTTCATTCCTGAAAGTAGTTGCTGCCATCAGTCCGCACATGATGAAAGCAAATAAACGTCCAAGAGAAGGGGGCACCATGATGAAGAAAGTGAAAAAGATGTTTCTGTGGAGGTGAGGGGTATCGATCCCCTTACCTATCGCATGCGAAGCGATCGCTCTACCATGTGAGCTACACCCCCATATCTTTTAGCAACACAGTATATTAATCATTTAGTTTTGTATTCTTGTTGTCACCAGAATGAGTATCTTCAAAGTCTGCTGTCTTAGTTTGCCATCCGACTATGGTTCGGAGCATCGCCACTTCGTCCTTTTTCGGCCTACCGCCGTTCAACAACCCCTTCGCCGTAGTTAGATCTCGCCGTGATTCGCAGCGGCGAGTCCGGCAGCTACTCGATCGTCTTTCTCCAGACCAGCAGTTGGAACTTCTTGGACTGAGTCCCATAGGGAATGCTGATGGGGGGAGCAACGATGAAGGCAGGGTCAGGGGAGACTTGCCCACTTCAGATAGGAAGTCGGTGCTGAAACCGACGCGCAAGGGAGGGAAAAGCGGCATTGCCGGCAATGGGGAAGTAGAAGAAGAGGAGGAGGAGGAGGACAACGGAGAGGGGGATGATATGGATGATAACGAGGAGGATGAAGACGAGGATGAGGAGGAAGAAGAAGAAGAGGAGGATGAAGACGATGAAGGGAGCGACGGTGACGACGCGGAGAAGGGCGACGAGGAGGTACTAAGGGATGTCCGGCCTCGTGTCTAAACTTCGAACCTACCAACAACAGGCTTCATTATTTAGTTTTGAGGCGCCTCAAAACTAGACTCCTATCACGGAGAAGGGCGAAGAGGAGGTACTAAGGGATGTCCGGACTCGTGTCTAACTTCGAACCTACCAACAACAGGCTTCGGATTTTTTTGCCGAGTGGGGGGTTGAGGCTTTTCTTGTACACTGAAAGATGAGGGTTGGCGAGTTCTTTTCGCAACAGTCGTCAACTCGGTATGCAATAAAATACCGACCTTCCTTGCCTTTCTCCCTCTCCATTCCTCCACCCATCTCTCACATCTTTCAACCCCTCCCAATCTCACCAGATCCTGATGGTCGATTTCGACTTCTTTGACTCCCAGCCGTCGGATTACCATGGAGTGAAGGCGCTGCTGAGAACGTTCCTGGACGGCAAGCGGTGGGACCTGCCGGCGTTTGTAGACGCCATCACCGCTGGACCACCAGGAGGGGGTGCTGCTGCAGGGGAGGGGGATGCTGGAGGTGCTACTGCTGGTGGTGGGAGCGTGGCAACGGTGGTGAAAGCAGGGGATGAGGGGAGTGTGCTTGGGCTCACTGCTTGTTTGCCGTTGATCTGCAAGGTGAGGCGATGAGGTGATATGGGTGCATGTCAGGCGGCCTTCATAGTGATATGGTGGAACTAGCCGTGCTGGAATCCACGTGTTTGTGCTATACAATGGCACTTATCAGTTTTGCCCTATCAAGTCGACTCAAGGGTCACTTGCATGCCATCCACTCATGCTAAGAATTTAGAAATAACTTCTCCTCGGCCCACCCACCACAACCTCACCACTCCCTGCAGTCCAAGGGCTGGACGGCGGATTTTGTCCGGTTCCTGCACGAAGGGTGTGACAACAAGGCGCAGTGGGACGAGCTGTGGGGTGTGCTGCAGAGAGGGCGCGTGGGCGTGGTGCTGTGCGAACGAGTGGCCAACCTGCCGTTTCAACTGGTGCCGCACCTGTTCAGAAGCACACTTCAACCAATGGTGGGCGTGGTGGTTTTACCACTGGTGGCCGTTTAAACCTGCTGTTCAAAGGGGTCAGTAGGGTGCCCTGCAGTGGGGTTGGGTGCGCATGGTTGGTGGTGTGGGAAAGAGCTGCTATCTCGCCATTTCAGCTTGTGCCCCACCGTTTAGTAGCATGCCGCAACCATTGGCGAGGAACGGGGGGAGTCAAGGACCTGAGGTGGCCATTGGGGAGGCTTGGGGAGGGGGGAAGAGGGGGGGGGGGAGGGCAGAGGGGAGGTTAGAGGGAGGGCAGTGGGTAGCATCTATGGGATGTGGCATGGGGGATGGGAAGTGGTGCCTCAGTGTTGTCGAGTGACAGATTTTCCATCCTGTATCCTATTACCTCCTCCCATCCCGCTCATCACCCTCACCCCTCTCCTCCTTCCCTCCCCCCCCCCCCCCCTCCCCCCCCCCCCCAAAATCCCTGTTGGCAGCTGGAGAAGGGAGCGCCAGTGGAAAAATTTCTGATTCTGACGCGCATGTACCGACAGACTGGTGGCAAGGTAGTGGCTGTTTCATTTATCCTCTATTTCTTGGGAAGAAGTGAACGCATTCACCTCATTTTCCAGCTGCCATTCACATCGTTTGATAGCCATGCAATGGTGTTACCCTGACCACGAGTTTCTCATGCAGATGCAGATGCAACACCATGCAAGTCCGTTGATGTGGATGTACGAGTTCACGCTTCCATGTGGACATTTGGCCATGTCACCATCCCACATGCTAGTCTGTTGGTATAACGTCATCCAATGCCTCTTCCCTGTGCAGGCGTCCAGGAAGCAGCACAAGGGAGCAGCACAGGGCTCAGAAGGAGGCCCTTCGGAGCTGTTCTTCCCCAAGCCAGAGGATGAGCTGCTCAAGAAGGTCGGTCACCTGATCCCCATCTCCCCCTCTCGCTTCTTGTATTCCCCACCCGCCCGCATGCTTCTCTTTGCTCAATGCCTCCATACCGTTGTTACATCCTTCTCTTCCTTGATCGTCTCTTGCCACCTATGCCATGTCTTGGATGCCTCTCTTGCTTCGTTGGTTCTTCTCAGCCTCTCTGATTTTGTCCCGACACTCTGGCTGCTGCCATGACCCTGCAGCTCGCCACGTCGTCGTATTCCTTCCCAGTCCATGCTGACATCATGGCTTCCAGACAGGTCAGCTAGCCATTCCTGTGCTCCCGCACTTCATTCCTCATCCTACATTCCACGCTAGCGTCTGCAGTATAGTATGGTCCATAGATTGCAAGCGTGATAGGAGTCCAGTTTTGAGGCGCCTCAAAACTAGCGTCTGCAGTATAGTATGGTCCATAGATTGCAAGCCACCCAACCTACATCAAGTACTGCTCGTTCAGTAAGCATGTCTTAGACACACGCCTGTAAGAAGTCAGTTGCAAAAGGTGCAACTATCTGCCTCCCTCTTTAACTATTTACTCCTGCTCCCTTCCTCCTTTTAACCCCCCACCCCCCCCTCCCCCCTTCCCCCCCCCCCCCTCCCCACCCGTCTCCCCCAAATCAGCTGAAGGGCTTCCAACATCTGCGCTTGGTCATGCTTCTTTCAGCGGCTCAAATACGCACTTTCTTAGAGAAAGTAAACGACATGGTGGATGATGACTGAGGAACCACGCCTGTTCTTCCTCATCAATCTTAAAACAAAAGCATTACTGAAAGGCTTTTATTTGTAAGCACGTGGCTTATGGTAGTTTCAAATGTTGTTGATGCGAATGTAGGCCATGTGAAATGTAAACTTAATGAGCACCACACTGTATCACATAGTACCGTGAGGAACACATCGCTTCCCATGAACAGCCGATATAGAACTGCAATGGCACACGGCAAGCAACCTTGGCTCAAGTCACACGGCACTGGCATTTCCTTGTAATTTCCTGCCAACAATGTTTGTTCGCTTTTGCGACCTAGGCCGTCGGATTACGCCGAAATGAATCTTCGCGACGTTTCTGACAATCACCTCGTTGCAAACTTTTCGCTAAGAGCATCCATCGTTGACCTCGAGGACTGCGCACATACAGTACAACGCGACCGACCAAACTTCTCTCCTCGCTCCCGCGCCTTTGGTGCGCCAGGGCTTCGTTCCAGGAGACCTCAACTTTCTCCTTTTCCAGCGAGATCTGGTTACCAAACTGTAGGGGTTCGCATACTATCCCCATGCAGCCTGCTGCCGAATCACAACACACCCTACAGTCAGTCCCATGGCTGCCATGTGCCTCACCCTTGTCTCCATTTCTGTAGCACCTAGCAGCTCATGTAAGCCATGGTGAGTGCTTTCGTCGAAGCAACGTTACCTTGCCGTGCGGTTCGCAAGTAGCGTCCAGTTTAAGCTCCTGACTTATGTCGCAAGCATTAGCACCAGTCACTTCCCCAGACTCCATGCTTTGAAGGCTTTCTCAAACCCTAAGTAGGAGGTACGTCCATTCCACCATGTGGAGCTCCTTCTTTCCTTCCTCCACGCTGCGCCTTTTCTCCTCGTCTCAGCCTTTTCCTCTTAACGACCTGCCTGACGATGTCTTAGCTCGCGTTCTCCACTATGTTACCCGCCGCTCCTTCGACCACGCCTTAGTCTGCAAGCGTTGGTACCAATTATCCTGCCTCTCGCGCACCTACGTCCACGTGTCACACGAAATTTCCACGCCGAAGCTCCTTAAGTCCCTCGCGCGATTCCCGCTTCTTACCCACCTTATAATCGCCGACGGGACGGTCTATGACGCGGATGACCTGCTCCTCTGCGGATTAGGCGTGACCTGTCCGAATCTTAATCTCCTCCACGTGGGGTACCAGCAGCGCACGCGGTTCACCGAAGCCGGTCTGACCAATTTATTTCGCGGCTGCCCGCGGCTCCAGGTCATCCGGCTCCTCTCCTACCGTCGCATCGCCGCCCTCCCCCCTTCCATCAACCTCCTAACCCGCCTAGAAGCACTCGAACTCGGACAAGGCGAGCGACTAGGTCAACCGTCCGTATCTACCCTCTCCCGCTTCACCTCCTCTCACTGCAACCTCTCCCTCCTCTCGTCCCTCCGCACTATCCGCATCTCCAGCCGCTGCTTCCACCACCTACCACCGTCCATCGGCGACCTGCCTTCGCTCCAGCACCTCGAGATCAACGCCTTCGACCTCTGCATGTTACCCGAAACCCTAGGCCGCGTCGGCACGCTCCGAGTGCTGAAGCTGGAGTCCGAGCGGCTGACATGCCTCCCGGATTCCCTAGGCGGGCTTTCCAACCTGGAGGAACTACACCTCTCCCAATGCGCCGCCCTGACCTCCCTCCCAGAGTCCCTGGCCGACCTCTCCCGCCTCTGCCGCCTCCGCCTGAACGACTGTAGCGCGCTACAGCTGCTGCCGGCGGGTACAGCGCAGCTCACAGCGCTGGTAACCCTAGAGGTGGTCAGATGCGAGAGGTTAACCAGCCTGCCAGAGGACATTGGCTGTCTGGTACGGCTCGAGAGCCTGGAGCTGAAGCAGCTGCCGAGCTTGGTGGGCCTGCCCGAGTCCATTGGGCAGTTGGGGGGCCTGCGAGTGTTGGAGTTGGAGGGTTGTGATGGGTTGAGAGAGGTGCCTGGGACCTGGGCGCATCTTGGGGGACTGGAGCGGCTGTGCGTGAATGGCGCCAGGCACTTAATGTCGCTTCCGCCTTTCCGTGTGCCTGCTTCGGCTGTGGGTTCAGGTGATGGTTCTGCTGGTGGTGCCGGTCAGAGGGTGGGGGCCTCAGGTGAATCTGGTCTGTTGGATTCTCCTGGGGAGTGGGTCCGTAGGGGTGGGCATCGTCAGCATAGGTCGCTGGATGAGCTGTCTCTTGAAGATGCATCTGCCTCTGCCGACGCTGCTGCTGCTGCTGCTGCTGCTGCTAGGGATGCAGCCGCTGCTGCCAACGTGCTTTCCTCCCTCGATGCAGCAGCGTTACCCACCAGCACAATCACCGGCAGCACAACACCCAGGGCTGCTGCTGCCAGGGCTTTAGACTCGTCGTTGTTCCATCACGCACCCCTCCCTCTCATCAACGCCTTCCCACTCCCTTCCACTCTTTCCTCCCTCCGTTTCCTTGAAATTTCCGACTGTGCTTCCCTCACCTCCCTGCCCGAAGACATTGGGCGGCTACCCGTGCTTGAAACTCTCCTCCTGTTCAAGCTCCCGTCCCTCGGTCATCTGCCCGAGTCTCTTGGGCAGCTGCCCGCGCTGAAAGTTTTCGGCCTGTCGCTCTGCCCGCGTCTGGAGGAGCTGCCCGTTTCTATGGCGAACCTGCCCGTGCTACAGTGCCTGGTGATCCATGACTGCTGGCGACTGGCCTCTCTCCCCCCCAACGCGCTGAAGCAGTGGGATACACTAACGGAGCTGATTATAGCGGATTGCCCTGCTTTAGACGACCTTGGGATTGGGTTGGAGGGGGCGGAGGGGGAGAGAGGGGGAGGGAGGAAGAGGAGGAGGTGGGCTGGGGCGGGATGGAGGAGAGTGAGAGGGGCGGGGGCGGAGGGAGGGGGGAGGGGGGAGGGGGGTGGGGTGGGGAGGAGGAGAGTAGGGAAAGCAGCAGTCGATGACGATGATGAGTTCGAGGGGGATTCTTCGGACGAAGAGGACGACGAGAGCTATGTGAGCGACGAGGAGGAGGAGGACGGGGAGGAGGGGGAGGAGGAGGAGGAGGAGAGTGATGGGGGCGATGACGATGATGGAGACTCGAACGGGTTGGAGAATGAAGATGAGACGTGGGACAACGACTCACCCGTGCACTTTCCCCCCACATCCACCACCCCATCATCATCATTCTTTCCCTCACACGCATCATCCTCCCATGCACCATCACCATCGTCGTCATCGCCATCCTTCCGGCCTGCACGGCATCTGCACCACTATGAAAGGGTCCTGTCTCGCCTCTCCGAGCTGCACTACCTCGAGGGCTGGCTGTCCGGCAGCCCTCCCCTGCTGGCCTACTTCGAAAACTCCTTTCCCAATGGTCTCTACTCCTCCCTGCGCCTCACTGCTCCCCCTGGTCCTTCTCCTCTCTCCTTCAACCCGGTTCCATCTTCCAACCCTGTGCCGTCGGCCAACCCGCCTCCTATCAATCCTCCGCTTTCTTTCACCCCACTAGCCGTGTCTCCACCCTCGACCGTCACGCCACGGTGTTCATTCGTTCCCCCAGCAGTCGCTTCGGCAGCAGCACCCACTTCAGCAGCACCCACTTCAGCAGCCACATCAGCGGCCACCTCAGCAGCACCAGCAGCACCAGCAGCGCCCCCACCACCACCACCACCGCCACCACCACCACCACCACCACCACCGCCGCCGCCACCACCACCACCAGCAGCAGGGGTTCGTCTTGGGCCCTCTATCAGCAGCCTGGTCCCCGGCAGCAGTTTCTTCCTGTTTGGAACAGCCTTTGGGCTGGGAAGCAGGCCTGGGACGGGTGGTAGCAGTGCAGCAGCAGGAGTAGCAGCGTCTGATGCCTGCACCAACATCACCAGTAACAACAACACATCTAGCGGTCGTGCGGCCAGCAGCAGCATTGCTGGTATTGTTGCTTCCAGTATCCCATGCACCCTGAACCCAAACCCTGACCTCTTCGCTCAACCTAACCCCAATCAATTTGGGTTCAGCGCTGCTGCCAGCACCACACCTATGACCACCCCTGCTGCCACCAATGTAAATTTCAGCACCCCCATTACCACTGTCACCACTACTGCCATCACTACTGCCATCACCACCACCTTTGCCAACGCCACCACCACTGCTAGAAGTACCAGCCGGGTGTTGGGCGGCGCTCTCCCCCGTCTGCACATTCTCGTGGTGGACGGCTGCGGCTTGGACTATCTGCCGCCTGGCCTGCTGCAGCTGCCCGAGGTCAAGGCGATTGGATTCTGTGGGCGGCACGGCGTGGGGTTTAGGGACAAGCAGGTGGCGGCGAGAGAAGGGTTTTCACATCATGCTTGTGGGAGCTTGGACCATTTCCACATGTATGTGCGGAATACCCGGTTCTTCTGCAGGCACTGCGGGGCCAAGGTTAGGAACCCTAGGTGATGTGGGAGGGGGTGGAGAGGCAGGAGAGTGGGGTTCAGGGGCTAGCAGCTCTTCAGCAGGCACTGCGGGGCTAAGGTTAGGAACCCTAGGTGGTTGTGGGAGCAGGCGGAGTGGAGAGGCAGGAGAGTGGGGTGGTTTCAGGCACAAGCAGTTGGCGATGAGGGAGGAGTTTTCACTTCGCGCTTGTGGGAGCTTGGACCAGCTTCACACGTATGTGCGGGAGCGCAGTTTCCACATGGAACACCAGGTTCTTCTGCTGGCACTGCAGGGGCTAAGGTGAAGAACCCTAGGTGATGTGGGAGCTGGCAGAGTGGAGAGACAGGAGAATGGGATTCAAGGACAAGGGGCTTTGGTGGTTAGGAGAGAGGGGAGAGATGGATAGATGAGGTGAGGTTGAGGATTTTTGGAGGAGGGGTTTTCATGCAGAATACCAGGTTCTCCTATATGCACTGTAGGGCAAAGGTAAGACGCTTTGGAGAACCAGAGGTCGAGGTAAATTGAAAAAGCCGAGGGGCTTGGAGGAGTGGAGGGAGGACTGGAATGATTCTGTGGTGGAGGGCCAGGAGGACTCTGAATGGGAGAGATACAGTATGTGAGGAGAGCGTGGAAGAAGTTGAGGTGGAGGAGAAAGGAGAGAAATAAGCAGGAGGGGAGGGGAGTGGGGGAGGAGGAAGGAGAGGTTAGGGATTTGAGCTGAGAGGGATGAGAAGAGGTGAACATAAGTTGCGCCAGAGGTTGGTGTTACTGTCCTAAGGGGGTTGGCTGTGTAAGGCAGGCTACAGGTGACAGAAGCTGGGGGGGGGGGGGAGTTTAGCCACCTGGGTCTAATCGGCGAGGGGCCATTCTTTCGTGCAAACTTCACGTGGTTCCGGGGCTTCTGCTGCTCAGTTGGCATGGCAATGCATAGGACAGGAGGTCTTTGGGGCCTATGATCTGGTATGGAGGTGAAGTGGTTTGTTTGTGGAGGAAGTTGCACAAACGTTGGGATCAGGTGGGTGGTTGTGCAACATCAACGTGACATGTATGGGATAAATTCTAGCACATGGAGCATTTTGAAACTGTTGATGTACTGTATGCTTTCATAACAATATGAAACTGTGATGCATTTGCGCCAGTGAACAGCTACAATCAATTCGCGTAGCGAGTCATCTTCGGTGCAATATTTCGCTCGCTCTTGTCCCATTCGAAACTGAAATATTGCGCTCAGTTACGAATGGGACGAGTTTCGTAGGCCAAGCAGCTCAGGGCGCGGAACTGAAGGAACGAACAGGGCTTTGCTCGAACCGAACCACGTTGAACCGTGCTTATATTAGACAGAACCGATTCAAAACGATTCAAAACTCTCAAAAAGTTCGAGCTTTTGCCTTGTTTGTTCCTTCGGTTCCGCGCCCTCACTCCCACCAGAAATCCCGAAACAACTGTCCATACCAAGCCAAGAATAGATCGTCGAACGGCTTTGAGCAGCTGCGAAGCAAGCACGGAGTCACTGCTCCCCAGCCACGTCACGTCGACGCTCTTAGGTTTTCGGCCATGGCTGCGCGTTGTCCAGTCCGAATGTTGCGATGCCAGACGAGATAGGTTTGATCCGCTCCGTGTCTGCTCGACTGCTCGGCTGCGCGTCTCCGTATTTGCCGGTGAGATCGATGGTGGCGAAAAGGAACTTTCTTTGCGAGAGTAGGAGATGGGTATGCGAGAATGCGAGAATGCGAGAATGCGAACGCGAAATTGCGAGTGCAAGAGCAAGGAGCGCGAATGCGAAACCCAGATGCTAGTGTGGGCGTCGCAGCCAGCCTTTCTCGCAAACGGCTTAAAATGGTCTTCCTTCCTGCTGCAACTCGCACGGTTTCTTTGGGTGAGCTCGATATCTCTCCTTATCGACAGCCGTCCTACTCGGAGACATTAGCATTCGCCATGGTTTCACGGCCTGACTGCCTACTCGGTGGACGATGACTGCAACCTCTAAAATCCCTTGCCCTCGTTCTCACCTGCTCCCCCCCCCTCCAACCCCAGCCCCCTCCTCTCCCCCTCCCCCTTCTACCCCCTTCCAGCACGCAAACCCCGTGGAGCAGTGCTGATTGGCCCGCAATTGCGGACAGCTTACATCACGTTTAGCGCCTCTAATCGAGTTACTCCATGGCGCGGACGGCGTTTGAGGACAGCCTATCGCAGCATGTGGTGCTTGTGCCCGACCTTGTCAGTGCTCGCCCTGCCCTGCCCTGCCCTGCCCTGCCTTGCCCTGCCTTGCCCTGCCTTGCCCTGCCCTGCCCTTCCAAATCAGTGCTCTCTCTGCCCCGCCCTTTCAACTGCCAACTGCTCCCCTCTCCTTTCCTCCTTCCCTCTCCGCCCGTCGTTCTCCTCTGCCCTTGATATATCGTCGGAACCCGTTTGCTCCTCGTGCATTGCATACATGGTCGTTAGGTGATTTTTGAGTCGACTCAGAAACTGCCAGTTTTCTCCTCCTGCATCGCATACATGGTCGTTACGACTGTGCGAACCAGTGCGACGGACCTACGGTGCTACCCGTTGCTTGCACTGCTCAAGTCATGTCTGCTTTTGACTCGACGACCCAGAAGCGTTAGCCAACCCCTTTCATTGACACGCGACCAGCATCTTCCCCTTGCGCCTCTTCCCATCATCCCACATGTCCACTGCCTCTCCCCTGCCCCTTCCTCCTCTCCCCCATCTCCCCTCCCCATTGCCTCCCTCCATCCTTCATCCCCAGTGCTTCTTCTCCCCCCTCCCCCCCCCTTTCCCCCACCTCCCCCTCCCGCCCCCCCTCCCCTCCCGTCTCCCCCAGAGCCCTGACCTGTTCCGCGGCATCAAGGTGGCGCGGCTGCTGGCAGCAGCGCCGTTCCTGCTGGCGTTTCTCCTGGCATCCCTCACCTCCCCCGTGCTCATCCCCGTCTTCCTCCTCGCCGCTGCCGCCGTGCTCTTCGCGGCCCTGCTTGCCTCCTGGGTGCGGTCCAGAGATGACGGAGGGAACACGCTAAGGCAGGTGCGTTGGAGCATGTTCTGGGGGGTTGCGCGGGGCAACACGACGAGGATACGGATGACAGTCTTCCTCCTCTCCATCGCAGTTGCCGCCGTGCTCTTTGCTTCACTGCTCTGCTCTGCTCTGCTCTCTGCTCTGCTCTGCTCTGCTCTGCTCTCTGCTCTGCTCTGCTCTCTGCTCTGCTCTCTGCTCTGCTCTGCCAGCCTCCTCCTGGGTGCATTCCAGGGACGACAGGGGGAACACAACAACAACACGCTAAGGCAGGTGCGTTGGGGGACCGTGCTGGCGTCTCTCGTCCACTTCTCCCACCAGGTCACACCGCAGGAAGAAGCCACAGGCGTGCACCCCTCCGTCTCGCCTCGCTGCCTCCCCACTTCCCGTGTCCCCACCCACCCACCTCCACCCACCCACCTCCACCCACCCACCTCCACCCACCCACCTCCACCCACCCACCTCCACCCACCCACCTCCACCCACCCCCTTACCCTCGCCCCTCCTCTTGCACTCCCAAGGGGACATCAGCGGTCCAAAGGGCAGCCGCTACTCTCCGCGCAGCCATGACAGCAGCAGCAGCCATGGCATGCTGGTGGCGCTCATCCACCTCTCCTCCCTTCTCCTCCCCACACCTGCTCCTTTCACAGGTCACAGCAGCGGTCCAAAGAGGAGCGCTTTTGAGGCGCCTCAAAATTAGTCTCAGTTTTTAAGGCGCCTGAAAAGTAGTCTCAATTTTTTAGGCGCCTCAAAAGTAGTCTCATCCACCTCTCCTCCCTTCTCCTCCCCACACCTGCTCCTTCCACAGGTGACTGCAGCGGTCCAAAGGGGAGCATCTACCCTGCGAGCGTCCATCACAGCAGCAGCAGCCAAGGCGGTGCTCGTAGCAACCATGCTGGTGGCGCTCATCCACCTCTCCCACCAAGTCACGCCGCAGCAGGAGGCCACAGGCGTGCACCGCTCCCTGCTGGCCTTCGTGTCGCTGCTCTCGTTTCTCCTGGGGGGGTTCTGCATGGCCCTGGCTGCGCAGGCTGCTGTGTGGGTGTCGGTCCCCACTGCTGCCAGGATTGCAGCCGCTGCCAGGCGATCCACCCAGGAGGCTCTTCAGGTGAAAGGTCTTTCCTCAGGTGAATACAACATGGTTTCCACTTGGGTGAGTGAAAGCGACGTATGCTTTTTGAGGCGCCTCAAAAATAGACTCCTCACGCAGCGACGTATGCTTCAGTGGAAGCATCATGGTTTCCTTTTGACCCGACTCAAAAGCATCATGGTTTTCCTTCACGTGGGTGAAGCATGGTTGATCCACAGGTGACGCACCTTCTTCCCTCCATTCACGCACCTGTCCTTTTATGGTAACCTTCTATCTGCCGCATTCCTCCACAACCGCACCATCACCCCCCCTCTACGCACAACTCCCCGTGCATCTTCTCTTTACCCCCCCCCCCCCCCCCCCCCTCCCCCCCTCACCCTCCCCCCTCAGGTGGCGGTGCGCGCAGCCGGGGTGGCGGCGCTGGTGGTGGCAGCCGTGCCGGTGGTGGGCATCGGCATCAACTACAGTGCGCTCCTCGCGTTCTTCCACATGCGCCTCGCCCCGCTGCCCGCCTCCCTTGCCGCCCACAAGCGAAGGGGGCTCTCTGTGTCTGCTGCCTCTACTGCCAGTGCTGCCTCTGCAATGGCATCAGCAGGGCTTAAGCCCACAGAATGTAAGTAATAGAAGTCTTTTGATCTCTGGAGGGTGCGTGCGTCTCACACCTACCTGCCTCACGTGCCTCATGTGCATCCCGCTCACTTCTCACTCTTTCCCTCTTCCCGTTTCTGCCCCCTCATACCCTGTCCTCCTTCCCTCACCTCCCCCTATCCTTCCCCCATGCCCCCCCACCCCAGTGCCGGCATTGCTTGTCTGCTTCTGCTTCGGGGCGGCAGTGGTTGCCCTCTTCTTCCACCTCCCGCCGGCCATCTTCTCCCGCTCGCTGGCTCTGGGCCACAAGCTTATATCGAGGATGGACAGAAGCGCATCAGAGGCAGCAGGAGGGGGCGCTCATGTCGTCGCTGTTGCTGATATGGTGGGTCTGTTTGTATTTTGAGTCGACTCAAAATACAACTGTTGCTGATATGGTGGGTCTGTTTCTGGTCTGTGGCTGTCTAAGCCATGGTGTCATGGTGCCACCCACGGTGCCATGGAGAGTCTTGCTATGGGCGGACTCAAAAGCAAGGTATGGCGGGGGTTCCCCAGAACGACCCTGTCTTCGCCTCCCACGTGGTGAAATGGTGAGTGTGGGTGATTCTGAGCCGACTCGAAAATCACCAACGCATGGCCGCATAAAGAGACAGTCTTCTCCTCCCATGGTGCCATGACGACCGTGGGGAGCATGTGGTCTGATTTTGAGGCGCCTCAAAAACAGGTGAGTCTTGCTCTCTGGGTCGACTCAAAACTCACCCACGCATGGCCCCAGAACGAGTCAGACTTCGCCTACCACGGTGCCATGGTGACTATGGGGAGCGTTTGGTCTGAGGGGCACTGTGGGTGTGGTGCTTCTCAAATTTCCTGGGTGTTGAAAGCAAGTATTTTTCTCTCCTCCAGGTGGGAAATGGGTGATAGGCGGGTGAGGTTGTCTTTGCTTCCTTCCTTCTCGCCTTCCCCCCCACTTCTCGTCCCGCCACTCCTCCTCATTCCCTGGTTTTGAGGCGCCTCAAAACTCCCCCCCCCACTTCTCGTTCCGCCACTCCTCCTCATTCCCTCCTCCGCCCGTTCATGTGGGCATGGGCATGGCGTGGCGGGCTGTGAAGGCGTATGAGGCGTCGTTCTTCCTTCCTGCCTCATGTCACTCCGTCCTTCCTTCTGTTCTTTCTCCCTCCTGTCTTCCTCCTCCGCCCGTCCAGGTGGGCATGGGTATGGCGAGGTGGGCAGCACGGGCGTGTGAGGCGTTTTGCCTGGCAGCAGCAGAAGCAGTGGCGTCCATGGTGCTGGGGGCACACGTGGCACAGCAGTGCGGCATTGACAGTAGGTTGCGTTGCCTGTGCTTTCCACGAGGGCCCCATTTCCCTGTGCTTTCCACGAGTGCCCCATTTCCCTGTGCTTTCCAATAGCCTGCATGGTGCTGGGAGCGCATGCATGTCACACAGCAATGCAGCGTTGGCAGTAGGTTGCTTGTGTCCCTTGTGCTTTATCCTCTGTCAATTCTCCTCTGTTGACCCCCGCTTCTTCTTCTGCCCCTTCCCTTTCCCATTTAATCCGCCTTGTGTAATCCTTTCTTTCCATCAACCTTTCTTTCGCTTGCGCCTCATCACAGGATTCCACTTCTCCCCGCCTTGTGTAATCCTCCCCCGCATCTCCCCTTCCCCTCCCCTCAGCGCCGCCTACCCCCTTCACGCTCTCCCAATCCCAGCAGGGTGCATCATCTTTGTGCCCCTTGTGGTCCTCTCCCTAGACCTCCTCACATCACCTGCAAAATTACTCTGACTCGCCCTGTTCCCCTATTTTCCCGTTTGCCACTCCACATACCATATCCCCCCCCCCCCCCCCCCCACTCCCCCCCCACTCCCCCCCACTCCCCCCCACTCCCCCCCACTCCCCCCCACTCCCCCCCACTCCCCCCCACTCCCCCCCCACTCCCCCCCACTCCCCCCCACTCCCCCTCCACTCCCCCCCCCGGTCTCCCCCCTCATCCCCCCTCATATCCTTCAGACCACGTGTAATGAGTCGATTTTTGAGTCGACTCAAAAATCGACTCATTACACACAGACCACGCAGGGTTTCATCCTCCTGCCCCTCGTGGACCTCGCTCTAGACCTCCTCACATCACCTGCAGCTATTTCACTTCCTCTGTAATCCCACCACCTCTCCTGCCTTCACAATCCACCAGACCCAACAGGTTTCATCCTTCTGCCCCTTGTACTGATCGCACTAGACCCACAGCTACATCGCATCAGCTGCTGCCATTTCAATTCCTCCGTTATCCCCCTCTTCCCCCACCCCCTCTTCCCCCCTCCCCCCTTCCTTCACGCCCTCCCAGACCCCACTGGTTTCATCCTCCTGCCCCTCGTGGTCCTCTCCCTAGACCTCCTCACATCAGCTGCAGCTATTCTCTCTGTCTCTGCAGCCGCTGCCTCGTCCCGCCTCCCCCACTCCCTCCCCATAGACTCCTCCTCTTCCTCCTCCTACTCCTCCCCCTCCTTCTCCTCGCACTCGCCTCTCTTCCGCTCCTCTCCCCGCTCCCCCATGCTGCGGGGCTCCGTGCTGCCCACAGCAGCGGAGGAGGTGGTGGGGTGCATTTTCAACGGCTATGCTCTCTCCCTGGTGCTCGCTGTCTCCTCCTTTGCCCTGGTAAGTGGATTCGGAGTACGTGGGTTCGTAGTAAGTGGGTTCCTAGCAACTGGGTGCCTAGTACGTGGCTTGTGTGTCTGGTTAGTGTGCTGCCCACGGCAGCGGAGGAGGTGGTGTGGTGGGGTGCATCTTCAATGGATACGCGCTTTCCCTCGTCCTTGCTGTTTCGCCCTTTGCCCTGGTAAGTGGGTTCATAGTGAGTGGGTTGTGTGACTGGTAAAAGTGCTGCCCACAGCAGCAGCAGAGGAGGTGGTGGGGCGTATCTTTAAAGGATATGCTCTCTCTCTTGTGCTCGCTGTTTCGTCCTTCGCCCCAGTAAGTAGGCCGTGTGGGGTGTGTATTTTTCGTTAAGTATGCTGCCCACAGCAGCAGAGGAGCTGGTCGGGTGTAATCTCAATAACCATGCTTTCGCTCTTGTGCTAGCACTTATGTGTGTGGTAAGTGCATCGTGTGAACGACCCCCACCTCAACTTATGAGTACAGACCAGTTGTACCATGCTTCTAACCCCTCACTACTCCTCTCAACCCACTCATCCCACTGCTGCTGCCCTCCCACACCTCCAGGCAACCAGGTGGCTGCTGTTCACTTAGCAGGTCCCCCTGGCCTGGCTGCACTTCTTCTTCTACGCGCTCCTCGGCATGCTCCCGTCCACCCCCCTCCTCTGCTTCCCTGCACTTTCCCTTCCCCACCCAAACCAACCCTCCAGGCGACCAGGTGGCTGCTATTCACGGAGCAGGCTCCCCCTGGCCTGGCTGCACTTCTCCTCCGGCCCTATCCTCGGCATGCGCACATCCATCCCTTTCCAATGCTTCCCTTACCCACCCAAAACAAATTCCCAGGCCACCAGGTGGCTGCTATTCACGGAGCAGCCCCCCCCATGCTCCGATCCATCCCACTCCTCTGTTTCTCCTCTGCACCCAACCGGCCCCTACTTCCGCTTGAGTCGACTCAAAACGAGGTGACTTTTGAGTCGACTCAAAAGTCTCCGATGCTCCCAACCGCCCCCCACTTCCTCTTCTCTTACTGCCTTTCTCAGGCCACCAGGTGGCTGCTATTCACGGAGCAGGCACCCCTGGCGTGGCTGCACTTCTTCTTCTGTGCTCTCCTCGGCATGCTCACATCCATCCTCCTCCTCCTCTCCTCCTCGCTCCTCTCCGCCCCTCACCTTCCCCCCGTGCGTGCCCTCGCCGTCTCCTCCTCCTCCGGCCACGCCTCTAACATTTCCTCCGGTCTCGCCCTCGGGATTGCCGCCGCTGCCCCGCCGGCTGTCATCGTGGGGTTGGCGGTGGCGGCGGCGGTGTGGCTGGGGCGGAATTCGGGGCTGGTGGATGGGAAGGGGGAGCCGGCGGGGGGGCTGCTGGGGCTGGCTGTTGCTGTTATGGGGATGCTGAGTAGCGGGTGCTTCTCCCTCACTACTGACTTGTTCCAACTGGCCGTGGGGCATGCTGGCTTGCTGTGTAAAGTCATGGCTCAGGTGAGTGAATGACTCATGGCCATTGATAGGGCTGGTGGATGGGAAGGGAAGGGGGAGCCGGCAGGGGGGCTGCTGGGGCTGGCGGTTGCAGTGATGGGTATGCTGAGTAGCGGATGTTTCTCCCTCTCTACTGACTTGTTCCAACTAGCCGTGGGTCATGCTGGCTTGCTGTGTAAAGTGATGGCTTAGGTGAGAGAGTGATCCATGGTCAATGAAATGGCCGTTGGATGAGAATGGGGAGGGGGGGGGAGGGGCCTGGGCCGGGAGGTGTAGGGGGAAGCTAGGACTGGTTGTGGTGATGATGGGCGTGCTGAGCAACGGGTGCATCTTTTGCACCAAGGACTTGTTTCAGTTTGCAGTTTCACACGCTGGGTTTGCAGGGCATTTTTTAGAATTCTAAAAAATACACTGTGTGAAGTCATGGCACAGGTTTGGTTTCCAACTTTCTCAAAGACATTTTCTCTCGATGACACCTGCTAGGGATACGCCCTGACTCGTTCACCTCTCTTGTCTCGTTTGACTATCCCCTACCTTGAGTGTCATCCACTAACGCCGCCCCCCCCCCCCCCCCCCCCCCCCCGACCCACCTTCCCCCTCCCCCCCAAATTTTCCTTCTCTCCCTCTCCTGCGTCCAGCACCAGAAGCAGCAGCAGCAGGGGCAGATGCAGGAGCTTAGCCTCGGCCCCCCGGCAGATGACATGTCGGTACAGGACGGGGCAGGCATTGTTGTGGACCACGGTGCAGCAGCAGCATCGCAGCACCTGCTGTCGCAACCCATGTATGCAGCTGCAGCTGCAGCCGCAGATGAAGCAGCAGCAGCAGCGGTGGGCGGTGTGGGGGGTGAATCAGCAGTAGTGAATTTAGGTGCAGGGATGGCAGCAGGAGGCAATGAAGCAGCAGGGATGGCTGGCGATCCATCATCCTACCAACACTCCTCCTCACTTCCACCCCACCCTCCCACATCGGCAACAACACTATCATCGTCACCGGCAGCGGCAGCGGTGCTGCGAACGCCAGTCAGTCCGTTGGAGGCAGCAGCAGTAGCTGTGGCATCCGCCACCCGGGGCATGGGGTGTGGAGCCTCCGCCCTCTGCTCCTTGCTGCTCGTGCACGCGTTTATCGCCCTCGTCTCCTCTTATTCCGGTGCTGCCCTGCGCGATGTGAGTCCATGGCAGGCTCACCTGCTTGACACGAGTTTTGACTCGTCTAATTTACTTCATTGGTTTGATGGCACCTCTACCCCTCCTCCCTTTTCCTTCATTTAAAATCTTTCCTTCCTCTCATCTCCTACGTAAGCCACCACTGCTCCCTCCGTTCCCCCCTCCGCGCTGCCGCTCGCCACTCTCAGGTTGATATCTGAGTCGTCTCAAAAGTCACCTTTTGAGTCGACTAAAGAATATCCCACGTTGGTTTCTTGCAGCCAGAGCTGCTGGTGGCGTGCATGGAGGGAGGCGTGGCAACAGCAGCTTGTGGTGCCAAATAGTATACTTCCCTTCCTCTGCCCCCCCCCCCCCCCCCTCCCCCCCTCCCCCTCTTTTTTACCAACCAGGTTGATTTCTTGCGGCCGGAGTTAATGGTGGCGTGCATGGTGGGGGCGGCAGCAGTGGTCGGTGGGGTGGCAATGGCAGCATCTGGCGTCACTCGGTGCACGGCCATTGTTGTGAGGGAGGGGCGGAGGCACCTGCACCACCGTGCAGAGGAGAAGGTGAGAGAGCGGGGGAGGGAGAGACGAGGGGGTGTTGGGGGATTGGAGGCACTGGTACCACCGAGCAGAGGAGAAGGTGAGAGGGGAGGGCGGACGTTTACACTGCCCCCTAGGCGGGCATACCTATGCTGCTTGCTTCTGGTGTCACTCGGTGCACGGCCTTGCCGTTTAGGAGGGGCGGGAACACCTGCACCACCGCGCAGAGGAGAGGTGAGGGGGGAGGGCTGGCGTCTAGACTCCCCTGGGCAAAGGGCAAACCTATGCTGCTCTCTTCTGGTGTCACTCGGTGCACGGCCGTTGTTGGGAGGGAGGGGCAGGAACACCTGCACCACCGCGCAGAGGAGAGGTGAGGGGGGAGAGGGAGAACCAGCAGGCAGTAGAGAGAGGGGGGGTGGGGGAATGTGACCATCCCTTCCCCAGCTGTCATGCAGGCATACTTCCCTACCCATCCGCATGGACGACCCACCCACCCTACCCTACGCCCATGGTTCTAAATGTCCCAATCACCAGCCACCCTCCTCTCTGGTGGCTGTCAGCCCCAAAGAGCTGCTGCTTCTTGCCCTTGGCCCCAATCCCTCCAGTCCCACTCCCCCACCCCCCCGTCCCCACCTATTCGTCCAAACCCATTCTCCCTCCAGGCATATCCGCGTGCCCCCATGGTTCTGGACGACCCGTCTCGCTTCGTGGCGTCAGTGGCTGCAGTCAGCCTCAGGGAGCTGCTGCTGCCGGGGCTGCTTGCTGTCGCTGCACCTATTGCTATTGGTGAGACTGGTGAACAGTAGCTGTTTAACACTAGCTGTATTTTGACTCCACTCAGAGTGCACCTGCTGCTGCCGGGCTGCTCGCTGTTGCCGCAACTATTGTTATCGGTGAGACTGTCGAACACCAGTGGCAGTCTGCTTTATGTGATATAGGGAACACGGTTAAATGGTATCACTTTTTTTTTTTTTTTTTTTTTTTTTTTTTTTTCCCTACAGATCGAATCCGTCGTCCCTTTTTCCCTTGCTTGCCGTCCCTCCTCTGACACCCCTCATCTTCCATCCTACCCCACGCTCCCCTCATTCTCATCTTCTCTATTCCTCCCCCACTCTTCCCAAGGGTGTCATAGTGCGGACAGCGGGGAGAGCCACCCGGCAGCCCCTGTTAGGGGCAAGCGCAGTGGCAGCGCTGCGGCTGACTGCTTTCTGAACCTTACGTGTCTCTCCTCCCCAACCACTCCCATCTCTGCCCCATTCGGCCCACTCATGCCATAGCGTGGTCCGTGGGAAAGGCCACCCAGCAGCCCCTATTGGGAGCAAGGGCAGTGGCAGCACTACTCCTCGTGGCAGCGCTGGTGGCACGGCTGCTGGTAGTTTCTTTACAGGCCTCTCCTTCCCAACTTCTCTCCTCCCCCATTCACCCAGCAGCTCCTCTTGGGAGCAAGGGCAATGGCAGCACTGCTGCTGGTGGCTGTGCTGGCGACTCTGCTGCTGGCTGCTTCTTGCAACTCACATGCCTCTCCTTCCTAATTTCTCTTCTCTCCCCTCTCCCCCACCAACTCACAGGTGTCATAGTGCGATCTGTGGGCAAGGCCACCCAACAGCCCCTCTTGGGAGCGAG
This sequence comes from Closterium sp. NIES-67, assembly GCA_027943415.1. NCBI lineage: Eukaryota > Viridiplantae > Streptophyta > Zygnematophyceae > Desmidiales > Closteriaceae > Closterium > Closterium sp. NIES-67. The sequence continues at coordinate 968,473 of BQMB01001373.1, read as the reverse complement.
GGCGGTGGCAGCGCTGCTGCTGGTGGCGGTGCTGGTGACGCTGCTGCTAGCTGCATTTTTCAACGGGGCTGGCAGTGCGTGGAGGGGAGCAAGGGACGTGGTGGAAGCGGGACACCTGGGAGGGCCGGGGAGCGAAGCGCACAAAGCCACCATCACGGGCGACACGTAAGCTCTGGCTGTACCTATTTTCTTCCTCCCTTGTAATTGGTGCTATGATTCAGGTCTCGGCTTGGTTCGGTGGGATAGTTTGACCTGTTCTGCTATTTTTTCACAAGCTCACCACCATCGTGCAAGTTCTCATACCTCTGACTGTTTTTCTCATCCCAGGGTTGGAGGCACTCTGAGGGAAACTCTGGTGCCCACACTTCACATCCTCCTCAACCTGTTGGCCACCGCTGCTCTAGCAGCTGCTCCTCTATTTTTCGAACACTAGTTTCTGTATCCAATGCGTCGCATAGAATGTCGTATTTGGCACTGAGTGCCCAAGCAACAGTAGGATTCATCTTGGAATCCAATCAAGATGTCCTCCTAATATCCGTTCAGTTATAATATTGTGGGTTATTATATGGGGTACTTGTGAAATGTGGAATATATGCTATGTACGCGCACTCGGAATTCTCGGGTTTTGCCGTTTGGGGGAAAACTGTTAAAACCCGCGGCCCAAATTGTTCAAACGCACTGTGTAAGAACTCTGGGCGTGCTGTTTTACGAAACGCACGGGAAAATCGCGAGGGTGTTTTTCCTCGTGAACTGCAAAGTGTTCGTGCACCGTCAGATTTGACCCCAAGATTTTGGACGGTTGAGATTGATCCTTGAATTACTGGTGGTGCTGTGGAAAGAAGAGTTTGCGTGCGGACTGTCAGATGCAGATATGTGAAAAATGGACGGTCAACAAACGTGCTACACATGGAGTTCCAAATTGCAGCAGGCAGTGAACTTGAAAGGCACCCCCAGAGTGGCGAGACTCCCGTTACCCCACTCTACACCCACGAAAGCGCTACTTTCAAAAGCAGTGCGTTTGAAGGCCGCGCCTCGCAATTTGGGTCGCGGGCTTTAACCGTACGCCGATGTGTATCATAGGGGATCCACTCTATCGCGTTTTCGACCTGGTCAGCTCCACCTCGTCATGACCTGTTTCGCTGTATGATTGGTGAAGGTGAATGTCTCTGGTGATCCTCCGAGGTGGACAAATTGCTTACGTGGCGACCGGAAATTTGTCAATCTTTCGAGGCGTTCTATGCCGACCACGTTCATTTCACCCAGCTCTCCTCCAGCATATCGGAACCGAAGCCGACACCCCGTTGCACTATTCTCGCCCAATTATTTTACGTAATTCGCTCTTTCGTACACTTTCCACTGCCCGTGTTATATTAATTCGCAGCTCATGTGTTTTAAGGATATCGAAAACACTTCCCCAGATTTGAGCATATGCAGAATGAGCCAATCTGAGAAAACGAAAATGGCTTCCAAACTGGGGTTTGTTCTCCACACTGTCCACACCCCGCCCTCCAGAGAGTGCTCACAGAATGACTCTTAACGGAAAGGGGGAGGGGAAATGAATCCAACAACTGGATCTGGTCCACATTTTGCCCTCCTCCACGACCGACCAGCCCTCCTGTCTCGTCGCTCTCACCACCACTCCCTCATCGCAGCCCCCTTTCAGCATGCAACCCCCGAGGCACAGTCTACAAATTCAGCATATAACCTCCGCAGATTTCCGATTACCACAGCACACATCCAGCCCTCGGCCCAAGATCGCGTGACCCCTTTTCTTCTCAGTTGCGGCGTTGCTCCCAATTACGCCTTATCTCACATTGAGGAACGAGCGGGATCCCCGCCAAAATTTGCCGCAGCGCCGGCTCTGACTGTCGTTAGGCGCCTTGCGAAGCTGCCCACTTCAGCACATTTACCCGATGTGACTTTTGAGTCGACTCATAAGTCACCTCGTTACCCGATACCGTCCGCCGTCTTGGCCGATCCCTCATCGCCAGTTCCTCGCCGCCACTAGCGTCATGTTAACAACAAGCATTCCCGCAGCCATGCCCGCCGCGCATTCAAGCCGTCTCGGGCTCCAAGCAGTCATGATGCCCGCGCGCACCGTCGCCGCGAGCTCCCCCTCGCCCTCCCTTCTTTCCCCGCAACGACTTCCCATCGACCTTCAAGCCCAACGCGGCGGCGCGTCCGTGTCCGCGTGCGCGAGGCGGTCAGCGGGGTGGCGGATACGAGCTATGGCGGACAAACCAGACGGTGTGTGCCATGCTCCCCCCTTCCCCTTTCCCCATTCTCCCCTCCCTCCCCCTCCCCGCCTACTCCTCCCCCCTATCCCCTTTCCCCTTGTCCCCCCTCCGCTATGCGCACAATTATCACCTTTTAAGTTTTTTATTAAATTCCCCTCGCTCCTCACTCTATCTACCGCCTAGCCCAGGGAATCTATCCACCGAGTCGCAGATTAAAACACCCTTTCACCGCTTTTCAACCATCCCAACCGCTCCCTCCAGACCCCACCCCTGGCAACCCCTCCTCAGAATCTCAGTTCATGCGGGAGTTGAGGTGTCGTGCTTTAAGGCACTTCGAAACCCACTTTCCACCGCACTCAACCCATTCCAACCCCTTCCTCCAGACCCCAGCCCGGGCAATCCCTCCACCGAGTCGCTCTTCATGCGCGAATTGAGGCGCCGCCGCGCGGCTCAGTCTTCCGACAGCCAATCAGACGCTGCCAGCAAGGCACCCGGGGCAGAAGCCAAGAGCGGAGCAGGGGGACCGGGGGGGGGGCGGAGGGGAGTGGCGCGGGGGGGGGAATGCGCGACCAGCGGGCTGTTTCCAACGCGCTGAACAGCGAGGGATTGGAGGTAAGGAGGGAATCGGTGCATCAGGGCAGAAGGCTAGGAAAAGTTAGGGCCAATTCTAGAAATAAAAAGGGAATGATAGGGTCTGGGTCTGGCATCAAGTGTCAGGGAATGCGGCTCAGGGCTGGACGTGGGGTGTGCTTTGAGTCGCCCCTTCAGTCACCTAGGACTGGAGATGGGTTGTGCGGGGTTCTGAGGAGTTTGAAGGGCTCGCAAGGCATCAAGCTTGAACAGACACCGTGCTGAGTGTGGTAGTCCTTGGGGGTCATGATGGCCGTCTTGTAGCTCGTCCTTCCATGCTGACCCGGACACGGAAGGCAGATGAGACAACAGGCACACCCTCTAGGTCCTGTGCTGCTGGGAAGGAGCGCTTGCCGCCACTCTTCTCTCCCTTCATTCTTCCCCCCCCCCCCTTCCTCCTCCCTCCTCCTCCCTCCTTCTCCCTCCTCCTCCCTCCTCCTCCCTCTCCCTCCCTCCCCCTCCTTCCCTTCCCCCCTCCCCCACACCGATTGTGATAACTTTTCAAGGTCACTTTACCAGTTACTAACCCTCTCTTCTTTCTCCTGCCCTCTCCTCCATCCTCTCAACCCACCAGAGGCTACCAGCAAGAGCAGCGGAGCTGCTACAGCTAGGGGTGTCCTTCTACCGTCCCCTGCGCTCTACCTCCACATTCTTTCCCCTCCTTCCTGGTTCCCACGCACTCACCAGGGTCTACCAATGAGAGCAGCGAAGTTGCTAAAGCTAGGGGTCTCCTTCTCCTGCCATTAACGCTCTATCTCCACATTCTCCCCCCTTTTTCTGTCCCCCCTCACCCACCAGGGTCTACCAGCAAGAGCAGCAGAGCTGCTAAAGCTAGGGGTCTCCTTCTACCTGCCGCTCTGGCCCTTTGCCGTTGCCATTATCATTGCCTTCACCGCTCTGTACCTGGTAAGCTCTACTCTTCACCGCTCTGTGCCATGAGAATCATCCTCTTCTTCACCACTTTTCACCAGATAAATAACCAGACGCTCCTCTTTCATGATTCTGCTGGGTGTTTTTTAGAATTCTGCTGGGTGTTTTTTAGAATTCTCAAGAACACCCTGCACAATCAACCAGACGCTCCTCTTCCAGGGTCACATTGTGACAGCTCTCTGCCTGGTTCTGAGTTCACAGGCCACAAGGGCAGCATATTACCCCCTTCCGTTCTAATCTCATCCCCTCTATTGCATGTCCAGATTCTGGGGTCTGAGTTCGTTCATCCCAGGCGAAGCTACGGGGAGGGGAGGCAACCCCCGGCATACATCGACCCTTATAAGCTGCTGGAAGAGGAGGAGAAGTTCATGTACATGGAATGCATTCCACCCATTACCAGTGACCCCTCTCCTCCCGCTTTCATGATCCCCTTCGTTTTGTGTGTCCAGATTATGGGGTCTGAGTTCATTCATCCCGGGCGAAGCTATGGGGAGGGGAGGCAACCCCCAGCATACATCGACCCGTACGAGCTACTAGAGGAGGAGGAGAAGTATATGGAGCGCATTCCCTACGACATGAACACCTACTACAAAGATAACTACGACCCTGAGCTCGATGGGTACTGAGATCTGACACTCCCCAAGCTGCATCGGCCCGTACGAGCTTGGGAAAGGGGAGAAGTACAGGGGGATCTCTTACATATGGAGTGGAATGGACTCCATATGGCATGAGGAGAGCACCGAAGGGACAGCTGGATGGGTGTTGAAGAGCAGAAAGCACACGTTTTGATGGTCGTTTGAAGTGACCCATGGTAGGTGTGATGAGGTTTGAAAGCCATTAGGTGCTAGAGCCTAGAGCTGAGCGACCACCAGTAGGTTGTAGTGAAAGGCAGACATTAGCAATGGTAGTGCTTATTTGAGTTTTCTCTCCTTGCGGCGAGCACATTTTTGCTTGTGTAGTTTTGGGATAGGAAGCGTATTGCAGCAGAAGAGCTGGCTTTCTTGTGTGACAATGGCACCACCTCATTTCAAGTGGCGAAGTACAACATAACAATAACCTGATGTGCCCAAGCAAGAAAAAATGACTACCGATGGTAGAAAAGACTCATGAACGATGAGTATGGCTAGTGCCTGGGAGATGGTTAGACTTTTCACCAGGAGGGAGGTGGTTGGTTGGAGGGAAATGACGTGGGTGGGCGTCCTTTTACCGTAGATGTCATCAGCTGCTGCAGTACAAATAGCTTCGCTTGCAATACATAAATTTATTGGAGCAGTGTACCCAATACAAGGTTTAGAGCTGTATAAAAATTACAAACGGGACACTTTATAGCCGTTCACAGTTCCGGCCTATGATACCAAAATGCGGCAGAAAATCCGCAGCAGTAAGGATATACCTAGTCACATGCATTTAATCTTCCAAATCCACCACCTCCACTCGCGGTGCACCTCTGCCTGCAGCTTCACCCCCATCAGCATTCACCGCACCACCGCTTCTTCCTCCCCTGCCTCCTCTTCCCCCTCTCCCTCTCCCCCGTCCTTCACTTCCTGCTCTCCCTCTCCCTCTCCCCCCTGCCCCTCGTCCTCTTCCCCCACCTCTTCCTCTACCTGCCGCTGATGGTGCCCCGCCCCCTCTGAGCACATCCATCAGAGATGCCTGCACCCTGGCAGCTGCTGCCGTGGGTGCAGGCGCTGCCGCAGTGGCAAGCGCTGGACTGCTAGCAGGTGCTGCAGTTGCAGGGGGACTTGCTGCTGAAAGACGGGCTGATGTGGCTAAGGGGGGGGTTGCTGCTGCTGCTGCTGCTTCAGGGGGTGGCACTACTGAAGCGGCAGTGGGTGGCGTTGTAGTGGCAGCAGAGCGGGTGGTGCGGCGTGGAGGAAGCGGGGTGGCAGGGACAGGTGTGGCTATGCTTGTGGGGTTGGGGGTGGTGGGATTACGTGTGTTGGGGGTGGAAGAGGAGTGGAGAGGGGTGGAGTGTGGTGGGGACGGGGAGGGAGAAACGTGGAGGGAGTACGGGTCAGAAGTAGCACCTGGTGGGGTGAGGGCAGCACAGGGAAGGAGGCAAAAACAAGCCGAAATTAGGGCAAACTTCAGGGTGATCTGTAGAGTAACATGGGCTGCGAAAGGGAGGGCATCACTGGCCAGAATGAAGTGAACACAGAACACACGTTACATGGGTTTACGTGAACCTACATGATGAACCCATGTATCCCACAGGGGAAGCCCGGGTGAAGCAAGGCAACTAGGAAAAGCGAGAGGATCAAGAAAAAAGAGCTTACTTGGACTGTTGGTGCCATTGCTGGTGTTGCCTTCATTCGACACTGGATCACCCAAGTGAACTCCCAGGCCACTCCCCAAGCCTATATATTTGAGGCGCCTCAAAATATTTGAAGGCGCCTTAAAAGAGAGAGCTTACTCGGACTGGTGGTGCCATTGCTGCTGGTGTTGCCTCCATCCGAAACCGGATCGCCCAAACGCAGCCCCCCTCCAGGCCCTAAGCCAACCCCCCCCTCTTCATCTGATGACGTCATCTCGATCACAGACGGTGACTCCCCCATGCCCGCTGCTGCTGCCGGCGATGGCGGCGGCATGGGCGGTGACGGATTCACATCATCCTCCTCATCCTCTGCTTGTGAATTAGTCCCCCCCTCTTCCCCTGCCACCTCTGCATCTTCTTCTGCATCTCCCTCTGCCTGGGGATCCGTCTGTCCGTTTGACTGCTGGGGAGAAGCAGCACGAGAAGACGCTGCTGCTCCCGCTGCTGGTGTGGCTGATGCTGTCGGTGCTGCTGTCGCTGCTGCTGCTGCTGGGGCGCGGGTGAGGCGGGAGGAGTGGCGGCGGGTGGACTGTTCTGGGGTTGGCGTGTCCACGGGTGCTGCTGCCTTGCCTCGTGCTGGAAACACACAAACGAGAAGAGACGAGAGAAGAAAGGAAAGGGGATATGGGGTTCAGATGGAGGGAAGGAGGAGGAGAAGACAAGGGAGGTTAGAGTTAGAGACCTGAATTTTTTATCAAACAACTGAAACGAGGGGCTAAAACCCCGCCTCCGTCTTGATCAAGACGAAGGGAATGCCGAGGAGAGAAGCGGCCATGAGACGATTTTTGAGGCGCCTCAAAAAGGGACTGCAGAGGAGAAGGCAACGGCCGTGGTGGGCTGGGCCGGGTGGGCATGATCGGCTCAGCGGGGTGGGCATGGGATTGACGTAGTGAGAAGAATGTTGGTGGAGAGCTGGAAATTGGGTGGAGCGTGAGTTCACTGAGAAATCAGCTGCTGGTAAGCTGGCTGAACTGGGCCTCATCTGGTTTCAGGTTGCACTCACTCTTTGCTGTCGGCTCAAAGTCACTGTCTTCTTCACTATCCTCTTCCTCGTCCTCGTCGTCCTCCTCCTCGCTCCCACTCCCACTCCCATCCTCTCCCTCGTCCATCTGCTCACTCTCATCAGTAGCCACCCCCTCCCCCTCCCTCTTCTCTTCCTCCTCCTCACTGCTCACATCGCTCCCTGGTCTGCTTTCTGCTCCTCCCTCCCGCGGCCCACCTCCTCTCGCTACATCATGTCCAGCAGTAGCAGCAACACCAACACCGGCAGTGGCACTATCACCAGTACCACCACCAGCAGCACCAGTACCATCTGCAGCAGCAGCAGCAGTAGCAGCAGTACTGGAGGTGCCAGCTTCCCTCCCAGACCCCCCTGCTGTACCTCCCAGCCCCTTCCCCTTCCCCCACATTGTTCCAAGCAGCGTCTGCTGCTTCGCCTTTTGCTTCCCCTGTCCCTCTCCAACCCTTGCACCTATTCCCTGAGCCTTGTCTCCCCTCTGCCCTTCCCCATCCCCCAAACCTGAGACCTGAGCCCCCAAGCCTCCTCCAACTTCCCCCTTCGCTTTCCCTCTGCCCCCCGCTCCCCCTCCCCCAGCTGCCCCTCCCCCAGCTGCCACCCCTGCTTTCTTTCCCCTGGCCCCCCCTGCCTGCTGCTGCTTGCCGCCCTTCCTTCCTGCGTTCCTGCCACGTGCCTTGTGCTGATTGGCCGCTCGCTCCCTCTCCCTCTCCTCCTCTGCTGCCTCTGCCTCCACCTCCTGTTGCAGATATGAAACGTCACAAAGTTTCACACGCAAACATTGATCGCTTTTAGAGGCGCCTCAGAAGTCGTCTCTGTTGCGTATAGGAAATGGCACAACGTTTCACAAGCAAATTGATAACTTTTTAGGCATTCTCTCTGGGATTAATTACCAGGCGTGTCATGTACAGCAGCGCCCTCACCTCCAGCGTTTCCAGAAGCAGGTCCAGATCCCTATTTTTGAGGCGCCTCAAAAACAGGTCCAGATCCCTCTCCCACAGCTGCATGGGCGAGGCTGCCAGTAACACCACCACCTATTACCCCCGCCCACACACACACGCACACGCACACACACACACACACACACACACACACACACACACACACACACACACACACACAACCATTCCCCCACATATCCTCCTCTCACCTCGAGAGTCTCCAGGAACAGGTCGAGGTCTCTCTCCCACAGCTGCATGGGCGAGGTACCCCAGCCACACCACCTCCTCCTCCTACAGTCCCACATGCGCATCCACACAGAAGCACACCCACACACCCACAAACATTTCATCACATACCCTCCCTCCCTCACCTCGAGTGTCTCCAGGAACAGGTCGAGGTCTCTCTCCCACAGCTGCATGGGCGAGGTAGCCTCCAGCACCACCACCTCCTCCTCCTTGCCCCTCCTCTCCCTCTCCAACTGCGCCACTCGCTCCCACGTCAGACTCCACAGGGGCATGCCTAACAGATACTCGAACGCTGCTGCTGATGCTCCTGCTGCTCCTGCTGCTGCTGCTGCTGCTGACGGTGCGTTTTTAGAAGCCCCAGCGCCCCCCTTCCTCGCTCCTCCCCCCCCTGTGTTTCTCCCTGCTGGCGTCGCAGCATCTTCCATCTCCACGTCAACCTCCTCTGTGCTGACGTCGTTGCTGCCAGGGTCCACGTCAGCAACCACCACAGGGGCGGCAGCGTGGCCCTTGGGGAGGGGGGTGAAGCCACGGGCCTGGGGAAGGGGATAGGTGGAATGGGGGCGTGAAACAAAGTGCAGGGTTTTGGGTGCGGAGGTTCAGGCAAGACGGAAAGGCAGGGAAGGGGAATCAGATTGCGAAGAGGAGACCGCAGAGGGGAGGAGCGAAAGGCTTGGTCACCCAAGCAAGCGCTCTCAGCTCCTCCCTTTGAGACCTGTTATGCCAAGGCTTCTCCTGTCCTTTAAACATGGTGAGTTTTGAGTCGACTCAAGAGTCGCTTCGCCTGTCCTTGAAACATGGTGACTTTTGAGTCGACTCAAGAGTCGCTTCGCCTGTCCTTGAAACATGGTGAGCAATGTCGAGACTCTTCCTCCCAGCCTTCCTCCCCCTTCCAGCAACCTGCCTTGTTTGTTGAAAGTTGTAACAGCAGTGCTGCCCATCACGCCTGCTCCGACCATGTCAAGCACACACAGATTCTATGCCACTAGGGCCAGGAGTCCCTAAAGTTTCAAGTGCGTTCACCTTGAGCTGAGCCACAATGTCACCCGGCTTCCTGTTGGTGATGATGACCACCTCGCCTTGAATCACAGCACCACGAAGCCCACCTGATTCACCCCACTAGGACCTGGACACCTCGATCACAGCCAGAAAAATCCGCTGCGGTTTCACTTGCCCAGCCCGAGAACCCAGAACATTACTTGCAGCTGTGCGACAGTCTCGGCCTGCTTATTGTTGGTGATGACCAACCAGAATGGCCTGCTCCTTGAATCGCCGCCAGCACGAGACAAGCCCTGCTTCACGCCATTGTACCAAAATGGCACCTCTCACCCTCGATTACCAGCAATTTCACCTGCAGCTAGCTGTGCGGCAATGTCAGCCTGCTTCCTGATGGTGATGACCACGTCGCCCTGAATCGCCGCCAGCACGAAGCGAGCCCTGTTTCACATGCCTCATCTCGCATGCCTCGGCCAGATCCCGCAACCCCACCTTGAGCTGTGCAACGATGTCAGCCTGCTTCCGGTTGGTGATGACCACCTCGCCTCGGATCACCGCCATCACGAAGCGAGCTCGGTTGTCCAACCGCAGCAGCTCGTGCCGCAGCTGCGCCAGCTGGTGCGCCTTGCGCCTCTCGTAGTGCCCCAGGCGGATGCTGAAGAAATCCTCAATGACTGTTCAAGGTAAAAGATGGAGAGAAGGGGGGGAAGGGAAGGGGTTGAGGAGAAGCCAGCTCATGCCGCAGCTGGGCCAACTAGTGGGCCAGCTGGTGGGCCTTGCGCCTCTCGTAGCAGCCCAGGCGGATGCTGAACAAGTCCTAGATGACTGTGAGGGGGAGGGGAAGGAGAGGGAAGGAGGGGAAGGAGAGGGAGGAGAGGGAGGTAAGGGGGGAGCCAGAGGGGGGTGAGGAAAAGACAGCTCGTGCCACAGTTGGGCCAGCTACTCGCTCTGTTCCAGACTGTAACACCACTTCACGTGCGTTGCTGCGCCCGTTGTCGTACACAGCTAACGCCCTTACTCATACTCTCACTCTGTCCACCCACACACCCACACACTCTGTGCACGCACTCCCTTCGAATCCACCCACCCACATACCCACACACCCACACACTGTGCGCTCACTCCCTTCACACTCACACAACCACACATTCCCGTGGCTCACTCTGTTCCGGGCTGTCGTATTTCTTCATGCGCCCATCTGCGTCAAACAGGTGCATGTTGCCTGTGTTCATGGTCGTCGTCAGCTTCAGCCGCTTCTCCATCACTGCTCTCTGTGCCCGCTCCCTCCTCTCCTCCCTCTCCCTCCTCGCCTCCTCACTCTCCTCCTCCTCTGCCCCCTCCACTCTCTCCCCCTCATCCCCCCCCCTCCCACCATGCCTTCCCCTACATCTCCATTCCCTGGCGATCTCGCAGCCTCTTCAGAATCCTCACCCTCATGATGAGCCTGGGGAGCATCTACCCCAGCAGAACCACCAGCTGCTGCAGCTGCCGCTGCTGTTGCAGCAGCAGCAGTGGCAGCAGCAGAGGATGCAGCACCTCCCCTCCCCGCCCTCCCTCCCACTGCTCCGCCCTCTCCCATGAAATACGCCGCCCCTTCCGCTGTAAACTCCAGCTCAAAATGCACCGAGGTGTCGGTATGATGCTCCCTCATATCCCTAATCAGCACCGACTTACCCCCTCCCTCCCCCCCACCACCCCCACCTCCCCCCATCAACCCTTCCAGAAACTCCTTATAAGTCTGGGTCCACGTGCGAATGGGCAGCTCCGTTACAGTCACACCTGTCACTCCCTTCACTCCCTGCTGCTCGCCCTTCCGCCCGCCGGCCAGTCGCGTTGCGACACCTGTCACGGTGTACGAGTTGCCTCCTCCCTGCCGTGCTGACGTCAGCTGGATGGAACCCTGGATGGGTAGGGGTTGGTGGAAGCAGGGGGGGGTGGCGCGTGGGGGTGCATTTTGAGAATTCATCCAAAGCTCTCACAGGGCGGAAGGAGGAGCGAGGATAAGAGATTGATGTTGGTGATGAAAGTGGCAGCAGCAGCACGGATGCACGGGAAACATGGCGCTTAAAGCCAACTTGGACCCCTTCAAAACCCCGAAACCCTCTTTTAAACCTCACCTTGAAGCCTCAGAACCAGGGGTGCATGGGCAGCATGGGTTCGCCCCTCATGCGCCTCATGATGCTGGCAACCACATCCCTTAGTGGAAAGTCTGTGCACGTACGAGCTCCACCCGTGCCAATTACCCCTTAAAACCCCTTCAAACCCCAGCCCCGCTACACCCCTACCCCTCTCCCCTTCCCCGCCCCCCCAACCCCCCAAACCCCCCAAACCCCTCACCTTGAAGCCTCGGAACCAGGGATGCATGGGCAGCACGGCTTCGCCCCTCACGCGCCTCTTGAGGTTGGCAACCACGTCCCTGGAGTTGAATGTGGGCGCGTACGAGCTCCACCCCAGGCCAATGCCCCCTAAACCCTCAAACACACCCCCCCCTTCTTCCCGCCCCCACACACTACCTTAAAGCCTCGGAACCAGGGATGCATGGGCAGCATGGCTTCGCCCCGCATGCGCCTCTTGAGGTTGGCAACCACGTCCCTGGGGTTGAATGTGGGCACGTAGGAGCTCCACCCCGTGCCGATGCCCTCACTGCCGTTGACCAGCACCATGGGGAGGATGGGCACGTACCTGGGGGAAGGGGGTGTGTGCGTGGGAGGGAGAGGGGGAAGGAGTGGGGTGAATGTCGGCACGTACGAGCTCCACCCCGTGCCAGTCCCCTCAGTGATGCCCTCACTGCCATTGATCAGGACCATGGGCAGTATTGGCACGTACCTGAGGGGGGGACGATTTGGGGGGGGGGGGGAACAAGGATGGGTACAGAGATGGGCGGAGAGTGGGGGCACCTATGCTTGGGGGGAGTGTGTGGTAGCTCCCTATGCCAATACCCTCACTGCCGATGCCTACGACAAGGAGGGGATGGGAGGTCCACTCGGGGAGCCACATTGAAGGTTGCGGGCGTCAAATCAGCCCTCAGTGTGCCATACCATGAGCACCCTCAGTGTGCCATACATACCATGAGCACCCTCAGTGCGCCATACCATGAGCACCCTCAGTGCGCCATACCATGAGCACCCTCAGTGCGCCATACCATGAGCACCCTCAGTGCGCCATACCATGAGCACCCTCAGTGCGCCATACCATGAGCACCCTCAGTGCGCCATACCATGAGCACCCTCAGTGCGCCATACCATGAGCACCCTCCTCTTTCCCTCCCTTCCCCATCCTCCGACCCTTCCTTTCTCCCTCCTGCAAAAACCCTGGTGACACCTTCCCCCACTTCCCTTCTCGCCCTTCCTAGTTTCCCGTTTCCTCTGCCTGTAGTCGTCCAGGTGCTCCAGCAGGCCGTCATCCGCCACTGGGCAAGACAAGACTTCCCTTCACCCCCTCCCCCCCCTGTTCCCCTGTCCCCCCTCCCCCCCCGGCCCCCCTGTCCCCCTGACCCCTAACTCCCCCCTGCCCCCCTCCCCCCCCTCCTCCCCCTGTTCCCCTGACCCCCCTGTCCCCCCCAACCCTAACTCCCCCCTGCCCCCCTTCCCCCCACACAGTGAGCTTCCCACGCACCACTTGGGCTCGATGCGCTGCCCGTCGTCGTCCAGATACTCCAGCAGGGCGTCATCCGCCAATGGGAAGATGACACGTGTCAGCCTGTGCAGGCGCGTGTAGATGTACCTGGGGCTCGCAGCGTCCTTGCCGCCCTGGATAAAGGGAGCACAGGGAAGGCGAGGGGATGGATGGGCCGGTGTAGGCATCAGTCAGGTGGGGTGATGGAGTGAGGGATGGACCTAAATTTACTTGTATCCTTCCCAGCCTGGAGAGACAGTGGGGTTTGTCGAGTGGGGATGATTGACCAGTGGGAAATGTTGGTGGATTGGATACAACGAGGGAGAGCTGGGGAGATTGATCAATCTATACTTCTCCCAGCTCTCACCTGCAGTCGTGTCCCAAACTGCCTTGAGGGCACCAGAAGATTCACGAGACGATTCACCAAGTCCTGCACGAGGTTCACTTTGGCGCTCATGAGACTCTCTGTTAGCACATGCATGCACCTCTCACTCCTCACCTGCCATCTCTCATCACCCATCTGGCGCCGAGCTGCCCTGAAGGCTCGAGCAGGTTGACGCTGTTGCTGCCAACAAAGTCCCGTGCGATGTTCACTTTGGCGCTCGTGAGACCCACCTGTCTGCTCTCTGCTCTCTGCCTGCTGCACTCTGCTCTCATCACCCACCTGCAGCGGGGTAGCAAACTGCCCTGACGGCATGAGCAACTTGACGTTGCTGCTGCCAACGAAGTCCCGCGCGAGGTTCACTTTGCGGTTATCAGGCTATCTGCTAAACGACGTATCCACCTCCCCCTCTCGTCCCTCACCTGCAGCCGCGTGCCGAACAGCCCTGACGGCACCAGAAGGTCCACGTTGTTGCTGCCAACGAAGTCCCACGCGAGGTTGACTATGGTGCTCATGAGACTCTCTCCAAGAGCACGCATCGGCCTCTCGTCTCTCACCTGCAGACGCGTGCCGAACTGCCCTGACGGCACCAGAAGGTCCACGTTGTTGCTGCCAACGAAGTCCCGCGCGAGGTTGACTATGGTGCGCATGAGACTCTCTCCAAGAGCACACATCGGCCTCTCGTCTCTCACCTGCAGACGCGTGCCGAACTGCCCTGACGGCACCAGAAGGTTGACGTTGTTGCTGCCAACGAAGTCCTGTGCGAGGTTCACGATGGTGCTCATCAGACTCTGCTCCCCGTGGTGGTACGCCGCATGCTCCGACACATACCCCGCCAGCTGGGCCACCTGAGGGGGGATGCGAAGCACGAGGGTGGTGGGGTAAGTGGGTGAGGGGGTGGTGGGGTGAGGGGGGGGGGGGACGGGGTGGGTGGGGGAAGGGTCTATTTTTGAGGCGCCTCAAAAGTGGGTGGGGGAAGGGGAGGATCGGTGGAGGTTATAATCGTAGCAGTGAGCAACAGGCTCGCTTCTCCGTGGCAGCAGGCCGCATCCTCTCTGACACATGCCCCGCCAGCTGAGCCACCTGCAGGGATGCGCACAAGTGGAAACAGGGATGATGGGTTCAAGCAGGCGAAAAAGAGGTCTGGGTGGAGGTAGGGAGAGGGATCAAGGTGGGGATAGAGATGATGAATGATGGGCTATTTTTGAGGCGCCTCAAAAACAGGCGAAAAAGAGGTCTGGGTGGAGGTAGGGAGAGGGTTCAGGGTGGGGACAGAGATGATGGATGACGGGCTGATTCGCCTTGCAGAACGCTCAAATGCACGCACTCCATGCAACGAGACGCCCACTTGATGTCTGAGTGCAGGAAGGGAGAAGGATGTAAATGCACGCGAGCACGACCTTCCTCTGCCCCAGCTCGGGCGCGTCCACCACCGAGGGCATAGAAACCACCCTACACTGAGTCCCTCAAAATTCTTCAAGCACACAGCTCACACGATTTGTAACGAGCCTCCCACCTCGATGTCGGAGTGAAGTTTGCACTTGTACAGGCTTAACTGCACTCACTCTGTATAACAAAGCCCCCACCTTGATGTCGGAGTGCAGGTTGCGCTTGAAGCATGCGAACATGACCTTCCGCTGCTCCGGCTTCAGGCCAGCCACCACCGAGGGATTGAAAGTACCTTCCTCTGTGGCCCTTCGCACCTTTCAGCACACAATGTACACAGCACAGCACCCACCTTGATGTCGGAGTGCAGGTTGCGCTTGAAGCATGCGAACATGATCTTGCGCTGCCCCGGCTTCATGCCATCCACCACGGAGGGGATGGAGCGCATGTTGTCCGCCAGGGAGTACAGGATCAGCTCCTTGTCCACGAAGTCGCTGTAGCTGATCCGCTGCGCCGTCTGGTCCAAATAGGTCCCGGGCTGCCGGGAGGGGAGGAGACAGGAGAAGGTTAGAGGGGAGGACGAAACGTGGTGCTGTTGAACAGTCCAAGTATGTGCCAGGCTGGAGCAACAAACGAGCACCAGACTCTCTCATACACCCCCACTTCCAACCCCTCTCCTCTCACCTCGTACGACCGCAGCCACTGCTTCGTGGTATCCATGGCTTTGCAACTGAACGTCATTTCAATCCTCTCATGGCAACACATTCCATTCTCTCGCACACCATTTCACACCCCCACTTCCGACCATCTCTTCTCACCCTCTCCTCTCACCTCATACGACCGCAGCCACTGCTTCCTTGCGTCCACGGCCTTGCGACTGAACGCCATTTCAATCCTCTCCCCATCGGCGTCCCCCTGCCACTCAAAGCCCTTCCTGTGGCGGTCCAGCTGCGCGAAATACTCCTTGGCCTCTTTGGGCGTGCTCGGGCCCAGCCCCTTGTAGTACTTCACCTTCCATGGTCAAACAAACAACCCTGTCCTCTCATGGCAACAACACACTCCCTCACACACCCCCACTTTCAGCCCTCTGTTCTCTCACCCCATACGAGTCACAGCACGTCTCCTCTCACCTCATACGAGCGCAGCCACTGCTTCCTTGCGTCCACGGCCTTCCTGCTAAACGCCATCTCGATCCTCTCCCCATCGCCCTCCCCCCGCCACTCAAAGTCCTTCCTGTGGCGGTCCAGCTGGGCGAAATACTCCTTGGCCTCTTTGGGCGTGCTCGTGCCCAGCCCCTTGTAGTACTTCACCTTCCACTGCCTCGCGCCCGAGCCTAAGGTCCGCTTCCAAGCCTCGTACTCAGGAATGGTGTAGAAGGAGAGGGTGCGGCCCCTGGGGCCGGTGGCTTTGACGATTGGGGTGATGAATTCGCGGAGGAAGGAGGGATGCTTGAGGAGGGACGGCCAGCAGGAGTGGAGGAGGTTGATGAGAAGCCCCTTGATGTGAGAACCGTCGTGGTCCTGGTGGGTGGAATGGGCATGGGTCGGGGGGGACAGGAAAAAGGTTGGGGTGAGCAGTGATGTGATCAGGAAGGAGAGGTGCTTGAGGAGGGACGGCCAGCAGGAGTGGAGGAGGTTGATGAGAAGCCCCTTGATGTGAGAACCGTCGTGGTCCTGGTGGGTGGAATGGGCATGGGTCGGGGGGGACAGGAAAAAGGTTGGGGTGAGCAGTGATGTGATCAGGAAGGAGAGGTGCTTGAGGAGGGACGGCCAGCAGGAGTGGAGGAGGTTGATGAGAAGCCCCTTGATGTGAGAACCGTCGTGGTCCTGGTGGGTGGAATGGGCATGGGTCGGGGGGGAGAGGAAAAAGGTTGGGGTGAGCGGTGATGTGATGAGGAAGGAGAGGTGCTTGAGGAGGGACGGCCAGCAGGAGTGGAGGAGGTTGATGAGAAGCCCCTTGATGTGAGAACCGTCGTGGTCCTGGTGGGTGGAATGGGCATGGGTCGGGGGGGACAGGAAAAAGGTTGGGGTGAGCAGTGATGTGATCAGGAAGGAGAGGTGCTTGAGGAGGGACGGCCAGCAGGAGTGGAGGAGGTTGATGAGAAGCCCCTTGATGTGAGAACCGTCGTGGTCCTGGTGGGTGGAATGGGCATGGGTCGGGGGGGACAGGAAAAAGGTTGGGGTGAGCAGTGATGTGATCAGGAAGGAGAGGTGCTTGAGGAGGGACGGCCAGCAGGAGTGGAGGAGGTTGATGAGAAGCCCCTTGATGTGAGAACCGTCGTGGTCCTGGTGGGTGGAATGGGCATGGGTCGGGGGGGAGAGGAAAAAGGTTGGGGTGAGCGGTGATGTGATGAGGAAGGAGAGGTGCTTGAGGAGGGACGGCCAGCAGGAGTGGAGGAGGTTGATGAGAAGCCCCTTGATGTGAGAACCGTCGTGGTCCTGGTGGGTGGAATGGGCATGGGTCGGGGGGGAGAGGAAAAAGGTTGGGGTGAGCGGTGATGTGATGAGGAAGGAGAGGTGCTTGAGGAGGGACGGCCAGCAGGAGTGGAGGAGGTTGATGAGAAGCCCCTTGATGTGAGAACCGTCGTGGTCCTGGTGGGTGGAATGGGCATGGGTCGGGGGGGACAGGAAAAAGGTTGGGGTGAGCAGTGATGTGATCAGGAAGGAGAGGTGCTTGAGGAGGGACGGCCAGCAGGAGTGGAGGAGGTTGATGAGAAGCCCCTTGATGTGAGAACCGTCGTGGTCCTGGTGGGTGGAATGGGCATGGGTCGGGGGGGACAGGAAAAAGGTTGGGGTGAGCAGTGATGTGATCAGGAAGGAGAGGTGCTTGAGGAGGGACGGCCAGCAGGAGTGGAGGAGGTTGATGAGAAGCCCCTTGATGTGAGAACCGTCGTGGTCCTGGTGGGTGGAATGGGCATGGGTCGGGGGGGACAGGAAAAAGGTTGGGGTGAGCAGTGATGTGATCAGGAAGGAGAGGTGCTTGAGGAGGGACGGCCAGCAGGAGTGGAGGAGGTTGATGAGAAGCCCCTTGATGTGAGAACCGTCGTGGTCCTGGTGGGTGGAATGGGCATGGGTCGGGGGGGAGAGGAAAAAGGTTGGGGTGAGCGGTGATGTGATGAGGAAGGAGAGGTGCTTGAGGAGGGACGGCCAGCAGGAGTGGAGGAGGTTGATGAGAAGCCCCTTGATGTGAGAACCGTCGTGGTCCTGGTGGGTGGAATGGGCATGGGTCGGGGGGGACAGGAAAAAGGTTGGGGTGAGCAGTGATGTGATCAGGAAGGAGAGGTGCTTGAGGAGGGACGGCCAGCAGGAGTGGAGGAGGTTGATGAGAAGCCCCATGATGTGAGAGCCGTTGTGATCCTGGTGGGTGGAATGGGCATGGGTCGGGGGGGAGAGGAAAAAGGTTGGGGTGAGCGGTGATGTGATGAGGAAGGAGAGGTGCTTGAGGAGGGACGGCCAGCAGGAGTGGAGGAGGTTGATGAGAAGCCCCTTGATGTGAGAACCGTCGTGGTCCTGGTGGGTGGAATGGGCATGGGTCGGGGGGGACAGGAAAAAGGTTGGGGTGAGCAGTGATGTGATGAGGAAGGAGAGGTGCTTGAGGAGGGACGGCCAGCAGGAGTGGAGGAGGTTGATGAGAAGCCCCATGATGTGAGAGCCGTTGTGATCCTGGTGGGTGGGATGGGCATGGGCGAGGGGGAGTGGACGTGGAAGAAGGTTGGCATGGCGCGGCAGGAGGGAGGCCCAGCAGGAGTGGAGCAGGTTGATGGTACAATTGGGAGTGAGGGAGGAAAGTCGAGCAAGTAAGATGGGAGTGAGTGGCAATGTGGTGGTACAGAAGGGATGCTTGAGGGAGGACGGCCAGCAGGATTGCAGGAGGTTTATGAGAAGACCCTCGGAACATACTACTCACCTGGTCTGTCATGATCATCAGGTGCCCGTATCGCAGCGCTTTAACGCTCTCGTAGCTCTTCCCGTGCTGCAGCCCCAGGATCTGCTTCAGGTGCCCAATCTCCGAGTTCTCCATCATCTGCCGGTGAGATGCATCCCTCACATTCAGCAGCTTGCCCCTCAAGGGAAACACGCCGTAGCGGTCACGCCCCACCACACTCAAGCCAGACACCTGGAGAAACGGAAGGAGGGGAGGGAGGGGGGGGAGGAGGGAGAGAGTGTCCGTCAGTGAGAACAAGCATGCCACACCACACCTACCACGCATTACTCCCACCAGCCTCGCCGGCATTGTACATGGGTACAGTTCTTACCAGACATACCCATTGTACTGTATGGGAAGAACTGTGCTTCCCTGCATCTCGTGTACTCCAGCTCTTTCCCTACACGCATCATCCTCTCCACCCCCTCTTTTTCCTCCCTCCTTTCCCACCTTCCCTGTCCCCTCCTCCACATGCTCCTCTTGCCGCCAGGGCTTCAACCGAGTCTCTTTCCATCAAGATCAGAATGCAGTGCTCTGCATTCCTGCCGCCAGCCTCGTTAGCATCGTCTAGCTTCACAACGCCCGACATTCACTTCCGCCTCTTGTTCTCCTCGGCACATTTTCATGTTCTTACCGCCAGAGTCTTGGCCGAGTCTCCTTCCGTGAGAATGAGCGTGCAGTGCTCCGCATTCCTGCCGCCAGCCTCGTTGGCGTCGTCCAGCTTCACAATGCCCGACACCCGCTGCCTCTTGCTGCCATCGCTTTTTTTCAGGTCCTTAGACTGCTTGTGCGCCGCCAGGGACAGCAGATGCTCCACTATGCCGCACTTGGCAGCGACTGGTGGGAGGGAGGGGAGAGTGAGGGGAGGGTGAGGGGAGGGTGAGGGGAGAGTGAGGGAGGGTGCGGGTTGGACGAGGAAACGAGAAGAGCCTGATTGACTCTCTGCCTCTTGCTGCCGTCGCTCTGCTTCAGGTCCTTGGTCTGCTGTGCGCCGCCATGAACAGCAGATGCTCCACTACGCCGCACTTGGCGGCGACTGGAGGGGAGGGAGGGAGAGGCAGTTGGGGGGAGAAAAGGGTTCGGGGGGAGAAGGGATGGAGGGAGATCATCCGAATTGCTGCCATCTCTCTCAAGCGGTCCGTTTATTCCTTGGAATCCTCGGTACAGGCTAGGCAAGCGGAAGGCAACAAGGGAGAGGTACGTGCATGTTGGGGGTGCCCGAAGCTACTCGAGCTCCCCTAGGGGTTCTGTTATAGCAAAGCAGTCCCCGAGGGCCATGTCGGCGGCGGGTGTGCCCACGGGGGCGTGGGTGGCCGGGGAGGCTTCGTTCACCTTACCCAGGTAAGCCAAGGCCTGCGCTCGCTGGAGCGTCACAGACCAGCGCTGGCGGAACTGGTGGAGCAATTTAGCTGCCTGGTAGGAGCTGGGGTCAGCATTGAAGAGCCTCCTGGCACCTGTGTCTGCCAGCAGTTTCAGGAAGGTGGGGACTTCGGCGCAGGGGCAGCCGTATGTCTCGACCGCCAGTGGGAAGAAGCCCACGTAGGGAGCCCGATTTCGGTAGTGGGATATCTTTTTGTCAGCTTGCTCCCGGGCCATGTAACCTCGTCCTTTCCGTGCATCCGGGTCCCGGCTGCTGATGGGGTCGGTGACGGTGACATCACAGATCCAGACGGCTCCGGAGCTGCGGTCGCGGAGTGCGAGGTCGGCCTTGTGCCCGTCCACGGGGCTGTAGATGGTCGTCTCTTTGGTGACTATAAAATCAGCGTCCCGGGCCATCCGGATGCTCTCATCCCGTAGGGCGTTATGGGTATCTGTCCGTCCGTGCCCCGTGCCACACCGGAGGAGGTGGTTGGGCAGCCTTGTGTCGAGGATTTCGAATTCCTCGGCACAGTTGCAGGTGCGGGGGGCGGGGAACGGAAGGCCGAGGCGGAATGCCAGGGCGATTGCGAAGTGTGGGGCTTCGAGGCGGAGGGATGGGAAAATTGGGATGGCATGGAGCCAGTCACCAGCTCCATATCCCGCCAGGGAAAAGAGGCGCTGTGTGTGCCCGGAGTTGGGGTTGGGGTCCATTGTCCTTGAGGCCGCCACCTGGTCGGCGTACCGCACGGCCTGGACTTCGAGGGATAGGCGGTGTTGGAGGGGGGAGCCTGAGGGTTCCCCCCGCTAAGCGTGTAGGAGCTCCAGGGCCCGAGGGGGCATTGCCGTTTCGCATTTCGCCAGCCAGGTATGCAAGTGAGTGGGGCTGGTGAAGGGGGGCGTGAGGTGGCGGACAGAGTCTGCCATGGGGGCCCGGTGGATGAGTCTCTCTCTCTCTCTCTCTCTCTCTCTCTCTCTCTCTCTCTCTCTCTCTCTCTCTCTCTCTCTCTCTCTCTCTCTCTCTCTCTCTCTCTCTCTCTCTCTCTCTCTCTCTCTCCAAAGAGGAGAATTGCTTGTGAGCCAGGAACTCGCCCTTCCTTTAGACATTCCCTTACCTTTCTTGAGGAAGTCTTCTGAGAGGTGGCACTTGGAGCCGAAGTCAGAGGGGCGCGTGTTGAGCGTCTCCTTGGTCTGGGAGTCAAAGGCCGGGTTGACGACCAGGCAGTTGATAAACACCCACAGCTGACTGCGCACCTGCGGGGGGGGGGGGGGGTTGGGAGGGGAGAGACCGAAAAGGAAGTGCACACTTACATCTCAGAAAAACAACCAGGCAGTTGATAAACACTTACAGCTGACTGCGCACCTGAGGGGGGGGGACGAGGGAGGAGAGTGCGGGGAGAAACGGTAAGGAAGTGCACACAGACATCGGAACACAAGAACTCGGCAGTTGATGAACACCCAGAGCTGACTGCGCACCTGAGAGGGGGGGGCTGGGAGGGGGTCCGGGAAGGAAGTGCACACAGACAACTCAAAACAACGGCCAGGTAGTTGATGAACACCCAGAGCTAACTGCCCACCTGACGTGATCATATACAGGGAGGGGCGAATGAGGGCGGTGAGGAGAACAGCAACTCACGGAATTTTCAATCTTTCAAGGCAGCAACTAAACAGTTGACAAACACCGATTGAACTGCTACTCGCTCCCCAAACCCCCCCCCCCCCCTCCTCACCTGGTGTGGCTTGATGGCAGCAGCGCCGCTGGCAGACCCGTGCTTGCCACTAGCCGCCTTCTTCTGCACCTTGTCCAGCAGGTACCGCACGATCTGCTCTCTCCCTCTACCCTCCCATCTGCTGTCTACCACTGTCTCTCACTCGCTCTCCAGTCACCCCCTCACCTGGTGCGGCTTGATGGCAGCAGCGCCGCTGGCAGACCCGTGCTTGCCACTAGCCGCCTTCTTCTGTGCCTTGTCCAGCAGGTACCGCACGATCTGCTCTGATACCATGTTCACGTGCGTGCCTCCGCGAGTGGTCGCTATGGCGTTCACGAAGCTGACCTGCGGGCATGGGATAAGAGCAAGGGTCCAGGTCGAAGGCAATGTGTTCTGAGTATCCAGATCGAAGACAATGTGTTCTGAGTGTTATAAGACAATGCGCCCATATCAGTGTTCACGTGCGTGCCTCCGTGCGCGTGCTGGCGATGGCGTTCATGAAGCTGACCTGCAGGCACGGTGGAACAAGGCTCGGAAGTAATAAGTGTTGCAAAGGCGGTTTGGGACGAGCTCGGGAAAGAAAAGAGCTCTGGAAAAGAAATGAAAACCCTCATGCGCCCCGTCTGACCTCGTCTCGAACCCCACCCCCACCCCCCCCCACCCCCCCCGCTCCCTCCTTCCCCGCCCCTGTTGATAGTACCTGTTAGAGCTGCCCATCGTTGGTAGTAGACACACACACCCCTCCCAACAGTCGTTCACCCCCCCCTTCCCCCCCCCCTTTCCCCCCCCCTTTCCCCCCCTTTTCTCCCTTCCCCATTCCTGTTGAAAATACCTGTTGGAACTGCCCGTCGCTGGTGGACACACACACCTCCCAGTTATCGTTGACCCTCTCGTGAATCCTGCAGGGGCAGTATATGGGCAACGGTTGTGACGTTCTAGTTCTAGTTCTACTATGGGCAACGGTTGTGAAGTTATAGTTCTGAGACGTCTCAAAACTACTATGGGCAATGGCCGTGAACCACAGAAGCAGTGCAGGTGACAAGTCACACAGTGTGGCAGTGATTTTGCTTTGAGTCGACTCAAAACGGAATTACTACCATATGGGCAATGGTATGGCCGTGAACCACAGGAGCAGGGCAAGTGGCAAGTCATTGCAGAATGACAGACGCCGTGCTAGCTCGTCCACGGGGTCAGTATCTCGGGTTTGGTAACCCCATCAGATAGTTCACAAAAACGCTAGTATTGTAGACACACACCTTGGGAGCTTCTCGTGTGGAGGGTGAGCCGCAGCAGCGGCAGTAGTCGCAGCCGCTGCTACTGCCGCTGCTGCCGCTGCAGCTGCTCCTGCTGCAGACACTCCTTCCGCCCCTGCCCCCTCCCCTCCGCCCTCGCCGCTCTCCCCTTCCCCAGACGACGGCGGCGTGGCAGGGGGTTGCGGGGTGGGGAGAGGGGGAGGCGCGAGGTACAACCCCGCATAATCCGCAAACGACTTCACAGGGACGCGCGTGCCGTTGAGTGAAACCTTGACGGATTTCCCCAGGCAGCCTGCCACGTCAACGACACGTCGGCTCATCAGTGCCACGTGGTCAGCGTCCAGAGAGGAGAGGCCGAATTTGGCTAAGTCAGGGAAGAAGGTGATGGAGGTGAAATTGTCGGTGGGCTTGCAGTCCTTGATCACTGGGACCTTCTTGACGCTCATGTTCTTCGAAAAGACCTGGTCAGGGCACAAGGAGAGGGTAGAGACAGGGGAAGGAGGGATGAAGGAACACATGTTAGGGTGGAAGGTGATGGAGGTGAAGTGGGCGGTGGGCTTGCAGCCCTTGATCACTGGGGGCTTCTAAACGCTCATGATCTTCGAAAAGACCTGGTCAGGGCACAGGGAGAGGAGATAGAGGGAGTGGAATAAGGGTTTTATTAAGAAGGGAACGGCATGCGGGATAGCAACTAGCTGTTGGGCCCCTCAATTTTGCAGGGTGTTTTTGAGAATTCTCAAAAACACCCTGCAAAATGAAGGGTATTAAGGAGGGAACGGCATGCGGGATAGCAACTAGCTGTTGGGCCCCTCACAGCTCCCTCCCTCCCTCCCTTCCTCCCTCCCTCCCTCCCTTCCTCCCTCCCTCCTTCCCTTCCTCCCTCCCTCCTTCCCTTCCTCCCTCCCTCCTTCCCTTCCTCCCTCCGTCTCTTACATGTTCTCAGCTCCGGCACGTAGCACCCCTCCCCCAGTCCCTTACCTGCTTGTACTTCTTCTGCCGGCTGCCGTCGCCGTCTCGACCACAAACTCAGCGGAGAAGCTGGTTTCGACCTCAGCGCCGACTCGAACCACCTACTCGCACTCGCTCCCTCCCAGTTCACCTCTTACCTCTCCCCTTCCTACCTGCGTGTGCAGCTTCTTCCGGCTGCCGCCCGCCGTCTACACTACAAACTCCGTGGAGAAGATGACGGCGACCCTAGCCCCGTCTCTAAGCACCTATTTGTACCTTCTCCCCTACCTGTTTGTTCTGCCGTCCGCCGTCTCGACCACAAACTCCGTGGAGAATATATTCGTGAATTTCGCACTCATCCACCCACTCGTACATGTTCTCTCCCCCCCACCCCTTAACCCTCCTTCCCCCGCCCTTCCCACCTGTTTGTACTTCTTCTGCCGGCTGCCGTCCGCCGTCTCGACCACAAACTCCGTGGAGAAGATATTCGCGAGCTTCGCGCCGTACCCGTTGCGGCCGCCCGTGGTCTTGCGCGCCGAGTCATCGTAGTTGCTGCTCGTGAGCAGGTGGCCGAAGATCAGCTCCGGCACGTAGCACCCCTCCTTCGCGTGCACCTCCACCGGAATTCCTTTCCCGTTGTTCCACACCTGCAAACGGCGATTGGAACAGGCCAAGCCATACCATAAAGTCCAGGTTTAGTTGAGAGGTGGCCGAAGATGAGCTCCGGCACGTAGCACTCCTCCCTCGCGTGCACCTCCACGGGATGCCCTTGCCGTTGTTCTACACCTGCGCGCAGCCGGACCAGGTGCAGCCACGAAAACTCCCAAAGAAAAATGTATTTAAGAGCCTATGACGTGTGTGAAGGCAGGTACGCAGGTGTCAATCCGAGCATTGTCGCCAGTCAGCGGCAATACCCTCGGTTCCATCAACGCCCCAGTCAGGGCGCGACAGTACAAACGCTCCAGAAATACGCTCCAGTATGGCCCAATCAGTACACCACATCTCCTTTTGAGTCAACTCAAAAGTACACCACATCCCCGTTACCTGGATCTTATTCTTGGCAGTATCAATGGTCACTTTTATCGCATCCATCGTCGGGTCGCGCTGCTTGTTATCCGCCGCGTTCACCAGAATCTCGTCGAAGATCTTATACAGCCCCGGAACCATCCGAACCTCCCTGTGCACCATCCGACCCTGTTCCCACACCCACTGCGGACCGACGTGCGTCTGCACCGAGCCTATGTACGTGTCGGGTCGCAGGAGCACGTGCTCTAGCGGCGTCTTTCGTTGGTACGTCTCCTCGATCGTCTTCCCATCCGAACCGACGGTGGTATTAGGGGATTCTAGCGGTCCGTGCGGTGCGTCCGTTGGGGGAACGGGTACTGGCGAAGCGGTGGTGGTGCGAGCTGCTTTCTTAGTGGTTCTTGGAGTGCCCGGTGCCTTGCGTTTCTTAGCTGATGCGGACTTTGCTGTCGCCTCCTCGGGAATATACTGCGATCGAGCGAAAAAGAAAGGCAAAGTTAATAAACGTTTAAGCTAACCCAATAGAGGTTTGAAATACCAAAATTTATACATTAAAAAAAGGTACACCTACCTACAGTATTGAGCTAAGCTATCGTTACTGCACGGTACTGCGACTTACCTCGTCCTCGCTCGAATCGGCTGCCATACTGCTTTCTGTCAGCTGGCGGCCTCCTAGTCACTAAGCTGAAGCTACGAACACGGCGGTACAAACGATGTGCTCAAATGCGGAGCTAGAAACCCTACACAAAGAGGGCTACGTAATCTGTCGCACGAATACCATTCGTATTCTGCACAATACCACTTCTAGGAACCAGAACCTAGAGTCCTGAGGCCATGGAAACCAGGATATAGAAACTTGCTCACTTCCTCACTCGCAAATCCCAAGGGCGGGTGGCTGCGACCTTGCTGCTGTGAATCAAGGCCGAACCAAGGCCATGAAGAAGATAGCGTCGTCTGGTTCGGCGCTGCTGGTGGTTCGGTTCGGCACGGTGGCTGTTAGGGAAACAAGAGCCACGCCTGGCGGGAACGCGTATCGCGTGTCTCGAAATTTGAATGCGAGGCTTGGCGAGGTGTCGCCGAACCGGCAGAATATGTGGTTCGGTGAACGTGAGAGCTGTGCGTGAGCTTGAAGTCTCAGTTTGAATGTCCAAAATGTACTCACTTAGCGCCACCCGATAGACATTATGAGATCGTCCACAACTATGGGATACTCCCCTATGAGCGAAAACAACCAAGTGTTCAACGTACAATGCCATTCGTTCGCTCGCTTCACAAGTTAGAAAGCAAAATTCACTCAACATTCAGAGTCAAACACAAAAGAATATAATAAAAATATATGAAAGCTTCCAATGTGTGTATTGAAGCTTCGAATACTGGTAGTGTGTGCTATTTATTGGCTACGAAGAACCTCACTAGTAAAGCGTTGAATGGTCCCCAACAGCTGCCCTTCCTCTTGGATTTGTGGCCGCTACACCAGATGAAGTAGTCGAGTACCGACTTCCTCTACCCGAGAGACACGACTTGCGGCTGCTGGCAACGCTCCTGGCATCATCGTCATCATCAACCCCATGCCTGCTTGCACCACCTCCGGAGGCTCCTGAAGAAGCAATACCACCAATGTTCAAACTACGAGCCAGATTTGGTGCATACTTCTCCAGAGCATGGACGGATATCCTGTCATCGTCCTCCCTCTCATCCCGGAATCGACGCTCACGATCGCACTGCTGGAGGTACTCAGTGCTGCGATCTCGGTCCCTCTCCCGCTCGCGTTCTCTCTCCCGGCGAATGGAGGCGGCAATTGAAGCAGCATCGGCCCCATCGTCTTCATTTATGGTGCCTCGGAGTCCGCCCCTGCCTCGAGACGCTGGAGCGAAAGAACATGGCAAAAGGGGCGAAGCGGAATAATCAGAGATTTATTGGTGCAGAAGGGAGATTCGAGGTTGAGAATTGGCACGCATAGGGGTGCGCGGGAGGGCGGGGGGGGAATGGTACAGAAAGTGTGAGAGCGAGTAAGAGAGAGGTAGGAAGGAGGGGAAGCCGGTGTGGGGGATAAGGTTTTGGAAAAAAATAGGAACTCTTACTCGAACAAGGAGCAGCATATGCTTTGTTTGTGCTGGCAAAATCACCTGTGTCCGAAAACACACCTGCTCTTGCACTCCCTCTCGGCGTCCTAGGCTGCAACCCTGCCCCCGCACCACAAGCATACCCCCCTCCTCCTGCTCCTCCTCCTCCTGTTCCTCCTCCTCCTGCTGCTCCTCCCATCATCCCTCCAACGTACGACCTCCTTGAGCCACCCCCCCCACTGCGTGTAGACCTCATGTCGTCATCCATAGCCTCCCCACCGCCACCTCGGTCTGCCTGTAAAGCATGCTCAAGCTCCGTTGCTGCACTCCACCTCCTCCTCTCACTGGCACCAGCACCAGCACCAGCACCAGCCACACCACCGGAGGAATGGGCAAGACCCCCCCCCATGGATGCCCCATAGTCAACAGCAGTTACTGCTGCTGCTGCTGCCATCCCCATCGCCCCTCTCCCACCACTTCTCGACCCGAAGCTCCTCTGCCCAATGATACCACTCCGGACCATCTCATCCCGACCTGCACCAGAGGCTCGGGCGCCTGCCGAGGCTCTGCTGCCACCTCCCAAGCCTCCCCCATCGGACAGGTAATCCAGCTCCTCGATTATCTGCCGCCCAGACAAGCCCTGCTCTAATGACCGTCCGATTTTGGATCCCAAACCATCTCCAGTGGATGGAGGGCTAAGATTCCCCAACCTCCCTCCCGTATCATCCAGAAACGCCCGCCCTGCGCCCATTCCCCTGCATCCCCCCCCCCTTCACCGTAATACCCGTTCGCTTCCTCCCGAAACCTTCCGCCTTCCGCTCCCCCTCCCGCCCCGGTTCCGCCCCCCCCTCCCCCTCCCCTTGCGCCCGTGTACTGAAACTCCCGCATGAACGCGCCCGCGGCGTGCGCGAGTCGGGATTTCGCGCCTTGCACGTCATCCAGCTGCCCCTGCAATTCCTCCACCGCCACCTGTAAACTTTGCACTCGATTTAGTAACATATTCTCGACCTCTTTTTTCTCCTCCGCGTATGCTTCTAACGCGTGCCCCGCGCGCTCGCGGATCCTCCTCGCTTTCTCCTCCGCGTCCTGCACTTCCCCCAGCCGCTTTTCCCGCTCCCCCCACATCTCCGCGCGGGCTCGTTCCGCCGATTCTTCTGCCTCCGCGCGCTCTTTGCTCAGCCGTTCGATCTCCACCGCCATGTAGTCGCGTTCTTTGCTGAGCCGTTCGATCTCCAGCGCCATCAGATCGCGATCTTTCCTCAGCCGTTCGATCTCCACCACCATTAAATCCCGCTCTTTTCTCAACCGTTCGATCTCTACCGCCATTAAATCTCGCTCTTTCCCCGACCGTTCAATCTCCACCGCCATCATCTCCCGCTCCTTCCTCCTTACCGCCAATTCCGCGTCCATCTCGCTGACCTTCGCCGCGAACGTCTCTAAATGCCCCGCTAAGTCCTTCCACCCCTTCCGGAAGTCTCTAAGATCCTCCTCCGCAATAGTCTTCTCCTCTCTTACTCGCTCCATCTCCCGCCTCAGCCGCGTCGCTTCTTCCGTGGCGGCTTCCGCCTGCCTCCGCGCGCCGGCGCATTTCTCCGCCGCGTCTTTCGCCTCCACCACTGCGCGCACATGATGCTCCTGCAGCTGACCAACCACCTTCCGCCACTTGTCCGCCTCCGCCGCAATCTCCGCCTCCACTCCCTTCAGCAGCTCCTCCCCCCCGCCTCCCCCGCGTTCTCTTCCCCCCGTGATGTTCCGCAATATGCCCTTCCCCCCACGTTCCCCCCGGCAAGTCCCCCCCCGGCCCTACGGTCCGTCGCATAAACGCCGCGGCCGCCGTTTGCGCCACCGTTGGCGCCGCTAGAAGCGCCAGCTACTTCCTTGGCAGCCGTTAGCGCGTCTAACTGCAGGCGTAGCTTGCGGAGATTATTCCACTCCTCTCTCATCCCCACCAAAACCGTCATAGCGCGGTCGCGCGCGCTTCGGGCGGAGATTAACTCCCATTCCAGGTCCTTAAGCTTCCTCAAACCGACGAGATCGGACTCCAGACTCCTAGCCCCGTCCGGGGCAACCGTTCCGCCAACCCCTGCCCCACCTCCGCCTCCGCCTCTGCTTCCGCTTCCGCTTTTTCCCCCGCCGCCCCACCCCCCCTCGCTCTCCGCCTCCCCCTCCAGCTCCTCCACGTTCCCCGCCAGCATGCGGATCTTCAGGCGCAGTTCCGCCGCCGTTGCTTCCGCCGCCTCCTTCTGGCGGGACGCCGCCGCGAGCTGATTCCACAGCTCGTCGGTTTCCGCCTGCGCCGCTTGTAGCTGAATCGATATGCGCTTATGATCCTCCTTTAGCGCTAGGTGACTTTCCCTTAGGTCTTTAAGTTCCTGGTCCTGCTGGTAAAACATGACGGCTATGCGGTGCGAAGCCTCCTTAACCTCGTCCACCTCCTTCTCTAGTTCCTCCACGCTCTTCCGCCTCCGCCGTTCCCCTTCCCCGTCTCCGCTTTCCCCCTCACCGACTCGTCCCCCGCCGTCCTCCTCCCCCCCTCCTCCGCCATCCCCGCCGCCAGTTGCGCCGATTCGCTCCATGGCCTTTATAGCCCGATCCATGGCTGACTTATCCGGCAACGCGTCAGAATAGTTAGATTCGCTCGAATCAATGACGACCACGCACCGTGAGCCGTCCGCGGCTTCCGCGGCTATGGCGTCGACCGTTCGACTCGACTGGGGAGTCCGTCCCGCTTCGGCCTCATTCCGCTCGACCCGCCAAGCCTCGCCGTTTCGAAGCGTCTCGAAAAGCCCAGCGCCCGCGCCACCTCGCCGCTCCGCGCTTTCCGTGACTGCGTTTGGAGTCAACTCGAGAGTCCGTTTTGACTCGAGACTCCGTTCCGAGTCGATTGTACGTTCCGTGGCTTTCACCCTCCGCTCTACCCGGCGCACCTCGTCCATCGCGGAGCCAGCGGAGCCGGCGGAGCTGGCGGAGCCCGCGGAGCCATCGGAGCTTACAGCGCTTGCAGTTTGAGACAACTCAAAACACGCAAACCTGCTGACGTCAGAAAACGAGCCCTTGTCCTCCGACAACGCGTGGCTGACGTCAGACGAACCATTGCCGGTGTCCGACAGTCCGGCCCGGTTACCGGTGAACCTGCCGGCTTCAGGCAAGCCGTCGCCGGCGCGCTGGACCTCACGACTCTCAGCCTGCATCCCCTGCTTCGCGCCCCGGACTTGAGTCATCTGCAACGAACGACCTCGAGTTTCGTCTTCGAGAGAGCGACTCTCCACCTGCGTCCCCTGCTGCGTGCCCCAGTCTCGAGCCGTCAGGAAAGAACGACTTTGAGTCTCGCTTTCAAAAGAGCGACTCTCCATCTGCGTCTCCTGCTTCGCGCCCCAGTCTCGAGTCGCTGGGAAAGAACGACCTCGAGTCTCGCTTTCGAGAGAGCGACCCTCCGGCTGTTTGTCCTGCTTTGCGCCCAAAGCCGAGCTCAAACTCGAGCGCCGGCTGCTGCTGCTGCTGCCGATGTCGCGAGCCCCTGGCAAAGAGTTGAAGTAGTCTCGACTGAAAGTAAACCCGCCGCTTTCGCCGGTCAATGTCGAGGATGTAGCGGGACTGGGACCAGCGAGACAGAGACCAGCGGGACTGGGACCAGCCCCGGTAGAACCGGCAACCGCGTCACCGCCGCCGCTGCAGTTGCCGCTTTCGGGTCCATAGACAGTGACATTCGCGCCGCTGCCGCCGCAGGAGCCGTCCCCGAGCCCGTTCTCGTCAGGGATGCTTGCTCCGTCGTCTGAACCCTCCCCGCTGCTGCTATCGCTGCTCTTGTTCGGGTCTCGGCGAATTATTCTGCCGTGATTGGATCCCTCGTCGGAGTCGTCCTCGTTACTGTCGTCCTCGTCGTCTCCGGTATGAAGTCGTTTCAGATAACTAAACTTTTTGGAAAGAGCTGCTCTTTCTGATTTCGAAAGGACAACGTTGACCGCCATTCTAGGACAGCTGTGCTATTTCTAGGTATTCTATTGGAAAAGCAAGGATGGATGCGACTGTGCTAAGGCCAAAACCCTTACTGACTCTGTTTGGCTAATGCCGATGGGTCCTAGATGGTCACGAAAGCCAGACTGCACTCTAGCCGCGCTGTGACGTTAGCTACTTTAGTGGTTCTATGAATACGTCCGACACCTTGGTGCTGCTCAACTGTCGTTGCGGCTGATAGCAAGTCATTTCTTCTGTGGCTCGTCGCGAGTTGTACGGGGGTAAGAAAGAGACGTGGAGTGTTGGGCACTGGGGAATTGAACACAATGCGGCAGAGAGGAAGGGAGGCAGCAGCCCATCACTTTCTTCCTCTTGGTCCGACCAAATGCCATCAAATGTCGAAATGTCACACAATCAGCGGCGCGGCTGACCTAGCCAGCATGTTCAGCCATGGGAAGCACCAAGCCATGTTGACAGGTTCGCGAGGACGTGCCCCCAGTGAGGCATGGTGATGAGCGTGGGAGGTACGGGGCGTCTCAGCCACTGGTAGGCATGTTTTGAGTGCTGGGGTACTGAGTTTGGTTGGAGGCACGGAAACGGCTTGGGAAGTACCGGAGTGGCAGGCAAGAGCCCAATGAAAAATCCAGCTCAGCGGTGATGTGGCGGTTGCCGTTGAACGGCTTAGGCCTTCAAATGAAATAAATACAGCTGCTAACAAGCATGCACATATATTGGCTTATTTACAGGAATGAGCGTCATTATTGGCGACGCCACGAACCTCCATCCACAGTCAAGTGCGCTCAACGTGGCACACCGCAACCGAACGTGCCATATTGGTGGGGTGCTAGGCTCGACACACCAAACAGGGATGCCACCACGACAAGCCCCCACCTTCAGCTCCTCGGGGTTTGGTCCATCCAACCAAACCAAGCCGAAGCTGCTTCTTGTTCCGTTCCGTTCCGTTCCGTCTTGTTCTGGCCCGTTCTGTGCCGTTCCGTCAAGTCCAGTTGCCCCTCCATCCTGCCAAAATGAACGAACTGAACCCAAGGCTGGATGTCTGTCCCTCCTCACAGCACACCAACATTGGGATTGTATTTCGCCCCAGTTAGAACCATCGAGCAGGTATTCCGTCCACCTGACTAGATTCTATTGATTTCTGCCTCGGAGCTGGAAGTCACATTTGGGATTGATCTACTACCTTGACTCAACTGTCATCTTCCATTTATCCTACTCTCCCCAAGGCAACATAACCTCTTTACGGAGCCTTTGTGGCTGGTTTATGCAGTCGAGGGGGATGTACTGCGAGAGTATTTATTGCAACGATCCATCTTTATGACTTCAAGCTCTGAGACGTTCGTACAGCTCGTTCATCTTAGAATGTTTCACGCCCTATTGCGTAATCAGAATCCTCCGTATTTAAGCCTTAGCTCCTGACCATCGCTTTTCTCTTGCTCTTCTTGTAACCTTATTATTTTTTTTCGTCTTGCGTTAATAAGGGCGTCGATAGTTATATTTTCGACCAGAAGCAGCACCAGGAACGTCTGAGCCGTCGCCAGCTTTTCGCGCTACCTCGCGACGATGTCAGGTTCGTACGTGGGGAATGGCAGGGTTTAGTCTCTTGTTTTTCTTCGCATTTGTTTTAACCCTTTATGTCTCCGATATTGTATGGTTTCGCAGATTCCAATGATGACTGGTTACCAGAGAAGAAGCCTACATCATCAAGCTTCAGTGTCGCCGCCAGAGTCGCGACTTTCAGGACCAAGGCCAGTCAAGGTGGCGGAGCCGTTCCGGTACCTGCTGGTTCGGGCCGAACCGTACCCAGTGCTGCTGGTTCGGGCCGAACTGGACCGAGTGCTGCGGTTTCAGGAGTTGCGAAAGACTCCAATGTGGGTCTGGAGGTGGAGCTCGGGCAGCTGAAAATAAAGAATATGGACATGCGGCTGAAAATGGAGACGATGCAAGGGGAACTGAAGGCGGCGAAGGAACAAATTGGGCAGATGACGAAAGAGATTGACTCATGGAAGACAGGTGGCGTTTCGAAGGATACTGCTGGTGAAATGCGGGCGGAAATTGAGAAGCTGAGGAGCGAATTGGCGGAGAGCAAAAACGCTGGAGGGCGGGGAGCCGCGATGGGGGCAAAAGATAAGGAGATTAAAGAAATGGAGGAGAAAATGATGGCTATGGAGGTGGATCTTGGGAAGTATAAGTTTGTGCATGACAGCTTAAAGGAGAAAGTGGAGAAGCTTACAAAGGATAACAAGAGGAGGATGGCTTCGGAGAAAGAGGCTCTGGAAGCGATTGGGAGGGTGAGGGAGGAGAAGGAGGCAGTAGAGGGGAAACTGGAAGAAGTTGAGAAGGAGAGGGATGAGGCACGGAAGGCGAGGGAAGAGGCGGAAATACATAAGGTGCAGGCTCTGCTGGAGAAAAGAGAGGTGGTGTCGAAAATGGAAGAGTTGGTGGAGGCCGCACGGAGGGACGCGGAGGAGGAGAGGAGGGGGGCGGAACGGCAGAGGGACGAGGCTCTGACGCGGAAAGCGGATGTGGAAGGGGAGAAGGCGGAGCTGCAGAAAGTGCTTGAGGACGAGCTCAAGAAGCGCGAGGAGGCGGAGGAATTGATGGAGCAGGCTATTGGGGAGAAGGCAGAGGCGGAGAAAGGTAAGGGAGAGGCGGAGAGGGCTAAGGACGAGGCGGAAAAGGCCAAGGAAGAGGCGGATGCAACACGAGAGCAGGCGGAGAGGGTGCGGGACGAGGCTCTGGCGGCGCAAGCGGAGGCGGAGGCAAACAGAGCAGCGGCGGAGGCCGCCGCTGCTGACGCAGAGACGGTTCGAGCTGATGCGGAGAGGAAGCAGCAGGAGGCGGAGGCGGCAAGGGAAGAAGCGTTGGCGGAGAAAGAGAAGGCGGAGAGGATTCGTGATGAGGCGGAGGAGCAGCGCGCGGAGGCGGTTAAGGCGAGAGAGGAGGCGGAAGGGGCGAAGGAGGAGGCGGAGCGGGCTCGGGCACAGGCGGAAGGGGAGCAGGCAGAGGCGGAGAAGGGGAGGGCGGAAGCGGAAGAGGCGCGCGTGGAAGCTGAGGAGAGGCAGCGGCAAGCTGAGGGAGCGAAGGAAGAGGCTGAAAGGGCGAGGGAGGAGGCAGAGAAAGCAAAAGAGGAAGCAGAGAAAGCACAGGAGGAGGCGGAGAAAGCAAAGGAGGAAGCAGAAAAAGCAAAGGAGGAGGCTATAAGTGCAAAAGAGGAGGCCGAGCGTGCGAGGGACGACGCCCAAGCACAGCAGCAGCTGGCAGGGGACGCTCGTTTAGAGGCTGAGCGGAAGCAAGCGGAGGCGGAAAAGGCGAGGGAGGAAGCTGAGTCGGAGACGAAGCAGGCTGTGATGTTGAGAGAGGAGGCGGAGAAGGCTAAGGAGGAAGCAGAAAGGGAGCGAGCAGAGGCAGAAAGCGCTCGGGAGGAGGCTGAAGTGGCGAAGGCGCAAGCTGACAAGGACAAGGACGATGCTGAAGCAGCAAGGGTGGAGGCTGAGAAGGACAAGGAAGAGGCGGAGGCAGCCAGAGCGGAAGCGGAAAAGGCTCGGGAGGAGGCGGAAGCAGCGAAAGAGGAAGCTGAACGCGCTAGGGGTGAGGCGGAGACAGCAAAGGCTGAAGCGGAGAAGCGGAGGGAGGAGGCGGAGGAGGGGAGGGCGGAAGCTGAGAGGAGGCAAGCCGAAGCGGAGAGTGAGAAGGCTGAGGCAGAGCGGAAGGAGCAGGAGGCAGTGGAAGCGAGAAAGGACGCCGAGGCGAGGAGGGATGAGGCCGAAATGAGGAAAGAGGAGGCTGAGAAGGCGTGTGAACAGGCCGAGAAGCTGAAAGGGAATGCAGAGAAGGAGAGGGACGAGGCTGAGAGTGCTCGGATGGAGGCAGAAAAGGCGCGGGAGGAGGCGGAGGAGAGGGCAGAAGAGGCGGAGAGGAAGAGGGAGGAGGAGGAGGAGGCGAGGGTGGGGGCGGTACATGGGAGAGAGGAGGCGGAGAAGGGTAGGGAGGCTGCTGAGAAGGAAAGAGCAGAGGCAGAGAAGCAGAGGGAAGAGGCGGAGAAGGGACGTGCGGAGGCGGAGAGGAGGAGGCAGGAGGAGGAGGAGGCGAAGGTGAGTGCGGAGCATGAGAGAGAGGAGGCGGAGAAGGGTAGGGAGGCTGCTGAGAAGGCAAGGGCAGAGGCGGAGAAGCAGAGGGAGGAGGCGGAGGAGAGACGTGCGGAGGCGGAGAGGAAGCAGGCAGAGGCGGAGAGGAAGCAGGCAGAGGCGGAGGCGGCGCAAGCAGAGGCGGAGGAGGCGAAGGCAGATGCAGAGGCAGCGAAGGCAGAGGCGGAAGCTGCTAGGGCCGCAGCGGAAAAAGCACAAGGAGGGGCGGAGAGGAGGAGGGAAGAGGCTCTGGAAGCCATGGCTGCTGCTGAGGCGGGGAGGGCTGCAGCGGAGCAAGCTCAGGCGGAAGCGGAATCTGCCAGGGCGCAGGCGGAGAG
This sequence comes from Closterium sp. NIES-67, assembly GCA_027943415.1. Taxonomy (NCBI): domain Eukaryota; kingdom Viridiplantae; phylum Streptophyta; class Zygnematophyceae; order Desmidiales; family Closteriaceae; genus Closterium; species Closterium sp. NIES-67. Next base: position 933,074 of record BQMB01001373.1, on the reverse strand, counting down.
CATGAGGGAGGAGGCGGAGAGGAAACAGGCGGAGGCGGAAGAGGCGCGGGAGGTGGCAGAGGGAAAGAGGGAGGAGGCTGAGAGGCAGAAGGACGAGGCTGTGAGGAGGGAGGAGGAGGCGGAGAGGGCGAGGGAGGAGGCTGTTAGGGAGAAGGAACTGGCAGAAGGGAGGAGGGATGAGGCTGAGAAGGCTAAGGTGGAGGCAGAGGAGGCTAAGGCACAAGCAGAAGATGCTAAGGCGCTGGCTGAAGCAGCAAGAGCAGAGGCGGAGGGAGAGAGGGATGAGGCGGTTAAGGCGAGGGAGGAGGCGGAGAGGAGGAAGGAGGAGGCGGAGAGTGCTCGTGCTGAGGCGGAGAGGAAGCAGGAGGAGGCGGAGACAGGGAGGGAGGCAGCTGAACAGGCTCAGGCAGAGGCTGAAGCGAGGAAAGCAGATGCTGAAAGAGCAAAGGAGGAGGCGGAGAGGGTGAGGGATGAGGCAGAGAGGCAGAGAGACGAGGCTGAGAGGGCTCGGGAGGACGCTGAACGGGAGAAAGAGGAGGCGCAGGGAAGGCAAGCCGGGGCAGAGAAGGCGAGGGACGAAGCAGAGGCTGCGAGGGGAGAGGCGGAGAGGGAGAGGGATGCGGCGGAGGAAGCTAAGGAAGAGGCGTTAAGGAAGCAGGGTGAGGCGGAGAAGCAGAGGGAGGAGGCTGAGGAGAAACAGGCGGGGGCTGAGGCTGCTCAGGCAGCAGCGGAGCAGAAGCAGGAGGAGGCGGAAGGTAGGATGAGGGATGCTGAGCGGGCAAGGGAGGAGGCCGAGAGAGAGCGGGAGGACGCTGTTAAGGCAAGGAAAGAGGCTGAGAAGGCGAAGGAGGAGGCTGAGACGAGGAGGGATGAAGCAGAGGCGAAGCGAGACGAGGCTGTGAAGGCACAAGAAGCAGCTGAGAAGAAGCAGGAGGAGGCAGAACGAGAGAGGGATGAAACAGTGCGGGGTAAAGAGGTGGCTGATGCTAAGAGGCTGGACGCTGAGGCTGCTCGTGCTGAAGCAGAGGAGGCGAGAGATGCGGCAGAGGAGAGGCGGGAGGAGGCCGAGAAGGCACGTGCCGAGGCTGAAGGTAAGCAGCGGGAGGCGGAGGAGAAGCAGAGGGATGCGGAGAAGGCGAAGGAGGAGGCTGAGGCAAGGCAGGCAGAAGCGGAGAGTGGTCAGGCTGAAGCAGAGAGGAAGGAGAGAGAAGCGGAGCTGAGGAAAGAAGAGGCAATTGAGGCTAAGGAGCAGGCAGTTGCTGCCAAAGTAGAGGCGGTGAGAGCGAGGGAGGAGGCTGAGGCGAGCAGAGAGCAGGCAGAGCAGGCTAAGGCAGAGGCTGATGCTAAGAGGGAGGAGGCCGAGAATGCCAAGGCAGAGGCTGACAGGAAGCAGGCTGAGGCTGAGAGGGCAAGGGAGGAAGCAGAGGCGGAGAGAGATGAGGCTGTGAGGGGGAGAGAGGCGGCAGAGAAGGCCCAGCAGGAGGCAGAGGAGGCGAAGGAGCAGGCAGAGCAGGCGAAGGAAGAGGCGGAGAGGGCTCAGGAGGAGGCTGAGGCTGCAAGGGCAGATGCGGAGGAGGGGAGGGAGGAGGCCGAGAAGGCCAGGCAGAGTGCACGGGCGAGTCTCCAGGAGTCCCTTGCTTTGCTGGGCGAGGCTGCTAATGCGAGAGCTGAGGCTGAGAAAGAGCAGGCAGAGCTGGAGAGGAAGAAGGCCGAGGCTGAGTACGCGAGGGACGAGGCTGATGCGCAGAGGGAGGAGGCGGAAGAGATGAGGGAGAAGGCTGAGAAGGCAAAGGAGGAGGCGGAACGCAGGAGGGATGAGGCGGAAAAGACAAAGGAGGAGGCTGTGAAGGCGAGGATGGATGCTGAGAGTGCGAGGGAGGAGGCAGAGAGGAAGCAGGGGGATGCGGAGGGGAAGCGAGCTGAGGCGGAGAGGAAGCAGCAGGAGGCGGACAGGTTGAGGGAGGAGGCTGAGAAAGGGAGGTTGATTGCGGAGGAAGCGAGGGCCGAGGCAGAGCAGGCGAGGGATCACACGGCTCATGTGCTGGAAGAGACCAAGAAGGAGCTCGAGCTGAAGAGCCGCGGCTTTCTGAAAAAGGTTTTCAAGTGAGACAGAATGGCAATTTCTTATTTATTCTTCAAGCCTTGTGTCGTTAGGTTCAATGCTAGGGGACATGCCTTCTGTAGATTTATGTGAATTGCTTACAGAACTATCAAATGAGGGAATTGAATACATGGATTGCTCGTCACAAATGAGAAGTTGAATCATTTAGAACGAGTAGGGAGGGGTGCTTCATAGATGTTGTAACCTTATGCCTGGACTCGTTCGGGGTGTTCTTTCGCAACATCAGAAATTATCTGTTCAGGCTTGTTGGGGAAAGTGGGCCTCGTTGTTGTCACCACGACAGTCAATTTCGTTCGCTTCGCCTCTTTTCGCACGATATCGTGTTGGAACCTCGACGTGAAAACCGTGGCGCGAAGCGGTCAAGTGTCGAGACGTGTCCCTTGTAACCCGATCACGTTGCGCGGACGCTGAAGTGGTGTTTAGCAGGCCAAGAATGAACCCCACAATTTACCGTACTTCACCACTCTGTATAGGTTTGTTTTATAGATCAACCCAGCTGAACCTAACGGCACTAGCACTGCGCTGCAATGACCACCCTCACCATCGGAAAACCCCCACAGTAAGCACCACTGACCAAGAAACTTATTCCCGAGCCCTCTTTTTTCTCGAGCAAGCGAGCCTTCCTAACGAGGCGTGCATAGAGAATTAGCATAGGCGGGAAGATACATCATAGCCAAGCCTGGTAACATTTCTGGTATGGCCGTGCCTGAAGCAGGTTCGGGCAAAGACGCGAGGTCTCTGCGAGGCACGGCAGAGGCTAAGAGACTGGACGCCGAGAATGCTCGCGTTGAGGCAGAAAAGGCGCGAAATGTGGCGGAGGAGAGGCGGGTAAAGGCGGAGAAAGCGCGTGCTGAGGCTGAAGGTAAACAGCGGGAGGCGGAGGAGAAGCAGAGGGAGGCGGAAGTGAGGCAGGGGGAGGCGGAGAGGGCGAAGGCTGGGGCGGATGCCAGGCAGGCGGAAGCGGCGAATGCTCGTGCCGAAGCAGAAAGAAAGGGACGAGAAGCCGAGTTGAGGAAAGAGGAGGCAGCCGAAGCTAAGAAGCGGGCGAATGCAGCCAAGGAAGCCGCGGTGAGAGCGAGGGAGGAGGCAGATGCGAAGCGAGAGCAGGCCGAGCAGGTTAAAGCAAAGGCTGCTGCTAAGAGAGAGGAGGCCGAGAATGCCAAGGCAGAGGCTGACAAGAAGCAGGCTGAGGCTGAGAAGGGAAGGGCACACGCAGAGGCGGAGAGAGAGGAGGCTGTGAGGAAGAGAGAGGCGGCAGAGAAGGCCAGGGAGGAGGCAGAACGGGCGAGGGAGCAGGCAGAGCGGGCGAAGGAAGAGGCAGAGAAAGCTCAGAATAATCTGGCATTACTGCGAGAGGCGGCTAAGGCGCGGGCTGAGGCTGAGAGGGTAGAGCTGGAAAGGAAGAAGGAAGAGGCAGAGAATGCGCGAAAGGCGGCAGAGGCGCAGAGAGAGGAGGCTGAAGAGAAGAGGAAGCGGGCTGAGAAGGCGAAGGAGGAGGCGGAGCGTAGGAGGGGCGAGGCGGAAAAGGCGAAGGAAGAGGCTGCTAAGGCGAGAATGAGTGCTGGGAGCGCGAGAGAGGAGGCTGAGAGGAAGCAGCTGGAGGCGGAGAGGTTGAGGGAGGCGGCTGAGAAGGGGAGGTTGATTGCAGAGGAGGCAAGGGCAGAGGCAGAGAAGGCGGCCCATGCGTTGGAGGAGACGAAGAAGGCTCTCAAGAGCTGAAGATATCTGCCCAAGTGATGTGGATGTTAGGCCTTGCTGATCAGAAATCAGTATAGCTTGCATTTACTGAACGCCTTGTTTCGTTTTGTCTCATAAGTGACTGTTCGCTAGCTTCTTGCTTAATAATAAAGGGTTTGTAGTTGTATGTAGTGAAATTTTGTTTTGTTCAGATTCCGAACGTATTGCTGTTTGGATAGCTGTTTGGGTTCTGTAGGGGTGTATGCGGACCTCTTCGTTGTCATTACAACGAAGGGGTTTCGCTCATTCTTCGCTTGCCTTCGCATCAACCTCACATGAGGAGCCCGACGTGGAACCCGTGCCGCGAAGTTATCGAAGTCCCCAATCGCAGTCGCTGATGAGGTGTTGGCCCGAAATCCGAGCCATAGACGTAATTTTCCGAGCCTCCATACCAGAACCAGCAACCACCTTTTCCGTCACACCATTGGCCCTCACCAGAGACCGAACCACAACCGCCCGTAATAAGCATCCCGCCTTTCTCCGAGTCTTGATTTCTGGCGCAAGCGGGGCTTCTTGCCGTGGGCTGAAGAGGTAGGTGAGAAGCCGAACCTTGATGTTTCACTGGTGTGGCCGTGCCTAAAACAGGTTCGGCTACGAGAGAACCGAGGTGCTGATTCCTGGCCTGAACGGAACCCCCTGACGGGAAAAGCTGGGTTGAGGCGTGGGAAAGAAACGTCAGGTTTGGTGGGGTGTAGGCGGACCTTGTTGTGAGCTGAATGGCTGACCCTAGGGAATTGGGGGCGAAGCAGATTGATACATCAGCTGCAGCATGTGCTCCTTAGCGCGTCACTTTCGGTTTTAGCTTTCAGAGTTGAGCTTGCTACCCTAAGAATACGCATCGAGCTCTAGATAATCTCTTGCCATTAGTCGTCAGCGATTGGAGTACACTAGGGAACGTGTTTGAACCTTTAAAGACTGGCGTTGAAGTGGTAAGTGTTTTGCACTATGTTTTTCTAGACGATGGTGATCAAACGATCACGTATGTTCTTTTTCTAGTTCAGGTTGGGAACGGTGCACTAGTTTGACGCGAACAAGATCACCGTTTCATGGTTATTCAATACTATTCATCCCGCATGCTTCTTTGTCTCCTGGAAATTTCCCTCTCCAGCAACCTCATCTGTACGTCCAAGGTCCTAGTTCCTAGAGCCCTGAAACTACATCTCGCGGCGAACTTCTCGGGCCGTTCGCTCCACTCTCAAGCGTACAATGTCGGACACGGAAGAAGCGGAAAATGCTGCGCCTGAGGAGGTGCCGCAGGGAGAGGCGGCTGAAGCCGCCCCTGCCAAAGAGACATTAGGCGATGATGCGCGTGAAGGGGAAGAAGAAGTGGACGGAGGGGGTGAGGGAGGGGACGGAGGGGGTGAGGGAGGGGACGGAGGGGAAGGGGCTGAAGCAGCGAATGGAGACGCAGAAGGTGAAGAGAAGGCCAGTGAGGAGGGAAAGGCGGGTGAAGAAGAAGGGAAGGTAGAAGCGGAAGTTACCCCTGCTGAACCGGGTGAAGCAACTGAAGCAGGTGATGTGAGTGGTGCGGGTGAGGCAGGCGAAACAAGCGACTCTGGAGAGACAAGTGGCGAAGGTAAAGCAGCGGAAGGGACTGAAGCGGCTGACGCAACTGAAGAAGGAGAAACAAACGAAGAAGGGAACGCAAGTGAAGAGACTGCAGCGGTTGAAGCTGCTGAGGCAATTACGGAAGAGGCGGCGGAAGAGACGGCTGGAGAGGTGGAATCAGAGAGTGCAGCTGATGGCAACGCAGAAGCGGAAGCAAACGATGCTGCGCCGGCAGAAGACGAGCAGGAGAAGGGAGTTGACAATCAAGAAGGCGGCGAGGGGGAGGCCGAGGATGCGGGGGAGACGGGGGTGACTGAATCGGGAGGTTCTAACGCCGAAGAAGCACCTGCAGAGGATGCTGCTGCAGCAGAGGCTGCAAGTGCTGAAGCAAGTGGGGAGGCGAGTGGGGATACATTGAAGGAAGACGATGATGATGATGATGAGAAATCAGAGTCCGATGGTGAGCCTGCTGCTGCTGCTGGTGATGGTGGTGATGGTGATGGTGAAGGCGGGGAAGCGGAAGAAGGTACGGGTAGCGGAGACGAGGAAAGAGCAGCAGAGGTAGAGCGGGGAGAGGCAGAGGATGAGGCGGTGGAGGAGAAAAGAGAGGAAAGCGCTCTTGAGGGAGGAGACGAAGCAACGGCAGAAGAGAAGGAAGATGGCAAGGAGGAGCGGCAAGAAGGGGGAGAGGATGCGGCAGAGGGTGCAAGTGGAGAGGGAGGGGAGGGAGGAGAAGGGAAGGAGGGTGGTCCAGGAGAAGGGGAGGAGGCAAGTGAGCGGAGAGGAGGGGGAGAAGAAGGTGCTGAGGCCGACGCTGTAGGAGAAAGCGGCGAGGTTGACGGGGAGGGGGCAGCAGAGGAGGCGGGGGGGAATGGAGCGGGGGCTACGGAGGATAAGGATGATGACGTGGCATCAGTGTCGTCGGGAGAAGAGGATGGGGAGGATAACGCAGGTGGAAGAGAGGAGAGAATAGAGGGTGGGGATGGATGCCTAGAGGACGCAGTGAGGGGAGAGGAGGACAAGACGGAAGACGAGGAGAGGTCTGAGAAGGGGGGAGAGGAGGAAGAGAGGCGGGGTGAGACAGAGGGGGGAGGGGACGTGGCAGCGAAGGGAGAGGCGAAGGCGGAGGAAGGAACAGACGAGGAAGAAAGCACGCAGGAAGGAGACGGAAAAGAAGAGGAGGAATTAGTAAGGACGGAGGAAGCGGTTACTATTCACGTTGATGGGGAGAATGAGAAGGAAGGGGAGGTGGTTGGGGTGGCAGAAACGAGTGGTGAGGGAAAAGAGGGGGCAGTGTCAACCAACGGCGAGGTGGAAGAGGTTAAGGTGAAAGAGGGGGAGGTGGAAGTGGGGGAGGTGGAATCTGTTGCAGGGCAGAACCATGTGGGCGACAGAGGGGATAGTGATGAGAAGAGTGAGGATGGTAAGAGCAGTAGCGACAGCGAGAGTAGCAGCGAGAGTGGGAGTGACAATGGGAGTGACAATGGGAGTGACAATGGGAGTGACAAGGAGGAAGACAATGAGGCGAAGAAAGAGAAGAAGAAAAAGGATAAAAGAGAGAAGAAGGATAAAGAGGGTAAGAAGGATAAGAAGGATAAGAAGGATAAGAAAGACAAGGAGAAGAAGAAGAAGAAAAAGAACAAGGAAGAGGATGAGAAGGAGGAAGAGTCTAGGGTAGGAATGAAGACCGAAGCGGAGGTGCAGGCACTCCTGCAGGCACAGAAGGCAGCATTTGAGTCGACTCAGAAGGCACAGGAGGCAGAATGGGGCGCCCGCCTGGCTGAAGCGGAAGAGAAAGTCCAAAAGATGCGGCTGCTGCGACAAGCCCTGGAGCTGCGAGCGTCCAAAGCGGAGGAGCAGCTGGGGAAGTTGAGGGAGGAGCTGGAGGCGGAGGAGAAGAGGAGGCGGGCGGCGGAGGCGGCACGGGAGGAGGCGGAGGAGGGGCGGCGGGTGGCGGAAGAGGGGATGGAGGCGATGGTGGATGCCAAGAGGCAGACCGTGAAGAACCTGACCGAGTCGCTGCTCGCCTCTGAGGAGCAGCGGAAGAGGCTCGTTGCAGTTCTGCGGTCTGTGAACGGAGGTAAGACTTGGGTTGCTGGTTTGTGTGATGAGGACGAGGGGATGGGGAGTGATGGTGGGCGCCAAGAGGCCGACTGTGAAGAACCTGACTGAGAGTCTGCTGGCTTCGGAGGAGCAGCGGAAGAGGCTTGTGGCCATGCTGCGATCGGTGAACGGAAGTGAGTCATGGGGTGATGCGGTGTCTGATGTGGGCTGGTAAGGGGGACGGGATGGTGGCGATGGCTGATGCCAAGAGGCAGACGGTGAAGAACCTGACGGAAAGTGTGCTGGCTTCGGAGCAGCAGAGGAAGAGGCTGCTGGCCGTGCTGCTCTCGGTGAATGGTGTTGAGCCATGGGGGTTTGCTGTGCGGTGATGTGTGGTGCTGTATCGTGCTGTGGTTTGTCATTCTAGAAACGCACGTGACCTTGGAGGAGCATATGAAGAGGCTGGTGACCGTGCTGCGTTTGGTGGGTGGAGGTGCGATATGGGATATAGTGTGGTGCTGTGCTGTCCGGTGCAGTGCTGTGTGGTGATTTGAGATAGAAACGTGGTGATGTGCCGGTGGGTTTGGAGGAGCAGAGCAAGAGGCTGCTGGCCGAGCTGCGACCGGTAAATGGAGGTGATTGATGGAACGGGGTGTGACCTGCAGTGCTGTGCAGTGCTGGTTGGTGCAGCGTGGTGCTGTGCGGTTCTGTGTGGTGTGGGGTGCGGAGAAACTCGCTTGTGCTCGGACATGGGAACTCTTGCTGCGGGACACAAGGTAGATAGGGTTGAGGTTAGCTGTGATAGGTTTTTGAGAAGTCTCTAAAACCTATCTCAGGGTGGCTAGTGGGTGGTTGATCGCCGGCTGTCAACGAGCTGGCTGGCATCGTCACAAAGGACAAGCAACGAATACATCACACGTTGATACGATGATGACATGATGAATGCAACGATTACATGATGACTGCATGCATGGCACATCACAGCCACAGCACAGAGACAGCACATAGACAGCACAGCCACAGCACAGAGACAGCATCATAACTGTGGGAGACGTCATGATGCTGGCTAGAGTGGCAACGCAGTGAGCTTGTGAATTTTGGTCTTGCAGCATAAACTACCCTCCCACTCACCCCTCCCCCCACCTTGCGCAAACCAATTCAATAGCCGTGAGGCACCAAGGTTTGACGTTTGAGTCGGCTCAAACCTTCCCTTCTCCTCACCCATCCGCTCATCCGCCCATCCGCTCTTGTGCAATGTGCAGACCAAAGCCAATCGGTGTGGGGCACCATCATGTCGTGTGAGTTCCCAGCACACCCCTTCTGTCACCCTCTCCAGTACTCATTACACCACATGCGTGCCGTAGTAACGAGGTGACTTTTGAGTCGACTCTAAAGTCACCCAGCACACGCCCACTGTCACCCTCTCGAATGCTCATTGCTTGCCATTGTGCTGTGCATTCCCATTCTATTTAGTATGTTATATCTCACACCCTCCCAGCCCTCGTCTTTTCCATGATGTTTTGTGAACGCCCCCATTCCACTGCCGTCTCTCGACTCTTGTATCCTCTTCTCTAACACGAGTGCAATCTCACATTCTAAATCACCCTCTAGCACTCCCACTCCCTCACATTCCCTTTCTCTCAAGTGCGTGTATTCTCACTTCCCCTACGCTCAACCTCTCTTTCTCGCCTGCTCGCTTGCCAACACATTCGCATACAGTGCACTCACTGCTGACGTCACTAGGTGTTCCTTTCTTTTATTTGAAGTCATGGTTTCAATTTTACCGTTACAAACCCTCCTCCCCTGCACCTTTCGTGCACCCCTCAGTTTTTGACACCAACAAGGCTTGATCCCCCAACCCAACCCAAGTGAAGCTATCACCCCATGGCTCCTCGCCTCCATGGCTGCTCGCCTCCATGCCTCCTCACCTCCATGCCCTAGCGGCTGCCGAGTGCCTGTCAGCATGGTTCCTTACACGTGACGTGAGCGTCTGACTGCAAGCTAACTTCCCCCGAGATGATCAGGGCGGCTTATGGTTCTCGCTCCCTGGTGCTTCTCCAGGGGGGAGGGGGGGCTTTAGAAGACTCAGAGTTGGGTAATGAACGGCAGGGGAGCCCTTTAGCAAGGTCTGCTCCGCACAGCTCGCAGTTGTGACATGGGTGTTAGCACTAACCCCCCTACGCCATTGAACTGATCCCACAGGCACCGGTATTTTCACTACAATATTTATATCCTGATCGACTCGTAAGATGTAGAGTTGCTAACATAGGTATTGCTGTTCTTGTTGCTTTTACGTGCGTAAGGATTATACGTCTTTATCTCTCATTCCTTGGTGTGGAACTTCCCTACAAACATCAAGTGAAAAATGTGTATACCCTGCAGATGCAAGCATACTGTACAGCAAAAATGAATGTGGTCCCTAGGTGCACAGCATACTTAAGGTTTGCAATCTTTGGAATTGATTGAATAACAAGCTCAGGTGACGTTACCACTTCCATTGCCATACGCAAACATGGTACCAGCGTGCTACAAGACGAAGTGCCACCACCTGCCAAATGACTGCCTGCGTCTCACCACCGCCTTACAAGTGATGTCAGCAGCTGCAGCCACCAAGACAGAAAGGGGGAGAGGGGGAGAGGGTGGGGAGGAGATGAGACATGGACAGCCACACAACACAGGCAGAATTTTGTGCCTTGAGCCAGTCTAGTTTTTAGACATCTCAAAGTTTGTAGACATCTCAAAGCACCCTGTGCCTTGGGGCACGGACAAAAGTAATGCTTTTCCAGGCAGCTCCACAGGAATCATCCCGTGCAGTTCTGAGCCGACTCAGAAATCACCAGAAGTCATGCCTTCAATGCTTTTCCAGGCAACTCCACAGAATTAACGCCGTGCTGTACCCTGGAAGCCAGCAAGCCACACTCGTAAGTTAACCGTGCAGCCCATTAGAAGGATGTTCTGGTCTCTATTCGAGTCCATGCAGCACACCATACTTTATGCAGCTTTCACCATGCTTTATACAGCTAACACCATGCTTCATGCAGCTAACACCATGCTTTATGCAGCTAACACCATGCTTTATGCAGCTAACACCATGCTTCATGCAGCTAACACCATGCTTTATGCAGCTAACACCATGCTTTATGCAGCTAACACCATGCTTCATGCAGCTAACATCATGCTTTATGCAGCTAACACCAAGCTTCATCCAGCTAACACCATGCTTTATGCAGCTAACACCATGCTTCATGCAGCTAACACCATGCTTTATGCAGCTAACACCATGCTTCATGCAGCTTACACCATGCTTCGTGCAGATTACACCATGCTTTATGCAGTTAACACCATGCTTTATGCAGCTATCACCATGCTTCATGCAGCTAAGACCATGCTTCATGCAGCTATCACCATGCTTTATGCTGCATCCTGCTCTTGGGCAGGGCACTCGCTTATTCTGGAGTCAACTTAGCCAACATCACAATTCAACTCACACCCCAGTGCCTACCTCAAATTGCTCAAACACACTCCCCTTGCGGTCCACCTGAGACTCGTTGTTTCGCCTGAATCCGCGCTACCACTCACCTCGAACAGCTCAAACACGCTTCCCTTGCGGTCCAGCTGAGACTTCTCCCCCCCATCGCCAGGCAGAGCAGCAGCCAGGGCAGCCCGCCAGCCCAGCATGAAGACGGCCGTCATAACAATGGAAACGACTAAAAAGGGCAGCTGAGGGGGCTGGCCCTTTATCAGACTCCTGAATGCAACGCCTAGCTGGAGTTGGAAGAGAGAGCAGTGGAATGGGAGGGACAACGGGGAAGAACGGGGGGAGGGGGAGGAAGAGGGGGAGGGGGAGGAAAAGGGGGAGGGGGAGGATAAGGGGGAGGGGAGGAAAAGGGGGGGGGAGGAAAAGGGGGAGGGGGAGGAAAAGGGGGAGGGGGAGGAAAAGGGGGAGGGGGAGGAAAAGGGGGAGGGGGAGGAAAAGGGGAGGGGGAGGAAAAGGGGGAGGGGGAAGAACGGGGGGAGCGGGAGGAAAAGAAGAGAAACGAGAGAATTGGGAGGGGCGGAGAGACCAAAAGTAGTGTCTGTGAGGGAAGGCCCTGTGTCACCCTGCCGAGCTATCCGTGAGGCATCTGAAAAAAAACAATATCTGCGGGGTCTGGCTCTTTATCACCCTGCCGATCGCAGTGGTCCCACCCATTCCCCACCCACACCAAGCGCACCTCCTCGCACCCTGCCCTCCCACCCCTTATGAGTCAACTCATAAATTATCACCCTCCCAATCGCAGTGCTCCCATTTCCCACCCACAGCAAGCGCACCTCCTCATACCCTGCCCTCCCACCCCCATGCCACTCACCGGTACGCCCAGCGCCCAGGTCTTTTCTGCGGACCCAGCAGCTTCCCCTGACCCCCTCCCGCCATGCTCCCATCAATCCGCCCACCAAACCCCCTATTTCCTCCCACCCCACGGCACTCACTGGTACGCCCAGCACAAGCACTTAGCTGCGGGCCCAGCAGCTTCCCCTGGCAACACCATCCGTACCCACCCACCATGCTACCAAACTTCACCCTTTCCCCCTCAACCCACTCCTTCCTCCCATCACCACACCACTCACCGGTACGCCCAGCGCCCAGGTCTTCACCGCGGGGCCAGCAGCTTCGCCTGGTCTGCTCTCACCCCCTCTCACCCCATCCTCAACTTCCCCCCATCGCAACACTCACCGGTACGCCCAGTGCCCAGGTCTTCACCGCGGACCCAGCAGCCTCCCCTGGCGAAGCCACCCCTACCCACCATGCTACCAGAATTCACCCGTTGCCCCTCAACCCACTCCTTCCTCCCACCACCACACCACCCACCGGCACGCCCAGCGCCCAGGTCTTCACCGCGGACCCAGCAGCTTCGCCTGGAGACCCTGGCAGAGGCTTGCCGATGCTGTAGTCGTTGAAGATAATGGCCGAGATGAACCAGCCTGGCGGGTGGGCAGATGGGGTGGGGGATGGGAGGCAAAGTAGGAAGACAGAATGAGGAAAGTGGGCAGCGGTTGGCAGAGGCTTGCCGACGCTGTAGTCGTTGAAGAGAATAGCAGATATGAGCCAGCCTGGCGGATGGGTGGGTGGGGGGGGGTTGGGGGAGAGGGGGGGGGGGGGGAGGAGGGGACGAGGGGTGTGGATTGGGAAGGGGTGGATCAAACTGAATGGAAACTGGCTTGTTGGCTTGTTGGCGCTGTTGCCTCGCAGGGTGAGTGCAGGGATGACCCAGCCTGGGAAGGGGAACATGCTTTTGAGTCGACTCAAAAGGGGTGCACCGAAGAGCCATTCAGTTCAGGCTGGGCCTGGGAAGGCTGGGCCTGGGAAGGCTGGGCCTGGGAAGGCTGGGCCTGGGAAGGCTGGGCCTGGGAAGGCTGGGCCTGGGAAGGGGAAAATGAGAAAGAGTGCACCGAAGGAGGATCAGAGACAGCATGAGAAATCCGACGGCTAGGAGACACGGTGGATGGTGAAGAAAACAAAGATCGACGGCTGGGAAGGTGTGGTGGTGGAGAGTGCGGACAATTAGAATGGGAGGTGAGCGGGAGGGAAGGAGAGGGGGGAAAAGGGGGAGGGGAGGGGGGGGGGGGGGGAGCGGGCACTGGAGGAGGGCGCAGGAGGGGAATGCGCACATGCGGGAGCAAGGGGGGGATCGGGGGAAGATGGGGGAGAGAGAAAGAAGATGAAGCAAGGCAAGAGATGCACGAAGTTTAAAGAGCTCCCAGTCAATACAGCCGCGGACATGTGCGTGGCTCGTCCAATGTAGGTGAGCAGAATCAGCACAGCCTTGTCACAAAGGCATGTGCAAAAAACGGGGAATAGCTACCATACCTGCAAGGAAGGGCGACGCGGTCTTGATGAGCTCCCAGTCGATAGCAGCAGACACATGCGTGGCTCTGCCGATGTAGGCGAACAGAATCAGCACAGCGGCATCGCCGGCCGCTGTGAGAAGCGCTCGGCTGGTGGAGGGGGGAGCAGAGGGAAGGGGCAAACACAAGGGGGTTGCATGGAGCAGCCGACACACACGTGTGTGGCTCGACTCTACCGATGCAGGCGAACGGAATCAGCACAGTGGCGTCACCGCCCGTTGTGAGAAGCGCTCGGCTGGTGGAGCGGGGAGCGGAAGGGAGAGTGGAGAGAGCCCGAGACAACTGTGACAAACCGATCTAAACCAAGACCAACACATATAACTGTGCAAAATCGCGTGTATTCTGTTTATGTATCCTGGATAATAACTGTGCTTGGTAGATGATAACGCTTCCAATGAGAAGCATAGCACTGGAGCCTCGCAAGGAGAGCACAAGACAGCGGCGACTTTTGAGTCGACTCAAACGTCGCCCTGGAGCCTTGACAACTGGAGTCTAGAGCGCACCACAGCGGCTGGTAAGAGCGACTTGATGATTCAAGAGAGGCATAAAGCTGCCGAATAGTTTGCCGCTTTGGACGAATGTGAGCGATACTCTGTGAGTGCTCCATAGTCAACGACTCTGCGAAAATGGGCAGCGGACTGTGCGACGATGGAGAGTGGGTTGAGCGACATTGTGCGACTCACGTAAGCGTGGACGTGCTCTCTCCGCGGTCCACTTTAGCCACGCCCTCTACAGTCACACCGCGCTCCACCACAGACCGCCCAGGTGCCAGCAGGTCATCCGCAGCACTTTCCCCTTCCGCCTTCTTCACCCGCCGGATAATCTTCTTCTTCGGCGGAGCTTCCGCGGATCCCGCGGCGGCGGGCGCATTTTCAACCGCGGGCTCCGCGTCCCCGCTTGCGTCGGCGCGCACGCGGAAAGCGAAGCGCGGGGTTTTGACCAACGATCGGAGTGGGGAGAAAGACGAGAGGGAAGACGCACGCGGTGTGCATCTAGCCACTGCCAGAGCGGAAGATGCGGAAAGCGCCGCCATTTTCCGGTAATAGCGAGGCTCGGTAAAGGAAAATCTGAGGTGCGCCGTGAAGGCGTTTTCCAAAGAAGGAACGGGAGAGCTCGCACACGGATCTAGCTGACGGAACGGAAACGGAATGCTACGGGCAGGGAAGCAGATGCGCTGCGCTGCGCTGAGTTTTCTCAAAAAAGTATCAGAAAACGGAATGCTGATGGGAGATTCCCAAGAGAGTTGCGCGGCCTCAGGATTTGTGTTCAGTTACAGTTATGAGATTTTCCAGCATGTGCCACAGAATCGTGGGCTGGAGGGGAAAGGGCAGCGGATTGGAGGGGAAATGACCTGGAATGACCCAGCAACGTCAGCCCTCGCCCCGTGACGCAATCACCCACTTTGGGAACTTCCCGCCACCGACCAATATGACAACATTCTACTTCAAAACACTACCAAGGGCGCCGATTGTTACAGTTTGCACTATATGAACGAAAATTACAAGGCAACAAAGCAACCACATACATAAAAAACACCAAGCTCAGAGCAGATCAGCTACCCCATGCCGACACACATTAGAAACGGCACCCCATACCCTTTCTTTATTATCATTCTGCAACGAACCAGTGCGTACGTATTGAAGTGAACCACGTGTCTAGGGTGGCCAGGATCTGGATTCTGGAGTTGGTGGAACCAAGAGTTAGTCGCAGCAAAAGTCGCAGATTGTAAATACAACCACTTTTGTATGCACAGAAGATACAAGGCTACATAGCACACATGGCGTGAAGTGTGATCTTTGAAAATGATTGGATACATAGCTCACGTGCCACTGCCACTTCCCACCAAGTTCCTTAGATACCACCTCCCCATGGATATCAGTATGCTAAAACAAAAAAAGCGCCACCTAGGCCTTACCACCGCCTTACAAGTGATGTCAGTAACTGCAGCCACCAAGACAGAAACGGGGGGGAGGAGGGGGGAGGAGGGGGGAGTGGGAAGGTTTGGGGGGGATGTAGGAGATGAGACATGGACAGCCACATGACACAGACATTGTGCCTTGCGTCACTCTCAAAAATAATGATTCTCGAGGCAACTCCACAGAAGTCATACCCCACACGTGAGTCCATTACAAGAAACGGAAACAAAAAGCACGGTCTTTTTTCTAGTCAAGGCAACAGACACCATGCATCATACTGCATCCTGCTCCTGGAGTCTAGCTTGTTCTAGAGTCAACTCAAATAGCACCATACTTCATCTCTCCCCCCCCCCTGCTCACCTCGCATAGCTCAAACACAGCTGAGACTCCCCCCCTCATCGCCCTGACACCATGCATCCCCCCCCATGCACCACACCGCCGTGATTATTTGCAGAGCCTGAATCAACGCTACACTCACCAAAACACATCAAACACACTCACCATGCGGGCCAGCTGAGACTGCTCGATGTTTCCTTAGAAGAGAAACCCATCATCCACCACACACCACACCCACGAGGTGACTATTGAGTCGACTAAAAAAGCACCCCCCTTGCGGTCCAGCTGAGACTGCTCGATGTTCCCTTCAGAAGAGAAACCCATCATGCAGCACACACCACACCCTCGCTGCTCACACCTCAAGTAGGTAAGTTTTGAGACGTCTCAAAACAAACCTACTTAACCACGGAAACCCATCCTGCAGCACACACCACACCCCCGCTGCTCACCTCAAACAGCTCAAACACGTTTCCTTTGCGGTCCAGCTGAGAACCGCGGTCCACTTTAGCCACGCCCTCTACAGTCACACCGCGCTCCGCCACCGACCGTCCCGGCGCCAGCAGATCATCCGCAGCACTCTCCCCTTCCGGCTTCTTCACCCGCCGGATAATCTTCTTCTTCGGCGGAGCTTCCGCGGATCCCGCCGCGGCGGGCGCATTTTCAACCACGGGCTCCGCGTCCCCGCTTGCGTCGGCGCGCACGCGGAGAGTGAACCTCGGAGTTTTGCCCGCCGATCGCAGCGGAGAGAACGAAGCTTTGGGAGACGGACGCGATGTGAATCTAGCCGCTACCAGAGCGGAAGATGCGGGGAGGGTCGTCATCGTTCGATCGTAGCGAGGGTCCGGAAAGGAAGAGCTGAGGCTCACAATGACGGAACGGAGCGGAGCGGAACGGAACGGAGCGGAACGCCAACACGAGGGGTATAGAGAAGCGCGGTTCTGGTTTCGTAAAATGTATCAGCTGTCTTCCCTGACTCTCAAGCGGTGAGAGATTCTCAAAGAAAGCGGGACCAGAGACCTCGAAAATGGTTTGGAAATGGAGGGATGTGTTGTTCCAACTTGAGATTCTCCTTTCCAGCCAACATGCAATTTCCGAGGATTTGGGATTCCCAAAATTGGGAATGACGGAGGGGAAGGGGCAAGGGGCTGAACGGGGATTGGCGCAAAATGGGCCAGCCTCGTCACCCCTCACCCGTGCTGCGCTGGAAATCTTCGAGATTCTCCTCGCTCGTGACGAACCCACAGGATACAATCCAGGTTTCGATGAAAATTATGCCGCGACCTACGGTGAACACCGACCTCTAGAAGCCACGTTCAAAATTACCACTTCATATGCACAAAAGATACAACGCTACATACAAAATGACAAGACCAGCTATGTCAACCCCAGCAACCTGCCAACGTCCAAAACACTAGTCCCACTGCCGACACTACCTCTAGATTCTCCTCCCCATGAAGATCCTGCCCCCTCCCCACCCCACCCCACCCCACCCCATGTCCTCCTACCTCAAGTACCAGAGGCCAGCGACACTCTTGCCACACCCCCAACCACCCTCTAGCCATAACACTACTGTAGCTTAGCCACGCTCCGCCCTGCCAGCCTTCCTGCTGGCCTTGGCAATGGCCACCAGCTCGCGCACAGTGCGCTTGAAGCTGCCGTCATGCTTGAGCAGCAAGCGCATGTTCATCTCCTTGTCAGTGAAATCCTGCACACACCACCACACACACCACCACATACATCTCCGTCAATAACCAAAATCGGTCGACAAACACAAGCATGCCCTCCACCCTCGTCCACAAGAAAACCGTAACTTCAGGAAAGCAAAAACACTTACCATCTCCTCAAGCTCGTCCATCAGATCCTCAAACTCCGTCGTTGCCTTCACCAGCATGGTTACCACCTGGTCCATGTCGCCCCCATTCGCCTCCAGCAGCTCCCCATTCAGCCCTGGGTAGGGGAACCCCATCTCCACCAGCTGCTTCACCTCGCTGCTGTACATCCCCCCTCCTCCCATGAGGATGGACTCCTCCTGAGTGGGCTCCGCAGGTGCAGGAGCAGAGGGGGAAACAGAGGCCTCTACAGCAGGGGCAGGCACCTCGACACTGGCAGCAGGAGCAGCAGCAGCCTCGGGAGAAGCAGGTGCTGATGAGTTGAAGACGAGAGGGGGACTCTCCATCTCAATCTCCTCCTCGTTCTCAATGAAGCTGGCAGGCGACGGCATGGCTGCAGGTGCAGTGGCAGCAGCAGCAGCACCAGCCGGTGCATAAGCGAAAGCTGCCTCGGCAGGCACTTCCTGGGACACATTCACATAGTCATCCCCAGTCAGCAGATCCTCCATCATGGCAGCACCAGCACCAGCAGCATCAGCAGTAGCAGTGAGGGGCTGCTCCTGCATCATGACGCCAATGCTCTCAACCGAGGGATACATGGACTGGCTGGGCGCAGCAGGAGCAGGAGCAGGAGGAGGAGCAAGGGAGGCGATGGAGGGGTAGGAGACGTTGACCAGGGAGAAGCTGCCGACAGCAGTGTGCTCGGCCCTGGGGGACGACACAGATGATGACGCATCAGAGGAGGACGAAGCCAGGGCTGACAGAGGGGCACCTGTGGGTGCGGTCACAACAGCAGGGAGAGTCTCTGTGGTGGCAGTATCCGTGGTGGTAATGGAGGTGGTGTCCGTGGTGGTGTTGGTGGTGGTAATGTCAGTGGAGGAAGAGGTACTGGTGTTGGCACTGGTGGTACCCTCTGCAGGCAGCGAGGCGTGCACGTCAGTCCACTCCTGAACCATCTTGTCAGAGCCATTGTCGGAAGACGAACCAAAGTCCACTGCAGCAGCAACAGCAACAGCAGCAGGCTCAAGAGATACAGGTGCAACATCAATCACCACGTCTCCCGCTGCAGCCATGGCAGCTTCCACAGCAGACTCAGCAGCAGCAGTGGCCGGTGTCCCAATGCCATCCACCGCGTTGCGAATCGCAGTTATGATAGGATCCTCCCACTGCTCCTCCTCCTTCTCCTCCTCCACCGCCTCCTCCTTCACAATCTCTTCCTTCACCTCTTCCTCAACAGACTCTCTCTCCTCCTCAACATCCTTAGCAGGCTCTTCTTCCACCTCTTCCACCTCTCTCTGGCTTTCTCTCTTCTCCTGCTCCTGAGAAAGCGCATCCTCCTCCTTCTCCTCTGCTACTTCCACCACAGGTGCCACAGGTGAAGCACCACTCTCCTCCACAGCAACTACAGCCTCCTCCTGGGCCACAGCAGCTGCTGATCCTTCTGCTGGCGAAGCAGCAGGTGCGTCGGCACTGGGGCTTGCCTTCACACAGACAGCTTCCGGCAGGGGAACAGAATCAGCTGCAGCCGTAGCCGCAGCAGGCCCAGATGCAGCAGCAGAAGCAGCGGGCTCTGGTGCAGCAGCAGCCTCAGGAGGGGCAGATGCAGCAGCAGCAGCAGGAATAGCGGAAAGGAGAGGAACCGCCTCGCCCTTCTTCGCCTCCTCCACAACCTGCACATGGCACGAGGGGATTGACGGGCAGGAGAAACACACACACACAAAAAGATAGGGAGGTGAATAAATGTTCTCAAGCGGAAACTGAACACGCATAGGTCTGGAAATGGCGGTCTATGGTGGTCTGCGCTGCGCCCAGGGAGGAAATGCATACGCCTGAAGAAGAGCCGATCTGGAGGCAAGGAATGCTGACTGGAATCAAAAGATTGCTGACGTGTTTGGAAGTCATGCTGACCTGGATGAGCGCCCAGAAGCGGTGGCCGAACTTGGGCCCGCCCGGAGCCAGCAGGCGCCAGTGCGACATGTAGCGACCGGGACGGGAGGGAGCCGCCATGTCCACCGCCACGTCCACCTCCTGCTCGGGATACACCCCTCCACGAGGCAGCTGCAGACAGGGGGAATACCAAGAAACAGGTGAAGACAAGAGAGAAGGGCCGGAATTCGACACATGTGGCAACCAGGACGAGCAGTAGTGAGCACAGAGAAGAGGAAACAGAATGAGAAGAAGGGGAATCCGATCCCCTTGTTCCAGTTAACAAGATGTAAGGGAGGGAGCGAATGGAAACAAATGGATGGATGGCCAAAGCACATGCAAGCTCACCTCCAGAGGAACGGTGCTGGTTTCAGAAAGGAGATCGCCGCCCGCATGAATGACCTGCAGGTCGCAGGGCCACGGCACGCTGCCGCTGTTGCGCAGGCGCCAGATCTTGGTGAACCTGGTGAGCGGCGCCATCTCTGTGCCGTCGTGCACGCTCACATCCCTCACAAACCGCGCGTCCAGCAGCCGCCCGTGCGCCCTGCCGTAGTGCAGCTGCCCCACGGATCCACCTGTGCTGTTGCTGTTAAAGGCAGGGTTGGGTTTGTTGAAGGCAGGGCCGGGGGCCCAGGCATGCGGCATGGAGTGGTGGGAGAAGGGGCAGTGCGGGCGCGGGGTGAAGAAGGGCCGACCTGCAGGCTGCACAGGGAGACGGGACGGGAAAAGGGTCTAAGGATTAGATAGGCATGTAATTTCGTAGCGAAGAGGCTTAGAAACGCAACGAGTAGGGGGGACCAGGGAGAAGGGTAGGGGGAAGGGGAAAGAGGGTGGGGAAAGAGGAAAGGGTAGAGAGCTCGCGATGCCAGGGGCATGCTGGGCACGTGATGCTGGAACGCAGCAGAGGCCATGCAGCAGAGGCCATGCAGCAGAGGCCATGCAGCAGAGGCCATGCAGCAGAGGCCATGCCAGCCATGCCAGCCATGCATGCCAGCCAAGCATGCCAGCCATGCCAGCCAAGCCAGCAGCATTAACTGGCATCTGCTGCAGGCGCGAGGGGCGGAAGAGCAAGGGGGCTTACCATGCCAGGAGCATGCTGGGGCGGGTGGTGCTGGAACGGAGCAGATGCCATGCCAGGCACGAGAGGAGAGGCCATGCCAGCCATGCCAGCCATGCCAGCGGCGTGGACTGCCATCTGCTGCAGGCGCGAGGGGCGGAAGAGTGGCCTGTCGATGCACTCGTAGTGCTCGGAGACCACGCCCGGCTTGCTGAAACACGCCTCGCACAGGTCGAAATCGTCCTTCCTGCACACGGGCCACAGACACACACAGGAGCAATGTTTAGAGAAAGCTCACTTAGCAAGGAAAAAAAAAAAAAAAAATGGTGCACAAGACAGTATCAGTAGAGCCAGAAACTGCCAGCAAGTGAACACTTGATAAAAGTGCAAGCATCAACGCGGAGTGCTTACACGAGAGAGCGGTAGCGCTTGCCCTTGATGGGGCGGCCATCGCACCCATCACAGATGATGCCGTAGTGCACCGCCGTCCCGCCTGCTCCCGCTACCTGAGAGGCCGACGGAGAGGCTGGTGCAACAGACGCAGCGCCTGACGCAGCGGCAGCAGCAGGAGAGGAAGTGGCTGTGGGATGTACCAACCAGGGAGAGCTATTGATGCACTCGTAGTGCTCCGGCACCACGCCCTGCTTGCTGAAGCACCCCTCGCACAGGTCGAAGTCATGTTTGCTGCACATGCCCCACACACACAACAGCAATGTTAGAAAAAAACCTCGAAAGGGGAAAAAAAAACATGTACCAAAAAAAGGAAGAAAAAGAGACGGAAAGGTGACAGCAGGTGAGGTGCATAAAGAGGGCTCTATAACCAAGGAGCGCTTACACAAGGGAGCGGTAGCGCTTGCCCTTAAGCGGGCGCATGTTGCAGCCATCACAGGTGATGCCCAAGTGCACCGCCTTGCCACCCGCACTCGCTCCCTGAGAGGCACCACCGAGCGGGGAATCAGACACACACGCCGATGCAGCAGCAGAAGCGGCAGCAGGAGCAGCAGCAGCAGCAGAAGAAGAAGTGGTTGCATCCTTCAGCTTGGAATCCTCGTCCGCTGGAGGCACCACAGACTTGAGCCCATCGTCCTTGCCTCCGGCTGACACCCCCATGGGAGCGTTGGGGCCGAGCGCATCCGCTGCAGCAGCGATAGCTGCAGCCACCGCAGATGTCGCAGCGGCAACATCCGCAGAAACAGCAGCAGCAACGTCAGCATCAGCCACAGAGGAAGCAGCAGCAGCAGCAGCGGAGGCAGAGGCAGACGAGGAGGCAGCCCCGCTCGGACCACCGCAGCCGTTGAACCTCCCATGGTGGGGATGCCTCCCATGGTGGTGGTGGTGCTCCAGAATCGGCTCAAACACCACGTCAAGCCCGCTCCTGCGCGCCGTCTCCAGCACCTGGGCGATCTTCACAGGAGCCTCCTTCAGAATCGGGCCGTACTGCGACAGCATGCGCTCCAGCTGCCCGCCCGACGCCAGCACCTTCAAGATCTGATTCTCCACTGCTGTGGCGAACTCCCGGACCTTCGCCTCCAGTGCCTCCTCGGGATCCTCGGGAACAGCCGGCTTGGCAGCCTCGGGGGGAGCAGGCTTGGGATCCTCGGGGGGAGATGGCTTGCTGGCCTGTGCAGAGGTGGAAGCAGCAGCAGGAGGAGGCTCAGGGGTTGAGACCGGAGAAGCATCAGGGGCAGCCGGAACGGGTTCGTCAGGAGCAGGTGCAGAAGCGGTAGTAGATGCGGAAGCAGGCGTAGGAGCGGGAGTGGGAGCAGAGGCCGGTGCAGGAAGAGGTTCCTCAGTCAAAAATGAGACAGCAGGAGCGGAAGCAGGAGCGGAAGCAGGAGCGGAAGCAGGAGCGGCAGCAGGAGCGGCAGCAGGAACAGGAACGGAATCAGCAGCAGCGTCAGCGTCCGAATCCGAGACACGAGCAGGAGTGGAGGCGGTGCTAGCAGGAGCAAGAGGAGGAGCATCTCCCCCGAACGACGACGACGAGTAGATAGAGCCGTCCAGGCTACTGACATCAACGTAATCGTCAATTCCAGAATTTCCAGCATTCCCCGCAGCGTTTCCATCAGTGGAGGACTCGAAAGCGACGTCCAGGCGAAGCGGATTCAGCTCCTGGTAGACAAACGCGTCGTGGAGGTCTTCGTCGGTAGAAATCGTGATGACGTCACCGTCCGAGTCGGTGTAGGTGACGGCGATCGGCTTGTCGGCGGGGATCTTGAAGAGCTTGCGAATCTGACGGTCCACGTTGTCGAACGTCGGAGGCGAGCGGCGGGAGGAGATGCGACGAAGAACGGCGCCGCACTTGACCTGGAAGGAGACATGACGAACGGCGAGAGGTGAAGCGAAGAGCGAGATTAGAGAGAGTTAGAAGTGAAACGCGTTGAAAGAAAACGCCAAACGTACAGGAATCCGAGCATGCAAAGAACAGTACCGAGGAATTCTATAGCGACAACGACGACGTAAGGAGAGAGTTAGCCGACGACAGAGGAAAAACTAAATTCACGGCGGAAGTACTGGCAACGCCAGAGTTTCTCCTCACCTTGAGCACGTAAAGCGTATCCATGGCGAACCGGTTAGCTCAACAACAAAGAAGGCTCCACTGCAACAGAGTCCTTAATCTCGGAAACCAAACGAAAGCCACACCGCGTTCCCGTTAGCCGCGGTGGCAACTCCTCCTTTCACCAACACCCGAGTTCAAGAAACAACAGAAAGAAACTCAACAGCACCTGGCACAAAACTGGACCTCTCTACTACAATTCCCCTGCCTTGCTTCTTCTCCCTTGCTTGCTCTCAGTGCTCTAGTCAAAAGCAAGGCTCAACTCTCCGCTCAACTCGACTCGACTCAGCTCAGCTCAACGCAACACTCAATCCAATTCCAAGGCGGGGAAGGGATGGATGGAATGCTTGCTTCCGTCACTGACAGGCTTCAGCCTCGAGAAATGGAGGGCGACGATTGGTTCTTTATAGGGCTTGATGGCTCGGCAACGGCTGCGATTTGCTCCGTGTGTCAACTGCGTGGGATGGCGTCTCTCACACGTCATTCTAGCGGAGGTGCGGAGGGGGGGGCGCTCTCCCGAGCCTGCGCAACCTTTCATGCGGGCGTGTGCGTGTGCGGCTGGGGCAGTCACGTCTAGCAGCATCCAACCTGCGGAGCTTTGGCGAAATAGCCTATCGAGTTCCACGAAGGCCGATAAAACTTCTGGGTCTTTCGCGAATTGCTACGACAAGCAATGCATATGGGACGTTTGTTACATAAACAGAACGCATGCAACTTCCACTAACATGCCCGCAGCACTTCCAAATTCAAATCTCTAAAGAAGTTTCAGTTGACGCCAACCAAACATGGAGCAACTGACCACGAGCTAACACAGTTTATTGCCAACGAGAGACCTTTATTCTCACTGCCTTGGAGTGCGTTTCTACAGGCGCGCCTCTTATCAAACATGCACAGTATTGTACACAGCATTCCGTACGCGATGTGGGTTTTTGCAGTTCGAAATGGTGGAACCCAAGGCTGACCAGGGTTCGCTTGATTAGGGGTTCTTCTAGGAACACGTTCTCAGTAAAATTCTACATGCAACATCTCCGAAAGTCATTGTCATACCCTACAACCCACCAGTTCTCCCCCTTGGCCCCCGACCACCACTTCGACCAAACCCTACACCACCTCTACCTCTACCCCTGCCTCTGCCACCAACACCACCACCATTATCTCGCACTCTTCCACCCCCTGTAGTTACTCCCTCTCCCCCACTTCCCCCTCTCCCTCCCCCCCCTGTACTTGCCCCCCTCCCCCCAATTCCTCCTCTCCTCCATCCTGTCCCTCTTCCCCAACTTCCGCCCCTTCCGAACCTGCCACCAAACCTGCCACCCGAGCCAGGACCCTGAGGCCCGGGCAGCACGGGACCCATGCGAGGCCCCGCTGTAGCTGAGGGGCCAGCAGAGGCACCAGCGGGGAGTGCTGATTGGCTGGGCTGAGGAGGAAGGAAGTAGTTTTCGAAGGAGAGGAGGGAGGCGATTGTGTAGAGCGTCATTGCTTGGAGGGGGGGGAGTGGCTGGGAGGGATTGTGAACCTGTGTGGGGCGGGCAAGGGGGAGGAAGAGAGTGACAGGGTGCAGGAGGAAGTGAGATGGAGAGGGCTCCACTGGAAGGGAAAGCAGAGGGGAAGGGGAGGTTAAAACATGCCACTAGGGCACAGTTGAGGGGGGTAGCAGAACAAGCCACAAAAGAGAGTGAGGGTCAGCAGAGAGTGAGAGAAGAACAAGCAGCAGCATGGAAACAGTAATCTCCTAACGCTATATAAGCCAACACCCACCTCGATGGCAGATGAAGCAGCTAGCCTCTCCCTTGACAGAACAGCTGAGCCGCAAGCATGGCCATTGGATGAGGAGAGCTAAGACACACGATGAGGAGCAAACACAAGTCATCACAAGCAGCCTCAAAGAGACTCACCTTGATGACAAAGGAGGCAGCCAGCCTCTCCTTCAGGCGGAACAGCTGGGCCGCCAGCATGGCCATCTTATGGAAGCAGAGCCAAGCCACACGATGAGAAGCAAACACGAGTCACCATACGCTGCCTCGGAAGGAGTTTCAAAGACCCACCTTGATGGCAAATGAAGCAGCCAGCCTCTCCCTCAGGCAGAACAGCTGGGCCGCCAGCATGGCCGTGGCGCGGAATCTCAGCCATCGATCGATCACGACCACAATCTCACGGTTGGGATCGCTCATCAGCTCCTCCTGCAGTCTCCGCCGCTTCTCCCTCGCGCTGTTGGGATCCGGCCTCACCACCGGCCCCTCGTCCTCCCCCTCCCCCTCCCCTTCCTCCTCCTCTGCCCCAGAGATGTACTCTCCTTCCTCCTCTTCCTCCCCACCCTCCTCCTGCTCCTTCTTCTCGCCCTCCTCCTCCACCTTCCCTTGCTCCACTCCCCCAACCACCCCTTCTGCCTCTTCCCTCCCGATCCCCATGCCCCCCTCGATTTGCTGCCCCTTCTGCCGTCTCTTCCTCGCCCGCCGCCCCTCTCCCGCACCATCCTCGCCTGCTTCTACCTTCCCCCTCTCCCCACCGTCTCCCTCTCCTTCTTTCAGAGGCTTCAAGGGAGCGACAACCATCTCAGAGGCAATCAGGATGAGGGACAGCGGCCGGACGACTGTAGACGAACGGATCGTCTGATTGCCCTCTCCCCTCACGATCTCATCAAACACAATCAACGGCTGTGATGACGCCTCACTTCTCCCAGTGCCAGCCACTTCCGAACCTACCTCCAAGCCTCGGTGCAAGGCTCGGAAGTTGACCGAGTGGGGGTGGATCCGAACCTTCTCGCCTCGGGCCGTCATTACCACTGCCTGCTGCCTCCCCATGGCTTGCTTCGGTAAGAGACTGGCTACAAACGGGTACAAACCCGCTGCTAGAACTGCCCTCACCACCCCCTGGTTCTTCCCATTTGCATTACACTCACAATCCAAATCCGTGTTAAAATCCGCCCCTCCTCCTCCTCCTACTCCTCCTCCTCCTCCTCCTCCTCCTCCTCCTCCTCCTCCTCCTCCTCCTCCTCCTCTGCCTCCTCTTCTGCCTCCTCCCCTCCATCCCCCTCCTCCCCCCCTCCCTCCTCTCCCCCCACCCCCCCTCCCCAAAAACCCCTTCCTCAGCAACTCTCCCCTGAGCTGCTTCCTCAGTCCCGAGATCATCACCATACCTCCATGCGACAGGAAAAACCGCCGACAAAACGCCTCGGCCGCCCTCCCTCCTCCCGTCGCCTTCGCCTCAGCCCACCCATCAAACGCAGCAACCAGAGCCAGATGATCCCCATACCCACCCAGACGCTTCCCCAGCTCGTGCCTCGCTCCGAGCGCCTTATGCTTCTGGTCTAAGCCCACTGGCATCTGAAACGGGTCCCGGTAGGTGCTGGCAGCAGCGACGGTTAACGCCGGGCCGAGGCAGTCAAGGAGGATTGAGTGGAGGAGCATTTTAGAGGTGACCGGGTGGAGGGGGAGGGCGCCAAGGTGTGCGCCAAGGGGGGTGAGGGATTGCAGCTCGTCCAGGGCGCCGATGTCTTGCAGCAGGGCGATGGCGTTGGTGATGGCGGCTGGTACTGGGGGCTCGAGGGCTTTTGAGAGGAACGAGGGGATGTCTAGGGACGGGTCCAGAATCTTGATCTGCGGTGGCAGGGAGGGAGGGGGAACGGGGGGGAGAAGTGAGGAAATCAGTAATAAAGAAGCAACGTGCCGAGGGAGCGCCTCTGGACGAGCCATGTGGATGCGTGCGTAGGTGTGCGCCGAGGGGGGTGAGCGCTTGAAGCTCGTCCAGGGCGCTGATGTCTTGCAGGAGGGCGATGGCGTCGGTGATGGCCGCTGGTGCTGGCGGTTCCAGAGCTTTCGAGAGGAAGGAGGGGGTGTCGAGGGAAGGAGGGGGTGTCGAGGGAAGGAGGGGGTGTCGAGGGAAGGAGGGGATGTCCAGGGAAGGGTCCAGGATCTTGATCTGAAGGGTGTTGAAGGAAGGTCGAGGGGGGGAGAGGGGACAGCGGGGAGAGAAAATGAGGGCCAGCTTGGAGTCAAGCTTTGAGGCGCTTCAACAGGGGGCACAGGGGAGAGAAAATGGGGGGCAGTTTGGAGACACTGGGCGCTGAGGTGTGCGCTGAGGAGGGTGAGCGCCTAGGGGGGTGAGCGCCTAGGAGGGTGAGCGCCTAGGGGGGCGAGCGCCTAGGAGGGTGAGCGCCTAGGGGGGTGAGCGCCTAGGGGGGTGAGCGCCTAGGGGGGTGAGCGCCTAGGAGGGTGAGCGCCTAGGGGGGCGAGCGCCTAGGAGGGTGAGCGCCTAGGGGGGTGAGCGCCTAGGGGGGTGAGCGCCTAGGTGTGAGCCGACGGGTCCAAGAACTTCTGGGGGGGGGGGAGAATGGGGGAAGAGGGCATGGGAGCGGTAAGAGGGGAGACAAGACGAGTGCCGGAGGGAGCGTGGTTAGGAGGGAGGAGGAAGAGGGGAGACGAGAGGGAGGAGTGAGGGCGGATGAGATGTTAGGAGGGGTACAGGATGTCAATCTGAAGGGGGGGAACAGGGGGGTCGAAGGTGGTGGGCGGAAGGGGTGGAGGGGAAGCTGCGAAATGAGGGTGGAGGTTGAGGAATGGAGGGAGGGAAGAAATGGGGAAGAGGAGGGATGGAATGGAGGGGAAGGGAAGTGAACGACGGTATAGTAAATGCAGCACAAGCCAGCAAATACAGCGACCAGACGCACAGGTACCACATCGAACCCATGAGCACCGCACTGTACCTGCAAGCAGAGCTCCTCTAGGGGCGTCCGTTTGATCTCTGGCGCCTGCAGTTCAGCAGGGAATCCGCCTGTGTGCGCAAGAACAGGTGGAAGCACACTCCACTCCATACACCACTTTGAAACCTACAAACACAGCACTGAACCCACTAGCACCGCACTGTACCTGCAAGCAGAGCTCTTCAAGGGGCGTCCTCTTGATCTCTGGCGCCTGGAATTCAGGCAGGGAGTCAGCCCGCGTGCGCGAGAACAGGTGGAAGCACACCCCGGGCCTGCACCTGCCTGCTCTGCCCTGGCGCTGGCGCGCACTGGCCTTGGACACCCAGCACACCTGAACATAGGGAGTTGCAAAACCCCAAGGGAATGAAAGGGAGGGGTGGAAGAGGTTGAGCATCGGCCTTGGGAGGAGGGGATTGAACACTGTGGGCCTGCACCTGCCTGCTCTGCCCTGCTTCTGGCGAGCACTGGCCTTGGACACCCAGCACACCTGAGGTAGGAAGGATTCGGGGGGGGGGGAACATGGGGGGGTTTGCAAGGGAACGAAAGGATTTTTGAGTCGACTCAAAATCAACTACGGATTTGGGGGGGAGAACATGGGGGGGTTTGCAAGGGAACGAAAGGGAGGGGAGGAAGAGGCTGAGAATCGAGATTGGGAGGAGGGGATGGAACGCCCCCGGTCTGCAACTGCTTGCTCTGCCCTGCGGCTGGCGAGCACTGGCCTTTGACACCCAGCACACCTGAGGTAGGGGGGAGGACAGGAGGGGGGAGAGAATGTTTCTGGAAGAGAATGTTTCTGTGTCACCTACAAGGAGCCGACACCGCCCTGCCCTGCCCCGCCCCGCCCCGCCCTGCCCTGCCCCACCCTGCCCTGCCTCCTCCCGCCCCACGCCGCCCCGCCCTGCCCTGCCCTGGCGCTGGCAAGCGCTGGGCTTGGACACCCAGCAGACCTGGGAAAGGGGTAGACGAACCGGGTTGTGTGGGGTGAAAAGGGTGGTAGGTGCAGGGGATTGGTTGAGTGAGAGACAGTACGGTGACGCTATAACACAGTCCCACAGTGTACACCCCACCCACCTGCAGCGTTGCCACATTGGTGTAGGGATCATAGCTCTTCTCCTTCAGCCGCCCCGAGTCCACGACAAACACAATGTCGTCAATGGTCAGAGCCGTCTCGGCAATATTCGTGGTGAGCACAATCTTCCTCACGCCCCTGGGTGGCCGCTCAAACACCTTCCTCTGATCCATCATGGGGATCTTGGAGTGCAGCGGCAGGATGAGGAAGCGGGACGCGTCCCCAAACACAGAGGAGCCCAAAAGGCGGTCTCTGAGACGTGAGATCTCCTCCCACCCGGGGAGGAACACGAGGATTGCGCAGTCTGGCCCGTTCAGACTCGCTCCCCCATCCCCCCCTGCTGATCCCCCCCCTGCTCCTCCTCCTGAAGTGTCTTTTCCTCCCTTTTCTCTCCCCCCCCGTGCTGCCCCACTGCCTTCTCTGCCCTCCCTGCTGCCAGTAGGCGGAATGAGAGATAAGAGTTCATCTCCCTCTTCCTCTTGCTCTTGCTCTGCTATTGCTTCAGCCTGCCTCCACCTCTGCTGGGTCTGTAAGGAGGAGGAGGAGGACGAGAAGACAGTGGTGCTCTTGAGTGCTGCGGGTCGCTCCGCGCTGCTGACGCAGATCCTAGTCAGCAGGAGGTGGATGAGGGACAGATCCACCTCATCGTGGTCCACAGAGGCTTGGTACGACTTGAGTGCTGCTTGCTCCTGCGCTGCTACCCTCGCTGCAGCTGCTTTCACAGACGCAGAAGCAGGAGATGAAGCATCCCTACCAGCAGCAGCAGCGGCAGCAGCACCAGGTGTCGCAAATTCTTTCTCCCTCCCTCCCTGCGCCTCCTCCTCCCCCTCTTCCTGCATGTCACCACCCTGCACCTCTCCCTCCTCCTCCCCCTGCGCTCCCAATGCCTCCAGATGTCGCTCCAGCACACTGCACACGGCATCATGCCCATACATGCGCGCCCAGTCCATCGCCGTGCTTCCATCATCTGATGTCAGCAGAACATCAGCGCCCATGGAGAGGAAAATCTCCACCTCTTCCACCCGGCCCTTGCCTGTTGGGGGGGAGCGGGGAGCAGAGGGAGGGAAGGGGGTGGATGGGGGGTCATGTTGGGACGCCTCAAAACACATGAGCGCCCGCAGAGAGGAGAACCTTCATGGTCCATGTCCTTCATGGTCCATGTCCTTCATGGTCCATGTCCTTCATGGTCCATGTCCTCCATGGTCCATGTCCGTCATTCTCCTCTTCCCTGCACTCAATGCATACCCAACTAAAAGCACACCAAGCTTAGCAAACTCACCTGCAGCAACCATCAGCGGAGAGGCCCCTGCCTCCAAGTGCAGTGTGAGTGCACACTCAGCTAAGCGCACACTCAGCTAAGCGCACCCTCAGCTAAGCGCACACTCAGCTTAGCGCACACTCAGCTAAGCACACCGTAACTCTCTCACCTGCAGCAACCATCAACGGAGTGGCCCCTGTCTCCGAGTGCGCATAGTCACAGATGTTTATAGTCACACCACGCCTCCTAGCCCTCCCCTTCCTCCTGCCTCCTCCTCTCCTCCCTACCGCACTCCCCACAGCAGCAGCAGTGGTTCCTTGCAGCCTAGCCTCTTCATGGGCAGCCACTACTAGCTCCATCAGGTCATCAAAGTCATCCTCTATCCACGCCCGGGTGATCGCCTCATCCATCGCTGTTGCGTCTTCTGCTGACAGGTTCACCACCTCCCCCTCCTCCAACTCCTCCCCCTCCTCCTCCTCCTCCTCCCCCTCTTCCTCTTGCTCCCCTTCCTCCACTTCCTCCCCGTTCTCTTCCTCCCCCACTTCCTCCCCTTCCTCCAGCTCCTCCCCTTCCTCCATCTCCCCTCCCTCTCCCTCATTTCTTTCCACACCCGCATCTGCTTTCTCAGCTACTTCTTCAACATCCATGGCCTTATGATGCGTCCTAGTGTTATGGTGAGCTCTTACGTCAGCAGCCACGTCAGCAAAGGCGTTGCCGTAGTTCGTGATGCGAAGAACGTCCTCGAGGTACAGTGATCGCACCTGCAAGCAACGAGCGAACAATAAATCATGATATAAGTCCAGTGCATGCAGTGCTCTCATACACCACCATATGAGGTAAGTTGATATTTTATAATTCTCAAAAATCACCTACAACACGGAGAATTCTCAAGAATCAACTTGCATGCAATGCTCTCATACACCATCATACACCATTGTACCATCTTCAACATCGACACCGCCATTGTAAGACAACTGGTAAGGAAAAAGCAAGCAATTGAGCAAGGGCTTTAAGTCCAAAACCTCCCCACCTTACTATTTCATCTACAACTGAAATAAAAATTCCAACTGACCGGATACGTGAATCCAGGGACGTTGATGACGGGGCAGCCCCCGAAATAGTTCGCAAAAAGCCCCGCATTCAGGGTTGCGCTCATGAGCACCTGAGGGAGCATCATATAGTGACGCAGAATACATGCCATAACCATTCGAGCAAGTACAATTGTGTACAGTACATCTCTCTGGTTTTTGTCAACGGTTCGGCAGACGAGAAGCACAGCGACCCAGCAGCAGCAGCAGCAGCAGATTCATGCGTCACGGGGAAAAGGCGAGGATAAGGGAGGTGAGGCGAGAGGACACACCAGCTTAAGGTTGGGTCGCAAACGCAGGATGTCCCTCAGAATGATGAGCATGAAGTCAGCAAACCGATCGCGCTCATGCACCTCGTCCTGTTGACATGACAGGAGAGGGAAAAGGGGGTCAGCATCAAGTGAGTGGCATGTGAGGGCAGGATGGGGGATGACGAAGCAGTGCGTTCGCAGAAGGAGGGGTTTTGGAGAATGACGAGCATGGATTCTGCTAACTGATCGCGCTTCTGCACCGCCCTGTGGGGCAGAGAGAAGCTATGTGAATATAAGTTAGCTTGGAGAAGTCTCAAAAGGTCCGTGAGAAGGAAGAGAATGGAGGTATGGAATCAAGTAATGGTGTGATGATGCCATGTTGTTGACATGTCATGTTGTGAGAAGCACTCACCACAATGATGCCATGATGCCATGATGCCATGATGCCATGGTGCCATGATGCCATGATGCCATGATGCCATGATGCCATGATGCCATGATGCCATGATGCCATGTTCCCATGCCATGGCACTCACCACAATCATGTGAGTGGCATCCAGCTTAGCAATCACATCGATATAGGAAGCACCTCAAATATAACTTCCCACACGCCCACCACCCACCCACTCACCACCCAGTCACCGCCCACTCACCACCCACCCTCCCACCCACACACCCACTCACTCACCACAATGATGTGAGTGGCGTCCAGCTTAGCAACCACGTCCGCATCTAGCTCCCTTCTCACTCCCCCACTCTCCTCATCCCCTCCTCCCTCCCCCTCCCCCTCCCCACCCACGTCTGCTGCCAACCCCCTCACAGCAGCGGCAATAGCGGCTCTAACCCCAGGCTTGACCGTACTTCCTTCTCCTCCTCCCCCTCCTCCGCCACTTCCCACTCCTCCTCCCCCACCCCCTGCTGAGCCCTGCACTCCCGCACCCCCTGTGCTGTGCAGGTGAGCCCCCAGCCCCACAAGGCGCCTGAGCAGCACCCCGTTGGTGCAGAGCCAGAGGGCGGTAGAGGGGCCGCCCTTGGACTCCAGGCGAATCTGGTACCCAACGGTTTGGCCGATAGTCTCCCCCCTCTCCGCTGCTATCCGCTCAGCCACTGCATAGAGGAACGAAGGGAGACGGTGGAGGGGGATAGGGGGGAAGGGGGGGGGAGGGAAGAGGAGCTGAGGAAGAGGAAGGAGGAGCATGCACCCCGTTGGTGCAGAGCCAGCGGGATGTGGAGGGCCCGCCCTTGGACTCCTAGCGGATCTGCTTGGATTTTTATGATGGTGTACGATTGATGTTGTGTTGTGCTGTTGCTTCGGGTATTCCTGGCTGAGCTTCTGCTTCTTGACAGCCTCACTACAAGGCATCACAGGCGTCAGGAAGCAGACGCACAATTAGGAACACTAGAGCAGTACAACACAAAATCAATCGCACACCATCCTAAAGACCCATCAGCACAACCAGCTGCACCAGACAGCCTCACTACAAGGCATCACAGGCGTCAGGAAGCAGACGCTCGGCGGGGATCTCTAGAGGCAGCAGTCCATCGCAAACCAATATTGCCCAAACACCCAAGCAGCACTACTGCACTTCACCTACCAGAAGTAGCGGAGATTCTTCTCGGTTCGGTTCGGAGCACGTGCCACCTCGTGATTCACGCCCACTCATGGTCCAAAATATACAATGCCTCCGTTATTAGGCCAAAATTTACCATGCAGTTGCAGTTACCCACCACAGGTGGCCGAGATTCATCTCAGCTCGGTGCAGAGCGTGCAACACCTCCTGGCTTGCGCCCACTCGTGGTTCCGAAACAACTGTGGCTCCTAGGTGGTATTGCCTCACCCAATCTCCCTCTCGCCACTAGCAGCACACACTTGGTTCGACTCAAGTCATTGTTCACAGCATACTTGTGGAGGATTTACCAGAGGTGGCGGAGATCCTCCTGCGCTGGGTGCAGAGCATGCAGCACCGCCTTCCCAGTCCACAAAGAACTGAGGCCCCTGGGTGGTCTTGCCACACCCTTCCTCTTGCTTCAAGCGAGCACTCGGCTCGTTCTTATTCACTCTTCACAGTCAATTTCAGTGACACTTACCAGAGGTGGCGGAGATTCTTCTAGGCTGGGTGCAGAGCACGCGGCACCTTCTGCCGTGCGCCCACTCGTGGTCCAGAATGAATTGCGGCACCTGGGTGGTCTTGCCGCACCCCGTCTCGCCCGCGATCAGCACCACCTGGTGGGCGCTGATCGTCCTCATGATCTCATCTTTATATGCCATTATGGGCAGCGACTGCCGCCTCTCTGTAATCTGAGGAAGAGGGAATCAGAGAGAGGTAGGGTGGGGAGGATGGGGGTGGGTGAGAATGGGTGAAGTGAGGCACCTGGGTGGTCTTACCACACCCCATCTCCCCCGCTATTAGCACCACCTGGCTACTGCTGATCGTGCGCATGATCTTGTCCGTGTATGCCACGATAGGAAATGACTGCTGCCTCTCCGTGATCCGCGGGTAAAAGACGAGGGTGAGGGGATGGGATGGGGAGCAGATAACGAATCTCCTGGTGTGCGCACTGGTCGTGTGCATGCTCTCCTCCTTGTACGCCATTAGGGCGGCGGTTGCCACCTCTCTGATCTCTCCTCCTTGTGTGCAATTCTATCCACCAGCGCCTTAGCCTGTGCTGTGCTTTTGAGGCGCCTTGGCCTGTGCTGTGCTTTTGAGGCGCCTTGGCCTGTGCTGTGCCTGCACCTGCGGATCCCCTCCCTCCTCTTCCTCACCACCTACGATGCAATTGCTCACATGGCATCAGCTGAACCATTTGGGCCATTTTATCGGCCGGAGCCTTGTCCTGTGCCTGAACCTGAACCCAGGGACCCCCTCCCTCATCTTACTCACCCTTTCACTCTCACCAGTTGAGATCCCTCTCACAGGCTTCAGCTGTACCATCTTAGCCATTCTATCAGCCAGAGCCTTGACCTGTGCCTTCACCCATGGGTGATGGATGTTGGAGATAGGCTGCAATGTTGCACATTTGTGTGTTAGTAATTTGTTTGTTTAGGGTTAGGAATGTTTGTTAGGTTGGGTGTAGCTTTTTAATCTCCAACCTATCCCAACCCAATCCATCCCAAATCCCCACGATTTGGGAGGATTCCCTTGGGATTCCCTTGGGATTCCCTTGGGATTCCCTCCGATTCCCCTTATCCCTTCCAACCCTCTCCTAGATTTTGCAGGGTGTTTTTGAGAATTCTAAAAAAGATTCCCCTTATCCCTTCCAACCCTCTCCTTTGGTACTTAAGCTTGTATGCCCTCTCTCATTTTAATCAATCAAAGTCCCATTTTCTTACAATGGATCCCCTCCCTCCTCCTCCTTACCCAATCGCGCTCACTCGTTGCAATCGCGCTCACTGGTTGCAATCGCACTCACTATTTGCAATCGCGCTCATTGGTTGCAAACGCGCTCACTGGTTGCAATCGCGCTCATTGGTTGCAATCGCGCTCACTGGTTGCAATCGCTCTTACTGGTTGCAATCCCGCTCACTTGTTGCAATCGCGCTCACTGGTTGCAATCGTGCTCACTGTTTGCAATCGCGCTCACTGGTTGCGCTCACTGGTTGCAATCGCTCTCACTGGTTGCAATCCCGCTCACTCGTTGCAATCGCGCTCACTCGTTGCAATCGCGCTCACTCGTTGCAATCGTGCTCACTGGTTGCAATCGTGCTCACTGGTTGCAATCGCTCTCACTGGTTGCAATCGCGCTCACTCGTTGCAATTGTGCTCACTGGTTGCAATCGCCCTCACTGGTTGCAATCGCGCTCATTGGTTGCAATCGCGCTCACTGGTTGCAATCGCTCTTACTGGTTGCAATCCCGCTCACTTGTTGCAATCGCGCTCACTGGTTGCAATCGTGCTCACTGTTTGCAATCGCGCTCACTGGTTGCGCTCACTGGTTGCAATCGCTCTCACTGGTTGCAATCCCGCTCACTCGTTGCAATCGCGCTCACTCGTTGCAATCGCGCTCACTCGTTGCAATCGTGCTCACTGGTTGCAATCGTGCTCACTGGTTGCAATCGCTCTCACTGGTTGCAATCGCGCTCACTCGTTGCAATTGTGCTCACTGGTTGCAATCGCCCTCACTGGTTGCAATCGCGCTCACTGGTTGCAATCGCGCTCACTGGTTGCAATCGCGCTCACTGGTTGCAATCGCGCTCACTGGTTGCAATCGCTCTCACCAAGTGTTAGCACTCTCACCGGCTTTAGCTGCACCATCTTAGCCATTCTATCAGCCAGAGCCTTGACCTGTGCCTTCACCCACGGATCCCCTCCCTCCTCCTCCTCCTCCTTTCCCTTCCCCTTGTCTCTTCCCTTCCCTTTCCCCTTTTCTTTCCCCCCTTCCACCTCCTTCCCCTGCTGCTTCCCCTGTGCCTTCCCCTCATTTTCCCCCTTATCCGCCTCCTTTCCGCCCTCCTCTACCCCTAGCCGCGCCATAGCCCCAGTCACTCCCTCCTCATCTTCCCCCTTATCATCTCCCCCTGTCCCCCCACCAGCTCCCCCTAACCCCCCATCAGCCCCCCCTTTTCCTTGCGCCCTCCCCTTGCCCGCAGCAGCATCCGCAAGAAACCCCCCTGCCTGCAAGGCTGACGTCATCTCCAGCTCAGTAGGCGGGTGAGTCAGCAGCAACGCCAGCACAGCAGCTTCGGAATCAGGAGAGAGTGTCAGGGGAGGGAGCGAATCCGCTGCCTCCGAACCTGGCGCCCCGGGGGACTTGGCTCGGCTGGAGGTTCGGTAGACTGTCAAGCGACGGTCAGGTCCTTTGCTGGTGGGAAGAAAGGGGAATAGAATTTGTAGCGCACAATGCACGACATAACAATGAAACATGTAAACAGCGATATGGCAACGCACAAACAAACGAAATGCATGGATGCCTCTTATAGATGCCTTGTGTACAATTTGAAGACGAAGCCCATATACCCGTGGGTTTTGGAAACGAAGCCCACCTTCCGTCACAGCTGGTGCACCACGAGTAGCAACGCTAACATGTATGAGTGCAAAAAAAAGTGCATACACACATGTACGCATGCAAAGACATGTAGACACACCCACTTACCCATGGCTTTTGGAGACGAAGCCCATCTTCCTACACAGCTGATGCACCACGGCTCTGTCATGGTTGCTCAGATCCGCATCAAATGTCATCTCTGCAGGGAAGGGACGTGGGGGGAGGGGCGGAGAGGAAGAAGTAGAGAGAGGGAGGGAGGGAGAGGAGAGGGAAGAGAAAGAGATGAGGCCCACCTTCATGCACAGCTGGTGCACCACGGCGCTGCCGCGGACCCGCAGTTGGTTGGATCCGCACCATTTTTGAGGCGCCTCAAAAAGTGCACCACGGCGCTCCCGTAGTTGCTTGGATCCGCACCAAATGTCATGTCTGCAGGAGAAGGACAGAGGGGAGAAGTGTCGAAAGGAGAGAGAGAGAGAGAGGTGGGGGGTAGGGAGGAACGAAGCCCTACTTCCTGCACAGCTGGTGGGCCCTGTCGTGGTTACTCAGATCCGCATCGAATGTCATCTCTGCAAGGAGAAGGAAAGGGGAGAAATTCTGAAAGGAGAGAGAGGAAGCCCTACTGTTGCAGGGTGATTTTGAGAATTCTCAAAAACACCCTGCGAAATTCTGAAAGGAGAGAGAGGAAGCCCTACTTCCTGCATAGCTAGTGCACCACGCGGCCGTATCCTCTCTGCAAGGGGGACGGAGGGGAGAGAGAACAGAACGAGAGAGAAGGGAGAAGCATTAGGAGAAGGAGAGAGAGGTGGAGTGGAGGTTAGCGAGAAACGAAGCCCATCTTTCTGCACATCTGGGGCACCACGGCCGTGTGATGGTTACTCAAACCCGCCTCGAATGTGATCGCTGCAAGGGAAACAGAGGCAAAAGAGGGCTTTCGAGTCGACCCAAGTGCACCACGGCCCTGTCATGGTTCCTCAAATCCGCCTCAAATGCCATTTCTGCAGAGGCAAGAGAGGGGTAGTGAGTGGGGGGGTTAAGCTGGGATGTAATTTTGGGCCGCGCAAAAAACGGCTGGCGCACCATGGCACTGTCATAATTGCTCAGGTCCACCTCGTACGTCGTTTCTGCAGGGAGGAGAGGTGGGGGGGAAGGGCGAAGGCGAGAGAGGAAAGGAGGGAAGGATGGGGCTTTCAGCGGTGATGAAGCACATCATCCAACAAATCTGGTGCACCACAGCTCTGTAATGGTTGCTTGACTTGAATTGCCTCGAGTGGCATCTTGGCAAGGGTGACAGACAGAGTGAGGAAAGGAGGGAAGGATGGGGCTTTCAGGTGGGATGAAGGAAAGGGGAAGCGGGAGGGGGAGGGAGGGTTTCTCTGTCATGGTTCCCCCGAATCCGACTCAAATGTCCTCTGCAGGAGGGAGATGAGAAAGAGAGGAATTGGGGTGAGCGGAAAGAGGAAAGGGGAATCGGGGGGGGAGAGGGTGTGTTTCACTATGGGGGGGTTTCTCCGTCATGGTTCCGCAAATCCGACTCGCATGTTATTTCAGCAGGTTAAGAAGCATGGGGAGAGGAGAAAGTGAAGAGAAAGAGAGGAAAAAGAGAGGAAAAAGAGAGGAAAAAGAGAGGAAAAAGAGAGGAAAAAGAGAGGAAAAAGAGAGGAAAAAGAGAGGAGCGACATGGTCTGACTGAAAGAGGAGAACGCACCAACGGTGGAAACCCCTCTAATTTCGCAGCTCAAAAAACCCCGAAAACCTGAAATCCCGAGAACACATCTGAATCCGTTTCCAAAAAGCCCAAAATTCACATCTAAAGCGCACGCGTAGCTTATCTTCACCTGGCTTCGTTCCGTTCCGAAACCCCTCAAGCCTAGCGGGGACAAAGATCCTCGTGGATCCAGACACTGGCCGCATCCCCGCCTTCACCCTGTATAAGTAATACAAGGTTGGTCCCCATATACAGAGATTCGTTCGTTCCGACATGACAAAACCACGACTCACCTGGCTCGGCTCCGATTTGGAATTCTTCGAGCCTGGCGGAGACAGTGATGCGCGTGGATTCCGACTCCGGCCGCTTCCCTGCCTCCACGCAATAGAAGGCGGGGCTGGTTGTGCAACCGACATGGCGCCTCGGTTTCGAATCTCACCTGGTTCGGTTCCGAATCTCACCTGGTTCGGTTCCGTTTCGGAATTCTTTGAGCCTGGCGGACACAGTGATCCGCGTGGATTCCGACTTTTGCCGCATCCGCGCCTTCACCCCATACACAGTGATACAAGGCACCGAATCTCACCTGGTTCGGTCCCGTTTCGGAATTCTTCAAGCCTGGAGGAGACAGTGATCCGCGTGGATTCGGACACCGGCCGCTTCCCCGCCTTCACGCCGAACCGCCTGTCGTTGTCGTCCATGGTCGGTAGTCCGTTGAGCTACGATCGGCTAAGATTGCTTCACGACAACCTGAACGGCTTAGATTGCTTCACGATAGCCTGAACGGCTTCGATTGCTTCACAGCAGCCTTAACGATTCAGATTGCTTCACGACAGCGTGCACGACTTAGTTTGCGACTCATCAGCTTCATAATCTTCCTGGTAAAAAAAAAGAAGTCGTCGCGCGTCACACGCGGCCCTGATAACGGCTCCTTCGACCTGAATAGGCTGGTGAATGATAGCTGGCGGGCTGATGAAAACTAGCCATTGAAGAATTTGCCGAACTGTCGGAGTGCATTCTGGAGCTCATGTCTGACACTAGTGTCATTAGGGAACACCCGAGGTGTGAAAAATTGCCTCGGGTCTTTTGACTCCTGACGGCTGGCTGCGTTACTGGAAACACACTGTTCGCAGACAAACCTACCGACCTACAAGTGGTGCGAGTCAGAGCTCACGCTAAGCTTTTTTGGAGCTCTGTTTCTCCCGGATTCCCCACCCCCCTGCACCCTGATTCTTCCGGATTTCAGGGTAGTTGATTTATGTTTCATCCGGATTCGGGTACAAAGTTACTTTTAGCCTAGTTACAGCAAACATTGACTCGGACATGTCACGATGTTCAAGGACGAAACAGGGTACATTTGCGGTGTGCCAAAAAAATAAAGTACTTTATTCTAGGTTTAGGGTGGCCCGGGTGGGAGGAGTTTCTCTCTGTTAAACTCTCTAGGTGTAAGGGAGACTTAGCCAAATTCTCTATGTTATAGGGTAAAGGCAGGAATGTTCTTGCAATGAGGACTAGCCGAAAGTTATAAGTTTCGTGGGTGTGGGTAGGAGGCCTATATCTATTTGGGAGGGACATAGCCGAATTCCTCTATGGTCCAGGAAGGAATGTTCCTGGCTGTGACAAACTTAGCCGAAAATTCTGGGTTTCGGGTGGTGCGGGTGAGAGGAGTACGGTATGTCTGTGTGTGGAGGACTTCGCCAGTTTTGCTTGGTTGCGGGGTTAAGGAAGGAATGCTGCTGGAAGTTTGGGACTTTCTGGAGTTGTGCGGGTATGGGAGGAGTTATAACTGTGTGTGAGAGACTTAAGCCGAATTTCCTGGGTTCGGGGGCTCCCTGCGATTGTTTCTGAAAGTTGGGGACTTAGCTGGTAAAATGTCTCTGCCACCCTAGGTGCGAGGAGGGGGGGAGGGGAGAGAGGGGGGGGGGGGGGGTTGTATTTATTGGCAGTTGCAGCCGGATTGCCCTCCCAGCGAATTCTGATCTGCTCGGAGCCCCCCGTAACGCCACTTATATAAATTCCGGAAACCCCGATAACTCGACCCGTTCAAATTCCGGAACGAGCCCAGCGCCAACTCTTAATGTTTTTTCATTCAGAGTAATCACCCTTGAAAAATAGGCCCTGGTGCGAGTGCGTCGTCCACCAATGTACGCCTCCCGATCAGGGCTTGAGCTAGGTTTTTTGCTAGCTCGGACGATTTGGGCCCATCTGAAAAAACTCCTGTAAAACCTGAGCAGAGCCAAAAATAGCTCCGATGAATCAGGGTCCGAGCCCAAAAAGGCTGAGCGCCACCAAATATTGCGGGGTGGGGAAAAATGTGCCCACGCCACGACTTCGGTAGGGCAATCGGGTTTGGCCTCGCTCCTGCAGCGCCACGACCAAGGGGAAGAGGGAGGAGGGAAATGATAAAAAAGGTCCTCCCTTTGCTAGAGGCGTGAGCAAAAAGGTCCGGCAGCTAATTGCCCCGAGACCTCGTCTCCGAGCCTGTACTACACCTCATTCGTCATACAATACGTACACATCACAGAGTCACAGATTTGCAGGTTCATGGGGGCGCTTCGTGTCGTAACCCTGTGGTGGGACCTTTCTACGAATTCAATGTACTGTATTAGGGCACAAACAAAACAAAAACTAAAACCCATAGGGGCACCGCATGCGAATCGGGATGGCATCAACCCTAAACTCGCAAAAGGACCGCGTGTTTAGGGTTGATGCCATCCGGAACGGAATTCGGTCCCTAATGGGTTTTAGTTTTTTTTGCCCGTTGAGAAATGTTGAATGGTACCGCAAACGTCCCATAATTTTTTAAAGAACTAAACAAGGAAATAAGTGTATTTCAGGTTCCGAGGCGAGGTCCCTTGAGCAGAAAATTGCCAGAACTTTTTTGCTCATGCCTCTGGCAAAGCGAGGACCCTTTTTGATCATTTCCCGAGGGAGGAGGGGGTCACTCACCCAAGACAGTGACTCAATCTGTAAGGGCGGGTCCAAAAAATTCATACTCTATTCATTTCGTGAAAAGTAACCCGATTTTAGCCGCGTTTGGATTTCGCGGGAACACGTACGCGAAATTGACGTATTCGGGACGCTCGACGCATGTGATTTGTTAACGATTCGGTGACGTTAGGTTTACATTTTGATGACATTAGGTTTACGTTTTGGTATTGGTGGACATGTGTGGCGCTTTGGGGTTTCGCCAAGCCAGGCTTGGCGAGAACAAGGCGACCTCGCAAGCATCTTGCGTGGCGCAACGCCAAATCACACCTGCCAATTAACCCAGCACGAAACATCTGTTTCGCGAGCTGCGACATTTGGTAACTGCGATTTGGAGCGTCTGACGCAAACCGTTTTTTGGGACGCACCCAGTTAGCGCCAGCTTCTGTTTCATTCGCAATATGAGATGTGGTTTGGGGAGGAGACGATTTTGGGATCGTTTTCAGTTGTCGTACCCGAGTTCGAAAAAACGTGTCCAAAACCCCCAATTGAACTATTTGGACCCGCCCTAAGTGATACAGAATAACATAACCCCAGCTTCCAGCAAGGCGGCTCCCGAATGTACCGGGCTTTGAGAGGTGTGGGGAGGGATTTGGGGGAGGGAATTGGGGAGGGGGGCGAGTTTTGGCGAGGGCAAAAGTTGAGGCCATAAAAAAAATGGGATTGGAAGTGTTTGGTGGGGGGGT
Organism: Closterium sp. NIES-67; assembly: GCA_027943415.1. Classification (NCBI taxonomy): domain Eukaryota; kingdom Viridiplantae; phylum Streptophyta; class Zygnematophyceae; order Desmidiales; family Closteriaceae; genus Closterium; species Closterium sp. NIES-67. Next base: position 891,393 of record BQMB01001373.1, on the reverse strand, counting down.
TGGGAGGGGGGAGGGGGGGGGGGGGGCGGGGGGGGGGAGAAGAGGTTTGGAGAGGGGAAAAGGTCCGGTTTGCCCTGGAATTCCCTCGTATATATACGGGTCCCCCTGTGTAATTCCGAGTTGGCTGGGGAAAAGCATGTGTGAAATACGGGCTACGATTGAAAACACCTTGGATTTTCAATCAAGACATGGTGATAGCCCTGTTATTTTCAGCCCTGCTCCCGATGCACTGCTGAACAAGACGTTGTACATATGTCAATATCAAATACATTCAGATCAGTCGGGAAATCCTATTCAGGTGTCTTCATTTTTGTCGTTTGTATCAACGATTACTAGGGTGAACTTTCCTAAGAAAACAGAGTACCCAAAAACATAACCCTTAGCGCACCCGCATGCTGTTCAAGATGGGTAACCCTAACCTCGCGGACAGGTTCCTGTGTTTAGGGTTGATGCCTCCTGAGTTCTTTGTTAGAGTAGCGAAAAAAGTGTGACTAGGAAGAGGGGAGGGGAGATACAAGTACACGAATATTGTCACCTCTAAGAACTGACCTAGCTAGGCTATAACAAACACATCTAAACTGCATAGATATGTGTAGACAAAACTATATGTTTGTTGATACACCCCCTAGCTTAGGTAGAGGCAGATTTAACAAACCTGGGCAGCACTACTAGTCTAGCCTCTAGTGAAGTTAACAAGACAACTCAGGGCAGCACTAGTAGTTTGACCTCTCAGAGTAGCGAAGTGGCTAGAACAAGGCATTACAAGGAACATATAGGGTTGGAGTTGTACCATCAAAGAACACAAACCCATCTAGCCTATAGCTTCTACATATAAGCATATGTATATGTTAACACACCCCTTAGGCTAGATTAAGGGCAGTGCCTAGCAAGAGACACGCAGATCAGGACGGCACTATTAGTCCAACCTATGAGGCACGGGCCCGAAGACCAGTCAGCAAGAGTACCAACTAAACAAGATTAACTCAGGGCGGCACTACTAGTATTGCCATTGAGACAAGAGCCACAAGGCCAGTCAAGATAATATAAATAGTAGTACACAAGTCAGGTTCTTAGCAAATGAGGAGCTACTGGAACTAGAGCAAGCTGTAAGAAGTGCTGTTGACAATCTATAGGCGCAAGCGCCTTGTTAAAGATATCAGCTGAGTTGGTACTCGAGGCTAAGTGTACTACACGTGCCTGGCCGCGCTTCTAGGAGGAAGTACCACAGTTGGATGTGCTTCGCTCTGCCTTCTAGTCGAGGCTCCTATCACAAGTGGATCATGTCCCTTTTATCAGAGTACAGGACCCGGGCAGAGCTAGTCCGCTCACCTAAGTCGGTGAGCAAGAACGTCAGCCAGCGGAGCTCCTGTGCCGCCATGGCACCAGCGTAGATCTCAGCCTCACAGCTGGACTGGGAAATAGACGACAAGCGGGTGGACCTCCACGAGATGGCGCATGCACCAAGGCTAAAACAGTAGCCATGGGAGGACTTGAGCGTCTCAGCGTCGTCCGCCCACGAAGCATCAGTGTGCCCTGTGAGAACCATTGGTCTGCGTCCTCCCAGCACTAGCCCCGTGCACGATGTACTTTCTAGATAACGCAACACCCTCTTAGCAGCCGACCAGTGCTCGGGTCGGTGTCTGCTTGTCGCCACAAAGCCAACGAAGATACTAAGAGGGTATGCGAGATTTGGACGAGTGCAAGTCATCAGGTACATGAGGCAGACCACGAGCTCAGCGTACTGACCACTAGGCTCGCCCGGCTCGTCAGGGACTGGAGCTGAGAGCCTGTGATCCACTGGCAAAGGGGTGGGCTGTGCAGAGGAGAATTGAAGGCCGAACCTCTGAAGGACTTGGCTCACCAAGTGTGCCTATGTGAGAGTGATGGTGCGCATTGCTCTGTCCCTGGAGATCTGCAGCCCAAGGTAGCGGCGCAGCTCTCCTAGGTCAGCGCAGGTGTGTCTTCTCAGCAGTGGGGCCTTCACCGAGGCCAGTGCATCTCTTTCTGCAGTAGCAAAGACCAGGTCGTCTACGTAGACTAGGATGTAGAACGGAGTCTGGCCTGAGCGAACGAAGAGTGACGAGTCAACAGAGGACGATAAAAACTGCAGGTCTGCTAGTGTAGTACGCATCGTATTGTGCCACTCTCGAGGCGAGTGTTGCAGTTCGTAAACCGGGTGCCGGAGGAATCGCTTGGTTCCAGGAGGGAAAGTGCCAGAGAAGCTTAACGGATGGCGCAGGTAGATCTGCTCATGCAGACTGCCCTAGAGGAACGCAGCGGAGAAGTCATGCGAGTGCAGCTTGTAGTCGTGTTGTGCTGCTACGTGAAGGAGCGCCCGAAGAGTGGTCATCTTCGGGGTAGGGGCAAAAGTTTAGAAGAAATTCACCCCCTCGCGCTGACTGAAACCTCTAGCAACGTAGCGCGCCTTGAACACCGGCGGCTCTCCAGGAGGGCGCTTCACCAAGAAGATCCACCGGCCATTGACTACATTTGCCCCAGGTGGGGGAACTGCGTCAATGTAGGTTCCGGTGGATTTCCAAGATTCCATTTCTGAGTCCATGGCAGCTGTCCACTGAGAGGCCCAGGGTCCCAAAGTCGCCTCAGCGTAGGTGCGAGGGGTCAAGATGTCTAGAGCATCTAGGTTTCCCTCAGGGGGTAGCTGCATGGAGCAGAGATGAGGAGCGGCCACGGATAGGAAAGCTAGCTTGTACTTTTTGTCCTCTATGACGTCACTGCCAAGGGTAGGTGCACCCCCGACCGACGAAGGACGGGCAGGGTCGGAGACCAGAGCAGTGGCGTAGTTAAGGCGACGGGTAGAGGCAAAGTTGGCGATGGCATTGACAAGAGGGTCGAGACTGGAGACAGGAACGGACGGGTCGGTGACTAGAGAGGCAAGGACACGAGGAACAAGAGGGCGAGTAGCACGGAGGAAGTCAGAAAAAGGAGGCGGAGAGACAGCAAGTGGCGACCGGAGAGGCGACGGGAGAAGAGGAGCAGGAGGAGCACGAGACGCGTGAGAACGGAGCAACATAGGGTGAGAATGCTGAACAGAAGAGACAGGGCGAGCATGAGATGGACGGTGAGACCAGAAGTAGGAAGGAAGTGTTGGGTCAGGAGATACGGGAGGAGACATAGGGGGAGAACGAGGGGGGAAACAAGCCGGGGACGAGTCCGGCGGAGGGAACACAAGGCCTTAGATAGGAGGAGGAGGCAACACCTGGGGAGGCACGAGCGGTCGGTCGGAAGAAGGAAGACCAAGGAGGCGAAGGGCGGACACTGGCAGTGACTGCTGCTACTGCTGTTGCTCCGTGCCCACACTAGAACCTCCAGCTGCACCACTGCTACCTCCAGGACTCCCCACAACAGCACCCCCAGGACTAGCACCCCCAGGACCAGCACCCCCAGAACCAACACCTCCAGAGCTAGCACCCTCCTCAGAGGCAATACCCCCAGCTCCAGCATCCAAAGCGCCCACAGACCCCTGCTGCTGCGGCGGCTACTGCGGTGGTGGTGACTGCTTCTGCAGTGTTAGCTGTGGCTGCGACTGCTGCCGCGGCGGCGACGGAGTAGTCCCCGATGCCGAGGGTGCAGGTGCCGCAGAAACAGGCAGTGGACATGGAGCCTCAGGGCCCTCAGAGTCAGTAGACTCCTCCGCCGGGCCAACCGAAGGAAGGGGAGTGATGTGAGACACACCAGACGGGGCAGGATGGGGAGCAGGAGCTACCGGGGGAGTGGGGACCAGGAACACGGGCGGGGTGACCGGGAGACCTCAGTGGGGAAATTTGGTGTCAGACTCATCAAAGGTGATGTCACACGAGTGAAAGAAGTAGTGAGATGGCAGGTGGTAAAAGTGCCAGTCAGACACGTCAAGGGGAAAGCCAAGGAAGACACAAGGGATGATGCGAGCAGTGAGCGTGTCTGTGCCATAGGCACGAAAGTGAGCGAGGCAACCCCAGACGTGAAACGAAGACGCGTCACCAGGGGACCCGGTCCAGAGTAGGGTCGGCGAAACCTGTAGCCTCTGGGAGCGCGGCCATAGGTTAAGCTAGTGAGCGGCGTAGCACACTACAAACGACCAGAGAAAATAAGGTGCACCAGCATGGACGATGGAGGTACGAGCCACCTCCATGACCAAACCGATGCATCGCTCAGTGACCCCATTATGCTGTGGGGAGTCCGGCAGGGTTTACGTCTGGGTGACTCCGCCCGCACAATAGAACTGGCCAAGCTGACCGGAGCCAAACTCACTGGCATGGTCAGAGTGGAGACGCTGTACGGGCTGGGCGTGGTGTACTCGAGCAGCGACAGGCCATGGGATAAGAACATCAAGGCATGTCGAACTTCTGCTCTATAGGAAATACCGTGGTGTAGCGCGAGAAGTCGTCGACGAGAACCAGGAAGTAGCGCTCGCGATGCAGCCCAAGGACGGGGGCGGGGCCCCAAAAGTCCAGGTGCAGGGTCTGGAGTGGCGCTGTGGTGGGGGGAAATGAGGAGGAATGAGAAGAATAGCGCGGCTGGCCCTCGACGCAAGGCGTGTACGGAAGCGCGGGCGAGGGAGGGAGGGCAGGGAGCGACGCAGACATGTGATAAGAGGCGGGAGTGCGGGGTGACGTAGGCGGTGGTGCCACAGTCGTGAGGGGTGAGTGAGCGACCGACACGAGCAAGCCGCAGTGACTTTGGTAGACACAGCCACCTGGGGGGACGCCCCCACCGGGGGGACGCGGTGTCCAGCGTGAACAGGCCAGACACCTGGTCCCGGGGGAACATTTTGAGGGGGGCACCTGTGACGGCCTTGTTACCGACTGTGTACCATTCATGTCTAGGGAGCGTTGTGGTAACGCTGAGGTCCTGAAGACAGCCGACACGAACTAAGTTCCTGGAGAATGAGGGGATGTCCAGACCCGTAAGAGAGCCCGAGCCACTGGACAGGGAAGGGTGGTGGAACTACTTGCGACTATCGGACCTGAGGAAGGGTCAGCAAGGGTCACGGTTGCGGGGGCCACAAGCGGCGTGAGTGTGGTGAGGTCGCGAAGGAAGCAGGAGGATGCACCAGAGTCCAGCGTGAAGGAGGGCGCGATGGTAGCGTCAGGCGGTGGAGGCGCTAGCATGGAGCCAAGGCTAAACAAGGCAAGAGGTCCTACGCCTGACGCAGCAAGGGAGCCTAGACTACACACAGCGGACACACCTAGGCTAGGCAATACAGGATAATAAGGTCCAGTCATAGAGTCATCAGCATACATGGCATACAAAGCAGAGCTAATCTGATCCATATCCATTTCGAAGACTGGCACATGTTGACGTACCAGGCTGGGCCAGGAGGTCTGGCGTGGGGCCGAAGCGGAGAAGAAAGAGTTTGTCGAGGCGGCGGTAGCAGCGGGCAGCAGTGTGACCAGTACGGCCACATACGGTGCCACGAAAGGGACCAGACCGGAGCAGGTACTGGCAACTCACAGAGCTGGAGCCGCCACTCAATGTCGAGTTGCGAGGGCCGCCATCACGGCCACCACCACCACCAAAGCCGCCGGGCCACCACAGCGCCGGGGGTCCCCACGGCTGCTGCTGCTGCTGCTGCTACTGCTGCTCCTGGTCTAGGGCCGGCGGCAAGCTGAGAGCTGCTCGGGGCGGCGAGCTGGGGGCCGTGGCGAGCTGAGGGGCCAGCGACGAGCTGGGGCCGGCGGCGAGCTGAAGGGCCGGTGATGAGCTGGGGCCGTCGCGGCGAACAAGGGCCGCACGGCGAGACGGGGCCGCTCGGCGAGCTGGGGTCGTCGCGGCAAGCTAGGGCGGCGTGATAGGAGGTAGCCGACGCGGCAGGCTGGGCCAGCGCGGCGGCTAAGGGCACGCGTGGCAGCTAGGGGCACGCGCGACAGTTAGGGGCCAGCGCGGCACGGCAAGCTGGGGGCCTACGCGGCGCGGCAGGCTAGGGCTAGGATAGGTGCTACGGGAGGCTCGGGCGGAAGCGCAGGTGGATGGGACCTACCCAGCGTGATACCATCTCAAAGTAGCAAAGTGACTAGAACAAGGCAGTACAAGGAACATATAGGGTTGGAGTTGTACCCTATAAGAAAATAAACCCATCTAGCCTATAACTTCTACATATGAGCATATGTATAAGTTAACATGACCACTGAGACAACAGGCTACAAGGCAAGTCAACAAGTGTAGCAAGACATGCAGGTACAAAAATAGCAAGTACAAGCTAGTATAGTAGATATCAGGATACAAGGAGTGGCGCTGCTACTGAGACTAGACCAAGCTGAGTACAGAACCGCTGATGGTCACGAAGCGGTAGCGCCTTGGTGAAGATATCTGCGGTGTTGGCCTCTGTGGCCACGTATACTACTCGAGCCTGGCCGCGCTGCTGCAACTCAAACTGTAGGAAGTACCGCAGCTGGATGTCCTTCGCCCTGCCCTCTAGTCGAGCCTCCTAACACTGGAGAATCATGGCCCTGTTGTCAGTAAACATGGCCGGGGCAGACATAATCTGCTCACCTAAGTCTGTGAGCAAGAGTGTCAGCCAGCGGAGCTCCTGAGAAGCCATGGCCCTAGCGTAGATCTCTGCCTCACAACTGGACAGAGCTACAGACGACGACCTGGTGGACCTCCACAAGGCTGTACCAACACAAGGACGAAAATAGTAGCCCAAAGACGACCTGAGCATCTCCACATTGTCAGCCCACAACGCGTCTGTGTGTCCAGTGAGCACCACTGACTCACGTCCTTCTAGCACAAGCCCCAGTCTTGATCTAGTCAACAGATACCGCAGTGCCCTCTTGGCAGCCGACCAGTGAACTGGTCGGTGCCTGCCTGTCGCAACAAAGCGAGCAAGAAGACTAAGAGGGTATGCTATATTTGGTCGAGTGCAGATCATCAGATACATGAAGCACCCCACCAGCTCTGCGTTTGGACACCTAGCCTTGACCGGCTTGGCCAGACTAGGAGCAGAGAGCTTGTGATCCACAGGTAGAGGGGTGGGCTGTGCTGAGGAGAACTGGAGACTGAACCTCTAGAGGATCTGCTGCACCATTTAGGACTGGGAGAGTGTGATCGTGCGAGCGACACGGTCACGAGAGATCTCCAAGCTCAGATAGCGCCTCAGCTCCCCCAAGTATGTACAGGTGTGTCTCCTAAGTAACTCGGCCTTCACTGAGGCCAGCGCGATTCTGTTAGGAGTAGCAAAGGTAAGATCATCTACGTATACTAGAATGTAGAACGGTGTCTGACCTGTGCGAACAAAGAGAGAGGGGTCAGCAGAGGACGGAAAGAACTGCAACTCAGCAAGAGTGGTGCGAAGCGTGTTGTGCCGTTGACAGGGTGTCTGTACAGGTGTGTCTCCTAAGTAATTCGGCCTTCACTGAGGCCAGTGCGACTTTGTTAGGAGTAGCAAAGGTAAGATCGTCTACGTACACTAGAATGTAGAGCGGTGTCTGACCTGTGCGAACAAAGAGAGAGGGGTCAGCAAAGGACGGAAAGAACTGCAGCTCAGCAAGAGTGGTGCGAAGCGTGTTGTGCCATTGACAAGGTGCCTGACGTAGGCCGTAAACAGGACGACGCAGGCTCCACTCAGTCCTAGGTGGGAAGGACCCAGAGAAGCCTAGAGGGCGCTGTAGCTAGATCTGCTCGTGTACACTTCCTCGTAGGAAGACTGTGAAAAAGTCGAGTGAGTGAATCTCGTAGTCATGCTGCGCGGCTAGGTGGAGAAGCACCCGAGTAGTCATCTTCGGGGTCAGGGAGAAGGTATGGAAGAAGTCAACACCCTCACGCTAACTGAAGCCTCTAGCCACGTTACGCGCCTTGAACTTCGTCGGCTCTCCAGGTGCACGCTTCACCCTGTAGATCCACATGCCATTGACTACGTTTGCCCCAGGCGGGGGAACTACGTCAATGTAAGTGCTTGTGGATCTGTAGGATGCCATCTCAGCCTCCCTTGCCTATATCCATTGGGCTGCCCAGGGACCCAACACTGCCTCAGCGAAGAGCGTGAAACAGGGAAGTCGCAAGCGTCTGGGTCGCCTCTTGGGGATACGAGCATGGAGCAGAGATGGGGAACAGTGGTCGTAAGGTAGGCCAACTCGTGCTGCCTATCCTACAGCATGTCATTGCCAAGGGCAGGTGCACCCCCGATGAACGGAGGACGTGCAGTACCAGAGACCAGAGCAAAAGCGTAGTCAAGGCGGTGGCTAACAGCGAAGTCAGCGAAAGCAGCGACAAGCGCTGAGACGGTCTCAAAGGGAGCAGTACGGTCAGTGACAAGCGACGCAAGCAACCAAGAGAGGGTAGGACGAGCAGTGCGAGTAGCGTTAGAGTGAGGAGGGGGGGACTGCGAGAGCGACGACGGAGGAGGTAACAGAAGCACGGGGGCTGGAGAAGCACGAGAACGGAGGACCATAGGGTGGACACTACGACGGGGAGAGAGAGGATGAGCACCAGAGAGGAAACGGACCCAGTGGGGAAGAGCTGGGGATTGGAAAGAAGGGTGAACGGGGGACAAGTTAGGGGACAGAGGGGAGCACGGGGGAAAACGAGCCGGAGAGGAGTCCGGAGGAGGGAACATCAGGCCATAAATAGGGTCACGCACCAGAGAGGGAATGGGTGGGGGGACAAGGGAACCTGGAGCAAGACCAAGGAGACAAATGGCAAACTGCGGCTGTTGCTGTTGCTGCGGCTGCGCCTGCTGCTGCGGTTGTTACTGCGGCTGCTGCTGTTGCTACTGCTACTGCGGCTGCTGCTGTGGTTGCGGCTACGGCTGCAACCTGTCCTCTCCTGGACCTCCAGTCGCACCTCGGCTACCATCAGCACTCCCCAAAACAGCACCGTCGGACGCACCACCCACAAAACCAGCACCCTCGGAGTCAGCACCCCCAGAACTCGTACCCCCAGAACCAGCACCCCCACAATCAGCACCCCTAGAACTCGCACCCCCCGAACCAACACCCCCAACACCAACATCGCCAACACCAGCACCCCTAGAACCAGCAACCCTAGAACCAGCACCCCCAGAGCCCATTGCTCCCTGTTGCTGTTGCTGCTGCGGCCACTGAGTCTGCTGTGGCGGCTGCTGCTGCTGCTGAGGCAAGGGGGGAGGCGGCTGAGGTGACCAGGGTATCGAGGCTGGGGGAGGCGGCACAGGGACAGCAGGCTCGCCCCTAGGAGCTGGGCCCCCAGGGTCAGCCGACTCCCCCACGGGCCCAACCGAGGGGAAGCGAGTGGCGTGGGAGACACCAGACTGAGCGGGGCGGGGAGGGAGGGGTGCGGCAAGCAGGGCAAGGACGATGAAGAGAGGAGGAGGAGGCACAGAAGAGTTGCGGTGCGGGAAGCGCTCCTGGTAGGGGAGCGTCTCGTTGAAGGTCGTGTTACAAGAGCGATAGAAGCGGTGGTATGCCGGGTGGTAGAACAGCCAGTTATGGGCGTCAAGCGGAGACCCGAGGAAGACACAAGGAAGGTTGTGGGCTGAGAGCTTGTCTGCACCAGTGTCACGGACGTGAGCAAGGCTACCCCAAATGTGGAACATAGATGCGTCATCAGGAGACTCGGTCCAGAGGAGGGTCGGTGAAACCTGACGCCTGCCCCTCCCCATCTAGTCGCAGAACAAAGACGCTGGGCGGCGCCATGCTAGCGGCCGTGGTGGCAGATGCGGCCGTGAAGACGGAGGCGGCAGAGGCAGGGACAGAGACAGCAGCTGCTACAGGGACAGCAGGAAGAGGTGCTGCAGTGGGAGCCCATGGCAGAGGTGGTTGCTAGCTGGCGGCAGGGTGGCGACGGCGGCGGGCTAGCGACGAGCTTTCTGGCGGCGACGGCTGCGTGGCTGCAGGCTAGCCTCAGGAGCGGTGGCAGCAGTGGCTGCAGTGGCTGTGGCTACTGTCGGCAGGAGTAGCTGAAGTGGCGGCTGCAGCAAGAGCGGCGGCAGTGGGAGGAGCCGCGGCAATGGCAAAGAGCGGCGGTAGCGGCGGCTGCAGCGGCAGTGGCGCAAGCGATAGAGCCGCGGCGGCAGCAGCGGCAGTGGTGGCTGCAAGGGCAGCAGCAACAGTGGCAGTGGGATCAGCAGCGGCGGCAGTGGGAGCAGCAGCAGCAGCAACTACAGCAGCGGAAGTGGCGGCTGCGGCTGCGGCAGTGCGCAAGCGGTTGCAGCGGCAGCTGCAACAGTGGCAGTGGAGGCAGCAGCTGGCGGCTGCAGAGGCAGTGGCGGCAGCGGCAGTGACTGCGGCAGCGGCGGCAGCACAAGCGGTGGCAGCGGCAGCTGCAGCCACGGCAGTGGCAGTAGCAGCAGCTAAAGCAGCGGCAGTGGCAGCGGTAGCAGCCGCAGTGGCAGTGGCAGCAGCAGCTGCAGCAGTGGCAGCGGCGGCAGCGCAGGCTGCTGCGGCAGTGGCAGTGTCTACAGCGGTTGCAGCAGTGGCAGTGGCTGCAGCGGCAGCGGCAGTGGCACAGGCAGCAGCGGCAGTGGTTATAGCAGCAGCAGCAGTGGCTGCAGTGGCACTGGCGGCTGTAGTGGCGGCGGCTGGCTGGTGACTAGCTGGCAGCAGCTGCTGGCGGCGAGCTAGCGTATGCTGCTGACGACTAGCTGGCTGGCGCTAGTGGCGGCGAGTTGGCTAGTACCGCTGGCGGCGAGCTGGCTAACTCAGCTGGCTAGCTAGCTGCTAACGTGCTGGCTAGCTGGCTGACGCGTTGGCTGGCGTGCTGCTGAGCGGGCGGCTAGCTGGCTGGCGAGACACCTGAGGGGCGAGCAGTGGCCGGCGGTGGACAGCAGGCGCGAAACGGCAGGCTAAGTGCAGGATGGCAGGCTGGCGCAGGTGGCGCGGGCTAGCTAGGAAGCTGGCTGGCTGGCTGGCGAGCTGGTGGGCGAGCGAGGTGGCTAGGTGGCTCACTGGCCGGCTGGCTGGCGTACGAAACGAGGGGAAAGCTTGGGGGGGGGGAGGGGGGGGGGGAGATTTCGAGACTACGGGGCACGGAATCAGAGAGGGCGAGACATGCGCGAAAAATAGAGTCTACAGTAACGGCGGAAAAAATCTAACCTAGCTCAATACCATGCTAGAGTAGCAGGAAAAAGTGTGACTAGGAAGAGGTGAGGGGAGATACAAATACAAGAATTTTGTCACCTCTAAGAATTGACCTAGCTAGGCTATAACAAACATATCTAAACTACATAGATATGTGTAGACATAACTATATGTTTGTTGACATCCTTTGCCAGCACCAAATGGGTGTTTTTTTTTTGTCCCTGCCCTAAATTATCGCTTGGTAGTCTAGCCTAGTCTTTTAACTTAATTTTCCATTACAGCCCAGCTCACGGACAATTCATTAGTGCGCCATCAATGAAAAAAACGCGCGCTCTGAACAATTTTTTTCTTGGCTGCGAGTTTGGGGTTGATGCCATCCCAAAAGGCATGCCGGACTCATATGGGTTTTATTTTTTGTCTTGACACCTAACCCAAACAAGCTACAATCACGTCTACATAAAATTTGCGAAGCGGCGCGGCTGTCCAATTTAGATAATCTGGTTACCCCCCCCCTCCCCCCCACCCCAATTTTTTTTTTTTCTTCTTCTTCTTTAGAAGGGGGCGAAAGTACATTAACAATGCAAAACACCACCCACGGTCGTAACTGATTATGGAGGGCCTGGGTACAGTATACCGTACCCTCCCGGAAACTCTAAGGGGGTTTAAAAACCAGGTGACTGGAAGTTTCATTTTGCTCGTTTGGAGTTTGCCTTGCAGTGTTGGCTCTCCTCAACTGTAGGTGAGCTGAATGGGGTCCTTCTTGCTGGAAGCGGTGAAGATTGGTTGCAGCAGTTGTTGCATTCTTTCGATAGTGGTAAAGAGCGGTTTCTGCGTCAGTTGCAAGTAGGCGCTCTCCCAACTGCAGGTGGGTTGTTGCGGAAGGAACGACCCCCAATGGTCTCTGTCAAATGCGATGCAGGAAGTTTCAGCAGCACCTAGTTCTGCTCTAGGTGTCTCTTCTCGGAAAAAGTCCCCCAACGGATTTGATCGTTCATCGAGATAGCGATGGGCCAGACCTCCTGACGAAAAACCGATCGGGCACAGAGCAGCTGGCCCTAGCATTGGCATGGTCGTTAGCTCTCCCTTTGTTATATAGATAGCGTGTCGCAAGGCTAGATCCGAGTCTTCTAATTTCATGAAATTTTCTTGTAGCTTCCCGGCGTTTAGATTACCTGGTTTGACAGTTGCAAATCATAGATCTTTGCAATGCCTCCTGCATCGGATTCCTTTGCTTGATCATTTAGGATCGTGATGAAATCATTATCGTCTGCGTTTTCTTCCACCGTCGTGTTAAAAATGGGTACTTCCTCACGCTCCATTGATGTAATTCCCTCTGGTAGTTTTCCTTTGGGAAATTCCACTGCCGAGTTTTCTGGCAGGATGGAATCGTAGACACCTGCTTCCTTTGGAGGGTCCAGCCAGCAATCTGAAACCGTTGTCAGTTGCCGTGAGTGTAATGCTATACATGGGGGTGAATTTGACAGTGATAGTGATGGCGTCGCTTGGATCGGCATGACATTTCCAGCGACCGCTTTCTGGTTAGACCTGCTCTTCACTTGGGCAGATCTGCCTCCCCGAGGTATGTGGTGACGCGTCGACGTTGACTTGTGTTGAATGGCAGAAAATGGCGATAATCTGAGGACGTTCCGTTGATGAGCTGCTTTGTACTTGAATTTCCAACCATGAATTGCACTTGGATTTATATTCGGTTGCCATCATGGACGGCGCCTTGATGTATCTTCAACCGTGGTGTCCATCTTGGGACATTTAGAGTAGTTTCGTGAAGCTTGTTCACATTCCGATGTCTTGAAATAAGAACGCTTGTTACTTGGCAGCCATGAGTTGAGTGAAATCCAGGGAGAGACGTGCTCGGACGTTCTCGTACTGACTGGACCTTGGTAATATGCAAAAATGTGGAAACCGGTCCGATACTCTCTGTATGAGCACCAATGTTAGGTATATTTTAACAGTTTCGTGAGCTGATTCCAATAGTTGTGTCAGATGCAACAGCTGATAACATATGAGTGGGCATTGAGAGCCTTAAACTATGGGGAGAGAACCATGGCGGTGAACCCATCGTGAGTCGAAGACCGCCGCATTTCACATTGAGATGAGAATAGGTTGAAGGTCGAAGGTTGGCGAGATGAGTTACCATGCTGTGGTTGGCGACTTTCTGCACCCTGTGGCATGCCCATCGCATTCACTAGACCCAAGGTTAAGCCTATAAACCCCGCGGCTCCTTTGGCCGCGCGTCAACCTTGGGTCAGACACGAGGTGGGGAATGCTATCAGAGCCAGTCATTAGATTTGGCTGTGGATTCTGGAAGCACAAGGATCTGTCAACTTATACATACAGTATGCATTGTATGTACTGTAGAAGATATAGGCTAGACAGGGTTGCGTTCTTTAGAAGGTACAACCCAACCCTATATCCCACCTATACTGCATTGTTTCTAGTTCGATTCGCTACTCTAAGATGGTATATGGTTAGGTAGGTCCTCCCACCCGCGCTTCCGCCCTAGCCTACCAAAGCGCGCCACCCTAGTCCGCCGCGCCGCCCTAGTCTCGTTGTGCTGCCCTAGCCGGCTGCGCTGGCCCCTCTCGCCGAGCTGTCCTAGCCAGCAGCGCGAGCTCCGTCGTGCCGCGCTGGCCCCGTTTTGCCGCGCCACCCCAGTTCGCCGCGCTGCCCTCGCTCGCCATGCGTAGCCCGCTGGGCCGGCCTCGTTCTGCTATGCTGCCCAAGTCCGTCACGCTGGCCCTGTTCGCCGCGCTGCCCTAGTTCACTGCGCTGGCCCTGATTCCACCGCGTTGGCCCTGTTCCACCGCGCTGGCCCCGTCTTGCTGCTCAGGCCTTGTCTCACAGTGCCTTCCTAGCTCGTCGTGCTAGCCCCAGCTAGAGACCCGCCAACGCAATATCGCTCACTCTAACGGCACTGCGGCGGTCCCTAACTTCCAGGGGTGTGCTCCCTCCGTGTGCACATTCTCTGACGTTTCCGTTGCTGTCACTGAGACAGTCCCTGTCGCCGAGACCGCCGTTGCAGCCTCAGCACAGCCTCGTGCAAGAGGTGCTGACGAGGGGTTGGGTGCTGGCACCTCAGAGCAGTAGCAAGAGCAGCAGCGGCAACAGCAACAACAGCAGTAGGGGGCCCCACAACCGTAGTGGCCCGGCAGCTTTGGTAGTGGTGGCCGCAGTGGCGGCCCTCGCAGTTCGACGTCGGGTGGCGACTATAGGTCGATGAGTTGCCAGTACCAGATCCAGTCTTGTCCCCTTCGTGGCACCGTGTGTGACCGTCCCGGCCACGCCATTGCCCGCTGCTACCTCCGCCTCGATAACCTCTTCCCTCTCTGCTTTGGGCCCACGCCGTCCCTCCCAGACTGGCACAGCCGGGTACGCCGTCGTGTGCCGGTCTTTGAGTTAGACATGGATTAGATTCTGTGAGAGTACGACCCCGTTCCATTTCTTTCTCCTTTCCATCTTCCCTTTCCATTTCGTTCCTCTTTTTATCCTGATTCATTTGGTCATTATCTCATGCCATTTGGATTCATATTCCTTCTTTTCCATAACCCTTTGGTTTATCCTGTTATTATCATTATATCACCGACCAGGCTCGGGATGTACTGGTACGCTATATCTAGCGTAATCCTGCCGTAATCCCTTGAAGCCAATAGCCTCGCGTGGCTTTACGCAGGGTGATTCTATTTTTTAGAAGGGTCTATTCCCTTGGGATAGGATAAACCTGGTTTCCTGATGTACTTTGGAAGTATAAAAGCGCCTTGTATCAATCGATAATGCAACCTTTCCTTGACACATTCGATCCTGTGACACTTGGTAATCAGAGCTTTTCTCACTCGGCCGCGCTCAGCTAAGCAGCAGCAGCGGGACTCCTGCCTTGAAAAACCGCCGGGGGCGACCAATTCGACGCCGATTCTGGTAAGCACCAGCTCCGCGCTTTTTCGAATTACCCCCTCCGCGCGTGTTTTGAACAGGATGACGAACTTCGACAACGCCAAAGTAGCAGCTCTTCGCAAGCATCGCTGCCCTACAGGAGTAGATGCGAGCCGACCGCGAAGCTTGGCGACAAGAGTTGGAGCGAGTAACTCGACTCGCCGGCGCGCAACACGAAATGACAACGGCGACGACGCAGCAGTCGCAACAATTTCTCGAGGCTCCGAAACCGCGCCCACCTGAGCCGTTCGATCCGAGCGATCGAAATTCCGACGTCCGCAGATGGATCGCCGGCATGGAGATCTACTTCGCAGCTGTCGGATGGAGCTCGCCAGTCTGGGACGGACAACGCGTACGACTCGCAGCGACACTGATGTGAGGGCCGGCACTTGAGTGGATCGGCACTAACAGCACCTTCATCCACGGCGAAGCCACGTGGCAGCAGTTCCACACCGACCTGCTGAAACGTTTCGAGCCAATAAATTTGGGTTTCCTTGCCCGGGAAAAAAATCATCGCCATGGACAGTTTGGGAGTGTAGCACAGTACACGCAGCAGATGGAAGAATTTTATAACGGCATTCCCGACCTGACCGAAGGGGAAAAAGTACAGTCGTACCTCGCCGGGCTGAAGACCGAAGTTAAACGACAAGTGGCAGCGACAAACTACGCGAGCTACAGTGATGTCGTATCGGCCGCGGAACACTTCGACATGGTCAACGCTGGGACACGACGGACGCACGTCGGCAGTACGCGACAGGGCGACCGCTCGGCTCACCCCACGTTCGCTCGATGGAAGTCGACAGGTTCGAAGGGCGGCCACGTCCGAAAAGCACCAATTTCACGTGTGATTTTTGCGGGGTGCCGGGTCATCGAATCTTCGACTGCGACAAAATGAAAGCCGCACGCACTGAGTATCAAGCACGCAACAGTGGCAGAAATCCTTTGGCCAATCAGAAGCCAAAAAACGGGACTCGCCAGTAATTGCGGATCTAGCAGGCGAAAAAGGAAACATCCGAAAGCGGCCGCGGACTTCCGGAAAAATCAACTTCGACGCAGCTGATTCGACGCAAACAGGAGAAAATGATGGGGAAAAATCTCCACCACATGACCAGTCTTCGCCAGAGGAAATCGCCGAGGAAAAATCTCCGCGAAAAAGGACTCTGCCAAGACGGGGAAACTCCTTGAAGACCCAAGAAAGTATAAGGATTCGTTAAAGTTATCTTATAAAGATGCTTTAATGGAAACTTGTAATTCTCGAGGGGCTAGAGCCTTGGAGAAATTTCGGGAGGGACTCCAAAAGAAGCAGAAAATCGTGGAGATCGTACCGGTACCGGAGAACTTGGGGACCAAATTAAGGAGCGTGGAAAGAAGCCGACCTTTCCACGGAGTCAACGTCCTCTCCCGACACAGCGACTACCCATTCCCCAAGGAAGATGTCGGTGAAGATGAAGCAGCTCAAGAGGAAGCTGGGGGTCTACAAGAAGCTGCAAAAACCCCGAACTCCTTCTTCGGATGCATCCAACTCGGCAACTTCGTCAACGACAGGAACAGCCGTCACGGAAACTCTGGGCTCTGGAGAAGAGCCTTTCTCCTAGCAGCCTCGGCCAGCTGCCAGCTCAAGAGTAGGACGCAACAAATATTGGAATGTACCTATGACACAATCAATGAAACTATCTTTGGGTACTCCGAGCAACGCCTGCCCCTCGTGCTCAAGGTCATCTGCAAAGGACGACGCCTCCAAGCACTCGTGGACAGCGGAGCATCGCACACCGTATGCGACAAGGCAACCATCGACCAATTTCGAGAAGAGTATAAGCCATCAGCGTTTTGTGCAACGATGGTGGACGGCAGCAAGTTGCCAGTGTACGGCGAAGCAATGCTACACCTACAAATCGGTCCACTGCGCTGGAAACCTGCTCTCCCCATCACCAACATAAAAGGGCTTGACTTGATCTTCGGGCGAGACTTCCTAAAGTGATTCAACCCCGAGATCAACTGGGTAAACTGCACCGCAAGCATCTACAACAAAGGAAGGAGAGTCCAGCTACCCAACTGGGACGATACAGGAGATATCCTAGTGGAGACACTCGCCAGGTTCGAGAAGGACGTCAAGCGGACCAATACCGGGTTCCTGGCGTTAGCAACAGACGTGGAACGGGATGAGGAGAAGGCCTCGGAACCTCCAAGAGAAATCAAGGAAATACTGAAGCGTTCCAAGACATTCTTCCCGGCGACCTTCCGGACGAGCTACCGCCATACCGAACACACCAACATGAGATCGTGGAGGAACCAGGTTCAAAACCGACCTTCCGAGCACCATATCGGCTAAGCCCCACAGAACTAGCCGACATGAAGAAATAGATCGAGTATCTCCTTGCCAAAGGACTCATCCGACCATCCACTTTACCATATGGTGCCCTTGTAATCTTCACACCGAAACCGGACGGAAGCCTGCGCATGTGCATCGACTACCGAGCTCTCAACAAGCAGACCATAAAGAACAAATACAAGATTCCACGAATCGATGACCTGCTTGACCAGTTTCGGGGAGCCACGGTATTTTCAAAACTACATCTGCCGTCCGGATACTGGCGGATAAGAATGGCGGACGATTCCGTTTACAAAACTGCCTTCCGAACTCGGTACGGATCGTACGAGTATCTGGTAATGCTATTCGGACTCACCAACGCACTTGCAACGTTCCAAGCAGAGATGAATCACATCCTACGCCCACTCTTGAACGAATACGTGGTGGTGTACCTGGACAACATCCTCGTCTACTCGCACGACAAGCAACAACACGTCGAGCACCTACGACGCGTCTTCAGAATTCTTCGACAAGAACGCTTCTACGTCAAACTATCCAAGAGCGACTTCGCCCTCGAGAAAGTCCAATTCCTCGGACATATCGTAAACGCTCAAGGAGTTCATGTCGGCCCCAAGAAAATGGAAGCCGTGCGTACGTGGAAGACACCCGAGAACGTGAAGGAGTTACAGCAGTTCTTTGGCTTTGCTAACTGCTACAACAGGTTCGTGCCGCAATACACGAAGATCGCCGCACCACTCACGAATCTGCTAAAGAAGAACACGCCCTATAACTGGGAACCAAGACACCAGGAAGCCGTGGAGCAGCTGAAACAAGCACTCACGTCCGCATCTGTCATCATCTTGCCAGATCCCGAACGCGACTTCGTCATCGAAGCGGACGCCAGTGAGCAGGCAGTGGGAGCAGTCTTGATGCAAGACCAGGGGAATGGCCTGCAACCAATTGCCTACCTCAGCAAAAAATTACAGGGGGCAGAACTCAACTACCCGATACATGACAAGGAGGCCTTTGCTATCATCATCGCCTTCAAAACGTTGAGATGTTATCTCAAAGGACGCAAGACAACAGTCTACACCGACCATTGCAGCCTAAAATATTTGAAGACGCAACCAAGCCTCTCTAGGCGGCAGGTCCGGTGGATTGACTTTCTTGAGACACACTTCCACTACGACATCGTGTACAAGCCCGGCCATAAAGACAAAGCAGATGCGCTTAGCCGGCCTGCACACGTTGCCGCTATCCAAGTTGAAGGGATGAATCCACTCCTCGAGGGACTCTTCACACATGGGTACACCATCGACCCCGAAATTCCCTTGGCAGAAAAGCGACATCTGCTATAGTGGGACAACGACATCGCGTACTGGAAAGGATCAACGAAGATCTGGGTACCTAATTACCCTTCGTTGCGCCAGTTACTACTCGAAGAATGCCACGACGTCCTGTATGCGAGACACTTTGGTAGCAACAAGACGCTCACCGGTATCGCCAAACACTACTACTGGCCCCACATGGCAGATGACGTACAGAAATTCGTCACCTCGTGCACTACATGTCAGCGGATGAAGAGCAGCAAGCAGAAAAAGGCGGGTCTGCTGCAGCCTCTTCCTGTCCCAGAACAGCCATGGCAAGTGGTAAGCCTAGACTTCATTACCGGGCTACCAACTACCACAAGCGGTCATGACGCGATCCTCGTCGTCATTGACAAGTTCTCCAAAATGGGACACTTCATCCCGACACACACCGCAGCACGCACCGAGGGGACAGCACAACTCTTTCTTCGCTACTTCATCTCCCAACATGGCATCCCGACCACACTCATCTCCGACCGAGACCCTAAGTTCACCAGTAAATTATGGAAAGAACCGATGTCTCTACTCGGGACCAAACTCGACATGTCATCTGCCTACCATCCGCAGACAGATGAACAGACCGAGCGCCTCAACCAAATTGTGGAGCAACTCCTCCGCGCAGCCTGCAAGGACGAAATCTCCAAATGGGACTTGCATCTGCCCGTCCTGGAGTTTGCCTACAACAATGCTACTTACGCCGCTACTGGACACATGCCGTTCTTCCTCTGTTATGGACGCCACCCACTCACACCTCAACAGCCAAACATACCAGCCCCAGTCCAAACCACTCATGATTTCATCACGACCATGCACAAACTTTGGGATCAGACCCACAAGCACCTTCTCGACATTCAACAACAACAGAAGCGCCAGGCCAATCGCCACCGCACAAACCACGCCATCACCGTGGGAGAACGAGTACTGCTTGACATGTGGAATGTTGACATCAGCCATCTCCCTTCCAAACTACGACCTCACTTCTGCAGGCCTTTCCTCGTTGAAGCACATGTCACTCTTGTTACCTTCGGCTTACGCCTTCCAGCTACCTGGAAGATTCACAACGCCTTCCATGTCCAACTCTTGAAGCCCTACCGAGATCCCAACACGGTCTTCTCTGGATGCTAACCGCCGCCGCCGCCGCCCGTCCTCGTCCATAATGAACACGAGTACGAGGTCGAGTCCGTGCTTGCTCACCGTCGTCGACGGAATGGCAACGTGGAGCTTCTCATCCGTTGGAAGGGTTATTATCCTTCAGAGGATAACTGGGTCTCTGAATCCGAGATGGATCACGCTCGTCGTCCTCTTCGCAACTACCTTGTCAAGCAGGGTGTTACGTCTACCACCCAGCTTTGCGGGGGGGAAGTGTGAGAGTACGACCCCGTTCCATTTCATTCCTCTTTTTATCCTGATTCATTTGGTCTTAATCTCATGCCATTTGGATTCCTATTCCTTCTTTTCCATAACCCTTTGGTTTATCCTGTTATTATCATTA
This sequence comes from Closterium sp. NIES-67, assembly GCA_027943415.1. NCBI lineage: Eukaryota > Viridiplantae > Streptophyta > Zygnematophyceae > Desmidiales > Closteriaceae > Closterium > Closterium sp. NIES-67. Next base: position 871,290 of record BQMB01001373.1, on the reverse strand, counting down.
TATCACCGACGTGGCTCGGGATGTACTGGTACGCTATATCTAGCGTAATCCTGCCGTAATCCCTTAAAGCCAATAGCCTCGCGCGGCTATACGCAGGGTGATTCTATTTTCTAGAAGAGTCTATTCTCTTGGGATAGGATAAATATGGTTACCTGATGTACTTTGGAAGTATAAAAGCGCCTTGTATCAATCGATAATGCAACCTTTCCTCGACACATTCGATCATGTGACAGATTCGCTCTGCTATGTATGCCATGTATCCGGTTGACTCTAGTGTGACTGGACCTTATTTTCCTGTGTTGCCTAGTCTGGTGTGCATGCTGTGTATAGTCTAGGCTCTCCTACTGCGTCAGGCATAGGATCTCTTGCCTTGTTTAGCCTAGGCTTTACGTTAATGCCCCCACTAGCTGAAGCTACCGCCTCGCCCTCCTTCACGCTGGACTCTGGTGCGTCCGCCTGCTTCTTCTACGACCACAGTGCTCTCACGCCGCTTGCCATCCCAGGAGCTGTCGCCCTTGCTGACCCCTCCTTCAGTGTGGTAGTTGCACGTAGCGCCACTACACTTCCTGTCCGGCGGCTCCCTCAGGTTCTCTTACAGGTGTGCACATCCCGTCGTTCTCCAGGAACCTAGTGAGTGTCGGCTGTCTTCAAGACCTCGGCGCCACCACTATGTTCCCTAGGAACGAGCTGTACACCGTCTGTATTGACGTCGTCACTGGTGCCCCCCTCACCACATTCCTCCGAGACCCAGTGTCTGGCCTGTTCACACTGGACACCGCGCCCCCCCCCCCCCCCCCCCCACCCCCCCGGTGGCTGTGTCCCCCCAGGTGGATGAGTCTACTCAGGTTGCCGCGGCTTGTTCGTGTCGGTCGCTCACTCACCCATCGATTCTGTGGCACCACTGCCTAGGTCACCCTACACTCCCGCCTCTCCCTGCGTCACTCCCTGCCCTCCTTCCCTCGCCCGTGCCTTTGTGCACGCCTTGCGTCGAGGGCCGGCTGCACCGTGCTCCCCACTCCTCCTCGTTTCCCTCACCACTACGCCACTCCGGACCCTGCACTTGGACATTTGGGGCCCAGCCCCCGTGCTCGGGCCGCGTCGCGAGCACTACTTTTTGGGGCTCGTCGACGACTACACACACTACATCACAGTCTTTCCACAAGAGCGGAAGGCTGACGTACGTGACGTTCTTATCCCATGGCTTGTCACTGCCCATGTCCACTGTGCCCTGCCTGTGCTCCGTCTCCACTACGACAGTGTCGGTAAGTTCGCCTCTGGTCGGCTTGGCCAGTTATGTCGTGTAGAGGGCATCACCCAGTCGTACACACTGCCAGACTCCCCACAGCAGAATAGGATTGCTGAGCGTCGCATTGGTTTGGTCATGGAGATGGCTCGTACCTCCATGATCCATGTCACTGCACCCCATTTTTTGTGTCCATTCGCAGTGCGGTGCACCGCTCTCCAGCTTAACCTGTGGCCGCGCTCCCAACGGGTCCCCTGGTGACACGTTTGCGTTTCACGTATGGGGCTACCTCGCTTACGCCGTGCCTCTGGCGCGGACAAGCTCACCGCCCGCATCGTGTCCTATGTCTTTCTTGGTTTTCCCCTAAACGCTTCTAACTGACACTTCTGCCACCCGTCGTCTCACCGCTTCTTTCACTCACACAACGCCACCTCTGACGAGTCTGTTTCCATCTACACTCGCTTTCCTTTCCGAGGTCTCCCGGTTACCCCGCCCCTGTTCCTTGTCCCCACTCCCCCGGTAGCTCCCGCTCTCTGTCCTGCCCCGTCTGGTGTGTCTCACGTCACTCCCCTTCCCTCGGTTGCCCCGGCTGAGGATTCTGTTGACTCCGAAGGCCCTGAGGCTCTGGGGTGAGGCGTCTGTTTCTACGGCACATGCACCCTCGGCCCCTATGCCTCCTCCGCTGCCGCAGCCGCAGCAATAGCAAGGGTTAGTTGGCTCTGAGGGAGTTGGCGCTTGGGGTACTGGTTCTGAAAGGGGTACTTGTTCTAGGGGCGCTAGTCCTGGGGGCGCTATCGTGGCTAGTCGTGGCGTTCCTGGGGGTGGCGCGGGTGCTGGAGAGGGATCTAGCCTTGGGGGTGCTAGTCTTTGAAGTGTTGTCGTGGAGAGTCCCAGGGGTAGCTGTGGTGCGGCTGGAGGTCCTGGTATGGGCGCGGAGCAGCAGTAGCAACCGCACCAGAAGCAGCAGCAGTACTCGTCGCCAGTTTCCACCCTTCGCCTTCTCGGTCTCCCCTCCCATGATTGACCGCCGGCGCCTCCCCAAGTGCCACCTTCTCCTCCCGTATACAGTCCTGTGTTTCCTCTGTCGGACTCATCCCCTGCTCGTTTCCCCCCTCGTTCTCCTCATGTGTCTCCTCCGCTGTCCCCTGAACCTATACCCCCCTCTTGCTGGTGGTCTTACTGCCCTTATCGTGCTCATCCTATCTCCTATCGCTGCCTTCACTACGCCACGACTCTAGTCTCTGACCCTGCCCGTCCTTCGTCCATCGGGCGTGCAGCTGCCCTTGGTAGTGACGTCCTAGAGAACAGGCAGTACAAGCTAGCTTTCCTGTCCGAGGCTGCACCTCATCTCTGCTCCATGCTGCTAGCCTTTGAGGGTGACCCAGATGCCCTTGACATTCTGACCCCTCCCACCTATGCTGAGGCGACTTCAGGACCCTGGGCCTCTCAGTGGATAGCTGCCATGGACGCAGAGATGGCATATTTGAGATCTACCGGCACCTACGCCGATGCAGTTCCCCCACCTAGGGCGAACGTAGTCGATGGCCGGTGGCTCTTCAAGGTGAAGCGCCCTCCTTGAAAGCCGCCGGTGTTCAAGGCACGCTACATTGCTAGAGGCTTCAGTCAGCGCGAGGGTATTGACTTCTTTCAGATCTTCGCCCCGACCCCAAAAATGACCACTCTTCGGGCGTTACCTCACGTAGCACCACAGCGCGACTACGAGTGTCACTCACAGGACTTCTCCACAGCGTTTCTCCAAGGCAGTCTGCATGAGCAAATCTACCTGCGCCGTCCGCCAGGCTTCTCTAGTACTTTTCATCCTAGGACCCAGTGGTTCCTCCGGTGCCCGGTTTACGGTATGCGGCGTGCACTTCGTGAATGACACGACACGTTGCGTGCTACACTAGCAGACATTAAGTTCTTTCCGTCCTCTTCTGACCCGTCACACTTTGTTCACTCGGGCCAGACTCTGTTCTACATCCTAGTTTACGTAGACGACCTGGTCTTCGCTACTGCAGATAGAGACGCACTGGCCTCGGTGAAGGTTGAGCTGCGAGGAGACACACCTGCACTGACCTATGAGAGTTGCGCCGCTATGGGCTGCAGATCTCCAGGGACAGAGCAGCGCGCACCATCACTCTCACACAATCACACTTGGTGCGCCAGGTCCTTGAGAGGTTCGGCCTTCAGTTCTCTTCCGCACAATCCACCATTCTGCCAGTGGATCACAGGCTCTCGAATCCCGTCCCTGATGAGCCAGTTGAGCCCAGTGGTTAGTACGCAGAGCTCGTGGTTGCCTCATGCACCTGATGGCTTGCACTCATCGAGATCTTGCATACCCTCTTAGTATCCTTACTCACTTTGTGGCGACAGGCAGACTCCGACCCCAATACAGGTCGGTCGCTAAGAGGGTGCTGAGTTATCTAGCAAGTACATCAGGCATAGGGATAGTTCTGGGAGGACGCATGCTAGTGGTTCTCACCAGGTACACAGACCCCTCGTGGACGGACGACACTGAGACGCTTAGGTCCTCCTAGGGCTACAGTTTTAGCCTTTGTGCAGGCGCTATCTCATGGAGGTCCACTCGCTCGTCGTCTGTTGCACAGTCTAGCTATGAGGCTGAGATCTATGCTGGTGCCATAGCGGCACAGGAGCTCCATTGGCTGACGTTCTTGCTTACAAACTTAGGTGAGGGGCCTCGCTCTACCCCAGTCCTATACACTGATAACAAGGCCATGATCCTGCTGTGTCAGGAGCCTCGGCTAGAGGGCAGAGCGAAGCACATCCAGTTGCGGTAATCCTCCTTTGGAGCTACAGCAGCGCCGCAGGCACGCATCGTATACTTGGCCTTCGGTGCCAACACAACTTATATCTTTATGTAGGCGCTTGCGCCTAGAGATCATCAACGGCACTGCGTACAGCTTGGGTTAGTTCTAGTAGTTCCTCACTTGCTGCAATCTTGATTGTGTACTACTCCTTATACTATCTTGTCCCAGTGGCAGGACTAGTAGGGTCGCCTTTGGTTATTTTTGTTTAGTTTGTACTCTTGCTGATTGGTCTTCGGGCCCTTGCCTCAGAGGTTGGACTAGTAGTGCTGCCCTGAGCTGCGTGTCTCTTGCTAGGCACTGCCTCTTGTCTAGCATAGGGGTGTGTCACCTTATAGATATGCATTGTATATTGAAGTTATAGGTTAGACAGGGCTGTTTTCTTAAAGGGTACAACCCAACCCTATATCCCACCAATAGTGTATCGTTTCTAGTTCAATTCGCTACTCTAATATGATCCACCGACTCGCTCTTGGCAGCTGAAACACTATGAAGCACTGCACATAAGACACGAAGGCTCAAATTTCATCACATCAATACATGAAGGCATGTCACCAAAGGAGGGGCTTTGGCTTATATAGTGTACTCTATAAAAATAACATGATGTACTAATGACTTTGACTTCTTTGGTGAATACCAATCGATGTCAAGGAAATAAGCATAAATAAAATCATAATAATGTTCATACAATATCCAATAAATATAGTTTATTTTGAGGATAATATATATTGAACACAAATCACCTAAGAAAATTTTCGAATTGATTGATTTTTTAGGATTCGTATTCATATTAATATAGAGCAAAGCACGTGCTTGATTTGAATTATTTGTGTGAACTATGATGTCATAAAATAGTAGGGACTGGACTTACTGAGGTTTACAGTACACATGAAGTCCTTTCCAAGCTCATCTGTTTTCAGGCGGGTGCTTCAGAATCTAGCGCAAAACTTTCACGGGCGAAATGGGCCAATATAGGGTGGTCTGGTTAACTTATTGGCATTTCTCAGTCTAATGCGGGTGACCATTTTTGTTTCTTTGTCGTTCCTCGGGCAACATTGCGAGGCCTCAGAACGTCCCGTCTGCACGTTTGGTGGTCTCAGTATCAGATGTGGTATTTGTTGGAGTTCATTGGGCCTCTGTTTGTTGGGCCGTTGTCCGTGTGTTCGATTTAATAGGCTTATATATGGACATGTAGCGTCTCAAGAATAAAAGGTTCACCGGACTAAAGGTGTATGCTATTTTCTCGTGGATGCCTGTCCGTACAACACCCCCTTGCCTCCCACGTGGCAATCAGCACAGCAACCTCGGATCAGTGTGCGCTGGCCTCATCAGCTGATCTGCAGCTATGGATTGGTGCCTTGGCGTCCATCCGACCACAGCGTGGCAAACAGCATTGGGTGAGTGCAGCTTTGGAGCGTCAAGGTTGACGAGAAACGTTTGCGTGCCACCCCTCGTTGAACTTTCGATTCGGTCCATTTCGGTTTGAGATGAGTGGAATATCGGGCGTGCAACAGACGAACTCAATTACCCCGTTGTTTTGTGATAGATGATTTTACTTTCAGATACACGTCCAATGCTTTTATTCAACAATGTTTTGTAGCACATTTTGCAAAAATGATTACGAGGTGGTATATTGTTCAAAAGACTCTTGTAATACAAGTCGATTCGGCAAACGCAAACTCTGCTAAGCATCTTTTGTGCATGAATCAAATATTTGGCCTGTGGTATACCCTCGATTAGCAAATACACCTGGCCTGCGGTAATTTCGCAACTAATATTTTCATAGGGGATGTCGCAGAGAGGGCATTCACCCCCCGAAAGCAGTTCCTGAAGGCCGGATCTGGCTACCCTTGAATAGAATATTTAGCTTGGGTTTCTATACGAAACGTTTACTGCTTGATTTAGTGTTTCTCGACTCAGGAAACTCGACGTTAGGTGGAGTTCAAAGCTGGTTAGCTTAGGCAGTGCTCAAAGCTTTTGGCCCACACCTTCCATGTAGAGTCTGCCGCGCTTAGGTCGTATGAATATGGGAGTACTGTCTACGCACTCAGAAAGTACAAGGGTGGAAACAAAATCTCATCTGGCGCTCAATTTCAGGGTGTAAAAGTAACGCAAAAAGGTGTATCTGCACTTGTCGTCACTGCACTACTCGCATTGGACTACTGTATACCCTAGTTGCCCGAGTCAGTCACCCCATGTTTTTGGGAGGCTTGGACTGAAAGTGTCCCCGACACTTTGCGCACCTCGCCACGGAAAGAATGGGATTGTAAGTTTGTTGGAATGTTACGACTTTGGCAGGCGCGGATTGTGACGGGGGCTGAATTTGTATTTTTTACAATATCCAGGGGCTGAAATGGTATTTTCTGAATTTGTAGTTTCCGAAATACCCGGCGGACGAAATATGACATGCTGTCATGGCTGGTAAGATCTACTGTTGCCGCTGTCTTATCTGAGAACAGTACGGGCCAGTGCGGTTGCTCATGCTAGAAACAGAAGTGATGCGGGAAGCTTTTGTTAGTGAACCGAGACGTGACTGACTCGGGCAACAAGGGTACAGTAGTTTCATGTACAGTACATCTAACCTGCGACATTTTCACCGTGGGGAATGGTGTTTGGGAAACTTTCGTCGTCACCCTGGCCGTTTCTGGGTCCCCAAGTATCGTTCCCTGTGTATCTTCGGGCTCGTGCCCTGGCCTCTCCGCCTCCACTTGTTTGACGGGGGTCCTAGACTTAGAAAAAGGGTGGCACCAAAGCTGGGAAAGGTTGCACCTTAAACATCGTATGTCCAGAAACCCAAGTCTGCTCTTATTTTCAGGGGACGCTTAACCCGCCTCTTAGAACATGGCTATTGAAGCTGACATCCCTCGAACTGGCACCCCCGGGGAAAATAGCGGGATATAAAATATCGCAGGTTTGGTGTACGGGAGGCTTGTTCCGACACATGAAGCCTTCCACAGGCCTGTGGCCACTCGTCAAATCCGGATTCCCTACCAAAGCTACCCGTAAGTCCGTCTTCGGCCAAAGTCGTACTCGTCCAAGTCCGTTTTTGGCCAAAATCCCTCGAAACCTACGCTTACAGCCCGTTTTCGAGCCAGAATCGACCCATTAAGCCCCGGGTTCAGAGAGAACCAAATCCGTCAAACAGGGAGCTCACGGCTAGAAAGACCCATTAAAGTGTCGAAATACGAAAAAGTACCCCAAAAATATTGGACCTGGTCTGTTTGCCCCTCCCAAAAGAACTGTACACATAACTGGCAGCTCGTTGGCGCATGGGCAACGGTATTGACCAAAAGCTGATTCGGTCCGATTAAATGTCTTGGGTGGCGTCGAAAAGTGTCCAGCTTTGTTGGTGTACTGCACCTTGTTTCATCCCACCCCTCCATCCCATGAGCTCACTTCTGTAGGTCGTCTTGAGGAAACTCTCGGAAGAAATCTTCTGACCAATGTTCACATCAACTTGCCCTAAGTGTACGTCGTTTCAGCCACAGTCCACTGCAGAACAGCAGTTCGTGTGGTCCTCATTCACCCCGCCACGAACATCTTGCACTGCAGTTTGCTCTGCTGCTCTGCTCTGCTCTCCCCCAATTTCCTCCCCTTCCCTGTCCTTCCCTTCCCTCTCTGCTCATTCCCCTCTCCTCCACCATCCAAATCCATCCTTCGTACATATTGTCGTTACGGTACTCCAATTACAGCAGCATTTTCCCAGACATGGCTGACGTGTTCTCATCGAAAAGGAATACCCTCTCACACTAGGCGCCTGGGCTCTCACGTGTTATCCTAATCGTGTCCCTTTAACTCTGCTACCGTCTTCTAGCCAAACTCGCCCACACAAGGCTTTCCTAGAGTGCCCCGAAGCCTTCCCAGAGTGTCTCTAGCTTCTCTCGAGATTCTCAAGCTTCTCTAGAGTGCCTAGGGGCAACAAACCAGTTCAGGTGGTCTTCGAAAGGGAGGACGGACCCGAGAAACAAACCAATGGCGACGGGAACAGAGGGCGTCGGCGCAGGCGGCAGCGCGTTCATCACGTCCCTGAATCCCGCCGCCCTTCGCGCGTACGCCTGTGCCATGGAGAGCGGCATGATCGGCAACATCTGGTCGCCCACAGCCGTTGGATCTCCCAAGGTCCTCTCTCCATCCGCGGCTCTTGTCACGCAGCCGAACCGGACATTCGACACCCAGATATCCCCTAATACGAATGCGCGGTACGACGACGATTATCGCTCGGGCACGACGGGGGGTCGCGGGCCCGTGCGACGCAGCGACTCCGCGTCGGCAGCGGAAGGGTCGCACGTCGTCGTCGCCGCGGAGCCTGCCGCGGCCGCGCCGCCGTCCCTCGGTATCACCGGCAGGAGCAGGACGAGCACCGACGCGCCTCGAGTCTTGCCGGTTCCTCTCAGGGCCGGCAGGAGCAAGCCGACGGCGCGGTCGCACAGCCGGACGCGCTCCGTCAGCAACATTCAGACGAGCGAGTTCGAGTTCCAGTTCCCGCCGCCCCTCGCGCAAGGCGCGCAAGCGGAAGGGCCGACGGCATTGGTAGTCCCGCCGACCCTGGCGCAAGCGGAAGCGCCAAGGACATCGGAGGTCGTTGTTGCGGAGCCTGCGCCGCCGTCTCTCGGAACCACCGTTGCCGCTGTCGCCGCCGGCAGGAGCAGGACGACGGCGCGGTCGCACAACCGAACGCGCTCCGTCAGCAGCATTCAGTTCCACTTCCCCCTGTCGCTCGCGCAAGGCGCGCAAGGGCGCACGGAGGTTACCTCTTCCCCTACTGGCGCTACCCTCTCCGCTGGGGTGAAGGTGGCCACCGCAAATGACGGGAAGGCCAAGCTCGCCCGCGCCCTCACTGAGCGATCCAGCGGCGCGAGTGGCGCGGGTTCGCGGCGCGAGTTCAGTCGCAGTCACACCACCTCTGAGCGCGTGAGTGAGTTCTTCACTCCGCTCTCCCCTGCAGCAACCACCGGCGCTGCGCTAGCTGGCGGAACGGCGTCCCCTTCCGCTGGTCGCAGTCGCAGCCCACACAACCCCGCGGCTTCCCCCGAAATGCAGCGCGCCAAGCATTCCGCGGCGCCCCGAAATGCAGCGCCAGGACTTACCGCCCCCGCCCCCGCTCGCTGCTTCCCCGACCTGTACCCGGATAGCGCCGGCTCCGCCGATCCGCGCAAAACCTCCCCCGCCATCCCATCGGAATCTTCCTTCGTCATTGACCTGTATCCCGCCCCAAGCTCTGTGTTCCCGCGGTTTGCCACCATCGGGGACGTTCCACTCGTTGACGGCGCGGGCACTGACGGTAACGCTAACGCTAACGCTAACGGAAAGTTGCATCCGGCGCTCTCCCGTCGCTCCCGCTCGACAGGCTCTCAGTCAGCCGGCGCATTGGCCGCTAGTATGGGTCTCGCTAGCATGCGTGCGGCGACCAGTGGCGGAAGCGGCGGGATTGGCGGAAGCGCCGGCGTCGGCGGTGGGCGCGCGGGGCCTCGTTCTTCCTCACCCGCTAGTAGCGGCGGTCGGCCTGTCGTGCAACTCGCGCCACGGATGGGCTTCGTGGATTGGGCGGGGATCGGCAGCCCGAAAAGCGGCGGAAGCAGCGGCGGAACCAGCTTTGGCGCCAGCGGCGGCGGCACCAGTGGCGTGGGCAAGCCGAGGTTACAAGCGCTGGATAGCAGCAAGTCGCCTCCTTCCGCCAGTGCTTCTCCGCGCTTCCCCGTCGCCATTCCCTCCCATTCCGCCGCCGCGGCATCCCCCGCGGGATCTATGCCTGGCTCGCGGAGCCTCCCCCCTGCCATGCTCCCATATTCCGCTGGCGCGCCCCCGCTCTCCCCCCTTGGCCGCACCGGCAATGGCGTAGTTCCGCGCCCCACCCACCGCCGCGCGATAAGCGCAGCGCAGTTGTCCCCGCGTGTTCCGTCGCCGTCTGCGCGCCTAGTTCGCCCGCCGAGCTCCCCTTCTGTCGCCGGAAAAGCGCCAGGTGCCGCCGCCAACGTCGTCGCCGTCGCCGCCGCCGCCGCTGTCGCGCGCTCTTCAACCCGCGCGCGTGGTGTAGTACAACCAGCGAACGCGGCCGCTTCTACGACTTGCGGACCTGCGGCGGAAGGCGGTTGCGGAGATGCGGAGGGAACCGGCTCAACTGCGAGGCGCACGGGGAAGCCAATGCCGATGCCGCGCAGCGTGAGCGCAGATCCCGCATTGGCACATCCCGCGGGACTTGAGGAGCAGGCGCAGGCGCACGCGCAGGTGCAGCAGCTGCAGGCCAGCAGTCGCGAGCACGTGGGGAACTACCGCCGCGCGGCCCCCGCGCCTCTCGCGGTGCCCGTGCGACGCCGTAACCACAGCATGTCCAGCGTGGCTCAGGGCGACGCGGCGTCGAAATCAGCTCTTACGGCGGGATCAGCTGCGGCGAATGGCGGCGGACGCAGCGCAAGCGGCAGGGGGCAGGTTTCGCCAGGCGCTGGCGCTTGGCCAGCGCGCAGCCCTGTGGGAACGGCTGGGGGGAGGTTGGAGGGAACTAGCGGCGAATGTCGTACAGGTGTAACTGCAACGAAGATATTCTCGAGTATTTCGTCATCGCAGCAACCTCGCGCGCGTGGGGGTTGTGCAGGGGGATCTGATGTTTCTGGAGAGTTGTCGCCTGGGACTGTCGCAGCCATCGCAGCAGCAAGCGCTGCGATTGGGCGAACGGGATCGAACCTGTCGCAAACCCTCCCCGCGCGAACATCTGGCTCCGCTCAACCCTCCGCGCGGTTCACCTACGGCTCCACACCAAACAGCCCAGTCAAGCGCTCGCGCCTGGGCCAAACCGAAGCTGCAGGTTCGGCATCCAAGCTCGCGAACGCAGTGGCTCGGCTGAAAAATATTTCGGGTGGTGTTACAAATGTAACAGGAAAAACAAAAGTTGGAAATTCCAACCTCAATATAAGTCCACCTGGAACGCTTTCTCCTCCCACAGTCAAAACCCATCCTGGGATTCCCACTGCCAGCCCTCTCAGAGCCTCACCTCCCCCAGTTGCACCTAGCCCTCCCCGCTCCTCGCCTTCCCCAGTCGCACCTGCAAGGGTCGGTTACAGCAGCCAATCTCTCTCACAGCAGCAGCAGCAGCAGCAGCTGAGGCAGCAGCAGGCGTCGAGCAGGAGAACCAGCAGCGTGGATTTTGACGCCAGGAGCAGCAACAGCAGTGGCAGCAGCAGCAACAACCCTATGAACAGCAACAGCAGCAGCAGCAGCAGCAGCAGCAGCAAGAGTCCTGTGAGGGCGAGTGGCAGGGGGGGAGCGGTCATACTGACCAGCCCCTGCCCCAGCCCGTCCCGCGCCCAGGTGGTGTTCATCGATGGGATCCCCATGCCCCTCCGCAGCGCCCTCAAGAGCCACAGCATCGACAACGCCCTTGGGAATACCGGGTCCAACCTTGGGAATACTGGGTCCAACCCGGGGAATACAGGGGTAAACCCTGAGGGGAAAGTAGGTGCTGGCCGGAGCAATAGTGTTAGCCCTATTTTTCGTGACGGGTCCCCGTTGGTAGGGAGGGGGGTGGAGGAGTGGAAAGGTGGGGGTATTGGTGGGAAGGAGGAGCAGGTGTTGCATCCGCAGGTGCATGCCAGCCCCAGGAGAGTGAGTTTCAGTGGGTTTGTGGAGGTGCAGGAGTATGTGCGGGAGAGTGAGGGGAGCAAGAGAGGGAGGGGACGGCAGGGAGGGATGTGAGGGTGCAAGGGAGGCAGGGCTGGTGCTGCATCGGTAGGGTTTAGGGGGGGGGTGCACTGGAGAAGGGTGAGCTTGTGGAGGCCAAGGGGTATGAGCGGGAATATGTGCAGGAGTATGTGCGGGAAAGTGAGGGGAGTAAGAGAGCGAGGGGGTGGCAGGGAGGGATGTGAGTTGGACAGGCACAGAGGCACACACTCTGGGGAGTTGGAGGTGCAGGAGTGGTGGTATGTGAGGGGAGTAAGAGAGCGAGGGGATGGCAGGAAGGGGTGTGAGTGGGTTGATTGAGAGTCGAGGCAAGCACTGAGACTGGGTCTGTGGAGTGGGGTTGGAGGGGTGGTGGAATGTGATCCGGGTGTCAACACAAGGGCCAGCTACGCTTTCTAACTGCGGGTTCCTCCATTCCCTCCGTATTCCTCTAGGGTTCTTACTTACGTACTTACAGTTACTGATCCCAATTGACACTTCTGAGAATTACCTTCCTGCTCACTCACGTATTCTTGTTTTGAGTTTAGCCTACAGTAACCTAGGTGCAGCGGCTGTACCTATCCAGTACCGACTGTAACCTAGGTGCATTTTATTTCCACTGTGTATGATAGCTCCCCTCCCCTCCCCAGTGCAACATATTTTGCCACCATAAGCAAGCACACCCTCATTACTCAATTAATGGTACCTAGTACCAGTCATAGCTTCCAGTCATCTCCTGCAGTCAGTGAGGGTCTGACTAACAGTGACAGACCTCTAATGTACGGCAGTACATGCTATGCAGAGCATCATGCAGTGCGTATGCGCTTTGTTTTTTAGAATTCTATGCTATGCTACCATGCGAAACATGCAGCAGACAGAGCCAGCCACCCATAGCAGCCTCAAGTGTAGTACCAAGTTACCAACCACTCCATGAGAGCACGTACTGCCATACAACCGCTGCCGTTTTCCTCATCCCCCCCCGCTGCGTGCTGCCGCTGCGGCAATGTGCCGTGACTGACGCCCAAGGCAGCAATCCCTACAGAGTGTCCCGTCCCGGGGTACTTGGCCACAGAGAACAGGGCCACATTGCTTCATGTGTCAGGGAAGCATGCGTCTTCCTTCCTACAGAGCATTCTTTGTCACAAAGAACAGGGCCAGCAGCAGCAGCCTCATCACTCCATGTATGAAAGTGCCCACTGCAGCAGCCTTCCTCACACACGCCCTCTCATGCTGAGGCAGGCTACACCCCCTCCCATGCAGGCTACACCCCCTTCCATGCAGGCTACACCCTCTCCCATGCAGGCTACACACCCTCCCTTGCAGGCTACACCCCCTCCCATGCAGGCTACACCCCCTCCCATGCAGGCGGCACCCCCTCCCATGCAGGCTACACCCCCTCCCATGCAGGCTACAACCCCTCCCATGCAGGCTACACCCCCTCCCATGCAGGCTACACCCCCTCCCATGCATGCTGACAGGCAAAGACTCCTCTGCCTTCCTACTACAGAGCATACTTTGCCACAAAGAACAGGGCCAGAAGCAGCAACCGCAGTACGCCATGCATGAAAGTGCCCACTGCAGCAGCCTTCCTCACACACGCCCTCGCATGCTGCGGCAAGCTTCCGCGCCCTCCCACCAACCTCACTCTCAGCACCACACACGCCACCCATAGCGGCAGCCCCTCCACCACACAGCACAACCCCATAACCGTTACAATGTACCAGCTTTCGCCCGTTGGCTGGCGGTAGAATAGGCTTATCCCGAGGAGGAGAGGTGGCCAGACGGCTAGTAGCGACGTCCACCACTCGCGGCCCCGGCAGTTCCAGGCGCTTAAAAGGGTGAGGAGCTCGCAGAGGGAGCGGGCGAGGAGGTAGGAGGCGATAGGGATGGTGAGGGAGGCGGAGGAGGAGAGGAAGAAGAGCGCTGCTAGGGCGCCTGCGGTGGTAATATCGAGGAGGGCGTAGCATGCTGCGTGGACACGTTCTGCTCCCTGCTGGAAGTGGGGAAGGAGGGTGGAGAGGAGGGCGGGGAGGAGGGTGGGGAGGAGGGAGAGGACGAGAAGATTAGTGCGAGGAAGAAATGGAGGAGAGGAAGCAGAGGGCTGTTAGGGTGCCTGCAGTGGTCATGTCGAGGAGTGCTTGGCACGCTGCCTGTACGCGCTCTGCGCCCAGCTGGAAGGGGGGAAGGAGGGTGGGGAGGTGGGAGACGACGAGATGATGAGGATGCAATGGAGGAGAGGAGGAAGAGGGCTGCTTGGATGCCTGCGGTGGTCATGTCAAGGAGGGAGAGGGATGCGGACGAGAAGGTGGGAGGCGATGGGGGTTGAGAGGGAGGCGGAGAAAGGGGATAGGAGGGAGAGGGATGCTAGGACGCCCGCTTAGAACTACAGGTGAGCCAGAACGTACCAGCAGTGACCTACAGGTGAGCCAGAACGTACCAGCAGGGACCTACAGGTGAGCCAGAACGTACCAGCAGTGACCTACAGGTGAGCCAGAACGTACCAGCAGTGACCTACAGGTGAGCCAGAACGTACCAGCAGGGACCTACAGGTGAGCCAGAACGTACCAGCAGGGACCTACAGGTGAGCCAGAACGTACCAGCAGGGACCTACAGGTGAGCCAGAACGTACCAGCAGGGACCTACAGGTGAGCCAGAACGTACCAGCAGGGACCTACAGGTGAGCCAGAACGTACCAGCAGGGACCTACAGTGACCTGCGAGCAGCGATCCCCTTTCACCAAGCACCCAGTGGGCGGCCCCTTGGCCTGAAACAGCAGCAAGACGAGCGCCGTCCCACCAGCAGTGACCTACAGGCGAGCAAGGCCAGTACTTACCAGGAGCAACCGCAGCATGAGGCAGTAGCCTGCGAGCAGCACGCCCCGTCCACCAAGCACTCCCATGACTGCCAGGCACACAGCAGCCGGCCCTCTGGCCCAGAACAGCACCGAGAAGAGCGTCATTCCACCAGCAGTAACCGCCATGGCTAGCAGGAGCAGCAGCCACACATATTCCACCATTTTCCCCATGGGTATTCTTCCCGGTAACCCCGGGACAGCGAGGGTATCTTCCGGTTTCCACCTGTGAGTTTTGGAGCGGGTTTCCTTCCAGCTTCGGCCGTCGTCCCAGTCCCCGAACCATTGGACTTTTTTGGACGGATCCAGAACGATTTCTGAGCCCAGCAATGGTTGCAGAGCGGTTGGATCCGGTACTGTGCTGCTGCGTGGTTGTCTGCATGGCTGTTTGAAACTGGTGCTGTGTGTGACCTGCAGCCTCTGGTTCTCGATAGTAACTGCCTCGTTAGCGTCACAGGGCTCCATGAGAACACTTGCCATGTTGCTAGGGCTGCCCATCGTTACCACCGGGTCTTCTTCTGCACTGCTGCTACCGCCATGGCTGTTCCCATGGCTGTTCCCATGGCTGTTCCCTCCTGCACTGTGCATGATATCTGCAGGACTGCAGGCAGCAGCAGTACTACCAGCAGCACTTCCCCTGCTGCTGGCTCTGTTGTTGCCCCTGCTGCCCCTGCTGCCCCTGCTGCTTCCGCCCGCACCGCGCATCAGCACTGCAGCTCTGACGGCATCCGTGGGTTCCTGAGGCGCCTCACCAGCAGCACTTCTCCTGCTGCTGGCTCTGATGCTGTTGCTGCCCGTGCAGCTCCCACTCCCCCCTGTACTGTGCATCAGCACTGCAGCTCTGATGGCCTCAGTGATTCCATGTCTCCTGCTGATGCTGCTGCTGCTGCTCCCACCAGCACTGCCCTGGCTGCTGCTGCTGGTTCTGCTGCTGATGCTGCTGGTGGTGGTGCTGCTGGTGCTTCTAACACCCTGGGTGTTGTCACCTGCTTGGATCGACTCATCAATGTGGTGACAGCCACCACTCTCACAGGGACACGTGGCAGCTTCTCCAGGCCCTGGAGCAGATCTCATCCCTGACGTGGCATGTCCGTATTGGTGGCTCCATTGGTTGGCAATTCCTAGTGATGATTCTACATTACTGTGACAGCCAGTTTCCGCTTCGTTCTTCTCAACCGCCACCGTTACTGTGACGGTACTACTCCTCCTGCTGCTTCCGATGCGGATACCACCACCACCACTGATGCTGCTGCTGCTGCTGCTGCTGCTGTGCACCGATCTTGACCGTTCCCCACCAATTGGCCCACCCTTTGCCACCCTTCCGCCACTGTCACCATCATCAACAGCATCATTTTTCTCACCATCGTTACTATCATCGCCTTCTTTTTCATCGTCACTGTCGTAGCAGTCGTGGCTGTAACGAAACGGGCTGGCGTGCAGAAACGCGTACGGATTCCCCCTCACGCTCGCGCTCTTGCTCTGTGGAATGTAGGCGGGATGCGGCGCCAATGGGGAGGGGGAGGCGGCGTAGTAGCTTCCGGAGGGGGAGTAATGGAAGCGGTCGGCGGAAGGGGGAAGCGGGGAAGCGGAGGCGGAATAGGCAGCAGCGCAAGGGGAAGGGGATGCGGGGGAAGAAGCCGCGGCGGTAAGCGGAAGATCGAGGCGGAAAGAGGATCGGCGGAGATTACTCGAAGAAAGAGAAGAGGAAGCTTCGGACTCCAGGTATCGCGACATGAGCCACTCGTGCCGCGGCGTTCTGTCGTGACCCGCCGCGGAGCCGCCGCTAACCGACATAGACCTCGTGTGTGCGCCAACTGCGGCGGTGTTACTCCTCCTCGTACTGCTCGACGTTTCCGCGTATCCCGCGAATGCCACCGCGGCGGCGGGCGCAAGCTCCGCATATCCCTCGTGGTCGATACGCGCCATCACCGTCGCCGCGGCGGCAGCGTCATTATTGGGGGGAGGATGTTCCCCCATGTCCGCGCCTTCCGCCGCCACTGCCGCCACCACCTCGCGGCCTCCCGCCGCTGACCCTTCCGCGGCCGCGCCGTCCATGCTGCTTCCGCTTCCGCCGCCCGCGCTCCTGACCGATCTCGCCGACCGAGAGCGCACCATCGCTTCCGAATCGATTCCGACGGAGAGCTCCGCCATTAGCTGCTCCGCGTCGGGGGAGCTTAGGTCCGAAAACGAGCTATTATCGGAGTCGGAGTCGTACGCGTTAGAGTCATCTGACGAGTCCTCGTCCTCGCTACAAGACTCGATGGTCACCGCCCATAGCGGAACGGAATTCCGCCGCATCCCCGTGCATCCACCGCCGCCGCTTCCGCGTGGGGGGCGCCAGAGCGGCGGGCGGCCGCCGCCGGATGGCGCGATTCGGGCGATCGCGGGGAAGCATGAGCCTTGTTGCGGCGCCAGTTTTGGCTTCCGTGCGTTCTTGGTGGTTACTCTTGAGGTGCCTCAAAAGCGATCTTGGTGGTTGCTGTGATTGTTGCGTCGAGCGTGGAAAGATACCTGAAAAAAAAACACGCGATTCTGACTAATTGCAGACTACTAAGAGGTTGCGATTTCGGACTATCTTGTCAGCTCTGTCGGGCAAACCTCCAGGGAGCGTGATAGGCGAAGTATGTGGAAACGAAGAGGAGGTAAATGTGCTCTCTTGCTACCTTTTTGCCTTTATGGCTGTCGAAAGCGCATAGTGAGGAGTAGCCGTAAAGGGACAACGGCCTCATATTCCCGGACGAGCCGTCGCAAAGACGCCAGAATGAAATCACGGAAAAGTTGCTAGGGTGAGGAAAGGCACAAATAAACCAGCTGCTGTACAGCTGAAAGAGCAGTCAGTCAAGAGGGGAGAAATGTGGGGTGGACGACAAGTGGAAGCAAATGGCGAGCGAGATACGGCACAAGCTGAGGGCGCTGGTGAAAGGTGTGGGTGAAACAGAAGCAGTCCGAACCGCAACGAGGAATTTCGTGCCAATTTTGGAGATGGACGATCATCCCATTGGCCTTCCTGGATGCTGGTTGGTTGGCTTATGTATCTCCGGGTAAGCGAAACGTACGAAAGCCGCGTTACTTCCTCGTCGCTTCGACGAGCCGCTCACGACATTCAGACGCGTTTTGGACGGAGTGCAGTTTTTCATGGTGGTTGACCGACTCAGGAAGCATCGAGTGACTGCGGGCAGGTGGCAAAGATTCCGCGAAGAGAGTCCGAGCGACATTTCTCACCGTCCGATCAAGTCTAGCTTTCTGTGATTGGTTATTGACAGTCCTCCCTACACGACACCTCTGCGCTTGAAATAAGGAAGTAGCAGTCTGTATGAAGTATAAACAACCACCCATAATAGGAATGACGAAGTTGGCTATAGTTCATCTAGGACTGGAAGCCATATCCTAAAAAGCCATCGCCCAAGATCAGGAAAAATCCACACTGGTCACACTTGCCTGCTTCTGTGAGTTGCTAAGTAACTGGCGAATCAACCGAAGCTTTGCGTGGTTTGCTTCTTCTGAACCATGAGCACCCATCATACACCCGTCCTCATATCCCTCATCCAATACACTACCATCAGCAGGTGCCTGTTTTTGCGACTCTTCTTGTCGCTGTACTTCTGCTTGTACCCCCCCGCTGCTGCTGCTGCCGCTGGTGGTGCTTTTCCAAGGGGACGACCACCCAGATGGCCAAAAGGGGGAGGAGCTGGGTGGGGTGATTGTAGGATGGGAGAATCGAGCAGTGGGGGTGCTTGGGGACTTGCTTCGAGGCGTAGTGCTTGTACGGGTGGTGCTCTTAGGAGTCGTGCTCCTCGGAGAGAGGCCCTTCGGGGTGGTGCCAAATGGAGTGGTGCCCTTAGGGGTGGTGTTCTTAGGGGTGGTGCCCTTAGGGGTGGAGCCCTTAGGGGTGGTGCTCTTAGGGGTGGGGCCCTTAGGGGTGGTGTCCTTTGGGGTGCTGCTGCTAGGATTGGCGCCCTTAGGAGTGCTTCTATCAGGGGTGTTACTCCTGGGGGCCCTGGTCCTAGGGGTGGTGCTCTTGGGTGTTGTGCTCCTAGGGGTGGTGCCTGTAGGGGTGTTTCCCCTAGGGGTGGTACTTGCAGGAGGGGTGTTCCTGGGGGTGGTACCTGTTGGAGTTGTGCTTTTAGGGGTGGTGCTGGAAGGTGGTGTGCGTATTGGGGTGGTGCAAGTAGGGGTGGTGCAGGTAGGGGTGGTGCCGGTATGGGGGGTGCCGGTAGGGGGTGTGACAGTAGGCGTTGAGCCTCTAGAGGTGCTGCTGCCCTGTGGGTTGAGTCCTTCACAAGGGGTCAGTCCCTTTGGAGTGACTGTTCTAGAAGAGACTATAGAGGGGCCCCTATGGCCCTCCCTATATTCTCCCCAAGAGGCCTCTTTAAAGCCCCCTTCAAAGGCCCCTTTAAAGCCCCCTTCAAAGGCCCCTTCAAAGCCCCCTTTAAAGCCCCCCCTAGGAGTCCACCTAGCACCAATCCTGGAACCACCATTGCCCATACCAGGCCTCCCCAACCCAGCCGCCGTCTGTGCTGCCAGCGCCTCACGGGTCATGATAGGCTTGGGAGACATGCCACGTGGCAGTTTCCCATAGGCTGCTGGGCCGGGTGTCAGAGCCGTCACTGCTCGCGCTCCTGTCCCTGCTGCTCCTGGTCTTGATCCCCCCATATAGTCACGCACGGACATTGCACCACGCTCTAGCAGCCCATACTCGTTATAGTCACCCTCCTCCTCCTCGTCACCAGCAGCATCAGAGGGAATGGCCACTCTTAATCCCTTACAACCGCTCCAGGCCATCCCAGCATCCCCTTGCACCCCTGTAGCTGCTGGTAACCCTACACTGCGAGCAGACAATAAGGGGCCTCTTCCACTGCTCCCTCTCTCTGCCCTGCTCCCAATGCCTCTGCCACTCCCTGCGTCTGCCCTGCTCTCAGTGGCTTGGCTGCTCCCTGTGTGTGACTGAGACTTGAGAAGCAGGCGCGGGGTGGGTGGCAGTGGAGAAGAAGGGATTGGAGTGGTAACCCTGTAACCCTCTGCGGTGGTGGTAACGCTGCAAGTTTGCTCTGCAAAACCATGGAAACCCCCGTCTGCTACCTCTCTCGTTTCTACTGCATCTGCCTCACAGCAACTGCCCTCTACTTGTCGTCCCTCCTCCTCCTCCTCCTCCTCCTCGTTCCTCTTCGCCTCGATCTTCTTCACCTTCTTACTCTTTCTCCTCCTCGCTCCCTCTTCAGCATTCTTTACCAAGAGGAGCTCCTCGTCCCCTTCCCCACTCGCTCCTTTCTTTCCCACCTCCTTGCTCTCCGTAGCCTTCTTTCCCTCCCTTCCCTCCCTTCCCTCCCTTCCCTCCCTTCCCTCCCTTCCCTCCCTTCCCTCCCTTCCCTCCCTTCCCTCCCTTCCCTCCCTTCCCTGCTTTCCCCCTTTCCCCTCCTTGCCCTCCTTAGCCTTCTTTCCCTGCTTTCCCCCTTTTCTCTCCTCGCCCTCCTTGCCCTCCTCGCCCTCCTTGCCCTCAACCTGTAACCGTGTCCCGTTCCTTTCCTTCTTCTTCCCTTCCCCCTTCTCACCCGTCTTTATCCCCCTTGTTCTTACCCCCTCTCCCTCTGTCCCATCATCTCGTGAACCCATTTTCCCCTCACTACCCACTTCCCACTCTCTCCCTTTCCCTTCTCGCTTCTTTGCACCAATCCTTCCTGTGCCTTCACTCCCCATTCGCTCCTGCCTCCCCTCTGTCCCATCACCACCACTACCATCACCTTCACTCTCCCTCTGCCCATTCCGTCCCTTCCTTCCATCTAGTTCAACTGCCCCCTCACCATCCCCATCACCACCACCACGACCGCCACCACCAACACCACCATCAGCACCACCAGCATCACTATACTCTAAATCCTGCACCCTCCAAGCATATCCCGACCCAATGGTTCGCGATCGAAGCAGCTGAACCAACGGCACCTCATACTCCTCTTCCTCCACCTCCTCCGCCTCCTCCGCATCCTCCGCCTCCCCTTCCCCTTCCACTCCACCCCCCCATTCCTCTCCATCCCAATCTCCTCCTCCATCCCATTCCGCCCCACTTCCCCCCTGCTGCCCACTGCCCTCCCTTCCCTTGCTGCCACGGGCGGCATGTGTAGCCGGGGAGACTGGCAATCTCGTCTCCTGCTTCCGTGAGTCCAGCCCAGGGGTTGCTATGGTCTTGGATCGAATGATCCTCGTCTTTTCTCCTCGAAGATGCAGCGGATCGAGTGTGTCGTCTGCTGTATTTTCTATTTCTAGACTCGGCTCCCCACACTCACTCGTAGCGACCCCATACCCATTCCCCTTCTCCTCATCTCGAAAGCCTAAACGCCAACCTCCTCCTCTCCTCACCCTCTCCCCTCCTCCCCCTCCTCCTCCACTCCCTCCTCCTCCTCCTCTTCCACTTCCTCCTCCTCTTCCCCACCCTCCTCCCCACCCACCCCCTCCTCCCCCTCCCCTTGGCGTCACTGCCTGCAAAGCAGCAGCTGCCACTTGATTCCCCGCAGCCCTCAACCGCACCCCACCCCTCTCCTTGTGTGCACCCAAAGCAAGCCCCTCTCCCCTCCTCTCCTCCGTCCCCCTTTCCCCAAAATCCCCCAGCCCTCCACTCCCCCCTAACCCTCCACTTCCGCCCCGCCTTCTGCTTCCCCCCAGCCCCCCTGCGATCACAGCAGCACAGTCCAGCAGCGCCTGTCTCTCTCTCTGCTTCGCCCGGGCCCGCTGGCTACTGACTTGACGAGTCAAGGTGGGGCCGGGCGAGAGAGGGGAGGAGGAAGAGAGAGGAGGAGTGGGAGGGGAGAGAGGGGGGGAGGGGGCGGCAGCGGATGCGAGGTCCACAAACTGGGAGAAGTCGGTTTGGAAGAGCTGCGATATGAAGTCCTCACGCACGCTCCTCTGGTGCCGAGTTGGTCCTAGAGAATTCTCCAACACCAAGAGCTGAGAGGCAAAGTCCTCACTCATGCTCCTCTGGTGCAGCCCGCGGCGGCGGCGGCACCGATGCTGCTGCTGATTTCTCCGCTGTGGCATGTTACACTGCCTCCGCTGGCTGCTGCTTCGCCCTCTTCCTGTGGCAGAGGCTGCAACTGCCGCTGCGGTCTGTGCGTCCATCTTCTCAGCTTCAGCCGAAGCAGCTGCTGCCTCTGCCTCTGCCTCTGCCTCTTCCGTCCGGGCCTCTCTAAGCATAGTTATCGACCGAAGGAGGTAGTTGCCCTTAGTCGCTAGCAGCTCGGCGCCACGCGTGGATTCCCCTGCCCTGCCTGCTGCCTCTGCCTCTTCCTCCCTCGCTTCCCTTAGCATGGTGATCGAGCGCAGTAGGTACTTCCCCTTGATGGCTAGTAGCTCAGCATCAGCCACATCCGGCTCCTCCAGCCACCTCCTCCGCTGGTCCACCTCCCCTGTACCGTGTATCACGCCCCACCTGCTCGCACTGCTGTCACTAGCACCAGCAGCAGCAGCAGCAGTGGAAGCCGCAGAAGTACCACCACCAGCAGCGGCAGCACCACCAATACAAGGGCTGCTTGCACCATCTGCCTTCCTTGCACTCCCTCTCGCAGCTCTCTTCCCCACGTGCAAATCTCCCGCCCTCCCTGCTCCTTCTCCTCCCCCATCACTCCTCGCACTTGCCACACTCCCTGCTCTCCCTCCCATCCCTAACCCCCCCCCAATCCCTAAAACCCCTCCCACCCCCAAACCGCCTCCCCAAGGCACATCTTTCCCCAGCCCACCAATCAGGGCGATCTGCTTGCGCCTCTCCAGCCTCTCTATAAACTGCTGCCGCTGCCTTCTCGCTCTCTCCGCCAGCTCATTCCCCCTCTCCCTCACTCTCTCCCTCTCCCTCTCCTCCTCACTCACTTCCACTCTTCCTCCTCCCCCTGCCCCTACACCACCCTCCCCAACACCACCAGCACCAGCAGATTCCGTTGCCGCTGCTGCACCAGATACTGCTGATCCAGAGTGGTTTGATTCAAGCTTGCTTTCGAGTGGTGCAGAGTGGTTGGAGTTGAACGCTGCTGCCACTGCTGCTGTTGTGGACGCTGCTTCCACCCCTGCTGCTATTTCACTCTCCCAGCTCATTTTCTCGCTCACAGCCCTCCTGTACTCCTTATTAGCGCCCTCACTAGCAGCACTGGTCACACTTGATGATCGCAGAGCGCCAGTTTGCAACCCAGTTTGAAACCCAGTTTGAAACCCAGTTTGCAACCCACTTTGCAGCCCACTTTGCAGCCCACTTTGCAGCCCTTGTGGCAATCCAGTGGGGGGGAGGATACCAGGAGGAAGGGGAGAGTGGGAAGAAGAAGGAAGGGGAGGGAGGGCGGTGGGAGGGAGCGGAGAGTGGGCAGGAGTATGGAGGGGAGAGAGAGGAGAAGGGGAAGGAGAACGTGTAGGGTCTTTAGCAGCTGTAGGGACTTTAGGAGCTGTAGCATGATCATTATCATTATCAGCAGCAGCAGCAGCAGCAGCAGCAGCAGCAGCAGCAGCAGAAGCGCTATCACCACTAGCATCTGCTGCAGCAGGAGCAGCGGTATTAACAGCATTAGTAGCAGCAGTAACAGCAGCAGCAGAAGCAGCAGCAGCAGCAGCAGCAGCAGCAGCATCATTACCACCAGCACCATTCACAGAAGCATCAGAAGCGGGGTTCAGAGGAAGCTTCCCTTCCTTCTGCATCTTCCTCCTCACAACACTCCTTATCTCCTCCAGAAGCTTCCGAGCCTCCTCAGTTTCCTTCTCACTTTCCTCCTCACTTTCCTCCTCTCTCCCCTCCTCATTCCCCTCACTCCCCTTCTCACTTTCCTTCTCACTCCCCTCCTCACTCCCCTCCTCACTCGCCTCTTCTCCCTCCTCACCCCTCAAATCACTCTTGCTAGTTGTTCCCACTCGAGCTCTAAAACACTTCAAACCATCTCCTCCCACAACCCCGTCCTTACTTCCTGTCACAATCTCTCCCTCCCCTTCGCCCCACTCTCGTTCCTCTTCCTTCCATTCCTCCCCACTTTCCTCTCCTTCGTCACTCACCCCTTCCTCCTCACTCTCCCCCTCCTCACTCTCCCCTTCCTCCTCACTCTCCCCTTCTTCCTCACTCTCCCCCTCCTCACTCTCCCCTTCCTCCTCACTCTCCCCTTCCTCACTCTCCCCCTCCTCACTCCCCCCCTCCTCTATTCCATCCTCCTCTTCCTCCACCTCTCCCTTTATCCCCACCTCCTCTTCCCCTTCTTTCTTCCCCTCCTGTTTCTCCCCCTCCACTCCCCGCTCATTTCTTCTCCTACTTGTGTGTAGCTCCTCTGCTCTCTCCAACCCCCCATCACACCCCCCATTATGAGCCGACTCCAAAGCAGTTGCTGCAGGTTCTGCGCTCTCCAACCCCTTCTGTTGCTCCTCAATTCCTCTTTTACCATCCTCCTCCTCTTCCTCTTCCTCCTCCTCACCCACATTGCCACTACCCTCCTCATGCGCCCCCTCGCTATTGTCACCCCCGTTACAGACCTCTACTCTAGGAGACAAGGAGCAAGACATTTCGCCCTTGTTCTCCCCTTCGATAGAGTCACAAGTGGAGCCCTCACGCTTGGATGGACCCAGTTCGATATAATCACACCCTATAGAGTCCTTACGCTTGGTGGAAGGGCCTTTCTCGATATAGTCACACTCAGAGCCCAGATCAGAGATACTCACATAGTCACACTCCCCAGAGTCCCCCCGCTTGGAGGAAGACCCCAGATCCGAAATGCTCATATAGTTACACTCCCCAGAAACCCCGCGCTCAGAACGACCCATCTCACTAGTGCCCGTATAGTCACACTCCACAGCCTCACACCCTGAACCCCTTCTCCTAGACAGCGCTCGGGTCATGCTTCGACATGTCTCCCTGCTCCGGCTGCTCCTGCTGCTACTGAGTCCCTGATTTTGGATCCCCCCACTACCTAGTCTGGTCTCTACACTCGTATCAACACTTGTATTCACACTCGTAGCAACACCCCCACCTGAGCGTTCGTCTATGCCCCCTTTGCCCCCATTCACCTGCACCCCGCCCTCCCCTGCTTCTGCTGCTGCACTCTCACTCTGTTGCCCCCCCTGCCCCCTGTCCCCTTCACTATAGTCACCCTCCGGAAGTTCCTTACTGCCCCCCCTGCTCCCCCAACTCCCCCTTCTCCCCCACTCCATCCTGCTCCCTTCACTATACTCACCCTCTTGCAGCGCCATGCTGCCCCCCCTGCTCCCCCTGCTTCCCCGCTCCCCCCTGTGCCCTTCACTATAGTCACCCTCCGGCACGGAAGACACCTGGGCCATGCTCTCCTGGCTCTTCCTGCAGTGGGCCCGCCGCATATAAGCACGCGAGGGCACGTGGAAATGGATCCTGGGGGAAGGGGAAACCCCACCTCCTGCTGCTGGTGGTGGTGGTGCTGCTGCTGCTGCTGCTGGTGCTGCTGGTTCTGCTGCCTGTACCACCTCTGCTACATACCCTGCTGCTTCAGCTGCTGCTACTGTGGCGGCTACGGTAGTGGCACTCATAAAGCCGCCCTCTGCAACCCCAGCCACGGGCCTCCCACTTTGTGCGTTAATGGGGACGTCTATAGGGAAGACAAAGTCCCTGGTTCTCCCCCTCACGTGCATTCCCCTCACCCTCGCTCCCCCCTCCTTTCCCCCAGCAGCAGCAGCAGGAGCAGCATCAGCAGAAGAAGCAGGATTCAAGGAAACAGCGGCAGGAGTCAGGGCGGCAGCAGCCGTCGGAATATTGTTGACTCCCCCTAGTCTCTTTCTTACATCGTTTAAAGGAGGGGCCACAAGGACAGGAGGAGCTCTCTCCTCCTCCCCCTCACTAATCTCCCCCTCCTCCTCTTCCTCCTCTTCCTTTGCCTCCTCCTCTTCCTCCTCATCCCTCCACCCTCGACTCTCCAGCCTTCCCCCAGGCGTCTTAGAACAACGAGAATGTATCCTACTGGAGCCATGTGACTGTAACGGTTTAAGACCATGCGCCCGTGACTCTACCTTGATAGAAGAATGTGACTCTATCGAGTCTCCCAACGCCCTGGCATGGCTTTTCCCAAGAATCGCATCCATCCGAGTCTTGGCCGAATCTCCCCATACAGTCACGTGGGCGGGGTGGGTTGGGGTGGGCGGCAGCATGAGACGCCGTAGGCTAGCCGCTAGGCCGCCCCCCTCCTTCTTCCTGCTGCTGTCCTTTTTTCCATCCTTCATGCTACCACTTGTCTGACCGCTTGTGTTACCACTTGTGTTACCCCTTGTGTTACCACTTGTGCCAGTGGCCGTGCTGCTGCGGTTGCTGTAGCTGCTGCTCTTGCCAAACCCACTGCAGCCACTGGCGCTGGAATTGCCGGCAGCTGCATCCTTGCTCTTGCTGCTGTGGCTGCTGCTGCTGTAGCTGCTGCTCTTGTTGAAACCCCCACTGTTGCCAGCAGCGGTGGTATTGCTGGCGACTGCTTCTGTGCCTTTACTGCTATAGCTGCTGCTGCTATGGGTGCTGTAGCTGCTGCTCTTGCCCATGGCATTATGCCCGCTGGTGGCGCTACTGCTGATGGCTGTAGTTGTGGCTGTGTTGCTGCTGCCCCTGCCACGGCTGCTGTAGCAGCTGCTCTTGCCAATACCTCTGGAGCCGGTGGAGGTGCTGCTGGTGGCGGTTGTAGCTGTTGTGGTTGTGCTACTACTACTACTGCTACTGCTGCTGCTGCTGCTGCTGCTGCTGCTGCTGCTACTATTCCTACTGCTGCTGCTATTTTGATAGTCACCCTGGCCATCGCCGTTGTTGTGGATGTTCTTCTGGCAGCTGCTGTTTCCGTGGCTATACCGTTCAAACACTGGGGCCCATAGCTGCTCTAATACCTCTGGCGTTGGCAAAGCTGCACTCTTGCTGCTACTCCTGCTTCCATTTTCACTACCATATGATTTTCCTAACATTTCATCACTGTACATTTCTGTGCACTGTACACCGCTCGTAATACTGACACTATCGAGATTCTTCTCATTCGCGTTCGGAGAAGCCGAGGCTCGAAGGTTCGGCAATTCGGCATGCACGAAAGGCGCGGGAGGGGGCAGTTCGTCATGCATGATTTGCCACGATTGGTGCGCGACAGTCAATTCCTCGATCGCGCGTTCGCGACCCCACACCTGTTCGTTGATCGCCAAACATCGCCGGTGGTAACCACTGGTTAAGCCGCAGCACGTTTTCATCCACAATTTAATCCGCTCCAGTTCCCCAGGCATCTCCCATGCGAGGTCTGCCACGTCATTCACAATGTGCGACCGCGGGTCCGTCAGCGATATCGCCACGATCGTCCACGACATCACGCGACGCGGCGGCCCAAGCTCGTGCGACGTCGCCGACGTCGCAGGGGTCGCAAACCCGTCGTTAGAATCCGCTAATACGGCAAGCGCGCCGAGAGGCTTTACCGCGTACAGCTGGCCTGTTTCCCCCAGCTGCGCGCCGATTTCGATTACATCCACCGGAGTCCCGCTCAGCGGAATTTCCGCTCCCCAACTCTCCCTTCCGCTTCCGCCTCCCCCGCCGCCACTGTAGCCTGGCGACTCGGGATCCAGCCACGTCTGCGGCGCAATTCCCAGGTTCCATGGAGCCTCCGCCGCAAATCGGGCCGGCGCAAACTTACCACCTCCGTTTACGTCGCCTGCGCTTCCGCCGCCTGCGCTTCCGTCGCCTCCGCCTCCGCCGTCTCCGCCGGCGGCGCAAGCCATGGGGCGAAGCGGGTCGAAATCCTCATCCGCGGAAACCTCGACGCGCGCGGCGGAGCCCCGCGGAGTGAGGCAGAGGACGTGGTAAAAGCCGTGCTTGGAGTGCAGGGGGAAGTCGTGCCAGGGGGAAAACGGGCGCGCGGAAGGATCGAAGAAGAGCCATCGATAGGCGGGAGAAGCGACGGTCCCAAACTCGACTGCGGACCATCCGTCGGCGAGGAAATGACGATTCATGGCTCCTGCCTGATGAGAATCGGCCCCTAGAATTCTCAAGAACGACTCATGGCTGTGCGGGCTGGAGTCGCGTCTGAGTCGAGTCGCGTCTGAGTCGAGTCGAGGCTAGACGCGAACGGAGGCTACTTTAGGGCAGGGCTGTAGTCGCGTCTGTAGGGTCCCTGATGTCGGTTGCTACTCAGGTGGGTGCTGCAGCCGCTAGGTCGCTATTGCTGCTGTCCTGTACCGTCACTGAACCTGGTGAATGCAGAAACTGCTGCAAGGAGGCGCCAGGGGTTGAGCGCAACCGACGAACTCTGGCTTGGCTCGGCTGTTGGCGGGAGTCAGATTATCAGGCACTGTACAGTACCACCCTCTTCTCCTCTTTCCCCATGCCAGCCCAGATTAGCTCGTTCCGGCCTGCAAACGATGGGGCGTGCGTGAGTGATGGTGTGTGTGTGGTGTGTGTACCTTTTCCGGGTTTTGAGCAAGTTTCGTGTGGGTGTTGCGGGTTGGAGTGGGTTAAAGAGGTGTGTATGGAAGGGAAAGGCACTGACAGAGTGTACAGTACATTTCGCTGGGCTCTGTTGCGTGCGCCACAGCGCATGGCGAGGCGACTCGTCATTTGTCGCAAATCGTGTCTCGTCATCTTGCGCATAGCCTTCGTGATTTCGCTACGAGGCGTGTTGCGCCGTCGTCAACATTCGCGAAATTGCTGCGATGCACTTCATCCACAGTCCATGGTCATCCGATCACCCATGCACCCATGTTCACGGACGGACGGAAAGGAAGAACGACTCTTTGTCGCCAAGCAAGGGCACCTGATTTTTCCTGGTCCTTGTTTGCCTGACGGTCTTGTAGAGAGGGTACACGTCAGACGTTGACGTCAAACTCGACGCACTCCCACCCAGGCTGCCCCAAAGGAAATGAAGGCGAAATATTTTGTGAAGATGCCAACAACCTCGCCCAACAAACGTGCCATGTGTTTCGCAAATTGTGTTCCTTCCCTTTCAAAGTGCCCGCGATATTGTTTGAAAATGTTGGCGTGGCATCTCTCGACAACATGATTTTTGGGGCCCTGCTTCGGTTCGGACATGCCGGAAACCAGCATGTTATGAATTATAACTCAGATTATAGCGCAGAATACTCTATGGGAACGTGATTACAAAGTGACGATAGAAATTAGGCCTAGGGCTTATATAGTGTGAGTTGACCAGGTTGAATGTCGAGGTTTGGACCAGTCAAGGGCTCGTTAGTCCCGAGGGTGACGAGTTCAAAATGGGTTCGGGGCGAGTCGGGATCAGGTTGGGGCCGAAAAGGTCGACTGGGGCTGGTTCGCGTGTACTCGCTGTGGCGAGCCCCAGTAAGGAATCGTAATTCCTCACACAGCACCAGTCCTGTTACAACCTGGTAACCCGTTTTGTCTCCGTGTCGTCTCAGCAGATACTCACTGAGGTCCCAACAGTGCAAAAGCTTCGTTAGAGAACAGCCGAGTCGGCCAGAAGCCGTCGAGCTTTCCCACTGTTGCGTAATGATGGCGAAAACTGTGATAGAGAATGAACAAAATATAATTGATGGACAAGTGAACTTGACATACCGTAGGTGCCACATCTTAGTCCAATTGGAAGCCCAGGCACTAGCATACTGTCCGACAGTCCTAATCTATATGGACGACTTCGAATAATTTCAACCTAAAAGACAAACAATCGCATGTTCAACCCTCACAAAAAAGGACCAACCACATCTACGAGCTTGGTCGTTGAGCTGCAAAATCAAATGACCCGGCTCCAACAGCGAAGGAATGCCTACGAGCATGCCCAGTCCTGGGCCGCCCCATCCCACCCTGCTGCTGCTGCTGGTGCTGCTGCTGCTGATGCACACTCATCCCACCACCACTCCCTTCCCCTACACCACCCATGCCAGAAACCATCCCTCCAGTAAATGACCCTCCCCCAGACCCACCTGCCATTCCACCTGACACTCCACCTGAGGGTACAGGCACAGGAGCCAGACCCGTCCCCTGTTGTGGCCTCCACTTGGAAGGGGACACCTGGGACGGGCTGCTTCTGCCGCCCACCTGCTGCTGCTGCTGCTGCTGGTGCTGGTGCTGCTGCCCTTGCTGCTGCCCCTGCTGCTGCCCATGGTGCTGCCCCTGGAATGCAGAAAGAGGAACACCTGAGGAACCTTCCCTGGCATTTTCCTTTATGCTTCCAAACAGCTGCGGCGACATCGGCCTCGGCATGTCTGCCACTCCGCTCTGAGTCTCGCCGGCCCCTATGCTGCTGCTCCTCCTCCACGCTGCCCGCCTGCCGGCCGCTATCTCCGCTCTGTTTAAACCACCTGAAGCTACGCCACCACCTGAGGCAACTCCACCACCTGAGGCCACACCAACTGGGCCTACCCCACCACCACCTGAACCGCCACCTGAACCAGCACCTGCTGCCAGCCCACCTGAACTGCTGCTATCCTTGAGCCGAGAGCCTGTGGCCTTCATAGGGGAAACGTGACCAGGGGGAGTGGGACGGGGCCCTCCCCTTGCTAGCTGAGGGGAAGAGGGCCTTGCCATACGCACCTGCACCCCTGCTGCTGCTGCTGCTGCTGATGGTGGTGGTGCTGCTGCTATTGGGGCAGTTGCCAGTAGCAACCCCCCTCCTTGGGTTTCCCCTGTATTGCATTCCTCAACCTGCCACTGATCAAAAGAGCTCTCCTGTCCACCCTCTCCTCTCTCCCCCCTCCCAAGAGCGCGATCAGGTGGGTAGTGCACACGGCTGCTACTACTACTACTGCTATTGCTGCTGCCCTGCTGCCCCACCCCAACAGCCTCCCCAGCACTCCTTTGCCTGGGTATTCCTGGACCATGCCCATGCCCATGCGTGGGCGCATGTGCATGTGCATGCCCTTGCGTACCCCCAGGCCCGCCGGTCGTGCTGCCACCAGCAGCAGCGCCCCCTGCCTCCCCAGCGCTCACCTGTCGTGGTATCCCAGGGGGCCCTCCCAACCGTGACCCATACCCTCCTCCTCCCCCCCCCCACCTCCCCCTACCCCTGCTCCCCCCGCTCCACCGCTCTCCACCCAGCCCCTACTCCCCGACTCCTTAAGTGACCCGTTTCCCAGCATGCGCGTCTGCCTAATGTCCCTTCCAAGCCTTGAATCGCCCACACTCGCATGCCCCGATGAACCCCCAGCCTCGGCTGCAAACCCAGCAGCAGCAACAGGGGGGCCTTCGAGCACCTGGGCTACGGGGAGAGAGGAGGGAGAGGGGACTCTCGGCCCACCCACACCAGTGCCCAACCCTCCCCCTGTTACCATACCTCCTGGTACGGCCATGCCTCGCTCCGAACCTGACTTGAGGAACCTCCTCTGGCCTGCCATGCTGGCGTCATCATCACCCCCCCCACCACCACTGATACCACGGCTGCCACTGCTGCTACTGAAGCCGCCACTACGGGAAGCATTGGGGCTGGGCATACTGGAATCGCCTCCTGACCCTGCTGCAGCAGCAGCACCCACCCGCTCCGACCCCGATTTCACCAGCCTACGTGGCAGACTCTGATTGGGGACAGCTGCGGAGGGCTCTGACTGGCAGCTGCTGTCTTTTTGCTGCTGCTGCTGCTGGGAAGCGCGGGTGAGGGGGCTGCTGGGACGGGGAGGGGTGCTGCTGAAACTAGACGCCAGAGGTCCGCGGCCCAGCGGACTCAGCAGCGACTGGTGGTGGGCGTGGGGCTTTAATGGGCTGGCAGGGGGGTACTTGGCCAAGGGGGAGGCTAGAGGGATGTCTCCGTCCCCATCCGCGTCCTCCTCCTCCCCATCATTCTCCCCATCGTTCTGGCTGGACAAAACCTCGCAGTTTAGCCTCCTGGCTGGCTGTCCAACGCTTCCTGAGGCTGCTGCTGCTCCTGCTCCTACTACAAGCCCGTTAGGAGCACCTGTTTCTGGCGCTCCTGCTGCTGCGTCCCCGCCCTGCTGCTGCTTGGGCTGGGCGGACAGGAGAGGCGACGCCATAACCACACAGTCGTCCTCATCCTCCTTATCGTCGTCCTCGTCAAGAGAAACATTCAGCGGCATCCGCCCAGAAACGGCCGCCCCTGGCGCGGCCTTACACTCCACAATATCCCCATCGTCGTCCTCGTCATCGTCACTGCTGTCCAGATCCGCAGTGTATTCCTCATCCTCCTTAGTAGCACCTCCTTTAGACGCGCCGTCCAATCCTGGATCACCAATCGCCCCTCCAAGCTTAGGAAACGTGAACGTCGATTCTTGATCCCCACAAGCACCTCTCTGCTCCCTGCTCCCACTCTCCCCGCCCCCCTTGCTCCCTATCTCAAACAATAGAACATCTGATCCCTCCCTTCCGTTTTCACCAACCCCTCCGCTTCCGCCACCTCCACCACCTCCCCCTCCCCCTCCCCCTCCTCCGCCTCCTCCGCCCCCCCCACCACCGCCTGTAGCAGCACCAGAGGGGGGCATTCCCGCTCGCTTGACAACAGCAGGCGGGTCTCTTCCCCCTCCCCCACTCCTCCGCCTCACCAGCGGGCCATCCGTGCCCCCATCCTCCTCCCTCCCCCTTCCCCCGTCCACAGACGCGCTCCTGAAGAATCCCCCCCGCCCCATCCCCCTCCCCGGACCCGCCCGCCCCCCACCAACACCCCCCCCGCCCAAAGGTCCCGGCCGACCCACCCGCCCCATTCCCCCCTTGGCCAATCCCGGCACTAGCCCCGCCCCTCTGATTCCCCCTGCGCCTAGCACGGGGGCGCCTCCCCCCTGCGCCCCCGCTAAGCCAGCATGTGGGGGAGACCCTCCAGTGCTACCACCAGCGATAGTATTACTGCTGCTAAACCCACTGGCATTGCTGCCACTGGTAATGCCGCCGCCGCCGCTGCTGTTGCTGCTACTGCTGAAATCCATATGCGGGGCGAAGCTGACGCTCTGCGCTCTCGCGTGTCTGGTAACCCTACGCCCCCCGCCGGGGCTCCCTCCGCCCGCACTGCTGCTGCCGGAAAACGCTGCGAACTGCGACGAAGGAGGCTGCATGCGAGGGCTTAGAGAGGGGGGCTTGCCGCTACTGCTGCTACCCCCACCACCAGCACCACCAGCGCTACCACCACCGCCACTACCGCCACTGCCGCTGCCAGGACTACCCGTTCCCGAGGCATACCCATGAGGCGGGCTGTCCATACCCCCCATCCCAAAATCCGACGCGCCCGGGGCGAAGAACGACACTGACGAGGCTCGCCGGTGTGCGGTTACCCTATCCCTGGGTGTTACGCCTGCCGGACCTCGACTTGAGCTCGAAGCGAGAAGCTTCCTCCTTAGATCGTCCCCCGGACCGGATTTCCCCGCCACAGGGTGGGCCGAACCTGACTCAGATCCCACCTGGCCGGATCCAACCTGTCCAGGCCCCACCGCCCCACCCCCTCCTGCTCTCCCCGCCCCCGTTCCCGCACCTCCTCCTCCCCCCTCTTCCGCCCCCCCTGCGCCTTCCCGCTTGGAGAACGGCACACATGCGCCAGTGGCGGAAGGGTCGTCCAGCGCCCCGCCCGCGGTGCTCTCCACGAGCTTCCGCAGATCCCTCTCGTGCACGGCGGAGGGGGGGCGGTTGGGCGGGGAGGCGGAGGAGGCGGAAGCGGAGTGGGTGCTGTGGTGCGCGCTGTGGTAGGTTTGCCAGGCGGCATGGGCTTTGGAGAGAAGAGAGAGCGTTCGCTCCGTGGGGACGGGCTTTTCGCGGTAGCCGATGGTGTTAGGCACGTCGACTAAGGGGAGGGTGAACAGAGAGATACATGGGAATGGGAGGGGAAGGGGGAGGGGGGGAGGGAGGGGTGGGAAGGAGGGGGGAGAGGGAGTGAGAGGAGAGAGCGTTTTCGGTCCGTGGGGACGGGCTTTTCGCGGTAGCCGATAAAATTGGGCACATCGACTGAAGGGAGGGAGAACAAAACAGAGAGATACATGGGAATGGGAGGGGAAGGGGGGGGGTGGGGGGGGGGAAGAGGGAGGGGTGGGAAGGAGGGGGCAGAGGGAATGAGAGGAGAGAGCGTTCGGTCCGCGGGGACGGACATTTCGCGGTAGCCGATGGTGTTGGGCACGTCGACTGAAGGGAGGGAGAACAGAGAGATACATGGGAATGGGGGGGAGGGGGGGCGAGGGTTGGGAAGGAGGGGGAAGAGGGAATGAGAGGAGAGAGAGCGTGGGGGTGGAGAATTCTCGGCAGAAGGAGGGAGGGGGGGGGGGGGGGGGGGGGGGGGGGGTGTTCGGGAGGGGGGAGTAGGGAGAAGGCTTGAGAGATATTAGAACTCTGAAAATCGTTTTGAATTTTTTACGTCTGTATGAGCTTAATCAATGTCACTAATTACTGTCTCGTTCTTGAAACATAGAGAACTGCTGTCAAAAGTGCTGCATCTCATTTCCTTCTCTTGTTGGTTAAATTTTCTTCCGCAGAAGTGTGGTGTGGATGTTTAACCAAAGAGAAAAAAAACCATATTTCGGGCTTACATCAGCTCATTTTAATCAAGCGACAAGGACGAGGATGCAAAAAAAAAGGGGAGAAAAAAACATACATCTTGAGACGCAGGCTGACGTTTTGAGCCACTCGCTGATCTCCCCGAGCTTCCCTCCCCCGTGCTGCTGCAGGTCGTCCAGACACGATAACTTATCAGCGACCGGGTCCGCGGAGTTAACGCCGACTATCTTCAACGTCGTCTTTAGATTAGGGCTTATCACCAGAAACGCCGTGATCGGCTTCACCCGATACGCGTATCCCACGCCAGCAGGCGCGCTTCCTAAATCGATTATTTCCACCGGGCCGTGCTGCTGCGACGGGTCCGGACCGCTTCCGTTATTGTCATCGTCCTCGCTAAAGCACGAGCAAGTTTGCGGTACAATGCCGATGTTCCACCGTAAATTTTCCGGGTAGTGTGCCGGTTCCCCGTTAGCCTCGCGAAGTCGCAACGGCTGGTAGAGCTCGGAAACCGCCACCTCCAGCTGTAACCACGAGCCTTTCGGCGTGGTACAGACCATTTCGATACAGTCACCGACGGATAAAGCGGCGGGAACAGTGCCATCGCGAGAATCGAAGCGAAGAGGTAAGTCGTGCCAGGGCGAAACTGGGTGGACTAGACTGGCGTTACCTGCTGACGTGGCGCTCGCAGGGCTCGCTAAGAGAAACTTGCGGTACACTAACGACCCTTCAGGTCCGAAGTCCATGTCGATGCCTGTTTGCCGGTCAGCGGAGAGATGATGGAACAGCAGAAAACGACATTAACAGCTAATAGTAGCAGCACTCGACCTAAGTTCTATGGAGGTACTGTAATGATTAGGAGTGGTGGTTTGGAGGATTAGAACAGCTGATTATCTCTCTCGCTTCTGGGGGTATGATTTCTAGGGAGAACCGACATTTCTGAAAAGCACCGCCTAGTTTCACTGCACCGAGTCAACGAACTGAAAATGCGTACGGTATTACCGAGGATGTTAAATACGGTTCAGAACGGCTCGTTTAAAATATAAAACGTTGGAGTAGGGTTTTGAGAGTCGAACACTTGTTACACCCATGAAGCAGCAGCAGTATTCACAAAAAACCTTGAGATTGCCGCGTCCCGAACCTAAACTGTTGTGGGGAAACTCGAGGGCTCTCTCGTCTGGAGCTGCTGGTGCTGCTGACGTAGGGGGAGGTTTAGGCAAGGGAGTAAGGGGAGGGAGGCTCGTCTATACAGAACTGTACCGTACTTACTGGGGACAAAGCCCTGAGGCTGACTTCTCTGGTACGGTCCTTTGACTCTTCTGCAGGCGCGGAACACGTTTGTGGATGAGGTGAGGTCTGGTCCGGAGCTGGAGCTCCGTTGGTCGGCGTCAAGGAGAGGCTCTCGAATGATCTGGACCGTCATTGAAGGTAGCATTGCCGCTGGCCGTTGAAGTTGGTTCAAACCTACTGGTTACTGACAAATGAGACAATTTGCCAGCTCACGCCAGTCTGGCGGTGCTTGTCACTCGATGTATTCCTTACGCGCGTGCTCGATAGGAGAACAAGATATGCCTCAGTGCACTTGCGGCCAAGCCTGTGCTCTGCTCTAAATCCACTCAACATTACACAATAAAACACATAACCAAAAGCTATGATATATGTGATTCCTACTACACAAAACACCAGCTAGGAACTGCAATTTCTCAAGAATCGCTCAATCCGTCTTTTCGACCTCACTACCCATTCACAAAATATATAGTCACTTCCCCATAGGCAATCTGCTCAATTATTCTGCAGTTTCTTCTGTCCCAGCACCCACTGTTGCTGGTGCTGCTGCTGGTGTACCAGCACTTGCCATACTTCTGCTGGTCACCATGATTCTTCTGGTGAGCCTGCGCTCCCTTGACTGTCACACTCTTATCAAGCCTTCAGTTGTGTCTCTCATGTACCGTTGCAGGCAGCAATGGCTCCCATGGGTTGCGTTGTGCCCCTAGCCTGGACGCCAAAGCGGGCTGTAGGCTGCAGATGCATAGACAGGGATAAACAGAAAGAGATGTATGGAAAGGAGAGGTGGGTAGGGAAGGAGAATGGTCAGCAGGAGGATGCAAGGTAAGTGGCAGTTTTGGGTGGCAAGAGAGAGCGAGGTGATGAGAAACAGTGCTTCACACAGAACAGAACAGAACAGAACAGACAAATGATGAGCATTCGCAGGTGAACCCACCGTTGGCCAGCATATCAGCTGATGATGTCACTGCTGACGTCACTGTAGATGCTGCTTATTCTGCGCCTGCTGCTGCTATCCCTGTTGTTAGGGTTTCCGCGACTCTGTTATCCCACCCTGCCACTGCTGGTAACCACCACTATACACGCTCTGGTTACTACTATGATAAGCCGACGGCTAACCATAAACCAGCCCAGTGAATCGCATTTGTCCTCAGACGTTCTCGGGCCTTCTCATGCCATCATCCCTTTGTGCACACGCATGCGCATCGTAGCAGCGCCACCCCTCAACCCCCCCCCACCCACGGAATGAACTACTGTACCTCCACGCTTATCAGCATACAAATTGATTGTATCTCCGTGTACTGTAGACGGGTTTACTGTAGTTCCCCACGGGGAGTACAGCGGCACACCAGCAGCGGCGACAGCGTGCGACTGACGCGAATTGGACGCGACTGTCGCAAAAATCCTTGTCCCTCCTCCTGGTGCGCCTGCCCCTGCAGCTGCTGACGTGGACAGACGAGCCTCCCTGGCTTCTGCTAGAGTAGACGCCACCCGTGCTGTTGATATAGATGCTGGTATGGCTGCTGGAGCAGCAGGAGCCCCGCCTCGTGCGCCGAGCCCTGCGCCTGCTACGCCGCGCGCCTGTTCCTGCGCCCTGCCGGTCCCTTCCCCGTGCGGGAAAGCCGGCGGAAAAGATGGGGACATGGGCGGGGACGCG
Source organism: Closterium sp. NIES-67 (assembly GCA_027943415.1). Classification (NCBI taxonomy): domain Eukaryota; kingdom Viridiplantae; phylum Streptophyta; class Zygnematophyceae; order Desmidiales; family Closteriaceae; genus Closterium; species Closterium sp. NIES-67. Next base: position 834,420 of record BQMB01001373.1, on the reverse strand, counting down.
GATGCATGGATCCTCCGCTGCAGCTGAAAAGACGGGGGCGAGTTGAGCAACGCGAACGAGTGCGACCGCCGGTCCTCCTCCTCTGCGAACGAGTGGAGAGTTCCATTGGGCGGTGATGCGGATGCGGTTGCTTGGATCCTCCCCTGCAGCTGGAAAGGGTTTCCCTCCGGTGCTCCATTGGGCGGCGGGGATGCGGACGTGTGGATCCTCCGCTGCAGCTGAAACGAGTTGAGCGACGCGAACGAGCGCGACCGCCGGCGGAACGGTGCGGGCGACCGTGGCACGTCGCCTGCGCCTTGCAGCGACGTAATTGGTGGAGGCGTTGTCCCCTGCGACGCGGACGACTGTCGCCTGTGTCGCGCGAGGGAGTGCGCGGGGGAAGAGGCGGGCGACGTTCCGGGGGAAAGGAGGCCCGCGGAGAAGTCGGAGGAGAAGGCGGGCGAAGACGCGCCGGGGGAATCCAAGAACAGCGCGGAGTTGCCGCTCGGAGAAGACTGCGCGGACGCGGCGGAAACGGCGGAAACGGCGGATAAAGGGGAAAGCGGGGCGAATAGGCCGTCAGGGAACGGCTCGTAGGCGATTTCCGTTACCATGGACGTGACTGTAACGCGGGACGGCTCACTGACGCGATGGGCTGCGTACAGGTCGGTACTACCACAGGTAGGCAATGGCTTTGGCGGAAACGCGGCTTTAGTCGGTTCTACCGCCGCCTCCGGGGAGGGGAAGCTACCACTCAGGGGTAAGCTCTGCGGCAGGGGGAAGTTGCGGAAGGCTCCTGCGCTTCCCCAGCCCGGGGGAAAGTTGCGCGTCCCCGCGGTGCCTACTTTTACCCGCGGCGTTAAAAAGGACTGGTCCTTGATCCGCCGGGAAAACAGCGTCTCTGTTGCTGCCGCAACTGACGGCGCAACAGACGGTGTAACTGACGGCGCGAGTGGCGGAGCCTCTACCTCCGTCTCCGCGTTTGTGCCCGCGTCTCTCGCCGCTGCCGGCGCCAGCGGCTTCGTTTCAGCTCCTGAAACCGACATTAAAGGCAGCGACTCGACGGCCTCGTCACGACGACGAAGCTGACAGTCAGCGTCAGCTTCTTCGGTTTCTTCTTCTGCTGCTCCTGCTGCTCCTGCCGCTTCTGCCGCTCCTGCTGCTTCGACAGCTGCTTCAGCTGCGCCTTCTGCGGCGATCGACTGCTGCAACGCCATCCATTTCTGGCACCGGCACCTCTCCTCTTGCTGCTGCTGCTGCTGCTGCTGCCCTGTCGCTGAATCCTCTTCCGCTTCGCCGATCTCGCGGGTCGCTGAATTTTCTTCGCGAATCTCGCCCGCCGGTTCGTTGCTCCCAGTTTCAGCCGCGAATCCCCCGGTTTCTGGCGCTCCCCCTGCGCCAGTCGCTCCCCCTGCGCCAGGCGCTTCCCCTGCGCCAGGCGCCAGCGGGGGAGGGTCGAAGGAGAAGGACGAGCGGCGAGGCGTGGAGGCCGGCGAATGGTGCGACGACAGCTCGTCGGATGATTCGCACGCTCGCTGTGCGACGTCGCTCAGGGTCGCATCGTCCAGCGAGAACGAGATGCGATGCGCGAAACCCGTCGGTGGCGAAACCTCGTCGTTACTAAGGGAAGCTCCTGCGTCAGAGCCTCCAGAAGCCGCCGTTTCCGGTTGTCCCGAGTCACGACGCGGCGCTGCCAATGCTTCCTGCGAATCGCATCCCGCTTCCCGCGAGCCGCATCCCCTCTGATCCTTCCGCTCGTTAGAGTGCTTCTCGGCCTTGGAGGAATCACCCACGCTTGGCTCGGAGGGCGAGTGGGAGATTGTAGGGATGACGCGGCCCGTCTTCCGGGTCTTGGAGCCAGAAAAGCCACTCAGGATGAGCATTCTGGGGCTTAGCTGGAGAGGGCGAGAGCCGGAAAGCGACTCGCTTCGCGAGTTCTACGGACCAGAAGGAGCACGGCCTGGTAGTTCTGGCACGCGGTTGTCACTAAATCCTTCACGATTGTTCCTGAATGCTGAACCGCCTAGCGGGACCCGTGGCTGAGAACGACATCGGGGTATCTGAGGTAGAGGAAGGAGACTCCTAAGGCGGAAGGGAGACGAGCACGGATGGGATGTCTCGGCGGGGTGGGTAGTATATCGGAGAGTATGGGTCTAATCGTTGCAATATGCACCGACTTGTATGCTGTATGGCCATGAGAGGACGAGATACAGTACGAGATTGCGCTGTACGTGTACTTCTGTAGGCAGCAACTTACGTACTACAGTGCAAGATTGTGCTGTACGTGTACGAAAGTCGCAGATTGCTGGCTGTTGAACAGCGCGAGTTGCGCTGAGCCCGAGCTCATAAGCCATGGCCTTCATGTGAGCAGGAACCGACATTCCGCAATGGAGGAAAATCGCATGGCCACTTCGCAGAACCTGACGTGCTTCAAGCGATTGCGGACGAAACGAGCGACTCAGAGCGATTTCGCAGTTCTGATTATGCGCGTGGTCAAGGAAGGGAGGTCCTAAAATTCGCAGCAGCATACATCTGGTTGGGACCAGCTGGAGACACAAAACAGCATCCGCCACTGGCAACGAGGCTCATGTGACAGACAGGAAACAGTATGCTAGCTAAAAATGATCACTGTTGTTGGAGGCAAGGCAAGCACCTCCGCGGGAATGACGGAGAGGAGAAATTGATGGAAGGGGAAGGCAGACAGAGAGGAGGAGAACTGGCTGGCGGGCAAGGGGATGTCTGCGGTTGCGGTGGGGAAATAATCTGACTGGGGATAGAAACCTCCCTGAAGATATTATGTTTTAGAAACTTAATAGCACAACCGACTACAGAACCACTGTCACGCACCGCAACCGAAGTTGCCATTTTGAAGGTCCCAGTTCAATCACTACTTGTATGGAACCTGGGTCTCTTCGAGAAACGAGATCAGGACCATCTGGGTGTCCCCGAAACAAAAAGACACTTTCCATCAGGGGTAGTCTGAAGCTGGCTGGTTTGGCAAACCGTGTGAGATCCAATCAGCTGAAGGCTGCTGGGCAGATATGCAAACTGTAGGGCATGAGGGAGGAAGGAACGGACAGTTGGCTGTGGTGCTGATCAGCCTGCTGGCAGGCACTACTTTTGTTGCAACAACTGGCTTGGAAAGCGAGGCTGGGCAAGCTGGTCAGGCTGTCCCAAGAGATTGGGACAACGAACATAAGCTGGTTCGGCAGGCAACGTACCTAGGACCGAACGTACCGTTTCGGCATGTTCGCACCATAACTCACATTTCGAACCACAGAAATACGCGTTTGAAGGTAACGTTAGGCGTCGTCATGGCTAAAACCAGGCACCGCATAATCAGAAATGCCAACAGATTTATATCGTCCTAACAGAATTTGTGTAAAGCCAACTCGACAAGCCCAGCTCTCAGGTACTGCTACTACGGGCGGACAGTGCTGAATGATCAAGCATTGGGAGCTGAAGGAGCAGCAGGAGCAGCTGCGGCGCCGGTTGGCAATTGATCAGCCTTGGGCTTCATAGCAGGGAACAAGAGGACTTCCTGTGAAGCCATAAGGGGGAGAAAACACGAAATAAACAATTGGCCTTGAGAAATGGCACCAAATTTCCTTCTCTCATCCTTGCCCAACCCATCTCACACTATCTCTTTACCTGTCCCACCATTTCTTGGGGAAAAATTCCAGCACGTGATTTCATTATAATGTATTGGGGTGAGTCTATAGTGGACCGGTCCACATCCATGCCCCATCCAAAGGCAGACCATACTAACCATCCCCTATGCACACCCATGCCCTGTGCACCATGCCCCACCACTCGAGCGTATCTCACCTTGATGTTGATAGAGCCTGTCAGAATCATGCTCAGTCAGTCCATGCCCATGCCCCACCCTCCTGTGCATCATTCCCCTTCGACCTTGCCTTGATCTACAAGCAATCCCTTATGCCATGCAACCCCATCAGCGCACCTTGATGTTGATCGAGTCCGTCAGAATCATGGTCAGCCGGTCCACACCCATGCCCCACCCTCCTGTAGGCGGCAAGCCGTACTCAAGAGCAGTGCAGAAGTCATCGTCCTTCTGCTCGAGGGGGAGGAGGGGGGGGGGAAGGGGGTGTAGTCAAGAGTGGCAAAAGTAGAGAGGGTGAGGCTGTGTAAGTGGGATGCCCCACCCTCCTGTGGGCGGCAGACCGTTCTCAAGAGCAGTGCAGAAGTCATCGTCCTTCTGCTCCAGGAGGAGAGGCGGGGAGCGGGTTTGGGGGGGTGGGAAGGAGGTGTTGTTGAGAGTGGCAAAAGTTAAGAGCGTGAGGCTGTGTAAGTAGGGATGGGGACAGGTCACCACTCTCCTGCGGGCGGGAGACTGCACTCGAGAGAGCAGTACAAAAGGCATCACCCTTCTGCTCCGCTCCGGGGCGGGGGCAGGGGGGGCGGGGGGGGGAAGTACATATACACGAGGGAAGAATAAAAAGTGGGGGGTGTAGAGGGTAACTCGATGATGCGAGGTCGTGCAGGTGTCGTATCGTAAAAGTAGGCAGCATCATCCTCCTGTTTTCCCTCCCTTCCCCCCCCCCCATACCCCCCACCCCACCCCCCCTTGCCCCCATTCCCCCACCCCATTCCCTCACCCATCCCTCCACACCCCCCCCTTATCCCCCCTCTAGCCCTCCCCCACTCTTACCTTCATCGCCTCATCATCACCAGCCGCCCGATCCTTGCCCTGGTTGGCGAACAGCTGGCGCTGCCTGATTGGATCATTCAGTTCCGTGTAAGCGTTGCACACCTGGGAGAAAGGCGGGCGGAAGAGAGAAAGGGGGAGGAGTGCGAAGGATTGGGGGGGGGGCGGGGGGGGGGCGAGGATGACTGGATATTTTGAGCTCCGTGTGTAGGTGTTGCCCACCTGGGAGAAAGGAGGGAAGAGGGGGAAAAAGTGGAGGATTGCAAAGAGGAAAGGAGAGGGGGAGGGAGGAGAGAGGATGATTGGATAGTTGAGCTCCATGTAGGCATTGCACATCTGGGAGAGAAGGGGCAGAGGAAGAGGAAGAGTTGGGGGGGGGGGGGTGGGGTAGGGGGAGGGGGGGAGGAGCGTTTTAAGGGGGTTAGTGGGGAAATGCCTTACAGAGGTGGTAAGTCGTTGCACACACCACAGAGACAACCCAGAGCAGGTGACACACGCCACCATACAGCACACCGGACACCGTTCCCATCCCCCCCCTCCCCACCCCACTCCCCCCCTCCCCCTCTCCCCCCCACCAGCAAGCAGATCACCTCGCATCAGACAACACGCAACAAAACGCTATCCTCATGGCAGTCAGCAGCAGACAGCCAAACACATACAACGGCCCAAAAGGCAGCCCACCTCTTGGTAGTTGACCAAGAGCTCGAAACGCTATGAAAGGTTGACCCCTGCACGGTGCCACTGGGCGAGGGGGGGGGGGGGAGGGTACACACACACATGCCACACCATACAGCACCCCAACCAAACGCTCCCCACCACACACCTCACCTCGTGGCAGTTGACAAAGAGCTCAAAGCGCTCGGAGAGGTTGATGTCTGCGCGGTGTCACTTGGTAAGAGGCAAGGTACGCACACACATGCCATGCCACATACCACACCAACCAAGTGCTCCCCACCACACGCTCCCCACCAGACACCTCACCTCATGGCAGTTGACAAAGAGTTCAAAACGCTCGAAGAGGTTGACATCCGCATGGTGCCACTTGGTCAGAAACACACACACCCCCTCCCATCACACACACACACACACGCCGCACAGAGACACCCCAGGGTACACAGCCCACCTCATGGCAGTTGACGAAGAGCTCGAAGCGCTCGGAGAGGTTGACGTCCGCGCGATGCCACTTGGCGAGGGGCGACATGATCTGAGGATGGTCAATGATGAACGTCGGGCTGACGCACTTTGGCTCGATGAAATGGCCCACCAGCTGCAGGGGAGAAAGGGGGTGAGAGTCAATGGGAGAAAGGGGGCAGCAGCGGCCAAGATAAGGAGAATCAAGGATGAATGGCTGATCTGAGGATGGTCGATGATGAAGGTGGGGCTCATGCACTTGGGCTCGATGAAATGGCCTATCAGCTGCGGGGGGGAAAGGGGGTGAGAGTCACGGGAAGAAAGGGGGCAGCAGAGGCCAAGGTAAGGAGAATCAAGGATGAATGGCTGATTTGAGCATGATCGATGATGAAGGTGGGGCTGACGCACTTGGGCTCGATGAAATGGCCCACCAGCTGCAAGGGGGAACGGATAAGTTGAGGAGAGGGAGAGGGAAAGTCCCACAGCTGAAGAGTGAGGGCGAGTGAAGAGAGGAGAGCTAGGCGGATGGGCAAATGGGCGGTGATGAATGTACGGCTGAAGCACCTGGGGCCTGGTGCTTCTCACACATGGCCTCACGATACTGCTTGCTGCCTCTGTCTTCATATGACACTACGATTCCTTCATTTGTTGCTGCTCCATGTTCGAGCTACATTCACACACTAGCCTCAGAAGTGGCTCAAACCCCTCACCTTATCGAGCAAGCGAGTAGTGGTACGAGGAGAGGGGTGCTGCACCTGGTGCTTCTCGCACATGGCCTTCTGGTTTTGCCTCGCCTCTTCTGTCTCCAGATTGCAACTGGCTCTTGAGGCTCCTATGGGAATGTGTTACATTTTGTAGTTACCTTATCCAGCAACCGAGCGGTAGTGAGAGGAGGGGGGCACTGCACGTGGTGCTTCTCGCACATGGCCTCCAGGTACTGCCTCGCCTCCTCTGTCTCCAGGTTCGTTGGCAGGTCTGTGAGCCCCCCGATGTCCCTCAGGCCCTGGATCATGGGGATGCGCCTGAGAAGGAGAGGCAAGTGGGGAGCAGATATAGGGGGATCACAAGATTACAACGGCATGCATTAAGTGCTGCCTGTCAGACATGCCTGCCACGTGTGATTGTCAGTCAGCCCCCCAATGTCTCTCAGGCATTAAGTGCTGCGGGTGCAGGGGTGGGGGGTTGGAGGAAGTGAGTTTCACTTGTGTGTCAGACATGCCTGCCACGTGTGACTGTCAGTCAGCCCCCCAATGCCTCTCAGGCCCTGGTTCATGGGAATGCACCTGGAGACACAAAAGCGAGGGCGGAAAGAGGCATGGGGCAGGGGGAGAAGCATGGACCACCACACACTGATGAGCCGTCATGGGGAGGCATCAGGATTTTTGAGGCGCCTCAAAAATCATGGGGAGGCATCAGGACACTTTCACTGCAATCTCCTTCAGGCCGTAAATCGTGGGGAGGGGTTCGGGTTGAAGGGAGACGGAAGGAAGAAGTACAGCAGGGGTCTGCTGTGAGCCCTCCAAGGACAGACTTCAATTCAACAAGAACACCATTACACTTTGTTAAAAGTGTACTGAATAAACGGGCTGCTGATGATACAGACAAATTATATGAAAAAAAAGGACTGCAATATGGGCTGCTAGCGACAGGAGGCACGCTTGAATACAAAACACTGCTACATGGGCTACTATTCATACGGATGTACTTCAACTGGAAGAACCGTTACTGACTGATTTGATAGGGGCGTACTTGAATGGCGGGGTGAAGTCGATCTCCACAGGGTCCTTGTCGAGCCCGTTGCTGTGGTACTGGATCTTGTAGCTGCCTGTGATGTCCTTCACCATGCCTGGAAGGATCGAGAGAGAGCAGGTGGGCGGGGGCGTGGGGGAATGGGGAAAGGGGCATGAGTAAAGGGGGGGGAGTCGATCTCCACAGGGTCCTTGTCAAGCCCGTTGCTGTGGTTCTGGATCTTGTAGCTGCATGTGATCTCCTTCACCATGCCTGAGTGTGTGTGCATGTGTGTGTGGGAGAGTTAGAGAGGGGAACGTGGGGGAAAGTCAATGCCCACCCACGGGGTCCTTGTCGAGCCAGTTGCTGTGGTACAGAATCTCGTAGCTGCCTGTTCTCTCCTTCACCATGCCTGAAACATGGGAGAGGGGGCCGGGGGGGGGGGGGAGGAGAAGGAGTGAAGAGATAAGCAAAGGCTACAAAAGCAGCATGGCATGGCAATTGGCTTGGCACCCAGCGGTAGGAACCAGAAGCAGTGGACCACCCACCTGACAGCAGGAGCCCCAACCACCACCTGATAACACACCTGAAAGGAGCTCCTCCGTCAGAACCATGAGATCGTTGTAGTCCAGGTATGCTGCATAAAACTCGATAGTGGTGAACTCCGGATTGTGCGTCAAGTCAATCCCCTCGTTCCTGAACTGCTTGCCGATCTCGTACACGCGGTCCAGCCCGCCCACCACGAGCTCCTTGAGGAATAGTTCGGGCGCAATGCGCATGAAGAGCGTCATGTTGAGGTCGTTGTGCTCCGTCTTGAAGGGGCGGGCAGCTGCGCCTCCTGCCACCATGTGCATCATGGGGGTCTCCACCTGGGAAGGGGAGGACGGGGAAGAAGGCAGGGAGCAGAAAGCGCAGTTTGTTTGGCACCAGTTGGCCCAAGACAGTCAGTAAGACGGGGGCCAAGTCAAGCCCAGCCCGCCCACCACGAACCCCTTGAGTGCGGGCTCGGATGCGATGCGCATGAAGAGCGTCAGGTTGAGGTCGTTGTGCTCCATCTTGAACGGGCGGGCCGCTGCGCCTCCTGCCACCATGTGCATCATGGGGGTCTCCACCTGGGAGGGGGTGGGGGGAGGGGGTGGGACAGGATATCAGGGAGCAGGAAGAACAGGTTCAGAAAGCGCAGAGGACCTGCAGCACTGGTCTGGTCTGAACTGAACTGAACCACGTGGCGGACATCAGGGTTAGCCAGTAGGTCCAGGTATGGCGCTTCTGTTTGTTTCACGTCTCCCCTCCAGGTAATCCCTCTCACCAACCTTGACCAAGCCCCCGAATCCACTTGTGGCATTGCCCTCTAAACTCGAGGAAGACTCTTCCGTCGAAGAACTTGCGCAGGTATGGCACCACCTTGGCGAGGGTCTGGAACACGTGGCACAAGTCCGGTTCACCAGCAGGTCCAGGCAGGTACCGTGTTTGTTGGTCTCTCACACACAACCCTACTCACCTGAAGGGAAGTCCCCCCTCACCTCAAGGAAGTCCCTTCCGTCGAAGAACCTGCGCAGGTACGAGACGATGTTGGCTCTGGTCTGGGACATGTGGCGGATGTCCGGATGCACCAGCAGGTCGCCAGGTACCACGGCGCTCTCCTGGTCCAAAAGGCCTTCCTCACCCCACAGGTGTCCTGTCCTTTGCACTGACAGAAAGCTCCTTCTTACCTCCAGGAAGTCTCGCCCATCGAAGAACCTGCGCAGGTACGAGACGACCTTTGCCGCAGGCACGTGGCGGACGTCCGTCGGGGTTCACCAGCAGGTCCAGGTACCGCGCCTGTTGGTCTCACACACAACCCTACTCACCTGAAGGAAAGCCCCCCCTCACCTCGAGGAAGTCTCTTCCGTCGAAGAACCTGCGCAGGTACGAGACCACCTTGGCGCGCGTCTGGAACACGTGGCGGATGTCCGGGTTCACCAGCAGGTCCAGGTACCGCGCCCGGTAGCGCGTCTCCTGGTCCTTGAGAATGTAGTGCTCGGGGTTACGGGGAAGACCCGGTGCCCAAAGGGCAGCTGTGGTGGGACCCTGGAGAGAAAAGGCAGGAGGGAAGGGGGTGGGATGGGAAGGTGAGGGAAGGTAGGGGGTCCCAGTACTGCGCTCGGTAGCGTGTCTTGTGGTCCTTGAGAATATAGTGCTCTGGGTTGCGGGGAAGTCCGGGCGCCCAGATAGCTGCAGTGGGGCCCTGGGAGAGACGTAAGAAGGAGGCAGAGGACCGGGCGAGCAACAGTGAGGCAAAGTAGGCACGAGGAGGTCCAGGTACCGTGCCTGGTAGCGCGTCTCCTGATCCTTGAGAATATGTGCTTGGGGTTGCATGGCAGACCGGGCGCCCAGATGGCTGCTGCTGGGCTCTGGGGAGAGGTACGAAGGAAACATACGAGAATGAATCCCGGTAGCGAGTTTCCTGGTCCTTGAGAATGTAGTGCTCCGGGTTGAGAGGAAGTCCGGGCGCCCAGATAGCAGTAATGGGACCCTGAGAAAAGGGTAGGAACGAGAGGAGTAGTGAGGAGGATGGACGTCGGAAGCAAGGGAGACGGGACGACAAGGGTACCGCGCCCGGTAGCGCGTCTCCTGATCCTTGAGGATGTAGTGCTCGGGGTTATGCGCGGCAGGGCAGGACCCCAGATAGCTGCAGAGGGGCCCTGGAGAATGAAGAAAGAAGGGAAGGGAAGAATCCACGAAGGGTGTGAGTGAGGGTAGGTAGGAGGTTAAAGTACCGCGGCCCAGTAGTGCGACTCCTTGGGAGGCATCATGTGCAGACAGGGCGCCACAACCAGCATGCTGCAGGGGAACGCCTGGAACTGCATAGACCCAATTAAGCCACCGTGGCAGCAACGCCACCAGCAGCAGAAGCACCACCACCATGCGCCTTCTTCTTCTCCTTGGGCATCATGTGCAGACAGGGTGTTGTGCACGAGGTGTTCACGGTATAACGACATATTCCTATCAGATTACATCAGCTTGAGGAGCACCAGCACCAGCAGCGGCAGCAGCAGCAGTACCAGGCGCCTACTTTCTCTCCTTGGGCAGGCGCCAGCACCAGCATGCTGCGGGAGAAAGCCTGTAACTACAGAGGCCTAACAAACCTGCATCTCACACTCCTTCACTTACATCAGCCTGTGCAGTGGCAGCAGGAGCAGCGCCAGCAGCACCAGCAGCACCAGGCGCCTTCTTCTTCTCCTTGGGCATCATGTGCAGACACGGCGCCAGCACCAGCATGCTGCGGGGGAACACGCTGAGCTCGCCGCGCTTGCTCTTCCCGGGGAAGCCTGAGATGCCCACGATGTCCCCCCGCTTGACTGTCCCATGCAGGCGAGTGAACTCCTCCTCGCCTGCCTCCCAGTTCCTGCACACTCACAGGCAGCGAAAGGATTGGTTGGGGAAGGGGGTGGGAAGAGTAACAAGCACAGGCGGGAAACACACTGAGCTCGCCGCGCTTGCTTCTCCCCGGGACGCCTGAGATGCCCACGATGCCTCCCCGCTTCACTGTTGCATGCAGGCGAGTAAACACCTCTTCCCCTGCCTCCCAGTTCCTATGAGCGTAGGGAGAGGAGAAAGAAGAAAGTGGAAGAGAAGGCAGAGGAAGAGACATAGGCGTTTACAGAAAGGAGACAACAGCAGGAGACGAGAGAAAGACACCAGCAACCACGTGAACACCTGTTGAACCCACCTGATGATGTCCTATCTCCTGAAACCATCTGAACCCTCACCTGGCGTCGGCCATGACTTGCACTTTGCAGCCGTCCGCATGGAGGTCATAAAAGACAAGCCGGCCGCCCGACGCCGCCCGTCGCATGACGCGGCCGGCCAGCGAGACCTGCTCGTCCGGCAGCTGCTGTCCGCTTTCCAGGGTTGAGTACTTGGCGAGGTACTCTGGCAGGCGCGTGGAGACGTGGAACTTGTGCGGGTAGGGGTTGCCGCCTGCCGCCTGGATCTCTGTGATGTAGGCCAGTCGGTTCTCATGGTACTTCTGGTGATATTAGGGGGAGGAATCGGAGGGTGGAATCTAGCAAAGGTGAAGATGGGAGCAGTAGGGGTTGCAGCCCACTGCCTGGATCTCATGGTACTTCTGCGAATGTGAGAAGGAGTACTTAAGGGAGCGGGAGGAGAAATGGAAGAGTGGAATAGATAGACTAGAGCGGAAGGTGGGCAGAGTAAGGGCACTGGGACAGGAAGCAGAAAGGAGTGAGAGAAATGGTGGGCCTCTGACGGAGCGAAAGGAGGAAGCACAGAGAAGTTGCCCGCCCGTCTGGAGCATGTACAAGCATCAGCAACATCCATTGAACTTAACTCAGTGACTCACATTGGGGTCCTCTTCCTCGTCCTCCTCTGCGACCTTGGTCTTCGCCTTGTCCCCAGCTGCACCTTGAGCCGCGGCCTTCTCCGCCTGCCACCAATGCCAATGCCGATGTGAATGTGAATGTCGATGTCAATATCAATGTGAATGTGAATGCCAGCGCCAATGTGAATGCCAATGCAATGTGTATATCAATGTCAAGCAAGCAAGCAGAGACCACCGAATGGGAAGATGGATGGTTAGCCGGCTGCAGCAGATTCCAGCAGGTTAAAGGGAGGAGAACCACTCAAATAGGACACGGAAAGTCTGGCACTCAAGGCCTCCTTGGACTTCAGCTCATTCAGGAAGCCATGCTAGAAGCATTCATGATGACATTGAAGCATCCATGATGCCGTTGAAGCATTCATGATGTCATCGAAGCATTCACGATGTCATTGAAGCATTCATGATGCCGCTGAAGCATTCGTGACGTCATTGAAGCATTCATGATGTCATGTCATTGACGCATTCGTGATGTCAATGAAGCATTCGTGATGTCATTGAACCCTTCCTGATGTCATTGAAGCCTTCATGATGTCATTGAAGCGTTCATGATGTCATTGAAGCATTCATGATGTCATTGAAGCATTCAAGATGTCATTGAGAATTCATGATGTCATTGAAGAATGCATGATGTCATTGAAGCATTCAAGATGTCATTGAAGCATTCAAGATGTCATTGAAGTCTTCATGATGTCATTGAAGCGTCCACGATGTCATTGAAGCATTCATGATGTCATTGAAGCATTCATGATGTCGTTGAAGCATTCGTGATGTCATTGAAGCCTTCATGTGTCATTGAAGCATTCACGATGTCATTGAAGCATCCATGATGCCGTTGAAGCATTCATGATGTCACGATGCCATCCATGAAACATCACGAGATCATCCCTGCGCCAGGCTCACCTTGAGTCGGTCCTTCTCCTCCTTCTCCTTCGCCTTCTGCTCCGCCTTGAGCCGACGCTTCAGCTCGCTGCGACGTGACAATAGCGAAGGGAAATTGAAGCGAACGAATAACGACATTGTTTACACAGGGAACCAATGGGTTATCGCATTCCATGACGACGGGAATGAGTGATAGGCAGGAGAAATGCGCAATAGACGCCAGCAAGAAGAATCATGTAAACATGAGCGTTGACCGAGAAATGGACGACGCAACCGACTATGCCTAATCGTCGGAAGAGGGACAGGGTTTAGGAGAAACAGCTAGGCAAAGAAACGGGATTCCGAAACTTTCGTATTTTTTTATAATAAAAATTGGGAATCACCTCTTGCTGATCTTCTCTTCACCATCAGCTGTGGCTTGCTCTGCAGCCGCGGGAGCTGCGGCAGGTGCCGGATCAACAGCAGGATCGGCCATCTGCAGCTGTGGGCTGAAAATAAACAGCCGGCGAAATGATTAACCACAGCCGAAACGAGCACCGGCGAACAGGTAAAGCTGGCCGCGACCCAAGCACTACAAGAAGGGGAGGAGCTTAGAGACCAGGTCACTGGGGATTTGAAGTGAAGCCTTGGCTTGATTCAAGGCTGATCAGGAGCAGGCAAGCCCGAGATAGGGATAGGAAGCAGGAAGTTCCCCAAGGCGGAGCGACGGGTTGAGAAAAGCCGCACGAAAGTTTCATTTGCGGATGGTAACATAATTCTGTCTTCGTCTTCAGACGATGCTCACTCTATGTTTCTCTATGGATCAGGCCCCCAAATGATTCATACCTTTTTCATACTTTTTTTGGGGGTGTACTCTAATTGGGAAGAACTTTTTTTGTACCTTAATCTGATTTTTCAGAGAATATTTATGTACCTACGTTGTTTTTTCAGACTTTTTTCACCAGTGTACTCTGATGCCTCATCTCTGTATGGGGGATTGACTCTGATTCATGTAATACCGTGATTGGGGGTGGGGAGGGCGTGATTTAACTGTGGGGGGCACTGATAGGCCCTTAGCCAAAATCAGGGCGGAATGCTTGCTCGGGGCTTTGTGAGGGCGGTTACTGGCCCTTCACCAAAATTGAAGGCCGATGCGTACTGGGGGCTGTGTGAGGGAGCTGTCTCGCCCTTCACCAAAATCACCTCCCAGTTTGTGATGCGTGCAGTGTGAGAGGCCGATTGGCCCTTTAAAAAAATTGCCGAGGTGTGCTGAGGGCTGTATGTGCTGCGGGCTGCGTGGCCCTTCACGAAATAGCCACCTGGATGGCCCAGATTTCCCTACCTCCCCTACAATTCTGATTTGCCCGCCCCCCAACTCCTTTCCGCCCCATCCCTCTATTTCGTCCCCCACACGCAATTTGTCACGCTCCCGTTGTCAAACAATATATATAATGCATGTTGTTATAGAATATACAGGGTTGTGCTTTATAGAGTAAAACCCATTATATTATACTCCCTTGTATGTCACTGTTCTAATCATTCTTTCACTTCAACATGGTATCAGAGCCATCCGGGGTTCAAATCCTAGTGTACACACTATCTCAGCAGGAGGGGTGTGTCGTGGCACTGGGATAACCCTGTCGATCCTCTTTATATCTCTAGGGAGGGTACTGGGGAGGCTTTCTCCGTGGAAGGTGGATATGTGTGTTACGTGTTATGATATAATTGATACTTAGCATTTCTTTAAGCCGATTAGGTGTAGATAGTGTCGAATCCTACTGTAGAACATAAGTCCGTAGGATGACATCAGCAAATAGCGCTCGTCATAGGACAGTCGTTTCAGTCACGCGAACAGTCGCACCTCTTTATTATCGTTTAGGGCGTATAGCGCGATAGTGACAAACAGGTACATTAGCGAATAGGTACTTTCCTAGAGCTATAAATCTTTGTTGTGTCCTTTTTATTATTAACCTTGAGATTTCAACTTTGAGAACTTTGAGACTTACTTCTGCAGAAACATATACTCAGGTTCATTCTTACATGACTTCCGCTGTCTTACTAGTTTACCATTCCATGAAAGATCCTGGACCAACACTTGAGGATTTTCCAAGTGTTCGTGTTTACAGTTTTATACTTAGTCTTCTACAACATTGGACAAGTTATTTCATGGTATGAGAGCTATCTGGAATTAAGACTACTGTCAACAATTACTGGTTCATCACCAGCACCGTCTACCGGATCAACTTCCGGAACTACTGGAGTACATGTCTCCACGACCGCCACTGGTCTCTCAGCCTCTGGGCCGTTTCCACCAGCCTATGCTGAAATCGGTATGCAACAGCAGAATCCGCCTTCTGTTAACACTCCAGGTGTTTCTTCGACTGCACCTGCAGTGCAACAACAACTATCACAAACAACAGCATGGATGCGAGTGCATCAAAAGAAGTACTTGGAGGCCTTGGCTGAAAACTTTGGGAAGAGTGAAGGTCATGTGGCTACTCCTCTTCCCTCAGGGTTCAAGTGTGTGAAAGGACCAGCGGAGGAAAGTGTTGGTGAAGAGGAGAGGCGGCGTTTTCACTCTTTGGTGGGCAGCCTCATGTATGCGGCCGTTCACACAAGGCCGGATGCAGCCTTTGCTACCGGGCAGCTGGCTAGGTTTGTCCAATGCCCTAATGAAGAGCAGGTAGCAGCTGGAGAGAGGTTGGCCAAGTATCTTGGCCAAACAGCAACTGTTGGACTGCAATACTCCGCGGCGGCACAAAGGCGTCAAAAGGGTGCGGATGGAGTCGAACCCGGGAGGCTCTTTCTCACCGCCTTCTCTGATGCATCTTGGGCATCAGAACCAGAGGACATGACAAGTGTGGGAGGCCTCATCTGCTGTCTTGGTGGAGGACCAACAGCTTGGGAGAGCAAGAAACAAGTGGACCAAGCATTGAGCTCAGTGGAGTCCGAGTACATGGCACTCTTCCGTGCCATAAGAGAGGTTGTGTGGCAGCGGCGTTTGCTAGCTGAATTGGGGGAGGAGCAGCAAGGACCTACCCCACTCTACTGTGATAGCCAGGGTGCTATTGCATTGGCTAAGAACCCCGTGCTTCATGGCCTTACCAAGCACATGAAGGTGAAGTGGCATTGGGTGAGGAGCATCGTAACCGCGGGTGAAGTGGAGTTGCACTACGTGAAGACGACGGCGCAGCCTGCTGATATGATGACCAAGAGGCTGGTTGAGCAGCAGCATTGGAAGTGTTGCAAGCTTGCTGGGATGGCTCTGAACTAAGGGGAGCAGATTCTAAGGCCAACAATCCGAGGGGGAGTTTGTTGGTGCAACCCTATGGCTTGCACTCGGCTTGTCGTCCTTGTTTGTGTGTGTGCATGCATGGCATGGAATGAATTGTGAGTCTATGTCATTGCTGTCCAGTGCTTGTGTGTGTGTTTGAATGGTGTATCACAATGTGGTTTGTGTCGGTCAAGACATTAGCGAGTTTTTACAACTCGCATGTCAAGTCGTCGTTTGCGCGTCGCATGCGTTTTTCTATTTTGTCGAGTGTGAAGTGTCCATCGCGTCGCAGGTGTGTGCAGCAAGCCCCCATCAACTCAAGAAGAATTTATCTTGCAGAACCAAGACCAAGAGCTCAAGATTTCAAGCCCAAGGGACACGGATAAATATTAAATAGTGAAAATAGTAACGCTACTTCGTGTAGTGTGACATTTCACTTGGTGTAACCCCTTGGAGGGTTGGTTTCGAGACTCTTCGTGGTTGGGGACTCTGTGGTGGTGTACCACCAACCTGGACCTCGGCTCTTAGGGTATGTAGAGGCTGGGAACCATCTTCCTCTCGAATTCTTCTTGCTAAGTTTGTACTTCTAAGACTATAGTGGCTGCTATACCTCGTGCCAATCAAACCGCCATAGCGTCGTCAAATCTTCATGGAACTTCATGATTCAACTTGCTGCCGATAAACGACAGCAACGCGCTCCAGATCCAACTTACAGCTCACTGTTTAAGTCAAAGAGCACATCGTTATCAATATTTAAGGCCGTCTGATGGAAATCCGACTGTGCTCTCTATCTCTCATCATAGGCACATCTAAGCCTATTGTGATTATAACAGTATCTCACGGTACTTTTTGCTGGTCTTGGACCCGAATAGCGACAGACACGCGCCTTCTTGCGAATGAACCCGAACCTTACCGAAGCCGAAATCTCCTCATATCTTCAAGTAGAGCAGCAAGATCTTGACCTGTAGTCACAACGCAATCAGAAGAGAGGGGTTCATTTAAGTTTTTACTCCAATCCAGAACCACAGCATCGACATCCTCCAAAATATCAATTCTGCCATTTTTGTAAGAAACCAGGACATACTTAAATTGTCGCAGCCGTCGTCAAAATCGACACAGCACTTCATAGCCATATCACCGATCACAGCAGTTAACGAATACACAATGGCCACCGCAGCAGTTAACGAATACACAACAGCCACCGCAGCAGTTACCGTCTCAGCAGCAGCAGATGCCGAAACCGCCACAGAATTCATCGACGTCTCAGAATCGCCCGCCGGTCTTCGCATCTGCCACGTCAGGAAAAGGAGTTTTTGGATGTGTTACCACAGTTGATGTTTCCGAAGCAGATTTTGAGACACGACTTGAAGAAACCACAAGTGCTGAAGGCATTCCCTTACCTCAAGTTTATGCTAACCTTGCTCGAATCATTTCAGGTCCGAATACTTGGTATCTCGACAGCTGCTGCGGTTGGCACATGTGCTCCGCAGAAACAAGCTTCATTACGAACCAGCGTCCACTTCGTCGTCCGATACCTGTCACAGTCGCAAATGGACAAACTATTATGGCACGTTCTGTTGGGAGTGTAATGCTCGAATCTATCGACACGGGATATTCACTACACGTTACCAATGTTCTTATCGTCGCTGGGCTTGGCTTCAATCTTCTCTCCACGGCTCAGCTCCTGGCACACAAAATACGCACAAAGGGAAATTGTGAAACGATGGATCAGGAGCTCTGGCACAGTTCAACGAATACTTACCTTGGTCGTGCCGCCACTCAACATGGCGTGTCCGTTCTTCAGTTCGCAGCCCAAGGAACTTCTGGAGATTCTGAACACGTCCTTGCCCTTGGTCCCTGGGATCACCCAGAAGAAACATATTATCAGCACGTGGATATTGATTTTCGAGCAACTACTGTATCAACAGCTTCTCGACCTACAGCCGCCGTACTTACAGCTTTGGATACCTGGGAGTTCAATATCGCCGATGAAAGCGCCACCGTGTGGCGAACGTTTTATAATACTCGTGCCGCTCTTCAAGGAACTCCAGCTCCACTTTGGGGGGAAATTAGTGGCCTAGCAGCTGATGAACCTGACATCGTTGAAGAAGCCGAAAAGGAAGCAGTCGCTGAGCAGCAAAGTCCAATAGCAGCTATCACCGAAACACCTGCCACAACATCAACCGAAGCAGCATCAGAAGTTGCCATCGCAACTGCAGCAGTACCTTCAAATGTTCCATTACCACTTACACGTTTTGTTGAAGGAGAAGTTGACAGGTCACCAGCGCTTTCTCCTTTTATCATTTCTTCTTTCTATACTGCGATCATCAGGTCACAAAGCCACAGAAGATATCTGGCATCAGCGGTTAGGACATCCATCACAAGGGATACTTAATCATTCAATCCGAGCAGCAATTCTTGATAAGAATAGTCTTCTCTTACCCGACGCCACGGAGATGAAGCCGCAGTCTCGTCCCACGGTTTGCACCACGTGCCCGGTCGCCAATCTTACCCACGATCCGTTTCCAAGTCACTTTCCTGGCTCCACACGTTATAAGCAGATGCAGAAAGTTTACAACGACATACTAACCTTACCTGAAGCAGGACCTAAAGACGAGCAGTGCGTGATAACATTCATCGAAGCCTCTACACGCTACGTTTGGACAGCAAACCTTCCCGCTCGTTATCTAGCTCACTCTGTCTTCGTCGCATGGCTCGCCGTCGCTGAACGAGAGTCAGGCGTGAAACTGCAAGAATTTCATAGTGATGGTGCAGGGTAGTACACCAGCAACACTTTCACAGAATACCTTCAGACACTCGGCATCAAACGGAAGCAATCACTGCCGCATGCACACCAATAGATGGGGTAGCATAACGTATGAACCGAACACTGCAAGAGAAGATGCGTGCGCTGCTGACGCAGGCAGCTCTTCCTCCTCGTTTTTGGCCGTGTGCGATGGGCCACGCCGTGCTATTACACAACCTTCTTTCTTCAACATCCCTGCCCGAGTTCTCTTCTCCACACCTGCAGTGGACAAGAACAGTGGGAAGTACCAAATTTTTACGAGTTTTCGGGTGTGTTGTGCAGTTTCGTCCTCCCACTGCAGCACTCGAGAAAGTTTTCCGAACGAGCAAAATGGGGGGTACATCTCGGCATCGAAAAATAGTATCACGCCAGGAAGATTTGGGATCTTCGCTCCAACCAAATCGTCCCATCACGTGATTGCCTCTTCTATGAACGACTCACCTTGCCCATTTTTCGTGCCCACCAAGCAGCAGCTGCCAACCCCGCCAGGCTGTTCGAAGGCTCGCGTGCATTTGCAACTGACGAAGCCGAAGCTGATGTACAGGACGAAGCAGTTTCCGTAGCATCCGAAGCTACTGCAACTGACATTCCCGAACATGTAACCTCGACTGGCATTCCAGATTTTATTCCTCTTGCAGATGCTGACCAAGATGACGTTCGCGAAGTCCACCTCAGTTACGAACGCGATCGTTAACAGCAGCCAATGCCCGCCGTCTCCGACGAAGCAGTTCGTGTTACACCTGACGAAATTGGGGGGGAAGAAGGACCAGAAGAAAATTTTGCAGGTGCAAACGAAGAACGTCCCCGTTTTACAGAAACCGGCTTACAGATACTTGGATTTGCAGTAGCACTACAGTACAACGAAAGTAAGATACCTGAACCGAAAACCGTTCGACAAGCTCTTACGAGTCCTCACCGAGAAAAATGGCGCGAAGCCATGGACAAGGAGCTCGCAACTCTTAAGAATCGTGGTACATGGGATTTAGTACCGACTTCAGAAGTAAAATGGAAGAAGGTACTTACCGAAAAATGGGTCTTCTGCGTCAAGACTAATGCAGATGGGTCGTTTGAGAAATTCAAGGCGCGATGGGTCGTCCGCGGGTTCGAGCAGATTTACGGCATCGACTACGAACTGACTTTTGCTCCTGTTGGTCGACATACAAGTGTTCGGATTCTACTCTGTGTCGCCGCCTGCCGCAATCTACGACTTCGACAAATCGACGTGTCAAATGCGTTTCTCTACGCGCCCGTCGACGCACTCATCCTGGTAGAGTACCCGCATTCCTATACTACTAACCCCCCGAGCGTATGTCATCTCCAAAAATCGATGTACGGCATTAAACAGGCACCACGGATCTGGCAGCAGTATCTCCACTCATAGCTGATCACTGCCGAATTTCGTCAGTTACCGCATGACCAGGGAATGTATCTTCTGACCGACAGCAGTAACTATATTTTACTCGTTGCCTACGTCGACGACATTCTCTACGTCAGCACTACTGATTGCTCGCCGATATCTTCATACTTAGACTACAGAAAACTCTACAGCTTACCGTCACCGAAACAGTTTCAAAGTTTCTCGGTCTAAATATTACCTGTTCACCGACAACGATTCACCTCACTGCTTCAAAGTACGCAGCGACGCTCGCTGCCCGCTTCAATCTCACTCCTATTGCAGTCTCTACACTGTACCGCTCACTACCGACTGACCACAAACCGAACAATGCACTGTTAAATTCAACTAGTTTACAGACCTATCAACAGCAGTTAGGCTGTTTACTCTTCGCCGCTGTTACTTGTCGTCCAGATCTGGCCTACGTGGCTAGTCAGCTCGCTCAGTTCCTACGCCGTCCTGAAGAGGAGCACCACCTTGATCTTCTCCGCGCGCTTCAATATTTCGTCTCGACTCCTAACGCCGGTTTAGTCTACAACGGCATCGGTTGCAAAACACTATACCTACACGGTTTTGTCGAAGCCGATCACGATGCTGACTCTACTAATCGACGGTCGCGCACTGGATTCATCTACCGGCTTGAACCTGTCGGACCTATTTCTTGGAATTCGACGAAGCAGGAGTTGATTTCTCTATCCTCTGCTGAAGGTGAGTTCATCGATGTCTGCACAGCAACACGTGAAGGACTTTAATTACAGGAACTATTGGAAGAAGTGAAGTTGATGACGACTACCCAGTTTACCCTGCAGTGCGACAACCAAAGTGCAATTCGCATCGCGCACCAGCCTGGTTTCGTCAACAGGACGAAACGTATTTCTCTATGTTACTTTTTCGTCAAGGATGAAGTCGAGAAGGGGAGGATGCGATTGGTCTACTGTTCGACCAACGAAATGGCTGCCGATTTCCTCACGAAGAAGCTGACGCGACAGAAGTTCCAGTACTGTAACAAGCTTTGCGGGATCTTCAAGAAGTGACACTATCGAACTTCCAGAAATGAAGGGGAGTGTTGTGATATAATTGATACTTAGCATTTCTGTAAGTCGATTAGGTGTAGATAGTGTCGAATCCTACTGTAGAACATAAGTCCGTAGGATGACGTCAGCAAATAGCGCTCGTCATAGGACAGTCGTTTCAGTCACGCGAACAGTCGCACCTCTTCATTATCGTTTAGGGTGCATAGCGCGATAGTGACGAACAGGTACATTAGCGAATAGGTACTTTCCTAGAGCTATAAATCTTTGTTGTGCCCTTTTTATTATTAACCTTGAGATTTCAACTTTGAGAACTTTGAGACTTAACTTCTGCAGAAACATATACTCAGGTTCATTCTTACAAGACTTCCGCTGTCTTACTAGTCTACCATTCCAGTTAAGATCTTGGACCAACACTTGAGGATTTTCCAAGTGCTCGTGTTTACAGTTTTATACTTAGTCTTCTACAACATTGGACAAGTTATTTCATTACGAAACTAGGTTAGCTAGGATGGTAGGGCAGCCATGAAATGGCGAGGGGTTTTGGAGGTCGAGAGCTTGGAGGGCAAGTTTGGCGAGAGAAAAGAGAGGGAACTAGAAAGAGAGAGGGGTACAAGGAGGGGATTGTACCCTCTACAGTATAGTTTGGTATCCTACCAAGCCTAACAGTTATATAACGCAATATATAAGTTAACAATATGGAGCCTAGCCCTCCTGATGGCATCCCTTCTTATCCCACTGGTTAGGACTGGTGACTTTATGACTCCCGTATCGCCACCAACCGATTTCGTTGCCGTACCTCAGGTACGCGAAGTTACTAAACGTGGAATGGGGAGGGAGAGGGATAAGAAACTATTGTAAGACTCTTCTGGAATTTTAAAATTCGTATTTCAGTCTGTCTTGGAGATTAGGAAAAAAAAAAAAAAAAAAAAAAAAAAAAAAAAAACTTCTGTCGAGCCTAGCAAGAGCACTCTAAAGTACAGTACAGTACTATCAAACATATATTGTTATATTTGTATAGACTGTATAGGTTTGTGCCTTAGAGGGTACAGCCCTTATGTCATATACCCTTGTACGCATGCCTTCTAGTCATTCCTCAATTCTGATATGGTATCACGAGTAGGTTAGGTCCCACCGCACACCCGCGCTTCCGCCCCTAGGTCCTAGCCGCCCTTTCCTAGTCGGCCCCCGCGCCCGCCCCTAGTCGGCCCCGCGCCCGTTCCTCGCTGGCCCCCCCCCGTGCCCGTTCCTAGCCGGCCCCCCGCACCCGCCCCTAGTCGGCCCTGCGCCCTCTCCTAGCCGGCCCTGCGCCCCTTCCTAGCTGGCCCCGCGCCCGCCCTTAGTCGGCCCCGCGCCCGTTCCTAGCCGGCCCCTGCGCCCGTTCCTAACTGGCCCCCGCGCCCTTTCCTAGCTGGCCCCGCGCCCGCCCCTAGTCGGCCCCGCGCCCCTTCCTAGCTGGCCCCGCGCCCGCCCTTAGTCGGCCCCGCGCCTGTTCCTAGCCGGCCCCTGCGCCTGCTCCTAGCTGGCCCCAGCGCCCGTTCCTAGCCGGCCCTCACGCCCGCCCTAGTCAGCCCCGCGCCCGTTGCTAGCCGGCCCCTCGACCCGTTCCTAGCTGGCTCCCGCGCCCGTTCTTAACCGGCCCTCGCGCCCATTCCTGATCGGCCCCGTGCCAGCCCCTCTTCGGCCCCGCGCCCATTCCACGTCAGCCGGCCCCCCGCCGGCCCCCAGTGCCCAGTTTGTTGCCGCGCACTGCTCTGCACCGCACTACACTGCACTGCTCCGCTGCTGCATCGCTCCTGATGGCGGACTCCGTGCTCCGCTTCGACGCAGAGGGTCAGCCGCTTGAGTTTGACACGTGGCTGGTCGATCTCCTCCATCATCTCACTGGTCAGCGGCAGGACGGCCACTCCCTGGCTGTCCACCTTGATGATATGCTTCCCTGCCCTGACCCCCCTGCTCCCCTGCCCGCTGACCCCTCGTCCGCTGACCGTGAGTCCGCTGCAGCTGCTGCCCTTGCCCGCTCAGTCTGGCTGTCGCGTGACACCGTTGCGCAGCTTGCGATCAGTCATGCCCTCCCCCTGTCTGAGCGCCCCCGCTTTTGGTCAGTCACGACTGCGCAGGAATTTCTAGATGTCGTTGTCAAGCGCTATTCCACCCCGCCCACTGCCTCTGTAGGTCGCCTGATCCTACCGATGCTCTTCCCTGACCTTGCGTCTTTCCCTACTGTCGCTGACCTGGCAGCTCACCTGCGCACGATAGACGCGACCCGGCGCTCTGCTAGCACTGAGACCCAATTTAGAGCCTTTCAGCCGCCCCTCTGCTCTACCCTCTACATGCTTGCCACCCGCCTCACTGGCTGTCTTGCTACTGCCCGCGACCGCTTTCTTAGCATCCACCCAGGTGACCTCACCCTCACTGACTTTGTTGACACCCTGTCTGCCATAGAGACCCGCCAGCGCTCTATCACCCAGACCAGCGGTAGTGTGCTGGTCCCTATCTTCCAGGGTTGTGCCCTCGCTCAGTGCACCTTCTCCGACGGTTCTACTGCTGTGGCTGAGACCGCAGCTGCAGCACAGTTCTGTCCGGGGAAGGGTCGCCGCCCCAAGGCTGGGCGCGGCGGTGGGGGTGGAGGTGCAGGTGGAGGTGGTGGTGGCGTCGGGTCGCCCGGTGATAGCGCTGACGAGGGGACCGTGCCTGATGCAGCCGAGCAGCCGTCTCAACAGCTGCCGGCGTTACAGCTGGACCCGAACCAGCCGCAACAGCCGCAGCCGCAACAGCAGAGGCGGGCGAGTGGTCTCCCGCCTAGGTGGCCTGGCGTTGGTCGTGGTGGTCGTGCACGTGGTGTGCAGTCAGGTGAGGGGCACTGTTAGTACCAGCTCTAGACCGGTCCTCACCGTGGCTTCGTTTGCAGTAAGATCGGTCACTCCTCCGTCCGCTGTTTCCGTCGTCTGGACGACCTGTTTCGTCGGCGCTTCGGCCCGTCGCCCGACCTCCCCGACTGGCACAGCTTGCTTCGCCGTAGTGTTCCGATTTTTTATATGGACATGGATGAGCTTTGTTCTGCCCTAGATGTGTTGTATGCTGATGAATCTAGTGTGACTATTTCTTACTACCCATTGTTGCCTAGTGTAGGCATGTCTAGTCTTGCCTTCCCTGTTGCGTCAGACGTAGGATGCCCTGCCTTGTTTAGCCTTGGTTCTTCCCTTGCTCCTTCGACTCCGGCCGTCACTGCTGCGCTCTCCTTCACCCTGGACTCTGGCGCTTCCCGGTGTTTCTTCCGTGACTCCACTACGCTGACGCCACTTGCTGCTCCTACTGCAGTTTCCCTTGCCGACCCCTCCCCCGGCCTGATTGTCGCTCGCAGTTCCACCACCCTTCCCTGTCCGGCGGTTCCTTCGGGCTCTCTTACAGGCTTGCACATCCTCTTGTTCTCCAGGAACCTAGTTGGTGTCGGCTACCTCTAGGACCTTGGCATCACAACTACGTTCCCTGGTCACGAGCGGTACGCTGTCTGTACCGAGGCCACCACTGGTGTCCCCCTAACCACATTCCCCCGGGACCCGGTGTCCAGCCTGTTCACACTGGACACCGCGACCCCCTCGGTTGGGACGTCTCCTCAGGTGGCTGCGTCTACCCAGGTTGCTGCTGCCTGCTCCTGTCGGTCGCTCACTCACCCGACACTCCTGTGGCACCACCGTCTAGGTCACCCTGCACTCCCGCGTTTGCGTCACATGTCCCAGCACGGTCTTGTCCTAGGTCTCCCAGGGTCCTTCCTCGAGTTGCCCTCCTCCCCAGCACCACCGTGCATGCCCTGTGTCGAGGGCCAGCTCTGCCGTGCCCTCGTTCCCCACCACCACCGCACCGCTACAGACCCTGCACATGGACGTCTGGGGCCCCGCCCCCAACCATGGGCCGCATCGAGAGCGCTACTTCCTTGTGTTTTTCGACGACTACACGCGCTACACCACGGTGTTTCCCATGGAGCAAAAGGCCGACGTGCTGGACGTTCTCGTCCCGTGGCTTCTCTTCGCGCGTGTCCACCGCGGTCTCCCTCTCCTGCGTCTCCACTCCGACTGTGGTGACGAGTTTGCCTCTGGTGTCCTTGGTCGTTTCTGTCGTGCGGAGGGCATCACCCAGACGTTCACCTTGCCGGACTCCCCGCAGCAGAATGGGGTCGCTGAGCGACGCATCGGTTTGGTCATGGAGGTGGCTCGTACCTCCATGATCCATGCCGGTGCACCATATTTTTGTGGCCGTTCGCCGTTCGCTACGCAGCTCACTAGCTTAACCTGTGGCCGCACCCCCAGCAGCCGCAGGTTTCGCCGACCCTTCTTTGGTTCGGGTCTCCTGGTGACGCGTCTGCATTCCACGTCTGGGGCTGCCTTGCTCACGTCCGTGCCTCTGGCCCGGACAAGCTCACTGCCCGCACCGTCCCCTGTGTCTTCCTTGGTTTCCCGCTCGACTCGTCTGACTGGCACTTCTACCACCCACCGTCTCACCGTTTCTTTCACTCCCGTGACGTCACCTTTGACGAGTCCGTCTCCTTCTACCGTCGCTTCCCCCATCGTGGTCCCCTGGTTACTCCCCCCCTGTTCCTGGCCCCCCCTTCCCTGGTGGCCCCTGCCCCTCCCCCTCCCCCTCCACATCCTACCCCGTTTGGTGTGTCTCACGTCATCCCCCTCACGTCGGTTGTCCCGGTCGAGGAGTTTGCTGACTCTAGTGGTCCTACGGCGTAGTCCTCGCCGCCTGCCCCTCCCCAGGTGTCTCCTCCTCTGCCGCCTCCGCAGCCACCATCGCCGCCGCTGTCACAGCTGCCGCAGCCATCGCCGCCGCCGCCCCCGCAGACGTCGCCGCAGCCGTCGCAGCAGCAATTCGTTGCCTCTCGGGGTGCTTGCGTTGGGGTGGGTATTCGACCTGGGGTTCCTGTCGTGGCTTGTCCCGGCGGGCCTGGGGTTGGTATCGGTGCTGGAGCGGTTTCGAGCTCTGGGGGTGTTCCTTCTGGGGGTGCTGGAGTGGGGTGTTCCGGAGGTAGCCGTGGAGCAGCTTGCGGTCCAGGTATCGGTGTCGTGCTGCCGCAGCAGCAGTCACCGCCGGTGTCAGCCCTTCGCCTGCTCGACCTTCCGTCCCCTGACCACGCGTCTGTGCCTCTCCTACCGTCTCCTCCTCTTCCTATCTACAGCCCTATGTTCCCTCCTCCGGACTCGTCTCCGGTTCGTCTTCCCCCTCGTTCCCCTCTTGCATCCCCTCCTTTGTCTCCTGACCCGACTCCCCCGTCTCACGTCTGGTCTCGCCGTCCCTCCCGTGCTCGCCCCGTCTCCCCTGTCCCGAGCGCTCACCCTATGTTGCTTCGTTCCCACGCGTCTCATCCTCCCCTCCTACTGTCGCCTCCTCCGTCCTCCCTTGTTGTTGCACCTCTCCCTCTATCTGACTACCTTCGCGCCGCTCGTCCTCTTGTTCCTCGGGTCCTTGCCTCTCTCGTTACCGACCCGTCTATTCTGGTCTCGTGTCTTGACGCTCTTGTCGTTGCGGTTGCTGACTTCGCCTCTACCCGCCGCCTTAACTACGCCACCGCTCTGATCTCTGACCCTGCCTGTCCTCCGTCTGTCGGGGGTGCTCCTGCCCTCGGCAGTGACATCCTGGAGGACTGCCAGTACGAGCTTGCTTTCCTCTCCGAGGCTGCTCCCCATCTCTGTTCCATGCTGCTAGTCCCTGAGGGTGACCCAGACGCTTTCGACATCCCGACCCCTCGCACTTACGCTGAGGCGACCTCATGACCTTGGGCTTCGCAGTGGATAGGTGCCATGGACTTGGAGATGGCATCTTGGAGATCCGCCGGCACCTACGTCGACGCAGTTCCCCCACCTGGGGTGAACGTAGTCGATGGCCGCTGGCTCTTCAAGGTGAAGCGCCCTCCTAGAGAGACGCATGTCTTCAAGGTGCGTTACGTGGCTAGAGGCTTCAGTCAGCATGAGGGGGTGGACTTCTTTCAGACTTTCGCCCCGACCCCGAAGATGACTACTCTTCGGGCACTGCTACACGTAGCCGCACAGCGTGACTACGAGTTACACTCCCTCGAATTCTCCACTGCGTTTCTTCAGGGCAGTCTACACGAGCAGGTCTACCTGCGCCGCCCCCAGGGTTTCACTGGTACCTTCCCTCTTGGGACCCAGTGGCTCCTTCAGTGCCCAGTCTACAGCTTGCAAGAGGCGCCCCGTGAGTGGCACGACACGCTGCGTGCTACCCTTGCAGACTTGCCGTTCTTTCCGTCCTCTGCAGACCCCTCGCTCTTCGTTCGTTCTGGCCAGACTCCATTCTACATCCTTGCTTACGTAGACAATCTGGTCTTTGCCATTGCAGACACCGTCGCACTGGCCTTCGTGAAGGCTGAGCTGCTGAAGAGACACACCTACACTTACCCAGGAGAGCTGCGCCACTACTTGGGCCTACAGATCTCCAGGGAGAGAGCAGCGCGCACCATCACTCTCATACAGTCACACTTGGTGCACCAGGTCCTTCAGAGGTTCTGTCTTCAGTTCTCCTCTGCACAGCCCACACCTCTTCCAGTGGATCACAGGCTCTCTGCTCCAGTTCCTGAGGAGTCGGCAGAGCCCAGTGGTCCTTACGCAGAGGTGGTGGGTTGCCTCATGTACCTGATGACTTGCACTCGTCCAGATCTCGCATACCCTCTCAGCATCCTGGCTCGCTTTGTGGCCACAGGTAGACACCGACCTCAGCACTGGTCAGCAACTAAAGGGTTTTGCGTTATCTTGCTAGTACATCAGGCATGGGGTTAGTGCTGGGAGGACGCAGGCCTGTGGTCCTTACTGGGCACACAGACTCTTCTTGGGCAGACGACGCCGAGACCCTCAGGTTATCGCAGGGCTACTGCTTTAGCCTTGGTTCAGGTGGTGTCTCGTGGAGAGCTACTCGTTCCTCGTCTGTTGCTCAATCCAGCTGTGAGGCCGAGATCTACGCCGGTGCCATGGCGGCACAGGAGCTCCGCTGGCCGCCCTGGACTTGCTCTTGCATTGGTCGGTACTCGTTTGACTGGTCTTTAGACCCTTACCTCAGAGGTTGGACTAGTAGTGCCACTCTGAGTTGCTCGCACTCATGTCAGGAACTGCCCCTATGCAGTCTAGGGGGTGTGTCAAACATATATTGTTATGTTTGTATATACTGTATAGGTTTGTGCCTTAGAGGGTACAGCCATTAGGTCATATACCCTTGTACTCATGCCTTCTAGTCATTCTTCAATTCTGATAAGTACAGCCTCGCCATCAGCCTTGCTGATCAATTGAACTTGCGTTGGCGCGGGGCCGGGTCTAGTGTGGCGTAAAATTCTGTGTTGTCGCCAGAACACTGATTGCTAGTGCACGGCAGAAGTATGAGGGCAACGGTTGGGAAGGGAAGGGAGAAGTAATGTGCGAAACACCAACTTTGAAATCAGAGTTAAAAACAATGGTAACTCTGATTAATTAGACAAAAAATCTCTTGCTACTCTGATTTTCAGACTTTTTTTATGGGGCGACTCTGAAGGCCATATTAAGAGATGGCAGGCAAGTCTTGATGAATCAGACAAGCCGAAAACCAAGTTGGGGGCTTGCTATGGATCTAAGGGCGTGGAACATTTCAAAAATGGCAGATGGAACACACTACATGGTCGACCTTTCAAAACGGCTGAACGCGGTATGATGTGTTGAACTGCGTTTTATATAAATAAACGCGTGGTAAAATGCGGTGAATGTTCGATTCGGATGCTGTTTTTGAAAAAAAAAAAACACAACCTTACCATCTATTAAAGACCTTTGTCTGGTTGAGATGACCATGTAAAACATTAACATGGTGATCATATCTGACACATTACATCATGCGTATTAAGGTTAAATGGTCCACTAGAAACTAAACGAGTAACATGACAGAAATGGAACTCCGATAAAACGTATTATATGGGGAAATAATCTTGTTAGCGCTTTGTAGGCATGTGTGCTCGTAGCAATCGTATTAAAGTTGCATTAGGCCACTAGAAGAGGTTTATAGCTCCACCACAAAACTAAGACACATTGTAACTCTACAGTGAAAGTCATTCTGGCCGTGGCACCCATCGAAGCTGCTTGTTTGGTCTGACATGCTCTGGCTTTGGGCGCCTTTCTGTGCTTCACACCAGCATCACGGTGCGCTGACCGCACGTCTAGACGAAAGGAGACGAAACGGAAAATGTGGGCAGATGCCAGCGATAAGCGAGCGAGACGAAACGGAATCTGCGAGTCTTTTGTGTCGGACCGCGTGGCATCGCGTCGCCGTGGATTCACGGTCCCCCGTTGGTCGTGTCGTGAGTCTTGCGTGACACGATCTGGTGTGGAACATCGTCGACTGGCTGAAATCAAACCTGTAGCGAGACAGATGGCGGTGTGTTTTTTCGCTTTTCAAATACAGTTTACCGTGGTCAAGTGTGGTTGGTAGGGTTAGATTTTGAGAACCAGCCAGCATGTTCGCCCCCGGCTGCCCGCCGATCTGCTGCTGGTCTCCACCACACCAGAGAGAGAACATGCTGGCTGGTGACTGCACTGCACAGAGTCTTCGACCTGGGAATCCCAGCCAACTAACTACCAAGCTGGTGACTGCTGGTCAGCCATCCTCGCGAGACCGCACTCGCGTGTTTTTTCATCGTCGCGTCAGCGATGATCCCCTGAGACTTGTCAATGAATGCCGATCCGTCCGCTTTGTAGTTGAATGCGGCGGCAACAGTAATGAAGCACATGCGCCTGAGACATACCACTTTCTTGCCGGCCGTTAGCCGGCTGAGCACAACGCCTCTGGTAGATTTGTCGGAGGGAGGAGTAAGCCTTCTAGAGCTGTCGGATTTTTTCGACGGCGTCTGAGGCGTCTTGAGAAAGAAAGGCCCAGCTATTAGAGTCTTCTATAGGTGTTTTGTAAGGATTTCTCAAGAAACACCTACAGCAGGTGGGATACTTAGAGAACGACGCGCACCTGCAGCAGGTGACGTAGAGTAGAAGGCCGTTACGAGAAGCGACGCGCGAACGACACACTCGCGAGAAGCGGCTGATAGGCATTTATGTTAAAACGACTTTGCCTTATGGCTGCAATGATCCCTTCGCCGACCCGCGTCGCGTACAAGCAACCACTATCATCCTCTCGAGTTCCGCCATCATCCTCTCGGCTTCCGCTGCTGCCGATCGTCCTGCTTCTCGCCCTCTCTATCGTGCTGCTCGCGCGCTGGCCAATTCTGGAAGGTCACGTGGCAGGCGAATCGGGGATCAACGCGGTGGATTCGATATTGGTGGATCGCAGCTGGACTTCTAACGAGGATGAAGGAGGGAATCAGAGTGTGGGCACTCGCGGGGGGGAGGGAAAAGGCGGAGTGTTGGTTGAGCGGATAGAATGGGGGCGGAAAGAGAGCGGGTGGGCGGAAGAGGAGGGGGAGCTTGCGCGGAATGGGGAAGATGGCGACAGCAGCGGGGACTCCCCGGACGCGGAACGAGTCGGGGAGGGGGAGCAAGAGGGGGAGGGGGAGCAAGTGGGGGAGGGGGAGCTCGCGGAAAGTGAGAAAGCGGAAGATGGCGGAACTACTGAAGGGCGCGCGAGAGGCGCGCGGGATTCCCAAGGAGGGGACGTGGAGCAGGCGCGGGAGGAAGGGGACGCGGAGGAGGAGGAGGGGGAAGAGGAAGAGGAGGGGAAGGGAACGAGAAAAGGGAGGGGCGATGGAGTGACGAGTAAGCGAGCGACGAGCGGAGGGGACGTAAGCAGCGAAGGGCGACGACAGGAGACGAGAGAGGAGAGGGGAAGTCAGACGACGGATAGGGGGAAAAAGCGGAGCGAAGAGGCGGCGAAAAAAGAGGCGAAGGATGGGAGGAGGCGGAGAAAGAAGGAGAGCGAGCTGGAGAGGAGCAATACAGAGTCGAACGAGCAAGAGGAAAAGATATTTGAGGCGCCTCAGAAGGAGAGCAAGCTGGAGAGCAGCAACGCAGAGTCGAACGAGGAAAAGGAGAATCAGAGAGAGGATAAGAGGAAGAGGCAGAGGCGGTGTAGGGCACTAGGTGTTCCCTGCTCCTCGCACATGTCCAAGAAAGCTAGAGTTAAACAGGCGCTCGAGACGGTGACCGTCCCGATTAACGGCCGGATCCTCTCGCCGTTAGATTCGCCGGCGATCCAGGAACTGCTGAAGCCGCGCGAAAGCGGCAGAAGGAGTTGGTGGGAGACGCGATGGCTGCCGGTTAGCCGTCAGGAATACTTCGATCCAAACGGCCGGTATCTTTTCGTCACGGGGCACCGTGATTTTTGTGCCGGGATTCGCCACTTTCATCGCAGCCTGTCGTGCAGAATCGCAGAGGCCGCGGTTCTGAATCGCACGCTTGTACTCGATATGGGGTTGTGCATTAACGGACTGCATAACGAGGGGAAATACCAAGTGAACCCCATCCACGTCTACTACGACCTAAAATCTCTTAGGTAAGCCTGCCTCCTCCCCTTCACTCACACTCTCATGCCACTCCCCAGGCCCCTCTGCCCTTGCTCCCCATTCCTCCCACCCCGCATCTCGCACCTCCCCCCTCCTCTTCCCCCCCACCCCTTCCGCCCTTCTCATCCCCCCATGCCCCCCCCTTTTCCCCCTTCCCCCCAGCGCCGTCCGCTTCACCCCCCTGCAGGGCTTTCTTGAAGAGGCCGCTAAGTGGCAGGCGGGGCTGGGGAGGCGGGATGGGGGAGGAGATGGGGGGAAGGTGGAAGATGCAGGGGGAGCAGCGGAAGGGGGAGGGGCAAGCGGGGAGGCAGAGGGGAGAGGGGCGAGCGGGGGAGGAGAGGAGGAAGGCTCGTTGCGGTTTCCTGTGCGGGTGGTGCAGGGGCGAGTGAGGACAAGGAGGCTGGTGGGCGATGACGACACTGCGCTGATCATCCGGGCGGTGAATTACGGCTTTTCTGCGTGCGAGTTCAGCCCGTTCCATTCGAAGCCACGCCATGAGGTACGTGAGTGAGTGTGAGGAGTGTGTGGGTGTGTGGGTATGTATGGGTGTGTGTGGGCGTGTATGGGTGTGCATAGGTACGTGTGGGTGTGTGTGGGTGTGTATGGGTGTGTGTGGGTGCGTGTGGGTGTGTGTGGGTGTGTATGGGTGTGTATGGGTATGTGTGGGTATGTGTGGGTGTGTATGGGTGTGTATGTGTGTATGTGGGTGTGTATGGGTGTGTGTGGGTGTATGTGGGTGTGTATGGGTGTGTGTGGGTGTGTGTGGGTGTGTGTGGGTGTGTGTGGGTGAGTATGGGTGTGTGTGGGTGTGTATGGGTGTGTATGGGTATGTGTGATTGGCATGAGCAGTGTGAGAGGGGGATTACACGCACCGCAATGAAATACGCCTTGTCCGCATGCGCTATCAGCCAAAGCCACGCCACGAGGTGAGTGCGGTTTTTGAGTCGACTCAGAAGTCAGATCTTCACGCGACGAGGTGAGTGTGAGTGTGAGTGTGAGTGTGGTGACTGGCATGGGTATGTGATGGAGTGACTGCGAAAAGGAGGAGCCACTAAATGATATGATGTAGCTTTTTGTGACGAAGTTTATGTATGCTGATTTGTACATGAACAAGTGTATCTGATGGAGATATATATATGGAGTGTACATGATGAAGTGTATATGATGGAGATGTAAACGATGGGGTGTACATGAAGAGGTTTATATGATGGAGTGTACATGATGAAGCGTATTACGATGGAGATGGGAGTGCCCGTGAACCATTTTCGAGAATGATCAAAATTGACTCCACTAATTTGACAACCCCTCCTTCCCTTTCCCTCACCCCCAACAGGAGGACTAGCCCATCGGGAGCAACCACAGTGCCATTCTTCTCAGGCACTGGCAGGGGAGGTGTCGATGGCATGAGTGGGGGAGGCACGTCAGTTCCCTTGTCTCCCTCTCCCACATCCCTTTCCCCTCTGCCCTCTCCCTCCCCCCCTTCAAACAGAAGGACTACCCCATTGGGAGCAACCACAGCGCCATCCTTCACAGGCCGGAGCTGCTAGCGCTGGCAGGGGAGATATCGCAGGCCATAAACGGGGGTGACTATGACGCCGTGCATGTGCGGCGGGGGGATAAGCTCAACCCCAAGCTGTGGCCGCACCTCGACAGAGACACCAGACCCCCCGCGTGAGTGCATGATGGGTGTTTGAGTGCTCTAGATATCGATCCCCCTCCATGAACCGGGGTTGACTAGGATGCCATGCATGTGAGGAGAGGCGACAAACTGAACCCCAAGCGGTGGCTGCATATGGATAGAGACTCCAGACCCCCGGCGTGAGTGCATGATGTATCCTCGATGTGTCCTCCCCTGCATGGTTTTGCTAGCTTATCTGGTGTATAGCTTATCTGGTGTATAGAGTATCTGGTGTATAGCTTATCTGGTGTATAGAGTATCTGGTGTATAGCCCCCGGCTCGTTATCCTCGATGTGTCCTCACCTGCATGGTTTTGCTAGCTTATCTGGTGTATAGCTTATCTGTTGTATAGAGTATCTGGTGTATAGCCCCCGGCTCGTTATCCTCGATGTGTCCTCACCTGCATGGTTTTGCTAGCTTATCTGGTGTATAGCTTATCTGGTGTATAGAGTATCTGGTGTATAGCTTATCTGGTGTAAGATGATGCGGCTTCCGCCTGCGCCCTCAGTGAGTGCCTCAGTCATCAATGCCCCGCTCAGTGCTGCTGCTGTGGAATCTCACTGCGTGTGAGCAGGAGGAACAAGCTGAAAGCAGAGAGTGGACTTCAGCTGAGTGCTCTGAGTTGGTGGGCTTCAGAGTCGACTCAGCTCAGCTCAAACACACTGAGTGGACTAACGTGCTCCACATTAGTGGAGGGGAGAGGGGTGACGACCTGGTTGCTTTTGAGATTGATTTTTTAGTCGACTCAAAAACACCCTGCAAAATCGGAGACGAGCTGAGTGCTCGAGCGCATGCCTGCCTGCCCGCATGCTGCATTGAACCTCTCTGGGATATCTCTTAACCAACTATACTGAGCACTGCACCTTTTAAAAAACAAACACACCTATGCTCTCTCTGCTCCCCCACCCCCTCCCCCCTCCCCCTCTTCCTCCCCCCGATCCTTTCCCCCCTCTCCCCACTCCCCATCCTTCAGCCTTGCTAAGAAGCTCCCCCAGTTCGTTGCACCTGTGCACACTCTGCACATTGCCATTCATGCCCCTCTCCTTATTCCTGCTCTCTCTCCAAACTCTGCTGTCCCCTTCTCCAGCCTCTTGAAGAAGCTCCCCCAGTTCATTGCACCTGGACATATGCTCATTGCATGTCTCCTCTCCTCCCTTGCCCCCCCCCATCTCCCAGCCTTCTTAAGAAGCCCCCCCAGTCCGTTGCACCTGGACGCACTCTGTACATCGCCGCTCACTTCCTTTTCCCCTTAATCGTTGCTGTCCCTCCTCCAGGCTCTTGAAGAAGCTCCCCCAGTTCGTTGCACCTGGACGCACTCTGTACATCGCCACCAACGAGCAAACCCCAGGGTTCTTCAACCCTCTCCGTACCCTTTATAAGCTGTACCGGTTAGAGGACTTCCTGGGCCTCTGGCAACCAGGCACTACATGGTTTGACACGTATGCGGAAATCATGGGGGTCTCGGAGCCTGTTTTTGACCCCTATATGGAGGTTGTAGTTGACTATAGGGTGCTCAACTCTGCTCGGACTGTGGTTCGGACGTTTCCAAACCTAACGTCCGACCCTGAGGATGGGCACCTGCGATTGCCTCCGGAGCCTAGTGGAACTGGCTTTTTGGGTTGGTTTTGGGGGCTGTTCGGTTATAGAAGTGAGGATGACCGTTGATGTGAAACCTCTGGGTTGCTTGATTTTTTATGCGATACGGTATGTATATCTGCTGAGGGCATTCACTAAGCGCAAAAGTGATGACCATTCCGGTTGCATTTATGGATTGATAGAGTCAGTCAGATAAAAAGCAGATAGAATGCAGATGGTACATGAGAGGGTGTACCATTGCATTAGAGGGGATACGCCCTTAGGGCACAAAGCATCAGCTTTGATGCAAAAACTGCAATGAGATTCGTTTCAAGCATTACATTAAGTGTTGTTGGCGATAAGTAGTAAAGCCTACATAAGATAATAGTATATACCTACCCGACCTTGCACAACAAAAGGGCGCGCTTTTGAGGTGTCTCAAAAGCAAGCGAGGTCCTTGCACCAACTCCTAGACTTCAGTAGCCCATAATTTCTCTACATACCTATAACCTACCCCATCCCTCCCACAGCAAGTTACCCCGGACCCGGACTCCCCGGCACAGTAGGTGATTTTTGAGATTTCTAACAATTCTCAAACGTCCTGCACCGACATGCCAGATTCATGAGCCTGCATGGCAATGCGCATCAATCGATGATGGTGCCATTCACGGCCTGTTCACCACACCATGATTCACCCCCCCCCGCATAGCTGCTGGTGGGCTGCGAGTATGCACTGGCCGAGGGAGTGGCGCCACTCATGGTCATGCGGATGTTACCAACAGTAACAGCACCAGATGGTAACATGGCCTCAGGGCCTGTTGACAACCCCGTGGTTCACACCCCCGGCATAGCTGCTGGTGGGCTGCGAGTATGCACTGGCTGAGGGAGTGGCGCCACTCATGGACATGCGGATGCGGCTGGAGCGCTTCACAGGGGTCAGCACCACTTGCTGCTCCGCGCCCTGCCATGGGGAGGGAGGGAAGACGGAAAAGGGGGAGACGACGGGGTGAGTCATGGATCACCAGTCCGCTCACGCGGATGTGGCTAGAGCGCTTCATATGGATGAGGGAGAGGAGAAGGGGGAGAGGAGAAGGGGAGAGGAGAAGGGGGAGAGGAGAAGGCAAGGGGAGGGGGGTAATGGAGAAGAAAGTGGCAGAGGGAGTGGCGTGGCGCCGGTCGGGGACATGCGGATATGGCTGACTCGGTTGGAGCGCTTCACCCTTTTTGAGAAGTCTAACAAATAACTCCTCTATGGCTGGAGCGCTTCACCCGAGTCAAGCCTACCTGCTGCTCCGAGCCCTGAGGTTGGTTGCGGGGAGAGATAAGGAGAGGGGGAAAAGGGTGCATGAATACAGAGTGCCCCCTGCAGCATAGAATCTGCTAAAAAAGGGAATGGCGCCGCTCAAGGCATGCGAATGGTGCTTCACAGGGTGCACCCTATGCGCACCACCTGCTGCTCTGCGACCTGCAGGGAGGGGAGTGAGGGAGCGAGGGAGCGAGAGGAAAGGAGTTGGAAGACCACGCATTCCAATGCTTTTTGGGATAGCTATCGAGGTTTTGAAAAATACCCACCTGTATCAAATCTTATACTTGTCAAGGCTCACCTCTTTAACGACCACAGGCTTGAATGCGTTGTACCGGCCATACTCCTTCACCTCTGGGGACCTCATGGCCCCATCCGCGCCCCCATCCCCATCGCCTCCCACCGCCACCAGCACATCCCCCACAGCCACCATCTGCCCCATCCCCATGGGGTCACTCCCTCCCATAACTCCTCCTCCCATGCCTCCCATGCCTCCCATGCCTCCCATGCCTCCTGCCTGCCTTCCCAGCCTCATCTGCTGCCATTGCTGCTGCTGCGCCTGTAGCACTTGCTGCCTCCTTGCCGTCTCCCCCACTCCGCCAACTCTCCCCCCATGCGGTCCATGGTAGTTGCTCGTGCTCTCACATACAGACTCCATGCCTTGGTTCCCGGGCCTCAGCCCGGAGATTGCCGAGCCTGCAGGCCTGGCGGCGCCGGAGCTGAACCCAGGTCCGGCTGTTCGCCCGAGCCTGGCCCCTTCGCTGAGCGTCCAGCCTCCGTCCACCCCTCCTGCCCCACTCACTGCTGGTGCCTGCCATGCCATTCCTGCCTGCTGCTGCTGCTGCTGCTGCTGCTGCCAGGAGTGCTGCTGGTGGGGCTCCAGAAAGCTACCGGCTCTGCCACCACTTGCAGCAGGAGCAGCACAAGCACCAGCGCTAGCATCGCCATTACCACCGCTAGCAGCAGCGCCAGCACCACCAGCAGCAGCACCCCAGGACTGACCGCTGAAGCTCTGCCTGCGGGCAGCAGCAGCAGCAGAGGCAGTGGGGCCGCCGTGCGAAGCAGTTAGGCCATGGGAGAAAGCAGGGTGGGAAGCAGCCTGGCCAGATGCAGCCGGGCCTGATGTGGCCGGTCCTACCCCAGCAGCAGATGGAGGTGAGGTGCGAGAGCGCAGGAAAACGGCACTGGCGGCGGCAGTCACCGCGGCAGCAGCTGCCACTGCAGCAACAGCAGTCATCACCATCTGTTGCTGCTGCTCCGCTTCCTCTGCCTCCCATGCCAGCTCCTCTGCTTCTGGAAGGGGTTTGCTCTCCACCTCACCAACTGCAGCTGTAGCCGTGGCAGTTGTAGCTGAAGCATCGGATCTAAGCTGCTGCGCCGCTTCCTCTGCCTCCCATGCCATCTCCTCCGCTTCCGGCAGGGACCTCCCCTCCTCCACCCCATTAGCTGTAGCTGCGGCTGTAGCCTCCTCTACCTCACCGGCTGTAGCCTCTGCTTCTGGCAGGGACCGTGCCTCCTCCACCTCGTCAGCTGTAGCTGCGTCTGTAGCCTCGGCTCCTGTCAGAGTCGTTGCCATGTCCACTTCCTCGGCTGTAGCAGTGGCTGTGGCGCTGGGCTCCATTGGAAGTTCAGCCACTTGCTCTGCAGTGGTAACCACCTCACTGGTAACCACCTCACTGGTAACCACTTCAGCAGCAGCAGAGCACTCATGTGCGGCTGACGGTGAGCTCTCACCAGCATTCCCGTACGCTGTCTCGGAATCCTGAGATACTTTCCTGAATCGTTCCTCCGACTCTATCACGCCCTCCTCACCTTCCATCACGACCACGTCAGCATTATCCACGTCAGCACCATACGAAGTGGCTTCCCGAGCCTCAGCAGCAGTCGGAGCGTCCATCTCAGAGCCTGGCTTGGTAACCACAGCAGCAGCTTCGACCGCTGTCCCTACCTCTGTAACACTCGCAGGCTGTTGCTCCGTAACCAGCTCAGGATTTCTCTCGGAACGTTTCTCAGTGTCCGAAGCTGTGGTAACCAGAGAGTTACCAGTTTGTTGCACCATCGCGTGATCTGAGGCCTGCTCAGCAGCAGCAAGCTGAGTCTCACACGAGGAATCAGGGTGGTTTTGAGAATTCTCAAAAACACCCGACAAAACTTCAAATGAAGTTACCACCCCAACTTCCGACGTATCTCCTCCTCGCTTCCCGCCAACCAGTGCCGCCCAGCTCATCCCTTGGAACGCTCCCATTGGCTGCTGCCCGCTCACTTCCCAAAGCACCGAGGTTCGGCCAGCAACGGCCTTCCAGCCGTCCCCGAGCCTGCCTCCGAGCCTATTCCCGAACCTGGACCCTCCGCCCTCTTCACCATTGCCGAACCAAGCTCCAGGCAAGGCAGGGAGGAACGTCTTCCAGACCTGGCTGGCAGGTTCGAGGAGGGAGAGCGCGGGGGAGAGGGCGGAGTGGGGGCGGTGGGCGGAGAGGAAGAACGCCGCGGAAAGCACAACGGCGCACATGGCGCGGAAGATTCCGCCCGCGTTGGCCCAGCTGCTTCCGCGGCCGCTGCGACCACTGCTGACGTTGCTGCGGTGGTGGTGGCGGTGGCGGTACGAATGGCGCCTCACCTCTTCCCTTCCGTCCACGTCACCACTGGTCTTTTCAACAACCGCCGCCTCTGCAATACTCTCTCGTGCGCCTCTCTCTCCGCCGCCTGTCCCCTCCGCTGTCTCCCCCGCCTCTTCCGCCTCTTCCGCCTCTTCCGCCTCTTCCGCCTCTTCCGCCTCTTCCGCCTCTTCCGCCTCTTCCGCCTCTTCCGCAGTCGCTGCCACACCCTTCTCCTTCACGTCCCCTGCCTCGGCCGTTTCGCTCCCCTCATCCTTCCCCTCGCCGACCTTTCCGTTAAAAAACCTCTCCTCGTTCTCCTCCTCACCGCCCTCCCCCTCCATAGCATCTCCTTGCTTCTCCTCGACGAGCGCGGTACTGCCACGTGGAGCAGTCCCATTAGTCCCACGCTCTTCTCTCCCATCCCCACCCTTCTCCTCAACCCCCTCCTCGCTCCCATTTTCCTCCGCTTTTCCGTTCTCCGCCTTCTCCTCCCCCTCTCCCGCCCCCTCTTCCGCCTCAGCTTCCGCCTTCGCCGCAGCAAACGCAGCCGCCGCTGACGTCGCCGCCGCCGCAGCAGCCACAGCAGCCGCGTCCGCGTTCCCCGCCTT
Source organism: Closterium sp. NIES-67 (assembly GCA_027943415.1). Taxonomy (NCBI): domain Eukaryota; kingdom Viridiplantae; phylum Streptophyta; class Zygnematophyceae; order Desmidiales; family Closteriaceae; genus Closterium; species Closterium sp. NIES-67. The sequence goes on along the minus strand of BQMB01001373.1, from coordinate 794,929 downwards.
CGGGTCCGCAGCCGGCTTGCCGTAAGCCGCCGCCTTACCGCCGGAGCCGGGAGCGACGCGGTGCGCAGCCGAGTCGGGGGAGCGCGGCGCGCCGGCGAGGACTTCGAAGAGCGGATTAAGCGCGGCAGAGTTAAGAGCGCCCTCGACTCGCGAGGAGTTAAGACTGATACTGCGCTTCGCCTTCGCGAGAGTCATCATCGCCTGCGACGGCGACGACCGCTCCACGCGACCGCTGTGGCGACGCGGCGGCGGCTGCTGCGCCGCGTGCGACTGGTCCTGCGACTGCGCGTGCGACTGCGACGCCGCGGGCTGCTGCTGGGTACCGGAGCTGTCCACAACGAAGTACTTAAACTGCCCGGGACTGCACGTGCCGCTGCCTATGCCGCCGCCGGCACCACTGCCGTTGCCGAAGAGACTCCCCGGGCTGGCAGCACCGCCGGCGCCGCCGCCGAAAGTGCCAGCGCTAGCGCCAATTGCGGCTATGGCGCCCCCAACAGCGGCGGAAAGGGCGCCGGTGGTGGAGCTCGATGTGCTCTTCCCGAGGGATCGGCGGCGGGACGGCAGAGACGGCGTGGGGGTTGTAGCTGCCGCCGAGACGGCGGGCGAGGTTGCCGCGAAAGGCGAGAGGGAGTGAGGAGAGGAGATAGTGGAGAAGTGATTTGTAGGATGCTCGTTTTCCTTGGACGACGAGTGGGGTGCAACGGCGAGGGGAGTGGGAAGACGAGAAGGAGTGTGAGCGGGAGTCGCGGCGGGGTGCGCGGAGGTGGATGCAGAGTTGTTCGTGGAGAAAGGGACAGAAGGCTGAGGGGTGGAGAGCTGTGCGATTTTCCCAGGGGTAGGGATTCGCGACGGCGGTGTCATGGGGCTTGTCTGCTTCTCCGCCCGCATCGGTCCTTCCATGCCGTCCCTGAGTGGCCCCGGGCTTCGCCGTGCCTTCTTGCCAGCCATATTTGCGATTCTAGAATGTACTGCGCTCCGCTCTGGTTGTATTACTAGTACGCTCTGGTAAAACCTCGACGAGAAAAAGGTGATTCGTAACGGAGTTGACGGGCCGATTTAGGGTGGAGTCGAGAGTACGAAGAAACGTCTGCCTATGAGGTTGGAGAAGCTATCGGAAATCAATCGAGAGACTGGAGCTGGGAGGAATTGATTCGAAAGAAGAAACAGAGAGATCGAGCCGCGTTCGTTTCTGAAAAAGCCAAGCTTGCCTGCCTGCCTGCCTCCTTGGTTGCTGCGTGGCATGCACGCGAAGACTGTTCGCTAACGGGCAGCGAGAGGGGAACGGAAGGTAGAGATTGCGTCGTCCGCATATACTAGTGCTTGCATTGCACGGCGATTACGCACAGGGTAGGGCAGAAAACGGCTGGGAGGACTGAATTGAACCTGGATTATTGCTGTTCTGAGGGCATGTGAGAAGAGTTAACTTTAGTCTGGTTGCTTTGGGTTCCAGAACGATCCTCTGTTTTCTAGAACGGTAAGATAGGGTTCGGAGCAGCAACGAATTGCTGTTGCACTGCGCGGGAAATCTACCTGCTCAGGTTCTGGCTTCTCAATGCGATTCGGAAAATTTGAATTTTCGCGCCTGAAACGGGGGGATCCGCGGTTCGGCAAGAGCGCAGAATTTGTGTGGGTGATTGGGTTGACACGTCAGACGACTAAACGAGTGAGTCACGGCGGAATCACTGCACCACAACATGGGCGAAGACTTGTGAACAACACCAGAGAAAGATGCATCTACACCTTGATGAGAGTAACAATACATCCGTCGCTAGACAAATCGCATTCAGCCTCTGAATCAATTATGTTGCTTTCACCATAAGATCTCCATGAAGTCTGCCACACCACTGATGCAAAGCACCGATTATCTGGTATCCTTGCAATTTTATACAAACTACGATAAATTAAATTAAAGGTGACCAACTAGAAAAGAAACCACATTGTTTTGGTAAATGTCCCAGAGAAAAACCTTGGCAGTAACCAACTGGAGCTTTCGGAAGGCTCATGGCTTCTTGATCCCGAGCCAACCAAGACCCTTTCGCGAGGAGCCCTGAGAGGAAGGAAAAGATGATGGAATTGAGAGGAATGAAGGGAGAGGAGAGGGACAAATGTGATGATTGTGCCTGTATAGCCACAACCACCACAGCTCATGGCCATAACACACGCTTTTCATTGGCACACACTAGTGACTGATCTGTTTCTCCTGTCTCTGTCATAGCCCCATCTCCACCTCTCATCAACCTCTCACACTCTCCTCCTTTCAATCTCTCACCCTCCTTTCACCTTCTCTCCTTTTCGGTTTCTCACCCTCCTTTCACCCTCTCGTCCTCACCCCATCCTCTCAACATCCCACTGTCCCCTCACCTTCTCTACCTTCCCTCTCATCTTTCCACTCCCCTCTCACCTTCTCATGCACGTTCGCCTTCAACTGCCGCATGCACAGCGCATCCAAGCCCCTCTCAGCTTCTCATACGCTCACACTCCTCTCACCATCCTCTCACTCCCCTCTCACCATCTCCTACCATCCTCTCACTCCCCTCTCACCTTCTCATGCACATTCGCCTTGAACTGTCGCATGCTCAGCGCCGCCAGGTCCCTCGTCCTGAGGTGCTCAAGTGGGAAGCACATGGGGAGGCAAACGCGGGTGAGGGATGGATGGATGGAGGGAGAGAAAAAGGGAGAGATTGAACAGGTGGGGAGGCAACCACGTGTATGGTCAGATAGTTAGGACAAGGAAAGCAACCCGTGTGTGTGATGAGAGACGTGTGTGTCCTTGAAATCAGGAGCTTGAAGATCGCTCAGGATTTCTGAGATGAAGGAGCACTGACCTGGCATCTTTGAAGTCAAGGAAGAGCTGACCTGGCATCCCTGAAATCAAGGAAGTGCTGACCTGGCATCCCTGAAGTCAAGGAAGAGCTGTCGGCCATCGGAGAGAATGAAGAAGAGCGACATGCGGTGCATGACACTGATCTCCACCTGATGGGCGATGGGGTGAGAGGACGGAAAGGGAGGGAGAGACGAGATGCATGATGAATTGACAGGAGAGAGCGAAGGTGACGAAGAGCGACATGAGATGCGATGCGATGGGATGGGATGGGATGGGATGGGATGACACTGATCTCCACCTGAGGGGGGGTTAGGGTGAGAGGAAGGGAAGAGGGGGGCGAGAAGACATGCAAGACGAATTGAGAGGAGAGAGCGAAGGTGACGAAGAGTGACATGATGCATGACTGACTGAGAATGCAGTCATGGGGGAGGGGTGATGGGAGTTAGGGTGAGAGGAAGGGAGGGCGAGACGAGTGAGATGTGATGCACGACTGGCTGATGTCCATTTGGGGGGAGGGGAGAGGCGGGGAGAGGGGGTGGGGGGATGGGGAGAGGGAGGGGAATGGGGAGGCAAGGCAAGGTAATGGGGATGATAGTAGGCAAGGAAAAGAAGAAGGGTGAGATGCGATGCATGACTCTCATCTCCACCTCAGGGGGATGAGGGATGGGGGATGGGGGATTGGGGACACATGTCAGTGAGATTTACAAGCGAATGCAAATCTCTCAAGACCAGTGGTACTGAGTGGGCGCCTCAAACACTCACCGCAGTGAGCTCACTCCATCCACGGCTCGTTGATAAAGGGCGTCCTGGCCTTGCGCAGCACACAGAGCCCGCCCTCCTCACTTGCACCGTCACTGCCTTTGAGCCGACTCAAAAGCGCACTGCAAGGCACTCTCTTCTCTACAGCATACCACTGCCCGCAGTGAGATTAGCCCATGGTTCCGTGATAAACACCTATTTTTCACCCAGGTCTTTGTACCTCACTTGCAATGCACGCACTATGTTAAGGCATACCCTAAGTAGCACCCACCGCTGTGAGATTGCCCCACGGCTCCTTGATAAACGCCTCCTTGGCCTTACGCAGCACAAAGTCCGTGCGCCTCACTTGCAATGCACGCCCTATGTTAAGGCATGCCCTAGCACTCACCGCTGTAAGGTTGCCCCAGGGCTCCTTGATAAGCGCCTTCTTGGCCTTGCGCAGCACAAAGTCGGTGCGCCTCACTTGCAGCGTCACTGCCTGCGGCGTCTGCTGCTGCTCCTGCGGCTCCTCGCCCTCACTGATTTCCTGAGGTAAAGAATAGAAGAGATAGGAGCAAAAATCAAAAGGGTAGGAGCAAGAATAGAAGTGATAGGAGCACGTTTGCTTTGCCTAACTTGCCACGTCACTCCCTGCAGTAGTTAAGCAGGAGAGGGTGAGGACAGAGAAATTGCCTCCTGCTAGTGCTAAGGGGTAGAGCAAATGGAGTCGCTGCATACAGTATAGAGGGAGGGCGTTTGTGGGGAAGGGGAGACGATGCAAGCTCATGTGAAAGGAAAAATCGCAAGCTTTTTTTAGGCGCCTAAAAGTGGGCCAGTGTCAATCAGATGGTGGAATTCGGTGTGCTGGAGGCAATGGGCTACGGTTCGATGTGGTGTGGAGCACCGTGCTGCAGTGCAGTGCGGTGCAGTGCGGTAAAGGCACGGCTCGTGTGAAAGGAAAAATTGCAAGCTGTTTGAGGCGTGTAAAAGTGGGCCAGTGTCAATCAGATGGTGGCCTGCAATGGGCTGCGGTCCGATGAGGTGTGGAGCACCGTGGTGCAGTGCAGAGCGGTGCAGTGCAGTGTAGTGCTGTGCAGTGCAGTGCAGTGCGGTGAAGGCACGGCACAGCGTACCACCAGGGTGGCTTCAAACTGGGTGGAGCCTTCTGCCAGCCATCCTGCCAGCGTCTCCTGCACCGTGGGCTCTGTGCACAAGGCGAGGGGGGAGAGAAGGAGACAGAGGTGGGGACAGACAGCATGAGATAAGGGAAGGGAGATGTGCGGAGCGGAGCCCTCTGCCAGCCATCCTGCCAGCGTCTCCTGCACTGTGGGCTCTGTGCACAGGGGCGAGGGGAGAGGGGCGAGGGGGAAGGGGGAGGGGGGGGAGAAGGAGGCAGAGGGGGGAACAGCATGAGATAAGGGAAGGGCGATGTGCGGAGCCCTCGGCCAGCCACCCTGCCAGCGGCTCCTGCACCGTGGGCTCTGTGCACAGGGGCGAGGGGTGAGGGGCGAGGGGCGAGGGACGAGGGGGAAGCGGGGAGGGGTGAGGGGTGAGGGGTGAGGGGTGAGGGGTGAGGGGTGAGGGGTGAGGGGTGAGGGGTGAGGGGTGAGGGGCGAGGGGCGAGGGGCGAGGGGCGAGGGGGAAGGGGGGAGGGGCGAGGGGGAAGGGGGGAGGGGGGAGGGGGGGGAGAAGGAGGCAGAGGTGGGGACAGCATGAGACGAGGGAAGGGTGATGTGCGGAGCCCTTGGCCAGCCAGCCAGCCAGCGGCTCCTGCACCGTGGGGGGCTCTGTGTGATGGGGGTAGACATGGTCATATCACATCACATCGCATTATATCGCATTTTGCGATTGCAATTTTTATTTTTTATTTTACAAATATTGCGGCGATGCGATGCGATTATATCGCGCGATTTTTGCGATATTGCGTTTATATCGCACCTTTTTGGGCGCGATAAAATGCGATTTGCGATATCAAAAAAATCGCCCGCGATATTTGGAGCTCGTCAACTTTTTTTTGCTGTTTATTTATTAGAACCGACGTTGTAATGGTGTGTCGTGCCCCTGTTTGAAACCCTTCGGAAGTTCTCAGTTATCTAACTATCCAAATTGCTGCTGAAGTTTACATAACCCTGAAATTTAGCCCTGGCGATGCGATATTTTATCGCATCGCGCGAGATATCGCACTCTACAGCGCGATATTTACAAATATCGCACCTAAAACGCGATATGCGATTTTGGTTTTTTTTTTTTAATATCGCGGCGATGTTTTTTTTTAATATCGCGCGATTTTTTTTTATTTTTTTTTAATATCGCGGCGATGCGATATCGCATCGCTGCGATATAATGCGCGATACGTCGAAATGCGATGCGATATCGCATCGCCTCGCCTCGCATTTTGACCATGTCTAGATGGGGGGGTGAAAGCGAGGCGACAAGACACAGAAATCAGCTGGCACCTTCCTGCCATATCCGTGTCACCCTAAAAAGTGATCCTCATGGTGAGAGAGAGACAGAAGGACTGCCATGTGTCAGTATCATTCCCATTCCGTGCTGTGCTCTTAGTCATGCGTGAGGAGTCTATTTTTGAGGCGCCTCAAAAATAGACTCCTCACGCTCTTAGTCAGTTGTGCGTCTACGGGATTATACTCCTCCTAGGTTCTTTATGATACTGGATCGTACCCGTATCAAGTTGTGATGCTATTGACTTACCGAGTTGGATCAAGTTGCCTTCATTGACCACCACTCGAGACAACTCTCCCTGCAGGCAACACAGGGGGAGATGAAGGAGATTACGCAGGGAAGACAGGCATGGCATGGTATAGCATGGTATAGCATGGTATGGCATGGTATGGCGTGGTATAGCATGGTATAGCAGGGTATGGCATGGTATGGCATGGTATAGCATGGTATGGCATGGTATGGCATGGTATGGCGTGGTATAGCATGGTATGGCATGGCAAGACATGCATGGCATGATCTCCTGACATGCATGAAACAGCCCTAGCTCCCTACGTTCTCACTTTCATCACATAAACACAGTCAGGGGCACACACTCAAGCACGCACAGTCAGTGGCACACTCACCCTCACCGCCCCCCAAACGCACTCACCCTTCTGCCCGCCTCGTCCAGCGGCACACACTCCACCGCGATGATGGCGTTGCAGTCATCGGCTGACACCGCATACTCAGGTGATGACGCTCCTGTGGAGACGAGGGGAGAGGGGGCGAGAGGAGGATGGGGGGAGAGAAGAAGAGAGGAGAGTGGAGAATGGTGATGGCATTGCAGTCATCCGCTGACACCGCATACTCGGGGGATGATGCTCCTGTGGAGACAAGGGGAGAGGGGCAAAAGGAGGGTGGGGGGAGAGAAGAGGAGAGGAGAGTGGAGAATGATGATGGCATTTTAGTCATCAGCTGACACTGCGTACTCTGGGGATGATGCTCCTGCGGGAGGTGTGCAGAGTGGTTGAGGAGTGAAGACAGCGAGGGGAGAGGGGAGAGGGAAGTGGGAGGTGAGGCTCGATTTCATCGCAGTCATCCACTGTCACCGCACACTCAGGTGTATTTTGAGTCGACTCAAAATACATCCACTGTCACCGCATACTCAGGGGATGATGCTCCTGTGGAGATGAGGGGAGAGGGGGCGAGAGGAGGTTGGGGAGGGAGAAGCCGAGGGGAGAGAGGAGAGTGGAGGAGAGAGAGGAGAGGGAGGAGAGAGGGGAGCGATGATGGCGTTTTAGTCATCCGCTGACACTGCGTGGATGGTGCCCCTGTGCGGTTAGGAGAGGGGAGGAGACAAATGTGGGGAGAGAGATTTGTGAGTGAGGAGATAAGATCGAGGGGAGAGAGAGGAGAGAGAGGGGAGAGGAGAGAGGAGAGAGGAGAGAGGAGAGAGGAGAGAGGAGAGAGGAGATAGGAGAGAGGAGAGAGGAGACGGGAGAGAGGAGAGAGGAGAGAGGAGAGAGGAGAGAGGAGGAGAGAGGAGAGAGGAGAGAGGAGAGAGGAGATAGGAGAGGGGAGAGAGGAGAGGGGAGAGAGGAGAGAGGAGAGAGGAGAGAGGAGGAGAGAGGAGGAGAGAGGAGAGAGGAGAGAGGAGAGAGGAGAGAGGAGAGGGGAGGAGGAGAGAGGAGAGGAGAGAGAGGAGGATAGTGGAGAAAGGAGAGAGGTGAGAGGAGAGAGAGAGAGAGAGAGGAGAGAGGAGAGAGGAGAGAGGAGAGAGGAGGATAGAGGAGAGAGAAGAAAGCAGAGAGGATACATGCTATATACGACTTGCTTGTTTACAGGAGGCGAGTGGGCAAGGAGGGTGGGGAGTCTATTTTTGAGGCTCCTAAAAAATAGACTCGGCTCAAGGAGGGTGAGTGGGCGAGGAGGTTGAGAGGCGAGGAGGTTGAGAGGCGAGGAGGTTGAGAGGCGAGGAGGTTGAGAGGCGAGGAGGGTGAGAGGCGAGGAGGGTGAGAGGCGAGGAGGGTGAGAGGCGAGGAGGGTGAGAGGCGAGGAGGGTGAGAGGCGAGGAGGGTGAGAGGCGAGGAGGGTGAGAGGCGAGGAGGGTGAGAGGCGAGGAGGGTGAGAGGCGAGGAGGGTGAGAGGCGAGGAGGGTGAGAGGCAAGGAGGGTGAGAGGCGAGGAGGGTGAGAGGCGAGGAGGGTGAGAGGCGAGGAGGGTGAGAGGGTCACCTTCGATGAATTCAGCAGTGCCGTCTTGGTACTGCCGCACCCACTGCAGCACACAAGGCAGCAGGCGAGAGCAGCGCACACAATGAGGGCTTTCAGTCGATTATGAAAAGAACTGAGCAGAGCCGTCTAGACACTGACGCACCCACTGCAGCACACAAGGCAGCGGGCGAGAGCAGCGTACGTACACAGACACAACTTTGAGCATGTGGCACAACGAATCGTGTTTTGAGACATAAAAAAAAAAAACACAAACCTCAGAGAGCTCTCAGAAGATGATGCAACGTCCGAGTAAGGCGGGGAATCAAGACATGACATTGAGACAAGACATTGAGGCATGACATTGAGACAAGACATTGAGACACGACATCGAGACATGACATCGAGACATGACATGGATCTCAGGTGCATCAATACGAGACAGAGAGCCTGTGAGGAAAAAGAGTGTGTGTGTGTGCGGGGGGGGGGGGGGATGTAAAAGGGGACAGCAAACCTGGAAGACGCAGAGCTTGGTGCCGTTGACAGAGTGGCCACATGCCGTGAGCTTGTTGCCCATGGCAGCATCGCCTATCACCCTCAGCCCCTCTATCCCCGGCAGCAGCTCCTCCCCCTCCTCCTCCTCCTCCCCCCCTTGCCCCTCCGCTGCTCCCTCCTGCTGCCCTGCGTCCTCCCCCCCTTGCTGCTGATACTCCTGCCCCTGGTACTCCTGCTGCTGCTGCTCAAGCTGCTGCTGATAATCCTGCTGCTGGTAGTCTTGCTGCTGGTACTCTTGCTGCTGCTGCTGGTAATCCTGCTGCTGCTGCTGCTGCTGCTGCTGCTGGTAGTCGTCCTGTGCATACTGCACCTGCTGCTGCCCCTCCTCCTGCTGGAGAGCATGCTGCTGGGAGGGATCCATATTGGGGTCCATGCCACCCTGATCAGCCATCTGCCCCTGGTAAACCTGCTGTGCTTGATACTCCTGCGGCTGCTGATACTCCTGCGGCTGCTGATACTCTTGCTGCTGCTGCTGGAAATCCTGCTGCTGCTGTTGCTGCTGCTGCTGCTGCAGCTGAGGCTCAGTGTAGTTGTTGACCAAGCCTTGCCCTGCGATCAGGAAGTATTTCAGGAGTAAGGAGGTGAGGGGAAGGTGGAGGATGAGGAGGAGGGGGGTCGGGAGGAACAGTAAGTGAAGAGGGGGGAGGGGGTGGGGGGTGGGGGGGCGGGCAGTGGGGTGAAAGGAGTTACTGGGAAATTAATTTCATTTGATTTCATTTGATTTCATTTGATTTCATTTGGTTTCATTTGATACTGGTTGGAACAGAATCAAATGAAGCAATGGGCATGATCCTTGCTAGCAATTAATGGGGCTAGCAAGGATCCTTGCCACCACACGCACCCTCACCCACGTGAGGAGTCTATTTTTGAGGCGCCTCAAAAATAGTCTCCTCACGCGGGGTGAAAGGAGTTACTGGGAAATTAATGGGTTGGAACAGAATCAAATAAAGCAATGGGCATGATCCTTGCCACCACACGCACCCTCACCCACGTGACTTGACCTCGCACTCTGGCCTTGCCCTCGCCCTCTGGCCTTGCCCTCACCCTCTGGCCTTGCCCCCCACACTCCCCAATCATTTCTTGCCCAACACCCACCCTCATCCTCACCTCTTTCCCCACCCTCCCCAACCATGTCTTGCCCAACACTCACCCTCATCCTCGTTTATCGGCGCCAGGCCACCACCCCAGATAGCAGCAGCGTCACCCCATGCTCGCCCCAGTGCTTGCCCCTACCACTCCTCACGTCTTGCCCCACACCCACTCTCACATTCATGCATCCAGCACTCACTCTCACATTCATGCATCCAGCACTCACTCTCACATTCATGCATCCAGCACTCACTCTCACATTCATGCATCCAGCACTCACCCTCACATTCATGCATCCAGCACTCACCCTCACATTCATGCATCCAGCACTCACCCTGACATTCATGCATCCAGCACTCACCCTCACATTCATGCATCCAGCACTCACTCTCACATTCATGCATCCAGCACTCACTCTCACATTCATGCATCCAGCACTCACTCTCACATTCATGCATCCAGCACTCACTCTCACATTCATGCATCCAGCACTCACCCTCACATTCATGCATCCAGCACTCACCCTGACATTCATGCATCCAGCACTCACCCTCACATTCATGCATCCAGCACTCACCCTCACATTCATGCATCCAGCACTCACCCTCACATTCATGCATCCAGCACTCACCCTCACATTCATGCATCCAGCACTCACCCTGACATTCATGCATCCAGCACTCACCCTGACATTCATGCATCCAGCACTCACCCTGACATTCATGCATCCAGCACTCACCCTGACATTCATGCATCCAGCACTCACCCTGACATTCATGCATCCAGCACTCACCCTGACATTCATGCATCCAGCACTCACCCTGACATTCATGCATCCAGCACTCACCCTGACATTCATGCATCCAGCACTCATCCTGACATTCATGCATCCAGCACTCACCCTGACATTCATGCATCCAGCACTCACCCTGACATTCATGCATCCAGCACTCACCCTCACATTCATGCATCCAGCACTCACCCTCACATTCATGCATCCAGCACTCACCCTCACATTCATGCATCCAGCACTCACCCTGACATTCATGCATCCAGCACTCACCCTGACATTCATGCATCCAGCACTCACCCTGACATTCATGCATCCAGCACTCACCCTGACATTCATGCATCCAGCACTCACCCTGACATTCATGCATCCAGCACTCACCCTCACATTCATGCATCCAGCACTCACCCTGACATTCATGCATCCAGCACTCACCCTGACATTCATGCATCCAGCACTCACCCTCGTCCTCGTTTATTGGTGCCAGGCCACCACCCCAGCTAGCAGCAGGGTCACCCGCCCCTCCCATGCTCGCCCCAGGCCCCCCCATGCCTGCTGCTCCCCCTGCTGTGCTGGCACTGAAGTCCACAGCAGCCCCATCGCCACCTGCATGCCCCATCGCCTGCCCTTGCCCCATACCCATGCTTCCCGCCCCATCCACCCCCCCCTGCTGCTGCTGCTGCATTCCCATGCTTCCTCCTCCTCCTCCTCCTCCCATCCTGTTACCCATGGAGGCCTCAGGGCCAAGCGCACCAGCAGCAGTACCAGCAGCAGTGAAAAAAGCACCAGGAGTGGCAGAGGAAGCAGGTAAAAATCCGCCCTTAAGAGACATTTCAGGCTCAACGTTCTGCTGCTGCTGTGGCTGCTGCTGCTGCTGCTGCTGCAGTGGCTGGTACTGCTGCTGCTGCTGCTGCTGCTGCTGCTGCTGCTGGTAATGTTGTTGCTGTTGCTGCATGGGTGGTGGTGGGGATTGTTGCGGCTGCTGCAGATACTGCTGCTGTGGCGGCTGCTGTGGCTGCTGCTGCTGAGCAATATACTGTTGCTGCGGCTGCTGCTGCTGCTGCTGCTGCCAGTGCTGCTGTGGTGGCGGTTGTGGCTGCTGCTGTGCTTGGGGCTGCTGCTGCCATTGCTGCTGCATCGCTGCTTGCTGCTGCGGGGGTGCTTGCAGCAATTGCTGTTGCAGTGGCTGCTGCGGCTGTTGCTGTTGCTGATGCTGCAGCTGCTGCAACTGCTGCTGTTGCTGCAGCAGCAGCTGCTGCTGAGCGGGAGAATAGCCCAGTAGGGCCGGCTGCAAGCTGGGGTAGGCCAAAGGAGAGGAGTAGATGGGGGGGAGAGCAGTGGCCGGGTGTAGGACCGAGCTAAACGGATTCAACCCTGTGCCTGCTGCTGCCGCCGCTGCTGTTGCTGCTGAGAGGTAGGCTGGGTCGTAGGGCTGCCCTGCCTGTGCCAGAGCGAGTCTGGGGAAGGGGAGGAGAGTGATGCACATGGACAGCATTTTTAGAGAGTGAACCAAAAACCGCAGAAGTTGTATGAAAGAAACAACTGAGCACTCAGAATAACCTTGGCAGCGGCGGCGACGGCGGCGGCGGCAGCAGCAGCAGCAGCAGCCAAGGCCTAAAGGTACTCACCGCAGCAGCAGCGGGTCATTGGAAAGACCAACCCCAGCAGCCAAGTGGCGCAGGGGAGAGGCAGCAGCAGAGAGGGGGTTAGCAGAGAGAGCGGAGCAGCAGAGATAGCAACAGTATGCGACCCAGCATGGACACTCACCGCAGCAGCACCGGGTAATTGGAAAGACCACCCCCAGAAGCCAAGTGGCGCACAGGAGAGGCAGCAGCAGAGAGCAGACCAGTAGAGAGGGGAGCAGCAGAGAGAGGAGCAGCAGAGAGAGGAGCAGCAGAGAGAGGAGCAGCAGAGAGAGGAGCAGCAGAGAGAGGAGCAGCAGAGAGAGGAGCAGCAGAGAGAGGAGCAGCAGAGAGAGGAGCAGCAGAGAGAGGAGCAGCAGAGAGAGGAGCAGCAGAGAGAGGAGCAGCAGAGAGAGGAGCAGCAGAGAGAGGAGCAGCAGAGAGAGGAGCAGCAGAGAGAGGAGCAGCAGAGAGAGGAGCAGCAGAGAGAGGAGCAGCAGAGAGGGGAGCAGCAGAGAGGGGAGCAGCAGAGAGAGGAGCAGCAGAGAGAGGAGCAGCAGAGAGAGGAGCAGCAGAGCGAGGAGCAGCAGAGAGAGGAGCAGCAGCAGCGTTTAGAACAACATGTGAAACACTCACCGCAAGAGCAGCGGATCAGTGGGCAATCCACCCCCAGCAGCCAAGTGGCGCAGGGGAGAGGCAGCAGCAGAGAGCGCCGCAGCAGAGAGGGGGTTGGCAGAGAGAGCGTTTGCAGCAAGCACAGGGTTGGAGGGGTTGGCGCCACTAGCAAGCAGCAGCGCAGAGAGAGTGGGATCCGTGGTGCCATAGAGAGTGGGGAGAGGGGCTGACGGACCCTGGTGCAAGGCGGGTTGGGGGTTGGGTTGGGGGGAGGGAAGGAAAAGGTAAGAGAGGAGAGGGTGAATGGAGGGGTTGGTGCCACTAGCAAGCAGCAGTGCAGAGAGAGTGGGATTAGTGGTGCGGTAGAGAGAGTGGGGAGAGGGGCGATACGGTCCTGATGTACGGGGGGAGAGAACTAGGAGGGGAGGGAGGGGGGGGAGAGAGGGTGAGTCCAATGCAGCTGGCGCCACTAGCAAGCAGCAGGGCGGAGAGAGTGGGATCGGTGGTGCCGTAGAGAGTGGGGAGAGGGGCGGACAGACGGCCCTGCTGCAACGGTAGGAGGAGGAAGTGGTAAGAGGCTAAGAAGGGAGAGAGGATGGATGGCAGTTTTGAGGCGCCTCAAAATCCGCGTGATAGGAGTCTAGTTTTGAGGCGCCTCAAAACTAGGCCCTGCTGCAACGGTAGGAGGGGGAAGAGGTAAGAGGGGAGAGGTAAGAGGGGAGAGGTAAGAGGGGAGAGGTAAGAGGGGAGAGGTAAGAGGGGAGAGGTAAGAGGGGAGAGGTAAGAGGGGAGAGGTAAGAGGGGAGAGGTAAGAGGGGAGAGGTAAGAGGGGAGAGGTAAGAGGGGAGAAGTAAGAGGGGAGAGGTAAGAGGGGAGAGCGGATGAATGGCAGAACATGTGGGATGGGATCGTTAGAGCTGGTAGTGCTACTGGCTTTTGAGTCGACTCAAAAGGAGTGTTAGAGCTGGTAGTGCTACTGGCAAGCAGCAGGGCGGAGAGGGTCGGATCCCTAGCGTGGGAGGGACATTGACGTGGCCAGGACCCAGAAAACCCAGAGAGAGGGGCCGAACCAAACTCACGGCGTGTGCATTGAGGGATGCAACGAGGGAGGGATGCAACGAGGGAGGGATGCAACGCGGGAGGGATGCAACGCGGGAGGGATGCAACGCGGGAGGGATGCAACGAGGGAGGGATGCAACGAGGGAGGGATGCAACGAGGGAGGGATGCAACGAGGGAGGGATGCAACGAGGGAGGGATGCAACGAGGGAGGGATGCAACGAGGGAGGGATGCAACGCGGGAGGGATGCAACGCGGGAGGGATGCAACGAGGGAGGGATGCAACGAGGGAGGGATGCAACTAGGGAGGGATGCAACTAGGGAGGGATGCAACGAGGGAGGGATGCAACGAGGGAGGGATGCAACGAGGGAGGGATGCAACGAGGGAGGGATGCAACTAGGGAGGGATGCAACGAGGGAGGGATGCAACTAGGGAGGGATGCAACTAGGGAGGGATGCAACGAGGGAGGGATGCAACGAGGGAGGGATGCAACTAGGGAGGGATGCAACGAGGGAGGGATGCAACTAGGGAGGGATGCAACGAGGGAGGGATGCAACGAGGGAGGGATGCAACGAGAGGGAGGGGGATGCAACGAGGGAGGGATGCAACGAGGGAGGGATGCAACGAGGAGGGATGCAACGCGGGAGGGATGCAACGCGGGAGGGATGCAACGAGGGAGGGATGCAACGAGGGAGGGATGCAACTAGGGAGGGATGCAACTAGGGAGGGATGCAACGAGGGAGGGATGCAACGAGGGAGGGATGCAACGAGGGAGGGATGCAACGAGGGAGGGATGCAACTAGGGAGGGATGCAACGAGGGAGGGATGCAACTAGGGAGGGATGCAACTAGGGAGGGATGCAACGAGGGAGGGATGCAACGAGGGAGGGATGCAACGAGGGAGGGATGCAACGAGGGAGGGATGCAACTAGGGAGGGATGCAACTAGGGAGGGATGCAACGAGGGAGGGATGCAACTAGGGAGGGATGCAACGAGGGAGGGATGCAACGAGGGAGGGATGCAACTAGGGAGGGATGCAACGAGGGAGGGATGCAACGCGGGAGGGATGCAACGCGGGAGGGATGCAACGAGGGAGGGATGCAACGCGGGAGGGATGCAACGCGGGAGGGATGCAACGAGGGAGGGATGCAACGAGGGAGGGATGCAACTAGGGAGGGATGCAACTAGGGAGGGATGCAACGAGGGAGGGATGCAACGAGGGAGGGATGCAACGAGGGAGGGATGCAACGAGGGAGGGATGCAACGAGGGAGGGATGCAACGAGGGAGGGATGCAACTAGGGAGGGATGCAACGAGGGAGGGATGCAACGAGGGAGGGATGCAACGAGGGAGGGATGCAACGAGGGAGGGATGCAACGAGGGAGGGATGCAACGAGGGAGGGATGCAACTAGGGAGGGATGCAACGAGGGAGGGATGCAACTAGGGAGGGATGCAACTAGGGAGGGATGCAACGAGGGAGGGATGCAACGAAGGGAGGGATGCAACGAGGGAGGGATTGCAACGAGGGAGGGATGCAACTAGGGAGGGATGCAACGAGGGAGGGATGCAACTAGGGAGGGATGCAACTAGGGAGGGATGCAACGAGGGAGGGATGCAACGAGGGAGGGATGCAACGAGGGAGGGATGCAACGAGGGAGGGATCCAACTAGGGAGGGATGCAACTAGGGAGGGATGCAACGAGGGAGGGATGCAACTAGGGAGGGATGCAACGAGGGAGGGATGCAACGAGGGAGGGATGCAACTAGGGAGGGATGCAACGAGGGAGGGATGCAACGCGGGAGGGATGCAACGCGGGAGGGATGCAACGAGGGAGGGATGCAACGCGGGAGGGATGCAACGCGGGAGGGATGCAACGAGGGAGGGATGCAACGAGGGAGGGATGCAACTAGGGAGGGATGCAACTAGGGAGGATGCAACGAGGGAGGGATGCAACGAGGGAGGGATGCAACGAGGGAGGGATGCAACGAGGGAGGGATGCAACGAGGGAGGGATGCAACGAGGGAGGGATGCAACGAGGGAGGGATGCAACTAGGGAGGGATGCAACGAGGGAGGGATGCAACTAGGGAGGGATGCAACGAGGGAGGGATGCAACGAGGGAGGGATGCAACTAGGGAGGGATGCAACGAGGGAGGGATGCAACTAGGGAGGGATGCAACTAGGGAGGGATGCAACGAGGGAGGGATGCAACGAGGGAGGGATGCAACGAGGGAGGGATGCAACGAGGGAGGGATGCAACGAGGGAGGGATGCAACGAGGGAGGGATGCAACGAGGGAGGGATGCAACTAGGGAGGGATGCAACGAGGGAGGGATGCAACGAGGGAGGGATGCAACGAGGGAGGGATGCAACGAGGGAGGGATGCAACGGGGGAGGGATGCAACGCGGGAGGGATGCAACGAGGGAGGGATGCAACGAGGGAGGGATGCAACGAGGGAGGGATGCAACGAGGGAGGGATGCAACGAGGGAGGGATGCAACGAGGGAGGGATGCAACGCGGGAGGGATGCAACGCGGGAGGGATGCAACGAGGGAGGGATGCAACGAGGGAGGGATGCAACTAGGGAGGGATGCAACTAGGGAGGGATGCAACGAGGGAGGGATGCAACGAGGGAGGGATGCAATGCAACGAGGGAGGGATGCAACGAGGGAGGGATGCAACTAGGGAGGGATGCAACGAGGGAGGGATGCAACTAGGGAGGGATGCAACTAGGGAGGGATGCAACGAGGGAGGGATGCAACTAGGGAGGGATGCAACGAGGGAGGGATGCAACTAGGGAGGGATGCAACGAGGGAGGGATGCAACGAGGGAGGGATGCAAAGCGGGAGGGATGCAACGAGGGAGGGATGCAACGAGGGAGGGATGCAACGAGGGAGGGATGCAACGAGGGAGGGATGCAACGCGGGAGGGATGCAACGCGGGAGGGATGCAACGAGGGAGGGATGCAACGAGGGAGGGATGCAACTAGGGAGGGATGCAACTAGGGAGGGATGCAACGAGGGAGGGATGCAACGAGGGAGGGATGCAACGAGGGAGGGATGCAACGAGGGAGGGATGCAACTAGGGAGGGATGCAACGAGGGAGGGATGCAACGAGGGAGGGATGCAACGAGGGAGGGATGCAACTAGGGAGGGATGCAACGAGGGAGGGATGCAACGAGGGAGGGATGCAACGCGGGAGGGATGCAACGAGGGAGGGATGCAACGAGGGAGGGATGCAACGAGGGAGGGATGCAACGAGGGAGGGATGCAACGAGGGAGGGATGCAACGCGGGAGGGATGCAACGAGGGAGGGATGCAACGAGGGAGGGATGCAACTAGGGAGGGATGCAACTAGGGAGGGATGCAACGAGGGAGGGATGCAACGAGGGAGGGATGCAACGAGGGAGGGATGCAACGAGGGAGGGATGCAACTAGGGAGGGATGCAACGAGGGAGGGATGCAACGAGGGAGGGATGCAACGCGGGAGGGATGCAACGAGGGAGGGATGCAACGAGGGAGGGATGCAACTAGGGAGGGATGCAACTAGGGAGGGATGCAACGAGGGAGGGATGCAACGAGGGAGGGATGCAACTAGGGAGGGATGCAACTAGGGAGGGATGCAACGAGGGAGGGATGCAACGAGGGAGGGATGCAACGAGGGAGGGATGCAACGAGGGAGGGATGCAACTAGGGAGGGATGCAACTAGGGAGGGATGCAACTAGGGAGGGATGCAACGAGGGAGGGATGCAACGAGGGAGGGATGCAACGAGGGAGGGATGCAACGAGGGAGGGATGCAACGAGGGAGGGATGCAACGAGGGAGGGATGCAACTAGGGAGGGATGCAACGAGGGAGGGATGCAACGAGGGAGGGATGCAACGAGGGAGGGATGCAACGAGGGAGGGATGCAACGAGGGAGGGATGCAACGAGGGAGGGATGCAACTAGGGAGGGATGCAACTAGGGAGGGATGCAACTAGGGAGGGATGCAACTAGGGAGGGATGCAACTAGGGAGGGATGCAACGAGGGAGGGATGCAACGAGGGAGGGATGCAACGAGGGAGGGATGCAACGAGGGAGGGATGCAACGAGGGAGGGATGCAACGAGGGAGGGATGCAACGAGGAGGGATGCGGAGGGATGCAACGAGGGAGGGATGCAAGGGAGGGATGCAACTAGGGAGGGATGCAACTAGGGAGGGATGCAACTAGGGAGGGATGCAACTAGGGAGGGATGCAACGAGGGAGGGATGCAACTAGGGAGGGATGCAACTAGGGAGGGATGCAACTAGGGAGGGATGCAACGAGGGAGGGATGCAACTAGGGAGGGATGCAACTAGGGAGGGATGCAACTAGGGAGGGATGCAACTAGGGAGGGATGCAACGAGGGAGGGATGCAACGAGGGAGGGATGCAACGAGGGAGGGATGCAACTAGGGAGGGATGCAACGAGGGAGGGATGCAACGAGGGAGGGATGCAACGAGGGAGGGATGCAACTAGGGAGGGATGCAACTAGGGAGGGATGCAACTAGGGAGGGATGCAACTAGGGAGGGATGCAACTAGGGAGGGATGCAACGAGGGAGGATGCAACGAGGGAGGGATGCAACGAGGGAGGGATGCAACGAGGGAGGGATGCAACTAGGGAGGGATGCAACTAGGGAGGGATGCAACGAGGGAGGGATGCAACGAGGGAGGGATGCAACGAGGGAGGGATGCAACGAGGGAGGGATGCAACTAGGGAGGGATGCAACTAGGGAGGGATGCAACTAGGGAGGGATGCAACGAGGGAGGGATGCAACGAGGGAGGGATGCAACGAGGGAGGGATGCAACTAGGGAGGGATGCAACGAGGGAGGGATGCAACGAGGGAGGGATGCAACGAGGGAGGGATGCAACTAGGGAGGGATGCAACTAGGGAGGGATGCAACTAGGGAGGGATGCAACTAGGGAGGGATGCAACGAGGGAGGGATGCAACTAGGGAGGGATGCAACGAGGGAGGGATGCAACTAGGGAGGGATGCAACGAGGGAGGGATGCAACTAGGGAGGGATGCAACTAGGGAGGGATGCAACGAGGGAGGGATGCAACGAGGGAGGGATGCAACGAGGGAGGGATGCAACGAGGGAGGGATGCAACTAGGGAGGGATGCAACTAGGGAGGGATGCAACGAGGGAGGGATGCAACTAGGGAGGGATGCAACGAGGGAGGGATGCAACGAGGGAGGGATGCAACTAGGGAGGGATGCAACGAGGGAGGGATGCAACGCGGGAGGGATGCAACGCGGGAGGGATGCAACGAGGGAGGGATGCAACGCGGGAGGGATGCAACGCGGGAGGGATGCAACGAGGGAGGGATGCAACGAGGGAGGGATGCAACTAGGGAGGGATGCAACTAGGGAGGGATGCAACGAGGGAGGGATGCAACGAGGGAGGGATGCAACGAGGGAGGGATGCAACGAGGGAGGGATGCAACGAGGGAGGGATGCAACGAGGGAGGGATGCAACGAGGGAGGGATGCAACTAGGGAGGGATGCAACGAGGGAGGGATGCAACTAGGGAGGGATGCAACGAGGGAGGGATGCAACGAGGGAGGGATGCAACGAGGGAGGGATGCAACGAGGGAGGGATGCAACTAGGGAGGGATGCAACTAGGGAGGGATGCAACGAGGGAGGGATGCAACGAGGGAGGGATGCAACGAGGGAGGGATGCAACGAGGGAGGGATGCAACGAGGGAGGGATGCAACGAGGGAGGGATGCAACTAGGGAGGGATGCAACGAGGGAGGGATGCAACGAGGGAGGGATGCAACGAGGGAGGGATGCAACGAGGGAGGGATGCAACGGGGGAGGGATGCAACGCGGGAGGGATGCAACGAGGGAGGGATGCAACGAGGGAGGGATGCAACGAGGGAGGGATGCAACGAGGGAGGGATGCAACGAGGGAGGGATGCAACGAGGGAGGGATGCAACGCGGGAGGGATGCAACGCGGGAGGGATGCAACGAGGGAGGGATGCAACGAGGGAGGGATGCAACTAGGGAGGGATGCAACTAGGGAGGGATGCAACGAGGGAGGGATGCAACGAGGGAGGGATGCAACGAGGGAGGGATGCAACGAGGGAGGGATGCAACTAGGGAGGGATGCAACGAGGGAGGGATGCAACTAGGGAGGGATGCAACTAGGGAGGGATGCAACGAGGGAGGGATGCAACGAGGGAGGGATGCAACTAGGGAGGGATGCAACGAGGGAGGGATGCAACTAGGGAGGGATGCAACGAGGGAGGGATGCAACGAGGGAGGGATGCAACGCGGGAGGGATGCAACGAGGGAGGGATGCAACGAGGGAGGGATGCAACGAGGGAGGGATGCAACGAGGGAGGGATGCAACGCGGGAGGGATGCAACGCGGGAGGGATGCAACGAGGGAGGGATGCAACGAGGGAGGGATGCAACTAGGGAGGGATGCAACTAGGGAGGGATGCAACGAGGGAGGGATGCAACGAGGGAGGGATGCAACGAGGGAGGGATGCAACGAGGGAGGGATGCAACTAGGGAGGGATGCAACGAGGGAGGGATGCAACTAGGGAGGGATGCAACGAGGGAGGGATGCAACGAGGGAGGGATGCAACGAGGGAGGGATGCAACGAGGGAGGGATGCAACGAGGGAGGGATGCAACGAGGGAGGGATGCAACTAGGGAGGGATGCAACGAGGGAGGGATGCAACTAGGGAGGGATGCAACTAGGGAGGGATGCAACGAGGGAGGGATGCAACGAGGGAGGGATGCAACTAGGGAGGGATGCAACGAGGGAGGGATGCAACGAGCGAGGGATGCAACTAGGGAGGGATGCAACGAGGGAGGGATGCAACTAGGGAGGGATGCAACGAGGGAGGGATGCAACGAGGGAGGGATGCAACGCGGGAGGGATGCAACGAGGGAGGGATGCAACGAGGGAGGGATGCAACGAGGGAGGGATGCAACGAGGGAGGGATGCAACTAGGGAGGGATGCAACGAGGGAGGGATGCAACGAGGGAGGGATGCAACGCGGGAGGGATGCAACGAGGGAGGGATGCAACGAGGGAGGGATGCAACTAGGGAGGGATGCAACTAGGGAGGGATGCAACGAGGGAGGGATGCAACGAGGGAGGGATGCAACGAGGGAGGGATGCAACGAGGGAGGGATGCAACTAGGGAGGGATGCAACGAGGGAGGGATGCAACGAGGGAGGGATGCAACGCGGGAGGGATGCAACGAGGGAGGGATGCAACGAGGGAGGGATGCAACTAGGGAGGGATGCAACTAGGGAGGGATGCAACGAGGGAGGGATGCAACGAGGGAGGGATGCAACTAGGGAGGGATGCAACTAGGGAGGGATGCAACGAGGGAGGGATGCAACGAGGGAGGGATGCAACGAGGGAGGGATGCAACGAGGGAGGGATGCAACTAGGGAGGGATGCAACGAGGGAGGGATGCAACTAGGGAGGGATGCAACTAGGGAGGGATGCAACGAGGGAGGGATGCAACGAGGGAGGGATGCAACGAGGGAGGGATGCAACGAGGGAGGGATGCAACGAGGGAGGGATGCAACTAGGGAGGGATGCAACGAGGGAGGGATGCAACTAGGGAGGGATGCAACGAGGGAGGGATGCAACGAGGGAGGGATGCAACGAGGGAGGGATGCAACGAGGGAGGGATGCAACTAGGGAGGGATGCAACGAGGGAGGGATGCAACTAGGGAGGGATGCAACTAGGGAGGGATGCAACTAGGGAGGGATGCAACGAGGGAGGGATGCAACGAGGGAGGGATGCAACGAGGGAGGGATGCAACGAGGGAGGGATGCAACGAGGGAGGGATGCAACGAGGGAGGGATGCAACGAGGGAGGGATGCAACGAGGGAGGGATGCAACGAGGGAGGGATGCAACTAGGGAGGGATGCAACTAGGGAGGGATGCAACTAGGGAGGGATGCAACTAGGGAGGGATGCAACTAGGGAGGGATGCAACGAGGGAGGGATGCAACTAGGGAGGGATGCAACTAGGGAGGGATGCAACTAGGGAGGGATGCAACGAGGGAGGGATGCAACGAGGGAGGGATGCAACGAGGGAGGGATGCAACGAGGGAGGGATGCAACGAGGGAGGGATGCAACTAGGGAGGGATGCAACTAGGGAGGGATGCAACGAGGGAGGGATGCAACGAGGGAGGGATGCAACGAGGGAGGGATGCAACGAGGGAGGGATGCAACTAGGGAGGGATGCAACTAGGGAGGGATGCAACTAGGGAGGGATGCAACGAGGGAGGGATGCAACGAGGGAGGGATGCAACGAGGGAGGGATGCAACTAGGGAGGGATGCAACGAGGGAGGGATGCAACGAGGGAGGGATGCAACGAGGGAGGGATGCAACTAGGGAGGGATGCAACTAGGGAGGGATGCAACTAGGGAGGGATGCAACGAGGGAGGGATGCAACTAGGGAGGGATGCAACGAGGGAGGGATGCAACTAGGGAGGGATGCAACTAGGGAGGGATGCAACGAGGGAGGGATGCAACTAGGGAGGGATGCAACTAGGGAGGGATGCAACGAGGGAGGGATGCAACGAGGGAGGGATGCAACGAGGGAGGGATGCAACGAGGGAGGGATGCAACTAGGGAGGGATGCAACTAGGGAGGGATGCAACTAGGGAGGGATGCAACTAGGGAGGGATGCAACTAGGGAGGGATGCAACGAGGGAGGGATGCAACTAGGGAGGGATGCAACGAGGGAGGGATGCAACGAGGGAGGGATGCAACGAGGGAGGGATGCAACGAGGGAGGGATGCAACGAGGGAGGGATGCAACTAGGGAGGGATGCAACTAGGGAGGGATGCAACTAGGGAGGGATGCAACTAGGGAGGGATGCAACTAGGGAGGGATGCAACGAGGGAGGGATGCAACTAGGGAGGGATGCAACTAGGGAGGGATGCAACTAGGGAGGGATGCAACGAGGGAGGGATGCAACGAGGGAGGGATGCAACGAGGGAGGGATGCAACGAGGGAGGGATGCAACGAGGGAGGGATGCAACTAGGGAGGGATGCAACTAGGGAGGGATGCAACGAGGGAGGGATGCAACGAGGGAGGGATGCAACGAGGGAGGGATGCAACGAGGGAGGGATGCAACTAGGGAGGGATGCAACTAGGGAGGGATGCAACTAGGGAGGGATGCAACGAGGGAGGGATGCAACGAGGGAGGGATGCAACGAGGGAGGGATGCAACTAGGGAGGGATGCAACGAGGGAGGGATGCAACGAGGGAGGGATGCAACGAGGGAGGGATGCAACTAGGGAGGGATGCAACTAGGGAGGGATGCAACTAGGGAGGGATGCAACTAGGGAGGGATGCAACGAGGGAGGGATGCAACTAGGGAGGGATGCAACGAGGGAGGGATGCAACTAGGGAGGGATGCAACTAGGGAGGGATGCAACGAGGGAGGGATGCAACTAGGGAGGGATGCAACTAGGGAGGGATGCAACGAGGGAGGGATGCAACGAGGGAGGGATGCAACGAGGGAGGGATGCAACGAGGGAGGGATGCAACTAGGGAGGGATGCAACTAGGGAGGGATGCAACTAGGGAGGGATGCAACTAGGGAGGGATGCAACTAGGGAGGGATGCAACTAGGGAGGGATGCAACGAGGGAGGGATGCAACTAGGGAGGGATGCAACTAGGGAGGGATGCAACGAGGGAGGGATGCAACTAGGGAGGGATGCAATGAGGGAGGGATGCAACTAGGGAGGGATGCAACTAGGGAGGGATGCAACGAGGGAGGGATGCAACGAGGGAGGGATGCAACGAGGGAGGGATGCAACGAGGGAGGGATGCAACTAGGGAGGGATGCAACTAGGGAGGGATGCAACTAGGGAGGGATGCAACTAGGGAGGGATGCAACTAGGGAGGGATGCAACGAGGGAGGGATGCAACGAGGGAGGGATGCAACGAGGGAGGGATGCAACGAGGGAGGGATGCAACTAGGGAGGGATGCAACGAGGGAGGGATGCAACGCGGGAGGGATGCAACTAGGGAGGGATGCAACTAGGGAGGGATGCAACGAGGGAGGGATGCAACTAGGGAGGGATGCAACTAGGGAGGGATGCAACGCGGGAGGGATGCAACGCGGGAGGGATGCAACTTGGGAGGGATGCAACTAGGGAGGGATGCAGCGCGGGAGGGATGAAGGGAACTTGCCTCGTTGGTGCGAGTGGTGCGGGTGAGCAGCTGCTGCAGCACAGCCTGGTGGAGGGGAGCACGGGGGAAGGAGGTAGAGGAGAAAGAGCAAGGGAAAGCAAGGATGAGAGGAAAGGGCAAGGGAGAGCAAGGATGAGAGGAAAGGGCAAGGGAGAGCAAGGATGAGAGGAAAGGGCAAGGGAGAGCAAGGATGAGAGGAAAGCATGACAGAGCACTTTGAACAGAGCACTTTGAACAGAGCACTTTGAACAGAGCACTTTGAACAGAGCACTTTGAACAGACCAGTTTGAACAGAGCACTTTGAACAGAGCACTTTGAACAGAGCACTTTGAGCAGAGCACTTTGAACAGAGCACTTTGAACAGAGCACTTTGAACAGAGCACTTTGAACAGAGCACTTTGAACAGAGCACTTTGAACAGAGCACTTTGAACAGAGCACTTTGAACAGAGCACTTTGAACAGAGCACTTTGAACAGAGCACTTTGAGCAGAGCACTTTGAACAGAGCACTTTGAACAGAGCACTTTGAACAGAGCACTTTGAACAGAGCACTTTGAACAGAGCACTTTGAGAAGAGCACTTTGAACAGAGCACTTTGAACAGAGCACTTTGAAAGAGCACTTTGAACAGAGCACTTTGAACAGAGCACTTTGAACAGAGCACTTTGAACAGAGCACTTTGAACAGAGCACTTTGAACAGAGCACTTTGGACAGAGCACTTTGAGCAGAGCACTTTGAACAGAGCACTTTGAACAGAGCACTTTGAGAAGAGCACTTTGAACAGAGCACTTTGGACAGAGCACTTTGAACAGAGCACTTTGAACAGAGCACTTTGAACAGAGCACTTTGAACAGAGCACTTTGAACAGAGCACTTTGAACAGAGCACTTTGAACAGAGCACTTTGAACAGAGCACTTTGACAGAGCACTTTGAACAGAGCACTTTGAACAGAGCACTTTGAACAGAGCACTTTGAACAGAGCACTTTGAACAGAGCACTTTGAACAGAGCACTTTGAACAGAGCACTTTGAACAGAGCACTTTGAACAGAGCACTTTGAACAGAGCACTTTGAACAGAGCATTTTGGACAGAGCAATTTGAACAGAGCCCTTTGGACAGAGCACTTTGAACAGAGCACTTTGAACTAGACGTAGGCATGAGCCAAGCCTGGCTCGGTGCGCCATTTTGTGGTCGAGCCGGCTCCGGCTTGACGGCGAGCTGGCTCGGTTCGGCTCGACTGGCAAATAGGGAGAGAAACCAACCTAAACTAGCTGATGAGGATGGTGCACGCCATCTAACTAACCTAAACTAGTCGTCGGAAGAAACTGCGCTCTAATGTGCTACATGTGGCTTGGCGCGCTGATTCAGCCTAACGCGCCAAGCCTTCTTTCTCTGCTAGGGCTTACTTTCAACAGAATAGCGCATTCCTCTGTTATAGGGCTTCCTTTCAACAGAATAGCGCATTCCTCTGTTATATGGCTTACTTTCAACAGAATAGCGCATTCCTCTGTTATAGGGCTTACTTTCAACAGAATAGCACATTCCTCTGTTATAGGGCTTACTTTCAACAGAATAGCGCATTCCTCTGTTATACGGCTTACTTTCAACAGAATAGCGCATTCCACTGTTATAGGGCTTACTTTCAACAGAATAGCGCATTCCTCTGTTATACGGCTCACCGTAGGCTGCGGGGAGCTATCTAGGGGTTAGTAGGTGGTGCTGGCGAGGTCCAGAAATGCGAGTAGCGTTTTGCCGATCTGGGAATTTAGCCCCCACCAACACCCCTGGTCTCGAGTCGCGAGCCGCCTGGCTCGGAACTCGAGCCAGGGACGAGCCGGCTCGCCCTCGGCTCGACGTGGATATCGTGTACGAGCCGAGTCGAGCCGCCGGCTTGATCGAGCCGAGCCGGATGCGGCTCGACTTGCGATCCGGTCTACTTCCAACAGCAGCCATTCTGCAAACAGCAGCTGCTGTGGGTTGGCATGCTCCGAGGAGACATGGCGTGCTCTGAGCAGCATGTGGTGCAAGTCACGCAAGGCCGTGCCAGAGAGGCCAAACTCCCCTGCTAGCGGCGAGCTTGAGTTGCAGCATAAGGCAACACCTTTTCTGACGCGTGACATGCTTCAAGGCAAGGCACCTCAAAGTGCAAGACAGCTGCTTGAAAGGACCCACCCACCTTGACGGACAGCAGCATGTGGTGCGAGTCAGCACTGGCCGTGGCAGAGAGGCCAAACTCCCCCGCTAAAGGCGTGAGGGTGGTGATGAAGAGCATGCGATCATGCTCCACTCGCTGCGGGCGGGACAAGAAGGGCCGAAGAGGGGGGGGAGGAGAGAAAGGGGGTAGTGTGGGGGATAGTGAGAGGGAAGCGGCGCACACACAGTGAGCGTGGTGATGAAGAGCATGCGATCGTGCTCCACTCGCTGCGGGCCAGGTGGGAGCAGAGCACACCAAAAGGAGTGGGGAAAAGGTTGGTTTTGAGACATCTCAAAACCAACCTTATATGAAATGGGAGAGGAATGGAGACAGTCTGGCACAGGCAGCGAGTGTGCTGATGAAGAGCATGCGGTGCGGTCATCCACTGGCCGCTCCACTGGCAGCAGCACACACCTCACAACATCACACTCACCTCCAGCGCGTGCATGAGGCGCACGTTCTCCTCCAGCACATCCCCGCAATACACCATGACCTTCCCTCTGTGCCGACCAGGTGCTTTCAAGACACGGTACATGCATCGAGACACAACACAGCACGTACCTCTAACGCGTGCATGAGGCGCACGTTCTCCTCCAGCACGCCCCCGCGATGCACCATGACCTTCTGGGCCTTGTGGGTTGGCTCACACGGAAGAATGAGGACAGAGCACAGAACAGAACATCACAGCAGCACCTCAAGGCACGCACCTCTAACGCCCGGGTGAGGCGCACCTTCTCCTCCAGCACATCCCTCCGGTGCACCATGGCCTTGTGGGCCGACCAGGTGTGTTGTAACTCGACATGCAATGAATTGCACCACACCACACCACACCACACCACACCACACCACACCCCACCACACACGTCTCAAGCCACACAGCACGTACCTCCAGAGCGCGGGTGAGGCGCACGTTCTCCTCCAGCACGTCCTTCCGGTACACCATGGCCTTCTGGGCCGACCCCATGAGGTTCTGCTGCTGCCCGTCAAACGCCTGAGAGCAGCAGACAAGCAGACAAGCAGACAAGCAGACAAGCAGACAAGCAGACAAGCAGACAAGCAGACAAGCAGACAAGCAGACAAGCAGACAAGCAGACAAGCAGACAAGCAGACAAGCAGACAAGCAGACAAGCAGACAAGCAGACAAGCAGACAAGCAGACAAGCAGACAAGCAGACAAGCAGACAAGCAGACAAGCAGACAAGCAGACAAGCAGACAAGCAGACAAGCAGACAAGCAGACAAGCAGACAAGCAGACAAGCAGACAAGCAGACAAGCAGACAAGCAGACAAGCAGACAAGCAGACAAGCAGACAAGCAGACAAGCAGACAAGCAGACAAGCAGACAAGCAGACAAGCAGACAAGCAGACAAGCAGACAAGCAGACAAGCAGACAAGCAGACAAGCAGACAAGCACAACGGAGGATGGGATTATGGATGGGGTGAACGGATGATCACTCAGGGTAGATGCCACAGGCGGAAGAAGAATGAAACGAGAGCTTGTAAGCTGTGTGTAGAGAGATGGCGTGAGAGCATCAGCGACGATGTTAAGACAGGATGGCACGAGATGAGAACAAGAGCGGGAAGGCGAAACGAGAGACTGAAACAAGGAAGGAAACCATCCCAAATCCCGTTGATTTTGAGGCGCCTCAAAACGACTTTTGAGGCGCCTTAAAACGACTTTTGAGGCGCCTTAAAACAAGGAAGGAAACCATCCCGAATCCCGCTGCTGCGTCCATGCTGCAGTGCAGAAACCACAGAGAATCGTGATTCCTACACTGCAGCATGGACGCAGAGAGAGGAGCAAGAGGAGATACAGACGCAACAGAAGCAAGTGCAGCAAGGAGGAGCTGCTCCTCACCAGTCGGAGCTCAGACATTCGCCGCTCCAATGACCGCTTCTCTGCCTGCAGCTGTGCTTCCTGCAAAGTGCAGGTCACAATGTACACAACAGTAATGCAGCAGGGAGGAGGCATGGGATGGGATGACGGATGGATGGGGGGGCGAAGAATGGGAGAGAAAGGTACGGGGCATGAGGGTACGGGCATGAGGGTACGGGCATGAGGTGACTTTTGAGTCGACTCAAAAGTCACAAAGGTACGGGCATGAGGTTACATGCACTGCACTGCAGTGGTTGGTGTTGATTACATGCAAGACAGGATGATGCACCGCCGCTGCAAAGAGCAGGCAAATTCCGGAGAACCCCTTTGAGAGGTGAACCATACCATTTGCGCTGTATATTTTATGCGTCTCAGTGATTGCCTGAAAGGCAGTGCATCTGCATCTGCATGCTCATATCCGCCCCTGCACTGCACTGGAGTGGTTGTTGCAGTGCAGTGAATGCCTGCCTGCTTGTTTTAGGCGCCCCAAGAATAGGATCATAGCCGCCACTGCTCTGCAGCCAGCACTTTGTTTGTCCTTAGCCCTAACTTGCTCCTGCAGAGCTGCAGAGCTGCAGTTGCTGCCGTTGCTGCAGTTGCTGTATCAACTCACCCACCCACACCCACAGACGCACTCGCACTGCACCAACCACCACCCACCTGTTAGATTATATATATCTATTGTAACATGCTCGACTTGTATACTACCTAAGGTGTACACCAACATGTGGTGTACACATCAAAGTGCTAGGGGTGTTAATCCAACCCTAGAGTGGTTGGAGCCCCCGAGCACCAAGACCACAATATTGGGACCACGCAAGTGGCTCCCATGGTGGTTTAGGGTTTAGGGTACTGTTCCTACCCAACTGCATGTGGCACTGTTCATCCTTCTCTTGCTACCTTCCCTTCCTTCCTAACTTTCCTACGTATGCTCCTGATCCTATTACTGAAACAACTTCTTCAATTCTTTCACCACCACCCACCCACCCACCCACACAACTGCCCACACCAATGTGCAGACCACCACTGTCGCTGCGTGTTTGCAAGGAAACTCACCCGTGCCTGAGCAGCAGCCAGCAGCTTGTCCTTGGCTCTGACCTGCTCCTCCAGAGAGGCCACCCGCTGCATCAACTCGCCCATGTTCACAGACGCACTCGCACCGCCGGAACCCCCAGGGCCTGACGCCCCTGCAAAAGGCTGGTGGGGAAGGAGGGGTAGGAGGAGGAGGAGGAGGAGGAGGAGGAGGAGGAGGAGGAGGAGGGAGAGAAGGGGAGGAGGATGACTTCTGAGTTGACTGAAAAGCCACAATCGCCCACAAACGCTGTTGCACTGGCGGAACCGCCAGGGCCTGACGCCCCTGCTAATGGCTGGAGGGAAAGCAATGGGGGGGGAATGGGGGGATTGGGGAATTGAGGAGAGGGGAGGGGAGAAGCGGGTAAAGCATGCATGATGCTGACTCAGGAGTTACTCCGGACCGGTGCACCACAGGCACTGCATCAGGCATCGGCCGGGCTTAAGCCCGGACTCATTCCAACAGAGTCAACGAAGTCAACACCAGTCTGATAACCACCCCTCGCAAATGGAGTCAACAACATCGACGCCCCTCTAATCACCAACCACTGCTACCCGTACGCCTTCTCCAACCTCTCTCCCTCTCTCTTTCCCCTCCACCTACCCCCCTCCTCTCTTCTCTCACCTACAGGGCGGCTAGCTGCCGTGAAGACGTGGAGTTGGGGGGGTGCACAGCCAGCGACTGCCAGTCAAACGGATTCAACGGAGTCAACGGTCTGATCATCCCATCACCCAATACTGCCCTCTCACCTGCAACGCAGCTAGCTGCCGTGAAGAGGTGGAGTTGGAGGGGTGCACAGCCAGCGACTGGCGGTCAAACGGAGTCAACGCCAGGCTGTCATGCTCACGATCAAGCACATGCCCAGTTAGCCCGCCCCCTGCCCCTCCGTTCATGGCCCCATTCCCCATGATGCCACCATCCCCTCCTGCCCCCTCTCCCCCTCCTCCTGCTCCTGCTCCTGCTCCTCCCCCTCCCCCTACACCGCCCCTCTCCCCCCCTGCTGCCTGTGCCACAGCAGCAGCCAGGGTCCCATTAACCGACAGCTTCTGCAGCAGCCGCTCCAGCAGAGCTGCTTCCAGGTCCTTCTCCGCCGCCCCTCCCATTCCCCCTCCTCCTCCCCCTCCCATTCCCCCTGCCCCGTCCCCGCCCCCTCCCCCGCCCATTCCGTCCCCTGCCATCCCACCCAGTCGCCCGATACCACCTTCCCCAGTCACCACCTGATCGGACCCTAACATCCCTCCCATTCCACCACTGGTGCCTGCTAGCCCGGCCATTCCTGGCGCTCCCATTCCTGGTGCTGCCGCCGCTGCTGCAGCAGCCATGGCACCTCCCCCTGTTCCTACCTCCCCACCTGCTGCTGCTATACCTCCTACCCCTGCTGCTCCAGTCCCTACCTGCGGACTGGTGGCTGGCGAGCTGGTGAACGCGCCTACACTAGCACCTAACCCAGCTGCGCCTACCCCAGGCGCGCCTAAACCAGCCGCACCTGTAGCGTTACCCCCTACAGTGAGACCTGCAAGCCCTGCGGCTGTAGTAGCCGCAGCAGGAAGGCGTGCGGAGGAAGGGGAGAGGAGACCGTCCACGTCAGGCGGGGCAGTACCTGCTAGTGCCTGGGTGGGTGCGGGGGGGAAGGGGAAGGGGAGAGAAAGCGGAGGAGAGAGAGGAAGTGCTTTGAAGCGCATCAAATGTGACTACAGGGGTGGAGGAAGGGGAGAGAAGGCCGTCCACGTCAGGCGGGGCAGTACCTGCTGCCAGTGCCTGGGTGGGTGGGGTGGGGATGGGAGAGCGAGAAGAGAAGGGAAAGTGAAACGGAGACAGCGACAAGTGTTTTGAGGCGGATTGGGAATTGGCTCGAGAGGTGGAGGAAGGGGAGTGAGAGAAGGGAAGCCCCTCCATGTCAGGTGGGGCAGCAGAGCCTGCTTTTTTGAGGCGCCTAAAAAATAGACTCCATGTCAGGTGGGGCAGAGCCTGCTTTTTTTAGGCGCCTCAAAAATAAACTCCATGTCAGGTGGGGCAGAGCCCGCCAGCCATTGCCAAGCGGAGGGATAGGGGAGGGAAGCGACGAGCGAGGGAAGGAGAGTCAGGAGAAACGTGTTGAGACGATCATGTATGACAGGCAGGAGTAAAGGCGAAAGAGGCTCATTCACGCCAGGCGGGACGGGACCGAACCTGCTAATGCTGGTGGAGCAGAGAAGGAGAGGGAGGGGGGGAGAGGAGGAGGGAGAACTGGTGGGTGGAAAGGGCAGGTTACGGCTATGCCCCACTCACCCCGTTGTGCATCTGCCATTCCAGCACGCGCAGCTTGGACCGCAGGCACTCGTTTTCGATCGACTGGCTCCTTACCCCGACCCGAGACCTGAGACACCTCACAACTCGCATATCGCACGGCGGCCCAGTCACTCACTCACAATGCGACCACTCACCCCGTTGTGCATCTGCCATTCCAGCACGCGCAGCTTGGACCGCAGAAACTCGTTTTCGATCGCCTGGCTCCTTATCTCCACCTCCGCATCGTCCAGCGCCCGCTGCCACGCCTCCGCCAGCTGCTGCTCCGGCTCCGCTGCTCCCCCCCCCCCTCTCCCCGCCCCCCCTGCTCCCCCTGCCCCTTGTGCCGCTGCCTCGGCCCCCGGAGCCCCTTGCCCCACCACCCCTCCTGCCCCCTGCTCCCCTGCCCCCTGCTCTCCTGCCCCCTGCTTCCCTGCCCCCCGCTCTCGTGCCCCCTGCTCCCCTACCCCCTGCCCCACTGCTCCCTGCGCCCCTGTTCCGGCCGCCCCTGCCTCCGGACCGCAGAGTGCTGCCGCAGTGGCTGCTGCGTCCCCCGCCACGACCGCGCCTGCAGCAGGCCCGCCTGCAGTTGGCAGACTACCTTGTCTTGCCCACGCCTCTTTGCCTGCCTCTGCTGCTGCTGCTGCTGCTGCTGCTTCTGCGGCTCCTCCTCCTGCTACTGCTGTTTCGACGCCCTGCTGTGCCTGATACGGAATCTGCTGCTTTTGCTGCTGCTCTGCCTGCACAGAAGCCCTCAAATCTGCCGCAACAGGTTCGGCGTCTTCAGGCTTGGTAAACGCAGGGTCTGCCAGAGCGGTGATGGCTGTGACGTTAGTAGCAGAGGGGTCTAGGGCAGCTTCAGGTGTGAGGGCAGGGAGGAAAGGGGAAGGTTGGTCTGGAGAAGAGGGTTGCGGAGGTGAGACTGCTGGTGGAGCAGGCATTACCGAGGCCTACTGGGGGATTGCACAAGGGACGGTGGGGAGGAAAGGGGAAGGATTGGACTGGGGAAGGGGGATGCGGAGTGGAGCAGGCACCACCGACCGAGGCCTTCTGGGGGTTGCAGAAGGGAGGGTGGGGAGGGAGCGAGCGAGCAGAGAGCGTGAAAGTCAAGCTAATAAGGTGGAAAAGGGCTGCTTACGACTTTCGGCGTCGCAGCAACGCTCAGTGAAATACATGGATAGGAGGGGTTAACTAGCAGAGGGTGCAAGAGAAAAAGTTTTTATTATTATTATCATTATTATTAGATGAATTCCACGTGATTGCTGTGTGAATGGATGGAGCTAACGAGTCTCAGCAATGGCATAGCCTTCACTTCATCAGCTAACATTTCGTACCTGGTGTGCCCCAGGTTTTGAGTCGACACAAACGGCAATGGCATAGCCATCACTCCATCAGCTAAGATTTCGTACCTAGTGTGCCCCAGGTTTTGAGACGACTCAAAAGCAGTCCCGGAAATTGCATAGCCTTCACACCATAAGCTAAGATTTCGTACCTGGTGTGCCCCAGGCAGGCGCGTCGCCGTCTCCTGGTGCTGCTTCTCGGTCGTTTCTCACTATCCCTGCGACATTCGGCAGCGAAGGAGGCGTAGGCAGGTGCTTAAGGAGTGCAAAGAGACGAAAACTGCTGGCATAGGAACGAGCTGACTTTTGAGTCGACTCAGAAGTCTGCTAGTTAAAAGACTAGAACAGCTGGCATTGGAAGGCCATTCAGTCGCAGGATTACGACGACGTCGTGACACGAGACGAACAATTCATCTTGCGATGGACAATTTATGGAGGAATGCTAGCGACAACCCGGCAGCGACAACTGAAAACCTAGGTCTCTTAGAGACAGCCGGCTAGCTAGCAAGTCAGGAAGATACATCGAAAACTCTTATGAAAGAAAGACCTTTACAGACGCATTCGGGATTACGACGACGTGATTAACATTTTAACATGCAATGGGCCGCAGTTCGGGAGGAAACTGTTGGTCAAAATAAGCGCAATCGCGAACCCTAACTCTCCTGATCGGCCATGTATCTACCCACCCGAATGGCCGTCATAGCGACTGGATAGCAGCCTAAGCGACTCCAAGCCACAATGCGAGTGGTGTCACTTCCGCGAAACCGACAGGTGCTTGGAGCTAGACTAAACGCGAGAAATTAGGGACGCATGAATGGAAAGGTTGATTGGCTGTGCTTGTACCGTCTAGTGCTGTGCTGTACCTAGGCTTGTTTCGGTACCCTTGTTGCTTCTGCTCTGCTGTATCTGCACTTGCTCTACAGTTGCGCTGCTTGGCTGGTCTGGCTCTGCTCTTGATCTGGTTTGAGCTCTTTAGGAAGTTGAATTCCGAAATGCGGCGATTTCAATGCGCGAAGGCGGTTTGGCATCCACTGCACCCGGAACGAGGATGCGCGAGTGGATACGCAGTTACCAGCCTAGTGGGCTTCTCGCAGTCAGCTGAATTGCGGTCTGGAAATTGAGGGGGAGTGAGGGAAAGTTCACACCGTTTCACGGGCGGTCGTGGCAAACAACTATGAAGGTGAAGAGTCAGGGCAGATGCTGTCAACCGCCTAAAGAAGAGTTGACGGCCAGCGGTTGGAACGACATTTTCTTCGGCCTGCTGACATCTGCTTTTGGACGGACACCCTTCAGGTACAATTGGACATCAGCACCTCTGTACCGTTCTAAAAATACCCGCCACCGCAATCAGCATCCCCATGACTTTCCGTTTGGGGGAACGTGATGGAGCAGTACAATCTATACAATACACCTATTAAGTAGTGTAAATATGAGTGGTGTACTTGGATTTCCTTTCACGTTGTCGAGGAAGATAAAACCAGGGATGGCAAATCATGCCATAAACGAGCCGTCACCTCGCTTTTATCACCTGCACCTTCGATACACCTTCGATTGACTGCGCTTCGACCATGGAAAATCCCCCTTCCCCCGAACCCCAGCGCTAGCTTTTCCCCCATCCGCCCCCTTTTCCCCCACCTCGCAACCACAACGGGGGATACCGTTCACTGCGCAGTCACCAGTGACGTCACTGCGCGGTCGCCAGTCACTGCGCTGCTTCTCCGCCGGCTGCAGTGCGGCCCCGCCTCGCATATGCGCTTCGTTTGGCCCCCATTGCGCCCCTCCGCGACGCGACTCACCCTCCCTCTTGCCCCTCTCGTTTCTGCCCCTCTCGGCCCTTATTGCTCACTCGTAGCGTAGGCGGGTCAAGTTAAGCAGCATGGGGAGGAACACTCGATTGCCTCGCTTCGATTCGACATCCTCCCGAGGCTGCTGAATGGCAGTCTGCAGCAAATGTTGCTGCTACGAAAAAAGCCAGTAATTCTGAAGCTCGAATTCTGCACCGGCTCGCCCTTGGCTCGCGCTCTGTCCCTGTACAATGAATCACTCGCTTCGACGTCTGCCAACCAACCAAGCGTTGCTCGCTCTCGGCGTTGCCAGTGCTCGGTGTTGCTTGTTGTCGGTGTTGCTAGTTCCCAGTGTTTGCCGGTCCTCAGTGCTGTTAGTGCTCGGTGTTGCTGATTCTCGAGATTGACGCGGTGAGCAATAGAAGCCTAGGCCTGTGAGTTCCAGCATCGTGCACCGCGGCTCTCGGGGTGTCGTCAAGCCTACCGTTGTAGAAATTTTCGTCTCGGCCATCTCTCTCTGGAAGTCTCGTCTCGGCCATCTCTCTCTAGAAGACTCGTATCGGCCATTTCTTCCTTCTACCAATCTTGCCGAGTCAACGATGAGAAACAGCTCACCTGCCAGAGCTGAGAACGCGCCTGGGTATTACCTCTTAAACTGTCCACCGCCCGACGAGGAAGCCGCCCCGGACCTCCTGAGGGGAGTTGCGCCCCCCGCGATGGACGGCGCAACGTGCGGCGCAATGGTCGGCGCGATGTGCGGGACCCACCTCGTCACTATCCCTCCCTCGGACAATCTCGGCGCGGGAATGCACGATTCGTCCGGCGATGACTCCTCGGAGTACGGCGACCAGTGCGCACCGACCGCTCGCCTCGGTGACTGCGACACGTGGAAGCTGGCTGACGTGGCGACTGGCTTTAAAAAGGCGCATTCTGATTGGAAGACGCGGGTGATTCACGGGCTGTTCTGGGCCGTGCCGTTGCTGCTTCTCGTGCTCGTCCCGCAATTCGCGGCGCTGACGGCCAGCCCGGGAGATCTGACGCGGCTCGTCGTCGATGCGGATTCGCCACGTGGCGGAAGGGTGGGAGGCGAGAGTGACGTCATGCGGGAGGTTGAGAGGGAAAGCGGGATCGTCGAAACGGTAACGGAGACGGAGACGGGGACAGCAACGGAGACGGCAACAGAGACGGCAGCAGAGAAGGTAGCGGAGTCAGCCGCGGAAGCGGCGTATGTGGCGGAAGCGGAAGAAAAGGGCGCGGAAGAGGGCGCGGGGAAACAGAAGGAGGGGGCTGCGGGTAAGGGGAACGCAGTGGAAGGGGACGCGGGGGATGTGGCGGAAACGGAGGATGCGGATGGTACTGCGGGGGAGGAAGCGGGGTTTGCGGAGAGCGAGGATGGGGGGAATGCGGAGGTCGCGGAAAGTGAGGATGCGGGGGTCGCGGAGAGCGAGGATGGGGGGAATGAGGGGGTGGCGGAAAGTGAGGATGCGGGGGTTGTGGAGAACAAGGATGCAGGGGCGGAAAGCGCAGAAGGTGCCGCCGCGGGAGAGGGCGGCGGAGCGGAGCAGGTGGCTCCCGAGTCGAGTCAAGAAACGCAGGGTGGGGGGGACGATGATGCGGACAAGACTGAAGATTCGAAGCCAGACAAGACGGACGAATATAAGGCGGAATTGCAGCAGCGAACTCTAGGTGACGTGGAGCCACTCCATTCGCCGAGGGTGCAGAAATACCTTCAGGCCAATAGGCGATTGGTCTGGGAAACCGAGTGGTTACCCGTTCGGCGAGAAGATTACTTTCACCCAGGCGAAAAGTACTACTTCGTTACCGGACAGCGCGATTTCTGCGCTGGCATTCGCCACTTCCATCGCAGCCTGTCGTGCAAGATCGCAGAGGCGGCGTTTTTGAATCGCACGCTTGTACTCGATATGGGGCTGTGCATTAACGGGTTGCACAACGGGGGATCGGCAAGTGTTCACGGCCTACATTACTACTACGACCTGCCCTCCCTCAGGTAATACCCTCCCCCAGATAACACCCTCCCCCAGGTGACACCCTCCCCAGCCATACCATTTTCACATAAGCTGTCTACCCTCCCCCCCCTCCTCCCCCTCCTCCCCCCAACAATCCCCACCCCTCTCTCTTCCCCCCCCCAGTGCTGCCAGGCTCACTCCCCTGCAGGGTTTCCTGCCAGGCCTGGCGGAATGGCAGCGACAATTGAGACGACTCGACCCTGCCCCCGCCGGCCCCACCCCACACACTCATACACACGCATTCCCCGTGCCGTGCTTCCCCCCTCCCTTCCCCTTACCCCAGTGCTGCCAGATTCACTTTTTGAGTCGACTCAAAAATCGACTCATTACACACGCAATCCCCGTGCCGTGTTCCCCCCTCCCTTCCCTTACCCCAGTGCTGCCAGATTCACTCCCCTACGGGGTTTCCTGCAAGGCCTGGCGGAGTGGTAGGAGTCTAGCTTTGAGGCGCCTAAAAGAACCGCGTGATAGGAGTCTAGTTTTGAGGCGCCTCAAAACTAGATTCCTGCACTGCACGGCCTGGAGGAGTGGCGTGACTTGATTGCGACTTGGGAACGACTAGCGATCCAAGGATCTTCCCCCACCCCCCTCCCCCCTCCCCCCCCAGTGCTGCCAGATTCACTCCCCTGCACGGTTTCCTGCAAGGCCTGGCGGAATGGCAGCGGCAGCAGGAGCCAGGGGGGGGCGAGGGGAGGAAAAACGGGGCCGCGGAGGGAAGGAGACGGCTAAGGGGGGGAGAGGGGGAAGGGGAGGGAGAGGGAGAGGGAGAGGGGGAGGGGGAGGGGGGGGGGGCGTTTGCTGCAGCAGCGCCGCCTCCCTTGGCTCGTGTGGTGCAGGCTGACATGAAGACAAGGGTGAGTGGGCCATTGCCAATCAGTCACCCAGACAGCACCAACCACACTCATTATTCACCATGGGTGCCACAGCTTCTTAAAGTCACCCCTGCCAAGGCAAGCTATTGTCCACTCCTCCTGAGTGTATCTTCACTTCTTCTGCCCCTACCCCCCCCCCTCGTCTGCAGGCCTTAGCCCAGGACACCACCACCACTCTGATCATTCGCGATGGGCATTATGGCTTCGATCCGTGCCGGGGCAGAAAGTGCAACTGGGCCAATATGGTGAGCTGCTGCAGTTACCCAAGTGTTGACCGTTGGGTTTCCTGAGCAACCCGGCTTATGTATTGGGCGCTCCTCAAACCTACTCCTGACCGTTTTGATAAGCGCGTGCCAGGGCAACAAGTGCAACTGGCCCAACATGGTGAGCTGCTGTTACCCAGCTGTTGACCACTGGATTGAGAGCCGGCCGAGCCCCCCTGAGCAACCGAGCCAGGGAGTTGAGACGAGAAGGCTGTTACCCAGCTGTTGACCACTGGATTGTCCGCCAGCCAAGGTTCTCGGAGCAACTGGGCCGGTATGGTATGTTGGGTGTGTCTTGTACCTGGTCTGCTCCTAACCGTCACATCCAATGAGACCGCCATCCTCTTCCGCCGGGAGCTGCGAAGTCTCGCAACCAACATGTCGGCATCCCCAAAGCTGGAAGTCATTCGCAGTATCTGTGATATGTTCTTTCTTATTCCACACCCACACATCACAGAGATTCGACTACATCACATCCAATGAGACCGCCATCCTCTTCCGCCCGGAGCTGAGGAGTCTAGCAGCCAACATGTCGGCATCCATGGGTGGGGGTGACTATGATGCTGTGAGAGTGCGGCGCGGAGACAAGCTCAACACCAACATGTGGCCCCATGTGGCTAACGACACAAGCCCCCCAGCGTAAGTCATTCAGTGAAAGCTGTGCTGCACAGAAATCAGTGAATCTGTAAGTCAGTCTAGTGGATCCGCTTAGCATTCACTAATTCACTACCCAGACAGTTCCGCCAGGAAAGGAAAGTAATGCTCTGTATTGTATTATTTGTTTTCCTCGTGCATGCTCCCTCTACCTCGCACTGTTACACTGTATTCCTCTCCTTCCCACTGTGCAGTCTCCTCGAGAAGCTCCCCAGGTTCGTTGCACCTGGGCGCACGCTGTACATCGCGACCAATGAGAAGACCCCCGGATTCTTCGACCCCTTGTCGAAGGTCTACTCGATTCGGCAATTTCAAGACTTCCGCCCCCTCTGGGCGCCCGGCACGCCCTGGTTCGATGGGTACGCGCGAATCATGGGCGTGAATCCCAAGCTCGACCCCTACATGGAGGTACAGTAAATCGATTGGCTATCTGTTACACTATCGGTAACACTAGTCTTTGAACTCCAGGGCGTGTTCCTGCCCCGTCCCTAGCCACCTTGAGTAATAAAACTTAGGACTTGGATCTGTACACAGGCTCGTTCACTCATGAAGTGTCACTTCTGCTTTACCTGATCATGGCAGCCCCCCAACCGTAAGTCACCTTGCCCATAACTTCAGTTCTTATCTCCCTACCCCCTCCCCCCCCCTCCACCCACCCCTCCTCACCACCCCCCCCCCCCCCCCTGCCCTCCACACACAACAGGCCATTGTGGAGTATAAAGTGTTGTTTTCGGCGAAAACAAAAGTTTTCACGTTCAACAACCTGACGAGTGATGTGGAGGGGGGATTACGGCCTTCGGCAAATAAAGCTCATTGACTGGGCTTGAACACATCTGATCTGCACGTGTTGCTCCAAAGCACCTCGTGCTCCTTGTACAGTGTTTTCTGTTCCTCTGTAGCTGGTGCTTCTTTCATAATGTTGTTACAGTAATGCATGCTATATAGCAGTGCATGCAAGGCCCTTACTGGGCATAAGTGGGTTGCTGCAACTTCAGGCTAAAATGTGTTACGTGGATTGATCATGCATGGGGTGTTGTCTTGAGCTAGTGCAGTAGTTTTATGTGCAGATACCACTAGGTGTATTTCACAAGAACCTGGGAATGCTGCAGGACCAAAATCTCTGAAAGGGTAAAATCTACTCAACTCGTGATTTTTGCTGTATCAGATTAGAAGGGTATGGTTGTAATATACCGGTAGAGAAAAGGTAATATAGAACTTGGTATACAGGGAACCAAAACTGCATGCTGCATTTAACATAATCTATTACTCCACCCTGGTAAGTGCCATTCTATAACTAGACTAATGCTTATCGAAACACAGTACCTGGGGGGGACACAGTATCCTAAGGAATAAATAAATAAGGTGGTGCTAAAGACTTGGTTGCCCAGCAGCAACCACACCATACCCGCTTCTGTTGATAAAAAGCAGCAAGCACCAAGTAGGCTACGCCACATGCACGCGGATAAAAATTATGCAGATTTCGCTGACCTGCCTTGCAACCATTACCACCACACGACGTTCAGACTATTGATGAGAAGGAACGAGCAGAGAAGAGCACCAAAAGGCCGGATGGCAATTGGTAGATGATGCCATGTGATGAAGAATGTTGCCATCCGTTTGCCATCCGATGAGCGGAGCACCAAGAGTCCGGATGGCAACTGGCAGATGAGGACGATTGGAGAATGGAGCCTTGATGACAGCATGGCTCTCTGAGTCTCCAAGGTCATGGGGTGAGGTTCTTTCAAGGCAATACGGAGCAAGGAGGGGGTCTATGATAGCTGGTGCCGCGATAGCAGGCCGTCAAAGGCAGTGCAGAAGTCCTTTGTGTGGGGCCCACACATATATTTCAGGGCTTTCCTGGTGATGAGTTGGCATCTATGAGGGCAGGTGTCGCGATAGCAGGCCGTCGAAAGCAGTGTACAGGTCCTTGTTGTCAGGGCCGAATATCTCGTCCGCCTTGCGCAGCGTTTCCTGCGATGACATGAAAGGCAGGTTGGGGGCAATGTGGGGGGACAAGAGATTTTGGAGCCGACTCAAAATATCGCAACGGCCTAGCAGAGTGTTTCTTGTGTTGTCGGGGGCGAATATCTCGTCCACCTTGCGCAGAGTTTCCTGCGATGACATGACAGGCAGTTTGGGGGAATTATTAGGCGCCTCAAAGAAACAATAATGGTGCGCATGGGGAAGGAGGGGAGGGAAGGAACAAGGGAGCTTACAAGGAGAACAAATTTGAAAGAGAGCATGAAAATTACAACTCAGAGCAGGATGGAGTGGGGGGGGGAGGTGGTGTGTAAGAAGAGCAAGACGGAGGGAGGAGAACGTGGGGGAAAAGCTGCACCTCTCTGGACTGTCTGTGGGCGTTGAGCTCTTTAATGTTGGCCAGAAACGCACTGAACTGCTCGTACGACAGCCGGTTCCTGGAAACATAAGAGGGGGGGAGGGCAGGGGGAGTGATGGAGAGACACAGGGCGCTTTGTCGGGGGGTCTCAAGATGTGTTGAGCTCTTTGATGTTGGCCAGGAACGCACTGAACTGCTCGTACGACAGCCGGTTCCTGGAAACAATGCACACAGAGGGAGGGATGGTAGGGATACGAGGATCGTGGACCCGCTCTAAGGGCGTTGAGCCTCGTTCAAGTTGTAAAAAAACGCAATCAACTGCTCAACAAACGAGCATCATGGCAAAAAGGGGAAACGGAGGATGACTCGGCCGGGACAAGCCAGGGAAGAAGAAAAAAAAAAACATTCACAACAGAGCCAGGCGGTGCCATCGTGTGTCTTGCTTGCTTTTTGAGGCGCCTAAAAAAAAACACTTTCACAACAGAGCCAGGCGGTGCCATCGTGTGTCTTGCTTGCCAGAAAGACAGGATGAGAGCGAGAGAGCGAGAGAGATTGGGCATTACCTTGCTTGTCTGAAGAATTCCTTCCCATCCACTCTTGGTGGCCGGCCTGGAAGTGGAACAGAGGCACAGAAAGGTTTGATTGTAATGCGCAAAAGAGAAGAAACGGAAATATGTATATATATACATATATAAATATATATATAACAGGATGCACACACGCCCACATCCACACTCGCATACAGATGCAGGGGGGCCGTGCTATGCACAATCTCACACCGACGCAGTGCGCAACCAATGCAGCATTACAGGAGCCTGTTTTGGCGATGTATCACCACCATGCTCCCTCAAAAGGAACACGATCCCTATAAAGGAGCACCCTATATCACGAACAGTAACACCCTGCAACAATCAGATGATTACACCCTGCCCCCCGTGTAGTCACGCCCTGCCCCCCACATGGTCACTCACACCGTGTAGTCACACCGGGCACGGTGTGTAGTCACGCCCTGCCCCCCCCGTGGTCACACCGTGCCCCCCAAACAGCCAAACCCAATACCTTTCACACCATGGCTTACCTTCGCAGTTGGCAGCACCCGAGGGGGAGTTTTGGGGGGGAGGGAGTGGCGGAGGGGAGGGGCATACCCGAGCACCCATACAGTCACACAGCATGCACTACAGTCACACACCATGCACTACAGGCACAGACACTTAAGCACACATCTTTGCGGCTGGCAGCACCAGAGGCAGAGTGGGGGGGAGTGGCAGACAGCGCGTACTGAGGGGAGACCAGCGAGGGTCAGGAGGGGCGTGGAAGCTGCTCCACCGTGCATCACATCACACCTCACGCATTCACACTTTCATACAGCACAAACTACAGCGCACCATGCACCCATACATACAGTCACACCCCATGCATTCACACTTCATGCAGCCACACACGCACTCACCTTCGCGGCTGGCAGCACGAGAGGCGGAGTGGGGGGGAGTGGCGGAGGGCGTGTGGCCCACAAGCATGCCATGCATCCCTAGACACACCATGCTACAGTCCCAGTCACACCGTCTCTTACCTTCGCGGCTGGCAGCACCAGAGGCGGAGTGGGGGGGAGTGGCGGAGGGGGTGTACTGAGGGGAGACCAGCGAGGGGGTCAGGAGGGGCGTGCGCAGCTTGCTGTTGCTGCTGCTGTTGCTGCTCGGAACCACTATGGGCGGCGGTGGGTTAATTGCTCTGGGCGCTGCAAAGAGGATCAAGGAGGGGTGCAAGGGGCGATGGGGAGGGCGTATTGAGGGGTGAGTGCAGCTTGTTGCAGCTGTTGCTGCTCGGATCCACTATGGGCGGCGGAGGGTTACTAGATCTGGGCGCTGCAAAAGGGATCAAGA
This sequence comes from Closterium sp. NIES-67, assembly GCA_027943415.1. Lineage (NCBI taxonomy): Eukaryota > Viridiplantae > Streptophyta > Zygnematophyceae > Desmidiales > Closteriaceae > Closterium > Closterium sp. NIES-67. The sequence continues at coordinate 752,217 of BQMB01001373.1, read as the reverse complement.
AGGGGCGCAAGGGGGGGTGGGAGGGCGTATTGAGGGGTGAGTGCAGCTTGCTGCTGCTGTGGCTGCTTGGAACCACTATGGGCGGCGGAGGGTTACTAGCTCTGGGCGCTGCAAAAGGGATCAAGAAGGGTGGGGGGGATGGGAGGAGGGAGACCAGGGAGGGCGTCATGAGGGGTGCGCGCAGCTTGCTGCTGCTGTGGCTGCTTGGAACCAGTATGTTGTGAGGCTTGGGCGCTGCAACAACAGAGAAGAATGAAAGAGAGTCGGGAAAGGGACAGAGGGGACGCCATGAGGGGGTGTACGCAGCTTGCTGTTGCTCGTTGGAATCAAAATGCTGGGAGACTATATTTTAGGCGCCTCAAAAATAGCTGTTGCTCGTTGGAACCATTAAAATGGGAGACCTGGGCGCTGAAACAAGAGAAGAACCAGACTTGTGAGGCAGGAAGCCGCAAACTAGGCCCTTGGGACGTATAGTGTGCTTACTGGTCTCTGCTGCTGCTGCTGCTGCTGCTGCTGCTGGAGGTGGCGATATTCTACGTGCAGCACAAAAAGGCTATTCTGAGGCGTCGCAAAAAGGGCCTTGGAGGGCATATAGCGTGCTTACTGGTCTCTGCTGCTGCCGCTGGAGGTGGCGTCTGATTGGCCAACTTGACCTTGTCACCCGCGTAGCTGTCCGCATCTGATTGGTTGGATGGGAGCACACAGTGAGGAGGAGAGAGCAGCAGCAGAAGCAGCAGGGGCAAATCGCTGAGCGACGAGGCAGCAGCAGCAGCAGGGGAAACCCGGGTAACGAGGGAACGCATGGGGGCATGATGAGGGTCATAGAGTAAAGAAGAAGCCAAGGAGCGAAGTGGGGAGGGGTTGGGGGGGGGGGAGGTTTAGAATTCTCAAAAACACGCTGAGCATGGAAATCCGACTAACGAGGGAACGCATGGGGGCATGTGGGTCATAGAGTAAGGGAGAAGCAAAGGAGTGAAGTAGGGGGTCGGGGGGTTGGGGGGGGAGGGAGGCTAGTTTTGAGGCACCTCAAAACTGAGCATGGGAACGGACGACGAGGGAACGCATGGGGGCATGAGGGTCATAGAGTAAGGGAGAAGCGAAGGAGCGAAGTGGGGCCAGGGGAGGGGGGGGGGGGGAAGGAGGGAAGAAGAAGGCAAAGGCAGCACATTTGGGTTGGGAGCTTTGCTTCTTCCCTATCCTCCTCCCCCTCATCGTCCCTACAGCATCAATCTCACCAGAGGTGCCATGTACAGCTTGGTGCTAGGCGGCAGGCAGAGGCAGTCGTGGGCCACTGGACCCTGATGATTATGCTGCAGGCTTGGGTTTCAAGTCATCCTTTGGGGTCTTGGGTTTCAAGTCATCCTTGCGAAGTCATCCTTGCGGGCTAGGGTTTCAAGTCATCCTTGCAGGCTAGGGTTTCAAGTCATCCTTGCGGGCTAGGGTTTCAAGTCATCCTTGCGGGCTAGGGTTTCAAGTCATCCTTGTGGGCTAGGGTTTCAAGTCATCCTCCTTGCGGGCTAGGGTTTCAAGTCATCCTTGCGGGCTAGGGTTTCACATCACCAGAGGCACCATCTGCAGCTGCAGGCTTGCTGCTTGGACGCTTGCAGCTTGTGCTTGTGCCTGCACATTGCTGCTTGGCGGTGGACGCCCCACCCACTGCCAGCAGATACACTCGTGCACTCTGATGCTGCAAGAAGAGATCCCCATCGCCCACGTGGGCACTCACCAGAGGCATCATCTGCAGCTTGCTATAAGGCGGCAGAGGCCGCGCTGCCAGCAGAGGCGGCGGTGGTGGCCGTGGTCCTTCCCCTACCCCTTTCCCTTCTTCACCTCCCCCCCCCCTCCCACTTCTCCCCTCTCTTCCCACCCCTCCATCAAACTCACCCGAAGCACCATCTGCAGCTTGCTGCTTGGCGGCGGACGCGCCGCTGCCAGCTGAGGCGGAGACGGGCTCTGATGCTGCTGGCTTAGGAGCGGCGGCGGCTGCGGCGACCTGCGTATGGAAGATGGACGGGTGGGGGAGAGCGGAAGGAGGAGGGAGGAAGGGGGAGAGAGGAAGGAGGTGGGAGGAAGGGGGAGAGAGGAAGGAGGAGGGAGGAAGGGGGAGAGAGGAAGGAGGTGGGAGGAAGGGGGAGAGAGGAAGGAGGTGGGAGGAAGGGGGAGAGAGGAAGGAGGAGGGAGGAAGGGGGAGAGAGGAAGGAGGTGGGAGGAAGGGGGAGAGAGGAAGGAGGTGGGAGGAAGGGGGAGAGAGGAAGGAGGTGGGAGGAAGGGGGAGAGAGGAAGGAGGAGGGAGGAAGGGGGAGAGAGGAAGGAGGTGGGAGGAAGGGGGAGAGAGGAAGGAGGTGGGAGGAAGGGGGAGAGAGGAAGGAGGTGGGAGGAAGGGGAGAGAGGAAGGAGGAGGGAGGAAGGGGGAGAGAGGAAGGAGGAGGGAGGAAGGGGAGAGAGGAAGGAGGAGGGAGGAAGGGGGAGAGGAAGGAGGTGGGAGGAAGGGGGAGAGAGGAAGGAGGAGGTAGAAAGGGGGAGAGAGGAAGGAGGTGGGAGGAAGGGGGAGAGAGGAAGGAGGTGGGAGGAAGGGGGAGAGAGGAAGGAGGTGGGAGGAAGGGGGAGAGAGGAAGGAGGAGGTAGAAAGGGGGAGAGGGAAGGAGGTGGGAGGGAGGGGGAGAGAGGAAGGAGGAGGGAGGAAGGGGGAGAGAGGAAGGAGGAGGGAGGAAGGGGGAGAGAGGAAGGAGGTGGGAGGAAGGGGGAGAGAGGAAGGAGGTGGGAGGAAGGGGGAGAGAGGAAGGAGGTGGGAGGAAGGGGGAGAGAGGAAGGAGGAGGGAGGAAGGGGGAGAGAGGAAGGAGGAGGGAGGAAGGGGGAGAGAGGAAGGAGGAGGGAGGAAGGGGGAGAGCGGAAGGAGGTGGGAGGAAGGGGGAGAGAGGAAGGAGGTGGGAGGAAGGGGGAGAGAGGAAGGAGGAGGTAGAAAGGGGGAGAGAGGAAGGAGGTGGGAGGAAGGGGAGAGAGGAAGGAGGTGGGAGGAAGGGGGAGAGAGGAAGGAGGTGGGAGGAAGGGGGAGAGAGGAAGGAGGAGGTAGAAAGGGGGAGAGGGAAGGAGGTGGGAGGGAGGGGGAGAGAGGAAGGAGGAGGGAGGAAGGGGGAGAGAGGAAGGAGGTGGGAGGAAGGGGGAGAGAGGAAGGAGGTGGGAGGAAGGGGGAGAGAGGAAGGAGGAGGTAGGAAGGGGGAGAGAGGAAGGAGGTGGGAGGAAGGGGGAGAGAGGAAGGAGGTGGGAGGAAGGGAGAGAGAGGAAGGAGGTGGGAGGAAGGGGGAGAGAGGAAGGAGGTGGGAGGAAGGGGGAGAGAGGAAGGAGGAGGTAGAAAGGGGGAGAGAGGAAGGAGGAGGGAGGAAGGGGGAGAGAGGAAGGAGGAGGGAGAAAGGGGGAGAGAGGAAGGAGGAGGGAGAAAGGGGGAGAGAGGAAGGAGGAGGGAGAAAGGGGGAGAGAGGAAGGAGGAGGGAGAAAGGGGGAGAGAGGACGGAGGAGGGAGGAAGGGGGAGAGAGGAAGGAGGAGGGAGGAAGGGGGAGAGAGGAAGGAGGTGGGAGGAAGGGGGAGAGAGGAAGGAGGTGGGAGGAAGGGAGAGAGAGGAAGGAGGTGGGAGGAAGGGGGAGAGAGGAAGGAGGTGGGAGGAAGGGGGAGAGAGGAAGGAGGAGGTAGAAAGGGGGAGAGAGGAAGGAGGAGGGAGGAAGGGGGAGAGAGGAAGGAGGAGGGAGAAAGGGGGAGAGAGGAAGGAGGAGGGAGAAAGGGGGAGAGAGGAAGGAGGAGGGAGAAAGGGGGAGAGAGGAAGGAGGAGGGAGAAAGGGGGAGAGAGGAAGGAGGAGGGAGAAAGGGGGAGAGAGGAAGGAGGAGGGAGGAAGGGGGAGAGAGGAAGGAGGAGGGAGGAAGGGGGAGAGAGGAAGGAGGTGGGAGGAAGGGGGAGAGAGGAAGGAGGTGGGAGGAAGGGAGAGAGAGGAAGGAGGTGGGAGGAAGGGGGAGAGAGGAAGGAGGAGGGAGGAAGGGGGAGAGAGGAAGGAGGAGGGAGAAAGGGGGAGAGAGGAAGGAGGAGGGAGAAAGGGGGAGAGAGGAAGGAGGAGGGAGAAAGGGGGAGAGAGGAAGGAGGAGGGAGAAAGGGGGAGAGAGGACGGAGGAGGGAGGAAGGGGGGGGAGAGAGGAAGGAGGGAGGAAGGGGGAGAGAGGAAGGGGGGCACAGAGGAGCCGTGCGTTGAGGCGGGTAACTGCGGAGGGATAGAGAGGCTCTGATGATGCGGGCTCTGATGATGCGGGCCTGGGAACGGCGGAGGCTGCAATGAGGAGCGTCAAATTGGCTTTTGGGCAACAGGGGCGCTCAGCTCAGCGTGGCAGAAGGCATGAGACGAGCCTGATGGATGGAAGCTCGGAGCAGTTTTTCCGGACAAGGGGAGGACAAGGGGATGGGAGGTGAACGAACGGGGTGGGTGAACGAACGGGGTGGGTGGGGGAGCAGGAGATGGGAGAGGAATGGGCTTGGCTTGGCTGGTGGCTAACGGGACGGAAACTCAGGCGAGAGGAGAGAGGAGAGCCAAGCCCAATTCTCAGGCAAGAGCAGTGAGCTTGGCTCGCTTGAGGAAGAGGCAGAGATGGCGAAAAAAACGGAATTACTGAGTCCGTTGCACCTCCCTGCTGCTTCACTCACCATGGAGGGCGGCTCGTCGTCGTTCTCGCCCTGTAGCTGCTGCATCAACGCGTGTGGTTAAAGGGTTGTAGAGACACCTTAACCGCCCGCCAGCGCGTACAAGTGGCATCTGAGGCTGCTGATTCACTCACCCTGGACGGTGGCTCGTCGGCGTTCTCGTCCTGCAGGAGCTGCATCAACGCGCGGATAGGGGGTGCCAGAGACGATGCAACAACCACCCACCCTTGTGTAGCCTGCGCCTGTTGCTTCACTCACCATGGAGGGTGGCTCGTCGTCGTTCTCGTCCTGCAGCTGCTGCATCAACGTGCGCTTGAACGTCTCCAGCTGGGTGGGAGAAGGGGAGAAAGTATACGAAAAATGCGGAACGTGCGGGTTGTGAGGGAACGGAGAGCGTTGACAGAATGCGACGGCACGTTGAGAACGGTTGGAATGGCTGGACAGGAGCGGATGCGGAAGAGCGGATGAAGATGAAAGGTAGTAGACGCAGAAGTTAAGAAGACGATAGTAACTGGGGCTTACGATAATTTAGAGGATTGGACGAAGCTTCGATAATGCTGAGGAAAAGCTTATATGATGGATGGGGGAAGGACGACGCACCTTTGCCACGTCACGGTTGAGCTTCTTCACCATGGCGACAAGTGCCGTCTTCTCATTGGACAGGCGCGCCTGTTTGAGAAGCAACAGGAAGAGAATGATTTTTTTTTCTCAGTATAATGTTTTAAATTGGAGCTGCGCAAGCGCGGCACAGCACAATGAACGGTCGAGACCAAAGCACGGAGCAGAACGGCACGGGGAAACGACGAGATACGAAGGGAAACGAAGGGAAATCAAGGGAAGTTAAAGGAAACGAAGGGACGTGAGAGGAAGTGAAGGGTTTGAAGGGAAGTGTGAAGATAAATGTAGGGAAACGAAGAGACATGAAGAAAACTCAAGGACACCGACGCACCTGTTCCTGCTCCGACTTGTCGACCTTGTCCATAGCTTCCCTTAACGAAGCCTCGAGGCTTGAAACTTTCTCCTCGAGGCTCTTCATCGACCCTTGGCTCGCCTCGTAATTGCTCCGCGCGTTACTCGAGTCCCGCTCCGCTTGCTGCGCGTGCGCGGACATGGCTCTGACGGCGATGCTCCGCGATATCTTCAACATTTCGAACGGATCGGCCGGGAGAAGATCGAGGATCTCCTGGGGAATGTCGTCCACGCCGGAGCCATCTCCTGAGCCCGAACCCATGATTAGGCGTTACTAGGCACTACGTCTGGTCGCACCAGAGTCAGATGTTCCAGAAGCCTGATGACTAATGGGTTCCCAGCGGATTAATGGCTCATGGAAATTGGCGCCTTACGAGAGAGACGGAAGACGGCAAACCTGACGCGAAAGGATGCGCTACCTACACCTCTAAACTAAGAAACCTGTGCCCTAACGAGAGTGCTGAACCTGCAGTCTAGGAGGGTAGTGGTAGGGATAGAGGTTTCCTTGCAAGCAAGTATAGTCATCACAGGCAGTCACTCCCTAGAGACCTCTCACGCTGAATGGGAACGGGAGAATTGACTGGGGTTTAGTGCGGTGAAGAAGGGGAGGTCTGGTGCCGCTGGGTTTGGTTTTGGGAACCTTTGGCTTGGAATGGCCAGGTACAGTACAACGATTGAGTGCGCGTGCAGTGATGTGTGCCAAGCCTCTCACCGAAGCTGGGTAAGACCCAGCCTACCGATCTGGGCCTTACGGCCGAGCCGAGACACATCAGGCCTGGGGAGAGGTTTGGGTTAGTACTTGTGGTAGAAGAACCTATGTCGCTGAACGCGAACGTCGGCGACAGGTGAGGGGTCTAGGTTCGGGAAGGAGCCCAATGTTCTCCAGGGCAGAATGAGGGATAGCCCTGTGATTGGTGAAATCCCCAAGAGATTGGAGCCATCCTCGATATGAAGGGGTGCGAAAAATCCTCAACTAGCTACGTGTTTCCTCCAAATGCAGTCCCATAATAAGGGCTACCTCTCTCAAACCAACTTCCACAACTTCGATCAACTATCCCCACAAATGATCGTTTCACCCTGTAGTGCAGTCGCAACCCTGAAAAAAAAAATCATGGAAGCATCCAAGCATTTGATTCCATAGCAGGACGTAGTTCTTTAGATGCCAGTAAAGGCATTGCGGCTTATTACACGAGATGCAAAAACAACATTACACATTTCCAGCCCTATCATCCTCTGTAAGGTCATTAAACGTCTCCACTGTAATCTTTGCCCCTTGAAGTATCGTGTACTCTACAATTACCTGAAACAACAACACAGGTCCAGAGCGACATTTACCATCAGACCTCCACAACACACTCACAAGAAGCAAAAATATGTACGCTAGACATTGTAAGTTGTAACTCACCTCCATATATGCATCCATTTTTGGGTCCGGTCCCAGAAGGCGCATGTACCCATCGAACCAGGGCGTGCCAGGAGCCCATAGGTAGTGGAAGTCTTGAAACATCCGGATGGGGTAGACCTTCTTCAATGGGTCAAAGAATCCGGGGGTCTTCTCATTCGTCGCAATGTACAAAGTGCGTCCAGGTGCAACGAATCGGGGGAGCTTCTCGAGGAGACTGCACACAGTGGGAAGGAACAAGGAGGTCAGGTTGGCAAAAGGAGCCAAAGGGGAGAGGGAATAAGCACACAGCAGCCTTCAATGAGTGTGCTTTTGAGTCGACTTTAAAGCAGACTCATTACACGCAGCAAGGTGAAGAGCGTGGAAAAAAGAGCCAAGGGGGAAGGGAATACGCACACAGGAGTCACCAGTGAGTGACGGCAAATTAAAACATGGGAACAAATAACACAATGGGACAGTAGTAGGATGGTGCGAGCAGTGTTCTGAGGCATAAGAGAAGAGAGTGTCCTCCCATTACGCCATGGAGGTGTGTCACCGTGTCACGGTCAAGTGCGACCACAATTCCGCCTGGAGTCTGTCTCCGCACCTCGCGTGCACGCATCAAAGTTGCCTCCACTCATAGGCAGCTAACGCCAACAGGGCACCAACAGAAATTTCCCTCATCTCTCAGGGTGGGTATCATGGTCTAGGTGCCGTACCTCTCAGGATGGGTATCATGGTCTAGGTGCCGTACCTCTCAGGGTGGGTATCACGGTCTAGGTGCCATACCTCTCAGGGCGGGTATCATGGTCTAGGTGTCGTACCTCTCAGGGTGGGTATCACGGTCTAGGTGTCGTACCTCTCGGGACGCGTGTCATGGTCCAGGTGCGGCCAGAACTCCGCCCGGAGCTTGTCTCCCCGCCTGACGTGCACGGCGTCAAAACCCCCTCCATTCCAGGGCAGCCGAACCCAACAGAGCACAAACAGGAAGCCCCCTTACCTCTCGGGACGCGTGTCATGGTCTAGGTGCGGCCAGAACTCCGCCCGGAGCTTGTCGCCCCGCCTGACGTGCACGGCGTCGAAGTCGCCTCCATTAATGGACGCTGAGATGTTCGCCGCCAGGGCCAGCAGCTCTGGCCGGAATCGAATGGTCGTTTCGTTCACTGCCAATGGGAGGTTGTGGCGCTGCAAGGGAAAGGGGGGGTGGGGGGGGGGGGGGAAGGGAGGGGAGAGGAAAAGAGAAGGAAAGAGTAGGTGGTAAGGGCGCAGAGATGGTCGCTGCTAGGGCCAGCAGCTCTGGGCGGAATCGGATGGTCGTTTCGTTCACTGGCAATGGGAGGTTGTGGTGCTGGAAAGGGGGGCAGGAAGGCAGGGGGAAGGAGAGAGAGGGGGGCGGGAGGAGGAGGGGGACTGGAAAGAGGAGGTGCAATTGAGGTTGCATCACTGCCTGATGTGCACGGCGTCGAAGTCTCCTCCATACATGGACGCTGAGCTGTTCGCTGCCAGGGCCAGCAGCTCTGGGCGGAATCGGATGGTCGTCTCGTTCACTGCCAATGGGAGGTTGTGGTGCTGCAAGGGGAGGGGGGGGGGGGAAGAGGAAGGTATGTGTTGGCACGGGAGGGAGATTAGATCTGGCTGAAATGGTACGATAGTCCAATAGTCCTATAGTCCTATAGTCGTTTAGTCCTACAGTCCTTCAGAGTATTCAACAAGACCCATCCCCAGACCCAGCCCAATCATGCTCTCCCAATCACTCACCCCCAGACCCATCCCACCCATCTCACCCGTCCCACCCATCTCACCCGTCCCACCCATTGCACCCACCCCACACATCCCCCCAATCCATCTCCCCGCCCACCTTGCATGTCTCCCCGCCCACCTTGCATGTCTCCCCGCCCACCTTGCACGTGCTGAATCCGAAGCTCGTCTCGCGAATCACCACAGTTGTGTCCCTGTCCGCGGCAAGCGCTCCCATGGGCGCTTTTGAGTCCACCAGGCGCACAGGGACGGCTCCCTCCCGCCCCGCCTGCCTCTCCTGCACCTGCCACTCGCGCGCTCCCCTCAGGAAACCCTGCAGGGGAGTGAACGGCACGGCTCTGGGGGAGGGGGGAGGGGGGAGGGGGGTATGGGTGATTGAGGATGGGGATGGATGGATGGATGGATGGATGGATGGATGGATGGATGGATGGATGGATGGATGGATGGATGGATGGATGGATGGATGGATGGATGGATGGATGGATGGATGGATGGATGGATGGATGGATGGATGGATGGATGGATGGATGGATGGATGGATGGATGGATGGATGGATGGATGGATGGATGGATGGATGGATGGATGGATGGATGGATGGATGGATGGATGTTTGGATGGATGGATGGATGGATGGATGGATGGATGGATGGATGGATGGATGGATGGATGGATGGATGGATGGATGGATGGATGGATGGATGGATGGATGGATGGATGGATGGATGGATGGACGGATGGACGAGAAAGGGATCTCACAAGACGTAACAAAGAATGACACGAGATCTTTCCAGCATTACTGGAAAGAAGGCGCACTACACGTGGACGGATCCGATATGAGGACGGAATTACCTCAACTTGGCCTCACCTGAGAGAGTCCAAATCATAGTACACGTGGATGGATCTGATATGGTGCCCGCCTCCGCTGTGCCACGCGTTCACGCACTGAGTCATGTCCAGGATCAACGTACGGTTCAGATACGCCGCCTCAGCGATCAGACACGTCAGGCTGAGGTGGAAGTGCTTCACCCCCGCGCAGTAATCCCGCGAGCCGGTCACGAAGAGGTACTTTCCGTCAGGCCGGAAGTAGTCCTGACGGCTAACCGGCAGCCATGGCGTCTCCCAGAGCACCGAGTGCATAACAGGCATTCGGGACCGTATAGCCTTGTCGTGCAAGAATCCCAGGAGCTTTGTGGAAGCTTCCAGGCGCTTCAGACTGTCCACGTCATCATTCCACACAGGTTTGAAAATCACATCACTCTTAGCCTCCAGCTCAGATGTCCCCCCGACCATCCCACCGCTCCCGCCGCTCACGGGAGTTTTAGATTCTTGCACTTCGGCTGCTAAGTCCACGTTAGCACCATAAGAAGCCACCCCTCGATGTCTCTTCCTGCTGCTGCTGCTGCTGCCGGCTCGTGCGGCATGTGCTAAGAAGCTCTGCGGCGGCGCTTTCCGGGATACTTCTCGGGACGACGCTTGCGTGAAAAACGCAGCATGCGAGGCGGAGGATTGCGGGCCCTTCCAGAGAATGATCTCACGATCCGACGAGGCTAGGTCGAACGGGCGGCAGACAGATGGGGGAGAGAGAAACGGGGAGAGAACGAGAAAGGTGATAGCCACGGCGCGAAGGGTGGAGAGAGGCGCGAGATCGCGCAACGCACGGCGGGGAGTCCGCATTGTCCAACTGTAGTTCCGCATTTTCCGCGTTCCGAAGGCTTCCTGATCGGATTGACTGCTCGGAGGAAGGAGCGAGCGATAGTGACTCATAAGAAGGCTTGCGGGTTCGGCCTGAGAAGAGACGATCTTCGGAGCGATGATAACAGGGCTAGCTACGGAAATAGGCCACGCGTTGCGTGCCTACTGAAGAGTGGGTGGGGTGGGACTGTCGCACAGGGATGTTTATTCTCGCACCGGGGGGATGATTTTTCTCGGAGAGGCTAGGAGTGAGTTGATAACGTTCAACAGTGGGAGCTCCATAGGCTGTGGTGGACAGATAGCAGCGGTTACGTACGACAAGAATGCGATTCCGATGTACGGAGGATAAACATGCGGTGCGGCATGGCTTATCGTCACGCGAGATCCGCAGACTGGCGCTACGAACGAATGAAAGCTTCTAGACGGCGCAGGAAGCGGCGTAGCGGCGTTCTAGGGCGGTTCGACCACCTCACGATGAGCAGCCCATGGTTGGCGATAGCAGATGGGAGTAGGAATCTGCAAGAGATGCTATCAGCTCTGCTTCCAGCCTACTTATCAGCAGGAGACACTGGAGTTCGTTTTCTCCCAAAATTCTCTGAACCGATAGAAAAAGTCAGCAAACCGATGTTCTACCCGAAATAACCTCACTGCACTGGTTGAAATGCAGTAAAGTGAAACTTGACACTGCCCTTGGGGCGTGGGGGTTTTGGAACGCAATGCCGAAGGAGTATGCACTTTTGCGTGGTAAGACGATTCGCGAAATTCTCGAAAACTTTCGTCGAGCCCTCGTTAAAATGGCACACAACGGGGAACGAGCACCGTTTAGGGGGGATTAGCACGAGGCCGTACATACCCAGCTTTCGACATGATTCGGTTCTGTAACACTTGACCCCACACCTCTTCACGTTCGAATGCTTGCGATGCTCAACAGAGTAACGTGCGAAATGCGAAAATATCAGCGCCCAAATCAGACTGCAGTGAAAGGCACATGAACTAAACGAAATTCAGGACCTTCCATGTTGAAAGTTCTCGCATGTTACGGACGTGACTCTCGAGTCCTTTAAGCGTGTACGTACCAAAATGTGTACCTGACCGCGCTCTCAATATTGCGGCCCATTTTGTAGGTGGGACATTGAAAGTTCGTTCGCTGATATATCCCCTGTTCGTACTCACTGTACGTCCTGGCGGTACGTACTTAAACTATTTTTCCAAAACGCACACGCCCTTATCATCTTCAACCAACTTCTAGAGCGCGAGGGAGCGAGTGGCTCGCAGCCTTGCGGCAGAAGATTGACTCGCTGTACGACAGGTGGCAATGCGGCTGTACATGACACTGTGTACACTGAACAGCTCTGCTGAGAATTCGCCTGAGTGTGGTGGAGTGCGGGAGTGCAGGTTCAGTAACCTTGGGTCAAATTCAAAACGGCGTTAAAGACGGTTTGATACAGCAGAGACTGATAGCAGATGGTTTACTACGGTGATGGTTCAGCCTTTTTGCTTATGGGCGCACGGGGGGCTCACCTGTGCCCCGGCTGTGTGCATCGTACCGACCATGCATCGATTAATCTAGGACCATCCGTTGCAATAGCGCCAACTGTCATCGACGACTCTAGCTCGCCCCTTGGTCTGCGGGCTTCCTTCTCGAGGGTCTCCCCAGATTTTGGACCACAATAAGGTACAGCGAATAAGATGGGCAATGTATTATATTTACTACATGCTCGTTATTCACCTCAACATAGATTTCTCGGTAAGGGATATTGGCACTATAGGTCCCTCGTTGTAGTTTTACTCGTTATTGGCTTTCCAGGCCGCACTTTCACCCATTGGCTCCGGCCTGCCACAAATCTCTCGCCAGAGAAGATGGGGCTATGAGGTTCGAGGGAGGGAGGAAACGAGCGGGATTGGCGTGACACGCGTGCGCGGAGTAAGTCCCCCAAAGCAAAAGCAGCCGATTTGAGGGCAGAGGAGGAGCAGCGGTGCTTCCAAGGTCATCGTCGGGGGTGTCAGCTCAGCGGTCGGCAGGCATCATGGATGTCATGTCATGGGTCATCGTGTCATCATGGCTCTGGGGGGCACTCTTTGCAGCAACATCCACCACTCTGGTTGTCAATGCAACCAAGCTTCCCGCTGCCCGTGTTGCAGTCAAGACGTGAAATTCCCGCCACACGAAACAGAACGGAACGGAACGGAAGCCAAGCAACTGCTGGGCGGGTGGGTAGGGTGGAAAGCGACGCGGATGCGATGCGAGCGAATATGCCTTCCGTCAGCAGCACCCGTCCCGCAAGGATGACCGTACAGTACAGTTACAAGCGAACCTGTAAACGAACTTGAAACGAACCTTTACGGGGCAGTCTGCTTCTCCGTCAGTCAACGTCCCACAAAAACCCAGACTTTCCCGAATTTGACAGCCACCTCGCACCAGCAGGGTGCTGGCGGACCATACCAGACCGCAACAAATCGCAAGTTAACACACCATACCTCTTCATGTACTGTAGTGTCATCCCCCTCCCCCATCCATCCCCCTACGCATTCCCTTCCGTTCCCCTGTTCAACACTACCTTCCTCTCACTCACACTCTCCTCCTGTTCATCCCTTTCCCCCCTTCCTTCCCTTCCCTTCCCCTCCCTTCTGCTCCCTGAACCGTGCTTTTTCTCTTGCTCCCTTTCTGACAGCAGCACCCTAACCTAAGCTTGTGCTAGTTCCGCTGCCAGCAAACCCTAGGTCAGGTGTCTGAGGTCAACAATCCCAATTGTGTCTGGAGTTGAGTTATTTTCGAGGAATGCTATCTAGAGACGTTTGATGCTCGTGCTTTGAATGCTCCGGTATTACAAACTCGTAGCGCTTTGGAGATAGCACTCAGCGTGCCTCAGCGACTCTCTGAATTGCGTCCCAATTCCATGCGGCTTCCATTGTATTTAGCTGACCTGATGCCGAGTAGATGATTTGATGCTGACCGTGCTGCTGGCATGTGTTCGAATCCGGCACCTAGAGTAGTCCGTTGAGTGCTACGGCGTAATAGGCTGGTTCTATGGGCTGTGCGGGATCGAAGCCCAAGGACGATACGCCTCCTCCCCGGCGGAGAGATGCAACAGAGGAGGCCGTTCCCGCGCCGAAAGTTGCGCCGGACGATTTTTCAGGTACCGCGGGAAGGTGATGTTGCTCCAAAGTCCAGATAGTCGTACGCGATATAGACGTAGGTGACGCGTTTATCCGCCCGGATTCGAATGAACGGAACGCTGGAATTTGAGGAGCTGTTGTTTAGTCGTTTATCATTTCTGCAGCAGACTTTTAGTTGTACCAATCACAATACTGGTGTGTGACACACACGGCCGAATTCGGCGGATAGAGGCGGAGATAAGGTTCGCGAAGGTCATTTTGCACTCCGCAATTGATCATATTCTGCGTAAAATCTGACACGGCTCACTCACGTGGCAACGAAACTCTTCAAGATTAGGAGTCTGTATCGGATTTGATGAAATGGGTGATGCTTTTGCTTAGAACCTTTGATCAAATTCATCCTACACATTCAGTTATTCATGCCTTCTTTCCCCACTGTTCTTTCCGCTGCCCTTTTTTACGAACCGAGGTGAAAATTCAGCAAATTTCCCCGTCCCGTGGTGCGTTGCTAGTTTCTGATTCCCCGTTGTGCTTACTCGTTTACCTGCAGATAATGGACCGTTGCTAGCTCAGAGCCCGAAGATTAAAGCCCAAAGCGGCCTATCAGAACCCTGTAGATCTGACAAGTCCTCAACGGCAGCACCGACAGACCAGTTGCTATCACGAGACGATGGACCAGCAGCAGACTCCCAGCGGTCAAATCCACCGACACAGGGGGTTACCGGGTTACCACCAGGCGCACCAACCGGGTTACATGGGTTACCAGGTACACACGCGCAGGAGCGGCCACCGTCTCAAAGCGAGTTGCCAGCAGTAGTGCCGTCACCGGGACCCACGGGAGCGCGGATTGCGGCGCAGACGTTCACGTTCCGAGAGCTGGAGCGAGCGACGGGCGGATTTTCCGAGAAGAACTTCATTGGAGAGGGCGGGTTTGGCCGCGTGTACAAAGGCTGGCTGGAGTCTACAGGGCAGGTGGGTAGTGAGCCGTTGTTCAGGCAGCTTAAAGCAGGTTTGACAGCGTGTACTAAGGACGATGAAGTCTACAGGACAGGTGGGTACTTCTGGATTCGTGAAACGTCGCACGGTCGTGAGACAGCTTGTAACGGGGTTGGATGCGTGTACGGAGGCTGGCTGGAGTCTACAGGACAGGTGGGTTACTTCTTCAAGGTTCTTCGTTGTGAGACAGCTTATAATGGGTTTGGACGCGTGACCAGGATTCAAGGGAACGGGTGGGTGGATTTTCTTGGGAGGGATCCTATGTTGGATGTTTGGGAGTGAAGACTTGCAAGACAGCCTAACAGGCTTACTGCATCGAGGATGGCTGAAATTCGCGGATCTCTGTCCTGATGACGGGGCGGTAGGACGTGAGCAGTCAGCGTCATGCTTTCGTTGGGCTTTCTGGTAGCGCGAAACAGGGTTGTTGCGACTCTGTTGCGTTTCGGAGCGGGTACCAAGGGGATTAGTGGATTAAGGATTGCGAGGATTGCGCTAGAAATTGACCCAGGTCAAGGCTTTTCAGTGTAGGTCATGAGGTCATGAGGTCATGAGGTAATGAGGTCATGAGATCATGAGGTCATGAGGTCATGAGGTCATGAGGTCATGAGGTCATGAGGTCATGAGATCATGAGGTCATGAGGTCATGAGGTCATGAGGTCATGAGGTCATGAGGTCATGAGGTCATGAGGTCATGAGATCATGAGGTCATGAGGTCATGAGGTCATGAGGTCATGAGGTCATGTGGTCATGAGATCATGAGGTCATGAGGTCATGAGGTCATGAGGTCATGAGATCATGAGGTCATGAGGTCATGAGATCATGAGGTCATGAGGTCATGAGGTCATGAGGTCATGAGGTCATGAGATCATGAGGTCATGAGGTCATGAGGTCATGAGGTCATGAGGTCATGAGATCATGAGGGTGTTTCCTCTCTGAATGCTATTCAGTGGAGGTCATGAGATCATGAGGGCATTTCCTTTCTGTGCTCGATCGAGCCGGCGTTCCCAGTAGAGGTGCTCGGGCTCATGCTCGGCCTGTGGCCGCGTCTCAGCATTGCCCTCCATTATACCTTGTCCTGTTCGGTCTCGCTTTTCTTCCCTGGAAACAGGTTGTAGCGGTGAAGCAATTGAATCGGAACGGCGTGCACGGCAAAAAGGAGTTTCTGGTGGAGGTGCTCATGCTCAGCCTGCCGCATCACCCCAAACAAAACCTAATCTGGTTCCCCTGCCATGCTTGCAAATGCTGCTCTTTCACCCAACCAGGTGGTAGCAGTGAAGCAGTTGGACCGGAACAAAGTGCAGGGCAACCGGGAGTTTCTGGTGGAGGTGCTCCCGCTCAGCCTGCTGCACCACCCCAAACAAAACCTAATCTGGTTCCCCTGCCATGCTTGCAAATGCTGCTCTTTCACCCAACCAGGTGGTAGCAGTGAAGCAGTTGGACCGGAACGGAGTGCAGGGCAACCGGGAGTTTCTGGTGGAGGTGCTCATGCTCAGCCTGCTGCATCATCCGAATCTTGTGAACCTCATTGGGTACTGCGCGGACGGCGATCAACGGCTGCTGGTGTACGAGTTCATGCCACGTGGCGCGCTGGAGGACCATCTGCATGGTGAGTGGAGCAGTTCATGGCTCCTTTTCTGAGAGCGCTCTGTTGCACTCCTCTGCACTCTGTTGCACTCCTCTGCACTTGCACAGTGCACTCCCCCAGCATTCGATTCTTCTATCAGCTGCTTCACACTGCACTCCAACCCACCTTTACTCTAACTAGTCCAGGACTCCTTTTCTCGGCACAGACCCCCCTCAACCCCCCCCCTCCTCACCCCCCCACCCCCTCCCCCTACCACACACATCATGGGCCCTCTCTCTCCCCAGACATCCCTGAGGGCAAGGCGTCCCTAGACTGGAACATCCGCATGCGCGTGGCGGCGGGGGCGGCCAAGGGCCTGGAGTACCTGCACGAGGAGGCGAGTCCGCCGGTGATCTACCGCGACTTCAAGTCCTCCAACATCCTGCTCGACGACCACTGGCATCCCAAACTCTCTGACTTCGGGCTGGCGAAACTCGGGCCCGTGGGGGACAAGACGCACGTTTCGACTAGGGTGATGGGGACGTATGGGTACTGCGCGCCCGAGTATGCTATGACGGGGCAGCTGACGGTTAAGAGCGATGTGTATAGTTTCGGAGTGGTGCTGCTGGAGCTGATTACCGGGCGGAAGGCGATTGACAGCTCGAGGCCGCATGGAGAGCACAACCTCGTTGCTTGGGTGGGTGTTTCCTGTCTCTACCCTCGGAAATCCTGGTTAGCTCGGACTTGTGCCTCCCTTCTGTGCGTTGCATACTCGTGCAGTGTGACGTGCAGCCATGGAGTATCTTGAAGCTGAAAGAGCAGAAATTTTTGTCAGAACTGCCATGCGTTCGCAGTGGCCGCCATGGGCTTCCGGGAGCAGGAGTCTCAACAACCCACCACCCTCTTTTTCTCTCCTCTCCCCTCCCTACCTCCTGTCCCCCATCCCCATACACCCCTCCCTGTCTCCCTTCCCCCATTCGCATACATCTGCCCCCCACCCCCCCTCCCAGGCACGGCCTCTCTTCAAGGACCGGCGGAAGTTTCCAGCCATGGCGGACCCCCTGCTGCAGGGCCGCTACCCCATGCGCGGGCTGTACCAGGCGCTGGCTGTGGCCGCCATGTGCCTGCAGGAGCAGGCGAGCCAGCGGCCCATGATCCACGACGTGGTTACCGCACTCAACTACTTATCGTCGCAGGCATATGACCCCATAAACAACCCCCAACCAAGGTAAGAGGCTCATGTGCTTTCTAGGACGAAGGCCTGGATGCACGTGTCTGCAGGAGCAGGCTCGTCATAAGGCAACCCAGTGGCCCATGATTCACGATGTGGTTACCGCACTCAACTACCTATCGTCACAGGCATATGGCCCCATCAACAACCCCCAACCGAGGTGCGAGCCTTTTAACCCTTATCAATCAAAGTCTGCTCTCATATGCTCTTCATTGGCAAGGCTTAGATCCCCCCCCCCCCCCCCCCCCCGCTCCCCCCCCTTCTCACCCTCCCGTATCTCTCACCCCCGGCACACCTGGGAGATACACCCCCGGCTCCACCCCTCTGTACATGAAGAACGGCTTCCGCTTGTAATGAGTCGATTTTTTAGTCGACTCAAAAATCGACTCACACCCCCGGCTCCACCCCTCTGTACATGAAGAACGGCTTCCGCCCCCCCTGACTTCCCCTCTCATCTCTTCCCGTCCTCCGATCGCTTCCCTGCAACACGCCTGGGAGATACACGCCCGGCACCACCCCTCTACACGAGAAGAAAGGCTCCCTTCCCCCCCATTTCCCGCTCATCTCTTCCCTTCCACTGATCCCTTCCCTGCAGCACGCCTGGGAGATACACGCCCGGCACCACCCCTCTACACGAGAAGAAAGGCTCCCGCTCCCCCCGTGTCCGCAACCTGCAATCCCCTCGAGATTCTCCCCAGCAGCAGCAGAGACAGGGCGGGTCCCAGGGAGGCAACCACCACCACCAGCATCGGTCTAGAGGGGAGAGGGACAGAGAGCGAGGGAGGGAGCGAGAGGGGGATGAGAGAGGGAGGCAGCAGCAGGGGCAGCAGCAGAGGGGGGAGCGGCAAGGGAGGGGGTATCGTGAGAGCCCAGGGAGAGCAGGCAGCAGGGGAAGCGGGGGGGGAGAGAGCCCCGGGCAAAGGGTGACACCTAGGGGAAGCAGTAGTATTGGGGGAGGGGGAGGAGGGGGAGGTGGAGGAGGGGAGCATCAGAGCAGAGGGTCATCCGGACGAGGGTTGGTGAGTCCGGGAAGGTCGGATTCAGGCAAGGAGAGACGGGCAGGGGGAGGAGGAGGTGTAGGGCAGCAGAATGGGCTCGGAGAGGCGAATTGGGCCTAGTGCTTGAGCTGCTGACTCGAGGAGAAAGAGGAGGATGTAAGGGTCGTAGAGGGTCGACGGCAGCAGCAGCAGCAGCAGCAGCAGCGGCAGTACAGGGGTTGAGGATCAGGACTGGGTGGAATCAGCTGGAGAGCTTGTGAGCTCGGGTTTTGAAGTGTCATGAACCGTGTATGGCTATGTGGCGAGGGACTGTGGATGTGGCAAGAGTGAATGTGTGTGAGAGCATGGGGTGAGGTGACGCGATGGAAGATCGGTGCATCAAGGTGGTTTGGATATGATTGCAACTGTAATTGGCCTTTGAGCTCGAAGGTGGAAAGCGTAACGCCCAGGTTGGGAAATGTGGGCAAGAGATGTGCTTTGCTTGCAATGTTTTTCCATGTGCTAACATTTGCCTTTTCCTCCGTTTTTATTAGTTATGTAAGGAACGTGCAATATGTTTGATATGTAACAGTGTAGTCTTATAATGGAGTCGTATGGTAAATGGTATGCGATTGGTGCAGGCCCCCAGAAGTCAGGAAATTTTTCCTGATTCAGGAAAAAAACAGGGAGTTTCTGTTAACGTAGAAACGAATGATTACTAGAGGTGGAAACCTAGAACAAATACTAGTTGGTTGTACTCACTAGAAGCATACCTCAGTCTAGCCTATAACTTCTACATAGATAATATGTATAAGTTGACACACCCCCTAGGCTAGACAAGGGGTGAAACTAAACAAGAAGCAAACAGCTCAGGGCGGCACTACTAGTCCAACCACTGAGGCAGGGGTCTGGAGACCAGTCAGCAAGAATACAACCAAAACTGAAGCAAGCCAGGGTGGCACTACTAGTCCAGCCACTGGAGGTAAGGCCACAAGGCCAGTCTGACAAGCATATATAATAGAGAGTACACAATCAGGATCCTAACAGGGGAGCAGCTATAGGAACAAGACCAAGCTGTACACAGTGCCGCTGATGATCTTTAGGCGCAAGCGCCTTAGTAAAGATATCAGCTGTGTTGGCACCTGAGGCCAAGTGAACTACGCGGGCCTGGCGGCGCTGCTGTAGCTCGCGCAGGAGGAAGTACCGCAGCTGGATATGCTTCGCTCTGCCCTCAAGCCGAGGCTCCTGACACAGGAGTATCATGGCCCTGTTGTCAGCGTACAGGACCGGGGCAGAGCTAGGCCGCTCACCTAAGTCTGTGAGCAAGAAGGTCAGCCAGCGGAGCTCCTGTGCCGCCATGGCACCAGCGTAGATCTCAGCCTCACAGCTAGACTGAGCCACAGACGACGAGCGAGTGGATCTCCAAGAGATAGCACCCGAACCAAGGCTGAAACAGTAGCCCTGCGACGACCTGAGCGTCTCAGCGTCGTCTGCCCAAGAAGCGTCTGTGTGTCCAGTAAGGACCACTGGCCTGCGTCCTCCTAGCACTAACCCCATGCCTGATGTACTAGCAAGATAACGCAAAACCCTCTTAGCGGCAGACCAGTGCTGAGGTCGGTGTCTGCCTGTAGCCACAAAGCGAGCCAGGATGCTGAGAGGGTATGCGAGATCTGGGCGAGTGCAAGTCATCAGGTACATGAGGCAACCCACCAGCTCTGCGTAGGGGCCACTGGGCTCTACTGGCTCCTCAGGAACGGGAGCAGAGAGCCCATGGTCTACGGGTAGAGGTGTGGGCTGTGCGGAGGAGAACTGAAGACCGAACCTCTGAAGGACCTGACGCACCAAGTGTGACTGGGTCAGAGTGATGGTGCGTGCTGCTCTGTCCCTAGAGATCTGCAGGCCAAGATAGCGACGCAGCTCTCCAAGGTCAGTGCAGGTGTGTCTCTTCAGCAGCTCAGCCTTCACAGAGGCCAGTGCGTCCCTGTCAGGAGTAGCGAAGACCAGGTCGTCTACGTAGACAAGGATGTAGAACGGAGTCTGGCCGGAACGCACAAACAGTGAAGGGTCAGCAGAGGACGGAAAGAACTGCAGGTCTGCTAACGTGGCACGTAGCGTGTCGTGCCACTCGCGGGGAGCCTGACGCAGGCCGTAGACCGGGCGCCTGAGAAGCCACTGGGTCCCAGGAGGGAAGGTACCAGTGAAGCCCTGTGGTCGGCGCAGGTAGACCTGCTCGTGTAGGCTGCCCTGAAGAAAGGCAGTAGAGAAGTCGAGGGAGTGAAGCTCGTAGTCACGCTGTGCTGCTACGTGTAGCAGCGCCCGAAGAGTGGTCATCTTCGGGGTCGGGGCGAAGGTCTGGAAGAAGTCAACCCCCTCGCGCTGACTGAAACCTCTGGCCACGTAGCGCGCCTTGAAGACAGGCGGCTCTCCAGGGGGGCGCTTCACCTTGAAGAGCCACCGACCATCGACTACGTTCACCCCAGGCGGGGGAACTGCGTCGACGTAAGTGCCGGTGGATCTCCAAGATGCCATCTCCTGCTCCATGGCAGCTATCCACTGAGAGGCCCAAGGTCCCGAGGTGGCCTCAGCGTAGGTGCGAGGGGTCGGGATGTCGAAGGCGTCTGGGTCACCCTTAGGGACTAACAGCATGGAGCAGAGATGGGGAGCAGCCTCGGAAAGGAAAGCCAGCTCGTACTGCCTGTCCTCTAGGACGTCACTGCCAAGGGCAGGAGCACCCCCGACGGACAGAGGACGGGCAGGGTCAGAGACCAGAGCGGTAGCGTAGTCAAGGCGGCGGGTAGAAGCGAAGTCAGCGACAGCAGCGACAAGCGCGTCAAGGCGCGAGACAGGAACAGCAGGGTCGGTAACAAGAGAGGCAAGGACCCGAGGGACAAGGGGACGAGCAGCACGGAGGTAGTCAGAGAACGGAGGAGGTGCAACAGCAAGGGACGAGGGAGGAGGGGACGGGAGGAGGGGAGGACGAGACGAGTGGGAACGGAGCAACATAGGGTGGGTGGGCAGGACAGGAGAGACGGGACGAGCACGGGAGGGACGGCGAGCCCAAACGTGAGACGGAGGGGTAGGGTCAGGGGACAGCGGAGGAGACACAGGAGGGGAACGAGGAGGAAGACGGGCCAGAGACGAGTCTGGCGGCGGGAACACAGGACCGTAGACAGGGAGGTCAGGAGGCGGTGGGGGAGACACCGGCGCGCGGTCCGGGGAGGGAAGGCCGAGCAGGCGGAGAGCGGAAACCGGCGGCGACGGCTGCTGCGGCGGCGACGACGGCTGGGCCGGAACTCTCGGACCAGCAGAGGCAGAACGACCGTCGGCAGAACACTCAACAGCAGCACCCCCAGAACCAACACCCCCAGAGCGAGAACCCGCTCCAACACCAGCAGCACCCCCAGAAGCCGCAGGACGAACACCCTCCTCCACACCAGCACCCCCAGGGGCCGAGAGCAGCGGCGGCAGTGGCGGCAACGGCTGCGGCGACGGCGACAGCGGCGACGGCTGCGGCAGCGACGACAGCGGCGACGGCTGCGGCGGCGACGGCGACGGCGGCGGCAGCGGGGTCGGCGACTGCGACAGTGGGGGCGGAGGCACCGGGGAAGGGGGACGCGGCAAGGACGGACCGGGGGTACCACCAGAGTCAGCAGACTCCTCAACGGGGACAACCGACGGGAGGGGAGTGACGTGGGAGACACCAGACGGGGCAGGACGAGGCGGAAGAGGGGCAGGGGCTACCGGGGGAGAGGGAGCAAGGAAAAGGGGGGGGGCAACTGGGAGACCTCGGTGAGGGAAGCGGCGGTAGAAGGAGACGGACTCGTCAAAGGTGACGTCACGAGAGTGGAGGAAGCGGTGAGACGGCGGGTGGTAGAAAAGCCAGTCAGACGAGTCCAGGGGGAAACCGAGGAAGACACAGGGGACAGTGCGGGCAGTGAGCTTGTCCGTGCTAGAGGCACGAACGTGAGCAAGGCAGCCCCAGACGTGGAACGCAGACGCGTCACCGGGGGACCCGGTCCAAAGGAGGGTCGGCGAAACCTGCGGCCGCTGGGAGCGTGGCCACAGGTTAAGCTGGTGAGCCGCGTAGCGAACAGCGAACGGCCACAGAAAATGGGGGGCATCGGCATGGATCATGGAGGTACGGGCGACCTCCATGACCAAGCCGATGCGGCGCTCAGCAACCCCATTCTGCTGTGGCGAGTCCGGCAAGGTGTACGACTGGGTGATGCCCTCCGCACGACAGAACTGTCCAAGCCGACCAGAGGCGAACTCGCCGCCACGGTCGGAGTGGAGACACAACACGGGGAGACCGCGGTGGAGACGCGCAGCCACAACCCACGGGAGAAGAACGTCGGGCACGTCGGCCTTCCGCTCCAGGGGAAACACCGTGGTGTAGCGCGTGTAGTCGTCGACGAGCACAAGGAAGTAGCGCTCACCGCGCGGTCCGGGGACGGGGGCAGGGCCCCAAACGTCCAAGTGCAGGGTCTGAAGGGGGGCAGTAGCAGGACGCAGCGAGGAGGAGTGAGGAGCACGGCGGAGCCGACCCTCGACGCAAGGCGTGCACGGTGGCGCAGTCGAGGGAGGAAGGGCAGGGAGCGACGCGGGGAGACCTAAGACAAGACCGTGCTGGGACATGTGACGCAGACGCGGGAGAGCAGGGTGACCTAAGCGGTGGTGCCAGAGAAGGGAGGGGTGAGTGAGGGACCGACACGAGCAAGCTGCAGCGACCTGGGAGGACGCACCAACCGGGGGGGAAGCGGTGTCTAGGGTAAACAGACCGGACACCGGGTCCCGGGGGAACGTCGCAAGGGGGGAACCTGAGACAGCCTCAGAACAGACAGCGAACCGCTCGTGCCCAGGGAACGTGGTGGTGACGCCGAGGTCCTGGAGACAGCCGACACCAACCAGGTTCCTGGAGAACGAGGGAACGTGGAGGCCAGTAAGGGAGCCCGAGGGAACTGCCGGACAGGGAAGGGACGTAGAACTGCGCGCGACGACCGGACCCGCAGAGGGGTCAGCGAGAGAGACAACAGCAGGTGCAGCAAGCGGCGTGAGCGTGGAACGGTCGCGGAAGAAGCAGGCAGAAGCACCAGAGTCGAGAGTGAAGGACAGCGACGCAGTGGCGGAGGCCGGGGACGGAGCCGGTGCAGCGACTAGACTAGGCAACCTAGGCAGTCCTACGCCTGTCGCAGCAGGGGAAGCTAAGCTACACAAGGGTGAAACACCTAAACTAGAGTACACAGGGTAGTAAGATCCAGCAACACTAGAAGCGTCAGCATACAAAGCATGCAAAGCAGCACCTATCTGATCCATGTCTAACTCAAAGATCGGCACGCCCTGGCGGAGCAGGCTGTGCCAGTCAGGGAGGTCCGGGGCCGGGCCAAAGCGACGACGAAAAAGATCGTCGAGGCGGCGGAAACAGCGGGCGGTCGGGTGCGGGCGGCGGCACAGAGTGCCGCGGAGAGGCCCGGTCTGAAGCTGGTACTGGCAGGTCACAGCACTGGAGCCGCTGGTAGACGCCAAGCTGCGCGGGCCGCCACCACGGCCACCGCCTCCGGAGGTGCCGGGCCAACCAGGCGGGAGACGAGCCCACGGCTGCGGCGGGTGCTGCTGGGACGGCGGCTGCGGCTGGGGCTGGTCCTGCTGCTGCTGGGGCTGCTGCTCCTGCCCACCGGTGGTAGTCCCCTCAGGCGGACTACCGACACCACCACCACGACCACTACCACCTGCGTCACCACCCCTACCTCCCTGGCGGCCACGGCCACCGCGACGCGAGCGCTGCTGCGGGTGGACAGCAGCAGCCGTCTCGGTAAGAGGGGTCGCCGTGGCGACCGCAACCGAAACGTCAGTGAACGTGCACTGGGATGGGGCACAGCCGTGAAAGATAGAGACTGCCGGCGCACCGCTCGACTGAGCGATAGTGCGCTGGCGAGTCTCGATCTCAGTGAGGGTGTCGACAAAGGCGGTCAGGATGAGGTCACCCGGGTGCTGGCTAAGAAAGTGGTCGCGAGCACTAGCGAGGCGGTCTGGCAGGCGCATAGCGATAAAATAGAGCGTCATGCAGAAAGGAGGGGGGAGCGCAGTGAGCTGGGCAGCAGTACTGGCAGTGCGATAGCGAGTCTCTAGGGCACGCAAATGAGTGGCAAAATCTGCGACAGTAGGGAAGGCAGCCAGGTCTGGGAACAGCATCGGAAAGAGCAAGCGGCCAGCAGAAGCGGAGGCAGGGGTGGAATAGCGAGCAATAACGGCGTCTAAATAAGCTTTGGCCGTTTCAACAGTAGCAAAACGCGAGCGCTCAGACACAGGGAGGGCGTGACTAATAGCAACCTGAGCTACTGCATCGCGTGAGTCCCAGACCGCACAGGCCAGCGCAGCAGTAGAGAAAGCCTCACGGTCATCAGAGGAGGGGTCAGCAGGGAGGGGAGTAGGTGCAGGGGGACGGGGGAGCAAGCCATCAGCATGGACAACCAGAGAGTGGCCATCCTGGCGCTGACCTGTAAGATGGCGGCGAAGATCGGAGAGCCAGGCGGCGAAGTCAACCGCGTGGCCCTCAGCGTCCAGGCGGAGCACAAAGTCAGCCATCGTGCAGGGTCAGCGGCACAGCTCCTCAGCGACACAGCGGCACAGCAGCACAGCTCCTCAGCGGCACAGGAGCACAGCGGCGCGGGGACACGGCGGCAGCACTCTCCAGTAGGGCAGCAGCTAGGCGTCCCAGCGCAGGCAAGCAGAAGACACAGGGCCCGAGAGGACACGGCAGGCCGAGCAGGGGAGGCGGGCAGGTGCTCTGGGGCCGGGCTGGTGCTGGGAGGGGCCAGGCTGGTGCTGCTGGGGCCGGTCGGGCACGAGGAGGGGCCGGGCAGCGCTGAGGAGAGGCCGGGCGGCGCTAGGAAGGGGCCGGGCGGCACTAGGAGGAGGCCGGGCGGCACTAGGAGGAGGCCGAGCGGCACTAGGAGGAGGCCAGGCGGGCGAGCGCTAACAGCAGGCGCGACAGGGGCCAGCGGGCGCGACGGGGCCTAAGGGGCGCGACGGGGCCCAGCGGGCACGACGGGGCCCAGGGGGAGCGCGACGGGGCCGAGGAGGCGCGACGGGGACCAGCGGGCACGACGGGGCCCAGGGGGGGAAGCGACGGGGCCTAACGGGCGCGACGGGGCCCAGGGGGGGCGCGACGGGGCCTAGCAGGCGCGACGGGGCCTAGGAAGCGCGAAGGGGCCCAGCGGGCGCGACGGGGCCTAGGAGGGGCGCGACGGGGCCGAACGGGCGCGACGGGGCCCAGAGGGGGGGGACGCGACGGGGCTCAGGAGGCGCGACGATGCCTAGGAGGCACGACGGGGCTCAGCGGGCTCGACGGGGCCCATGGGGGGCGTGACGGGGCCTAGGAGGCGCAACGGGGCCCAGCGGGGGCGCGTTAGGGCCTAGGGGTCGCGACGGGACCCAGCGGGCGCGACGGGGCCCAGAAGGAGCGCGACGGGGCCTAGGAGGCGCGACGGGGCCCAGCGGGCACGACGGGGCCCAGGGGGGGCGCGACGGGGCCTAACGAGCGCGACGGGGCCCAGGGGGGGCGCGACGGGGCCTAGGGGGCGCGACGGGGCCTAGGAGGCGCGACGGGCGGAAGCGGTAGGCGGGGGGATCCTAACCTAAGCGTGATACCATGTTAACGTAGAAACGAATGATTACTAGAGGTGGAAACCTAGAACAAATACTAGTTGGTTGTACTCACTAGAAGCATACCTCAGTCTAGCCTATAACTTCTACATAGATAATATGTATAAGTTGACAGTTTCTCGGTACTTACCCTGATTGTGCAGGGTTTTGTAAATGACACACCCTGTTTTTTCAGGCTTTTTGTAAGGGTAAACTCTGATCGCTCAGCAAGGTTTCTTAGCGAACCCTGAATTTCTCAGCATTGTAGTGGGTCGTAGTCCTTTCCAAAAGCGTGTCTAGGGGGGGCAGTCAAGAATTTCGAGGTTCTCCCCCCCCCCTTCCCCCACCCCCCGAGGCTGTGTGAGGGCGCTGATTGGCCCTTGGTAAAAAAAATCTCCGCGCTGTATGTTGGAGGTCATGTGAGGGAGGTGTGCTGAGGACTGTGTGAGGGCAATTGCTGGCCCTTGGCCGAATTTGCTTGATGTGCGCCTGCCCTAGGGCTCTGCGAGGGAAGAGATTCCCTCCGCCCCTGCAATCTCGTCGCCTCCCCCCCTATTCAGCCCTTCCCCCCTCTCCCCCCCACCAATTGTCGGTTCCTTCCCATCCCCCAATCTCGTCACACGCGCGAATTCGCTACGAATTCCCAGCACCCCCCAAAACCAAGACTTGAACACACAAAATTCATGAACTAAAACATGTATATAAAGATTGAAAAATCAATATTTTTTTTTGAAGTACTTCTGATGGCTCAGGACTTTTTTTTAGGGGACCCTGAAAATTCAGACTTTTCTGCAAGGAGAATCCTGATGTATCAGGAAGCCTCAAAACCAATCTAGGGCCCTGGATTGGTGTAATCACCTAGTGGTTGTAAGGAATTTTATTCCTTATCAGGTTGTTCTGCAATCGCGTACACCCGAACTCTCGGAACACCAGGCTCGGTCCGTTTCCGACGCGACCCCGAGGCACGCCCGCGCCGCCTCCGAACCTTTCGACCGCGCCTGTACCCAACCTAGCCCTCCGGCTTCGTCGCCTAGCTAGAGCTCTCGCTATATAATGCTAGGCTAGCATTTTTGTACTCGTCATTATTGTTCCGCGAACTCTCAGTTATTATTCATAACATCTGGTATCAGAGCTACTTTCCTGGTTCACCCCGCTTTCTCAAGGTAGTTTATTTCCAAGGCGTGGTTAACCCTGCGGGGCTGCAAAGCGGTTGTCCGTGAGCTAGAGTTATTAGCTCACACAACTACGATAGCGTTTGCGCCCCCTACGGTTTCTTACCACGGCCTTCCCCCTGCCCGAAAGGCGTAGCATTCGCATCGTGTCCCAGGCCCAGCTAGACGAGGTCATGGCTCAGATGCAAGCAATGCAAGCCCAGATGGCGAGTTTGAACAGTGAAGTCGTGAGACTTCGAAGAGAGAACACCGAGCTTCGCCAGACGCGTGGTGAAGCGCGTCAGGAGTCGCCTGGAGTCGCCGAAGACGAGGTCAAGCAAGGTGCCGACGACGCAGCGAGCGAAACCGTCCTTGACGAGCTCGCACGGGAGTTGGAGCAGGACGACGTGCGCACTGTGACTATAACGAAGATTAAACTCAAGCCAGCAACACCGCCCCCGTTCAACCCTTCGAATTAGGCAACGACGGTGCAAGGGTGGCTGTTCAGCATGAAGCTGTTCTTCACGGCGGCAAGTGTGCATACGGATGACGCGCGCATTAATTATGCCATGTCGCTCCTCCGAGGACCGGCGTTGGATTGGTGGCGACGACAGTTGGCGATTGGGACTCCGGCAGGAGTGAAGCAGGCGAAGGACGGGACTTCGGATTCTTCAAACCAACAGGCAGAAACAATATTCGGTACGACCACGATTCGCACGTGGAAACAGTGGGGCACAGCTCTGCGAGCTCGTTTTGAGCATTCATCCGCCTAAGACGACGCTCGCATGAAGCTGCGCAACTGGCAGCAGGTGACTACTGTTCAAGATTACACTGCGTCGTTCTCGGCACTTGCGGACCAAGTCGACGACCTTAGCGAAGCGGAAAGGCGGGACAAATACGTTAGCGGGCTGCATTTCGATATTCAATACGAGTTGCAGCGGTCCCGTCCCAAGACGTTGGATGAAGCTGTCCAGCTGGCGTCAGTAGCCGATGCATTGCAGCAGTGGGCGAGAAAGAAAAACAGGGATGTTGGTCGTTTTCGTGGACAGTCTCCCCGCCCTACGATCAATGGCGTGTCAGCGCCCGATGAAATGTTTCACGGGCTATGCTTTCGATGTGACAAGGCAAGGTTAACGGCAAAAAAATAAAATTATTTGTGGATGGCGGCACAGTCTCATACACGTAACAACGGCGAAGCAGTTGAAGCTGACGTTGGAAAAATGTCTCCCCGAAATCGACGCGCGACTGGTGGACGGAACCCCACTTGCAATTCGAGAACGCGCGCGCATGGTGCGGATGAAGTATGGCGACGACTTCGGATTCAGCATGCCCATGCTGGCAACGATGCTGGACGGCTGCGACATTCTGCTTGGGCGTGATTGGCTGCGGAAATTCAACCAGAGGATCGACTGGACAACTGGCGAATGCAGCGTGCACTGTGCGAACGGGTGGCGCGTACTACCGAGCTGGCGTGGGAGGGATCCGGTGTCGACACGTGTCAACGCCATCACTCTCCAGCGCGCAGTTAAAAAAGGAGCTGATCTGTACGCCGTCCACCTGGCCGAAGCGACAGTCGACGACACGCCAAAGAACATTGACACACTTTGTGCCAATGTCTACCGAGCTCGTCGCGCTGATTTGACAGTATCCGGATATTTTTCCGGACGACCTGCCAGCAGGATTGCCATCCGAGCGCCCCCAGGACCACAAAATTGACCTGGAACCCGGCGCGCAGCCTACAGTCAGGACCCAGTGGCGGCTGACTCAGCCTGAGCTTACGGAATTGCGGAGCCAGCTGGACTAGCTCTTAGTGAAGGGATTCATTAGGCCCAGCACGTCCCCGTTCGCGGCACCAATCCTGTTCACGCCCAAGAAAGACGGCGGGCTGCGAATGTGCATCGACTACTGGGCGCTGAATCGGCGAACCATTAAGTCATGCTACCCAATCCCACGCGCGGACGATCTTCTCGATCAACTTCGCGGAGCTCGCTTCTTCTCGAAAATCGACTTACGTGGCGGTTACCATCAGATCCGAGTCTTCGCTGACGACTACCACAAGACGGCGTTCCGAACCCGATATGGCAGCTACGAGTACACCGTGATGCCATTTGGCCTCACGAACGCGCCCTCCACATTCCAACTCACCATGAATGGCGTCTTTCGAGATCTCCTCGAGAAGTGCGTCATCGTTTACCTTGATGACATTTCGATCTACAGCAAGACACAGGAACAGCACCTCAAGGACCTCGAGCAAGTTTTCCAGCAACTGCAAGAACACCGACTCATCACGAAGGGCTCCAAGTGCGAGTTCCTAAAATCGGAACTGGAATTTTTGGGACATGTCGTGGGAGCGGACGGGATCGAAATCGACCCGAAGAAAATCACAACGATTCGCGACTGGAAGCCGCCGATGAATTTACAGGAGCTGCAGAGTTTTCTCGGGTTCGTTAATTACGTTCGGAGGTTTATCCCCAATATGGCAGGGATAACCGGACCGTTAACTGACCTGCTGCGGAAGGGCACTTTGTTTGAGTGGGGGGAGAGACAGCAGACTGCTTTCGATGAACTGCGAAATTTTCTGACGTCGCCCCCGGTCCTCCGAATCGCCGACACATCTCGACCGTTCGAAGTCTTGACGGACGCTAGCGATTTCGCCATCGGTGCAATACTGTTACAAGATTTCGGCGACGGACTCCAACCCATCGCGTATGAGTCTAGGAAGTTGCAGGCAGCCGAGCGCAACTACCCCGTCCACGACAAAGAAATGCTCGCCATCGTGCACGCATTCAAGGTGTGGCGATGCTACCTGACGGGAGCCGACGTGACAGTACGGACAGACCATAAATCCCTACAGTACCTCCGCGCACAGCCGAACCTCAATCCACGGCAGATTCGCTGGCTGGACTTCCTCGAAAGCAACGTCCACTACACCATCATGTACAAACGTGGGGCGAATAACATCGCCGACGCACTGACAAGACCATCCGCCCACCTCGCCTCCATCATCGTCGCAAAATCCAACCCGCTGCTCACTGGCCTATTTACCCACGGATATACCACAGACCCTTTTTTCACCCGCAACCTCCACCAGCAAGCCACCACAGCCAAAGGACCCGACTTCCTAAAAGCTGGTACTGACCGTATCAGGGTTTCCGCCTACAGACTCCTCCGCAAATTACTTATTCAAGAAGTCCACGATTCTAACCTCTCCGGTCATGTCGGGGTTGACAAAACCCAGAAGTTACTTCACCGTTTTTATTATTGGCCTGATTTAGCGTCTGATGTGCAGAGATACGTATCTGCGTGCCCGATCTGCCAACGCATGAAGTCCTCCCGACAGCGGCCAGCTGGACTGCTGCAACCGCTCGAGCCACCCCAGCGGCGGTGGCAACACGTGACGATGGACTTTGTCACGGGACTTCCGACAACCGAAACGGACAACGACGCCGTCCTCGTCGTCGTCGATCGTGTGACGAAGATGGCGCATTTCGCACCCTGTCGCACAACAATCACAGCCGATGATACAGCGAAACTCTTCATCTCCACCGTTGTTCGTTTACACGGCGTCCCATCAGCGATCATCAGCGACCGCGACCCAAAATTCACGTCCAAGTTCTGGCAAGAAACATGGGCCCAGTACGGCACACGCCTCCAATTTTCCTCCGCCTATCATCCTCAAACCGACGGCCAGACCGAACGAACCAATCAGACCATGGAGCAGCTGATACGCACCAACTGCCCCGATCCTGCCCGGTGGGAAGAATTCCTGCCCATGCTGGAATTTTCCTACAACAATGCCCCATCTGCTACGACTAATCACTCGCCGTTTTTCCTAAACTACGTGATGGATCCGACCGTCCCGACGACTACCAACATCGACAACCCAGTGCCACGTTCCCAGAAATTCGTGACCAGTTTGCAAGCTGCACGGGATAAAGCGATCGAATTCATTCGCAAGTCCAAGAGAACCGCTCGACGCTATACAGACCTTCATCGCCGCGGTATCACGATGACCGCTGGGCAACTAGTCCTCCTCGACACGAAGAACCTTCGATTGCCCCTGCCTTCAAAACTCCGCCCGCGATTGTCAGGATGGTGACACCTGTCACAGCGAAGTTATTACTCCCGGACGAGTGGCGCATTCACGACGCCTTCCACGTCAGCCTGCTTCGTCCCTACGTCGCCAGCACGTCTGCAGTTGCACGACCAGCGGCCGCCCCAAGTGTCCGCCCACTGGCTGAACCAACCCTTTAGCCTTTCCGGCTTTTGAGTTATCGCGTTCGCATTGACTCGACAGGACGACACGTGGATTTTCTTGTCCGTTGGGTCGACCGTACAAGCGAAGACGACACCTGGGTCACTTCCGACTCGATTCAGGAACACTTGGTGCTCAAATCTTATTTGACCCAAAAAAGCGTTCCCGATATTGATCACCTTCCTTAAGAGGGGGGGTAGTGTAAGGAATTTTATTCCTTACCGGGTTGTACTGCAATCGCGTACACCCGAACTCTCGGAACACCAGGCTCGGTCCGTTTCCGACGCAACCCCAAGGCACGCCCGCGCCGCCTCCGATCCTTTCGACCGCGCCTGTACCCAACCTAGCCCTCCGGCTTCGTCGCCTAGCTAGAGCTCTCGCTATATAATGCTAGGCTAGCATTCTTGTAGTCGTCATTATTATTCCGCGCACTCTCAGTTATTATTCATAACAGTGGTGATATATCTAGCTCTTATATAATGTAAGTCGTTAGTTATTATATCTCCTAGCATTTCTAGTAGTGTATGGCACATCCAGAAGTAAGGCATTTGATAAAGCGAATAGGTCCTCGGGAACTTTTCGCCTCCGGAACGAGAAATATCGGTGAACCAATGAAAAGAGGCCGTTTCGAACAGACGTGCAGCGATTTGCAGGCAGTGTTCAGATCAGGGTTTTCTGGGGAAAATATCACCTGAAACGGTTCAGGAGGAATGGGTGCCGAAAGAACAGAAAGGTACAGCTCGGTGGATTAAATTGTAAAATGTTTTCAGTACGGTTGTAAACGATTGAGAGACTGGTCCCGTGCTAGACACCCGTGGGCAGTTACGCCTAGCTAAACCAGCTTCACTCCGAGCCGAGAGCGTCGTTACAGCACAGTACAGCCTTGTTGTGTACGGTATGGTACTGTTAGTGACAGAGCCATGGCTCCATGGCTCCATGGCTCCCTGGCGTTGTCAGCGCGTTGCATGCACTCGTTCCATATGGAACGGGAAGGGAGAGCCAGGCACATACGGGCGCTCCTAAGGGTACGTCCGAATGCGGTTTAGTAAGGTGAATAGCGTTTCGGAAGGTTCAAAGAACTCTGTAAAACGATTCGGTAGGGTATTGGCCAAAATTGAACGCTTAGGACACGCCCTAAGCAGCACGGACAGATCTCTCCTTATGAATGCCAATGTATGGCCAAGTTCAGCCCCAAGGTCCATGCTCCTGCCATCCCACGGATGCTCCTGCCATCCCACGGATGCTCCTGCTGTTCCCTCGGATCCCAGTGTTCAACTCAGTCCAGACCATTCCATCGTCAAGCTCTCATAATCCATCGACACTCCATCGACACTCCATCGACACTCCATCGACACTCCATCGCCTTTCCTTTGACTCTTCTCAGGATCAGGCGATCCCTCATTCTATCGCCCTCGGCTATTTATTCGTCTCATCGGATGCCCGCGCCACTCAGCTCTGAATTGCTCGACTGCTTGAAGGGAGTCGTTAGGCGTCGTTAGGCGTCGCCTGGAGTCGCTAGGAGTCGCTAGTAAGGTCGGGTGGGAGTTTCCCTTTGGGAGTCCCTGCCACTTGTCGTACTGGCAACAATGTCACCTACTGGTATCATCCGGCGCCGCGTCGGCCGCTCATCGATGCTTCCGCCGTTTCTCCTGCTTCTGCTCTCCGTCGTCCTCTCATCGTCGCATCATTTTCGCCCGGTCGTCGCACAGCAGTGCTCTGCGACGATTCTCTGCGCCAACAATCTCTGCTGCAGGTGCGTCCCGATTCCCAGCTCTCGACTCGAGCCTGAGGCTCGGGGAGTCCGAGCCTCCAATTCTTATCTGAGTTTCCGAGCCTCCGAAGCCGAGCCTCCTATTCCGAGCCCCTTTTTGGGACAAAGCTGACAGAGCCGCCGAATCTCGTTATTGAGTGCACTCTTGCGCCCTCGTTATAATCATAACATGCACTCATTTTCTTCTGGAAGACTATCCTCCGCCGAGAGACTTCCGCGTCAGTGCATGTCAGCTCGTCCCTTCCCCATATAACCCTGCCACCTCTTCCCTCTTGCCGCTTCCCCCTGCCCTCCCCCCCCTGCTCTGCCCCATCTGCCCTCTCCCGCCTCCCTTTTTCCACCAAGTGGGGCCGGTGCGGCTCCACCGTCGATTACTGCGGCCCCGGCTGCCAATCCGCGCCGTGCGCTGGAAGCACCCCTGCTTTTCCCGACCATGCTTGCCGTTGCCCACCTTTTCCTTAACCCCCCCGCCGCCTCTCCTCCCTCTTGCCTCCCCCCCCCAACTCCCCCCTTGCAGCAAGTGGGGCTGGTGCGGCTCCACCGTCGACTACTGCGGCTCCGGCTGTCTATCCGGGCCATGCGCTGGCGGCACCTCCGCCTCCCCTCCTCCGCCTACTAGCTCTCCGCCTCCCCCGACCAGCTCCCCCCCTCCGCCTACGAGCTCTCCGCCTCCCCCCACGAGCTCCCCTCCTCCGCCTGCTACCAGCTCGCCCCCGGTCTCCACCAACGGCCGTGAGTGACCTCTCTCGCTCCCCCCCGTCTCTTTTGAGCATCTCGCTTTGAGTGTGCTCACACTCTGGTTGCTCTTGTCCCGACCGCAGTTTCCGAGCACATTCTTCCTTGGCAACCGCGATATACTCCTCCTAAAGCTCCGTCCACCCCCGCCTTCCCCACCCACCCTATCTTCCCACCGATCTCAAACCCTCCCCACCTCTCCCTCTCCCTGAATGCCACCCACACCAGAGTGCGTAGCGCAGAGCGGCTGCGGCAGCAGCATCTGCCCCAGCGGTCTCTGCTGCAGCGTCCACGGCTGGTTTGTCGCCACCGTTTCTCTCATTCCCCTTTCCCCTCACTTGAACCCCCTCCCCCACTCGCCCCACTCCCTCCCTTCCCTTTGCCAGAGTGCGGAGCGCAGAACGGCAACAGCATCTGCCCCAACGGCCTCTGCTGCAGCATCCACGGGTGGTGCGGCTCCACCCTTGACTATTGCGGCCCCGGCTGTCAGTCCCAGTGCTGGCCCTCCTCCTCCTCCTCCCCTCCTCCCCCTTCCCCCTCCACGTCTCCCTCCCCCCCTCCTCCCTCCACATCTCCCTCCCCTCCGCCTCCCTCTACGTCCCCCTCCCCCCCTCCCCCCTCCACGGCCTCTCCTCCGCCGCCCACCTCTGGTCTGAAGCGCATGGCGTACTTCGTCAACTGGGCGGGCATGGACCCATCTGCCGTCCCTGCTGCTTCGCTCACCCATGTCTTCTACGCCTTTGCTCTCATCGATGCCTCCACGTACAAGTTATGCCACATATAAGGTTCAGTAGGCTGTTAGCATGCGAACCCCATCTGCCTTCCCTGCTGCCACGCTCACCCATGTCTTCTACGCCTTTTCTCTCATTGATGCAACCACACACAAGGTATGCCACATATAAGGTACAGTGGTCTCTTAGCACGCAAAGCCCACCTCTAGAGCCCATCTGCCGTCCCTGCTGCCGTCCCTGCTGCCTTCCCTGCTGCCTCGCTCACCCGTGTCTTCTACGCCTTTGCTCTCATTGACGCCACCGCATACAAGGTACTGTGCCGCATGCAAGGTGCAGTAGGCTCCCAGCATGCGAACCCCACCTGTAGGATCCATTGCCGTTCCTGCCGCCTCGCCTTTGCTCTGATCGACGCCACCACATACAAGGTACAGCGATCTCTTAGCATGCAAACCCCTTACCTCTAGAGCCCATCCGCCGTCCCTGCTGCCTCGCTCACCCATGTCTTCTACGCCTTTGCTCTCATCGATGCCATCACGTATAAGGTACCGTACCTCTTACAGATGTTTTCTGCGCTTCTTATTCATTAATGCTTCACATTTTCTCCCTCCTTCCGCCTGTATTCTGAGCTAACCTGATCGTTTTATTCCTATTTCTGTTGTCCCCCCCCACAGTTCATCCCATCTAACCCCTCTGTTGACGTCACCGGGGGTCTCTAACTCCGCTTCAAATTCGACCTAGAGAATGCCAACCCCGCCCGCCATCAAGACCCGTGTTTCCTTTGCTTCTTCCCATCTCACCCACCTGTCTCCCTCTCACATCAGGTCATCCCCTCCAACCCCTATGCGGATGTCACACAAGGCCTCTACCTCCGTTTCAACAACATCTTAAAGACCGCCAACCCGTCACTTAAAACCCTCCTCTCCATCGGCGGCTACTCTGCCGGCACCGCTGTCTTCGTCAACGCCGCCTCCTCCGCCTCCTCCCGCTCCGCCTTCATCCAGTCCGCAATCTATTTTGCCCGCACCTACAATTTCGACGGTCTGGATATCGACTGGGAGTACCCGACGGGCCAGATCGCGCTCTTTTCCGCCCTGCTCACCGACTTCCGGGCGGCGATCGAATCCGAAGCTGCAGCTTCGGGGAAGCCGAAGCTGCTGCTCACCGCAGCGGTTTCCTGCTACGAGCCAACGGTTACTCAGGCGTACGACGTCCCGACGCTTAACAAAACGCTAGACTTTGTCAACATAATGACGTACGATATCCATGGGTCGTGGGAGCTGAAGACTGGCATGCACACTGCTCTGGAGGATCTAAGCAATCCGCAGCTGAGCCTCAAGGGCGCCATGGCTGCCTGGGTCAACCGAGGCTTGGCCAAGAGCAAGGCCATGCTAGGCTTGGCGATGTACGGCCGGACCTGGACTCTAGCTTCGACGAGCAGCACTGGGGTTGGAGCTGCTGCGACCGGGCCTGGTTTGGCTGGGTCTGTCAGTCAGGAATCTGGGGTTCTCTTTTACAAGGAAATTGCCCAGTTGGTAGCTACTGGAGGCTACAAGGCTACACTCCACACTGCATCGTCATCCATTTATGCGGTGAAGGGTAACCAATGGGTTGGTTATGACAACCCATCGACTATCACCACTAAGGTGAATTATGCCAAGGCTCAAAGCTTTGGAGGGTGGTTCTTTTGGGCCCTAAGCCAAGATCTTAATAATGCTCTGCTTGGTGCTGCTGCAGCTCTGTGAGCGGTGTACTGCTGAATTCCGGTTTGTGAACAGCCATTTCTTGTACGGTATTGTTGAATGTTGGCAGGAGGTTGAAAGTTTGTCTTAATTCAGTTGGATGCTTTGTTTGAAAAGAAAATGCTGCAACTAAAAGTACGAGCTAGGTTGTGTTAGAGATAACAATAGATGGAGGATCCTCATCATTTCTCAGCACTCTAAGAATCTGTAATGTTCATCGTCTTGACTAAAGGCACCATAACTCGTTATACACTTGTGATGGCGTTTTCCTCGCTGGCGTCCCTCTACCTGGCGTTCGTTTGAGGCACGTCAGCGTGGGCCTTTTCAATTTGATCTCAGCCACTTTCTGTCACGCTTGGAATCATCGAGCCTCTGACTCACGCTGGAAAATTAGGCTCGGCGCCATATGGACGGCTTCGATTGCTCCGACATTTATCCAAAGCCAGCCTATCAGCTCGTCACAGAACCCTAGCTTGACTTGGCCAATGGTGAACCCTCATAAAGCTCAACTCCTTCTGATTGCTGACGTAAACCACGTGATTGATGACAACATGCCAACAGATCGCCAGCAACATCAACCGACAGCGTGTGAAGGAGCTGCTTGGCCTATCTCCGTTGGCGTAACCCCGTGCTGGCGAAAGAGCTGGTCCTGTTGCCACCAGCTCATTGTAGGATGCCGCCATTTGGACCTACTTCTAGAACTCCATGCTGGGGGCAGATTCGTCTGCCTTATTCCATCGCCGTCCCATGCAACCTTTCTTCCTCCAATCCGTGTGTATGAAGTCGTCGCACCTGAATGCTTCAACAATCGTATGCGCGTGTGTCGAGGTCGCACAGCTGACACATTGCTCGCCATTTCCAAAGCTGCTGCCGCCAGAACAGGCTTCACACGCATCACATCGCACACACCAGTCCAGCGGCACATGCGTTGTTTGGTCACCCGACCCCACCGTATCCAGAAGCAGCAAGGCAGAAGCACCCTGTCCACCACTTCGCCATTGTCCCTGCCCGCTTAATGGAAATTGCTTCGCGGTTCACTTCAGCACTATAAACCATTTTATATCTGCTAATCTGCTGCACATTGACTCTTTCTCAGCAACGACACTCCCTATATATGCAACAGCAAGCATTTCGCGGCAATATGATTTCTGCCCGTCTGCACTTGTGCCCCGTTGTCCTACTTGTTCCTCCATTGCTTGTCCCCTTCCTCTCCCTCTGTCTCTCGCCCTCCTTGTTCCCCCACCCTCTCTACCGCTGCAGGTGCCAGGTGCTTGCTCTTGAGCTTGCTCTTGAGCTTGCTCTTGCATATATCTCGCCTCAAGCTCTCCATACAGAGGGGTGGAATCTGTGAGATTGAGCTCCGCAGAAAGCCCAACCCCGTTCTTGTAAAAGGCAGCCATTTCTTGTTTCTTCTGTTTTCTCAGATGCGTTCCCTTTCTACCCACGATCTTCCCGTGATCAAGACCGTCGATTCCGTTCCTTGTTTACCGAACCTCGTCCGTTCGGTTTCCTGTTTCCTTGAGAGCCGTCGGATGTTGCTACGGCACAGATTCGTGCCTTCACGTCACGTCCATGCGCGTGTTTGTCTCGAAAACATATCGCTGCTAGGTTACTGTGCACTGCTGGCGCGTGAAAACTGTCTCTGGTGCCGCAGAGATTGCGAAGTACCTGGATAACAGCCCAATTGTCCTCGGTTTTGCTCACACCGTGAGCAATCGCAACAGTTCTTTTTTTCCCGTCGCCTTTTCACCAATTACGGCGGATAGTCTTTTCGTCTAGCATTCAACTGAAAGACGACCACTCTGCGACTTTTTTTGGAGTTCTGCGACTTCTCGACTTCTGTAACAGCGATCGTATTAACGAGCTGACTATTCGCTGATTATCGAGGAGGTTGGCACCTCACGCCCGAGATTTGACGGCCGTTACGTTGACAGCGAGTCATGGCGTTCGGTGATTTAGTCGGTGACCGCATGATGCGACGGCTCACGGCAGCGGGTCGCAGGGCAATGCGACGGAATGCGAGCGACAGTTGCTTCCTTCAGCAGCAGCAGCAAAGCATGGGGAACGCGACATCGGCGACGAAGGTGACTTCGGCGTCATGAGTCATGACTGGTAGAAAGTTCCAAGTAGAGCTGCTCCTCAATTTCTGCTTGCTTGCTGAATGTTAATGGTGGAATCTCGTTATGTTTTATTTCAGATTGTTTTACGCTAAGGATGTCTATGAATAATATTTGTTATTGCACTTTCTCGTTTCTGTTCTTGTGGTTCCTCTCCCCCCACATTCAGGCTTCCTGCTCCCGCCGCGGCAGCCTGATGGGTCGCTGCCGCAGCAATAGCTGCATCCACGCGATGAAGAAGAACGACTCCAATCCGTTATTATCTGAAGCCGTTTCTGGTCCTCAAAAGACCCCGCTATTGTCACTCAGCATGCTCCTCAAGCGCAAGGGCGTCGCACGACCTCCTGCAGCCGCCGAGCCTTTCTCCGAGCCTACCACCGAACCTGCGAAAGCGTTTCGCGCTGCTATATTCCCCATCGCCGTTCTCGAGACCGATGAGGAGGAGACCGAACCTTCCGACGCGACAGCAGTACCGGTTTTGACTACATCAAGAAGCGTCAACCTCCCCTCTACAGGCTCCCTCTACGACGCGAAGCGACCGTTGACTGCCAAATCTTCAAAGCCAGCCGTCTCAGCAGCAGCAGTCTCTGCCACACCAGCCGCAGCAGAAGTCTCAGCAGACGCGCAGCCAACGAAATCGGCCCCAGCAGCATGTGCCAAGCTTCCACCACCGGCGCCTTTGCCGGGTAAGCCGCCTGCCAGTCAGCCGGTTGACATCAAGCAGCCGGCGACGGCCGGCCTTAACCGTCAGGCGGCTCTGCTGCAGAGCCGTCCGATCTTCCAGCGGCCCGTTCTGGACACGATTCCGTCCGCGCAGGAGCTTGAAGCCGACGGGTTCTCATTAAGCACGCCCCCTGCTACGACCGGCGGGTCTTCGTTCTCGTCGTTCATCCTCTCCCTCGTCACGCCCCGTGGGACCCAGAAACCGACGCCTGCTGCTGCTGCTGCTGCTGCTGCTGCTTCTTCTGCTACGCCCCAGTCCGCCGGTTCGTCTATTTACTCGCTCACAGACTCGGACTCGGATTCTGACTCGGATGATGAGATTGGGGGAGACGGAGAGGATGAGGGGGAGGGAGAGGAGGGCGTGTCTCCTCCTGGACTTGGTGAGGGGAGTGGAAGCTGGCGCAGGCTGGCATCTGCCGGCAGGACGGCGAGTCTTGAAGCGAAGAAGACGGCGGGTGTTGGATTGCAGAAGTCGGAGGTTCGGGACGGTGGAGCTGGGTTCTGGAATCGCAAGAGATGGCTGTCCTTCTCCCCTCGCTCCGCATCTGCTGCTCGGGCGTGTGCACGTGCGATTGCTGCTGCTGATGGTGCTGGTGGTGCTGATGGCTCCAAGTGTGTCAAGTCCACGCCTTCCTCGTCCTACACGTCTCCTTCCAAGCGTTCCGTGACGAGCCCAGATGCAGCTTCGGACGCCGGTTCGGCAAACTCTGCTCCGGATGGAGGTTCGGAAGTAGGTTCGGCTGCAGGTTCAGGAGGCAGAACTGGTGGAGGTTTTGACCGGGTGTTGGGGATGGGAACGGGCGGCAGGATCAGATCCGGAGCGAGGATGGGGGCGCTATCCAGAAGCATGTCGGAACGACTCCCGCCACTCACTCCGCTGGCGTCTGTGCTGGACTGTGACATGCCGTTGACGTGGACTGCCAGCCTGGACCCGGATTTATGGGCGGTGCCAGAGCATGGAAGTGGCGGTGAGAAGACAGGCGGGGTTGCCAGTCGTGACTGGAGGAGAGGGGAGAGAATCTGGGGGGAGGAAAAAGACGACGACAGCAAGTTGGCAGCACGCCGCTCAGGCTGCATTGAGTTGCCGGCCAGGGATGCAAGGGGTGGCGTGGATGGGCAAGGGGGAAGAGAGGCGGTGCCTGCTGCCAGCGTGGCAGGGGATGGGGTGGTGTCGCCACCTGTCACGCCGCGATTGCCCGAGCTGACAGAGGAATCGTTTCTGCTGTCAGAGGCGACTCGTGCTGCTGTCTTCAAGCACCTGCCTGCCACGGCTAGCAGCCGGAAATGGGTGCTGCTCTACAGGTAAAACGCGTGTCTTCATTGCTGGTCGTTTTGAGAGTTTGCAAGTGGTCTGGGTTGCTCTCTCACCTACCGTTCCTGTCTCTTTCTCCGTCTTGCTGTCCACTCCCTGGCCTCACCTCGCCTCGCCTGGCCTTCCGTGGCCTCGCCTCGCCTGGCCTCGCATGGCCTCGCCTCGCCTGGCCTCTCCATCATTGCTCTTTCTGTGCGTCCCTCTCCTCTCCCCTCCCCCCTCGTACCCCCGGCCATGCTCCCCTTGCAGCACCATAAAGCACGGCATATCGCTCCTCACTCTCTACCGCAGGGCGTCCATGCTCCCTGGCCCCTGCCTTCTGGTGCGTGCCCCTGCTGCTCCCAGCCCTTTTTGCTGCTTTTCGCCTTACATTTCTCGGCTCCTGTTGCGCACGGGATGAACCTTTTTCCTTTGAAAACCTCCTTTGAAAACCTCTTTCGAAAACCTCCTTCGAAAACCTCCTTCGAAAACCTCCTTCGAAAACCTTCTTTTTCGTCACCTGCCTTCTCTCGTTTCTCTCTCCCCTTCCACTCTCATGCTCCCTCTCGTGCTCCCACTGACCCCACTCTTCCAGGTGGCATCCGACAGCACAGGCACTGTTTTCGGCGCCTTTTCCCCGACATCTCTCTCGCCGTCCGACCGCCGCAAGTACCAGGGCAGCAACCAGTGCTTCGTCTTCTCCGACGCCTCGGGCTCGCCCACGGTGCACCGGGCCACGGGGCGCAACCACTACTACGTGCTGCCCACCCACGACTGCCTCGCGTTTGGCGGTGGTGGAAAATTCGCCCTGCGCCTCGAAGAGGACCTGTAAGCCTGCATTTCCTGCGTGTGTGTGAAGGGGAAGGGGTTAGTTCTGGGAGTATGCGTGTATGGGGGCACATTTGAGTGGATGTGTATCCATGTCCGCATCCCTTGTGTATCTTCTTCCCCTTCACCTTCTGCTCTTCGTTCCCTGTTCTGTCTTCCTCCTCTCCTCCTTTCCTCATGTCCTCCTTTCCCCCTTTCCTGCTGTCCTCTGTCCCTTGCTGCAGTCTATCTGGCTCCAGTGGCGAGTGCGACACCTTCGCCTGTCCTTGTCTCGCAGAGAAAGAGGACTTCTGCGTCAAACATGTTGAGGTATACCCCCCTGCATCAACCTCCTCAACTCCCCCTCTCCCCTCCCTCCCCCTCTCCCCCCTCGTTTCCATTCCTCTGCTGCACACACAATCGTTGCTTTGTTCTGCTATTTCTCATGGTCCCTTTCGTTTCCACCCCTTGTTTCTCATTCCTCCCCTTTTATCCCGTTACCCTCCCCTCCCCCAGCTATGGGGCTTCGCCCATGCGTCGCGCTACACACCAGCCAGAGCAGCATGGAAGGAGCCTGAAATGCGCCGCAGCTTTCACAACTAGCGGCACTCCTAGCTGCACTCCTGCAGCTTCCGCTTCTACCTGAGGCCGCAACTTTCGCCGTACTAGCTGCAGCTACCATAACTTCCAGTTCTAGCGCCAGCTGCACCTACCGTATCTCTGACTGCTGAACCACAGTTCTCTACACGTACCGTACCCTTTGAGTCGACTCAAAAGTCACTGCAGCTGCCGCAACTTCCAGCTCTATCCACAGCTGCATTCGAGTCGAATCAAAATCTGCAGCTACTGCAACTTCCAGTTCTAGCCGCAGCTGCAGCTACCGTACCTACGAGTGCTGAAGCCACATCACAGCTCTCCACTCATACCCTACCCTTTTGAGTCGACTCAAAAGTCACTGCAGCTACCGCAACTTCCAGTTCTAGCTGCGCCTGCCTTTACTTTCACCGTCCTAGCTGCAGATGCAGCTACCGTATCCGTATCTATGAGTGCTGAAGCCACAGCTCTCTATACCTACCCTTTCCTGGCAGAAGGTCCCTGCGGCCACATGGATGCCAGGCTACTGTAACCCACTGTAACATACTGTACAGGATTTCAACTGCTACGGGTGGCGATCTCTCATCTGCTCTTCTATGGTTTCCAGCAACGTGTTGGCTTGATCGCTCATCTGCTCTTCTATGGTTTCCAGCAACGTGTTGGCTTGATCGCTCATCTGCTCTTCTATGGTTTCCAGCAACGCGTTGGCTTGACCTCTCATCTGCTCTTCTATGGTTTCAAGCAATGCATGCGAGCAGTGGCGGCAACTTTTTGAGGTGGGGGAAATAAGGGATGGAATGAGAGTACAGAAGGGGCTGG
The DNA here is from genome assembly GCA_027943415.1 of Closterium sp. NIES-67. Classification (NCBI taxonomy): domain Eukaryota; kingdom Viridiplantae; phylum Streptophyta; class Zygnematophyceae; order Desmidiales; family Closteriaceae; genus Closterium; species Closterium sp. NIES-67. The sequence continues at coordinate 709,480 of BQMB01001373.1, read as the reverse complement.
CCTTACGGTTATGTAAATAACGTGCAGCAGTTGTCAGCAGCAGGTGAGGGACAGGTAGCAAGGAAGTGGATCAGGGGGGGATGTCGTGGAAGAAGAAAGAGGAGGCTGCACAGTTGGAACAGTCCCCACCTCGTTCCACAATCCCCATTTCCTTGCGAGCTTTATGCGCAAATACCAATAGCTTCTATACATGTGTGATCCTTTCATATGTTTAGGCATTTCTTATCCAATTGCCACCCGAAGGGTTTGGTAGTTGCTTGTTTGTATACGCGTTATATAGTATGAGAACGTATTTTGGATGTTATCTACGATGTCCTTTTGGGAAGGGAGTGAAAATACTCGGTGTTGTAGAGTACCTTTAAACGTTGTAAAATGTTTCCGTTGTGGTCTTTGTTTTTTATCGGATGCACACATATGCGTACAGAATTGTCTCATAAATCCCCCCCCCCTTACTTGATCAGCAAACTTCGGGTACTGGTTTTAGCGCGTAACGACCAACGGACACAGCAAGTTGCCGATTCCCCGCCGTGCGATCCTTTTTAGTGGCGGCTGCTGGCACCGCACTGCAGCGGATTCTACTGGAATCGCTCCTTTTCACCACCGTTGGCTTCCGCATATAGAGATCGCCGCGTTTTTCGCCACATTCTGCGCCGCGTTCCCCGCGGAATCTGCACCCCCCGTAGCCTGAGCTTCAGTGCCGATTAGTTTCGATTGCATTCCGAATTTTGAGGCGCCTCAAAAATAGACTCCTCACGCATCAATTGCATTCCGATTGCTGCAGAAGTAGGAACGATAGCAGCCGCGACGATGGCTCAGAGCGTTCTCTTGCCGCTCGCACCGGGTTACTGCGCGCCGGGTAACCTCGCGATTCAGCCACACGCGTTACACCTGTTACTATCACCCCGATTCCGACACGTCGCTTCTCAGGCACACGCCGGACCAGGTCACCCGCCCAACCGGCAGTTGGCTAGGCTCGGAGGCAGGCTCGGTAACAGGCCCGGCAGCGGCGGCAGTGCTAGGCTAGGGGCGCACCAGCAGGGGTGGAGAAGGGGGTTTGGGGGGGCAGGCGGGAGAGGGGATGGGGGAGGGGATGGCGGGAGGCGGCGAACGATCGCAGCCATTGGATTCACTGCAGATCCACGGCCCAGGTAGCTTCAAGCTGCAGCGCAGCTCTTGTGGGACCGCGTATCGCGGCTGTTGTTCCTTCTCCTGTCGCTCCCGTCGCTCTCCCGTTGCTCTCCCGTTGCTCTCCCGTTGCTCTCCAGTCGCTCTCGCGGCCCCTCCGCCTATCCCCGTTCCCCAACCCCGCCTGCCGCGCCCCCCTCCTCTCTCACCTCACACTTCAGTGTGGGGAAAGCAGCAGCACGGCTCCTGACTCGACCCCCCTCTCCTTCCCCCCCTTCTTCCCCATCAGCGTTGAGAAGACAGCAGCACGGCTCCTGAGGGACGCGGCAGCCCTGCTGGTGTACCAGGACGCCTTCAAAGGCGCTGCTCTTACCCCCGCCCCCTTCCCCCCTCCCCCCCCCACCTCCGCCCTCTTCTTCCCCCCTCTCCTTCCCCCCCTTCTTCTCCATCAGCGTTGAGAAGGCAGCAGCGCGCCTACTGAGGGACGCCGCAGCCCTGCTGGTGTACCAGGACGTATTTAAAGGCGCTGCTCCCCAGGCGTTCCTAAGACTGCTGCTGCAGCTGCGACGCTCTGATGGTGTGTGGGGTGGGGAACGAGGGGTGGGGAACGAGGGGTGGGGAAAGAGGGTTGGGGAACGAGGGGTGGGGAACGAGGGGTGGGGAACGAGGGTTGGGGAACGTGGGTTGGGGAACGAGGGTTGGGGAACGTGGGTTGGGGAACGAGGGTTGGGGAACGTGGGTTGGGGAACGTGGGTTGGGGAACGTGGGTTGGGGAACGTGGGTTGGGGAACGTGGGTTGGGGAACGTGGGTTGGGGGAGTTGGGGGGTGAATTGTCAGGTGAGGGCAGCACGGGGAAGAGGGAGTAGTATGGACAGGTCAACCCACCCCAACTCCCCCGGCGTTGAGAGTGGAGAGTGGAGAGTGGGGAGTGGAGAGTGGAGAGTGGAGAGTGGAGAGTGGAGAGTGGAGAGTGGAGAGTGGAGAGTGGGGAGTGGAGAGTGGAGAGTGGAGAGTGGAGAGTGGAGGCGGGAAAGACGATGGAGAGACGAAGGATATAGGGTGGGAAATGGGAGATGAGATGAGAGGGGGGGCGATGGGGGAAGTGAGATCAGGGGGGGCGATGGGGGAAGTGAGATCAGGGGGGGCGATGGGGGAAGTGAGATCAGGGGGGGCGATGGGGGAAGTGAGATCAGGGGGGGCGATGGGAGTTGCATGATTCAAGGGTGTAAACGGCCCTGAGATCATGAAGACGGCCCTGAGATCATGAAGACGGCCCTGAGATCATGAAGACGGCCCTGAGATCATGAAGACGGCCCTGAGATCATGAAGACGGCCCTGAGATCATGTAGACGGCCCTTTACACTGCTTTCTAACACGCTCAGCCATTAGCAGATCCCCTGGGTGGGTGAGCCAGCAGCAATTCATTTCACAATCCCTGCGTTTTTACACCCTCCAGCCCCTGCGCCCACCCCCTCTCTCCTCCCTCCACCATCCTTCCCCCTAGCAGATCCCCTGCGTGTGCTGGAAAGCCAGATCCTCCAACCCCTATGCCCACCCCCTCTCTTCTCCCCTCCCATGATCCCATCCCCTCCCCCCCCCCCTCTTCCCCCGACCCCTAGCAGACCCGCTGCCTGTGCTGGAAAGCCTGATCCTCCAACCCCTATGCCCACCCCCTCTCTTCTCCCTTCCCATCCCCCCCCCTCCTCCTCACCCCGACCCAAAGCAGATCCCCTGCGGGTGCTGGAGAGCTAGATCCTCCGACCCTTAAATCTCCACCTCCTCCCCCCCTCCCCCCACCCCCAAGGAGATCCCCTGCATGTGCTAGAGAGCTGGGTTGCGTTATGTTCTTGAGAATTCCCAAAATAATTAACCCTGCGTGTGCTGGAGACCTAGGTCTTCCAACCCTAATACCCACCCCCTCTTTCCTCTCCCCCCCCTCTCCCCCCCCTCTCCCCCCCCTCTCCCCCCCTCTCCCCCCCCTCTCCCCCCCCTCTCCCCCCCCCCCAAAGCAGACCCCCTGCGCGTGTTGGAGGGCTATGGGGAGTTCTACCGCCTCATGGCCTTCGAGGAACATTCCAGGTAAGTTCTCCCTGATGCACCCTTTTGCGCCTGTCTGCAGCCCCCTCCCAACAGTCTCCTCCCAACCCTACCTATCGCAACTCCCTCCCAAGTCAGGGTTCCAGTGGTTTGTTTGAAAAGGCCACACAAGTTTTGAGGCGCCTCAAAACTAGACTCCCAAGTCAGGGTTCCAGTGGTTTGTTTGAAAAGGCCACACAAGCACAGGATGGATGGTAAATGCCGCATGTTGTGCCATGGTGTAGGGGTAGGTGAGCTTTGTGAATCTTCAAAAATCACCTGTAAATGCAGCATACCGTGGCCCATGGCACATGCAACGAAATGCCACCATCCTTTTGATTGCCTATGCCCTCATTTTCACCATGCCGTGTCTCTGTCCAATCTCCCCTTCTCCAACCTTTTCCCATCCCACCCCACCCAACCCCTTCCCATCCCACTCCATCCCACACCACCCCACCTCATCCCACCACACCATTTGGGAAGATCTGATTCTTCATGAAAGTCAAGGACAACCGTCATTGCGTCCGTATGCCACGCCACTCACTCCTACCATATCAGTCGCTTCTCTTTCCAACTACCATATCAGTCGGTTGGTGCCATCACTTTCCTTTTTTCCCCACCAACCATAGGTGATTTTTGAGTCAACTAAAAAAAAACTCCTACCATACCAGTCGCTTCCCTGGTTCCATCACTCTCCTTCTTTCCCCACCAACCGGGAGGATCTTCTCCTGCATCGCATCCTCACCGTCGAAACCAACCCCTTCGTCTGGACTGGGAGAGCCGTCTGCTGATGCACGATCCCTCCTCTTTTCTCATCCCACTTCACCCCACCCCACCCCACCCCACCCCACCAGCTGGGAGCATCTTCTGCTGGCTGCCTCCCATCCACACTGTGGAGAGAAACCCCTTCGCATCCCCCCTATGCCATTGCAACTCATTCCCATCACACCATGTCATTGATTTTAACGCTCTCCCACCCCACCAGCTGGGAGGATCTTCTGCTGCCTGCATCGCATCCTCACCGTCGAGAACTGCCCCTTCGTCTAGACTGGGAGAGCCTCCGGCTGATGCACCATCCCTCCTCGTTTCTCATCCCATCCCACCCCATCCCACCCCATCCCAACCCACCCCACCGCACCAGCTGGGAGGATCTTCTACTGCATCGCATCCTCACCGTTGAAAACAACCCCTTCGTGGAGGCAGCAGCAGCAGCAGCAGCTGCTGATGCGACCACTGCCACTACGGGTGGCAGGCACGGCAAGCTGAGGGCGGCAGCAGCGGTTGACCTGAGCTCGCTGCAGCGGCTGTGTGTCAATGAGAGCACCCTGGCTGCTTGGGTATGTATGAGTCCTCTCAAAACCTTGCGGACCAGCAGGCAAGGTATGTATGAGTTCTTTCAAAACCTAACTGCGCGGCAGGCAGTGTAAGCTGAGGGCGGCAGCAGTGGTTGACCTGAGCTCGCTGCAGCGACTGTGCGTCAACGAGAGCACGCTTGCTGCTTGGGTATGTATTTTATGAGTCCTTTCAAAACCTAACTGAGCGCCAGGCAAGGCAAGCTGAGGGCAGCAGCAGCGGTTGATCTGAGCTCGCTGCAGCGGCTGTGGTCAACGAGAGCACTCTAGCTGCTTGGGTATGCAACTTTTTTTTGGTACTACTCTCTCACATGCAATCTGGAGTCTGGCATGAACAGAATGTGCATTTTGACACATAGCGGAATCCGGTGAATAATGTGGCATATTCAGAATGCACTTTCTTCTCTCGTTCCACACACGTTCCCCGTCCCTTCCATCCTTCTCCCCCCCACCGCCACCCTCCCACCCCAATTCTTCCCTTGCCTTCATACAACGGACATGCCAGCCAAGTGGCGACAGGGAGCTGCTGCCATTGCACGCTTTCTCTAACACGCACACACGGCACAACGCACATAGTAACGAGGTGACTTTTGAGTCGACTCAAAAGTCACCACGCACACACAGCACAACGCACATGCTAACCCCTCCCCCGCTTCTCCTCTCCCCCCCTCCCCCGCTTCTCCTCTCCCCCCCGCCCCTTTCCCCCTCTCACTTCCAGGTGACCCACATGGTGTCGGATATGATTTTGCAGGGTGTTTTTAAGAATTCTCAAAAACACTTCCAGGTGACCCACATGCTGTCGGATATGATTTTGCAGGGTGTTTTTAAGAATTCTCAAAAACACTTCCAGGTGACCCACGTAGTGTCGGATATGCCAGCAGAGTGGCAAGGGGCTGGTGCTGGTGCTGCCGGTGCTGGTGCTGCCGGCGCTGCTGCTACCATTTCTCTTACATGCGCCCACAACACACATGCCTCTTTCCACCCCTGCCATTCCTCCCTCACTTCCAGGTGACTGACATTGTTTCGGACATGCCAGCAGAGTGGCGAGGGGCGGCTGCTGGTGCTGCCAATGGGGTGGCGGGGAGCAGCAGGAAAGGACCAGGGGAGGGTAGGGTGATGGGATTCGATTTGTCTGCTGCAAGCATGGAGACACCTGCTGCTGCTGCTGCTTCCTCGTCTTCCTCCAGCGAATCTTCTCCAGGTGCGGCTCATCATCATTGTTAGCATCTAAGGCTCCAATATGTGTTTCTTTCTATTACTACCGGGTCGAGCTGTGAGCTAACTTAAAAGGCAATAGTGTCCCCCATGTCTAACCCCCTTAGAAATTGGGCGTTCTTTGAGAGAACACCACTTGGTGGTAGTTTTAGCCATACGTGGCAGCGAGCAAAAGTGATGGTAAAAGCAATAGTGTCCCCAATGTCTAACCTCCTTAGAAATTGGGCGTTCTTCTTTGCCCAATGAAACCCTCCCACTTGACCTGCCTGCCTGTAGCGATTTTTGCCTGCCCATAGCATTTTGTCTGCCCGTAGCATTTTGCCTGCCCGTAGCAATTTGCTTGCCCATAGCAATCTGGGCCAATGCCCTACCATCAGCAGCAGCATGACATCACCTCGTATCAGCAGCATGACATCACCTCGCATCAGCAGCATGACATCACCTCGCATCAGCAGCATGACGTCACCTCGCATCAGCAGCATGACATCACCTCGCATCTGTGGCATATGGGGCTGGGCCGATGCCCTGCCTCTCATACAGGCCGTCCATCCTATTGTGAGGTGATGGCTGACTTTTGAGGCGCCTCAAAAGCCGTCCATCCTATTGTGAGGTGATGGCTGACTGAACTTAGTGTGCCTCTCGACCTTCCCTCCTCCCTTCCTGCCCGCCCCACCTCTCCCCCCCAGACCATCTCCTACCTCCTCGCATCAGCGGCATGTGGGATTGGGCTGACGCCCTGCCCCTTATCGAGGCCTTTCACAAGACCAACGGCTTTGGGGAGGCGGCAGTCAGCTCGGGTGAGAGACTACCCTAATCAATCACCTCCTGTGGGTGAGACCTACCAGCGATAGGGAGGAGAGCTCACCGCCTTTTCCGCAAAATAGGGGGGAGGATTTCTTTTTTAGAATTTTCAAAATGACTCCAACGCCTGGGAAAATTTTAAAGTGCCGGGCTACTTGGTTGGTTGGATACCAGTGGTAATGCCGCGCTCTCGATTTGTCCGGCAGTGCGTGATTGAAACGGTTGTTCTTGGAGTGGCTGCGAAGATACTTCAGGGTAACTTCTCTATGGCTGAAAATTATACCTGAAATTGATGCTTGAAAATGCTACCTAAAAGTGGTGCCTGAATGTGACACCCCTCGTTGCCCTTTCCTGCTGGCAGTGCTTGAGTGGAAGGGCGGCCGATTTGTGGCTGCGGCTCTAGACCTGGTGTAATGATTCGATTTTTGAGTCGACTAAAAAATCAACTCATTACACACGGGCTCTAGACCTGGTCACCCCAACCCACCCCACCCCACCCCACCCCACCACCCTCACCCCTCTGCTTTTGAGTCAACTACAAAAAGTGTCTCATTGTTGTCCTTTGGCTCCTTTCCTGCTGGCAGTGCTGGAGTGGAAGGGAGGCCGCTTCGTGGCAGCAGCGCCAGACCTGGTCACCCCACCACCCTCACCGCTCTTCGCCATCTACAATGCGCACCGAGAGGCTCTCTGCACAGTGGTGGGGAGACACGTGGACGGACAACACTCTCCCCACGTGCTGCTGGTATGTTTCTCTGTCACGCTCCTTGGATCATCGCTCCACCACCCCCACTGCTCTTCCTCATCTAAAACAAGCTCCGAGGGGCTCTCAGCACAGTGGTGGAGACACACGTGGACGGGCAACCCTCTCCCCACGTGCTGCGGGTAGGGCCCCTCGTTCTGCCTGGATCTCCCCTATAGCACCCTCAAAAGGGGAGGGGGTTTCCCTAAAGCACCCTCAAAAGGGGAGGGGATTTCCCTGTAGCACCCCCACCCTAACCCACCATCAACCCCCTGCCCATTTTGGTCCTTCCTTTGCTGCATGATCTCCTTTCCTCCCTTCCCTCCCCCCTCTTGCTCCCCCCCTTCCCCCACACCAACAACCCCTCCCTGTCCGAACCATCTTCCGAGAGGAGTCTATTTTTGAGGCGCCTCACGCATGGCATTTATATAGAGATCATCTTCAGAGAGATTTTTTAGAATTCTAAAAAATCCCCCACACCAACCACCCCTTCCTGTCTGAACCATCTTCCAACCAACCAATAGGCACGGCCCACCTGGCATTGAGAAGAAGGAAGGAGCGGAGGAGAACGAAATTCTCCCCCCACCTCCCTTTGTGATAAGAGACGTGTTTTGAGACATCCTAAATTACGTCTCTTGTCCCCATGTCGCCCCTCATCTCCCTTCGTCTCCCTCCTTCCCGTGTTCCTCCCCTTCTCTGACTCACCCCACTCCTCCCTCCCTCCCTCCCTCCCTCCCTCCCTGTTTCCCTCTCCCACTCACACCCAACCAATCAGCACGGCCCACCTGGCATGGGCAAGTCGACGCTCCTCCGCTCCGTGCTCCTCCCCATGGCCCTCCCTTCCTCCTCCCTCCTCTCCTCCCCGCCCTCTGCCACCGCCCAAAACTCCCCAGAAAACGACAGGAGGGGGGATGTGGGTGATGGGGAGGGGGGTAGCGGCAGCAGGGGCAGGGCGCAGCTGAGGGTGGTGCTGCTGCAGAAGGGCGAGGTGAAGTGCATAGCAGGGGTGCTGCAGGCGGCTGCTAAGATGCCGGGCCTGCGCTTCTGCGTGCTCATGGACAACCTAAACCTGCGGGTGAGTGCTGCTCCCTGATTCTTCGCCCGTGCTTTTCCACGGATAACACGGGCGAAGGGGGATGGCAGGGGTGCTGCAGGCGGCTAGTAAGATGCCAGGCTTGCCTTGCGGTTCTTGAGTCGACTAAAAAATCACCTAGATTTTGATTCGACTAAAAAATCACCCAATTTTTTAGTCGACTAAAAAAACACGTAAGATGGCAGGCTTGCGGTTCTGCCTCCTTGTGGACAAACTCAACCTGCGGGTGAGTGCTCCTTCTGAGCTCTCGTGCGTGCTTGCGATTAGGGGCACATGTAGGGCATAGCAGGGGTGCTGCAGGCGGCTGCTAAGATGCCAGGCTTGCGGTTCTGCCTCCTTGTGGACAACCTCAACCTGTGGGTGAGTGCTGGTTTTCTATTGTGCCAGTAAGACGCCACTGTGTGATCCTTGATTTGCTTGCAACTCCTTGCTTATGCGTTGTAGGGTGTGCGAAGATCTTTTAAGCCATCGTGGGACTCGATGCCTTCGCTGGTCTCGCTCCTTCTCTCTTCCTCTCTGTCCCTCAATGTCTTCTTTCTCTCTCTTTCTCGCTGGTCTTCCTTTCTCTGCCTGCAGGCGGGTGAGGAAGCACTGATCGCTCTTCGCCAGGTCTTCCACTCCTCCTTCGTAAGCTTTTATTCTTCCATAAATCTTCCATTCCTTTTCACTTATTTTGAAACCTCCAAGCTGCTCTACTCTACCCTAGCGTTCCGTTCCAATGCAGCATCCATTTTCGCCTAAACCAGCCAAATAAAACCAGCTTCTCGTGCTCTCCCTATCTAGTTTTGAGGTGCCTCAAAACTATCGTCTATTTCGTCTATTCCCACCAACCCACACCCCTTTCCTAGCCCAGCCCGCAGCAAGCTCCCATCCAGCCCCCCTGAGCCCCGTCCGAAGCAATCTGCAACCGCTTGTCAACTTCTCTGTCAACTTCTCAGTCGCTCTCCAGACCTCATTCCCCATCCAGCTTTTGAGTCGACTCAAAAGCTCTCCAGACCTCATTCCCCATCCAGCTTTTGAGTCGACTCAAAAGCTCTCCAGACCTCATTCCCCATCCAGCTTTTGAGTCGACTCAAAAGCTCTCCAGACCTCATTCACCCTCCAGCTTTTGAGTCGACTCAAAAGCTCTCCAGACCTCATTCCCCCCTCCAGCTTTTGAGTCGACTCAAAAGCTCTCCAGACCTCATTCACCCTCCAGTTTATGGTGCCTGCATTTGAGTCGACTCAAAAGCAGAATGCCTGCATTCCTAGCCTCATGCGGTCCCCATCACCCCCTCCCCCCCTCCCCCCCCCCCACTTCTCTTCGCAACAGCGAGACCAATGGACCCATATTTCTCAGGGTTAACCATGGTGGAAAAAGCCTTGCGAGGCAGCGGTTCTGAAAAAGCTCGAGCTGAAGGGATGTTCAGGAGGTTTTGATGGAAAACCAGTGATGAACTAGTTTCGGCTTATACAAGCCAGTTGTATTTTGAGTCAACTCAAAATACCTAGCCTCATGCCGTCCCCATCACCCCCTCCCCCCCTCCCCCCCCCCCCACTTCTCTTCGCAACAGCCCTTTCCCACCAACGTTCAACTGCTTGCCACTTCTCTGTCGCCGGACCTCATTCGCCCTCCTGCCAGCCCCTCGCCTCCACCTGCTCCTGCTGCTGAATCGGCCCTGGATTCTGTAGCCGTGGCTGCTGCCGACCCCTCCCTTCCAACAGAGTCAGGCGAAACAAAGAGTGTCAGCAGCAGCACTGTGGGTAGTGCGTTCACAAGAGGCAAGGGGGAGATTGGCACTCACTTTGCCTTCTCCCTGCATCTGGGTCGGTTGAACTCACAGCAGCTGCAGCAGTGCCTATCTGAGCTCGTGTCCACGGCACCTGCAGAGTCGATTGACCGCACGGGTGAGGCAGAGGACGCCAGTCTTGTCTCAGTCGTGCAGGCAGCAAGGTACCACATGCTTTAACTACGGAGCAGCTGCAGTGCCTATCTGAGCTCGTTTCCACTGCACCTGCATAGCTGATTGACCACACTGGAACAGCTGTAGTTACTGCTGCTGCTGCTGCTGCTGCTGGCAGATGGGGGGCGGCAGGCGAGGCAGAAGACCTCAGTCTTGTTTCTGTCATGCAGGCAGCAAGGTACCACATGCTTTAACTACAGTGGACCTCACAGCAGCTGCAGCGGTGCCAATCCGAGCCCGTGCCCTCTGCACCTGGTCAGTCGATTGACCACTCTGAAGAAGGAGAGCCATCTGCTGCTGCTGGTAGTGGTGCTGACAGGTGGGAGGTGGCTGTCGAGGCAGAGGGCCCCAGTTTTGTCTCTCTTGTGCAAGCAGCAAGGTACATGATCTAATACGACCATATATTCCCATGTATTCACATTTGGTGGATCACCAGTGTCATCAGCTACATACCAGGGAGGATGCTGTATGTGGGGTATTTTTTATAATTCTAAAAAATACCCTGCTAGGGAGGACGCTGTATGTGGACCACAGTGCCCATCGAGTTAGGGTTGAGTGCCCATCGTTCCAAAAGCTTGTTCCTGAACTTACTACCAGACGTGCCCCTTACAAGACTCGTGCGCTGCTGTGGAGTATAAATGGGATGTGAGGTGATTCCATGCGGTTCAGCTTGGTGCAGCACAAGTCTGATAGGGGGTCGTAGCAACACACCCGGTAGATGGCAGGCAAGCCATCGTGCTCATTTTAGGTCGACAAAAAAAGGTTCCAACAGTGACTATGGCTGGTAGATGGCAAGTCAACAAACTCACTTCTCTAGGACTGTCAAAAATTGTTATGTGAAACCAACCAGAGTAACAGGACGTCAGATCAGAAGCACCAGTTCCAGTGGCACAAGAAAATGAGAAGCGCGGGCAGAAGCACCAGTGGCAAAAGCGGAGAGTTGCTCACTGAGAAACTCCCAGGCCCTCTCGCACTTTCTGGTGTGGTGTTGGGGGAGGAGAGGGGGGAGCGAAGGGGGAGTGGGAAGGTGAGGGGCTGTGGGAGCAGGGAAGAGAGAGGGAAGGGGAGGAACACGGAGGAGCCATGTCATCCATGTGCATCGTGATGGCGCCATGCACCATATGCCATGCCATGTACCTTGGACAGTACGATACAATTGAAGCCCACCATGTCATCATACCGACACACCCATGTGCGACGTGTCATGTGCACCATGCACCATGCGACATGCACCATGCATCCCACCTTGAGCAGTGCGATATAATAGAAGCCTTTCTATGTGCAACGTGATGCGGACCCATGTGCCATGCATCAAAACCATGTATCATGTGCCATGTATCAAAAACCATGTATCATGTGCGATGTATCAAAAACCATGTATCATGTGCCATGTATCAAAAACCATGTATCATGTGCCATGCATAAAAAACCATGCATAAAAAACCATGTATCAAAAACCATGTATCAAAAACCATGTATCATGTGCCATGTATCAAAAACCATGTATCATGTGCCATGCATAAAAAACCATGTATCATGTGCCATGTATCAAAAACCATATATGATGTGCCATGTATAAAAAACCATGTATCATGTGCCATGTATCAAAACCATGTATCATGAGCCATGTATCAAAAACCATGTATCATGTGCCATGTATAAAAAAACCATGTATCAAAAACCATGTATCATGTGCCATGTATCACATACCATGTGCTCATACACAACCCACCTTGAGCAGTGCAATGTAGTAGAAGTCCTTCATGTGCATCATGATGGCGGACCCATCCCTCAGAGCCAACAGCATCATGGGACCATGTACCTTGTACCATGTGCCTTGTGCCATGTACCTTGTACCATGTGCCTTGTGCCATGTACCATGTGCCATGTAACATCTATCCCACCTTGAGCAGCGCGATGTAGTAGAAGTCCTCCATGTGCATCATGATGGCGGACCCATCCCTCAGCGCCGACAGCATCGCCACCTCTGTCTGTAGCAGCCGGTCGATCAGCCGCCGCTCGCCACTCATCTGGTTTGGAGGGGGGGTGGTTGGGCGAGGGGGGGGAACAATATGAGTTTGCATGAGTGTCATCCAAGTGTCAGAGCCCCTCAGAGCCGACAGCATCGCCACCTCTGTCTGCAGCAGCTGGTAGATCAGCCGCCGCTCGCCACTCATCTGGGGGGGCGGGAGGGTGGAAGTGGAGGGAGAGTGGAAGTGGAGAAAGGGGAAGTGGGGAAGAGGGGGAGCGAGCATGAGGGCCAGTTTATCACTATCAGCATCGCCCCTTCTGCCTGCATCAAGTGGATGATCAGCCGCCGCTCACCACTCATCTGGTTTGGAGGGGGGGTGGGTGGACGAGTGGGGGAGACGATGAGTGAGCACGAGTGTCATCCAAGTGTCAGAGCCCCTTAGAGCCTAGAGTTATGAGTCTATTTTTGAGAATCATAACACAAGATGAGTGAGCATGAGTGAAATCCAAGTGTCAGAGCCCCTCAGTGCCGACAGCATCGCCACCTCTGTCTGCAGCAGCCGGTCGATCAGCCGCCGCTCGCCACTCATCTGTGACAAGACAGGGGTTACGAGAGGTGAAAAGGTGTTTGGGGGGATTGGAGGGGGGGGGGGGGGACCCACCAAGAAGTGAAAAGGGGATGGGGGGGGGAGTGGGGGAGGACAAGCGAGCACGAGGAACTGCTTCTAGTGACTGATAGCAGGATGTTGTTGGGGCTGGCCTGGCCCTGCCTCTGCAGCAAACCCATGCTATCACAACTATCACACCTATTACATGCCCCTGGCTCTGTCACCCATGGCTCACACGGCTCTGTCTCCCCATGGCTCACACGGCTCTGTCCCCCCATGGCTCACACGGCTCTGTCCATGGCTCACATAGTCCTCGAGGATGTCGTTGGGGTTGGCCTCCCCCACCACCTCGGCCGCATAGCCATCATCCACTCCTATCTCCTCCTTGGATGCATCCGACTGCCATGCCGACACATAGGTACATGCATGCATACATGCACAGATGCATGCATAAGCACACACATGCATGCATAGATGAGCACATGCATTCAGACATGGACATACACATGATGGGCAAATTCACATACGTGCATATGCATGGAGAGGTGCACCCATGCACACGTGCACATATGTACAGATGCACAGATGCACACATTCGCACAAGAGTGTATGCAGGTAACGCAAGAGTGTAGGTGACTTTTGATTCGAATCAAAAGTAGATGCCCACATTCGCACAAGAGTGTATGCAGGTAACATGCATGGGATGTCAACGGTGGGGCAAAGGGACTCTGCGAAATTGGAGGGTTTCAGAAGACCCAACATCTTGTCACGACACCAGGCATACTCCTCCTCCCTAATTGCGCGCCCCCATGCTAAAATCCCACCAGAAGGTCACACCCACCAGAAGGTCACACCCACCTGAAGGTCACACCCACCTGAAGGCCACACCCACCTGAAGGTCACACCCACCTGAAGGTCACACCCACCTGAAGGTCACACCCACCTGAAGGTCACACCCACCTGAAGGCCACACCCACCTGAAGGCCACACCCACCTGAAGGTCACCTGAGGGCCCCCCTGGGCTGAGGTAGACAGGGCAGCACACGTGGCGGTACCCCATTAGCTTGGGCACCGTGGGGATGATGTCCGAGCGATTCACAATACGCCAGCTGTCGGCCACGTGCTGGCAGGGGGGGGGGGGGGATGGGGGGATAGGGGGGGAAAGGATGACATGATGAATGCGAAGGGACGGAGGGACAGTGCCTGCGTCACAGAACATCAGCTGTCAGCCAGGTGACTTTTGAGTCGACTCAAAAGTCACTGCGTCAGAGCGCATCAGCTGTCAGCCACGTGACTTTTGAGTCGACTCAAAAGTCACTGCATCAGAGCGCATCAGCTGTCAGCCACGTGCTGGGAGATAGGGATGGTGGTGATTGGAAACTAAGGGTTTGTAAACAGGCACATGTGACAAGAATGCATTGGAATTGCCCTGCAATACCACCTCCCACTACCTTGAATGCCCTGGGATGCAAGGGTTGAGTGCACTGCCATGTAGGAGTCACTGACCGCATTGAATCGGGCAACACAGGCCGCATTGCCCACACGGGGGGAGTCTGTTTTTGAGGCGCCTCAAAAACAGACTCCTCACGCCTGGGATGCAAGGGTTGAGTGCACTGCCATGTAGGAGTCACTGACCGCATTGAATCGGGCAACAAAGGCCGCATTGCCCACACGGGGGGAGCCGTAGTTGTACATGGTGAGATGGATGTTGCGATCCCTGGAGGGGTGGGACGAGGGGTGAAACGCGGAGAGAGGGTGAGATGAGGGGAGCGGAAGGAGAGGGTGAGACGCAGGGAGAGGAATGAGGAGTGGGAGGGAAGATGCAGCAGAGCCATGGTTGTACAGGGTAAGATGGATGTTGCGGTCCCTGTAGGGGATGGGGAGAGGGGGGCAAGGGAGGAGGGAGGGACAGGGAGTGAGGGAAGCATGGAGGAACCATGGTTGTGCATGGTGAGATGGATGTTGCGGTCCCTGGAGGGTGAGACGTGGAGGCTGCTTGAAACGTTTATGTCTGATCCAGTGTAACAGCAGAACCCACTGGACCAGGTGAAGAGCAGAACCCACCTGATCAGGTGGAACAGCAGAACCCACCTGACCAGGTTGGACTGGGAGAGCTCGTAGGCAAAGAGGGTCGACAGGGCCCCCCCCAGGCTGTGCCC
This sequence comes from Closterium sp. NIES-67, assembly GCA_027943415.1. Lineage (NCBI taxonomy): Eukaryota > Viridiplantae > Streptophyta > Zygnematophyceae > Desmidiales > Closteriaceae > Closterium > Closterium sp. NIES-67. Next base: position 694,397 of record BQMB01001373.1, on the reverse strand, counting down.
GGTCAGATACACCCGCCACGTGTCACTCCCTGACAGGCTGTCAGCTGAATGGATTGAGGAGTCAGCATCAGCATCAGCATCGGTAGCTGCAGCATCAGATTGAGCAGTGAGCGGTGCAGAGCGGTCGGGGTCGGTGATGAGGGCTATGAGGGAGCGCAGGCGAGCGCGCACAGAGTCATATGCAGCGAGGAAACCCCCGTGCACCTGAGGATGGCACGGGGTGGGGGAGGAGAGGAAGGAGAGGAAGGAGAGGAAGGAGAGGAAGGAGAGGAAGGAGGGGAAGGAGGGGAGGGAGAAGGGGGGGGGGGGGATTATGAGGTGACTCGAAGGATGTGGCACACGCAGAGTCGGTGGCAAGGAAACCACCGTGCACCAGGGTGGGGGATGGGGGACATAAGCCTCAGCTCCACAGACACTGAGGGCAAACACACATAGCTCTCTGGTGCAGAGGAATCCTTTGCCAAGGCACTGCGCACATTGCTACCATGTGGTGGGAGAAGAGGGCGAGAGACTTTGAAGTGGATTCAAAAGGCACCAGGGGAGCAGAGAACCATGGGGACAGGTCACAGAATGGGAGGAGCACAACATGCGCAACATGCACAACCCCACAACATGCTCAACATGCACAACATGCGCAACTGCCATTATCAACCTTTTATGGCTCCTTGATGATCACCATGCTAAGCTCATCACCATGATGTCACCAGCCTCACATCATGACGTCACCAGCCGCACACCATGACGTCACCAGCCTCACATTATGACCTCACGAATTCCCCTCAATATGACAGCTCAGCCCAATCTAAAACGGCACCAGCCCATGGAGTCATGAACCCCTCACCATGACGTCATCACCCCTCTCACCATGACGTCATCACCCCTCTCACCATGACATCTTGGTCGAAGTCGCCAGATGACGTTCGCTCAGGGTCCAGGCTGAAGGGCGGCCAATGGGAGGAGTAGGGTTTATTCAGGGTGGCTCATGATGACATTCGTAAGCGGGCAGCTAGTCATGATGATAATCGGCCTCCTACGCAACACTCCATGGAGGTAACATTTTTTTGCAGGGTGTTTTGAGAATTCTCGAAAACACCCCACACAATGCTGAATGGAGATAACATTGAGTACACAATCATCCATGGTAACATAACATGCATGAATCAATAGTTACACCAACGCCATCTCCATTGAGCCTCACCCCAGCCTCACCCAAGTCTCACCCCACCAGATTCGCCCCAGCGTCACGTGCACTGCACCTCAGCCAAACCTCTAGCCAGTGAGACTTACCTGGAGGGTGAGAGAGATATGTCTGTGAGTAGGTCCTTGAGCTTCGTCTGAGAGGGAAAATAGTGGGGCGAGACACGAGGGGAGAGGGGGGGAGAGGGGCATGAGAGGGCATGAGAGGGCATGAGAGGGCATGAGAGGGCATGAGAGGGCATGAGAGGGCATGAGAGGGCATGAGAGGGCATGAGAGGGCATGAGAGGGCATGAGAGGGCATGAGAGGGCATGAGAGGGCATGAGAGGGCATGAGAGGGCATGAGAGGGGCACCGGAGGAGATGGTCCACAGTTCCACAGACATCTAAGAGGACAGGGTCGCCGCCAGCATGCGGCATGCATGCTCCACGCACCCTGCTCCGCGCCCTGCTCCGCACTGTGCTCCCTGGACTCTGACAAACGGCCTTGCGACTCCCATGATCCCATCGCACCAGCCCGGTGCATCTCATTCCCCTGCTCGGCGCCCCTGAATGCCCCCACGATCCACTTCTGCCTCACGGCTCGCCAGAGGGCCACCTGGGTATCCGACTGCGGGAGGTCCAGGAAGCAGATCTTGTCAGACTCCGACTTGACGAACGTCTGCTGCCCCAGGGAGCTTGCCAGCATGGTCCATGCCTCCATGCCAGTAGGCATCTCACCTGCTGCCTACTGGCCTCTACCCTCCTCACCTGCTCTACACCCTGCCCTGCTAGCTCTCCAGTCTCACCTGCTCTGTGCCTCGGAACGCCACCACAACCCGTTTCCTCCTCACATCCCTCCACAGCGCCACTTGAGTGTCGGACTCCGGGTGGTCCAGGAAGCAGATCTTGTCAAACTCGGACTTGACGAACGTCTGCTGGCCCAGGGAGCTCGCCAGCATCGTCCATGCCTCCACCGCCGTCTCCGCACTCCCAAACATCCTCCGCGCCTCCTCCGCCTCCTCCTCACCCACCACGCTCACCTCACTCGCCCTCTCACTCCCACTCCCCTCGCTCCCCCCCCCACCAGTATCACCCTCTGGCTCAGGTGCGCTTAGAATTTTCTTCTCCTCGGCTAATGGCAGGCTGCCAGCGGTGCTGCCAAGGAGGGCTAGGGACCCCAGAAGGCCCTCGGTCTGTCGGAAGGCAGCTTTGCGCAGATCGTCCAGGGAGGAGGAGAAGGAAGAAGAGGAAGCGGTGGATGGCTCTTGAGAGGCAGTGACATCCACAGAAGTGCTAGACTGTCCATCTGCCCTTTGCCCATCTGCCCCGCCCCCTTCGGTCTGATCATACCAAGGCAGGGAAATGCCCAGGTCTGTAAGGCTTCTCCTGAGCTCTGCTCGGCGCTGCTGTATCCTCCCTGCCACCGCACTCGCAGCTCCCTCCAACAGCCCTCCCGCAGCGGCAGTGGCAGCAGCACCAATATCACCAGCAGCAGCAGCAGCAGCACCAGCAGGACCCCCTTTACTATCTGCCCCCCCTGCAGTGTCCGCCCATGGCAGCGCAAAGCCCATGTCAGTGAGTGTGCTCCGCAGCTCCTCCCGCTTCCTCCTCAGCCCGTCCACTGCTGCCAAGGCATCGCCGATGGCACCTGAGGGGACTAGGGACGACAGCAATCCACCCTGGGAAGCAGCAGCACCAGCAGCGGCGGTAGTGTCGCCGCTGCCGCTACTGCTGCTGGTCTCACCAGTGTTGCTTGTGGTACCGATGACCGCCTGGCTGAGCTGGTCCAGGGTCCCACCTGCCGGGATCCAGCCTGCCCTGAGTAGCACCTCCCTCGCCAGCCCCACTGCCTGCCTCACCTGCTGCTCCCTGCCAATGCTGCTGTCGCTCCTAGTGAGGGTATTCTCAGCAGCGTCTGCTGCTTCTGCTGGTAGCGAGGAGGCTTGTGGCGAGGATGGGGGTGGGGGTGGGATGACCGAATCTTTGATCTGATCGAGGGACGATGGGAAGGCTGCCGCCCCCCCGAACTGCTGGATGGCGGACCGGACAAACTCGTACGAGGAAATGGCCGGCGATGGCTGGCTGGTAGTGGGAGGGGAGCCACCGCTGGAATCGGGGCTAGATTCGGCAGCAGGAGTGGCGGTGGTGGTGGGTGACTGGAAGGCAGCAGTCATGACGTCTTGGAAGCCGGAGACTAGAGGGAGCTGGCCTGAGAAGATGTCGTCGAGGGAGGGAAGGCGCCACCTGGGGAAGGGAGGGAGGGGGAGGTGTGATGCGAGACGGGGATCAAGGTTAGCATCTGTGCTGGCTGGTTGGAAGGCAGCAGTCATGATGACTTGGAAGCCGGAGACTAGAGGGAGCTGGCCTGAGAAGATGTCGTCGAGGGAGGGCAGGCGCCGCCTGGGAACCAGGAGAGGTGTGAGTGACATAGCAAGGGAGGGAGAGTGACATAGCAAGGGAGGGAGAGTGACATAGCAAGGGAGGGAGAGTGACATCGCAAGGGAGGGAGAGTGACATCGCAAGGGAGGGAGAGTGACATCGCAAGGGAGGGAGAGTGACATCGCAAGGGAGGGAGAGTGACATAGCAAGGGAGGGAGAGTGACATAGCAAGGGAGGGAGAGTGACATCGCAAGGGAGGGAGAGTGACATAGCAAGGGAGGGAGAGTGACATAGCAAGGGAGGGAGAGTGACATCGCAAGGGAGGGAGAGTGACATAGCAAGGGAGGGAGAGTGACATAGCAAGGGAGGGAGAGTGACATCGGAAGGGAGGGAGAGTGACATAGCAAGGGAGGGAGAGTGACATAGCAAGGGAGGGAGAGTGACATCGCAAGGGAGGGAGAGTGACATCGCAAGGGAGGGAGAGTGACATAGCAAGGGAGGGAGAGTGACATAGCAAGGGAGGGAGAGTGACATCGCAAGGGAGGGAGAGTGACATCGCAAGGGAGGGAGAGTGACATAGCAAGGGAGGGAGAGTGACATAGCAAGGGAGGGAGAGTGACATCGCAAGGGAGGGAGAGTGACATCGCAAGGGAGGGAGAGTGACATAGCAAGGGAGGGAGAGTGACATCGCAAGGGAGGGAGAGTGACATAGCAAGGGAGGGAGAGTGACATCGCAAGGGAGGGAGAGTGACATCGCAAGGGAGGGAGAGTGACATCGCAAGGGAGGGAGAGTGACATCGCAAGGGAGGGAGAGTGGTGTGGCACACAATGGATTACCCCTTGCGCTCCTCCTCAGCCAGCTTTGCAAAGCTGCAGCACTAGCAAACCTCAAGTCAAAGTGGTTTCTCTTCCACACGCCATGCCCAAATCAGAGGCCAGACCGCCATGCCTCACCTGTTGCGCTCCTCCTCAGCCAGCTCTGCGAAGCTGCGGTAGCAAACCTGGAGTCGCGGTGGTACTCCTACACTCCTGCTTGCCTTGCGGTGGCAGCCTAAGGCATCAGTGCCAGCAACCCTCACCTGTTGCGCTCCTCCACTGCCAGCTGTGCAAAGCTGCAGCCTGGAGCCGAAGGGGTTCATCCACCACATGCCGTCCCTCGAATCGCAGGCCAGACCGCCATGCTCACCTGCTGCTATTTTTTAGTCGCCTAAAAAAAAGTCACTACCAGCTGTGCAAAGCTGCAGCCTGGAGCCAAAGGGGTTCCTTCACCACATGCCGTCCCTCAAACCGCAGGCCAGACTGCCATGCCTCACCTGTTGCGCTCCTCCTCAGCCAGCTCTGCAAAGCTGCGGTAGCGGACTGCCAGCTTGAGTGTGGCTCCCCCTCCCGGGCCCTCCAGAGCAACCTCCTGCTCGTGTGTCTCCCCTGTGCATGCACACACATGGGACGGGATGCACACATGGGACACATACATGCACGAACATGCATGCACATGGGACGGGGTGGCATACAGACACGACTTGAGGTGTCATGAGACTTGAGAGTGTGGGCTCTGTGCCCGGGCCGTCCAGAGCAGCCTCAAGCTCGTGTGTCTCCTCTGTGCACGCACGCACATGGGACAGAGTGGGTCTGCACACAGAGGCGGAACCAGCTTGCGCTGACACCATCTGAGAGGGTGAGAGGAATTCCAAAATTCAGTAGGGGCAATGGGATGGGAGGAAGGGAGAGACTAAGAGGAGTGGAAGAAGAGGAATGGAAGAAGAGGAGTGGAAGAAGAGGAGTGGAAGAAGAGGAATGGAAGAAGAGGAGTGGAAGAAGAGGAATGGAAGAAGAGGAATGGAAGAAGAGGAATGGAAGAAGAGGAATGGAAGAAGAGGAGTGGAAGAAGAGGAGTGGCAGAAGAGGAATGGAAGAAGAGGAGTGGAAGAAGAGGAATGGAAGAAGAGGAATGGAAGAAGAGGAGTGGAAGAAGAGGAATGGAAGAAGAGGAGTGGAAGAAGAGGAATGGAAGAAGAGGAATGGAAGAAGAGGAATGGAAGAAGAGGAATGGAAGAAGAGGAGTGGAAGAAGAGGAGTGGAAGAAGAGGAGTGGCAGAAGAGGAATGGAAGAAGAGGAGTGGAAGAAGAGGAATGGAAGAAGAGGAGTGGAAGAAGAGGAGTGGAAGAAGAGGAGTGGAAGAAGAGGAGTGGCAGAAGAGGAATGGAAGAAGAGGAGTGGAAGAAGAGGAATGGAAGAAGAGGAGTGGAAGAAGAGGAGTGGAAGAAGAGGAGTGGAAGAAGAGGAGTGGAAGAAGAGGAGTGGAAGAAGAGGAGTGGCAGAAGAGGAATGGAAGAAGAGGAGTGGAAGAAGAGGAATGGAAGAAGAGGAGTGGAAGAAGAGGAGTGGAAGAAGAGGAATGGAAGAAGAGGAGTGGAAGAAGAGGAATGGAAGAAGAGGAATGGAAGAAGAGGAGTGGAAGAAGAGGAGTGGAAGAAGAGGAGTGGCAGAAGAGGAATGGAAGAAGAGGAGTGGAAGAAGAGGAATGGAAGAAGAGGAGTGGAAGAAGAGGAATGGAAGAAGAGGAGTGGAAGAAGAGGAGTGGAAGAAGAGGAATGGAAGAAGAGGAGTGGAAGAAGAGGAATGGAAGAAGAGGAATGGGAGAAGAGGAGTGCATCCCATGACCATCCAGAAGACTGTGGAAGAATGGAAGACTGCCCAATTCGACGGTGTTGCTTCAAGAACACCGGTGGCAAGATTGTTGGTTTTTTAGAATTCTCAAAAGCCAGAAGGTCGTTGTCCAACAAAATTGACGCATTTGCAGCGCAGCAACGTTTCTGATTCGACCAAAAACGAGCACTAAAAAGCAACGCCAGTCAGGAATGTTACCATCGAGAAGGTCGTCCAATCGGATCGAGGCATTTCCGAGGCGGCGGGGAGAGATGACGATGCCATCGTCCCACATGGACAGCTGTGATTGGTGGAGGGAGGGGGGGGGGGGGGGGGGGAGAAAGAGACAGGGGAAGGGGGGGAGGGGGGGAACAGATGGGGCAGCTGTGATTGGTGGAGGGAGAGGGGAGAGATAGGAGGAAGCAGATTGGTTGCACATGTGGGGTCCTATGGAGAGGAAAGAGAGAGGAAAGAGAGAGGGGAAAGAGATGGGAAAGAGAAGAAGGAGGGATGAGCAGACGCCTGGTGATAAACAGCTCATCCTAAGGTGCAGTCATTACCTTGAGGTATTTGGTGCCGGTGTCATCTGCCTTCACCAGCAGGCGAACCTCCTCATTCCACTCGGGCTCGGTGCTCCTGGTGACGTGAATGTGGGTGCATGGGGGTGAATGTGGGTTCATGGGGATGACTGTGGGTGCATGGGGGTGAACGTGGGTTAATTTGGGTGCATGGGGCATGGGTGGTGCACACAATGTTGATAGGGGGTGCGAGGGGGTTGATGGCGGTGGATGCGTGGAAAAGTGACGGTGGGATTTGGGGGTTCGGTTATGCCGCTCCAACATTTTGCAGAGGAGGTTGATAGTGGGTGCATGAGGGTTGAGGGTGGGTGCATGCGGGGGTTCATGGTGGATGCATGAGGGGGTTGATGGTGGTGGTAGAGCCTAGGGAGAGCAAGGGAGTCTACACTCACGTCTACATGGCGAGAGTGCGCACAGATGCCTCGCTCACCGCCTCGAGGAGACATACAGGTGGGCTTATGAGGTAGTATGCGTTTTGAACTGATGAAGTCGGAAAGCAATGCAGTCAGTGGGGGGGCCACTCTAGACTCTAGACTCCAGACTCCAGACTCCAGACTCTAGACTCCAGACTCCAGACTCCAGACTCTAGACTCCAGACTCCAGACTCCAGACTCTAGACTCACGTCCAGATGGTGCGAGTGCGCACAGATGCCTCCCCCACCGCTGCCAGCACGTAGGGATCGCTGGTGCCCTGCAGAAGCAGCATCGATGGAGGGAGTGACGGAAAGGAATCAGGGCAGAACAAGCAGGCATCAGGGTTAGAGCAGGCAAGGAAGAGGGGTGAAACGGGCAGGAATCACGGCGGGCAGGAATCAGCGGTAGAACGGGCAGGAATACACTTTTAGGAGAACAAGGCACAATTCCAGCCACGTAAGATAGAAAAGTCCTAGGTACATTTCAGCTGACTGAGCAACAAACCAATGCACGCATTGTCAAGCCACAAGGGCATCCGGGGCGATTTGGGTAGAACGGCGACGAGGCAAGCAAGATAGAGGAGGCCGGACAATGCAGAGCAAGGATTCTGGTAACGTGCGTCCATCCTACAATGTGGTCAAAGCGCCAGGCTGGCATGCCACCCATCCAGAGATAGGCAGCTGGTAGGCACCCACCCAAAGATTAACGGCTGGCAGGCACCCACCCAGAGATCAACGGCTGGCACGTTGGAGGCGGATTGGACGGTCACGACGAGCTGGCCGGAGTAGAGCTCGTAAGCAAAGCCGTAGGATGTGAAGATGGTGCGGCAGCCCCCAACGTCCTCCTCCCACAGGGTCTCCTTCTGCTCCTGTCACCAGGGAAAGCAGCGAGGAAGCGAATGGAAGAGCGAGGAAGGACAAGTGGTGAGTGTGACAACCCCTATAGAGCCTCCTCCTATAGAGCCTCCTCCTATAGAGCCTCCTCCTATAGAGCCTCCTCGTATAGAGTCTCCTCGTATAGAGTCTCCTTGTATAGAGTCTCCTCGTATAGAGTCTCCTCGTATAGAGTCTCCTCGTATAGAGTCTCCTCGTATAGAGTCTCCTCGTATAGAGTCTCCTCGTATAGAGTCTCCTCGTATAGAGTCTCCTCGTATAGAGTCTCCTCGTATAGAGTCTCCTCGTATAGAGTCTCCTCGTATAGAGTCTCCTCGTATAGAGTCTCCTCCTATAGAATCTCCTCCTATAGAGTCTCCTTGTATAGAGTCTCCTTTTGCTCCTATGAGAGGAGGGGTGTCGTACGGCTCGAAGGCGAATCCCGCCAGCAGCGCGGCCAGGTTGAGATCAAACGGAGGGCTTGCACTCAGTCCGGATCAAAATGGCTCATAGAAATGTTTTTCCTTCTCTTTCTTTCATCTAAAGGTTGCTGCCACAACGCACCTGAGGGGTGTTGTAAGATTCAAACGCGAATCCCGCCAGCAGCAGCACAGCCAAGTTGAGGTCGAACTGAGAGCATGCATCATAACATAGTCCTCCTGTGTCACATCGTGCCCCACCACTGTGCCATCGTGCACTGCACACACCTGAGGGGTGTTGTAAGATTCGAACGCGAATCCCGCCAGCAGCACAGCCAAGTTGAGGTCGAACGGAGGGCGATCGCCAGCCACACACTCCGAACTCTCCCCCTCCTCTCCTGTCGCCACCGCTGCTGCCCTCACCGCCTTGGACTCTCCTTTCCTGCTCTGAGGGGTCCGCAGACCAGGCCGACGCGTGCTGAAGAGAGGAATTCTTCTGGACGCGGCGAGAGATGCACGCCTTGCGAGGGTTTGATCAGAGCCACGGAGATTTCGAGGGGTTTCCAGATTGGAGCGGAGAGCGCCGGAAAGAGCGGTCCTTCTGGAAGCAGCGTGGGATGCACGCCTTGCGAGAGTCTGATTTGTGAAAGGAGACCTGAGGGACGCACGTTAAGAGGGGTGAATAGAAGTAACGGTTAACGAAGGTGCTCCCGTCCAGTGGGAAAGAACGGGAGAGCCGCGCATGGGCGAATGTGAGAGGGCGTGGACGAATGAGATGAGACTGGCGGAGAGGAAAGCGGGAGGAAAGCGGGAGGAGAGCGGGAGGAGAGCGAGAGGAAGTGCGAGGAACGCGAGAGGAAAGGAAGCGGGAAGCGAGAGGAGATGTTGCCGGGCTATGACGAGGATGTTTCAATGCAGTGCATGCAGCGGAGATTTGCGAGCGGAATGCGACGAGGATGCTCCAGTGCGACGAATGCGACGGAGCTTTGCGAACGGAATGCGACAGGAATTTTCAGTGCGTGGGCTCTGTGCATGGAGATTTGACAAAGGTTTGCGAAGGGGATGCGACGAGAGCGATGAGAATGCGACGCGCCGGATGCGACAACCTGAATTGCTGAGCTCGTGAACAATCGCGGTCACTTCCTGCCGCATCTCGCGACACCACGATACTGTCGAGCGCTTTCGGGAGCAGCTGAATCGAGAGAGTCCGCATTGTGGAAGCCATGGCCCTGATTGCGGTCTTCGCGCCAGCTGTCTGTGAAGCCGATTAGACGCAACGACCTTCACGAATTCGCTAATCCGAATGCGTCCTTCACTTCAGATTCCCTGAGCGAAGAAGAGCTAACTCTAGGTCTCGTCGGCGACGTGGCCTGCGTGATTGGCTGACTTCCAAAGCTCGTGCTCTGGCGGTGAATTCTGCTCTGGTCCGTGTGTGTGTGGCTGTGGATAATTGAATTGTAAGGTGGTTTGTGTGGGATGGGGCGATGAATGAACCCCGAGAAGGAACCTCGAATTCTCTGTTGCTGACTTCTGCCAAAGCTCGAGGTTCACCCATTCATCTTGAGCTTGTACACGCAATCGCGAGTCGTGGGTCGTGTTTTGTATTCTGCATCAAGCGCCACCAGGTGGCTATGCTGATCTGATTGAGCAAATAAAGTTCGTGTCAAGACTATTGAGGAATCATAAGTAACTTTTTCATGCTTACGAGCTGTTATCATCATGACACCAGATCGACATAAAGCTGAATCTTATATAGCACAGTTTCTACTGACTACGTACTTACGTACTGAACAGGCCCGCACGAGACGAGAAATACCTCGTTCGAAACCAATCAAAATGCAACACGACATCCTACCAATGCGACCACCCGATTTCCACGTTACCTGACGCTTGACTAACAAGGAACAAGGGGCTCTTGGTGGAGCTGCTACTAGCGGAGGAATGCCATCAAGTTCAACACCATCCACTGCACTCCACTCCTCTGCTCTGCATACCGTATCAAGCTATTTCTAGGCACGTATTAGGAGCCAACACGGGAGCCATGGCATCCGAGGATCCTGTAGTGGAAATAGAGGAAGAGCCGTTTCATAAAATAGTATTTTCCAACGATCGCGTCCGCGTTTTCTCAGCCTCAATCCCAGCAGGAGCCGCCACTCTCTTCCACCGGCATGCGTGCAACACATATTTCATCGCTGTTAGCGGCGGTTCCTATCGCAAGCAGATCTACGGCCAGGAATGGCGCGATACCTCCCTACCCAGCCGCGTGGGTTTCTGCGCGAGCTACACCACTCATCCAGAAATTCACAGGGTAATTTCCCTCCAAAGTAATCCAGAGCCCATGTACATAGTCGCGGTTGAGGTGTTTCCGACTAAGCCAGGCCCAGAAGCAGCAGCAGTTTCTACCACAGCCGACGCGAGTGTGCCTCTAGGGGTAGAGCCGCAGGAGTTAATAAGTGCTCTCAAGGGTACAGCTCTGACCGGGATTGGCTGGGAGCGAGACAAGAGAGGCGAGTGGCCTGACTTTGCCATCCACTGTCTCACTCTGCAACCCGGCCAGAGCACAGGAAAGCATGCCATTCCCTTTCATGGTGTGTGGATATCACTCACGGATGGGAGCTCACTTTCTGATGGCTGCATTTCTGAGTCTGGTAATGGTGGTTCCATCTGGAAGGAGATGAGGGAAGCGGGAGCAAGTATGTACTGGCAGCCAATGGATGGTGTGGATCTGATCAACAATGGATCAAGCAACTACGAGGCTGTTCTTCTTGAGCTGCTTTGATTTGATGAGCCTACATTTGCCAGAATACAAAGAAGTTCCGAAACTAGCCCATTTACACGCCTGTTCATCATCAAAGCAGACACATGTTTGTCGTTGGTGGTAACAGAACGCAAGCCCTATTGTCAAACCAAGTTACACCACCCCAGACATAAAACCCTACACACAGGTCTTGATATGTCTTGGTGCACTACCCAAGATCTACTTGCCCCCCCAACCCTATCCTTCTGACACCACCTAATATACGAAGGGCACAATGCGCCAGGGCACAATCCTGCAATACTCCTTCCAGACCTCCTTGTACTTGGCTCGGCACCGAGCCTCATCCCGGCGCTCTCTCCAGAGCAGCAGGGTGAGCAGATAGATAGGGTAGAAGTAAGGACAGAGGGAGTAGAAAGCACAGGGCAGGCTGTAAGAGAGAGCCAGCATCAGATCTCCCAGGTAGTTGCAATGGCGAGCAATGCCCCAGTAGCCAGACACCAGCAGTCTGCCGCCAACAACCCGGGGTGTTTTACCCCAGATTTTAGCTGTCGGGTCGTGCTTAAATATGTGCTTCTGGCGGTTGGCGCCGCGGAAGACAGCGTAGCCTATAACGAAAACCGCGACTGTGACAATAGCGAACGGCATAGAAACGCTGGCTGCGATACTGTCGCGAGCAGTGCCGTGAGCGAGTAACCACCATGCCTGGACGGAGAAGGTGAAAGGGATCCAGATCAGATCCCCAAAGACCAGCATGAACCCGAAGTTCTCGGCGATAATGTCCCACGTGGATGTCATGTACTCTTCGAACCAGAAATAGTCCAGGACATAGATAGCGGTGAAGACCTGGTACAGGAACATGGGGACTGTGATTATAGGGAGGGTGGCGATGCTGCTGCTGGCGATGCTGGCGGGAAGAATGGAGGTGAGGTTCAGCGAGGCGAGTGTGATGGCGTGTGAGTGGTCGGGAGATTTCAGCAGAAGATCATGCTGCTTCGCTGCGATCGAGAGGTTGATAAGAAGCCATCCCATCATGGCGGGTCGGAGGCAAAAGAACTTGAGATCTATTCCGAACACGGACGGGTTTAGCTGCACTCCGTAGATGAAATCGCTGATAAAGTTGCCATGGAACTTCGGCTTCAAGGAAGAAGATTTGGCGTTACTTGACAGGAGTCCGGCGAGGTAGAGAGCGAGCGAGAGGAGTACAGTGAAGGCGAAAGTCGTCGCGAAAAGTTCGCCAGCAAGATCGGCGACAATGGTTGCTGATAGATGGCCGGATTGGACGCCGTAGCCCAGGAGAGCGAGGAGGAGGAGGAGAACGCGGAAGCCGTTGCATTTGTAATGCAGGCGAGTACTATCGGAGAGCACTGTACCAGGGAAAACTTTTCCTGGCAGTATCGCGCCTGCGACTATGAGAAATGCTACGTAGGCTGAGAGGATCGCAACAGCACGCAGTGAGGGGAGGCCAGCGACAGGGCAACTGGTGTTCATCCACCAATCTGCTAGGGAAGCCATGGCTAGAAGCCTAGGGTCAGAAACAAATCCCAGGGGGGTGATTCGTGCTGCCTTGCCTTGTAAGGAAGAGAGGAGACGGAAAAGCAGGATCCGAAGTTTAAAGGATCATGAGGCGGTATTCAAATAAAAGAGTTCCGTTTGCAGTGCATTTTCGGGTGCAGATTCTCATGCATCTAGTCGATTCATGCCTTTTCAATACCCTATGGTATATTTATTACATTGAAGTGCTCATACGAAGGTGTGATTACAAAAATTCAGCTCCCGTGTAATAATTTATAAATATTGAAAGCAGGTAGAATCCATATTTCAATCCTGAATGATTGAACAAAAACTTAGCTGAAACTAGTGCATTATTGTGAAAGTGAAATGTTTATTATGCTCTCCCCATAATGGCAGCACGAAAAGATCTGGAACGTGACGGAATGATTAGCAAGCGGAAAATACGTCCCAGGAATACTGGGTTTGGTTCCTGCCTAGGAAATGCCACAGTGCTCTTCAAGATTGCGCAGGGCTAGATGATCGCAGGGCTTACCATGATTTCTGAATCTTCGATTCTCATCATCCAGTCGTTATGGTCACCTCTCTCGCATTCGCTTTACGGAGCCGCGGACTGACTCGAGTGTAACTCTTATCTGGAATTCTAAGAGCTTGGCTTCAGCGAGGCGAAACCGGCCGTGTAGCATGGAAACGGACCCCTGGAGTGGACCTGCGTCAATACCCTACAATCAGCTTCAGCAGCTACAGCAGCAGCAGCAGCAGCAAGGACAGCAGCCATATGGTTACCCGTACTCGTCATCCTCGATAATAGGTCCTCCTCCTCCCCCGGTTTCGCAGATTCAAGGCACCATGCGATCCTTCGCGCAGCTTTCCACGTCAGAGCGATTCAGGGGGCCTTGTCCCGGCGCTGATGTCGGGTTAAAACGGAAACGAGCGGGAAAGCTGGACGCGATGATCCAGGGAAACCCTAAGATTCTTCTGGCGGCCAGTCCCGTGTTTCACGGTCGGTACACGGATAAGAGCCTGCCGTTTGTGCTCGCTCCGGGACCGACACGTGGCGGTGACGTTTCCGTGCAGATTCGCGTGATCGTCGACGTAAGTAAGGACCCGTGTGGAATGGGCCGGTTCAATTGGAAACTGTAGGAGAGCTGGAAGAAGAGGGGGATAAGGGCTTACGACGTTGTTACTGCGTAGCGATATATGCGTTTGGAATCCGTCGCATAGACAATTACATGGTATTAGCTAGAGACTCGATCGATGAATTTTCACACGTACTCTGTCCTGTGTCAACCCCGTGGACCTCTCAGGAGCGCACGAGCTTCACGGCCAGGGGAACATCAAGGACGAGGAAGGAGGCCGAACGGCAGTGCGCCATAGACGCATGCTTCCATCTTAAGGTGTGTCATGATGATTAATATCATTATTAAGCTAACTACTACTATCATTGTTATTTTTGTTCCTATTTCTTATTGGCTTGAGGGGAAGGGGGATGGGGGTCTCTTGCAAAGACGGTATTGATTCAGATCGGGTTTGAAAAGTCATTCCTGGCCTTAGTGTGTGTCTCAGTTAGCTGGATGACTTTTTGTTACTTCGGGACAGCTCTTCTCATGTGCTGTTGCTTCCATACGTCTCATCAGCTACCATACCACGGCCATTGATGCCTATACGCACGCGCCTATGTGCGCTCTTGTATTTTTTTGTTACTTGCAAGGTCTCATGTGCAGATATGGTTATATGATGTGGGCGTGGCGTGGCTGTATGTCATCAACTCGCTCCCGCTCCTTGGTGGTGATCCCCCTCCCTCCTCTCCCCCTCCCCCTGGATCTGGATCTGCTACGGCTGCCTGAAGAAGCAGAAGTTCCGTGTGTGAACTTGTTATGGGCCGACTTTTGAGTTGACTCAAAAGTCTCCTTGGTGCTAACCCCCCTCCCTCCTCTCCCCCTCCCCCAGGATCTGGATCTGCTACGGCTGCCTGAAGAAGCAGAAGTTCCGTGTGTGAACTTGTTACGGGCCGACTTTTGAGTCGACTCAAAAGTCTCCTTGGTGCTGACCCCCCTCCCTCCTCTCCCCCTCCCCCAGGATCTGGATCTGCTACGGCTGCCTGAAGAAGCAGAAGTTCCGTGTGTGAACTTGTTACGGGCCGACTTTTGAGTCGACTCAAAGGTCTCCTTGGTGCTGATCCCCCTCCCTCCTCTCCCCCTCCCCCAGGATCTGGATCTGCTATGGCTGCCTGAAGAAGCAGAAGTTCCGTGTGTGAACTTGTTACGGGCCGACTTTTGAGTCGACTCAAAAGTCTCCTTGGTGCTGATCTCCCTCCCTCCTCTCCCCCTCCCTCAGGATCTGGATCTGCTACGGCTGCCTGAAGAAGCAGCTCCTCCCCTTGCGGTCATCACAGGCAGTGGGTCCGGACCAAGAGGAGGAGGAGGAGGAGGAGGAGGAGGGGGAGGGGGAGGGGGAGGAGGAGGGGGGGGTGGAGGAGGAGGGGGAGGAGGAGGTGGGCTGTCATCCGTGTGGGCTGAGAACCCCAAGAATTTCTTGCAGCACTGTGCGGTGTTCAAGGACTGGATCGTCAACAAGGGGCAGAAGCTCAACATCCGAGTCTCCTCTGCAGGCCCCGACCATGGCAAGGCACGTCGTCATTTCTCCCCCCCTCGCCTCGCAATCTAGTGTGGGCTGCGAATTGTATGAGTCTCTTGCAGCACTGTGCGGTGTTCAAGGACTGGATCGTCAACAAGGGGCAGAAGCTCAACAATCCGAGTCTCCTCTGCAGGCCCCGACCATGGCAAGGCACGTCGTCCACGTTTTGCGACCTTTCAAAACGAGATAACTATCACAAGCCCCGACCATGGCATGGTATGTTGTCCAGTTTTGAGACGGTTCAAAGCTAGATTACTATCACAGATTCACAGGCCCTTACCATGGCATGGTATGTTGTCCTCTCTCACCTTGGCCTTGCAGCCCCTCCCTCTTTCCCCCCTCCCCTTTCACCGTTTTTTAGAGTGGAGCCGGCCGGACACGCCTACCACCAAAGGCGGGCACATCCACCCAGTGTATCCCCTCCCTTAAATTAATCTCCCCCCGACCCAACCCGAACACCCTTTACCACCCCCTCCTCTCCCCCTCCCCCCCCTCCCCCCTCCCCCCTCCCCCCTCCCCCGTTACCCCCCTCCCGCCTTCCTCCCCCAGGTGTTTTACGCAGAGCTAGACGTGCCTTTAGCGAGGGGCGGCGGGCAGGTGTGGGTGGCGAGGGGAAGGGGGCGCAACAAGGCGGACGCGGAGAGGAGCTGCTGTGTGGCGGCATGTGAAAGGCTGCACGAGCTGGGGCTATTGAAGGCCCCCTCCTCGTCTTCCCTTGCTGGCATGGGCCAAAGTGGTGGCGGCGGTGGAGGCATGCTGGGAAAGGAGCAGGGACAGGTGCGTGCGTGCGTGCACGTGTGTTTATGCTGTGTGTCTGTGTGGACGTGTGTGTGTGTGGCGCCGTGCGAGCGCCTCCTCGTCTTCCCTTGCTGGCATGGGCCAAAGTGGTGGCGGCAGTGGAGGCATGCTGGGAAAGGAGCAGGGACAGGTGCGTGCGTGCGGGCACGAGTGCTTGTATTGTGTTGTGTGTGTGCGTGGGCGTGGGTGTGGGCATGTGCGAGTATGGTGTGGCAGCGTGTGAGCGGCTGCACGAGCTCGGGCTGCTCAGGCATTCACATGCTGGCTTGGGCAGAGTGGGGGTGGTGGTGCGGCAGGCATGCTGGCCAAGGATCAGGGACATGTGTGTGCGCGTGTGCGTGCGTGTGCGCATGTGCGTGCGTGTGCGCGTGTGCGTGCGTGTGCGCGTGTGCGTGCGCTCGTGCGTGTGTGGGGGAGAGTGCATGTGGGTGGGTGTGCATGTGTGCGTGCGTGTGCGTGTGCGCGTGGTTTTGCGCGTGTGGGTACGTGCGCGTGTATGTGTGCGCGTGTGGGTACGTGCGCGTGTATGTGTGCGCGTGCATGTGCGTCCATGCATTTGTGTGCATGTGTGTGGGGGCATGCATGCACACCTGTGGGAGAGGTTTGGGGAGGAGAGAGAGGTTTGGGGAGGAGGGATGGCTGGGGAGAAGCTTGCTGATCAAGTTCACTTTCAGAATGCTCCAATCTTGCAGAAACTGCTGACCCAATCCGCGCATCCCAACCCCCATCCTTTCATTGCTCTTATGCGTCCATCCAGAACTCCCCCCCCCCCCCTCTCCCTCAATCCCTCAGACATCACCCTCGTTGAGTCCATCCTCTCCGAATTCAGTCCGTATCTTCCACTTTGCACCCAGTTCTTTCTAGTTTTGAGGCGCCTCAAAACCGCGTGATAGAAGTCTAGTTTTGAGGCGCCTCAAAACCGCGTGATAGAAGTCTAGTTTTGAGGCGCCTCAAAACCGCGTGATAGAAGTCTAGTTTTGAGGCGCCTCAAAACCGCGTGATAGAAGTCTAGTTTTGAGGCGCCTCAAAACCGCGTGATAGAAGTCTAGTTTTGAGGCGCCTCAAAACCGCGTGATAGAAGTCTAGTTTTGAGGCGCCTCAAAACTTTGCACTCAGTTCGTTCTTCTCCCTCTATCCTCCACTCCATCCCCATTCCCGTGTCTTCCCTACTTTGTGCCTCCCAACCAGACCCCCCGCCTCTCCCTCGCCCCATCAGACATCACCCTCCTCGAGTCCGTCCTCTCCGAATTCCACTCCAGTCTCCCCCAACCTCCGCCTCTACCCCCTCCCTCCCACTCTCCTCCTCTCCCCTATCAACCCCCCCACTCCACCACACACGACACCGGCCTGCTACCTCGCCCCCACTCCACTGGTACCCTCCCCTCCTCCTCCTCCTCCCTCCCCTACCCTTCCTCCTCGCTCCACCCACCCTCCGCTGCTATCCCTTCCACCACCACCCTTGGCTCCAGCGCAAGTGCTTCGTCTGCCTCTAAAGCAGCAGCAGCATTGGACGTATCTGGACCGTACCCGAGGGACCCTTACCTGGATGAACGGTTCAGATTGGCGGCTGAGAGGAGGAGCACGGCAAGGGAAATGGGGGAGAGGTGGAGGGCGAGGGAGAGGCTGCCTGCGTGGAAGGAGAGAGATGCGGTAGTGAGGTTGGTGCGAGAGAATCCAGTGTCATTGATCGTGGGGGAAACTGGCTGTGGGAAGACCACTCAGGTGAGTGGAGTGGGTTTGGGGCGGTTTCAAGCATGGAAGGAGAGAGATGAGGTTGCTAGGATGGTGCGGGAGAATGAAGTGTTGCTGATTGCGGGGGGAAACTGGCTGTGGAAGACCACTTAGGTAGCGGAATGCCATATTCTGAGGGTGTTTTTGAGAATTCTCAAAAACACCCTGCAAAGTCATATTCTGAGTCTGTTTCCACCTTCACATGCAGATTGCTTGCTCTGCCATGTGTTGCGTTGCGTTGTGACACGCAATGTGTTTCTCCACTCACCTGATGGTTCCTCTTCCTTGTCTGTTTCCAGGTCCCTCAGTTCATCCTGGAAGTCTATTTTTTAGGCGCCTCAAAAGGAGTCTATTTATGAGGCGCCTCAAAAGGAGTCTATTTTTTAGGCGCCTCAAAAGGAGTCTATTTTTGAGGGGCCTCAAAAATGTTTCTCCACTCACCTGATGGTTCTACTTCCTTGTCTGTTTCCAGGTCCCTCAGTTCATCCTGGAAGATTCGGAGCGAAATGGCAGCGCTAGCAGCACGCACATCATAGTCACGCAGCCTCGCAGAATTGCAGCTTTGAGGTACGCTTCTTCCTTGTCAACTCCACTAGGTGTAGTGCTGCTGCTATGGCACCGTTATAGTGCCTTCTTTGTCTACCCCCGTTCGTTTCCCCATAGCAGCTCTGACGCTCGCTCCCTTGGCCCTATCCTCTTTTTCTCAACGCTTCTTGTTCTATTCCCCCATTCGCGTTGTATCCTCATCCCCCCTTTCCAGTGGGACAGAGCGTGTGGCATGGGAGAGGGGTGAAGCATTAAGCAGCAGTGTGGGGTGCGGCATTCAGTTGGGCACGGCTCATCTGATCCCCGTCCCTTCCATCCTCCCCTCTTGCGCTCATCCCTCCCCGCAGTGTGGCGGAGCGTGTGGCATGGGAGAGGGGCGAGGCGTTGGGAGACAGTGTGGGGTATCGCATTCGGCTGGACAGCAACCCGCCCAGAGCCAGAGGCAGCATTCTCTTCTGCACTGTTGGGATTCTGCTGCGACGAATGCAGGTGCGTGTGGTGTGTGGGGCATGGGTTGTGCTGGTTTGTCCTTGCCTCAGTAGGAAGAGCATGGGCTGTGCTGGGTGGTTGATCCCATCCATCATTCTCATCCCTCCCATCTCCCATCATCCATCCATCCTCTATCGTTCAGAGCCCAGAGGGTATGGAGGGCGTGAGCCACGTGGTAGTGGGCGTGGTGCATGAGAGGGACACTGGTGCTTCCTTCCCTCACTAACCTGTCCTCCGTCCATCATTCCCATCACTCCCATCATTCCCATCATTCCCATCATTCCCATCATTCCCATCATTCCCATCATTCCCATCATTCCCATCATTCCCATCATTCCCATCATTCCCATCACTCCCATCATTCCCATCATTCCCATCATTCCCATCACTCCCATCATTCCCATCATTCCCATCATTCCCATCATTCCCATCACTCCCATCATTCCCATCATTCCCATCATTCCCATCATTCCCATCATTCCCATCACTCCCATCATTCCCATCATTCCCATCACTCCCATCATTCCCATCATTCCCATCATTCCCATCATTCCCATCACTCCCATCACTCCCATCATTCCCATCATTCCCATCATTCCCATCATTCCCATCATTCCCATCATTCCCATCATTCCCATCATTCCCATCATTCCCATCATTCCCATCATTCCCATCACTCCCATCACTCCCATCATTCCCATCACTCCCATCATTCCCATCACTCCCATCACTCCCATCATTCCCATCATTCCCATCATTCCCATCCCCCAGAGCCCAGAGGGCATGGAGGGCGTGAGCCACGTGATCGTGGACGAGGTGCATGAGAGGGACATGGACACAGACTTCCTACTCATCGTGCTCAAGCAGATGCTCTCCACCGCGCACCACCGCATCCACGTGGTCATCATGAGCGCCACTATTGACGCTGATCTCTTCACCAGGTAGGTGGCTGGAGTCTCTGTTAGTCAGAGCCAGGTGCTCTCCACCGCGCACCACCGCATCCCCGTGGTCATCATGAGCGCCACTATTGACGCTGATCTCTTCACCAGGTAGGTGGCTGGAGTCTCTGTTAGTCAGAGCCAGGTGCTCTCCACCGCACAACATCGCATCCCCGTGGTCATCGTGAGCGCCACTATAGACGCTGACCTCTTCACCAGGTGTGCCATGCGCTTCCCTTGCGAGGGACATGTGACTCTCATGCACCTCGTACCTCATCCCATGAGAGGGACGTGGATACAAACTTCCTTCTCATAGTGCTCAAGCAGAGGCTGTCGTCCTTTTGAGTCGACTCAAAAGATGCTGTCGTGACTCGTCCCCTGCCATGCACGCCTGCTTCCATCCATGTGGTCATCAAGAGTGCCACCATCGATGCTGATCACTTCACAAGTGAGTTACAGTACCCGTTGACCGCAAAGCAACGCAACGTAAACTGAGTAAAATGTGGCCATGCACGCCCGCCCGCTTCCGCGTCGTCATCATGAGCTGATCGCCACCACCATCGATGCTGATCCACACACCAGGTAAAATTCTAACGCCTGTTTGCTGCTAGCGATGGACATGCATGTGTTGGCCACCGCACACCACCACACACCACCACATTTGCGTGGGCATCATGAGCGTCACTGATGACGCTGCTCTTTTCACTGGTCACGATACCCTTGCTTGTTAGCCAGAGCCATGAAATTGCCTTCCCACTGCACTGCACACTACCGCCGCATCTGTGTGACCATCATAAGCGCCACTTTTGACGATGGTCCTCTGCCAGTGAACAAGTTGTTCCGAGCTTGAATCTTGCTACCGCACTCTTCCCCCTCTTGCTGCCACACTCTCTCACCCCCCACACCTTTTTTAAGGTAACAAGGGCCAGGGCGTGTGCACGAGGGGCAAGGATGGGGTTAGTAGGAAAAGGATTTGACCAATTGTAGCAAATAGTTATTTTTGAACCTCTGTGTTGCTACTCCAAAAAGGTCACCGCCTTTTTTTTCTGCCTTTGTTTTTTAGCAATGTCGCGTCGCATCTTCCTTAATTAGCCGATTATGCTTAATCTAGCCAGCCTGCGCCTCCCCCCTGTTCCCCCTTGCGTGACACCAGCTCGCTCACTCGTCCCGTTCTCAGTCAGCCTCTCGGGCAGCGGCCTCCTTCCTCTCACCTGCTCCCAGCTCCTTTGCCGCTGGGAGGCTCAGCAGCAGTGCCCGGGACAGCGGCAGCGGCAGTGGCAGTGGCAGCAGATGGTGTATTCAGGCGACAGCTCCTCTTATGCTGCTGATCCCGCTGAACAGCCATTTGCTGCCACTGCGGTTGCTGCTGCTGCTGCTGAGCCTCGTGAGCTGGGGAGATGAGAAGAAGGAGGTGGCTGCTTCAGCTTCTGGCTACACTAGACCGACCGTTGTTGGCCGGGATGGGACGAGTGAGCGAGCTGGCGGCACGGCATCGCGGATCTGTTTTGTGGCGCCTCAAAACCTGGCACCAATGCGTCACATGTCTGTCTGCCTGACCTTCTGTAGAGTTGCATCATTGGCTCCTTTTCTCTTGTTGCTGCAGTTGGGGTAGATTTACTCCCCTTGTCCTCGTTCCTAGTTCCTCGTTCTCCTCCTTGTTCCTTCTTGGCGTTCTCAAAATCCTCCCTTGATCGTCATTCATCTTGGTTCTTCCCATGTCATCTCACCCGTTTCCCCCGACTCCCACCCTCCACCGCCCCCCTTCTTCCCACTATCCTTCTTCTGTCCATCTTCCCCCCTCCACCTACTCCCTCCACAGTCCACTGCCCCGTGCCTCCATCCCTGGCTTCATCCAACCCTTGTCAGTGCATTTCATCGACGATCTGCCCGGGCCGCGATCCTCCCCTTATCCTTTCTCCCCCCCCTTTCAGCTACTTCCTCCACTGCCCCATGCTGAGCATCCCTGGCTTCATCCATCCCATGTCAATGCACTCCCTTGACGATCTCCTCCCCACTACGCGCCCCCTGTGGTGCACAAGCCACCTCAAACCCTTACCTGGCCGCCTCTCTCTTGCCCCATTCCCCACTCCCCCCAGCTACTTCCACCACTGCCCCATGCTCGCCATCCCTGGGTTCATCCACCCCGTGTCAGTGCACTCCCTGGACGATCTCCCCCCTCTCATGGGCTGATACGCCCCCCCTGTGGTGCACAAGGCCCTGGGCCCCAAGTACGGGTCCGTTGACGAGGACGAGCCCCCTGTGGTGCACGTTTTGGTGCCTCAAACCCTTCCCTGCATTCCTCCCTGTTGCTCCATTCCATCCCCCTCTTCCCCCCCCCCAGCTACTTCCACCACTGCCCCATGCTCGCCATCCCTGGGTTCATCCACCCCGTGTCAGTGCACTCCCTGGACGATCTCCCCCCCCTCATGGGCCGATACGCGCCCCCTGTGGTGCACAAGGCCCTGGGCCCCAAGTACGGGTCCGCTGACGAGGACGAGCTCGATGCTGAGCTGGCAGCGAGGGTGGTGGCGTGGGTAGATGACGAGTATTCGAGGGAAGACGGGTCTATCCTCTGCTTCCTGCCTGTAAGTCAATTTTCATCCAACCTATTCACCCCTGCTTGAGAGTCACTTGGTGGCGCGTGGTTGGATGAGGAGTGCCGGAGAGAGGATGGGTCCGTCCATTCTCTTCGTCCTGCCTGAAAATGACAATCTTTTGGTGTGGAAAACTGGCCTGAACTCGTTTGCTAACTGGGTGGCGTGGGTGGATGACGAGTATTCGAGGGAAGTCGGCTCCTATTTCTGCTATTTCCCTGTGGTTGACTCTCCCTCCCCTCCGTCATTCGTTTGCTCCACTCTCCCTCCC
Organism: Closterium sp. NIES-67; assembly: GCA_027943415.1. Classification (NCBI taxonomy): domain Eukaryota; kingdom Viridiplantae; phylum Streptophyta; class Zygnematophyceae; order Desmidiales; family Closteriaceae; genus Closterium; species Closterium sp. NIES-67. The sequence goes on along the minus strand of BQMB01001373.1, from coordinate 671,640 downwards.
TCCCTCCCTGAGGGTCGTATCCCTTCCCCTGCCACCCCAAGGGTGTCTCTCTGTCTCGCCTTCCTGTGCCATTTTTTATGGCCGTAGCACCATGACTTATGCTGCTGATGAGCATTCCATGGTGTGTGTATGCATTCCATGGTGTGTGTATGCATTCCATGGTGTGTGTAAGCATTCCATGGTGTGTGGATGCATTCCATAGTGTGTGGATGCATTCCATGGTGTGTGTATGCATTCCATGGTGTGTGGATGCATTCCATGGTGTGTGTATGCATTCCATGGTGTGTGTATGCATTCCATGGTGTGTGGATGCATTCCATGGTGTGTGGATGCATTCCATGGTGTGTGGATGCATTCCATGGTGTGTGTATGCATTCCATGGTGTGTGTATGCATTCCATGGTGTGTGTAAGCACAGGGCTCGGACACCATAGCCCGAAGCCACTGACTGACGTACCAATTGCATGCCATGCCATCAATATGCCATGCCACCATAGTTGATTATGCCATGCCAGGCCACCATAGTTGATTATGCCATGCCATGCCGTCCCATGCCATGCCACATTGTTCCCACATGCACAGGGCTGGGACACCATAGCTGAAGCCAAGCGCCAGCTGCAGTTCCTCCCAGGCTCCTCCCGCTTCCACATCGTCATGCTGCACTCGCAGGTGAGCTTATGTTGCATTGCACTCTTGTATGTCCTGTTCTACATGTGCACAACTTGTGATCGTTGTCGTGCTTCAACCGCACTGCTTTATCGAGTGTGTCGACTCTTGTATGCTGCACTCTTGTATGTCCTGTTCAAGTTGAGCAGCCCTTGTGCTCTTGTCTCTTCCTCCCTGCTCCGCTCTTGTGCCTCCTCATTCCTCCCTGCTCCTCTCTTGTGCCTCCTCATTCCTCCCTGCTCCGCTCTTGGTCCTCCTCATTCCTCCCTGCTCCGCTCTTGTGCCTCCTCATTCCTCCCTGCTCCTCTCTTGTTCCTCCTCCTCATTATTCCCTGTGTACCTCCTTCCTCCCTGCTACCCTACCATCCTTTCCCCCCCTCTCGCTTGCTGTGCCTGCCATGCAGTGTGCCCTGCAGGCGCCACCAGCAGAGCCAATTTTCTAGGCACCTCAAATATCCGTTTCCCCCCCTTTTCCTCCCCCCCTTCCCCCCCCCCCCCTCCCCCCCCCAACCGCGCCTTGCAGGTGCCGCCAGCAGAGCAGAGATTAGCGTTTGATCACCCGCCAGAGGGAAAGCGCAAGGTAACGTGATTCCAACCCTTTAATGAGGAGTCTATTTTTGAGGCGCCTCAAAATTAGCGTTTGATCGCCCGCCAGAGGGAAAGCGCAAGGTAACGTGATTCCAACCCTTTAATGAGGAGTCTATTTTTGAGGCGCCTCAAAATTAGCGTTTGATCGCCCTCCAGAGGGGAAGCGCAAGGTAACGTGATTCCAACCCTTTAATGAGGAGTCAATTTTTTTGGCGCCTCAAAATTAGCGTTTGATCGCCCTCCAGAGGGAAAGCGCAAGGTAACGTGATTCCAACCCTTTAATGGCGGTGAATGTGATGCTGATGGGTGTGATGGTGCGGTTTTCTGGTTCAAAGGGTTGGAAGGGAAGAGAGCAGCCTGTGATCGTATGCTCCCCAAAAGGAAAGCACAAGATGCCGGTTATGAGTGTGAATGCGTGGTGATAGTGGTGTAACATGCTTGTAAACAGGTATTCCGGCAGTTAATAGTTCTGTTCTCTTTCTCTCTGTCTATCCTCACGCCTCCCCTTGGCAGGTGATTTTATCGACCAACATCGCTGAGACGAGTGTGACTATAGACGACGTGGTTTTTGTGGTGGACGGCGGCAAGTCCAAAGAGAAGTACTTTGAGCCGGCGAGGAACATCTCGTCCATGCGCGTGCAGTGGGCGTCCAAGGCCAGTGTCAAGCAGAGGCAGGGCAGAGCGGGGCGCGTGCGGCCGGGAAAATGCTTCCGCCTCTTCACTCGCACGGTGAGACCAGCTGATACCTTCCAAGCACGGTGGGATGCCACTCACTCGCACAGTGAGATGCCACAATCTCGCACTGTGAGACGCCACTCACTCGCACAGTGCGACCACTGGTACTTTCCAACTCATTCTGTTGTGCTAGCACTTAAAAACTACAGCGAATTACTGGTGGCGGGAAAGTAATTCTCTGCATCGCTTCCGTTTACCCCTCTCCTTCCCCCCAAGCACAGGTGTATGAAGCCATGGCTCCAAACTCAGTCCCTGAGATGCAGCGAGTGCCCCTCGAAGAGATCTGCCTTCAGATCAAACTCCTCTTCCTAGCCACTGCCACCTCCGATCACCCCCGTTTACTCACCCCCGTTTACTCACCCCCGCTTACCCCTACCCCTCTCCTTCCCTCCAAGCACAGGTGTATGAAGCCATGGCTCCCAACTCAGTCCCTGAGATGCAGCGAGTGCCCCTCGAAGAAATCTGCCTGCAGATCAAACCGCTCCCCCTCGCAGCTGCCGTCACCTCCCAAACCTACTCCTCCCACCCCTCCTCCTCCTTCCCTTCCTCCTCCATCCCCTCCTCCTCCTCTGTCCATCGCAGCACAAACATCGGCCTCTTTCTCGCCAAGGCTCTCTCTCCCCCGGACCCCTTCGCAGTGCGCCACGCAATCGAGAATCTCCAGAGGCTAGGAGCTCTGGACGAAGACGAAGAGCTCACAGCCCTTGGATCGACGCTCAGCCGGCTCGCTGTGCACCCTCGGATCGGCAAGATGCTCGTCTACGGCTCCCTCCTGCACTGTCTTTCTCCTCTCCTCTCTGTCGCTGCGGCTGCTTCCCTCTCCCGCGACCCGTTCCTCGCACCGATCACCAACCGCAATGCCGCCGATGCTGCGCGCCGAGCCTTCGCGGCAGGTTCGGCAGCGGGGAGCGACCATCTAGCGGTGGTGATGGCCCATGAGGGGTGGATGAAGGCGAATATGGAAGGCCGGGCGATGGGATACTGCGATGAGAACTTCCTGGCACCTTCCGGCATGCGCCTGATGCTGGGTCTGAAATTGCAGATTGAGCGAATGTTATGGGGGGCTGGGCTGGCCCGCTTGGGGGAGTCCCTTGATGCTGACCTGCCGCCTAAAACGCCTCAGGGGGTTACGTTGGGGCATGGGAAGGAGTCTGAAAATGGAAGAGGTAGGGGGGTAGAGGGACGGTCTGGCAGTGGTGGTGGTAGCGATGGTGCCGGCGGTGCTGGTGCTGGTGCTGGTGCTGGTGCTGGCGCTGGTGGTGGCGGTGGTGGTGTTGGCGGTGGCGCATCTCCGCTTGCTGGTAGGCCTGACATCCGCCATGTGACTCGCATCGATGCTCGCTCCACCTCGACACAGGTGGTTGATGCCAGGGGTGCTGGTGGCAGCAGGGACAGCTGGAGGGACAGGGAGGACAGGGGCTCTGAAAGGGACAGGGATCGGGATCGGGATCGGGATCGGGATCGGGATCGGGATAGGGATAGGGATAGGGATAGGGATCGGGATCGGGATCGGGACAGGGATAGGGATCGAGAGAGGGAGAGGGAGAAGAACAGAGACAAGGAAAGGGAGAAGGAGAGTGAGAGTCGGCAGCGCAGGTCGCGGTGGGATGTGCGCGTGGCGGACGAGCGCATGGACGAGCAGCTAGACAGCCGAGAGTACAAAGCAACTGCGGCTCAATCCGAGCCCCAAATAGACGAGACTGATGAGTCCTCGCTCTTTATCGCCCGCTCGGTGCTAGTTGCCGGCCTCTCCCCCCATATAGCCCGCTCCGATATGCTCCCAGAGGCCAGGGGCGGTGGTGCGGGCAGCAGCAGCAGTGGGAAGCAGAAAGTTCGGCTGAGGTTCGGATTCCGGACCTCGGAGGGCCGGGTGTGGATTCACCCGACGGGGGTGATACCACAGCAGGGCAAGGCATTGGACGATGGGGGGGTGCATTTTCTCACCTTCAACGAGCGTGTTCAGACATCTCAGGTGTTCATCCGAGGCTGCACGCTCATCCCAGCTCTTTCCATCGTCCTATTTGGGGGGCCGATTTACCTTGCTCCTGCCCCAGGCCCGTTTCTACCCCTGGGTGGGTCGTTCTCGTCTGGTAACCTGTACCCTGCTAGTGGTTATGGGTTTTCCTCCACGTCCTCCTCCCAGCCTGTGCTGCTCGTTGTGGACCGTTGGATCGAGTTCGTGGTGGATCGGCATGTGGGCGAGCTGCTTCTGCAGCTCAGAGCTGTGCTGGATTCTATTCTGGGGCGGTGGGTGGCGGGAGGGCCGCGGCCGGCCAATGAGAGGCGAGTGGTGGGGTGCGCAGTGCGGCTTCTGGAGCAAGCGGGGAGAGCAGCAGTGAAGGAGTTGGAAATTGCGGAGAAAAGCACTGCTGCTGCTGGTATGGGTGGTGTTAGGGCATCGGCTGGGGCTGCTGCTGCTGGAGGTCGAGTGATCGATGATGGTGATCGGTGGATGTCAGGAGGAGGTGATGCTGGTGGGGGCGATTGGAGGGGTGGAGGTGGTGGTGGTGGGGGGGATTGGAGGAGTGGAGGTGGTGGTGGTGGTCGCAATGAGCCGAGTCCTCATGGGTATAGACGTTCAAGTGGAGGTGGCAGTTGGGGTGGTGGAGGGTATGGGGATCGAGCCTCCAGGGATGCGACTGGGTACCATAGGTAGCTCATAGAATTTTGTTGCAGACATGGCATGTGCATGATATTTCACAGTACGAATTGCCTCTTGAGTTGCCCTTTATGTGTAGACATGGCATGCTAATGTTCGTCAAATTGTTCGGTTCGTGTAGCTTTGAAATTATGTAGCGTCTTTGTACTCTTAGCGAAACACTCATGCTACAGAAGCATCGCATCCCCAGTAAGAGCTTCTGACAGACCGCGGCGACAACAGAGCTTCCGCCGCGACAATTTCGAGGACTTCTGCTCCACCCTCCACCCTCCACCCTTCTTGCTACCACTCTGCAGTTGTTTGTCTGCCATTACGGGAGTCTCTCTGCCAAAGCGAATTTGGGATTGCCTGGTAGCTCCCATCTCCCTTATCAGCGAAAATTGCATTTCTACGGGTCTCCCTCCGTCCTGTCAGGCACTGATTCCGTGTCCGCGTTACAAAAAGGGACCGCGACTTAGCATGCTAAGGCGAGTTATAACTCGTGCTGGCATTCCCGTAATTTCGCGTCATGGTCACAACTGGTCAGGCACACGATTCAGGCGTGCCAGCAGAGACAGAGGCTAAGGCTCAGTGCGGTTTAGAATCTGTAGAGCAGGCTGCAAACGCGGAACCATCAAGTACGGACAGCATGGACTCATCTGTTGATCTCAAGGCTACTAAGGCCACTTCTAGCGTACCAGCAGAGGCAGAGGCTAAGGCTCAGTGCGGTTTAGAATCTGTAGAGCAGGCTGCAAACGCGGAACCAGAAAGTAAGGATAGCAACGACGCCTCTGCCGACCTCAAGGCTAAATTCGCATGGACTTGCCGTGGTATGCCTTCTATCCACCCAGAGCCCAAGCGACAGGGGCCTTCTAGTTTCACATTCGCACAATCCGTTGTTGTTGTTTTTTTTTTTTTTTTTTTTTTTTTTTGGTGCAAATGTGAAGCTAGCGTGGCTAACTACCATGCAGACCCTTCGTGCTTCCCTGACAGATTGCGACCGCAGCTGTCTTCCTGTCCGCGACGAGTCTCAATGCATCTGCGGCCATCGGCTTCGGGAGCACCGCCTGAAACCGCTCAACCAGCATATTTCCTCCGAAGCAATGGCTCCGGACCAAGTGGCCGACACTCAGCCGTCTGACAAAAACCCTGAATTGCAGAAATTAGGTTCCCTGCCTGGGAATCCGAGCGATTCCCCTTCAGACTCCTCCTCCTCGTCCTCCCCGTCCAGATTGTCGTCATGTGGTCTATTCCAGGTTGTGTGCGGACGAGCCAAGTGTGCGTGCGAGAGCTTCTTCTTCATTCCCGCTCAAGGCTCCTGGATCCTTCGCTGCAGATGCAAGGCGCGTAGCTTTCTGCTTCATCCCGCATTATGTGATATGCAAATGTTTTCTGGTTACGCATGCAGCCAGTTAGAGCTTGCTGACCATGTGACTTTCCTCCTGCTTGCAGTTGTTCGTCTTTTTTCCAACGAATTGTCTTGTTTTTCTTAATTCTGTCCGTCGTTCCTGCAGCACAAGCACGTGGAACATGACCCATCGTCCCACAGATGCACCCGGCCAAAGTGCTCATGCGACAAGTTCGACAGCCCATGGGTCGGTCAGCCTATTTGCGCATGTGCATAGAGCGATGATTGACTGCGCATGTCTCATCTTTTCAACTCTCTCACGTCGCCCTGTTTCTTTTCTGAACTTGGCGTCTTCTATTCTGAATCATCAGGTGTGCAACTGCAACCATCCATGGGCTCATCACACACAGCACACGAATGTGCTGACAAGACAGCAGATATTGAGACAACGGTAACTCTTGCATCGTAACACTTTCCGCAAGTAGGTTATTATTTGTCCTCCCCATGCTAATGCTATCTAGTTCTTTTCAGGATGGAGGACATGGCATCCCCAGCTCCAGAAGTGAACAATGTGGAGGCATTGATGAGAGGGCTCCAGGCATGACGCTGGCAATTACTAACAACAACCCTTGTATCCAGGTTTCTATTCTTGAGGCACCTCAGAAACAGGCATGAGTGGCCACACTGACACACCCTTGTGCTCAGGTTTTTTTACACAGTTGTCGGAATTCTTGAAGCCTGTGCGCATTTTCTCACTTGTTGATAGCTTCTTTGTGCAGAATGTAAGCCACGAAACTACTTATACCACACTGTGACTGGCAAGACATGGTTCAGCATCTTTGTGCTGATTATGACAATACTTTGCTCCCATAACATGGTAGCAGTAAGCAGTTTAGCTAAGCTGACAACACTTGCCAGAGGGATGTGGAATGCAGGCCAGGGAGTACTGACATGTACGTCCAGGAATCACACCACCAGGGTTGGCATCCCCCCAAGGTTGAGGTTATCATTGATCAACTACGGCTTTGCCAATGCAGGTGTTAATTCAAATACTCCCTGATGGCAGGCTGCAGGCAAGAAGGAACAGTGGGGTTGTCTGTCACAACCATCAACACCAATTCGCCAGCCTTGACATTTGATTTCTCTATATGTGCACGCACAGCCTTCAACATGTGCTGTGCAGCTTGCACCACAGGCACAGCGACAGAAGCTTCACTGTACCCCTCAAGAAGCTTCTGCAAGACTCCTCCTGCCTAGTCACGGGCAGACAGGGAGAGGACGGGCAGAGAGGCCAAGGAAAGACGAGGACAAGGACGAGCCTGACGAACCAGCCTGCTGGACTCCCCAAGTCTCTGAAAGGAACGGGCTGCAGCTGCTCCTGCTACTGCTGCTTCCGCCCCCCTGGTGGGACCGGCCCTTCTGGTCCAACCAGCTTGCAGTGATGAGCCAGCCTGCTCTTTCTCTAGCAGAGTGAACTGCCCCCCACCCATCCCGAAACCCCCCTACTGCTGCTGCCGCCCAGGCCGCTGAGACCGGCTCTTCTGGTCCAGCCAGCTTGAGGTGCGGGAGTGCCGCCCACCACCATTTGCTGCGCCCCCTTTTCTCTCTCGGTGAGAGTGGCTTACCCTGCTGGAGGAACCCTCCCTGTATGCCTCCTCGCCTTCTCCATCGTCCTCATCTTCGTCATCTCGTCTACACACTCCGTCATAGTCTTCTTCTTCCTCCTCCCTTCTATACACTCTGTCCACCTCGTTCCCGCTGTACACCTCCCTATTTTCTCCATTGCTCCTCTCCCCATACTTCCGTGCACTCTCCTGACCCCTTTTCCCCCGTGACTGCTCCTTCCTATCACCACCTCTACTTCTGTACTGCTCGTCCCTTTCCTCCTCGTCTCTTCTGTGTATGTGCCGTCCTGTATCAGCCGCCCCACGCCGAAAATCCCCAGTGCTGCCGTACCCATACTTGCTGTCCCGGCTCTCTACTCTGCTACTTCGATCATAGCCCTCAACATCCCGCTCCCTCTCATTTTCCGGACCACTGGAATCCCACTCCTCCGATTCCCTATACCCACTTGAGCGATCTCCCCTCTTGTGATTCTCATTGTGATGATGTTTATCTTCTCTGTGACTGGTTTCCCTCAGTGAGTGATGGTGTCTCTCAGTCCTCCCTCTCTCCCTGACACGCTCGCTCCTACGAGAACCCTCGGACGAGTCACCACTCTCCACCCCTTCACTCTCCTTTTCTTCTCCACTCCACTCCTCACTATTCTCAAGAACGCTCCCTTTGTCACTGTCCTGATTATTACCCTCACCCCCCTCCTCCTCACTCCCCTCTTGACTGTCCTGCAGCCGGCGCCGCTCTCCATCTCTTCCATTGCGCCCATCCCACCCACACTCCCTGTCTTCTCTCCCCATTCCCCGTGGGCGCTCTTGCTGCTTGGGAATTCTCCCTCGCGCATTCTCCTCCTCGCCCTCACTTCCACAGTCATGCCTGCTGCGACCGGCCTTAGTTCGGGCTCCCTTCCCCAGACCTGTGCCACACTCCCTGGACCACCTTCTCCGCCCATTCTCCACCACCTTTTCCCCACCCCCCCCATCTTCCCCCCTCTCCTCCTCGTCCACCTCCTCTTCCTTCTCATTAACACCACCATCCCTATATCGAACAATCTCCTCGTCCTCCTCCTCTATCTCCTCCTCTGCGTTTCCTTCACAGTCATCCTCCCTGTATCCAACCATCTCCTCCTCCTCCTCTGGCCTCCCTCCAGTCTGACGCCTCTCCCTGCCCCCTTTCACAGGGTGCAGGTGCTGCCTGCCCCATTCTTCCCCACCATCCTCCTCCTCCTCATCTCTCCACGCCACATGCAGCTGTGCCTCCTTATGCGTCCCCTTCTGCTGTTTCCTCTCCCACTGTTGCTGCTGCTGCTGCTGCTGCTGATAATGGAGCTCATACTGCTGCTCGTGCTGGCCTTGCTTCTTCTGCTGTTTCCCTGACAGTCTGCTCGCCCCAACGTGCCCACCAGAATCACCTGTCCTGTGCCGCTGCTTGCTCAGGTGACTGTTCAGTGACGAATGGTGCGACAAAGAGCCGGACGGAGCATGATGAGTGGGAGGCCGACCGGACCCGGCAGTAGACCCTGCAGCAGCAGAGGAGGTTGAGGGGCGGTCGGGGGGCCGCCGGCGCTCGGGTGTGGAGTGCGATCGCTCGAAGGCGCTGGGGGGAGGGTAGAGGTCTGAAAGCTCTTCTGGGTCACCAAAGGTGCGACTCCTGGAAAGGTGAGTGGATGAGGACGGGAAGGAAGCAGGGGAAACAGAGGGAAAACAGAGGGAAAACAGAGGGAAAACAGAGGGAAAACAGAGGGAAACCAGAGGGAAAACAGAGGGGAAACAGAGGGGAAACAGGGGGGAAACAGAGGGAAAACAGAGGGAAAACAGAGGGAAACAGAGGGAAAACAGAGGGAAAACAGAGGGAAAACAGAGGGAAAACAGAGGGAAAAGAGTGCCATTTGAGTCAGCAGAAAAGACAAGTGCTATCGCTCCAAGACGCTGTGGGGAGAATAGAGGTCTGAAAGCCCTTCTGGGTCACCAAACGTGCGACTCCTGGTAAGGCGATGGGGAGGGGGAGGGGGAGGGGTGGAGAACGGGGGTAAACGAGGGGACGGGATTTTACTTGAGTCGACTCAAAAGAGGAGTGGATGCGTTTAAAGTCGCTCCAGCCCTTGTCCAAACTGACCTGAGCTTCCTGTCATACTTGGGTCGTGCCCCACTCGCTCCTGCTTCCACACCTCGCCCTGCATCCACTCTGCCTGAGCCATAACCCTCCCCTTCCTCCTCTTCATCCTCCTCCACCCCTCTAACCGCCCCCTTGTCTCCCTGACCGCCCTTCCCCACCCGAGAAACACGAGTATGCGTCAATGTATGCGCCTGAACATTGTCCCCCTGCTTGCTGCTCCTCCCACTCGCGTCCCTCCCACTCGCCTCCCTCCCACTCCCTGCCTCACTCCACTCCCCAAACGAGCCCCCTCGCCCTTCCCCTGCCCGCCTTCCCAGACTCGCACTCAGACCCCCCCCCTCTCTGCTCAAACGCCCCGACCCTGTTCGCCCCCGAATATCCTCCCCTCCTTGCGCCTCCTCCCACCCCCCTCCTCCTCTCTCTCTTGCTGCTCTTTCTCTTGCTCCAATGTCTGCTGCACAGTCAGAAGCTACTCTCTCCACACCTCTGCGCACGTGCGGAAACCCACGCTGCAAGTGGGATTGGCTGGAGCCCGGGCTATAGTCTTGAATCTCTTGACAGTGAGGCTCCTGTTCCTGGTCCTGGTTGTGGTTGTGGTTGTGACTGTGGCTCTGGGTGCGAAAATGGCTTTGGTTGTTGGCGTGGCTGTGGCTGTAACTGTGGCTGCTGTGGCTGTTGCTGTGTTTGTGGCTGTAGCCGTTATTATACCCGTGGTTGTGGTTATGGCTGTAGCTGTAATTGCTTCTCCCAGGGGGAGTCAAATCCCCTGCATGCCTCCTACTAAACGCGTTCCCTGCTGGTGGGGTGAGGTCCCCCCTGCTGCCCCTACCAAACATGTTACCTGGAGGGGTGAGACTCCCACTGCCAGTAAACACATTGCCAGGGGGAGTCAGGCTCCCACTCCCACTCTTACCCAGTGAACGAGGGGGAGGGGTTAGGCTGCCGCTGCCACTTTTTCCCAATGCTCCAGGGGGGGGAGTGAGACTCCCACTCCCACTGCCACTGCTGCCATATCTGCTCAGGCTGCTCCTGCCTCTACTCCTCCCACCAAACGAGTGAGACAGCAGATGATGTCCCTCCCCGTCGTGCTCCTCAGTAGAACCTCCCCCGGGTGCACCTCCCCCAGCTACAGACTCCCGGTACTTGTCAAAGGAGAAGTAGGCAACGCGGGGAGTGACAGCAGCAGGGCTGGTAGCGGCATCAGGGGAATCAGCAGCACCAGCGGCAGTGGGAGTAGTAGCAGGAGCAGCACCAGCGCCCATGTGGCCGGAAAAGGACCCACTGCTGCCAGGGCGCATCCTGGACAGGCTCCTGCTGTGATTGGAGACGCCCTCCTCCCCTCTCAGGCGCTCCACTGCGCTGCCACTGCTCCTGCTGCGCAGATCACTGCTCTGAAACTCGTCGCTGTGCCTGCTCAAGTCCCCTTCCAGGGAATTGCACCTGACAGCAGACCCTGCTCTCTGCTGCTGCTGCTGCTGCTGCTGGTTGTGTTGATGTGAGGGGTCAACGTGCTGGTCGTCGGGTCCTGCCTGCTGATCCAGTAGCCCTTGCTGTATGTGTTCCTGTTGTCCCTTCAATCCTATGAGTGCCTCTCCCTCATGCTCGTGCGTTGAGAGCTGCTGCTGCTGCTGCTGCTGCTGCTGCTTATGAGCCTGGGCTTCAGCCGAGGTGAAGGTGACTGAGCGCAGAAACGAAGGCAAGCCGGAAAGCAGAGCAGAGTCTCCGCCAGATCCGAACGAGACCTGAGACTTCTGCCGTGCATGGTGCGATGCTACATGAGCAGAAGCATTCGCCACTCCCAAATTAGCAGCATTCATCGCTCCCTGCTGCTCCTGCTCCTGCCCATACCCATGCGCCTGAACCTTTGCCACTCCACCCGGCTCTCCTGCTTTTTGCTTAGAAGTCAAAATGCCCCATCCTGCGCCCCCTGCACCCCTGCCACTCTCCTCCCCCTTCTCCTTGAAAGCCCACCACTTCCCCTGCTTCCCCTCGCCCTTTCCCGGACCCTCCTTCCCCCCATCCTTGTGCGTATCACTAGCAGTTCTCGGCACTACCGTCTTGCTACTACTGCCTGTATCCTCCCGTTTGGCCAAGCCTGCCATGGGCCCAGTGACTCGCTTGGTGAGCCCAGCAATAATGGCTGAGGTGAAGGTTCGAGTGCGGTGAAAGTCGTCGTAGTCTGGTGTGTCCTCCTCGTCCCCCCCCTCCGCCATCATCCATGCGTTCTCCAGCGCTGCTTCTCTCTCCTCTGCTGCCCCGGCTGCTGCTGCCCCTGCTGCTGCTGCCCCTGCTGCTGCTCCTCCTGCTGCTCCTCCTGCTGCTCCTCCCCCCAGCAAGCTGCTACCGGTTGTACTTGCCCTCACTGGAAGGTCCCCTGCACTCTCTGCTTCCACTGTTTCCCCTCCTCCTCCGCCTCCTCCTCCTCCTCCTCCTTCTCTTGCTCCCCATCCTACCTCTCCTCCTCCCCCTCCGGTCTTTGCCACCTGCTCCAACTTGGCCAGCCTCTCCTCCCAGGCAGACGTCACTTCTGCCCCCACCCCCATCTCTCTACCTCCCCACAACCCTCCCATGCCCCCTCCATCCCCATCCCGATCCTCCATCCGTCTACTGTCCGTCCTAGCCCTCATCAGCAAGAACTGATCACCCGCTCTCGCAGCCACACCACTAGCCGCAGCTGCCACACTACCCACCACTGGACTACTCACAGCAGCACTAGCCAGCACTACAGCATCCACATCGATTCTCTCCCACCCGCCCTTATCCCCCTCCCCGTGGCTCCTTAGCGCATTCCACACCCCCCTCAGCGGACTCCCCGGCCGATCAAACCTTAACGGGCTACTCGGCCGGTCAATCCGCGCACTCCGGCTCTTATCTAAGAACCGGTTCGAACTGGGCCCACCAGGGGGGGTGCGAGGAGGGGTGTGGGTGGGGGTTTGGGAAGGGGAGCGGGGGGGGTGCGCGGGGGGGTCTGGTTGGGGGAGCGGGGAGGAGTTTTGGAGCGGCGAAGCAGGCCGGAAAGCGGGCCGGAGAACGGGCTGCTGGGCCTGGAGGAGGAAGCTGGGGGGATGGACTCTCTATCTCTGCTCTGCTCCTCCTCAGTACTCGGGTCTAGAGCCAGCAGGGACGCTGCGTCGCGCGCCAGCCGTGCCATGGCGTCGCTGTCCACGTCAGCAAACGAGCCGATGTCCCGCTCTGCAATAGGCATTCGTTCGCGGCGTGAACCAAAGGGGCTGCTGACGCTGATGCTGCTGCTGCTGAGGCTGTTGCTGCTGCGCTGCTCTCTGACAGAAGACGAGTACATTAACCTACCCGGCTGCTGAAAGAGGGGAGTCTCCTGGGAGGTATAACTGGTCTCAAGCCCCAATGCCCCGTCCCATGAGTCATCTCTCAGCTCCACCTGGGTTACCGGGCCTCCAAGGCTTTGGCTGCCTCTGAAAAGCATCTCAGTGCGGAAGACACCGTTCATCTCGCTCTCTGCATCTGCCACTGATTGCCAGGGACTCGCACCCTCCTCTTGATTCTGCCTCTTCCTATCGCCACTCGCAACCCCTGATCCTCCTTCCCAGTTCCCCTCCCCCCCTCCCTCGTCTCGTCCTTCCCCAATGGTTACCCTCTCCCCCACATCAAACCCAAACCCCTCTCCCTCTTCCCCGGCTCCCCCCTCCTCCCGCAGCAACCCTTGAGCCAGGTCAAACACCCCACTCGCTCCATCTCCCTCATTCCCTTCCCCTTCCCCTTCCTCCTCCTCCTCCTCCTCCTCCACCTCCTCCTCCTCCTCCTCCTCCTCTTCTATTGCTCCCTCCCCGCCTTCCCACACGTCCGCTCCCCTGCCGTCTTTCAGGCTCACCCAGAACGCCTGAGATGCTGCGTCAGGGTTGAGGGAGGGGGCTCCTACCAGCATCCTTTCTTGAGGCGCCTCAAACGTTGCACCAGGGTTGAGGGAGGGGGCTCCTATCAGCATCCTTTGCTGAGGCTCCTCAAAGATTGCATCGGGGTTGAGGGAGGGGGCTCCCATCAGCACCCTCCTGCCCATCCCTCCGCCTCCTTCACCCTCACCTGGTTTTGGCTCTGGTGCTGAATCAAACGTTCCGTAAAAACCCCCTTCAAGCCAACCAGCACCTTCCACTCTCACACCTCCTTTGCCTGGGACGGGCCCCTGCATTTCGTCCTCATCGTCCTCAATGCCCTCATTGCCCTCATTCTCCTCCTCTTGCTCCTCTTCCTCCTCGTCCTCCTCGTCCTCCTCGCCCTCCTCTTCTTCCTCTTCCTCCTCTTCCTCCACTTCTTCCTCATCTCCCTCATCTCTGCTCTGTGGCGCTAACCTGCTGCTCCTGCTGGGTTGCATTTCCTGATCCCCGGGTCCTCTTCCTGCCCAGCCGTGCCCCCTTAAGCTCATCTCAGCCCCTCTGGTTCCATCCTCGTTATTATCATCCTCTTCAATATCCTCCCACAGCCCCCTTCCCACAGCCACTTCCTCGCCCTCCTCGTCTTCTCCCTCGTCCTCCTCTCCCCCCTCTCCCCCCTCTTCCTCCTCCTCTTCCTCACTCTCCTCCTCACTGTTGACACCCTCCTCTCCCTCCTCCTCCTCCTCCTCCTCCTCGTCCTCCTCCTCGTCCTCCTCCTCCTCCTCCACCCCACCTCTCCTGCCACCATCCCTTCTCTCCATGCTACTGGGTCTCAAGGAAGGCCGTAGGGACGACCTAGACGACCTCTCTCCATCACCTTCCAACGCTGCAGCTTCTCTTGCAGCTTCCCGCGCAGCTTCCTGTGCAGCTTCCCTTGAAGCGTCCCTTCCATCACCACCAACGCAGTCCCCCCCATCCGCACCAATGCAAGCGCCAGTATCTGCAGTCAACGCAGCAGCAGCAGAACCATCACGACTGCCTGCACGGCTACCTGAGAAGCTCCTACCAATCGACCATCGCCCCGACCCCCCTCCCCCTCCCAGCCGCTTCCCACCCACCCCTGCTCCGCTTCCTCCTGCTTTCCCCTCCCCATCTAATCTCCCCCCTTTCTGTTCCCCCGCGCCTGAGGAGCTCCTGAGAACGGACGCCCTCAGCGCAGCGCGGATAGACGCTGAAGCAGCAGCCATGGATTCCATCCCTCCACCAGAGAAGCTCCGCCCGATGTAGCTCCGCGCCTTGAGCCGCTCTGCTGCTGGCAGTCTACGCTGCGAGCCATCAGCAGGACGAGAACCATCACTGTTCCCTCGCTCGTCGTGCCGGTCTTGTGCCGCGTGGGCCCTGGACGTGAAGCTTCCGGATCGGAGACCGTGCGTGAGCGTGGAAGCTTCCTCTGTGCGTTCCCTCCCTGCTGGATCGCGACCGTCTATTTGTTCGTAATCTCGAGGCATCAACGGTCCTGATTGCGAACCTCGTCCTTTGTACGTGATACTGCTTGAGGCTCGACCTTCTTCCGACACCCGCTCAACCCGCCTGTCAGGATATGCCTCTCCAGACCTGTCTCCAGGCCTGTCCCCGAGCCTGTCTGTGTACTTGTCCGAAGCTCCTGAGTAGCTTCGGCGCACCCTAGACTCTGAGGCCCCATCCCTTGAAGTCTCGCGTCCGGCAGAAAAATTCATAGATAACCGTCCACTACCGAACCTACCACTACCAACCCTATCACTGCCAAACCGCCCACTACCGACCTGACCACTACCAAACCGATCACTACCACACGAGCTTAGAGAATCATCCACTACATCCCCCATTCTACAAGAGCTCGACCTAGAGCTTATAGCGGGTCCTTCTGTAAAGCGGATCCTCATCTCCTCGTCCACCTCAGACGACCTAGGCTGCAGGCAAGAAACACCTGGCGACCCGAGGGAAACCAGACCGCCTCCTAGGGACTTGCGTCGCCGGTGCATAGTAGGCATGGAGCTAGCCCTACCGTACCGGCCCTCGCTCTCCTCCGCCTCCTCCTGCTGCAGCGCGCCGAGCGTTGCTGCGCTCGCGCTGGCTCCGCCTCTTGCTTCCCCGTGCGCCGCACCGTGAGCCCCGCCTTGAGGCCCGCCATGAGCCGCGCCTATAGCAGCTGCGTCTACGGAACGGTTCCGCGGCACAGGCGCGCGGGAGGGTGCAGGTGCGGCTGCTGCTGCTGCGGCGGCGGCGGAGGCTCTGGCCCGCGCGTGGCGTGGGATGTCGGTTTTCGCGCGCGCGTAGCCTCCGCTGCAGCTGAGGTCGACGGCGTCTTCTGCGACGGGCCCGCGCCTGAGGACTTCGCTACGCGACCGGTTACCTAATTCGCCACCGCGAATGTCGTCGTCGTCGTCGTCCAGGTCGCATCCGTCGCCATCGAGATTTAAATGGCCGAAGTAGCCGTTTTCGCGGAGATCCGGCGGCATTCCCGCGGAACAGAGGAACCGCGGACTAAGATTCGGCATCCATGATTTCTTTCCGCCTCCTCCGCCTCCTCCTCCGCCGCCCCGTAACGACGACGTCAGCACGCCTGCGACCGAACCGGAGAGAGGCGATTGCCTGCTCCCTCCGCCGCCGCCGCCGCCGCTGCCGCGGTGGCCGCTATTGTCGCATGGGCTGTTGTTTTGCGACTTCGGCTTAGGGACGGACGGGGGAAGTGTGAGATTGGAAGTGGTTGAACAGTCCATACTGTAACTGTGCTTATGCCGGCCCATTGCCCGGCTACTGCTAGGGTTAGAGTTAGGGTTCACCGTGCCAGTGGGTTTGTCGCTACTCACGGAATTGCGACCCATTTTGGGAATGCAGTCGTCGATTTGCGGGGTTCTGCGACTTGACAGCCAGTGAGACTACGGCTCAGGCATTAGGGACAGGGTTACATGATGAAAGGCGTGAAAGAAGGACACACGGCCTGCGCGCGCGTGCGTGCAACCATGGTCTGGCAAGGCGAATATGAGGGCTAATTATGCCATGAGAAGCAAGGTGATTATGTGCATTCCTACTAGACACCGATCAATGGGTGTTGTTCCTGATTATTTATGTTCTGTGCTTGTGACTCGCTGCCGGGACGACTCGACTCGACTCCCTCCCCTTGGGTTCTGTCAGCCATGCGCAAGTTTGGTCCCGTTCTGTGCCCACGAATTAGGTCCCAACCTAAGCGTACGTCTCAGTGCGGTTCGGTGTACAGTACCGTACATTGTTTTTCTTGCCCCGATGCCCCAGGGTCCTCGAAAAGGTGTTCGGTGGTTTGACCAAGAATTGGAAGATGCGGACATCGGACGGTTTCCGAGGGATCTTAGACAATTCGAAGGCGGGAATCAAAGTTCCAGTACTCTAGGGTGAAGGTGTCGAGAGGTGGTAGGAGCGACCAACACTACAAGTCCGTAAATACTGCCCCATCGTGGAGAACAGCCCATCTCAGTGAAAGTCGACGGCGGAGCGTCAATGGCAACGGCGTAAGCTGACGGCCAGAGTTTGCCCAATACAGTAGAGCACGATTATGTTGGAAAACTCACTACTGTACCATCGGATGGTCAGTGTTCGCTCTTCTTAGCTCTCTCAAAGCAAACTGGCAATCCGTGTAACGACAACAGCGACCTGGTGGTGCAGTTGGTACTGTGGTGCGCGAGCTCCACCGTCAAGTCACGACAGACGGCCAGGCTGTCTTCCTGCTACGGAACCGAAAGCATACCGCAAATCGGAATTCGTTCATCCCAACACTTCCATTTTCGGATGAAGTGTATCAATCTACATTCCGAGTCAGACATCCTCCTTTTATCGTGTATTAGACTGCTGGGGCTAGACAGGTCGAGGAATTCAGAAAGCGCATTTTGGCAGATTCGAGGACGCATACGCAGGATAGGAAGCTCCGAGGACGCATATGTAGGATAGGAGTCTCCACACACACCCTTTGTGACGTACCGCACTGTAACACTCTCTCCCTGGGGCTCGTCATTGCGTATACTACTTTGAACTCCCCCCCGCCTTCTAAGCAGTAAGAGACGGCAAGGGGAGAGGCGAGAGCAGTTGGGTGGGAGGCGCGAGAGTAGTGAGGAGGCGTGGCGAAGTGAAGGAGCCATGGTCGCGAGAGAGGTTCCATTGACTTGAGCGCTGTATTCGGTAGAGTGTTCGACGTGACAGCTGATTGTAGTTTTTTTTCAGGTTCTACCGAAGATGCCATGGCCGACAAAGAGGTTCGACTGGCGAGAGCGCTGGATTTGCTAGAGTTTTCAACTTGACGGCTGATTGCAGGATTTCTTAGAATCGTCGGACGGAGGAGGCATGGACGAGAGAGTGATTCGACTGGCGCGAGCCACGGGATGCCTCGTTCGGGTGCAGGGGCCCGTGAGTCATTCACTCGTCCGATTTGAATTGGTTTTTGAGAATTCTCAGAAACGAGTCCCTTAGCCGTGTCCTTACGTTCCTCAGCGATCCTTATTCTGTTCAGCTGTCTGTGCTTTTTGTGGCAATTTAATGGATGACCGCCAACATTTTTTGTGTCACCCCCAGTGGCGCATCCTCAGTTTGCTTATGTTGAGTGGAATTGCCTTGCGTTGACTGGCGTTGACTCGGGTTTACTTACTTTGACCCATGTTGACTGCAGGACCCCAAGGGTCGGAAGCTGCTGCGATATGACTTTTACCAGGCCAGGTAAGCAACAAGCGAGTGAGCGGCAGAGCCATCCGTGTCAGCGTCTGCCATTGGCGCTTGGAGGAATGCTGGATGGAGGCGACACTTGACTTGAAGCAATCTCCCCTCGCCCCGCTCCTCCCCTTTCAAACCAGCAGTGGCACGGCCTCTGTGACAGCGTCTGGCGTTCTGCTGCCCGGGGGAGTGGGCCTATGAAACATCTTCATCCCTCCCCTCCCGTCCACCTCCCTTCTTCTCCCCACCTCAACCAGCAACGGCACGACCTCGGTGTCAGCGTCTGGCGTTCTGCTGCCCGGGGCAATGCTGGACGCGGGCAGGCGATTAGACGAAGGTGCAGTGGAGGGAGGGGGGGGTGGGAGCGACGAGTGGGATGGAGAGGAGGTGACTGTGCTTGTGCCTGGCAAGATTCTTCGTTCCTTTGTGTTGCAGCAGCCGCTCAAGTACCAATCTGTGGCACAGCAGCGCTGGCAGCTTCAGCGGCAGCCGCAGCAGCAGCAGCAGCAGCAGCGATGTCCCTTGGCTCCCCATCTGCTCCCTGGCACCCGCATCGACATTACCTTTGAGGTAACGCCACCACCTCAAAGGTTATGCATACCATGTGTGAGTTCCTTCTGTCTCTTCTAAGTGTGCGCACTTCAATAGCTCCGCATCGGCTCCCTGGCACATGCATTGACATTACCTTTGAGGCACTGGCTGGCACCACGCCAAGCCACGGATCCCATGTGGCTGGCACCACGCCAAGCCACGGATCCCATGTGGCTGGTACCACGCCAAGCCACGGATCCCAAGTGGCTGGCACCACGCCAAGCCGCGGATTCCATGTGGCTGGCACCACGCCAAGCCACGGATCCCATGTGGCTGGCACCACGCCAAGCCACGGATCCCATGTGGCTGGCACCACGCCAAGCCGCGGATTCCATGTGGCTGGCACCACGCCAAGCCACGGATCCCATGTGGCTGGGTGCATTCTTGTGGTTTCTCCCTGCGCTCCTCCTCCTTCCGCGCCCACCACTATCCGCATACTCCAGTTAAGCGCGAGGAGTCTGTGTTGAGGCGCCTCAAATATGCGCTCCTCCTCCTCCTGCAACCACTGCTATCCGCATTCTCCATCCATGCACCCTCTTCTTAACTTATCGAGCTCAATGCTGCTGTCACTCACTCCCCCCCCCCCCCCTCCCACCCACACCACTCCCCTCCCTTCCGCTTCTCTAACTCTACATTTTTCTGTCGTAATTTTTTTTTGTTCCCCTTTCAGTGTGCAACTGCTCCCGGATCGTCACTGCCATCCACGCTGCCTGCAGAGCTCCTTCGCTTTGTGAGTGATTAGCTGCAGAGCCTGTCAGTAGGGCCAGTGGAGGCAGGGCCTGTCAGTCAGTCGGTAAGCTGGTGACCGTCAGTGTGCAGCGCGCCACGGACCGTCACTGCCCTTCACGCTGCCTGCGGAGGGCCTTTGTTTTGTGAGTGCTCAACTTTATTGGAGCGAGAGCCTGTCTGTATTTTCGCACGTGCCTGTCAGTCTGTAACCGCTGCCAGGCCGTCACTACCCTTCACGCTGCATGCGGAGCGGCGTTGCATTGTGAGTGCTCAACCGTTGGTGGAGCGAGAGTCTGTCGGTAGGTAAGCAGGTGCCTGTCAGTTTGCAAACCCCCCACGGACTATCACTGCCCTTCACACTGCCTGTGGAGCAGCGTTGCTTCGTGAGTGCTCAACTTTTTTTGGAGCCGGAGCCTGGCAGTAGGTAAGAAGGTCCCTGCCAGCTTGCGACTGCTCCCGAACCGTCTCTATCCTTCACCCTGCCTGCGGAGCTTCGTTGCTTGGTGAGTGCTTGCCTTGTCTCCTGCGCTGCACCGATATCTGTTCCCGTTTGCCCTCTTCGTTGCGCTTCCCTCCACTTTGATTCGAAGCCCCTTCCGTTCCATCCAGGTTGCGTGTGATAGTAATTTCGTTTTAATTCCGTTCTAGACCCAAGACGAAATTACTATCACTTCATTCCATGATCCATCTAGGCTGCCCCTCAGTCAGTGCACCCTTCCCTATCCCACGCCCACCGCCCCGCCTTTTTTTTAGTCGA
Source organism: Closterium sp. NIES-67 (assembly GCA_027943415.1). Taxonomy (NCBI): domain Eukaryota; kingdom Viridiplantae; phylum Streptophyta; class Zygnematophyceae; order Desmidiales; family Closteriaceae; genus Closterium; species Closterium sp. NIES-67. The sequence goes on along the minus strand of BQMB01001373.1, from coordinate 651,302 downwards.
CTGAAAAATTCCTCCTTTTCATCCAGGTTGCCCCTCAGTCAATGCAAACACACCCCTATCCCACCCACACCCACCCCCCGCTCTTTTTTTCTTTTGAGTCGACTCAAAAGCGCTCCTTTTTTCACTTTATTCTTCTCTTCTGCTCGCAGGTCGATCTTCCAACCGTCAATTCCGACCTTATGTCTCTGCAGACCCCTGCTGCACACTGTGCACCCGGCTCCTCCTCCGCCTCCTCCCTTTCCAACTCCTCCTGTCCCGCACCACCTACAGCAGCAGCAGCAGCAACAGCAGAACCAGTAGAATTTGCTGTGCTTCAAATCAGTTGTGGGCAGCAAATCGGTTCAACAGCAGCACCACCACCACCAGCAAAAGCAGCGGCAGCAGCTGATGCTTTGAGGGGCATGGTGCATGAACAGCTAAGGTTGCGGCATGCGTTAAAGGTATGGATGCAAGCTGGAAACACTGCGCCTGACCTGCATTAAGTTAGTCATTTTCATTGTTGCGAGGTGACGTTTGAGTCGACTCAAAGGTCTCCTGCGCTGCATTAAGTTGGCCATTTTCATTGTTGCTTTTCTGCTCATTTCATAGTCTATTCTGCTCTGTTGACCCCTTTTTTTCTCATATCTAGCTGTACCACATAGCACAATTTGTCGTGTAATGTCGCATGCGTCATTCTAGCATATTATTCTACCACATTTCTTGAGAACACCACTTGGTGGTGGTTTTAGCCATACGTGGCAGCGGGCTTGTAGAACACTTTGTTTAGAGAAAAAATCTTGCTCTGAAAAATCTCTTGAAAACGTAGGGCAAAAATTGATGGTAACTAGTTTCGGCAGGTGGCTGCCTTCATCAGACCATACACAAAGAGTAAACGAGCAAGACTAAATAGGCAGAAGCTCGCGAGTATCCCAAGGCCAGAATGCAGCTCGAGGGAATTCTCAGAGTTTGAAACCTAGGCTAGAAAAAAAAAATAAAAAAAATCGATTAAGTGTAGCTACACCTAACATTTTCTAGCTGAAACTAAAAAATCCCCTGTACGCTTCGGAAGCTTCCACGCGATAATAGCACGCCGATCTTCGAATGTCTCGTGTGACAATATCCGTAGGTGATTTTTGAGTCGACTCAAAAAAGATCCCAAGTGCGAACGGTCAACCAACGGGTTGAGCAGGCATTTCAGCACAAGGGGGCCACGAGTCGAAGTCTCTCGAAGAGAAGACGCGTGACGAAGGAGGGTAGTTCTGTCCAAAGGTGATTTTTGAGTCGACTCAAAAATATTATTCTACCACATTTCTTGGTGTCATTAATATTTCCTTGCAACTTGTTTAAAGCACACAATCTTATGTCCATCCCATCCTGCCTGCGGTGCCAGGTCAGCCCCCCATCCATCTCTGCCAATGACACGTCAACACCTGGCAGTCCTGTCCTGTTGCTTGGCTCCCCATTCGGAGTGCTGGCGCCCACTCTATTCGCCAACAGGTGATGCATTGTAAGGTAAGGAGTACGCAGCGCGGTGAGGGTATGAAGTATTTCTTCGTCGTAATTAATGAGTGGAAGTTACTGTATCTGTTATGTTTTATTCCATTTTCTTGGCCCTCGACCCACTTCTCCCTCTTTCTCCCTCTCTGATCTCCCCCCCCTGCCTCATCTCTCCGCCCTCTCACTCCCCTCATGCCAGCCTGTCATCGGGGATAGTGTCAGCAGTGTTACCTGCAGGGCTCCTGGCTCTCGATCTGCCCTTCCTGCCAGGTAGGTAGCAATCAGGGAGCGTGTGAGGGAGTATCTGAGGAGGAGAATCACATCAGGTAGCAAACGTCTCATGACGGAGTGTCAGCATAAAATCTGCGAGTTCCCGACCCTAGCAGCATCACATCACGTTTCTGGTCAGATTCCAAGTACCATTGCGGGATGATCTTCACAGGCGTCAAACAAATCATTCCTTGTGACATGACATGTCATCACATGGCATGGCATGGCATGGCATGGCATGGCATGGCATGGCATGGCATGGCATGACATGGCATGCAGGCATGGAGGGGGCACCAGTGTTTGATGCCTCTGGATCCATGAGGGCCATACTCTTGCCACCCATTATCACCATGAAGCATCACCTCATGACGTCAGCAACCATCACTATCCCGGTCAGTCACACAATCCCACCTCATCCACCCCTCATCCTCTGGCTGATCCGCCTCCTTTTCCTTTTCCTTTCCCCCCTTGCCCATCTGAGATGTTCTTTTCCTTTCCCCCTCCTCTCCCATCTGTTCATCCCTCCTCCTTCCTCCTCAAAATAAGTGGCTGATGTGTACTCTCTTTTGAGGCGCCTCAAAAGTAGTTGATTCTGTACTCTCCACAAGAACTTCCCTTGACTCCCCTTCACTTTCCTTGACCCTTTCTGCTTTGCCCCTATTCGCTGCTCGTCTCTCCCCCCTTCCCTTCCCGTTCCCTTCAGGTTGCTGCCTCTGCCTCATTAATAGCATCTGCCATCCAATCAGTGGCCGCCACGTCATCCCACACCCACGACTCTGCAACCACCCAGCTACTATCCCAGCAGCCCCGGGTTTCAGCTCTTGAGGGCACACCCCTTCAAAAGATCAATCCTATGGTACCATTTCAAGCAGTCCACGGAGCACCTTCTGGTCTAGATGCTACTATTGAGGCGCATAAAAACCTTGACTCGTGTGGTCTAGATTCTGAAATTGAAATGGTGCCTGCGGTGGGTTGTGGGGAGTCACAGGGAATCGGAGGAATGGGGGGAGGGGGGATTGAGGGAGACGTTATAGGAGCAAGAGCAGGGGAAGGAGAAGGGGCAGCAGGAGGAGTGGTAGCGGCAGTGGCAGCAGCGCTACCATCGGTGGTGGGAGGAGGAAGAGAAGGAGAACGAGAAATAAGAGCAGGAAGTGGTGGGGCAGGAGAAGGGACAGCTGGGGTAGTTAGAGCAGTGGCAGCGGCGCTACCATCAGTGGTCGGGATAGTGGTGGGCGGAACGGTGTGGGGCTCTGGAGTGATCATATCGCCCTCTGGACTCATACTCACCAATGCACACATCCTCACTCCCTTGCTCAAACACCACCAACCACGCCACGGAATCCACTCCACCTCCACGTCTTCTTCCCCCTCCCTCTCCTCTCCTCCCTCCACCTCTCCCCCCTCCTCCTCCTCTTCCTCCCTCTCCTCCTCGTCCCCTTTCGCATCCCCCTCATTGGACCTCCTCTCGTCTCCCCCGTCGCACGACATATGGGTCCGAGTTTCCTCTTCCTCCTCCTCCTCCTCACCCTCCTCCTCCCCACTCTCCTCCCCAATCTCCTCCTCCCCAATCTCCTCCTCCCCACTCTCCTCCTCCCCGCGTGCCTCATGGGTGCGTGCAGGCATCATTTACGTTTGCTCTGGCTCGCTGGACGTTGCCCTGCTGCACCTGCACCAGATGCCACCTGCAGCACCTCCAGACCACAGGCTGCACCTGCACCAGATGCCACCTGCTAGTAGCACCAGCAAGCCTGAGAATCACCTGCACCACACAGAAACTTCACTTCGAGACCATAGCCTGCACCTGCACCAGATGCCACCTGTGCCGTGCAAACCCAGGCTGCAACCAATCACAGCCTCGGATCCTGATGAAGCAGCAGCAGCAGCAGCAGCAGTCCAACCACAGGAGGGTGTGGATGCCGCACAATCCAGCAGTCTGGTAGTCTCCCCCATCCGTCCGTGTGCAATGGTTCCTGAATGTGGATCAATGGCTGTGGTCATTGGCTATGCCGTCTTCCCTCCTGCGATTGGTAAGTGGTTTGCCTCTGTCTCGTTCCTCGAGGGTGCATGAATGGCCCACAGTTCAGCAGTCTATTAGTATTCCGCCCCATCCGTCCGTGTCCCTCGGTGCCTTAGTGTGGCTCAACAGCTGTGGTCATTGCCTATGCCGTCTTCCCTCCTGCCCTTGGTAAGTGGATTGTTCTCCAGCTGCAGCAGTCATGGGTCTGTCAGTTGGCATCTTGGGGAGTGCGCGTGCTTCCCATTAAGGCGCACGGTTTGTCCTCCGTGCTCTCCGTTGCCTTCACGTGTTATGGTGTTTTTTAGAATGATCAAAAACACGTTGCCCTCCCTTGCCTTCACGTGTCATGTGCTTGCTTGGATGCATTGGCGCATCACTGCGCAACGCTGCCAATAGTCTCACTCGAGTCGGCCTTTTAGAGTAAAAAAAAACTAACCAACTCCCACTCTCACCCCACGCATGACTATTTCCCCGCCTCCTTTCTGCCTGTCATTCCACCTTGTGTCAGCCACACCTCCTTCAGTCTTCGCTGGCATTGTGTCTCGGATTGTCACGGCGGACCAATCGCAAAAACAGCAACATTCCTCTGAGCCGCTTCCAACCACTGCAGACCGAGGGAAGTTGCCGTCGCATGTAACGCCAGGGAGGGCGGCAGCCATATTGCTGACCACGGCAGCTGTGCACGCCGGCGCCAGTGGTGGGGCGGTGGTGAATGTTGAGGGGGAGATGATTGCCCTTGTTACCAGGTAAGACTGTTGCAGTGCATTAGTTGTATTTTGAGTCGACTCAAAATACAACTGGATTAGCCTTAGTGCTGACGATGGCAGCACTGCACGTAGGGACCAGTGGTGGGGCAATGGTGAAAGATCCCCCTTGTTACCAGGTAACCATGTTGCAGTGTTGCGAGGTGTGATTAAGCCACAAGGTAATAGTTCAATCTGGAATGAACGAGCTTGTCTGCTCAGTTGACATTTCATTACTCCGCTCTCCGTCTGTCTTCCACATCCTCTTACAAGCCATTAATATTTTCTTCCCTTGCCTTTTTGTTTCTTTTAACCCCTTACCTATCCCCTCCCCTCCCCATCCCGTCCCCCCTCCCCCCCTCCTCTCCCTTTCCCTACCAGCAACGCCAAGCACAACCGCCACGGCACCATTCTTCCCCACCTCAACTTCTCCATCCCCCTGCCCCTCCTCCTCCCCGTCTTCCACTTCGCTTCGGCTCTCCACTCCTCCCTCCATACCTCCCACCATCCCTCCTTCCACACCTCCCACCAATCCTCCATCCATACCTCCCACCAATCCTCCATCCATACCTCCCACCAATCCTCCATCCATACCTCCCACCACTCCTCCCTTCCTCCCCCATTCACCCCTGCATGGGCCTATATCGTCCATCCTCTATTCTCCCGCTTTCTTCTTCCCCTCAACACCCCCTCGCCAGCTATTGACTCCCTCTGGTCCCTCGCCCCCTCCTCCCACCTCACTCTCCCCGACATCCCTCGTCCCCCACCATCACTCTCTCGCCTGATCACCCCGCAAGTCCAAGAAAAACGAGCCAGGTTGTGAGCACATCACTCCTCATGCATGTTTCACGGCCCATGTCTTCTCCCCTCTGGCTGGCTGCATGTCGATACTGACCAAACTGCCCAACACCGAAATTCCGGCCAGCTCAACCAGGCGCAACATTCGGAATTCTGAATCGAGCTTGCAATATAGTCATAGGCGAAACCGCGATCATTGACAAGTGGGTTTCTCGTTTTTCAGGGCTACCCGCCTGCACACTTCCTTACCGAACCCAGCTCCCGAAGTCCACTTCCGTTGGGCCCACTTTCAACAATGTCACCTGAGGTACAGTAGTTCGTGCATTTCGGGTAACCCTTGTTCGCCAGCCCTTTCTCGAACCCATGGAAATGCGATGTCGCAAAAACCTTGAGAAAGGCCGCGGGAACCCGCGAGCGTGGTCTCAAAGAAGCTTAGGATACTAGCTAGGTAGCTGGGATGAAGGAACGTAGGTAGGCTGCCACTAGGAAGCTAAGAAGGCCGCCATGGAATGGTGGCCAGGGTTTAGCTAGGGAAGATAACGAGAGAGAAGAGGGTCGATTAGGAAGAGAGAGGAGTACAAGGAGGGGATTGTACCCTCTACAGAAAGGTTCAGTAACAACTATCAAGCCTATCAATTATATATAACTAATATAATCTTGACACACCCCCTAGGCTTGGTAGTCACACACCCCCCCAACACACACTACACACCCCCTAACCTAGCCCCTACTACCCTGCAGCAGCAGTGGCTGTTGACAACCCGGTAGACCTCTCCACGGGCGGGGCAGCAACGACAGCTACGCGGGTGCGGTGGCGACCACGGCGGCGGCAGCAGTGACGATAGCAGCGGCGGCGGCGGCGTGCGGCGGCAAGTAGGCCAGCGGCAACAGCGGCGACGGCGGGTGCTGTGACAACAGCAGCGGCGACGGCGGCGCTCGCCCCACTCGACGGCGTGGCCAGGTTCCGCGACGGTGGGACTGCCGGTGCAAGGCAGCCGTTGGCTGCGGCGAGGAAGAGGGGATGCAGAGGACGGGGGCAGGGCAACAGCAGCCCCCCGGTGTGGCGCGACAGGTCGTGGGCGTGCTGGCGTGCTCTAAGGCACGGCGCTGGCCGCCGTCGTCAGAGACGAATGCGCACGGGCACCATGTCGCTGAGGCAGCACGGCGGCGCCGGCACGTCGCGACGACTTAACAGCGACGTCGCCGCGTCGGCTAGACGTCGACGCCACAACAGCGCGACGCCGCGGTACGACGACGCTGCCACAGCAGCAAGTAGCGGCGGCCATGGCAGTGCAGGAGAGCGAGGAATGCGCAGCGGAAGTGATCGAGAACGGTCCGGTTGAAGGGACCGGCTCTGATACCATCTCAAAGAAGCTTAGGATACTAGCTAGGTAGCTGGGATGAAGGAACGTAGGTAGGCTGCCACTAGGAAGCTAAGAAGGCCGCCATGGAATGGTGGCCAGGGTTTAGCTAGGGAAGATGACGAGAGAGAAGAGGGTCGATTAGGAAGAGAGAGGAGTACAAGGAGGGGATTGTACCATCTACAGAAAGGTTCAGTAACAACTATCAAGCCTATCAATTATATATAACTAATATAATCTTGACACGTGGTACATTGGGAGTGGAAACACCGTTCGAACGGACTTTTCGAAAAGGTTCAACACGATCTCAGAGTAGCAAACTGAACTCAAGCAAGGGCATACAGGGTATTGTACGGTTTGGTATTGTACTCACTAAGAGCACGTGCCCTTCTATCCTATCACTATACAAATACTCCAAGAGCATCACTTGACACACCCCCTAGGCTAGATAAGGGGCAGTGCGGCGCAAGAGCCATGCAGCTCAGGGGGGCACTACTAGTCCAGCCTCTGAGGCAGGGGTCCGAAGACCAGTCAGCAAGAGTACAGTACAAACTATACAAGAGTAACTCAGGGCGGCACTACTAGTCCTGCCACTGAGACAAGAGTCACAAGACGAGTCAAGATAATATAAGGAGTACACTATTCAGGGTCCTAGAAATCGAGGAGCTACTCGAACTAGGCCAAGCTGTAAGCGGTGGCGCTAATGATTTTTAGGTGCAAGCGCCTTGGTAAAGACATCAGCTGTGTTGGCACCGGGGGCTAAGTGTACTACGCGTGCCTGTCCGCGCTGCAGTAGCTCACGCAGGAGGAAGTACCTCAGCTGGATGTGCTTCGCTCTGCCCTCTATTCGAGGCTCCTGACACAGGATGATCATGGTCCTGTTGTCAGCGTACAGGACCAGGGCATAGCTAGGCCGCTCACCTAAGTCTGTGAGCAGGAACGTCAGCAGCCGAAGCTCTTGTGCCACCGTGGTACCAGCGTTGATCTCAACCTCACAGCTAGACTGTGCAACAGACGACGAGCGGCTAGACCTCCACGAGATGGCGCCAGTACCAAGGCTAAAGCAGTAGCCCTGGGAGGACCTAAGCATCTCATCGTCGTCCGCCCACGAAGCGTTTGTGTGCCTTGTGAGAACCACTGGCCTGCATCCTCCCAGCACTAGCCCCATGCCTTTTTTTACTTGTTAGATAACGCAACACCCTCTTAGCAGCCGACGAGTGCTAGGGTCGGTGTCTGCTTGTCGCAACAAAGCGTGCGAGGATACTAAGAGGGTATACGATATCTAGACGAGTGCAAGCCATCTAGTACATGAGGCAACCCACAAGCTCTGCGTACTGACCACTGCGCTTGACGAGCTCGTCAGGGAGAAGAGCTGAGAGACTGTGTTCGACTGGCAGAGGGGTGGGCTGTGCAGAGGAGAACTGAAGGCCGAACCTCCGAAGGACCTGGCGCACCAAGTGTGTCTGTGTAAGAGTGATGGTGCGCGCTGCTCTGTTCCTTGAGATCTGCAAGCCAAGGTAGTGGTGCAGCTCTCCTAGGTCAGTGCAGGTGTGTCTCCTCAGCAGCTCAGCCTTCACTAAGGCCAGTGCGTCACTGTCTGCAGTAGCGAAGATTAGGTCGTCTACGTAGACTAGGATATAGAATGGATTATGGACTGAGAGAAAAGAGAGAGACGGGTCAGCACAACATGGAAAGAATTGGATGTCTGCTAGTATAGCACGCAACGTGTCGTGCCACTCTAGGGGCGCCTATCGCAGATCGTAGACCGGGTGCCGGAGAAGCCACAGGATCCCAAGTGGGAAAGGGCCAGAGAAGCCTGGCAGATGACTCAAGTAAATATGATCGTGCAGGCTCCCCTGGAGGAACGTAGCGGAGAAGTCCAGAGAGTGAACATCGTAGTCGCGCTGTGCTGCTACAAGTAAAAACGCCCGAACAGTGGTTATCTTTGGGGTCGGGGCGAAGGTCTGAAAAAATCCAACGCCCTCGCGCTGACTGAAGCCTATAGCAACGTAGCGCGCCTTGAACACCGGCAGCTCTCTCGGAGGGCACTTCACCTTGAAGAGCCACCGGTCATCGACTACGTTCGCCCAAGGTGGGTGAATTACGTTGACGAAGGTGCCGGTGGATCTCCATGATGCCATCTCTGCGTCCATGGCAGCTATCCACTGCGAGGCCCAAGGTCCCGAAGTCACGTCAGCGTAGGTGCAAGAGGTCGGGATGTCAAGGGCGTCTGGGTCACCCTCAAGGGCTAGCAGCATGGAGCAGAGTTGAGGAGCAGCCTCGGACAGGACGTTACTGCAAAGGGCAGGTGCACCCCCGGCGGACTGAGGACGGGCAGGGTCAGAGACCAGAGCAGTGGGGTAGTCAAGGCGGCGGGTGAAGGCAAAGTCAGCGACGGCGACGACAAGAGCGTTGAGACTGGAGAGGGGAACATACGGGTCGGTAACAAGAGAGGTGAGGACACGAGAAACAAGAGGGCGAGCAGCATAGAGGAATTCAGACAAAGGAGGCAAAGAGACAACGAGAGACGATTGAGGAGGTGACAAGAGAAGAGGAGCAGGAGGAGCCCGAGACGCGTGAGAACGGAGAGACATTGGGTGAACACTCAGAGCGGGAGAGACGAGACGAGCACGAGAGGCGTGGCGACTAGCAAGAGAGAGCATATGGTCAGGAGACAATGGAGGAGAGACAGGAGGAGAACGAGGGGGGAAACGAGTCAGGGAGGAGTTCGGCGGAGGGAACACGAGGCCGTAGACAGGATGAGGAGGCAGCGTAGTGGGAGGCGTGGGTGGTCGTTCAGGCGAGGGAAGACCGAAGAGGCGAAGGGCGGACACTGGTAGCGAGTGCTGCTGCTACGCACCCACTCCAAAACCTCAAGCTGCACTACGGCTACCTCCAGGACTCACCACGACAGCATCCCCAGGATGAGCACCCCCAGGACTAGCACTTCCAGCACCCTCTCGAGCGTTTGCACCTCCAGCGCCAGCACCCTCAGAGCTCCCAGACCCCTGCTGATGTGGTGTCGGCTGCTGCAATGGTGACTGCTGTGGCGGCGATTGCTGCTGTTGCGGCGGCGGAGGAGACACCGGGGCCAAGGAGGCAGGCGATGCAGCAACAAGCGGTAGACCCTGAGCCTCAGGGCCCCCAGAGACAGCAGGCTCCTACGCCGGGCCAACCGAGGGAAGGGGATTGACGTGTGACACACCAGACGGGGCAGGACAAGGAGCGGGAGTTACCGGGGGAGTGGGGACAAGGAACAGGGGTGGGGTAACCTGGAGACCTCGGTGGGAAAAGCGGGTGTAGAAAAACACAGACTCATCAAAGGTGACGTCACGCGAATGAAAGAAGCGATGAGACGGCGGGTGGTGAAAGCGCCAGTCAGACGTGTCCAGGGGGAAGCCACGAAAGACACAAAGGACGGTGCGTGCAGTGAGCTTGTCCGCGCGAGAGTCGCGGACGTCAGTGAGGCAACCCCAGATGTGAAACGCAGACGTGTCACCAAGGGACCCGGTCTAAAGAAGGGTTGGCAAAACCTGTGGCTGCTGGGAGTGCGGCCACAGGTTAAGCTGGTGAGCGGTGTAGTGCACTACGAACGGCCACAGAAAATGGGGTGCACCGGCATGGATCATGGAGGTACGAGCCACCTCCATGACCAAACGGATGCGTCGCTCAACGACCCTATTCTGCTTTGGGGAGTCCGGCAGTGCGTACGTCTGGGTGATGCCCTCCGCACGGCAGAAATGGCCAAGCCGACCGGAGGCGAACTCACCGCCAATGACGGAGTGGAGACGGAGCACTGGCAGGGCGCGGCCCAGGGACGGGGGCAGGGCCCCAGACGTCCAAGTGCAGGGTTTGGAGTGGCAAGGTGGTGGGGGGAAATGAGAAGGAGTGAGGAGCACGGCGCAGCCGGCGCTCGACACAAGGCGTGCACGAAGGCACGGGCGAGGGAGGGAGGGCAGGGAGTGACGTAGGGAGACCTAGAACAAGACCGTGCTAAGACATGTAACGTAGATGCAGGAGTGCACGGTGACCTAGGCGGTGGTGCCACAGAAGCGACGGGTGAATGAGCGACCAACACGAACAAGCCGCAACAACCAGGGTAGACGCAGCCATCTGGGAGGACACAGCCACCGGTGGGGGGGCGCGGTGTCCAGCGTAAACAGGCCAAACACCGGATCCCGACGGAATGTGGTGAGGGGGGTACCTGTGGCGGCGTCAGTACAAACGGCGTACCACTCGTGGCCAGGGAACGTAGTGGTGACACCGAGGTCCTGAAGAGCCGACACCAACTAGGTTTCTGGAGAACGAGGGGATGTGCAGACCTGTTAGTGAACCTAAGGGAACCGCCAGACAGGGAAGTGTTATGGAGCTGCGTGAAACTACCGGACCGAAGGAGGGGTCAGCAAGGGCGACAACTGCTGGGGCGGCAAGCGGCATGAGTGCAGTGTGGTCGCGAAAGAAGCAGGCGGACACACTAGAGTCCAGCGTGAAGGAGAGCGCGGCGGTAGCGTCAGTCGGCGGGGGCACTAGCGTGGAGCCAAGGCTAAACAATGCAGGAAGTCCTACGCCTGGCACAACAGGCGAGCCTAGACTACACACAGTAGACACACCTAGGTTAGGCAACACCGGGTAATAAGGTCCAGTCACAAGAGAGTCAACATGATACATGAGATACATAGCAGAGCGAATATGATCCATGTCTAACTCAAAGACCGGCACACGATGACGTGCCAGGTTGTGCTAGTTCGAGAGGGACGGCGTGGGCCCGAAGCGGAGACGGAAGAGGTCGTCAAGGCGGCGGTAACAGCGGGCAGCAGTGTGGTTGGGACGGTCACACACGGTGCCACGAAGGGGACTAGACTGGATCTGGTATTAGCAACTCACAGAGCTGGAGCCACCACCTGAAGTCGAGTTGCGAGGGCCGCCACCGCGGCCACCACCACCAAAGCCGTCGGGCCACCACAGCGGCGAGGCCCCCCACTGCTGCTGCTGCTGGTGCTCTAGGGCATCAGCTCTCACCTCCTTGTCAGCACCTCCCGTGTCAGCACCACCTCCACCACCTCCGCCACCCTCGCCACCCCTGCCGCCCCGCGGCCCGTACCCTGACAAGGCTACGCCAAGGCCACTGCGGTGGTCTCAGCAACACGAACTGTCTCATCGACAGCAACGAAAACGTCAGAGTAAGTGCACTGGGAGGGAGCACAGTCCTGCAAGATAGGGGTTGCCGCAGTACCGCTAGACTGAGCGATAGTGCGCTGGCGGGTCTCTTTCGCGGACAGGGTGGTGACAAATTCGGTAAGGGTGAGGTAAGTGGGGTGGAGACTAAGGAAGGTGTCGCGGGCAGTTGCTAGGAGGCTGGGAAGGCGTGTGACAAGGAAATAAAGTGTAGCGTCAAGGGGGGGAGGCAGTACAGTGAGGTGAGCCTCAGTGCTAGCTGCACGGTAGCTAGTCTCAAGAGCGCGCAGGTAAGTGGCAAGATCAGCGACAGTGGGACGCGAGATCAGGGAAGAGCGGGAGTAGGAGAAGAGAGACAGCAGAGGCTGAGGATGGAGTGGAATAGCGAGCAATGACAGCATCTAGGAACTCCTTCGCAGTCTCTACGGCCTGAAAGCGCGGACACTCAGACAAAGGGAGGGCGTGACTGATAGTTAGCTGCACAACGGCGTTCGCGCGACTCTCAGACCGAGGCGGCTAGCTCAGCAGCGGTAAAGGCCTCACGCTCTCTAGGCGTGGGGGCGTCAGGGAGGGCAGCAGGCACGGGGGGGCAGGGCAGCTTACCATCGATGTGGATGGCCAGAGAATGGCCATCCAGGTGCTTCTCTTTCAGGTGGCGGCGCAGGTCGGTGAGCCACGTCTCAAAGTCAACAGCCTGACCCTCAGCGTCCAAGCGGAGAACAGAGTCCGCCATCGCGCACAGCTGCAGCAGCTGCACGACGTAGAAGGCGGAGGAGATGGGAGCAGTCGGGTGCAGTGGAGTGCGTTGGAGAGCGGTGGAGTGCGGTGGAGAGCGGTGGAGTGCAGTGGAGTGTGGTGGAGTGCGGTAGTGTGCTGTAGGAGCGCGGTGAATCCGCGCGAGAGGAGACAACTGGCAGGAGCGCAGGCTCAGAGGGGCACTAGGGCAGGCGGGTGTAGGGGCCGGCAAGAGGAGCTGGGGCGGCGCGGCGAGCTGGTGCGGCGCGGCGAGCTGGTGCGGCGCGGCGAGCTGGGGCGGCGCGGCGAGCTAAGGCGGCGCGGCGAGCTGGTGCGGCGCGGCGAGCTGGGGCCGGCATCGAGCTGGGGCGGCGCGGCGAGCTGGGGCCAGCGGCAAGCTGGGGCCGGCGGCGAGCTGGGGCGGTGCGGCAAGCCTGGGCCGGCGACGAGCTGGAGCCGCGCGTCATGCTTGGACCTGCGGTGAGATAAAGGTCGGTGGCGCGCTGGGGGCAGGCGACGGGTTGGGGCCTGCGACGAGTCGGGGCCGGCGGCGAGCTGGGGCATGCGGCGAGCTGGGGCCTGCAGCAAGTGGAGGCCGGCGGCAAGCTGAGGCCAGCACCGAGCGGAGGCCAGCGGCGAGCTGGGGGCCGCATGACGAGCTGGGGCCGTCGCAACGAGCTGGGGCAGGCGGCGAGCAAAGGCTGGCGGCGAGCTGGGGCCGTCGCGGCAGCTAGGGGCCAGCGCGGCAAGACGGTGGCTAGCTGGTCCAGCAGCGCGGCAGCGAGGGGCCAGCGTGGCGCGACAAGGTGGGGGCCTACACAGCGCGGCGGGCAAGGGACCATCGCGGTAGGCTAGGGCCAGCGCGGCAGGCTAGTGACCAGCGCGGCAGGATAGGGCCAGCGCAGCAGGCTAGGGCCAGCGCAGCAGGCTAGGGCCAGCGCGGCAGGCTAGGGCCAGCGTGGCAGGCTAGGGCCAGCGCATTGAGCTAAGGCCAGCGCGGCGCGGCGGGCTGGGGCAGGCGCGGTGGGCTAGGGTAGGGAAGCTCTACGGTAGGCTAGGGCAGAAGCACGGGTGGGTGGGATCTACCTAGCATGATACCATCTCAGAGTAGGTAAGTGAACTCAAGCAAGGGCACACAGGGTGTTTTAGGGTTTGGTGTTGTACTCACTAAGTGCACATACCCTTCTAGCCTATCACTATACATGTACTCCAAATGCATAAGTTGACACACGGTACTGCTGGTTTGAATAAGTAACGGTTCGGTGAAGTGTGGTGACCGTTCGGATTGGGCCGTTCGAACAGCCGATGTACCACGTCCTAACAGTAACTGGAGAGAATTTCGAGAACGGGTACATCCTCCTCAGTTAGTTTGATATGCATCTAACCCTTGTGGGATGTGGCTGGTTTGGATCACCGAATGGGTACATGCAATCTATCTGATGCATGCAGAGGAAGGATGTGTACGGAACTTGTGTGACTACCTAGTTGCAAAACATTAAGTGCTTGTTACGGAGCATTGTATGGAGTTTCATTTAGCGAGACCCGTTTTGGCATCACGAGCACTTCTCCCCTGTAGCTCAAGGTCTCGGTCACTCTCTCCTAGAGCTCTGATACTGTTGGTGCCACAAGGGGAGTCGTAGGGGCGCACATGGGGAGGGTCAGGAGGGGGGAGCGGGAGAGGCAGAGAAAGGGCAGGAGGGAAGGGAGGGGGTTGGGGATGGGGTGGGGAAGAAGGCGAATGAGATCCAGCACAGGTGAGGTGAGGTTTCAAGGCGGCGGCAGGGGAAGACATTGCGAGGAAGGGTGGCAGGGGGAGAAGCAAGTGAAGGATTGTGGCAGGGGGGAAGTGGCTACCCGACAAAGGATTGTGGGGAGGGTGTTCGGACCAGGGCATAGGCAAGGGCGGAAGGCGCACGCACTAGACGAACGAATAAAAAGGAGTGCTTTGAAAAATCTCAAACCAAGGGGGAGAGATTCGGGTACCCAACGAAGGACTGTGGGGATGGTGGTCGGAGCAGGGAGTAGGCAAGGGCGGAGGGCACGCCCCAGACGAACGCGTTGAGGAAGAGAACGAGGAGAGGGGTGAGCGGGCCGAGTGAGAGACCGGCGATTGAACCCGGCTGCACGCATGAGAAGGGAATATACACGAATCACTGATTTTGTATGAAGAATATGCAAGCACGGGAAAAGAGAGCTCCACAGAATTCAATGTAATTGCAGCCATGATCGCCTAATCCTTCCTCCGTTGTATCCTCTACTTGTTACCGTTTCTTTCAGCGGGAACACAATGAGGAGCTGCGCCAGCCCAGGGCCCAAAGCCCCTGCATTTGTGGCAGGAATGTGGAAGGGAGGGATGTGGGAGGGAGGGATGTGGGAGGGAGGAGGGACACGAGAGAAAAGGAGGTGGAGGTCTGTTATAACTTATAAGGTGGTGAGGGGACATGGAGAGAGAGTGAGGGAGAGGCCAGAACGGGAGTGGTGAAGGTGGAGTGGTGAAGGTGGAGTGTTGAAGAAGGTGGAGTGGTGAAGGTGGAGTGGTGAAGGTGGAGCGGTGAAGGTGGAGTGTTGAAGAAGGTGGAGTGGTGAAGGTGCAGTGGTGAAGGTGGAGTGGTGAAGGTGGAGTGTTGAAGAAGGTGGAGTGGTGAAGGTGGAGTGTTGAAGAAGGTGGAGTGGTGAAGGTGGAGTGGTGAAGGTGGAGTGGTGAAGGTGGAGTGGTGAAGGTGGAGTGGTGAAGGTGGAGTGGTGAAGGTGGAGTGGTGAAGGTGGAGTGGTGAAGGTGGAGTGGTGAAGGTGGAGTGGTGAAGGTGGAGTGGTGAAGGTGGAGTGGTGAAGGTTGTGCGATGTCTCAATGCACACAGATGGGGGTAAGCTGGGTTTTAAGAATTCTCATAAACCAGGATGCATGCATGAATGCATGCATACATGGCAAACGCACATGCTTGGAAAAGGCAGAAGAATGCGAAGTGCACGTGAACGTACCAAAGAGAGTTCCTCGTGCAAGAGAGTACCAAAAATAGGCTCATTACACACGCACGTACCAAAGAGAGTTCCTCTGGCGAGCGCGCTTGCATTGAAGGGAATGAGCAGGATGAACCCCCTGAAGCCACGGGTGCGAGGACCAAGGACACAACAACCACCATGTGCGACGGAGGTCAGATGAGAGATTGCTCTTTAACTTGTTCCGTTCGCGTGGGCAAACGAGAGAATGTGAATGCCAAAAACGGGGAAGGCAAAGGGGGTTCAAGAAAGGGAGATGATTGGCCGCACGGATGGAGAGGGAGAAAGAGGAGAGAGCGGAAGGAGAAAGAGGGGGGGGGGGGGGGGGGGGGGGGTGGGTGGGCAGAGAGTGCGTCTGTGGTGCGTCAGGAGGAGGGGTGAGGTAATTCAGCGGCGCACCAGAGGCCACCCCAGACGACTTTCTGGTACACGAATGGCGGCGTCAGTTGCGGATGGATTGCGACTCCTAGGAGTTCCATGAATCCCGCCGCCGCAAGCAGCGGCACGGCTAATCCGACGCACAGCCCGCCGATCGCGCCGGACGAGAATGCGATCGCGGCGCGAGAAGGAGTGGGGCGAGCGCGGTCGGGAACCAAGGACATGGCGGAACGCGATGCGGAGAATATCAACTCGCGACTAGGGTGTATGAGGGTTGAAGCACTTTATGAAGACGCGGGAGGGTATGCGCCACTGAGACTGTTCCGGAAGTGACGTGACGAATTCCCAGTCACTCTGTTATAGAGTGACGTGTCACTATAGCCGCGAATCGAGGCGGGGTGGCTTTGCGATTGCGGTGCGATTCCAGTAGCCTGCCTGTCACGTACCTAGAGAGCGCTCGGCTGCCGCTGCGTTCGCGCCGCTATGCAACGGAAACAAGGCAAGTCGGCGTTTTTCGATTCCTCGATTTTGGGTATTGAAGGGGTAGGAGAGGAAGTGGCGGATTGGATTGCCCATTCGACGGCCCAGTTCTGCAGGCAGACGGAAGTCTGGCTGGCTCGGAACTGCAGGAAGGTGGCCTCGAGATTTGACCAGGTGGGTGGCGAGGTCCGGCTGCCAGGCCTGCTTGCGCAATTTCGCCCTGCGAAAGACGAAGGTGTGGGTCCCGTCGAGGGCAGGTCACTCACAGCTCAGGTATACGTGGGAACGTGCAACACAAACTGCCCGACCTTGTGCACTTGATGCCCCCAAAACCGAGGGGTAAAAATGATGCGAAAACAAACCAGCAACCCAAACCAGACCAGAGAGCTCGCGTGGGAGACGTGCGGGCGTCCCTCGGCGTGGATCCTAACAACGCAGGTAGTTTCAGGCTACCCATCTGCGCTCCATTCCAAGTGAAATCCTCAGATTTGGTGGTTTGCTGACGGAAGCGGGCAGGATTTCTAATTTGCTTGGAAGGAGGGGGGGGGTGCCTTGGTAAGTCCGCCGTGGTTGATTCCGTCGCTGGGAAAGGGCGTTCTGCAGTCCTCTGATTCCGCCAGGTTCGGAATCGCAAGGTTTGGCAGTTTTTTTCGACTGCCCAGCCAACCGAGCCTAATTTCCGCGATTTCGCGCCTACTGGCGTGAGATTCCCATGACAGAATCACCTGTCTGGAGAACGAGGCCGCCTTTTGCAAATGTACTTAGAAAAGCACTTGAGAAATTCATCTCGCCTGTATTTTGTCACCCTCCATCCCTCACATATGCGTTTGATCTCTGGGACGAACAATCTACTAAATGCCAGACGCCATTCTGCTCGTTCCAAAATACCTCGACCTCCTGTACTCCTCCATTATTCAGGTCTCAACGCTCACTCGAGTCTAAAACGGCTTTTCTTTTTTGGTGCCTTTATGTGGATCTACTAAGCAGAGGATCGTTGGGTGGGGAGAAACCACCATGTCAGCAGGCCCAGTTGGCAGCAGACCCAGCCACAGGCCCACCATGTCAGCAGGCCCAGTTGACGAGGCCAGCTCGGCGCGCAGCCGCTTTTGGACTAGCGCTCGATCTTCCCGCGAGAAATCCGAGTTTCGAAGGCTCCTCGGCCGCTCGAAACGAAAGCCACGTGGCATTTGGCCGATCCGCGTTTTCCCGGCGGTCCTCCTTGTCTTGATCGTCCTGGCCCGATCCACTCTCAGTGAAAGCAGCGAATGCAGCAGCGGCAGTAGCAGCAGCAGCAGCAGCAGCAGAAGTGAAAGCAGCAGTGAATGCGGCATCGACAGCAGAAGCAGCGGCAGCAGCAGCGGCGGCGGCAGCAGCGGCGGAGGTAGCAGTGAATGCAGCAGCGAGAGCAGGGACCTTAGCGGCCTCGATGTTATCGGGACGAGTCAGGGGGATACCGCCGCTCATGCGGATAGCGGATTAGGCGGTGAAAGCGACGATGAGATCGACCATGAAATCGGCGAGCGATTCGAAGATGAATTGGATCAACTATATGGGGATCATGATGGTGATAATAGTGATGGATTATTTGAGGATGCAGTGGAGCATGCTTTTGAAGAGGATGGCGAGTTTTTGGACCAGGATAGCGAGTTTCCTTTTGACGAGGGCGTTGAAATGGAGGGGTGGGATGACGCGGATGATGACGTGGTGGGCGCTGACGCAGAAGATGACGTGGAAGATGACGCGGAAGTCGATGAGGACGTTTGGAGCGACTCTGACGATGACGACAATGAGGGTTTCAGCACGGACGGCAATGATGATGATGATAATCGTTTCGAAAATGATGGCTTCGAAAGTGGTGATTTCGAAAATGATGGTTTTGAGAACATTGATTCTGACAATGGTGGTTTCGAATCCGATCTCGGCTCGGGATCGGACTGGGATTCGGATTCGGATATCGATCCGGATTTCGATCTGAGCGACATATTCGCATACGAGAGGGAGGGTTCCGCGATGGTGCCGCTGCCAGAGAGGGAGGCGCGATTGGTGGATGAACTGCTGACGTGGATGGAGAGGCACGGGGACCAATCGAAGGAAGGCGGCGGGCTGCGATCAAAGATTCAGGTGAGTGAGACTGTATGGATATGGCTATTGGAAGAAAGCTTGAATCCTCAATATATTCACTCTCTTGAATATCTCTCCCATGCCTCCATGCGTATCCTTCCCTTCCCCACACTCCTTTCCCCTACAACCCTCTCTCTCCCCCCCTCTCCTCCCTCCCCCCCTTTTCCCCCTCCTTCCCCTCCCCTCCTTCCTTCCCCCCTTCCCCCCTTCCCCACCTTCCCCCCACTTCCCCCCCAGGTCCTCGCCATTACCAGCCCCGCTTTCTACTCCTGCGCTCCCCCCACCCCCCCTCTCCCCTCCCGCCTCCCCCTCGGAATCCTCTCCTCCTCCCACACCGCCCCTGGCTCCACCCTCATCCCCATCCCCTTCCCCCTGTGGCTCTCCAAACGCCACGGCGGCTGGGACTCGCGCCTGAATCGCCCCGCCTCTCCTCCCCCCGCTCCTTACAAGCACGCGGGGGACGATGTGACTGTAGCCGCGTGGCTTCTAAGGGAGTGGAAAAGGGGTTCTGCGTCGTTTTATGCCCCGTGGATTAATCTCCTGCCGGGCTATGTACCACTGCCTATTTTCTGGGACGAGGGGACATTACAGGAGTTAGATAGTGGGGAGATGGTAGAGAGGGTTGAGGAGTCGTTGAGGTATGTTGAGGAAGCGTACTCTCTTTGCTCTCCTGATTCCATCGCTGGGGCTTCTCTAGACGATTTTAAATGGGCGGTCTCGATCGTGTGGTCGCGATCTGTGCCAATCTCGGCCGTTGGTTTGAAGGACAGGGAGAAACGGGGGAAGCGGAGGGGGAAGGGGGGGAAGGGAAGGAAGGGGAAGAAGGGAAGGGGAAGTGGAGAGGGAGGAGGGAAGGGAGAGCAGGAGGAGGCGGACGAGGAGGATTTTTGGCAGTATATGGAGGAGGAGGCGGAGGGGGAGGAGGAGGAGGGAGAGGGGGGGGAAGGGGTGGGGGAGGAGGGGGAAGAGGTACACATGCTGCTGCCGCTGTTGGATCTGTTCAACCATGAGTTCTACTACACGGCAGACTGGCAGGTACAGGCAGGTACAGGCAGGTACAGGCAGGTACGGGCAGGTATAGGTACAGGCAGGTACAGGTACAGGCAGGTACAGGCAGATCAGAAATCTTGAAGTTGTGACGTATTGACGGATACTGGCACGCATTGCTTCTTCTCCCTGCCTCCATCGCCTTCCCTTATGTCATGCCACCCCTGCCATCCACCTCTTGTTCTTCTCTCTTTTATTCCCTCCCTCCCATTTTCTCCCCATCCTCCTCCCCCTTCTTCGCCTCCCCCCCCCCTTCCGGCCTCTTCCCCTTCTCCCCCCTCCCCCCCTACCTCCCCTCCCTGCCTCGTCAGCCCACCATCCACTCCTCCACCGCTGACATCAACATCTTTGCTGCTGACGTCATCTCGCCAGGCGGGCCAATCAGCGTGGGCTATGGCTCCATGGACAACGCCCAGTTCCTTCTTCTGTACGGCTTCGTGCCGCCCAACAACCCGTTTGACCGATTCGTCCTTTTTGAAAACACTGCAGAGCTCCTTGACTACTATGAGACAAAATACTTGGCTGCGGCTACAGAAGGCACGTTAGAAGGAGTGGATTCTGGCACTGGTGCTGTAGCTGGTACTGATGGTGATAAAGGAACGGATTTTAGTGAGAAATACCCGTGGCTGACTGGCTCGTTTGATCGAGACTTGGCCGCAGCTTCGGTAACGACTGCCATATCTGCGGTGGAGGCTCGGCAACCGCACTACACAGCCGAGCATGAGTTGGATCAGCAGCTGTTAGGCATGGCAGCGGGTGCGGTGGGAGGCTCGGAAGCACTGGCGATAGGCAGGGAGGGGTATGTGGATGCCCGTCTGCTGGCCGCTCTCGCTGCACTCAGCCAGTCCTCACGTGGTGAGTTTCTAATTTCTTGGCATGGCAAGGCCTGGATTGAGGCGATAGGCAGGGGGGGGTATGTGGATGCTCGTCTGCTGGCCGCTCTGGCTGCCCCCAGCATGTCCTCACATGGTGTGACTTATATTCACTTGGCATGGTAAGGCCTGGTCTGAGGCAATAGGCATGTGTAATGAGTCGATTTTTGAGTCGACTCATTACACTCAGCATGTCCCCACATGGTGAGACTTATATTCACTTGGCATGGTAAGGCCTGGTCTGCTCTGGTCTGGTCTGGTCTGGTCTGGACTGAGGCAATAGGCAGGGGGGGGTACGTGGGTGCTCGTCTGCTGGGTGCTCTGGCTGCTCTTGGCATGTCGGCGCATGGTGAGTCGAGTCGTCAAGCACTTGCCATCGTAAGGGGAGAAGTATGGCTCGGAAGCACTGGCGATAGGCAGGGAGGGGTACGTGGATGCCTGTCTGCTGGCCGCGCTGGGTGCACTCAGTGGGTGCTCACTGCTCACATGGTGAGTCGTCAATTTCGTACCTTCCCAAATATTTAGTGACGGGTATGTGGATGCGCGTCTTTTTGCAGCTCTGGCAGCACTCCTAATCTCCTGGTATGGTGGGCCTTTAAGGGTTCAGTATGGCTTAAGAAATCCTTACCCTTGGAGGCTTCCGGAGAGTTAAGTATGGCTCGGACGGTCATGAATAGGCAGGTAGGGGTGTGTGGATGCCCATGCCTGTTAGTTCGCAGCTCTGGCAGTGTTCGTGATTCGCTGGTATGGTCAGCTTCCAAGTCTTTGCTCTTTAAGGGGTGAGTATGGCTTGGGGGGGTTATCAATAGCCAGGACGGGGCATGTGGATGCTCAGCTGGTCGCTGCTCTAGCAGCCTGCGGCCATGTTCTCTCCTGGTAAATCTTCAATCATTTGCGATTGTAAGGGGTGACGTATGGCTTGGAAGGTCTCTTTCAAGGACGGGGCATGTGGATGCTCAGCTGGTCGCTGCTCTGGCTGCAATAGACTTCGTGAGGTTTAGTTTACAGAGGCGCTGCGCTGAAGGGCTGACCATAGACCAAGAGGGGTATGTGAAAGCACTGGGAGCACTGGGAGCACTGGGAGCACTGGGAGCACCAGCACCAAGAGTGCAGCAGGAACAGGTGCAACTGAAGCACAGCTCCTTTCATTTTGGCTGATAACAAGGAGTCTATTTTTGAGCCGCCTAAAAAATAACAAGGATGCAAACGGGGCTGGTTTGTCAGCAGTAATGCAAGCAGCGACGATTCCTAGTTGGGTGTGAGAATTCTCAGGAGCTAATCCAACCATTCCACGCAATGCAGAAGGAGGAAAGGGAGCAACAAAACAGGCCGTAGCAACAACCATTGTGGAAGCGCTCTGATGCACAGGAGCTGCTGCACTACACCCGGTGCGAGGTCCATGCATGAGTCGACTCAGACGCTAAATGGGGCGAAGGCTTTTATGGTACCCTGAGATGGTACCCTGAGATGGTACCCTGAGATGGTACCCTGAGATGGTACCCTGAGATGGTACCCTGAGATGGTACCCTGAGATGGTACGGAGTAGTACGTATGGGGAAGCGGATGAGAGGAACTTTTGAGGCGCCTCAAGAGTAGTACGTATGGTACAGATTAGTACGTATGGGGGAAGCGGATGAGAGGAACGGCAGGTAGTTGGCCATTGCGCTGAATGCCCTCCACTTCTGCCATTTGCTGCCCCATGGCCTTTTCCCCGAACAGCATATCCATCTGCTGAATCGACTCATGGATGGACCTCACAACTGCGGAGTGCAACGGCTCTTGCGCATCACAGTGTTTGCCATGATGTTGCAGCAGCGCCACAAATTGCTGCTCTCTAACCTAATCACCTGCTCTTGTCTTGCATACCTGTGTCATTTGGATACAACGACAACCCAACCCTTTCTATCTCCATTGACCCGTCTTCTGTTCCCTCACTCCCCCTTCCTCCCCCCCTCCCCCCCCCCCCCTCCCCCTCACCAGACACTGCCTTGGACTCTCAGGCCTTAGCAGAGGCCATTCTGCGTTTCGTATTTCGAGGCGGGGTCACCTGTGATTCTTTGAAGCAGCAGCAGGTGTACCATTTGGCAGTTGTGGAAGCACCAGCAGCCTCCGCAGGAAGAGGAGGGGGGGAGGAGGGAGCAGGAGGGAAGGGTGATGGAGGAAGATCAGGCAACAGTGCAGTGGATGCAGCAGCACGCTCTGCAATGCTCGCAGGGTCCATAATACGAGCTGTTGACGTGTTACGTAACATTCTGCATGCTACACTACACGGATTCAGCAGCACGTTTATCGACGATTATAACCTGCTAAAGAGGACGCTTGTAGGGGACGCCTCGTGTGACACAGGTGATCGAGGAAGGGGGGGAAAGGAGGAGAGTGGAGGGAAGGGGTATAGCAGCAATGGAGATAGAATAGCCAGCAGCAGCAGCAGCAGCAGCAGCAGCAGAAGTGACAGAAGCGGCAGCAGCAGCAGCAGCTGCAGCAGCAAGGAGAGGGTGGGTCAGAGTGAAGGGACATGTGGAGTGCCTGTGTTGCAGCTACCAGAGGAGAAGGTTCAGGCCATTAAGTACCGGCTCTCAGCTAAGCAACTGCTGCTACGAGCACTTAGCTTCTTAGAGGATGCTTGTCCACAAGAGGAATCGAGTGATGGTGATGGTAATGAGTCGGAGTATACAGAGGATGCAAGTGCAAGCCGTGCATGACAATGCTCTCCATTGTCTTTTCTGAAATGAATGAATTGTTGATGTTCCTCTACATGGTAAAATGTTGTACACAGAAATGTTGTACTGTACGTGATGATTTGGTATGTTACTATATGGTATGCGTTGCGCATCACAGCAAGAACTAACCATCCATCCATCCACCTATGCGTTCGGCTTGGGCTCCTTCGCCTTGACAATAATCACAGGGCAAGCGCTGCCACGGGGTAGCGGAGTAACAAGGGAAATACAGGAAGGGCGGCGGGGGAAGAACAGGCAGAGGGAGGAGCAAGGAGCAGCAGAGGGAGGAGAGATGGAATTGGTTAGAGGGAGCACAGGGCATGCAGTGCCATGGGGATTCAAGAAGCACACACCCAGCCGAAAGAAGCTTGAGGGACGTGCCCAGAAAACCTTGGAAAATGATCACAGGGCATGCGCTGCCAAGGAACAAGAGGAAGCACAGAGAAACATGCAGACACTCGTGCGTCTGAACTGAAGTGTGCACAAAAAATGACTAGTTTTTTAGGTGCCTCAAAATGCGACGATTTTTTAGGCGCCAAAAAAATTATCGCGAATGAACCCACCTGTGGTGTGCGCAGTATTCGCTAACAGAGCCAAGCAGAGCCCTGCAGGCAGAGAGAGTGGGTGGCGGGACAAGGAGAGTGTGGGTAACAGCAGGGGGTGGAGCGAGAGGAAAGGCAACGGGGAGCGGGGGGAAAGGCAAGGGGGAGCAGGGGGAAAGGCAAGGGGGTGCGGGGGGAAAGGCAAGGGGGAGCGGGGGGAAACGCAAGGGGGAGCGGGGGGAAACGCAAGGGGGAACGGGGGGAAAGGCAAGGGGGAGCGGGGGGAAAGGCAAAGGGGAGCGAGGGGAAAGGCAAGGGGGAGCGAGGGGAAAGGCAAAGGGGAGCGAGGGGAAAGGCAAAGGGGAGCGAGGGGAAAGGCAAAGGGGAGCGAGGGGAAAGGCAAAGGGGAGAGAGGGGAAAGGCAAAGGGGAGCGGGGGGAAAGGCGAACGGGAGCGAGGGGAAAGGCAAAGGGGAGGGAGGGGAAAGGCAAAGGGGAGCAGGGGGAAACGCAAGGAGGGGCGAGAGAGGGGGGGGGATAAGGTGTGGGCGAGGAGAGGGGCGGAAGGAGAGGAGAGAGAGAGAGCGAAAATAACACTAGTGATCAAAGCCTTTAACCAGACACGATTACACAGAAACACTCAGCGAGTCAGTGAAAAGACTGGCAGAATAAAAGCTCACTTCTTGACTGGAGATAGCCCCCGCGTGCCCACTATTAGCACGTCTGCACACACTCTCATCACTTCCCTGCAGATCACCTCGCGCTCATCCCCCACCGCTATCTTCCAGTCGCAGTCCAGCTGGGAACCAAACGGGAAAAGGGAGACAGAAAGCGCAGGAGAAAGGTCACCGACTCGAACAGCAAACCACCTCGCGCTCATCCCCCACCGCTATCTTCCAGTCGCAGTCCAGCTGGGAACCAAACGGGAAAAGGGAGACAGAAAGCGCAGGAGAAAGGTCACCGACTCGAACAGCAAACCACCTCGCGCTCATCCCCCACCGCTATCTTCCAGTCGCAGTCCAGCTGGGAACCAAACGGGAAAAGGGAGACAGAAAGCGCAGGAGAAAGGTCACCCTTATACGACTCGAACAGCAAACCACCTCGCGCTCATCCCCCACCGCTATCTTCCAGTCGCAGTCCAGCTGGGAACCAAACGGGAAAAGGGAGACAGAAAGCGCAGGAGAAAGGTCACCCTTATACGACTCGAACAGCAAACCACCTCGCGCTCATCCCCCACCGCTATCTTCCAGTCGCAGTCCAGCTGGGAACCAAACGGGAAAAGGGAGACAGAAAGCGCAGGAGAAAGGTCACCCTTATACGACTCGAACAGCAAACCACCTCGCGCTCATCCCCCACTGCTATCTTCCAGTCGCAGTCCAGCTGGGAACCAAACGGGAAAAGGGAGACAGAAAGCGCAGGAGAAAGGTCACCCTTATACAACTCGAACAGCAAACCACCTCGCGCTCATCCCCCACCGCTATCTTCCAGTCACAATCCTGCTGTGAGCCCAGGAGGAGAAGAAACACGGGGAGCAATGGGGAGCAATGGGGAGCAATGGAGAGCAATGGAGATAGGTGGAGACAGGTGGAGAAAGGTGGAGACAGGTGGAGACAGGTGGAGTCAGGTGGAGAAAGGTGGAGACAGGTGGAGACAGGTGGAGACAGGTGGAGACAGGTGGAGACAGGTGGAGACAGGTGGAGACAGGTGGAGACAGGTGGAGACAGGTGGAGACAGGTGCAGACAGGTGGAGACAGGTGGAGACAGATGGAGACAGGTGGAGACAGGTGGAGTCAGGTGGAGAAAGGTGGAGACAGGTGGAGACAGGTGGAGACAGGTGGAGACAGGTGGAGACAGGTGGAGACAGATGGAGACAGGTGGAGACAGGTGGAGACAGGTGGAGACAGGTGGAGACAGATGGAGACAGATGGAGACAGGTGGAGACAGGTGGAGACAGGTGGAGACAGGTGGAGACAGGTGGAGACAGGTGGAGACAGGTGGAGACAGGTGGAGACAGGTGGAGACAGATGGAGACAGATGGAGACAGGTGGAGACAGGTGGAGACAGATGGAGACAGGTGGAGACAGATGGAGACAGGTGGAGACAGGTGGAGACAGGTGGAGACAGGTGGAGACAGGTGGAGACAGGTGGAGACAGATGGAGACAGGTGGAGACAGATGGAGACAGGTGGAGACAGGTGGAGACAGGTGGAGACAGGTGGAGACAGGTGGAGACAGGTGGAGACAGGTGGAGACAGGTGGAGACAGGTGGAGACAGATGGAGACAGGTGGAGACAGGTGGAGACAGGTGGAGACAGGTGGAGACCGGTGGAGACAGGTAACATCTATGGATCACTAACCGCCTTGAGATGAACATTAATCAGCACACGCGTGCCCATTATAAGCATATCCGCTCTGTAAGCCCACTCAAATCCGCTGTAGAAGCGGACCCACATATGCTGTATAAGCGCACTCACATCCGCCACGGCGCATTTCTTCATGTACTTCTCCACTATAACCCGCGCTGCTGCCTCCGACTGCTGCTCCAACGTCTCTATGGCGTCTGCAGGGAGTTTCCCCTCCATGTCTGGGGGGGAAAAGAGGGGGTGGGGGAGGAAGGAGGGGGTAGCAAGTAAGAGAAGGAGAAAGCCTTCTGGCAAAACAGGCTGCTGCTCCAACCGCTTGATGGCGTCTGCAGGAAGCTTGCCCTCCATTTCTGGGAGAAAAACGGATTTGGGGGGAAGGGGGGAAGGGCGGGGGAGGAGGGATGGAGTGGAGAGGGATTGAGCGGATGCGGAACCGCTGGGGATGCTCTGAGTGCTGCCACGTCTCCATGGCATGGCACCAGTTGGGAGGGGGAGGGGGGAGGAAAGGGGGGGGGCGAGGGGGGTGGAGAGAGATTGGGCAGTTGCAGAAGCATTTGGGATGCCTCTGATTGCGGCCTCTGATTGCTGCCTCTGATTGCGGCCTCTGATTGCTGCCTCTGATTGCGGCCTCTGATTGCTGCCTCTGATTGCGGCCTCTGATTGCTGCCTCTGATTGCTGCCTCTGATTGTTGTTTTACCGTCTCTATGGCGTCTGCAGGGAGTTTGCCCTCCATTTCTGGAAGGCAAAACAGGGGGTGGGTGGGAGGGGGGGATGGAGAGAGATTGGGCGGTTGCAGAAGCATTTGGGATGTCTTGAGCGCCGCCAACGTCTCTATGGCGTCTGCAGGGAGCTTGCCCTCCATGCCTGAGGAAAAACGGGTCGGTGGGAATGGGGGGAAGGGGGGATGAGGGAGGGGGACAGAGGGGGGATGGCGAGGGATTGAATGCTGACACTTCCCCATGGCATCTGGCAGCAGCTTGCCCGCATGTCTGGGGGGGAAAAAACACGAGGAGGACGCGAGGGAACAAAATAAATAAGATTAACAGCCTAAAAAAATAAGAAAATGTATTTCTAGGTTTAGGTGTGGGAACAACAATCAAACGCGTGCAAGGAAGGGGGAAGATAGCAGGGGAAGTGAGGGAGCCGGGGGAGGAGGGGGGGAAGAGGTAAAGAGGGAAAACAGTGAAGTGCATTGTGCACAGATCACTTACCAGCGAATGATTTCCGGACATGGATGAGTCGCACGTGGTCCTGCGGCTTGCAGTAGTTCCTTAAAGCCCAGTTGAACGCGAGCTCTGAACCTGGCAGCACACGAGGGACAGAGGCAAGTGCGTCAAGGCGTGACTTGGGACGCCTCAAAACCCGTGGTCCTGCAGCTTGCAGTAGTTCCTTGCATGAGAGGGAGAGTGGCAGGAGTCAGGCAAATGAACCCACGGCTGACTGGCTCTCTGAATTCGAAGGGGAAACTGGGCGAGTGGGGAGCGAGGGAGGAGGGGAAGGAGAGGAGGGGAAAGGGAGGAGGGGAAGGGGAGGAGGGAGAAGAGGTGAAGGGAAACGGGAAAGAAGGGCGAGGGAGGGATTGAGGGCGGAAGGTGGAAGGGAGAGAAGGAGGGGGGGAAGAGTGTGTGTTGAAAAGAGGGAGTGTGTAACGTACAGTCGCTTCCATCCACCGCTATAAGCACCTCCCGCTGTTCACTCGTAAGGAGCTGCTCCATCGTTATAGCTCCTCCTCCTGCTGGTGGTGGTGCTGCTGCTGCTGCTGCTGTAGCAGCTTTTACACCCACAGCGATAACTCCGCGAAGTCAAGCTTGTTAAAGCCGACACTACCGCTACAGCTGACAAGACTGTCTCTGCTGGCTACCGCAACCGCAGCTACAGCAGTAGCAACAATCGGGTACTCGCCGAGGAGTCTACTCGCTGCTGCTACAGCCAGCAGAAGCTAGCCGCTACGTCAAACGACGCTACAGCCGTAGGATCGGCCCGGTGGACGATGACGAGCGTGCCAGCTGCTGCTACAGTGGTAGAAGCTGGTGGCTTTGCCAAACGAACTGCCGGCCGCTACAGCTGGATGGGACGCAAGCTCGTTCGACCCAGCCGGATAAGGTTCGAACTTCGGATGTACCCTGTGTAAGCAGTCTAACGAATGGAACCCATATTGTGCACGGACGAACGGAGATTTTATGGACGGATAGCAGAACGCAGCCGACTCTAAGAGTTTTGTTCTTAGCGACCTTGATAAAGACCTTGATAAGGCTGAAGCCGGAATTGATCGTAGAGTGAATCTAAGATTTATGCACAGGTAATGTACACGCACTGGGCCACTTGATACACGGAGACTCGGCTGAGAAGAAAGTCCGCAGCAACACGTGGAGTCGGCCACTGGGTGTCAAGTGGCTGACAACGGCTCAGGGCCTGGTGGTCTAAGTGCTGCCTGCGCATACTTCCTAGGTCAGGTTATGAATCCCGCCCTTGGGATTGGTTGTGGCTAGTCTGTGTGCACTGCACTGCCAAAGTCAAACCCCTGCATGCTATGCCTGACACTAACACCTGTTACATAGAACTACTTCTGTAAGGATTTTTCCATTCCTTACCGAGCGGTACCGCTACCGCGTACGCTCGAACCACCTCGGCTTCTCCAGACCTTCCGGTTCGACCTTCGGAAGTTCTCCGGGCCTCGCTTCGTCACTTCGAGACCCTTCGATCTCCTTCCCGAACCTTCACATCTCATGGTTGGACTAGCTCTGGTGTTCCTATATCTTGGCTTGCCATTCCTTGTATCGTCCAGTGATTCAACACTTCGTTATTAATTTCCGTGCTACTCTGCTTGTTCATTCATAACAACTTCTATGTTACAAATGTACCTCTGCATGTAAGGATTATGCAACCTACTCCTAGACACTATGTGTGTTTTCTCTGCTTCACAAAAGAAAATAAAATCACATATTATCTTTAATTCAGTAGTGCCATCAAATTAATGTGAACGCCTAACAAAATCCACATATCAGAATAATGAAATCATATGTGGGAGCATAATCAGTATATAATGTTATATCTGGGTTATTTTATATCATGTAACTCAAATATAAGCCAATTTGTTCCTGTAAAACTTGACATCCCTAACCTTCTCGATATATGCCGACAAGTGGCTTGTGAAAATGTATCCCTCTTCTAGTAACTCGGATAGCACTTGTAACGGGATTTTTCCGCGACAAACAATTTGGTAGCTGGTGGCAAAGCTCGCCGCCTGCAACTTTCGCACACACGAACCTAGCGTCTGACACTGTAACCAGACGCGAGCTCCACAGCTGCGTCTCGAGCAAAACCCTAAAACGTTCTCGGATTCCTCTGGTCGAGGTTTGCTTGGAGATGGACTTGTGGAGTACACCGTGGTGGATGTGTTGAGGTTCCAGCGCGCCAGTGATTGGCTGCTTGCTTCCGCCAAATCCTGACTTGGTTGCCCAGAAGCCACCATGCTTCATTGCCTGTCGGTCTCGGTCTGCCCGCAGAGAATGCTCGTCACAGCCACTAGGCCTCCCTTCGTGTCCGATATGACCGTCACTCCGGCTGTCGCAGACGTCACGGTCAGTCAGAAACCTCCAAGTGACCGAGTAACCGACATCTGTCAAGTTTCCATCCCATTTGGGTCATCCATCGTTGTGGCCACATCCTCCCGCCCGGCCTGCGCAAACCGACCCCCGAATCACCACCATACTGTATGCGCACATCCCCTGCTTTCGGCGGAGCCTTTTCCAGCCCGCCTGCTCCAAGCCTCCACCCAAGACTCTCCAGCGCCCACCACGGGAACGCGTAGGCCGAAAGCCATGCGCCAGGACTGTGGAAATGACTGACGGATTCTGTGAAACGAACAGCACGCGCAGAGAGCTAGGTGTGGGGAACTTGACGGAGAGGCCAAGGCATGGGAGATCAGGTGGGGAAAATCTAGGTTGTCTTGCTGCTGCTGCTGTGGCTCCCTTCTTGCCACCACAACAACGAGAGTTTCGCGTTCCGCAATTTACGGCATTGCAACCTCAGCCTTATTCTTGCACAGTAAGAGCACGCTCGTCACAGCATTTTTTCCAGCTTTGTGCACGCGATATTGTGTTAAGAACTCTGGAGTAGTTTGAGGTCTGTCTAAGCCGAATCTTGGTCATCGTAGAGTGGAGTCCTGATGAGCTTGTAGAACAGGTCTTGGACAGCTTGTCCGTCGTAACCTTTCGAGCAGCCACTCCTTTTTGCCTGACTCCTCCCTAACAGCGGTCCTTTTATATCTCGCTTCTTGCTGCAGCCTTCGTGCGAGTCCCCGCGAAGCTCTTTCGCGAAAATGCCGCCGCCAGTCGTACCAGCCGTGCCGGCCGCGGGTCACTCCCTGCACGACATCGAGGGAGTTTGTGACTATTGCGGGGAGCCGTGTGATAGTACGCAGGACGAGCTAAACGCGCTCGCTTGCACGTTTGAAGGATGTGCGAGCTCCGGCGTGTACCATCAACACTGCATCGAGGCGTTTCTTAAGAGCATCCGCCTGGACAAGTATGGCTCGCAAACAGACGCCTTTAGGTTATTCTTCGATAGCATTTAGAATACTTCTCGCTACTTCTAGTAGCTGTTGGGAAGTAGAAGGATCTGTACCTTAGCCAGTGACAGAACTCGGTAGTACATTGGAATCACCGGAGCCTGGTTTTGAGAAGCCTCAAGACTAAACTACTTCTGAGACGGCTCAGAAGGATCTGTACCTTAGACGCGAGACGGCTCAGAAGGATCTGTACCTTAGACGCGACAGAATACGGTAGTATATGGGAGATACCGGAGCCGGATGATCCGTCACGGCTCGAAGGCTTTCGAACGCCGTCTTTGTAAATCGTTAGTCCTAGTTTTCCGCCTCGTCAGGCCTAGTTTTCCGTCGGCTACCGTTTCGGCGTCGGACATCGTTGCAGTCAATGCATCCTGGTGGACGTGGCTCTCCGAACTTGCAGCTCGCTTTTGCCTGTTTTCGTCATCATAGATCATAAGTTACAATGTTCGGCTATAGGCCCAGCATAGTTTACCGGACTCACGCAACATGCCGAAGCGATTCACAGACTGTCTCTTTTCCCCGCAAGAACCGCTTCTCGAAAAGATCCTTGAAATATGACCTATTATAATCTTTGTTTTTGAAACCGCTGCATCCCAATAGTTTTTTTCATCCATCCACTATCTTAGCCCTCACTGTCTTCCTTTTTCGTCCTACTCACACACCCCCTTCCCAAAATCCGTCTTGACAACCCCTTTCCGATTATGACACTTGCTTTCGTCACTACTCATTTTATCGCAGGCAACGAAAGACGGGTTTTCAATGCCCACGTGGCAATGGCAAAGCGACGAAGTTTGACAAGCCGTGTCCTGGACGAGTAAGCCTCTCTTCCCTGCTTCCTTTCCCATATCCCGTATTTTACGTCCACGCTTGTACGTTAATGATTTCGGTGCTTCTTGCTCTTTTATATGAAGTAGCTTGACGACGAATATCAACCAATCCTAAACAATATAATTCGTCATCTCACTTCTTATTTTTATTGTATCATTCCGCGCCGTCCTGCATTCGTATGATAGCGTTTAGACATTGGCTCATCTGTCCTCCCCTGCTGCTTATGCCACCGTCCCTCCCCTCCAGTCGCTGTTAATTTTATCCGCGTGTTTATTCTCATTCCTTTCGTTTTATCTGGTTGTCTTCGTCCCTCCCCTCCGCGTTTTGGTCAATATTCCCCCCTCCATGCGTGTACCCTTGTCCTCCGTACGCTGTACCGTATACTCCCTCTCATCCATGCACCCATCTCCGTGTCTCTCATCCGTGCGTTTCTCTCCTTCCCTCTTTCGCGGCGCTTCAACCTCTCCAGATCACCAAGTCGCATCCAATTCATGCACGGAACGAGAACAGGTGCAGCCTCTTTGCTCCTGCACTCCGTCTTTCCCCCTGCCTCCATTTCCCCTTCTTTATAGTCCTGCCAAATGCGGTTTTGCTGTACCCGAATGTGTGCGAATGCGTGTTTCCCGTCGTTGCCGGCTCCCTTGTCCACCGGAATTACTGTCGGGCCGAAACATGTGTTCCTCGTTCGTCGCGCGCTTTTAAACGGACCCCCACGCGCTTTTCAACTTGCATCTCGTTCGCTCCCCCACCCATGTCTACACTCTCCTCGTTCGTTGCAGCAAGACGCACCGCAAGGCCAAGATGCCCCAGCCCCGTCCAACCCTCCCTTTTTTTTTTGGTTTCTTCTCTTCTGCTTCCCCCGCTCTCCACACTGCACAAGGAGCGCCGCAAGGCCACGATGCCGGGCCCCTTCTAGCCCCTCTTTTTTAGATGCCTCAAAACGAGTCCTTCCTTTCTCTTCCGCCCCCCCCCCCCACTCTCCTGTTTCCAGCAAGAAGCGGCGCAAGGCCAAGATGCCGGAGCCCCCTCCCCTCTTTTTTAGATGTCTCAAACTACTTTCTCTTCCGCCCACCCCCCCGCTCTCCTCACTGCAGCAAGAAGCGGCGCAAGGCCAAGATGCCGGAGCCCCCTCCAGCCCCTGTGGGAGCGGCGGGGAAGAAGGGCGGCAAAGGCAAGGACGACAAAAAGGCCGACAGTAAAGCCGTCGACGGGAAAAAGGAAGGGAAGGCAGCGGATAGCAAAAAGGAGGGCAAGTCGAAATCGTCATTCTTGGTGCCCTCCTCTTCCTCCAAGTCCTCTGCTTCTGCACCGGCTGCACCCGCCGCCCCCGCGCCAAAGCCCACCGTTGCTCTGCTCGTCCGCTCCTCGCTACCACCAGCTGCCAAGGCTGCCGCTAAGTCCTCGTCTGCTGGGACCGACCCTCTTTCCCCGTCGTCTAAGAGCGGGGGTATAGGCTCGTCCGGTGCTGGTGCTAGTGGTGGCGGGAGTGGGGGAGTGGCTGTGAAGGTTTTGTCAAAGTCCTGGAGTGCTGCTGCTGCGGGGCTGAAGGATGCTGCGGCGGCTGCTGTGGGTAGTGTGAGCGGTAGCAGCGGCAGTGGCGGTGGCGGTGTGCCTGTGAATGCGTGGTCGTCGTCGCCTGGCATTGTGTCCGCACCATCCAAAGGGAAATCCTCGGAGGTAAGTCATGTGTGAGTGAGCCTTGTTGCTCCTGCTCGTTGGTAGTGTGGCAGCAGCAGTAGTGTTAGTAGTGTTAGTAGTGGTGGTAGTGGTGGTAGTGGTAGCGGTGGTGGCGGTATGCCTGGGATGGGAATGCATGGTCGTCGTCGCGTGTCATCGCATTTGGGCTATCCAAAGGGAAATACGCGTCATAGTCCCCTCCGCTTTTGGTTGCATGTTGTTTGTCTGGCAGAGCAAGGCGGACAAAGTTTCGTCCCCTAAGGACCCCTCCTCGCAACAAGACGCCAGCACCGGGGGCAAGGCCTCTGACAAGCCTGCAGCAGGGGGAGGAGGCGAGGAGAAGAGCAAGAAAGACAAGGCTGGGGGCAAGGGGTCCAGCCAAGATGGGGAAGGGAAGACGGAGAATGGTGGTGGTAGTGGTAAGGGCGAAGGGAAGGGGAGACAGAAGAAGAAAGGGAAGGAGCAAGTGGTTCCCGCACCTGCAGTTCCTGCTCCGGTGACCGCCGCCGTGCCTGCGAACTCGGTTTGGAAAGCCAAGCCTGCCGCGCTTCTGCTTCGGCCAGAGGCTGGGAAGGCGCAGGGACAGAATCAGCAACAGGCGCAGAGCCAGCAGCAGCCTCACCAGCAGAAACAGCCACCACAGCAGCAGCAGCAGCAGCAGCAGGGGAAGCAGGAAGGAAAGGCGACAAGAGAATCGCAAGTGAAATCAGATACTACCGTCGCCCCTTCTTCTTTGCCTCCTCCGTCGGTACCCCCTCCCATCAAAACCACAACCACCGTGTCCCCAGACCCTCCCGCTTCTTCCGCCCACCTCCCACCCTCCACTTCCCTTTCCGTCTGGACGAAAGACTCCTCTCTCCACTCCTCCACCCTCCACACCTCCTCTCTCCATTCCGCTCCCCCTTCCTCATCCTCCTCCTCCTCCTCCTCCTCCACCACCCCCACTGAGTGCGAGTTTTCGACCACCTCGGGTCTCTCCTCCCCGCCCTCCTCCTTCCCCTCCACCCCGCGCGCCATGACCAGCCTTTCCCCTTCCGCCAGCATGAGCAGTTGCGCCGACCATCTCGCGCCCGAGCCTGTCACCGAACCTGCTTCGAGCCCTGCTGCCGAACCGGTTGCCGAGCCTAGCGTCGTGGGTTCGGAAGCACCGTCGTCGAGTGGGGAGGGTGGTAGGAGGGTGGGTACTGAGGTGAGCATACAGGACGGGTTGCAGGAGAAGGCAGATTCGCAGGTACAGCAGCAGCAGCAGCAGCAGCAGCCACCTCAGCAACACCAGAAACAGTCGCAGCAGCAGCAGCAGCAGCAGCAGGATAAGGTGGTGGTTGCTGAAGATGTTGCAGCAGCAGCAGCAGCAGCAGCAGCAGAGGCTAGCAAGGGTAGCAGTGTGTCGAACGCAAGCAATGCTGCCGGTTCTGGTGACGCCAGTCCCGCGGCAAGCACTGTTGCAACCGGCGCCGTCCCCAGTGCCACTGCTAGCAACGTGGCTGCCTCTGTAGGTGCTACTAACATGTCGACTGCTGGAGATATGCCTGGCGCTGCAGTTGCGCGTAGCCCCACTGGTGGTCTGCGCCGGTGGAGTGATGCCTGCCGGTTTGCCCTTGAGACGAATCGCCGGCGAGTCTATGTGCGGCAGTTGCAAGAGTAAGACCCTCTCCCATGCACTCTCAAACCATGTGTTCACCCCGTTTCCTTGTAAGGACCCCCTTGAGACGAGCGAGTCTATGTGCGGCAGTTGTAAGAGTACGTTCCCGAGGCACCTTGTACTGTGTCAGTGAGGGGATGTCCTGGCCATAGGCTCTAGTGGCCGGCGAGTCTATGCGCGGCAGTTGCAAGAGTAAGTACTTTTGACACCTTGTAATGCGATAAAGAAAGGATGTCTTGACCATATGCTCTAGTGGCCGGCGAGTCTATGTCAAGAGTAAGACCTCCTCCTGTGCGCTCGGACCTTGGACGAGGTCCG
Organism: Closterium sp. NIES-67; assembly: GCA_027943415.1. Taxonomy (NCBI): domain Eukaryota; kingdom Viridiplantae; phylum Streptophyta; class Zygnematophyceae; order Desmidiales; family Closteriaceae; genus Closterium; species Closterium sp. NIES-67. The sequence continues at coordinate 616,173 of BQMB01001373.1, read as the reverse complement.
AGTGCTGGGCACAGGGGGGCGTCCTGTGCTTTTTTCTCTTCTTTTCGTGTCCAATCTGCATTCCAGGCTCGGCTCCCCCCTGGGCAAGGCAGCGCAGGGTGCATGGGGGCGACCTGGGTGGCGACCCTCAAAACTCCCCTCACTTTCTCTTGTCGTTCCCCATCCCCTCCCCCCGCCCCCCCCCCCCCCCCCCCCCCCCCCCCCCCCCCCCCCCCCCCGCCCCCCCCCCCCCCCCCCCACCCCCGCCGCCTTTCTTTCTCTGCTTATTACCCATGCTCCTCCTTCCAGGCTGGGCTTCTCCTTGGGTGAGGCAGCGCAGTCTGTTATGGTGCAGAGGGGCGACCTGGGCGGCCATACTCTCTTCTCCCAGTCAATTTCTCCTTTCCGCATTTCCGTCGCTCCTCTCCCTCTCTCATTCTCTCCAGGCTCGGCTTCCCACTGGGCGAGGCGGCGCAGGCAGTGCTTGTGCACGGGGGCGACCTGGGTGGCTGCCTCAACCACCTGCTCGTGCTGCACGAGTGCTCCTGCCGGCCTTCTGCTCTCTCTGCCTCCACGCCCTCCCCATTCGTCGTAAGTGCCCCCCCCTGCACTCGTCGTTTGCCGTCTGACCACCCTTGCTGAGAGTCCTGGTTGGCTGCCTCAACCACATCTGCTCGTGCTGCACAAGTGCTCCTTCTGCCCCTCTGCGCTCTCTGCTTCCACGCCCTCCGCATTCGTTGCAGCCCCAGATTCATTAAGCAGTTCATGTTTCCCCTCCCTGCTCCATCCTACGAGCCATGCCTGCCAGTGATTCCTACTCTTGATCGCTGCTATCAACACCTACTGTTAGTCACACTTCATGTCCCCGTGACTAATTGCCCCTCCCCTCTTGCCTGATTGGCCGCTGTTCTGCTGGCTGCTTGCAGGATATCTCACTCGAGTTGCAAGCACTCTCTGAGATCATGTCAGCTGGATCGCTGCCCCAGGTACGAATTTACCCTCTGGGTCTTTCACACGAATTTACCCAGCTTGCCCACTTCCCGCCATGCATCCGTCCTTGCCCAACCCGTGTTGCACCTGCTCGCTGCCCGTCATGCTATCTTCTTTGCACTTGCCCGCTTCCCACTTCATCTCCAGCTTTGTGTGCCATGTTCCGTTTTGGGTTCCGTTTTGGGTTCCGTTTTGGGTTCCGTTTTAGGTTCCGTTGTAGGTTTGAAATTTGCGTGTGCGTCTCCCATCTGTGGCTCCATATTCCTCCTTCCCCTACCCTCTCACCAGGACCTATTGGAGCATGCACTCGCGCTCGACCTCTGGTGACATCACCTACGCCCTTTGGGTCGTCTCGCGAGTCACTCATTCATCTCCTCCATTCTCACCCCATCCCCCTCCCCTTTGTTTTTTTTCACCAGGACCTATTGGAGCATGCCCTGGTGCTGGCCTCTGGTGACATCAGCCACGCCCTTCACCTCATCATCTCACATCCGCACGGCCTCCCCTCCTCCCTCCCCTCCACGCAACCCTTCCCCTTCTACTCATCACCCCTCTCCTCCTCCACCACCACAACCACCACCACTGCCGCCACTGCTGCCACTGCCACCACAACCACTTCCTCCTCTCCTCACTCTTCTCTCCCCCCTCCTCACCCCTTCCTTTCCAACCACTGCATACCTCAGCATCCTACTGCCTTCCCTGTTGGTCCCTCTGACCCAGTATTTGCACATCTTTCCCGCTCTTCCTCTCCCTCCCCCTCCCCCTCGCCACCCTCTCCCCTCCCTGATTACACTGTCGCATCTCCTGCTTCCTTCTCTCATACCCCCTTCACCACACTCACTCCCACCACCACCCCCTCCTCCTCCGTCCACCATACATCTCTCCTCTCTGGTATTTGGTCCAGCTCATCGCCGAATCTCCCGTCTGCTGCCCATGCCAGCCCCGTACCTCCTCCTGGGTTTGGCCCGAGCCTTAGTGCCTCCCCAGCTCCACTTGGAAACAGCTCCAGCTTCGGTACTCTTGAGACTCCCCCGAACCTCTCCTCGGGCAGTGGGTGGAATTTCAACGGTCTGCCCGAGCTGAAATCGCAGCAGCGTGCCGAGCCTGTGGGCGGGTGTGAAGCCACGAGGAAAGTTTATGTGCCCGAGAGCATAGGACGGCTGTGGGGAGGGGCAGGAGGAGCAGGCATGGCAGCACAGGAGGATTCGCAGTGGTTGTGTGGAGTGAACAGTGACAGGAGCAGTGGCACTGCTAGTGGACTCAGCAGCTGCAGCAACAGCAGCCATGGCTACTCGCAATTTTCTGAAGATGACGGGCTTGGTGATTCTCTGTTGCTGTTGCCAGGGGATGAGGAGGATCTGTTTTCCCGGATTCTCCCTGGATTGCTGGGGTAGCTCAACCTGCTCAAGTTTTTGTTGAAACGTGAGGAGAATGAAGGTGTGCATGGGGGGATGCTTGCTTTGAGTGGTACCGGTATGCTTCGAGTGTGTTATAAGCTCTCTTCTTTTGGCCCGGCATCTTGCTGGGCCTGAATTGGAAATGGAATCTTGTGGAATGTCGCTGCTGTCCTTCTAAAGGGCAGGTCCTGGAGGGATTTTGGTCTTAAAATATTTCATACGCGCAAAACAATGCTGCGCTTCTTGCTTGTGTCCATAATTGTGATATTTCTTTGTAGAAGTTAGCTGCTCAAAGTAATTTAGGTAGCTAGACATCCTCCATCCATAGCTGGAGTCTGACCACCTCCCACTTTTCGCACCAGACCTTACCCCACTGTACCGCACTGAAACCTCACGACGACATTTTTTGGGATATTCTCTAGGGCCTTGCCTCACAGGGCCTCACCAAAAAGGGCCTGGCCTTTCGATCGCCATCCGATCCAACGGCTCACGACTCACGAGCAGCCGCGTGGTCAACAAGGGTTTCCCCTATTCTTTTGCCTTATGTGTTGTCGACGGCTGGATTTGTGTCATCTACCATATGTCACTGCTGTGCTAGGCCAAGGTGTCTGAGGGCGCGTTCTAGGCTCGGGACAAGCCTCGAGGCAAACTTCCGTGCATCCGCTCTACGGAAGAGATTGCCCGAGCCCCAACTTTGATTCATCGTGTCCGTATAATTGATGCCCCGAAGTTCTGCCTCGAGGCTTGCCCGAGCCCAAAACGCGCCCTGACCAGACGCGGGGAGACTCGTAGTCCGAGGGGAGTAAGACTTTCAGGCGACCGCAGTTACGTTCAGGCAGCGTCTTGTGGCACTGACACTTACAGTCGCGATGCGCGGTAGGAACGGACGGTTGAACGGAACGGACGGACGGACGGACGGACGGACGAAACTGTTTCCACGATGGAATCATATCGGCACGCGTGCAGAACTTCCCCGCACACGCAACGCGCAGGTGTCGGTGTGCGTTGTTACTCTTACTACACCAGGATCCCAGCCTCGTGTCGCAGACGCAGAAAGGAGCTCCGAATCCGACGAATCGCGGTCCGATCGCGGTCCGAATCGCAGTGCGAGGATCGATGTCGAATTACGGGAAATTCTAATTTCGGAGTCTCGCGTTGTGAGTGGCTGAGCTGCGCCTTCCCCTTCAGTCCCTCTTGCCAGGAGTACACTCCACGCGTCCCTGTGAATCCCACTGCCTGCCGCTACCCCCCCTCCCTTCTACTTCCCCGCAGTCTTTCCTTCTGGTATTTAACGCGGCATTTCCGCCGACTTCGAACCTCACCGATACCACTCAATCCTGCTCGCTTTTGTCAACTCATCCTACCATCCTTCGATCCTGAACAGCAGACTGAGACATTTGTTTCAACTCATCCTCCCACCCACCTGATCTCCAACGTCAGTTTAGACATTCATTTCTACGTCAACTGGAGCATCAGCGATTCTCTCAGGCCATCCTTTTTAAATTCTCTGAGGCAAATTCCACCGTGCTGCGCCTCATTCCCGCCTGCGCCAGTGCGGGAGCCATTATTCTCGATTAGTGCAGCAGCCACCATGCCGCCCATGACAATCCTACCTCCTCCGCGTCCGCTCCTCCTCCTCCTCCTCCCGCTGCTGCTGCTCTCCGCCGCGCATCTCTCTCTCCCCGCGCGCGCGCAGGAGTGCTCCGCCTCCGTTCCTTGCGCCGACAACCTCTGCTGCAGCAAGTGGGGCTGGTGCGGCTCCACTGACGAGTACTGCGGCGCTGAATGCCAATCCGGGCCCTGCACTGGTTCTGGTTCCGACGTGCAGTGCGGAGCAGGGAACGGCGGCAGCGTGTGCCCCGACGGTCTCTGCTGCAGCGAGTGGGGCTGGTGCGGCTCCACCGACTCCCACTGCGGCTCCGGCTGCCAGTCCCAATGCTCCGGGACCCCTTCCCCTTCCCCTGATCCCCCTCCCTCCGGATCCCCTTCCCCTCCTCCCCCGACGTCGGACCCTCCACCAACTGGCACCCCGCCCCCGTCTGGTCTGAACCGCATGGCGTACTTTGTCAACTGGGCGGGCATGGACCCATCTGCCGTGCCTGCTGCCTCGCTCACACATGTCTTCTACGCCTTTGCTAGCGTCGACGCCACCACATACGAGGTACAGTGGGCTCGCACCTGTCCCCCATGCTAGGCACTGCAAGGCTTTCGCCAGCTCACCACGCTCGCTGTTTTAGGTCAGACCCTGGCTCTTTTAGCAGTCCTGTCCCAAGTTTCACACCGTTTTCCCCCCTTGAAGGTCAGGCTCCAACACTTTCTTGCCCCGCCCCTTTTCGTCCCATCATCCCTTCGTTTTGCCCCTTCCCCCCCCCTTCTCTTAAATGGTCTCCTGTGTTTCTTCTCTGCCAATCCAGGTGGTCCCATCCGACCGTGCTGTGGACGTCGACCAGGGCCTCTACCTGAGCTTTAACTCCGCCCTTAAGACCGCCAACCCGTCACTTAAAACCCTCCTCTCCATCGGTGGCTACTCTGCCGGCACCAATGTCTTTGTCAACGCCGCCTCCTCCGAATCCTCCCGCTCCGCTTTCATCCAATCCGCAATCTCCCTCGCCCGCACTTACAACTTCGACGGCTTAGATCTTGACTGGGAGTACCCCACGGGCCAGGCTTCCCTCTTCTCCGCCCTGCTCACCGATTTCCGGGCAGCAATCGAATCCGAAGCTGGTTCGTCAGGGAAACCGAAGCTCCTTCTTTCCGCAGCGGTATCCTGCTACGAGCCGACCATCAACGACGCCTACGAGGTTCCGACGCTTGACAAAACCCTGGACTTTGTTAATGTGATGACGTACGATATCCACGGGTCGTGGGAGCTGAAGACAGGCATGCAGACTGCTCTGGAGGATCCAAGCAACCCGCAGCTCAGCCTCAAGGGCGCCATGGCTGCCTGGATCACCCGAGGTTTGTCCCCAAGCAAGGCCATGCTAGGCTTGGCGATGTATGGCCGAACCTGGACTCTTGCCTCGACGAGTGATACTGGGGTTGGAGCTGCTGCCACTGGTGCTGGTCAGGCTGGGCCCATCAGTCAGGTTAGTTCGCTGTTCCTCCCTCCCTCTTCTATTCTTCTTGCTTCCCCCCCCCCCACCCCCTCCTCGCTCCCTGGATAAAAGGAATTCTCCTCCTTTCCTAGCTGTCGACTTTTTGTATGTGCTAAATGTCTATCAGTGTTGTCGAATTAGGTATGTTGCTTAAAACTCTTGTCACACCCTTACTTTAACTATCTGTTTCCCCTGCACCTTACCAACAGGAACCTGGCATCCTCTTTTACGAGGAAATTGAGCCGCTGGTAACCACTGGAGGTTACACGGCTACACTTGATACCCCGTCGTCATCCATGTATGCGGTGAACGGTGACCAGTGGGTTGGTTACGACGACCCTTCCACCATCACCACCAAGGTTAACTATGCCAAGGCGGAAGGCTTTGGAGGGTGGTTCTTCTGGGCTTTGAGCCAAGATGCCAACGATGCCTTGGTCAATGCTGCAGCGGCTGCATGAGATGATACTTCAAGACGAGTGTCCAAGAGCTGAAAGTGGTATGGGAGAATAGTGTCAAACATATATTATTTTTGTATAGACTGTACAGGTTTGTGCCTTATAGGTTATACTCCCTTGTACTCTCCCATTCAAGTTCATTCTCTCATTCTAACATGGTATCATGAGTATGTTAGGTCCATCTAGCCTGCCCGCGCTTCCGCCCTAGGCCCTAGCCGCCCCCGTGCCCGTTCCTAGCCGGCCCCTTGCGCCCCTCGCGCCCGTCCCTAGCGCCGTCGCGCCCCGCGCGCCCGTTCCTGGCCGGCCCCTAGTGCCGTCGTGCCCGTCCTAGCCGGCCCCATGTGCCCCCCCCCCGTCGCGCCTGTCCTAGCCGGCCCCACGCACCCTCGTTGCGCCCGTCCTAGCCGGCCCTCTCGCGCCGTCGCGCCCGTGCTAGCCGGCCCCTAGCGCCCCCGTCGCGCCAGTCCTAGCCGGCCCCACGCGCCCTCGTCGCGCCAGTCCTAGCCGGCCCTCTCGCGCCGTCGCGCCCGTCCTAGCCGCCCCCTAGCGCCGTCGCGCCCGTTCCTAGTCGGCCCCTAGCGCCGTCGCGCCCGCTCTTAGCCAGCCCCTAGCGCCGTCGCGCCCGTCCTAGCCGGCCCCTCGCGCCCCCTCCCCCGTCGCACCCCTCCTAGCCGGCCCCTAGTGCCGTCGCGCCCGTTCCGCGCCGGCCCCTCGCACCCCCCGTCGCGCCCGCCCCTAGCCGGCCTCTTGCGCCCACTCCTAGCCGGCCACTCGCGCCCGCCCCTCGTCGGCCTCGGGCCCACTCCTAGCCGGCCCCCTCGCGCCCGCCCCTCCTCGGCCTCCCGCCCGTTCCGCGCCGGCCCTGACCTCGCTTCGTCGCCGGCCCACCTCCGACTCGTGCCCGGCCCTTCCTACCCGACTTGCACCGCACTGCACCGCCCGGCACCCCTTTGCACCGCACTGCACCGTAGTGCTCCGCTCTGCATCGCTCTGCACCTCACTGCACCGCACTGCACAGCATAGCACCGCCCTGCCTCCCTGCTGCACCGTTCCTGATTGCGGCCGTGCTTCGCCTCGACGCTGAGGGTCAGCCGCTTGAGTTTGACGCGTGGCTGGTCGACCTCCGTCGCCATCTCACTGGTCAGCGGCAGGATGGCCACTCGCTGTCTGTCCACCTTGACGGATGCTTCCCTGCCCTGACCCCCCTGCTGCACTGCCCGCTGACCCCTCGTCTGCTGAGCGTGAGTCCTCTGCAGCTGCTGCCCTTGCTCGCTCAGTCTGGTTGCCGCGTGATGCCGTTGCGCAGCTTGCTATCAGTCATGCCCTCCCCCTGTCTGAGCGCCCTCGCTTTAGGTCGGTCACGACTGCGCAGGAGTTCCTAGATGCTGTTATCCAGCGCTATTCCACCCCACCCGCTGCCTCTATAGGTCGCCTGATCCTACCGATGCTCTTCCCTGACCTTGCGTCTTTCCCCACTTTCGCTGACCTGGCCGTCCACCTGCGCACGATAGACGCGACCTGGCGCTCTGCCTGTACTGAGACCCAGCTTAGAGCCCATCAGCCGCTCCTCAGCTCCGCCCTCTACCTACTTGCCACCTGCCTCCCTGGCCGTCTTGCCACTGCCCACGACCGCTTTCTTAGCATCCACCCCGATGACCTCACCCTCACTGACTTTGTTGACACCCTGTCTGCCATAGAGACCCGCCAGCGCTCTATCGCCCAGACCAGCGGTACTTTGCCGGTCCCTATCTTTCAGGGTTGTGCCCCTGCTCAGTGCACCTTCTCCGACGGTTCCGCTGCTGTGGCTGAGACTGCAGCTGCAGCGCAGTTCCGTCGGGGGAAGGGTTGCCGCCCCAAGGCTGGGCGCGGCGGAGGGGGTGGCGGTGCCGGTGGAGGTGGTGGTGGAGTCAGGTAGCTTGGTGGTGGCGCGGACGAGGGGACTGTGCCTGGTGCAGCCGAGCAGCCGTCCCAGCAGCCGCAGGCATCGCAGCCGGACCAGCACCAGCCGCAGTAGCAGCCCCAGCACCAGCCGCAGCAGTGGCAGCAGCCGCAGCAGCAGAGGCGGGTGAGTGGTCTCCCGCCCGGGTGGCCTGGCGCTGGTGGCGGCGGTGGACGTGGTGGTGGCCGTGCGCATGGTGTGCCTCCGGGTAGCAATTCGGGTGACGGGCGCTGCCAGTACCAGCTCCAGCCCGGTCCTCGCTGCGGCTCCATTTGTGGTAAGATCGGTCACACCCCTGTCCGCTGCTTTCATCGCCTTGGCGACCTGTTTCGTCTTCGCTTCGGCCCGTCACCCGACCTCCCTGACTGGTACAGCTTGCTTTGCCGTAGTATTCCGATCTTTGATATGGACATGGATGAGCTTAGCTCTGCCTTGTATGTGCTATATGTTGATAACTCTAGTGTGACTAGTTTTTACTACCCTGTGTTGCCTAGTGTAGGTGTGTCTAGACTTGCCTCCCCTGTTGCGTCAGGCATAGGATCCCTTGCCTTGTTTAGCCTTGGTTCCTCCCTCGCTGCTCCGACTCCGGCCGCCACTGCTGCGCTCTCCTTCACCCTGGACTCTGGCACTTCCCGGTGTTTCTTCCACGACTCCACTACGTTGACCCCACTTGCTGCTCCTGCCGCGGTTTCCCTTGTTGACCCCTCCTCCGGTCCGATAATCGCCCGTAGTTCTACCACCCTTCCCTGTCCAGCGGCTCCTTCAGGCTCGCTTAGAGGCTTGCACGTCCCCTCGTTTTCCAGGAACCTAGTTGGTCTTGGCTGCCCCCAGGACCTTGGCGTCACCACTACGTTCCCTGGTCACGAGCGGTTTGCTGTCTGTACCGAGGTCGCCACTGGTGCTCCCGTCACCACGTTCCCCCGGGACCCGGTGTCTGGCCTATTCACACTGGACACCGCGCCCACCCCCGGTTCGGACGCCTCCCCAGGTAGCTGCCTCTTCTCAGGTTGCTGCGGCCTGCTCGCGTCGGTCGCTTACTCACCAGACCCTCCTTTTGAGAGTACGACCCCGTTACACCACTTGTCCCTTTCCCTATCTCCTTTCTATTTCATCTCTCTTTTTATCCCATCTTATTTGGATTCCTTTTCTCCATTTTCCATTATCTTTTGGTTTATCCTGTTATTATAATTATATCACCGACCAGGCTCGGGATGTACATGCGCGCTATATCTAGCGTAATCCTGCCGTAATCCTTTAGAGCCAATAGCCTCGCGTGGCTATACGCAAGGTGATTCTATATTCTAGAAGGGTCTATTCCTTTTGGATAGGATAAACCTGGTTACCTGATGTACTCTGGAAGTATAAAAGCGCCTTGTACTCATCGATAGTGCGATCTTTCCTCGACACATTCGATCCTGTGACACTCAAGTGGCACCACCGTCTAGGTCTCCCTGCGCTCCCCCGTCTGCGTCACATGTCACATCACGGTCTTGTCCTCGGTCTCCCAGGTTCGTTCCCAGAGTTGCCCCCCTCCACAGCGCCACCGTGCACGCCCTGCGTCGAGGGTCGGCTCCGCCGTGCCCCTCACTCCTCCTCTTTCCCCCCCACCACGGCACCGCTACAGACCTTGCACATGGACGTCTGGGGCCCCGCCCCCGTCCATGGGCCGCATCGAGAGCGCTACTTCCTAGAGCTTGTCGACGACTACACGCGCTACACCACAGTGTTTCCCCTGGAGCGGAAGGCCGACGTGCCTAACGTCCTTATCCCGTGGCTTGTCTCTTCGCGTGTCCACCGCGGTCTCCTTGTCTTGCGTCTTCTCTTCGACCGTGGTGGTGAGTTTGCCTCCGGCGTCCTTGGTCGCTTTTGTCGTGCGGAGGGCATCACCGAGACATTCACCCTACCGGACTCCCCGCAACAAAATGGGGTCGCTGAGTGACGCATCGGTTTGGTCATGGAGGTGGCTTGTACCTCCATGATCCACGCCGGTGCACCCCATTTTCTGTGGCCGTTCGCGGTTCTCTACGCCGCTCACCAGCTTAACCTGTGGCCGCACCCTCAGCAGCCGTAGGTTTCGCTGACCCTTCTTTGGACCGGGTCTCCTGGTGACGCGTCTGCGTTCCACGTCTGGGGCTGTCTTGCTCACGTTAGTGCCTCTGGCACGGACAAGCTTACTGTCTGCATAGTCCCCTGTGTCTTCCTTGGTTTCCCCCTTGACTCGTCAGACTGGCACTTCTACCAGCCGCCGTCCCAGCATTTCTTTCACTCCCGCGACATCACCTTTGACGAGTCCGTCTCCTTCTACAACCGCTTTCCCCACCGTGGTCCCCCGGTTACTCCCCCCCTGATCCTGGTTCCCCGTCCTTGGTCGCACCTGCCCCTCCCCCTCCCTGTCCTGCCCCGTCTGCTGTGTCTCACGTCACCCCCCTCCCGTCGGTTGTCCCGGTTGAGGAGTCTGCTGACTCTGGTGGTCCTGCGGCGCAGTCCTTGCTGCATGCCCCTCCCCCGGTGTCTCCTCCTCCACCGCCTCCGCAGCCGTTGTCGCAGCCGCAGCAGCCGACGTCGCCGCAGCAGCAGCAGTCGTTGCCATCGCAGTCGCAGCCGCCGCAGCCGCCGTTGCAGCCGTTGTCTCCGCCGCTGTCGCAGCAGCCGTTCGTCGCCTCTGGGGGGTGCTGGAGTTGGGGTGGGTACCCGTCCTAGGGTTCCTGCCGTGGCTTGTCCCGGCGGGCCTGGGGGTGGTACCGGTGCTGGAGGGGTTTTCGGGCTCTGGGGGTGTTCCTTCTGGGGGTGCAGGAGTGGAGTGTTCCGGAGGTAGCCGTGGAGCAGCTTGCGGCCCCGGTATCGGTGTTGTGCCGGCGCAGCCGCAGTCACCGCCGGTGTCAGCCCTTCGCCTGTTCGGCCTTCCGTCCCCTGACCCTGCGTCTGTTCCTCTCCTGCCGTCCCCTTCTCTTCCTGTCTACGGCCCTGTGTTCCCTCCCCCGGACTGGTCTCCAGCTCGTCTCCCCCCTCGTTCCCATCTTGTGTCTCCTCCTCTGTCTCCTGACCCGACGCCTCCGTCTCACATCTGGTCTCGCCGTCCCTCCCGTGCTCGCCCTGTCTCCCCTGTCCCGCGCTCTCACCTTATGTTGCTTCGTTCCCACGCGTCTCATCCTCCCCTCCTACCGTCTCCTCCTCCGTCCTCCCTTGTCGTTGCGCCTCCCCCTCTGTCTGACTACCTTCGTGCCGCTCGTCCTCTTGTTCCTCGGGTCCATGCCTTTCTCGTTACTGACCCGTCTATTCCGGTTTCGCGTCTTGACGCTCTTGTCAATGCGGACGCTGACTTTGCCTTTACCCGCCGCCTTGATTATGCCACCGCTCTGGTCTCTGACCCTGCCTGTCCTCCGTCTGTCGGTGGTGATCCTGCCCTCGGCAATGACGTCCTGGAGGACCGCCAGTATGAGCTTGGTTTCCTGTCCGAGGCTGCTCCCCATCTCTGTTCCATGCTGCTAGTCCCTGAGGATGACCCAGACGCTTTCGATATCCCGACCCCTTGCACTTACGCTGAGGCGGTCTCGGGACCTTGGGCCTCTCAGCGGATAGCTACCATGGAGCAGGAGATGGCATATTGGCGATCCACCGGCACCTACGTCGACGCAGTTCCCCCACCGGGGGTGAACGTAGTCGATGGCCGCTGGCTCTTCAAGGTGAAGCGCCCTCCTGGAGAGCCGCCTGCATTCAAGGCGCGCTACGTGGCTATAGGTTTCAGTCAGCGTGAGGGGGTGGACTTCTTTCAGACCTTCGCTCCGACCCCAAAGATGACTACTCTTCGGGTGCCGCTACACGTAGCAGCTCAGCGTGACTACGAGCTTCACTCCCTCGAATTCTCCACTGCGTTTCTTCAGGGCAGTCTACACGAGCAGGTCTACCCGCGCCGCCCTCAGGGTTTCACTGGTACCTTCCCTCCTGGAACCCAGTGGCTCCTGCGACGCCCCGTCTACGGCCTACGACAGGCTCCCCGTGAGTGGCACGACACGCTGCGTGCTACGCTTGATGACCTGCAGTTCTTTCCGTCCTCTGCAGACCCCTCTCTCTTCGTTCGTTCTGGCCAGATTCCATTCTGCATCCTTGTTTACGTAGACGACCTGGTCTTCCTCACTGCCAACATGGACACACTGGCCTCGGTGAAGGCAGAGCTGCTGAAGAGACACAGCTGCACTGACCTTGGAGAACTGCGCCACTTCCTTGGCTTACGGATCTCCAGGGACAGAGCAGCGCACACCATCACCCTCACTCAGTCACACTTGGTGCGCCAGGTCCTTCAGAGGTTCGGCCTTCAGTTCTCCTCTGCACAGCCCACCCCTCTGCCTGTAGACCACAGGCTCCCTGCTCCAGTTCCTGAGGAGTCAGTAGAGTCCAGTGGCCCTTACATAGAGCTGGTGGGTTGCCTCATGTACCTGATGACTTGCACTCGCCCAGATCACGCATACCCTCTCAGCATCCTGGCTCGCTTTGTGGCCACAGGCAGACACCGACCTCAGCACTGGTCTGCCGCTAAGAGGGTTTTGCGTTATCTTGCAAGTACATCGGGCATGGGGTTAGTGCTAGGAGGGCCCATGCCAGTGGTCCTTACTGGGCACACAGACGCTTTGTGGGCAGACGACGCCGAGACCTTTAGGTCCTCGCAGGGCTACTGCTTTAGCCTTGGTTCAGGTGATGTCTCGTGGAGAGCTACTCGCTCCTCGTCTGTTGCCCAGTCCAGCTGTGAAGCCGAGATCTACGCCGGTGCCATGGCGGCACAGGAGCTTTGCTGGCTGACCGTCTTGCTCATTGACTTAGGTGAGCGGCCTAGCTCTGCCCCGGTCCTGTACGCGGACAACAGGGCCATGATCCTCCTGTGTCAGGAGCCGCGACTCGAGGGCAGAGCGAAGCACATCCAGCTGCGGTGTTTCCTCCTGCGTGAGCTACTGCAACGCCACCAAGCTCGCGTAGTACACTTTGCCTCCGGTGCCTATACAGCTGATATCTTTACGAAGGCGCTTGCGCCTAAACATCATCAGCGGCACTGTGTACAGCTAGGTCTTGTTCTTGTAGCCTCTCACTTGCTGGGGCCTTGACTGTGTACAGACCTTTATATATATCTTACCCTGACTGGCCTTGTGGCCTCTCCTAGTGGCTGGACTAGTAGTGCCGCCCTGGTTCTGCTTTTGGCTTGGCCTGTACTCGTTTGACTGGTCTTTAGACCCTTTCCTCAGAGGTCGGACTAGTAGTGCCACCCTGAGCTGCTCGTTCTCTCGTTAGGAACTGCTCCTATACAGTCCAAGGGGTGTGTCAACCATATATTGTTATGTTTGTATAGGTTTGTGCCTTATAGTGTACAGCTTCTAGGTTATCTTCCCTTGTACTCTCCCATTCAAGTTCATTCTCTTATTCGAACAAATAGAGCCTCTTTTCGAGCATAGCTTACTGTGCTACCTTGAATGCCTCTGCTTGTTCGGAGGGGGGATTTGACAAGCTTGCAAAATTTTAATGGAGTGGAAGTATCATTTTCCAGGGTGACGTCATGTGTAAGGAATTTTCCATTCCTTACCGAGCGGTACTGCTACCGTATTCCCCCTGATATACGCACCGTCGGCTAAAACACACCATGGTGCGTATATCCGGAGGGGTGCCATATCGGATGTGCCAGATATACGCACCCCCTTTTTGCCTAGGTCTAATCCCTACACGCACCCCCCTAATTTCCGTGGGGAAATTATAAAAAAGGGTCCTCGCTTTGCCAGAGGCGTGAGCAAAAAAGGATCGGCTACTTTCTGCTTCACGGACCTCGCCTCCGAACCTGAAATACACTTCTTTCTTTGTTTAGTACTTTAAACATTTATGGGACATTTGCGGTACCATTCAACATTTCTCAACGGGAAAAAAAAAAACTAAAACCCATTGGGGATCGAATTTCGTTCCGAGTGGCATCAACCCTAAACACGCGGCCCTTTTGCGAGTTTAGGGTTGATGCCACCCCGAGTCGCATGCGGTGCCCCTATGGGTTTTAGTTTTTTTGTTTGTGCCCTAATGTAGTACATTGAATTCGTATAAATGTCCCACCACAGGGTTACGACACGAAGCACCCCCATGAACCTGCAAATATGTGACCCAGTGATGTGTGCGTATTGTATGACAAATGAGCTGTAGCACAGGCTCGGAGACAAGGTCTCGGGGCAAAAAGATGCCGGACCTTTTTTGCTCACGCCTTTGGCAAAGCGAGGACCCTTTTTTATCATTTCCCATTTCCGTGCGCCGACTCGGGTTGACCGCATTTTCCGTCAGATTTAATTTGAAATTCGCCTACCCAATCATTTCTTCACATGGAATCGACCTTGCCACGCGAAATCTGGTCAGCATTGCTCAACTGTAGTGTGACGAGATGAACGGATGTTCGCGATCGACCCTTGCTTGCTGGAAAAGTACAGCAACCTTGCCTACCTGGCGTGCCGATTTGGTCTCGAGCGGTTTTCAAGGGACTGTTCGAGGCGTTCCCGTTTGGGAGCACATCCACCCGAATGGAAATTGTTCGAGCTACATTTTCATGCTAGTTAATGAATTTTCCAAAATCCCTTTATTTCGCATCGTGCCATGTGAAATTAATTCAATTATAAGCACCCCCAAAATTTTGACTATAATCTCTATACGCACCTAGTGACGTATATCCGGGGGAATATGGTATCGCGTACGCTCGATTATACCCGAAGCCTCGGGACTGTTCTGGACCATTCTGACGGAACCGCCTTGGCTTCTCCTGACCTTCTGGTTCGAACCTTCGGGAGTTCTCCGGCAGGGCTGACGTTTCAAAAAAAGGCACTCTGATTTTGCCCCCCCAAAAAATTTCCCGAGTATGAAGGGCCATTTTTCAATTTTTCGCTACTCTGAAATCTCAGTGTCCAAGAGTCAATGAGTCTGAAATACTCGGGGTTCAGAATGTCGACTCAGAGTCCTGCGCCCAAGTCGAAATCTTATATTTTCAGAGTTCACACCAGGCCCCACGATTGGTTTTAGGGTACCATGATTGCTCAGTGTCAGGTTCCAAAAAGAAACTTTTCATGAGCCTCCTCAAGAAAATTTACGTTGATTCATCAGTGTCTCCTAGCAAAAGTTCACTTTTTTTTCATCAGGGTCGTGTAAAAAAAAAACACTGATTTGGCAACGAGAGAGGATTTTTTTTTTTTTTCCACATTCTAATAACAGTCGTTCCTATTGTAATAATTTGACAGGTGATGCAGGAGACTAAGTATAGAATCTGCAAACACGAAGACTTGGAAAATCTCATGTGTTAGCCTAGGATCTTTACTGGAAAGTTAGACTAGTAAGACAGCGGAAGTCTAGGAACTTGTTGAGTAGTTGCTGATAATTCTGAAGTATACAGTATGTCGTACGATTTTCAGAGAACAAGTTAACTAAAACAATGAAGACATGCTACTTTTATACCTAGCAGAAGTACCTGTTCGCTAATGTACCTGTTCGATACTATCGCGCTATGCGCCCTAAATGACACTGAAGGGACGCGACTGTTCGCGTGACTGAAACGATTGTCCTAATGACGAGCGCTATTTGCTGACGTCATCCTACAGACTTCTCTTCTACAGTAGGATTTGATACTATCTATCGATAATCGACTTACAGAAATGCTAAGTATGAATCATATCACAACACTCCCCTTCATTTTTGGAAGTCCGATAGTGTCACTTCTTGAAGATCCCGCAAAGCTCGTTATAGTACTGAAACTTCTGACGTGTCAGTTTCTTCGTGAGAAAATCTGCAGCCATTTCGTTGGTCGAATAGTAGACCAATCGCATCCTCCCCTTCTCAACTTCATCCTTGACGAAAAAGTAACGCAGTGAAATTCGTCCTGTTGACGAAGCCGAGATTGTGCGCGATGCGAATTGCGCTCTGGTTATCGCACTGCAGAGTAAATTGAGTACTCGTCATCAATTTCGCCTCTTCCAAAAGCTCCTGTAGGTAAAGTCCTTCGCACGTTGCTGTGCAGACATCGATAAATTCAGCTTCAGCAGAGGAGAGAGCAATCATCTCCTGCTTCGTCAAATTCCAAGAAATAGGCCCGATAGGTTCGAGGCGGTAGATAAATCCAGTACGCGATCGTCGATTAGTAGTGTCGGCAGCGTGATCAACGTCAACGAAACCGTTTAGATATCGTGTTTTACAGCTGATGACGTTGTAGACTAATCCGACGTGAGGAGTAGATATGAAGTATTGAAGCGCACGGAGAAGATCAAGTTGATGCTCCTCTTGAGGACGGCGTAAATGTTGGGCGAGTTGACTAGCCGCATAGGCTAGATCCGGACGACAAGTAACGGCGGCGAAAAGAAGACAGCCTAACTGCTGTTGATAAGTCTGTAGATAAGTGAGACTCAGTTGTGTAGTATTCGGTTTGTGATCTGTCAGTAGGGAACGGTGCGGTGTAGTGACTGTGGTAGGGGTGAGGTTGAAGCGGTCAGCAAGCGTAGCTGCGCACTTCGAAGCAGTTAGATGAATAGACGTGGATGAGCAGGTGATGTTCAATCCGAGAGACTGTGAGACAGATTCGGAGACGGTGAGCCGTAGGTTTTTCTGTAGTTTCTGTACGAAGATGTTGGCGAGTGATTCAGTCGTGCTAACATAGAGAATGTCGTCGACATAAGCGACGGGTAGAATGTAGTCGGTTCCAGCAGTTCGTAACAGAGGTGTACTTCGCGAACATCATCCGGGTCAGCATCAGCGAGTGGAATAAACTCCGGGATGCCAGATGACGTGACAGGTTCGGGAATGTCTGTGGCAGCAGCTTCGGAGGCCTCAGAAACTGCCTCGTCTTGTACAGCAGCTTCTGCTTCGTCGGTAGCGAATGCACGCAAGCCTTCGAACAGCCGGGGTTGGCAGCTGCTGCCTGGTGAGCACGAAAGACGTGTAAGGTGAGTCGCTTGAAGGCACAATCACATGAAAAGACGGCCTGTGTGAGAGTACAACCCCGTTACACTAATTTCCCCTTTCCATATTTCCTTTCTATTTCATTCCTCTTTTTATCCTCATTCATTTGGTATTTATCTCATCTCATTTGGTTTCCTATTCCTCCTTTGCCATTATCCTTTGGTTTATCCTGTTATTATAATTATATCACCGACCAGGCTCGGGATGTACTGGCGCGCTATATCTAGCGTAATCCTGCAGTAATCCCTTATAGCCAATAGCCTCGCGTGGCTATACGCATGGTGATTCTATTTCTAGAAGGGTCTATTTCCTTTGGATAGGATAAACCTGGTTACCTGATGTATTCTGGAAGTATAAAAGCACATTGTACTGATTGAAAGTGAACATTGAGCAAACCTTTCCTCGGGACATTCGATCCTGTGACACTTGGTATCAGAGCCAAGGTTTCAGCTCAACGCTTAACCGCTGGGCCCCCAGGAGCATGCCGAGGATGGAGTCGAAACTTCAATTCCTGTAAGTACAATGCACTTTCGTTTAAGTTTCGACTAACCTCGCGCAGTTGCACATGGGGTCCCCTTCGAAGGCGAGATGCCTCGCCGACCGTTCGATGGACTGCATCGACGGAGCCGATTTTTCGCGGGGGCAAACGGCCTCGACCTGGCGAGCGCGTCAGTTCCGGCGGAACATCCCCTGCGACATTCGGAGAAGTTCGCAGTTCGCCACGACACTCAGAGTTGCGCGGAAATCTGCACAGCTGCGACCAACGACATCCGTCCGATGGGGATTCGATGCTTCAGATCGACCGAGGCGAAAACGAAATCCTGCTGAGCGAGTTCGAGTTTCGGCGCGAATGGGAACGGGACCTCGCAAGCCGCGAAATTCTTCGGAGCGTTGGATCGATCGACAGCCGACATCGACGACCGAAAATTGCTGCAGGAAACGAGTCGACCCGTGCACCGAAAGCTGCTGAACGGGACTCAGGAATGTCTTCAGATCGCTTGGAGTTTGGACCGTCGGATCGACTTCTACTTCAACGGACGAGATGGAGCGCGACTTCTACACAAAGGGAGATTGACGCGCAGAACAAAACATCAGCCGCTTTCGACACCGCTGACATCATCTGGACAACCAGATTCGAATTTCTTCATTTGGTGACGAATTTGGCGCGCAAATCATCTGCGGAGTCAGAAATCTGCCAGAGTATTACCTACTTGGTAATATCTGCATGCAGAAAAATGACAGGAGAACGTGGATCGTCGGATCGGTGCGAAATCAACGGCACGAATGCAGCGGAAACGACACTATGGGAAATCATCATTATGGAGGCAACATTCGTGACCAGCGACTGCACAATCGACGCATCTTCTAACTAGTGTCGATAACGATCTATTTATTTTGGCGAAGTCATCTTCGTTAAAAATAGATCGACATCAACACGACGGGATCTTCACCCTGGAAAAACAATGGAGCTGCGTGAAGACATGTTCTCCATCCACGAGACACTTCTTCATACAAATTGATTGACAAGCTATGGGATTGCAAAGAAGTAGTCGTTTTCTCTTGCAATGCTCCCAAGTTCAAGTTGCTGCGAAGGAGCAGATTTCGCACGCAACGACGACGCAGTGAACCCGTCTCGTCAAGGCCAGCGAGACACTACTTTGTAACAGGAGCTGAACGATTCGTCTTCATCAAGAATCTCAGCCATCCGAGGTGATTGATTGGAGCAGTCTCAACATCGACCTCACGAGGCGACACACCAATCATGCGTCGCGATTCCAGGTGTTAATGACCTACGTGGAAGAAAATTCCGTGCACGTCACGAGGCTTGACAAATTGAGGAGTAATTAACCTCTAATCCGGCAAGTACTCGTTCACTAGCGACCTTACGGCACATGCATTGGAGGCGATTCTACCAGAAGCCGAAGCGTTACAAGCACCAACGTAACTTCGACGATGCAGGAGAACGTCAAGCAACACGAGGTGTCAACAAATGAGGGAGATGCGGACTACTACAACACGATCACGCGCTCTACCGACCGTACATCGGAGGCACGGATGAGCATACCAGGAATTGCTAACCGTGGATACATTGAGGGGAGAAGCAAATTTCTCTTCACACCCTCAAATGAAACAATCACCGGCAGCAATGGAGCAACACATGTGTACTAATCTGCACGTGTTCCTGGTAGTTACGC
This sequence comes from Closterium sp. NIES-67, assembly GCA_027943415.1. Lineage (NCBI taxonomy): Eukaryota > Viridiplantae > Streptophyta > Zygnematophyceae > Desmidiales > Closteriaceae > Closterium > Closterium sp. NIES-67. The sequence goes on along the minus strand of BQMB01001373.1, from coordinate 597,174 downwards.
CTGTTATACCCATCAGGAACACTCTACTGGGAAGAGGGAGTTGATGGATTCTCCACTCAATGGAGATAATGCTGGATTATATTCCAGTGGATCATAAAGTCACGGCCAGGCACAATACTATGATTTCCAGCTAATGGGGAGGAGATACCACTATGCGAGGAAACAAAAGCTATGGCAATGCCATACACCCTCAAGAGGAGGAGATATTTGCTCTTATGAGGATGGGAGGACCACGGTACTCTACCGGTATACAGTCCTCATGGCTTATGGCTTTCCTTAAAGTCATAAAACTTGCGTCGCAACCAATCCATTACCAGCACCAACTCCACGGAAGCAGATAGGCGTGGAATGGAGCGCCGACGCCACTCCGGACAGTGGACTCCGCGGATCTCCAACAACACCCCTGTTTGCCGAAATGGAGCAGACTTCAACACCGATGCTGAGTAGCTGAGACTTCTTCGACATCAAGGACAGTAACAGAATGAGACAACACATGATGGCACTAGAAGACCTATCCCAATATGTGCGCCCAGACACCGATGCCTACCGATGGCCTCCGTGCTAAACTGGACGTGCATAAGGTCATACTGGATTGGCTGTCAGCAATGCTCATCTGGAAATGGGAGAGGATTTCTTGGGAATACCCCTAATATTCCCAGAGGTCCTAACCCATCACTGTGGGATATCTACGCAGCAGAGATTCCTTGCTTGAGCAACCACCGAGGGAAACTACTTTGGCGCCGATTCTGGAAGTTACCAGCTCCGCGTTTGTGGTACCAACCCCTCGCATGGTTCTGAACACAAGGGATACGCTGAGCAGCACTTCGCATGCGCTGTTGTACTCAAGGCAATGTGAGTAGCAGACCGCGTGGTGGACAGGGTTACTACTAGTGATTATGCTCTCCATTCCGCGGCACTACGATACCGAGTGGGTACGACTCGCGACAACACTACGGCATGGACCATCATTCGACAGAAGCTGCATGTAACGGATACAACACTGCTACAGAAGCAGTACTACGACACAACTGCCATACCACCAACACTTGGTGATCTTCACACGTGGACCAGATGCGGGTAATAGCATGCACAGATCGGACAACATAGACACTCATCTACACGTTACAGCACACTGTTCCAACCATTCACATCTCCAACTCCGACTTGCATCTGCCCGTCCTGGAGTTTGCCTACAAGTATGCTCCTGACACCGCTACTGGACAGACACTGTACTTCTTCTGTTACGGACACCACCTGACCACACCATCACCATGGGAGACCGAGTACTGCTCGACACGCGCAATCTTGATATCGGTCATCTTCCATCCAAACTGCGACCTCGCTTCAACGGGCCTTTCCTCTTTGAAGCAACGGTCACTTCATTCACCTTTCGCTTCCGCCTACCAGCCACTTGGAAGTTCCATTACACCTTCCATACAAGCTTCTTAAATCCTATCAAGACCAAACACGCTTTACAACGAATGCCAACCACCGCCGCCGCCTGTGTTCATCCACGCCATGGGACAATTACGTGCGCAAACACCGTCGTTGTCAGAATGGCACTCTGGAGTTTCTTCTTTGGTCGAAGGATTTTGATCCTTCTGACGCTACGTCTGTGAACTCGACATGGGTAATGCCCATCGTCCTCTTCGCGACAACCTTGTCAAGCAGGGTGTTACTTCTACCACCCAGCTTTGAGGGGGGGAGTGTGAGAGTACGACCCCGTTACACTAATTTCCCCTTTCCATATTTCCTTTCTATTTCATTTCTCTTTTTATCCTCATTCATTTGGTCTTTATCTCATCTCATTTGGTTTCCTATTCCTCCTTTGCCATTATCCTTTGGTTTATCCTGTTATTATAATTATATCACCGACCAGGCTTGGGATGTACTGGCGCGCTATATCTAGCGTAATCCTGCCGTAATCCCTTAAAGCCAATAGCCTCGCGTGGCTATACGCAGGGTGATTCTATTTCTAGAAGGGTCTATTTCCTTTGGATAGGATAAACATGGTTACCTGATGTATTCTGGAAGTATAAAAGCACCTTGTACTGATTGATAGTGAACATTGAGCAAACCTTTCCTCCAGACATTCGATCCTGTGACAGCCTGGGTGGCTGCCTCAACCACCCGCTCGTGTTGCACGAGTGCTCCAGACGGCTGTGGGAAGGGGCAGGAGGAGCAGGCATGGCAGCACAGGAGGATTCGCAGTGGTTGTGTGGAGTGAACAGTGACAGGATCAGTGGCACTGCTAGTGGACTCAGCAGCTGCAGCAGCAGCGGCCATGGCTACTCACAAATTTCTGAAGATGAGGGGCTTGGTTATTCGCTGCTGCTGTTCCAAGGGACGAAGAGGATGTGATTGTGGAAATGAGAGAATGACTAGAACAACTGAGTACACGGGAATATAACCTAGCAAGTTGTACCCTCTATGGCACAAACCTATACAGTCTACAAGCACATAACAATATATGTTTGACACACCCCCAGACTGTATAGGGACAATGCCTGACAAGAGAACAAACAGCTCAGGGTGGCACTACTAGTCCAACCTCTGAGAGAAGGGTCTAAAGACCAATCAACGAGTACACACAAAGACAAAAACAAGACCAGGGCGGCACTACTAGTCCAGCCACTGGGAGAGGCCACAAGGCCAGTCAGGGTAAAATATATATAAAGGAATGTACACAATCAAGGCCCTAGCAAGTGAGAGGCTACAGGAACAAGACCTAGCTGTACATTGTGCCGCTGATGATGTTTAGGCGCAAGCGCATTCGAAAAGATATCAGCTGTGTTGGCAACGGAGGCCAAGTGTACTACGCGAACCTGGCGGCACTGCTGTAGCTCACGCAGGAGGAAGTACCGCACCTGGATGTGCTTCGCTCTGCCCTCGATTCGTGGCTCCTGACACGAGAGGATCATGGCCCTGTTGTCCGCGTATAGGACCGGGGCAGAGCTAGGCCACTCACCTAAGCCAGTGAGCAAGAAGGTTAGCCAACGGAGCTCCTGTGCTGCCATGGCACTGGCGTAGATCTCGGCTTCACAGCTGGACTGAGCAATAGACGAGGAGCGAGTAGCTCTCTACGAGACGGCACCTGAACCAAGGCTAAAGCAGTAGCCCTGCGAGGACCTGAGGGTCTCAGCGTCGTCTGCCCACGAAGCCTCTGTGTGCCCAGTAAGGACCACTAGCCTGCGTCCTCCTAGCACTAACTCCATGCCCGATGTACTTGCTAGATAACGCAAAACCCCCTTAGCACATACCAGTTCTAAGGTCGGTGTCTGCCTGTGGCCACAAAGCGAGCCAAGATCCTTAGAGGGTATGTGAGATCTGGGCGAGTGCAAGTCATCAGGTACATGAGGCAACCCACTTGATCAGCGTAACGACCACAGGGCTCTACTGACTCCTCTGGAACTGAAGTAGAGAGCCTGTGGTCTATAGGCAGAGGAGTGGGCTGTGCGGAGGAGAACTGAAGGCCAAACCTCTGAAGGACCTGGCGCACCAAGTGTGACTGGGTGAGGGTGATGGATCGCTCTGCTCTGTCCCTGGAGATCTGCAAGCCAAGGTAGTGGCGCAGCTCTCCTAGGTCAGTGCAGGTGTGTTTCTTCAGCAGCTCTGCCTTCACGAAGGCCAGTGCGTCCCTGTCTGCAGTGGCGAAGACCAGGTCGTTTACGTAAACAATGATGTAGAACAGAGTCTGGACAGCACGAACGAAGAGCGAGAGGTCTGCAGAGGACAGAAAGAACTGCAGGTCAGCAAGGGTAGCACGCAGCGTGTCATGCCATTCACGGGGCGCCTGCCGCAAGCCGTAGACTGGGCGCCTCAGGAGCCACTGGGTCCCAGGAGGGAAGGTACCAGTGAAACCCTGAGGGCGGCGCAGGTAGAACTGCTCGTGTAGGCTGCCCTCAAGAAACGCAGTTGAGAAGTCGAGGGAGTGTAGCTCGTAGTCATGCTGTGCTGCTATGTGTAGCAGCGCCCGAAGAGTAGTCATCTTCGGGGTCGGGGCGAAGGTCTGAAAGAAGTCCACTCCTTCTTGCTGACTGAAGCCACTAGCCACGTAGCGCGCCTTGAATACATGCGGCTCTCCAGGAGGGCGCTTCACCTTGAAGAGCCAGCGGCCATCGACTATGTTCACCCCACGTGGGGGAACTGCGTCGACGTAGGTGCCGGTGGATCTCCAAGATGCCATCTCCTGCTCCATGACAGCTATCCACTGAGAGGCCTAAGGTCCCGAGGTCGCCTCAGCGTAGGTGCGAGGGGTCGGGATGTCGAAAGCGTCTGGGTCACACTCAGGGACTAACAGCATGGAACAGAGATGGGGAGCAGCCTCGGACAGGAAAGCAAGCTCGTACTGGCGGTCCTCCAGGACGTCACTGCCAAGGGCAGGAGCACCCCCGACGGACGGAGGACGAACAAGGTCAGAGGCCAGAGCGGTAGCGTAGTCAAAGCGGCGGGTGGAGGCGAAGTCAGCAACAGCAGTGACAAGGGCGTCAAGACGCGAGACCGGAACAGACTGGTCGGTAACGAGAGAGGCAAGGACCCGAGGAACAAGGGGACGAGCAGCACGAAGGTAGTCATACAGAGGGGGAGGCGCAACAACAAGAGAGGATGGAGGAGGCGACGGGAGGAGGGGAGGACGAGACGCGTGGGAACGAAGCAGCATAGGGTGAGAGCGCGAGACAGGGGAGACAGGGCGAGCATGAGAGGGACGGCGAGACTAGACGTGAGACGGAGGCGTCGGGTCAGGAGACAGAGGAGGGGACACAAGAGGGGAACGAGGGGGAAGACAAGCCGGGGACGAGTCCGGGGGAGGGAAGACAAGGCCGTAGACAGGAAGAGGAGGAGACGGCACAGACGCGCGGTCAGGGGACGGAAGGCCGAGCAGGCGAAGGGCTGAAATCGGCGGTGACTTCTGCTGCGACGGAACGACACCGACACCGGGACCGCAAGCTGCTCCACGGCTACCTCCGGACCACTCCACTCCAGCACCCCCAGAAGGAGCACCCCCAGAAAGACCACCACCAAAACCCAAAACCCCTCCAGCACTGGTACCACCCCCAGGCCCGCCGAGACAAGCCACGACAGGGACCCCAGGACGAGTACCCACCCCAACGCCAGCACCCCTAGAGTCGACGAACGGTGGCTGCAGCAGCTGCGGCGACGGCTGCGACTGCAGCGGCAACGACTGCTGCTGCTGAGGCGACGACGGCTGCTGCTGCGGCGACAACTGCTGCGGAGGCGGCAGAGGAGGAGACACCGGGGGAGGGGCAGGCGTTGAGGACTGCGCCGCAGGGCCACCAGAGTCAGCAGACTCCTCTATCGGGACAACCGACGGGAGGGGGGTGATGTGAGACACACCAGACGGGGCAGGATGGGGAGGGGGAGGGGCATGAGCGATCGGGGAAGGGGGAACCAGGAACAGGAGGGGGGTAACCGGGAGACCACAGTGGGGAAAGCGGTGGTAGAAGGAGACGGACTCGTCAAAGGTGACGTCACGGGAGTGAAAGAAACTGTGAGACTGCGGGTGGTAGAAGTGCCAGTCGGACGAGTCAAGGGGGAAACCAAGGGAGACACAGGGAACTGTGCGGCCAATAAGCTTGTCCGTGCCAGAGGCACAAACGTGAGTAAGGCAGCCCCAGACGTGGAACGCAGACGCGTTACCAGGAGATCCGGTCCAAAGAAGGGTCGGCAAAACCTGCAGCTGCTGAGGGTGCGGCCACAGGTTAAGCTGGTGAGCGACGTAGCGAACCGCGAACGGCCACAGAAAATGGGGTGCACCGGCATGGATCATGGAGGTACGAGCCACCTCTATGACTAAACGGATGCATCGCTCAGCGACCCCATTCGGTTGCAGGGAGTCCGGCAGGGTCAACGTCTGGGTGATGCCCTCCGCACGACAGGAGCGACCGAGGACACTGGAGGCAAACTCGCCACCACGGTTGGAGTGAAGACGCAAGACAGGGAGACCGCGGTGGAGACGCTCAGAGACTAGCCATGGGATAAGAACGTCAGGCACGTCGGCCTTCCGCTCCAGGGGAAACACCGTGGTGTAGAGTGTGTGGTCGTCGACAAGCACTAGGAAGTACCACTCTCGACGCGGCCCATGGAGCCCCAGACGTCCATGTGCAGGGTCTGCAGCGGTGCGGTGGTGGGGGGAAATGAGGAGGAGTGAGGAGCACGGCGGAGCCGGCCCTCGACGCAGGGCGTGCACGGTGGTGAAGCGGAGGGGGGCAACTTGGGGAACAACCCTGGGAGACCGAGGACAAGACCGTACTGTCACATGTGACGCAGACGCGGGAGGGCAGGGTGACCTAGACAGTGGTGCCACTGGAGTGTCGTGTGAGTGAGCGACCGACAAGAGCAGGCCGCAGCAACCTGAGGAGACGCAGCTACCTGGGGAGGCGTCCCAACTGGGGGGGGCGCGGTGTCCAGCGTGAACAGGCCAGACACCGGGTCCCGGGGGAACGTGGTGAGGGGAGCACCAGTGGCGACCTCGGTACAGACAGCAAACCGCTCATGACCAGGGAACGTAGTGGTGACGCCAAGGTCCTGGAGGCAGCCAAGACCAACTAGGTTCCTGGAAAACGAGGGGATGTGCAAGCCTATAAGGGAACCCGAAGGAGCCGCCGGACAGGGAAGGGTGGTGGAACTACGGGCGACTACCGGACCGGAGGAGGGGTCTGCAAGGGAGACTGCGGCAGGGGTGGCGAGCGGTGTCAGTATGGTGGAGTCGCGAAAGAAACACCAAGAAGCGCCAGAGTCCAGGGTGAAGGAGAGCGCAGCAGCGGCGGACGGAGTCGGAGTAGTAAGGGAAGAACCAAGGCTAAACAAAGCAGTGGGTCCTACGCCTGACGCAGCAGGGGAGTCTAGGCTAGATACACCTACACTAGGAAACAAGGGGTAGTAAGAACCAGTCATTCTAGCGTCATCAACAGACAACACATACAAAGTAGAGCTAAGTTGATTCAGGTCCATATAAAAAATCGGAATACTACGGCGAAGCAAGCTGTACGAGTCAGGGAGGTCGGGCGACGGCCCGAAGCGAAGACGAAACAGGTCGTGGAGGCGACGAAAGCAGCGGACAGGGGTGTGACCGATCTTACAGCAAACGGAGCCGCGGCGAGGACCGGTCAGGAGCTGATACTGACAGCGCCCGTCACCCGAACTGCCATCCGGAGGCACACCACGCGCACGACCACCACGCCCACCGCCACCTCCAGCGCCAGGCCACCCGGGCGGGAGCCCGGCCGCCCGACGCTGTTGTTGCGACTGCTGCTGCCGCTACGGCTGCTGCTGCTGGTGGTGCAGGGGCTGCTGCTGCTGGTGGTCCAGCTGCGACGTCTGCGGCTGCTGGGACAACTGCTCGGGTGCTCCAGTCTCGGTCCCCTCGTCAGCACTACCACCAAGTGACCCAACTCCACCACCGCCTACACCTGCACCGCCGCTACCCCCGCCGCGCCCAGCCCTGGGGCGGCGACCCTTCCCCGGACGGGACTGCGCTGCAGCGGCGGTCTCAGCCATAGCAGCAGAACCGTCAGAGAAGGTGCACTGAGCGGGGGCACAACCCTGAAAGATAGGGACTGGCGCAGTGCCGCTAGTCTGGGTGATAGAGCGCTGGCGGGTCTCTATGGCAGACAGGGTGTCAACAAAGTCAGTGAGGGTGAGGTCACCGGGGTGGACGCTAAGAAAGTGATCACGAGCAGTGGCGAGACGGTCAGGGAGGCGAGTGGCAAGCAGGTAGAGGGTAGAGGTGAGGGGCGGCTGAAAGGCACGCAGCTGGGTCTCAGTGCATGCAGCACGCCAGGTCGTGTCTAGCGTGCGCAGGTAGGCAGCGAGGTCAGCGACAGTGAGGAAGGACGCAAGGTCGGGAAAGAGCATCGGAAGGATGAGACGACCTACGGAGGCAGCAGGCGGGGTGGAATAGCGCTGGACAACAGCGTCTAAGAACTCCTGCGCAGTCGTGACCGACCTAAAGCGGGGACGCTCAGACAGGGGAAGGGCATGACTGATCGCAAGCTGCGAGACAGCGTCACGCGACAACCAGACTGAGCGAGCAAGGGCAGCAGCGGCAGCGGACTCACGCTCAGCAGACGAGGGGTCAGTGGGCAGCGCAGCAGGGGGGTCAGGGCAGGGAAGCGTACCGTCAAGGTGAACCGACAGCGAGTGGCCATCCTGCCGCTGACCAGTGAGATGGCGGCGGAGGTCGACCAACCACGCGTCAAACTCGAGCGGCTGACCCTCGGCGTCAAAGCAAAGCACGAAGTCTGCCATCAGGAACGGTGCAGCAACGAGGCAGGGTGGTGTTCTGCTGTGCAGTGCGGTGCAGAGCGGTGCAATGCGGTGTTGAGTGGTACAGTGCGGTGGAAAGCTGGGCAGGGTGGTCAAGAACGGGCCGGGAACGAGTCGGAGGTGGGCCGGCGACGAAACGAGCTCAGGGCCAGCGCGGAACGGGTGCGAGGCCTAGGAGGGGCAGGCGCGAGGGGCCGGCTAGGAGAGGGCGCGGGGCCGGCTAGGTACGGGCGCCAGGGGCCGGCTAGGAGCGGGCGCAAGAGGCCGGCTAGGGGCGGGCGCGAAGGGGCGCGAGGGGCCGACTAGGAACGGGCGCGAGGGGCGCAAGGGGCCGGCTAGAACGGGCGCGACGTGCGCTAGGGGTCGGCTAGAGCGGGCGCAAGGGGCGCAAGGGGCCGACTAGGAACGGGCGCAAAGGGGCGCGAGGGGCCTGCTAGGAACGAGCGCGAGAGGCGCAAGGGGCTGGCTAGAACGGGCGCGACGAGCGCTAGGGGCCGGCTAGAATGGGCGCGAGGGGCGCGAGGGGCCGACTAGGAACGGGCGCGATGGGCGCGAGGGGCCGGCTGGAAACAGGCACGACGGGCGCGAGACGCCGGCTAGGAGCGGGCGCGAGGGGCCGACTAGGAGCGGGCGCGAGGGGCGCGAGGGGCGCGAGGGGCCGGCTAGGAACGGGCGCGCGGGGGCGCGAGGGGCCGGCTGGGAACAGGCGCAAGGGGGCCTACGAGGGGCGGGCGCGGGGCCGGCAAGGAACGGGCGCGGGGGCGACTGGGTCCTAGGACGAAAGCGCGGGCGGGCTAGCTGGACCTAACCTACTCATGATACCATGTGGAAATGAGAGAATGACTAGAACAACTGAGTACAGGGGAATATAACCTAGCAAGTTGTACCCTATATGGCACAAACCTATACAGTCTACAAGCACAAAACAATATATGTTTGACACTGTTTTCCCAAATTCTCCCTGGATTGCTGGGGTAGATCGCCCTGTTCAATTTTTTGTCGAAACGTGAGGAGAATGAAGGTGTGCATGGGGGGATGCTTGCTTTGAGTGGTATGCTTTGAGTGTGTTATAAGCTCTCTTCTTTTGGCCCGGCATCTTGCTGGGCCTGAATTGGAAATGGAATCTTGTGGAATGTCGCTGCTGTCCTTCTTAAGGGCAGGTCCTGGAGGGATTTTGGACTTAGAACCTTTCATATGCGTAAAACAATGCTGCACTTTCTGCTTGTGTGCATAATTGTGTGCTGCTCAACAGTACAATAAAGCAAGCTGAACTAATTTTGCTAGACGCTCGGAAGTGTAGCTCAAATTGATTTACCTAGATACCTGTTATGCAAATCTGCAAGCCCATCGTCCTCCTACTTTCCGCACCAGACCATAACGCGCTATACTGCACTGCACTCTCACGAGTTCGGGATATTCCCCAGAGCCTCGCCTGATGATAGTTTTGTGGGTATTCTCAAGGGCCTGGCGTTTCGATCGACATCCGATCCAACGGCTCACGACTCACGAGCAGCGGCGTGGTCAACAAGGGTTTCCCCTTTTCTTTTGCCTTTTGTGTAGTCGACGGCTGGATTTGAGTCGAATTATGACCATACGTCACTGGTAAAGCCAAGAAGGCTCTAAGTCTAACCAGACGCGGGGAGACTCGTAGTCCGAGAGGAGGGTGACTTCAGGCGGCCGCAGTTGCGTTTAGGCAGCGTTTTGTGGCGCCGACACTTAGAGTCGCGATGCGCGGTAGGGACGGACGGACAGTCGGACGGACGGACGAAACTGTTTCCACGATGGAATCCTATCGGCACGCGTGCAGAACTTCCCCGCACACGCGACGCGCAGGTGTCGGTGTGCCTTGTTGCCCTTACTACCTGGATTCCAGCCACGTGTCGGAGACGCAGCAAGGAGCACCGAATTCGACTAATCGCGGTCCGACTCGCAGTCCGAATCGCAGTCCGATTAGCAGTCCGAGGATGGCTATCGAATTACGGGAAATTCCTATTACCGGGGTGGGCTGGGGGTCCTGACTCGGAGTCTCGCATTGTCTCGCGTTGTCTGTGACCAGGAGTACACTCCACGCGTCCTTGTGAACCCTACTGCCTGCCGCTACCCCCCCTCCGCTTCTACTTCCCCTCAGTCTTTCCATCTGGTATTTAACGCGGCATTCCCGCCGACTTCAACCTCACTGGATACCACTCAACCCTTCTCGCCCTTGTCAACTCATCCTTACATCCTTCGATCCTGAACAGCAGACTGAGACATTCGTTTCCACCTTTCCGAGGTGACTTCTGAGTCGACTCCAAAGTCTTCTCAACTCATCCTCCCACCTTCCTGATCTCCAACAGCAGTTGTCAGTTTAGACATTCGTTTCCACGTCAACTCGAACCTCAGCGATTTTCTTAGACCATCCTATTTTTGAATTCTCTGAGGCAAATTCCATCAAGCCATCGTGCTGCGCCTCATTCCCACCTGCGGCCATTGCGGGAGCCAGCTACCATGCCGCCCATGACGATCCTACCTCCGCCGCGTCCGCTCCTCCTCCGCCTGCTCGCGCTGCTGCTGCTCTCTCATCTTTCTCTCCCCGCGCGTGCGCAGGAGTGTTCCGCCTCCGTTCCTTGTGCCGACAACCTCTGCTGCAGCAAGTGGGGCTGGTGCGGCTCCACTGACGAGTACTGCGGCGCTGAATGCCAATCCGGACCCTGCACTGGTTCCGGTTCTGGTTCCGACGTGGAGTGCGGAGCAGGGAACGGCGGCAGCGTGTGCCCCGACGGTCTCTGCTGCAGCGAGTGGGGCTGGTGCGGCTCCACCGACTCCCACTGCGGCTCCGGCTGCCAGTCCCAATGCTCCGGGACCCCTTCCCCTTCCCCTGATCCCCCTCCCTCCGGATCCCCTTCCCCTCCTCCCCCGACGTCGGACCCTCCACCAACTGGCACCCCGCCCCCGTCTGGTCTGAACCGCATGGCGTACTTTGTCAACTGGGCGGGCATGGACCCATCTGCCGTGCCTGCTGCCTCGCTCACACATGTCTTCTACGCCTTTGCTAGCGTCGACGCCACCACATACGAGGTACAGTGGGCTCGCACCTGTCCCCCATGCTAGGCACTGCAAGGCTTTCGCCAGCTCACCACGCTCGCTGTTTTAGGTCAGACCCTGGCTCTTTTAGCAGTCCTGTCCCAAGTTTCACACCGTTTTCCCCCCTTGAAGGTCAGGCTCCAACACTTTCTTGCCCCGCCCCTTTTCGTCCCATCATCCCTTCTTTTTGCCCCTTCCCCCCCCTTCTCTTAAATGGTCTCCTGTGTTTCTTCTCTGCCAATCCAGGTGGTCCCATCCGACCGTGCTGTGGACGTCGACCAGGGCCTCTACCTGAGCTTTAACTCCGCCCTTAAGACCGCCAACCCGTCACTTAAAACCCTCCTCTCCATCGGTGGCTACTCTGCCGGCACCAATGTCTTTGTCAACGCCGCCTCCTCCGAATCCTCCCGCTCCGCTTTCATCCAATCCGCAATCTCCCTCGCCCGCACTTACAACTTCGACGGCTTAGATCTTGACTGGGAGTACCCCACGGGCCAGGCTTCCCTCTTCTCCGCCCTGCTCACCGATTTCCGGGCAGCAATCGAATCCGAAGCTGGTTCGTCAGGGAAACAGAAGCTCCTTCTTTCCGCAGCGGTATCCTGCTACGAGCCGACCATCAACGACGCCTACGAGGTTCCGACGCTTGACAAAACCCTGGACTTTGTTAATGTGATGACGTACGATATCCACGGGTCGTGGGAGCTGAAGACAGGCATGCAGACTGCTCTGGAGGATCCAAGCAACCCGCAGCTCAGCCTCAAGGGCGCCATGGCTGCCTGGATCACCCGAGGTTTGTCCCCAAGCAAGGCCATGCTAGGCTTGGCGATGTATGGCCGAACCTGGACTCTTGCCTCGACGAGTGATACTGGGGTTGGAGCTGCTGCCACTGGTGCTGGTCAGGCTGGGCCCATCAGTCAGGTTAGTTCGCTGTTCCTCCCTCCCTCTTCTATTCTTCTTGCTTCCCCCCCCCCACCCCCTCCTCGCTCCCTGGATAAAAGGAATTCTCCTCCTTTCCTAGCTGTCGACTTTTTGTATGTGCTAAATGTCTATCAGTGTTGTCGAATTAGGTATGTTGCTTAAAACTCTTGTCACACCCTTACTTTAACTATCTGTTTCCCCTGCACCTTACCAACAGGAACCTGGCATCCTCTTTTACGAGGAAATTGAGCCGCTGGTAACCACTGGAGGTTACACGGCTACACTTGATACCCCGTCGTCATCCATGTATGCGGTGAACGGTGACCAGTGGGTTGGTTACGACGACCCTTCCACCATCACCACCAAGGTTAACTATGCCAAGGCGGAAGGCTTTGGAGGGTGGTTCTTCTGGGCTTTGAGCCAAGATGCCAACGATGCCTTGGTCAATGCTGCAGCGGCTGCATGAGATGATACTTCAAGACGAGTGTCCAAGAGCTGAAAGTGGTATGGGAGAATAGTGTCAAACATATATTATTTTTGTATAGACTGTACAGGTTTGTGCCTTATAGGTTATACTCCTTTTACTCTCCATTCAAGTTATTTTCATTCTCATGTATCAATAGATATAGGTATGTTAGGTCCATCTAGCCTGCCCGCGCTTCCGCCCTAGGCCCTAGCCGCCCCGTGCCCGTTCCTAGCCGGCCCCTTGCGCCCTCGCGCCCGTCCCTAGCGCCGTCGCGCCCCGCGCGCCCGTTCCTGGCCGGCCCCTAGTGCCGTCGTGCCCGTCCTAGCCGGCCCCATGTGCCCCCCCCCCGTCGCTATTGAGCGAGAAATGTACGCGGGGGACACACCCTAAACTCTTCCCTTGGCCCGTGTCAGAAATTCCGAACGCCCGCGGGGCTCGCGCGTCGCAGTGCCGAACCAGGTTCCCTCGTTTTTCCCGCTTCTGCTCGGTTCGAACCAGCCTCATATGGTTCGTGTCTGCTCCGACGTTGGCTGGCAGCACCCGCGTTAGCCCAATTGGATGAAACGCCGCCGAAGCACGTCAGGTCAGGGCGTATCGCTCAGGTTGGTTTGGTGGGGCCTCTCCCGCTACGTTCGCTTTCAACACACTGTAACGTTTTGTACCGTTGTTTAACGAATAATTGTTGTTCTGAACCTTATAGCCCGATATGTGGTGTTCCATGGTGTCAGATTTAGGCAGATGGTGGCTAAATATGGTGCCTAGGCATGCCAAATATGGTGCCTAGGCATGCCAAATATGGTGCCTAGGCATGCCAAATCCATGGCGGATCTTTCACATCCCCAAGGCTGAAGTCGGCGTCAAGGCGGCATATTCCCTGTCAAGGCCGCATGTTCGTCGTCTGTAATCTCAGAGTGGGAGATAGGTGCATCTACTTACTTGCATGCCGGCTGACGGCGAGAAGCACGCGTCCGCTGTTGCTTCAGAGAGCATGATTCATTCATCAGGTTCAGTGGACTGTTCGAGCGTGAGTTTCCGAGCATTTACGTGCCGTAGCCTTTCCCATTCAGACTTGATCCCAATCCTTCCCATCACCCGATAACCGCCTAATTGCTCAACGGCATAGTCATTATAAAATGAGCCTAGAGCTCACAGTACTTATTAACTTGGAGATTTAACGAGCTTGGACGTTCTTGGACGAGCTTGGACATTCTTCAACGAGCTTAGAGGTTCAACATGGCACTGGCTGGGTCGTCTCCGCCTTCCAAATCCTCGAGCTCATCATATTGCACATCAGACTGCCGACTAGACGACCTCGTCCCCACGGTCAACTTGAATGCACCCTCCCAACAGCAATCATCGCCGACGCCCGGAAACCATTCGCCTCCCGCCAGTCAGCGAATCTACCACGCCCAATCTCCGTCGCAGGATACCAGTGGCACCAAACAGTTTCCCACCGCAGATCGATCTTCCCCCTTATCTACCTTCTTCGATCCCTCCGCCTTCTCCGCGTTCTCCGCCGCCAATCGCGCTCGCACGCGAATTACGCTGATCGCATTTGCTGTACTCCTCGCTCTAGCCGTCGTGCTCGTCGTCTTCCCTCCCTTATCTCCCATCCAAGCTTCCGAAGCTTCCATGCAATGGCCGTTAAGGATCAAAGCTTCCACAGCAGGCGTTCGCGCTACAGACGGCACCGATAAGGACTTCCAGTCGTTCCATTCAGAAGGACCGATGCATCTGGGTGCGCTCGATCAGCCATCGCACAAGGCGAGCGTTTCGTCGCAAGGTTACGCAGCGCTGCTCGTGTCGCCGTCGTCGCCGGCATCGTCGGCGTCGTCGCCGTCGTCGTCGTCGTCGTCGTCGTCGTCGTCGTTCTCAGCCTCGTCGAATATGTCGCCGACGTCGTTATCGTCGTCATCGTTGCAAAATGACATCGCCAAGGTCGCGCCGTTGGATTCAGGAGCGCACCTGCGAGCAGTATCTCAAAGGCCTCAAGGCCAGGCCGCACAGCAGATCAGATCACAAAATCCTCGAGCCTCTTCGCTCATGCCGCTAGAGAAAGCAACGGACATGATTAGTTCTCTGGATGACCCTCTGATATTCCAACGGTTGAGAGTTTTCCATCAAGTCAAGTGGGAGACGGGGTGGCTGCCGGTCAGCCGGCGGGATTATTTTCATCCTGACCGGAAGTACCTGTTTGTGACTGGGGAGCGAGACATGTGCGCGGGAATCAAGCATTTCCGAACCAGCCTATCGTGCCGAATCAAGGAGGCTCGGCATCTGAACCGGACGCTGGTGCTTGACATGCGCGTGTGCCTCAACCAAGTGCACAATAACGGGAAATTCGTGTACAAAGCTCTGCACGAGCACTTCGACCTCTCGTCGATCAAGTAAGTCGATGTTTCAAATCGAGTAGGGCGGTTCAAGTACTTACCCTCAGAATTCCAGCACTATTCCGTCACAAATTCCCCTTTCTTCCATCGCAAAGAGACGCGTTTCCACCATGTGTCCCCGTTCTCACCTCCTTGCCTGCCTGAGACTCTCGCCGCCCCTTCATCCCCTTTCAGGCGCTTCCCATTCGACCAGAAGGTCTGGTCTTACCCATCCCCGGTACCCATTATTTCACTAGAGTACTCGTCTCTCCGACTCAGGGTTTCCTGAGTATGTTGAAGATTCGCCTTATGTGTCCCGCTTCCCATGTGCGCTGGTTTCCAAGTGCCCTTCACCCCTCGTCAGGGGTACTCGTCAGTCCGAATCAGGAGTTTCAGGGCCAGCTAACGGTTCACCTCATGCATCCCCGCCCGCCCCATGTGCCTTGCTGTCCAGGGCGCCCTTCACCCCTCTTCAGGGGTTTTTACGGAAAGCGTTGGCGTGGGAGAGAATGAGGGAGAAGAGGCAGAGGGGGGGAGGGAAGGGGGGGAGGGAGAACGGGAAGAATGGGGAGAGGGAGAAGGGGAGGCCGTCGTTTGGGGTGCGTGTGGTGAGGCGAGAGGCTTCTACTGCTACAGTGGCGCTTGATTCAGTCACACCGCTGATCATTCGTGAAACTTCGTTTGGCTACAGTACGTGCAAGGTGAGCCGCTTGCCAAATCCCCCCCAGAGAGGTAATCCCCCCTCAGTACGTGCAGCTGCACGCTATGGCTGCTGCACGCTACTTGCTAAACCTACTCCCGTCACTGCGCTCACTGGAAGATGTTCAAGGGTCTGTTCCCCCCCAGTACGCGCAGCTGCACGCTACTGGGACACTCTTTGAGGTCAACCAGGAGGAGGTTGGGTTCCGCCCTTTTTGGTTTAGTTGGCTTGGAGTAGCTGGCTCTGGCTACTGCCATGTGACGGTCCGGGCATGGGGGTGGCTCTGACGCAATGCGTTTCAGGCCTGTCAATTTCTTGCTAACCCTGCCCCAACTCTCTGCAGATGCCAGGAACGCCCTTAAAGCCCATGTAAGAAGTGGTCCAGTTCCGCCTGGAGTTACTGGCGCTGACTGCCAACATCTCAGAGTGGATGCACGGGGGTGACTACAACACGATGAGTTCAACGTGCGTGTGGGATTTTCATCCTGACTACGGCTCTTGCTATGCCACTCCACTGCCCCTTGCGATTGCCCGTCCTCCACCCCCTCAGATGCCAGGAACGCCCTTCAATCCCGCAGAAGAGGTGGTTCAGTTTCGACCGGAGCTGCTGGCGCTGGCTGCCACCATGTCAGAGTCCATGCATGGGGGTGACTATGACGCCGTGCATGTGCGGCGCGGAGACAAGCTGAAACCTCGCCTATGGCCGCACCTGGATAATGACACGCAACCAGCAGCGTGAGTTGGGCTTTGCAGTAGAGTCAATAACATGTCCCGGTCCATGCACGGGGGTGGCTATGACGCCGTGCATGTGAGGCGCGGGGACAAGCTGAAACCTCGCCTGTGGCCGCACCTGGATAACGACACACAACCAGCAGCGTAAGTTGGGCTGGCCACTCTCCCCCTCCCCCTACCCACCTCCCCACCCCTTCCCCCCCGAGCCCTCTCCTTCCCTCTTCCCCTGGCACCCCTTCCCCTCCACGGACATCATGTATTTACATTGAAATAATTTCGTCGCATGTCATCAGATGTAACGCATCTCCAGCCATGAGAAAATCCCACGATGGATGTGTCGTGCATGCGGCCCGCTTGATGGGACCATGCATGCAGGAAGCATGCACATGGGGTTTATACACCAACGCACTGCATGCCATGCGAGTCACTGTATCAGCTGTTCCTGTGCCTTGTGTTGCTGTGCAAAATGCCCGCATCGCACTCCTCACCCCGCCATGCCATCCTGGCGTTCCCACATGCTTCAACGCCTTGCCCTGCCCCGAACCCCTCTTTCCTTCCCCTTCGCCTCTCACCTGCAGACTCCTGGAGAAGCTGCCCCGGTTCGTTGCACCTGGACGCACTCTGTACATTGCCACGAATGAGAATACGACAGGCTTCTTTGATCCCTTAAAGAGCCTCTATGACATCCGACTGCTGCAAGATTTCAAGCACCTGTGGGACCCTGGGACCATGTGGTATGATGGCTATGCCAATTTCGCCAGGCCTCGTCCAACCATGGACGCATACATGGAGGTACGAATTTGCAACATTGCTATGAATGGCACCAACCAATGTGCTATGCTGTTGACCTTTAAAAAAATGTTCATCTTCACCCTTAAACGATGCTTTTTGTGTGTGCAGGTCATTGTGGAATATTCAGTCCTGACATTGGCGAAGTGTGTTGTTGAGACTTTTAATGACCTGACAAGTGATAATGCAACGGGCACTTGGAAATCATGAGCAGTCCTAGATGCCACCAAAAGTTTTGAGAGCACAGGAAGTACCTCCCTTGGCGACGAGCCATACGATGCCCATTCCAAGAAACTCACCTTTCTTATGCTCATTGAATGCGGTCTCAGGGTAACGAATTAGCTAGAATGAGTGATACAGGGTGGTTTTGTCTTGAGTAGTACTCTCTATGAGCATGCACCTATCTAGCCTAAAACATATACAAATATATGTTGACACACCCCCTATGCTAGACAAGGGGCAACGACTAGCACGTGACACGCAGCTCAGGGTGGCACTAGTCCACCCTCTGAGGCAAGGGTCTAAAGACCAGTCAGCAAGAGGACAAAGGAAATAAGAGCAACCCATGGCGACACTACTAGTCCAGCCACTCGAACAGGAGCCACAAGGTCAGTCAAGATAATATAAGATTTAGTACACACACAATCAAGGTCCTAGCATGTGAGAAGCTACGGAAACTAGACCAAGCTGTACACAGTGCCGCTGATGATCTTTAGGCGCAAGTGCCTTCGTATAGATATCAGTTGTATTGGCACCGGAGGCCAAGTGAACTACGCGGGTCTGGTGGCGCTGCTGTAGCTCGCGCAAGACGAAGTACCGTAGCTGGATGTGCTTCGCTCTGCCCTCCAGTCGAGGCTCCTGACACAGGAGGATCATGGCCTTGTTGTCAGCGTACAGGACCGAGGCAGAGCTAGGCCGCTCACCTAAGTATGTGAGCAAGAAAGTCAGCCAGCTGAACTCCTGTGCCGCCATGGCACTAGCGTAGATCTCACCCTCACAGCTAGACTGTGCAACAGACGACGAGCGGGTGGACCTCCACGAGATGGCGCCTCCACCAAGGCCAAAGCAATAGCCCTCGGAGGATCTGAGAGTCTCAGCGTCGTCTGCCCACGAAGCATCTGTGTGTCCTGTAAGGACCACTGCCCTGTGTCCTCCCAGCACTAGCCCCATGCCCGATGTACTTGCTAGATAACGCAAAACCCTCTTAGCGGCCGACTAGTGCTGTGGTCGGTCTCTGCCTGTGGCCACAAAGCGAGCTAGGATGCTGAGAGTGTATGCGAGATCAGGACGAGTGCAAGTCATCACGTACATGAGGCAACCCACCAGCTCAGCATACGGACCACTAGGCTCTGCTGACTCCTCAGGGACAGGAGCTGAGAGCCTGTAATCTACTGGCAGAGGTGTGGGCTGGCGGAGGAGAACTGAAGACCGAACCTCTGAAGAACCTGGCGCACCAAGTGTGACTGTGTGAGATTGATGGTGTGCGCTGCGCTGTCCCTGGAGATCTGTAGGCCAAGGTAGCGGCGCAACTCTCCTAGGTCAGTGCAGGTGTGTCTCCTCAGCAACTCAGACTTCATGGAGGCCAGTGCGTCTCTGTCTCTGTCGTGGACGAGGACTGGCGGCAGCGGCGGCGGTTGGCGTCCGGTGAAGACCGTGTTAGGATCTTGGTAGGGCTTCATAAGTTGGACATGGAAGGCGTTGTGAATCTTCCAGGTAGTTGACAGGCGTAAGCGGAAGGGAACAGGAGTGACCTTTGCTTCGACGAGAAAGGGCCCGCAGAAGCGAGGTAGAAGTTTGGATGGGAGATGACTGATGTCAAGATTGCGGGAGTCGAGTAGAACCTGGTCTCCCATGGTGATGGTATGGTCAGTGCGGTGGCGATCGGCCTGACGCTTCTGTTACTGCTGAATGTATAGGAGGCGCTTGTGGGTCCAATCCCAAAGCTGATGCATGGTCGTGATGAAGTCGTGTGCGGGTTGGACTGTGGCTGATACTGTTGGTTTCTGTGGCGTGAGCGGGCTGCGTCTGTAGCAGAGGAAGAACGGCGTATGTCCAGTAGCGGCGAAAGTAGTTGCAAGTCTCACTTAGAGATTTCATCATTGCATGCTGCGCGGAGGAGTTGCTGTACAATTTGGTTGAGACGCTCAGTCTGTCCATCTGTTTGTAGATGGGAGGCGGATGACATGGCAAGTTTGGTCCTGAGCAGAGACATCATTTCCTTCCATAACTTGCTGGTGAACTTAGGGTCTCGGTCGGAGATGAGTGTGGTTGGAATGCCATGCTGTGAGATGATGTAGCGAACGAATAGTTGTGCTATCTCCTCGGTGCGTGCTATCATGTGTGTCGGGATGAAGTGTCCCATTTTGGAGAATTTGTCGATGACGACGAGGATTTCTTCATGGCCGCTTGTGGTTGTTGGTAACCCGGTTATAAAGTGCAGGCTAACCATTTGCCATGGGACAGGAGGTTGTACTAGTCCTGCCTTTTTCTGTACATCTTCGGCCATGTGGGGCCAGTAATAGTGCTTTGCAATATCGGTGAGTGTCTTGTTGCTACCGAAGTATCCCGCATATAGGACATCGTGGTATTATTCGAGTAGTAACTGGCGCAAAGGAGAGTAATTTGGTAACCATATTCTCGTTGATCCTTCCCGGTACGCGATGTCACCGTCCCAATGTAGCAGGTGTCGCTTTTCTGCCAAGGGAATTTCGGGGTCAATGGCGATGCCGTAGTGGAAGTGCGTCTCGAGGAAGTCGATCCACCGGACCTGCTGCCTGGAGAGGTTTGGCTGTGTCTTCAAATATTTCAGACTGCAGTGGTCGGTGTAGACGGTTGTATTTCGTCCTTCGAAATAGCATCTCCACGTTTTGAAGGCGATGCTAATAGCAAGGGCCTCCTTGTCATGAAACGGGTAGTTTAGTTCTGCACCATGCAATTGTTTGCTGAGGTAGGCGATTGGTTGCTGTCCATTCCCCTGGTCTTACATCAAGACTGCTCCCACTGCCTGGTCGCTAGCGTAAGTTTCGATCACGTAGTCGCGTTCGGGGTATGGAAGGATGAGTACGGGTGCAGACGTGAGTGTTTGTTTCAGCTGCTTCACGGCTTCCTCATGTTTTGGTTCCCACTTATAAGGCGTGCTTTTCTTCAGCTGATTCGTAAATGGTGCGGCGATTGTCGCGTACTATGGCATGAACCTGTTGTAGTAGTTAGCGAAGCCTAGGAACTGTTGCAACTCCTTCACGTTCTCGGGTGTCTTCCAGATGCGTACAACCTCGATTTTCCTTGGGTCGATGTGAACTCCTTGAGCGCTCACCATCTGTCATAGGAATTGGACACTATTGAGGCCGAATTCGCTCTTGGACAATTTGACATTGAATCGTTCTCGTCGAAGAAGGTCGAAGACGCATCGCATGTGTTCGACTTGTTGCTTTATGTCGCGCAAGTAGATAAGGATGTTGTCCACGTACACCACCACGCATTCGTCTAAGAGTGGACGAAGAATGTGGTTCATTTCGGCTTGAAGTATTGCAGGTGCATTGGTGAGAGTACGAACGGCATTACCTGATACTCGTACGACCCGTACCGAGTTCGGAAGTCTGTTTTGTGGAAGGAATTTTCCGCCATTCTTATCTGCTAGTATCCGGACCGCAGATCTATTTTGGAAAATACCGTCGCTCCCCCAAGTTGGTCAAGCAGGTTATCGATTCATGGAATCGGGTACTTGTTCTCGATGGTCTTCTTGTTGAGAGCTCGGTAATTGATGCACATGCACATGCTTCTATCCGGTTTCGGTGTGAAGAGTACTTGGGCACCGTGTGGTGAAGTGGATGGTCGGATGATTCCTTTGGCGAGGAGATACTCGATATGTTACTTTATGTTGGCTAGCTTTGTGGGGCTGAGGCGATATGGTGCTCGGAAGGTCGGCTTCGAACCCGGTTCTTCCACGATCTCGTGCTGGTGCGTTCGGTATGGCTGTAGCTCGTTTGGAAGGTCGTCGATTTTTTTGAACTCCTTCAGTAATTCCTTGACTTTTTCTGGAGGTTTCGAGGTTTTCTCTCCGCCATCTTCCACATCTGTTGCTATCGCCAAGAACCCGGTGTCGGTTCGTTTCAAGTTCTTCTCGAACGTAGTGAGTGTCTCCAATGGGATTTCTCCTGTGAGTTTCTTAAGGAAGTCTCGCCCGAAGATCAAGTCAAGCCCTTTTATGTTGGTGATGGGGAGTGCAGGTCTGCAGCGCAGTGGACCGATTTGTAGGTGTAACACTGCTTCACCGTGGACTGGTAACTTGCTGCCATCCACCATCGTTGCAGAGAATGCTGAAGGCTTGTACTCTTCCTGAAGTTGGTCGATTGCTGCCCTGTCGCATACGGCGTGTGACGCTCTGCTGTCCACGAGTGCTTAGAGGCGTCGTCCTTTACAAATGACCTCGAGCACGAGGGGCAGGCATTGCTCGGAGTAGCTAAAGATAGTTTTGTTAATGAGATCATAGGGTACATCCCAATATTCTGTACACACCTTTTCGTTACTATGTATTCCTGAGCCGGCAGCTCGCCGAGGCTGCTTGGAGAAATGTTCTTTCCCAGGGCCCGGAGTTTCCTTGATGACTGTGTGTGTCGCTGATGCGGAAGTTGGTGAACTTGATGCATCCGAAGGAGGAGTTTGGGGCCTTTGCAGCTTCTTATAGACCCCCAGCCTCCTCTTGAGTTGCTTCACCTCCACAGACGTCTTCCCTGAGGAACGGGTAGTCGTTGTGGGCTAGTGTCGGCAGAGGACGTTCACTCCATAGAAAGGTCGGCTTCTTTCCACACTCCTTAGTTTTTCCCCCAAGTTCTTTTGGAGTCCCTCCCAAAATTTCCCGAAGGCTCTAGCCCATCGCGAATCATAAGTTCTCATTAAAGCATCTTACTAGATAACTATAACGAATCCTTATAATTTCTTGGGTCTTCTAGGAGTTTCCCCATCTCGAGTTTTTTTTTTCGCAGTGTCAGATTTTCTCTCGGCGATTTTCCCTGGCGAAGAGTGGTCGTGGGGTGGAGATTTTCCCCCACCATTTCCTCCTGCTCGCGTCGAATGAACTTCGTTGAAGTTGATTTTTCCGGAATCCCGCGGCCGCTTTCGGATCTTTTCTTTTTCGCCAGCTAGATCCGCAATCACTGGCGATTCCCTTTTTTTGTCTCCTGATTGGCCAAATAATTTTCGCCACAATTGCGTTCCCGATACTCTATACGTGCGGCTTTCATTTTGTTGCAGTCGAATATTCGATGGCCCGGCGCCCCGCAAAAATCACACGTGAAGTTGGTGTTTTTCGTACGTGGCCGCCCGTCGAACTTGGTGCGTGTATTGTGCTACACTCCCGAACTGTCGATGGCGATGAATTTTTTTCCGAGCAAGGAAACCGGAATTTATTGGCTCGAAACATTTCAGCAGGTCGGTGCGGAACTGCTGCCACGTGGCTTTGCCGTGGATGAAGGTACTGTTGCCGCCGATCCACTCGAGTGCCGGCCCTCGCATTATGTCGCTGCGAGTCCCACGCGTTGACCATAACAAACGTGCGAGCTCCATCCGACGACTGCGAAGTAGATCTCCATGCCGGCGATCCATCTGCGGACGTCGGAATTTCGATAGCCCGGATCGAACGGCTCAGGTGGGTGCGGCTTCGGAGCCTCGAGAAACTGTTGCGACTGCTGCGTCGTCGCCGTTGTCATTTCGTGCTGCACACCGGCGAGTCGAGTTACTCGCTCGAACTCGTTTCGCCAAGCTTTACGCTCAACTCGCATCTCCTCCAGTAGGGCGGCGATGGGCGCGAAGAGGTGCTGGGTAACCTCGGCGTTGTCGAAGTTCATCATCCTGTTCAAAACACGTGCGGAGGGGTTGATTTAAAAAATGCTGAGCTGGTGCTTACCATAATCGGGGTCAAATTAGTCGCCCCCGGCGGTTTTTCGAGGCAGGTTTTCTCGCTGCTGCTGCTTAGCTGAGCGCGGCCAAGTGAGAAAAGCTTTGATTACCAATTGTTACATGATCGAATGGGTCGAGAAAAAGTTGCACTATGGATTGATACAAGGCGCTTTTATACTTCCAAGGTTTATCACGTAACCAGGTTTATCTTATCCAAAGGGAATAGACCCTTCTAAAAATAGAATCACCCTGCGTACAGCCACGCAAGGCTATTGGCTTAAAGATATTACGGCACGATTGCGCTAGATATAGCGCGCCAGTACATCCCGAGCTTGGTCGGTAATATAATTAAAGGATAATTAAAATAATAGGATAAACTAAAGGATAATGCAAAATGAGGAATAGGAAACCAAATGAGATGAGATAAAGATCAAAGGAATCAGGATAAAAAGAAGAGTGAGATACAGGAAAAAGATGGAAATGAGAAAGAAGTGTAAGAGGGTCGTACTCTCACAGGAGGAGGGGAGGATGAGATGCGTGGGAACAAAGCAACATAGGGTGAGAACGCTAAGCAGGAGAGATAGGACGAGCACTAGAGGAACGGTGAGACCACTAGTGGGAGGGGGGGGTTAGGTCAGGAGAGAAGGGTGGAGAAACAGGAAGAGAACGGGGGGGGAAACGAGCCGGAGACGAATCCGGCGGAAGAAACACAGAGCCATAGACAGGCGGGGGAGGCGCACGCGGGTGGTTAGGGGAGGGAAGACCGAGGAGGCGAAGGGCGGACACGAGTGGCGACTGCTGCTGCTGCTCCACACTGATACCAGAGCCTCCAGCTGCACTCAGCTACCTCCGGGATGCTCCACGACAGCACCCCCAGAAGGAGAACCCTCTCCAGCACCGTTGCCACCCCAGGACCGCCGCGACAAGCCATGACAGTACCCCTAGGACTAGCACCCCCAGAGAGAGAACCCTCTCCAGCACTGGTGCCACCCTCAGTACTGCTGGGACAAGCCATGACAATACCCCCAGGACTGGCACCCTCCTCAACACCCGCACCCCTAGAGCTCGCGGACCCCTGCGGCGGCGGCGACTGCGGCTGCTGCTGCGGCTGCGACGGCGACGGCGGCTGCTGTTGCAGCGGCAGAGGAGGAGACACCGGGGTGGAGACAGGCGGCGAAACTGAAGCCGCAGGACCTCGGAGTCAGCCGAATCCTCCATCGGGACAACCAACGGGAGGGGAGTGACGTGAGACACACTAGATCGGGCAGGACAAGGAGGAAGAGGAGCAGGGCTACCAGGGGAGTGGGGACCAGGAACAGAGGTGGGGAAACCGGGAGACCTCGGTGGGGAAAGCGGGTGTAGAAGTAGACAGACTTGTCAAAAGTGACGTCGTGAGAGTGAAAGAAACGGTAAGACGGCGGGTGGTAAAAGTGCCTCTCAGACGCCTCGAGGGGGAAGCCAAGGAAGACACAAGGGAAGGTGCGGGCTGTCAGGTTCTCCGTTCCGGAGGCACGAACGTGAGCAACACAGCCCCAGATGTGGAACGCAGATGCGTCACCTGGGGACCCGGTCCAGAGAAGGGTCGGCGAAACCTGCGGCCGCTGGGAGTGCGACTACAGGTTAAGCTGGTGAGCGGCGTAGCGAACAGCGAACGACGTAGCAAACAGCGAACGGCCACTGAAAATGGGGTTCACCAGCATGGATCATGGAGGTACGAGCCACCTCCATAACCAAACCGATGCGTCACTTAGCGACCCCATTCTGCTGCAGGGAGTCTTGCAGGGTGTACGACTGGGTGATTTCCTCCGCATGGCAGAACTGGCCAAGCCGACCGGAGGCGAACTCGCCGTTGCGGTCGGAGTGGAGACAAAGCACTGGCAGGCCGCCGTGGACTCACGCAGCTACGACCCTCGGGATAGGAATGCCAAGCACGTCGGCCTTCCGCTCCATGGGAAACACCGTGGTGTAGCACGTGTAGTCGTCGACGAGCACTAGAAAGTAGCGCTCTCGATGCGGCCCAGGGATGGGGGCTGGGCCCCAAACGTCCAAGTGCAGGGTCTGGAGTGGCACAATGGTGGTGGGCAACGAGGAGGAGTGAGGAGCATTGCGCAGTCTTCTCTCAATGCAGGGCGTGCACGGCGGTGCGGGGGAGGGAGGGAGGGTAGGGAGCGACGCCTGGAGACCTAAGACAAGATCGTGATGGGACATGTGATCCAGACGCGGGAGTGCGGGGTGACCTAGGCAGTGCTGCCACAAAAGCGACGGGTAGGTGAGTAACCTACACGAGCAAGCCGCAGAAACCTGGGAGGGCGCGGCCACCTGGGGGGACGCTCCCACCAAAGGGGACGCGGTGTCTAGCGTAAATAAGCCAGACACCGGGTCCCGGGGGAATGTGGTGAGAGGGGCACCAGTGGCGACCTTGGTACAGACTGCGTACCGCTCGTGTCCAGGAAACGTAGTGGTGACGCCGAGGTCCTAAAGACAGCCGGCACCAACTAGGTTCCTAGAGAACGAGGAGATATGCAAGCTTGTAAGAGAGCTCGAGGGAATCGCGGAACAGGGAAGGGTAGTGGAGCTACGGGCAACTACCAGATCTAAGGAGGGGTCAGCAAGGGCTACAACTGCAGGGGCGGCAAGCGGCATAAGTACAATGTGGTCGCGAAAGAAGCAGACAGAAGCATTAGAGTCTAGCTTGAATGAGAGCATGGCAGTAGCGGCAGCAAGTGGAGGAGATAGAGTGGAGCCAAGGCTAAACAAGGCAGGTGGTCCTATGCCTGACGCAGCAGGAAAACCTAGGCTACACACAGTGGACACACCTACACTAGGCAACACCGGGTAATAGGGTCCAATCACACTACATTCATCAGCATACGAGACATACATAGCAGACCTAATCTGATCCATGTCAAGCTCAAAGACAGGCACACGGCGATGCACTAGGCTGTACCAGTCGAGGGGGTCCAACGTGGAGCCGAAGCGAAGACGGAAGAGGTCGTCGAGGCAGCGGTAGCAGCGGGTGGCAGTATGATCGGGGCGGTCACAGACCGTGCCGCGGCTGGGGTCGGACTGAAGCTGGTACGGGCAGGTGACCACACTAGAGCCGCCTCCCGACACCGAGCTGCGCGGCCAGCAACCTCGATGACCACCACCGGCGCTGCCAGGCCACCATGGTGGCGGGGGTTCCCATGGCGGCTGCTGCAGCTGCTGCTGCTCCAGGGCATTAGCCCCAGCCCCCTCGTCTATACCACCATCCCCGCCCCCAACTCCACCACCTCCGCCACCCCCACCACCCCCGCCACCTTTCCATCGGGCCCTGCCCCCCCTTGGGGCGGCGGCCCTTACCCTGACATGGCTGCGCGGAGGCCGCGGTGGTGGTCTCAGCAGCAGGGGTTGTCTCAATGACTGTGGCAGAAACGTCCGCCCTGGAAGTTAGCGACCGCTGCAATACCGTTAGATTGAGCGATGGTGCGCTGGCGGGTCTCTATCGCGGACAGGGCGGTCACAAAGGCGGTAAGGGTGAGGTCACCTGGGTGCTGGCTAAGGAAGTGGTCGCGGGAAGTGATAAGGTGGCCAGGAAGGCGCGTGGCAGGGAGGTAAAGGGTAGCGCAAAGCAGCGGTGGGAATGCAGTGAGCTGTGCCTCAGTTCTAGCAGCGCGGTAGCTAGTTTCAAGTGCGCGGAGAGTGACAAGGTCAGCGATAGTGGGGAAGGAAGTAAGATCAGGGAATAGCATGGGGAGGATCAGGCGGCCGACAGAGGCGGAGGAGGGAGTGGAGTAGCACGCAACGACCACATCTAAGTACTCCTTCGCATTCTCTACAGCGGTTAAGAGGGGGCGCTCAGACAGGGGGACGGCGTAACTAATGGCAAGATGTGCGACTGTGTCGCGCGACTCCTAGACAGCGCGGGCAAGCTCAACAGCGGCAAAGGCCTCACGCTCAGTAGACGTGGGGGCGTCAGGGAGTCAGTAGGCGCTGCGGGGCAGGGGAGCTTACCGTCGACATGGACGGCCAGGGAGTAGCCGTCCTGGCGCTGACCGCTCAGCTGGCGGCGGAGGTCGACGAGCCATGCCTAAAAATGAACCGCATGATCCTCCGCGTCCAGGCGGAATACATCACCACGGCCGCAGCAGCTGATTGCCGCTGGACGGGGAGGAAAGCGGCGGAGGGCAGTGGAGAGCGGTGGAGAGCGATGGAGAGCAGAGGAGTACAGTGGAGAGCGGTGGAGTGTGGTGGAGAGCGGTTGAGATAGCCGGCGAGAGCGCCGGCTCAGAGGGGAGCCAAGGCCGGCAAATCGGGGCGGCAGAGCAGCTCGGCGGCTCAGCTACACGGCGTCACGGCGGCACTGCGGCTCGGCGGCGCGGTGGCTCGGCGGCTCGACGGCGCGCGGGCGGCGCTGGCTGGGGCCGACGAAGCTGGGGCCGGCGGAGCTTGGGCCGGCGGAGTAAGGGGCTGGCAAGCTCGGGGCCGGCGAGCTAGGGGCCGGCGAGCGTGGGTCCGGCGAGCGCGGGGCCAGCGAGTACGGAGCCGGCAGGCGCGGGACCAGCAAGCGCGGGGCTGGCGAGCGCGGGGCCAGCGAGAGTGGGGCTGGCGGGCGCGGGGCTAGCGAGCGAGGGACCAGCGAACTCGGGGCTAGCGGGCGCTGGTCTTGCGAGCGAGGGCCGACGGGCGCGGGGCTATGGGTGGCCGGCAATGGGCGGCTAGGGATAGGACTAGGACTAGAGCGGAAGCGCGGGTGGGCGGGGAGGACCTGACCTAGCGCATCATACCATCTTAGAGTAATGAATTAGCTAGAATGAGTGATACATGGTGGTTTTGTCCTAAGGTGTTGTAATCTCTATGAGCATGCACCTATCTAGCGTATTACGTATACAAATATATGTTGACATGCGGGTCTGTGACCAAGCTCCATGATGCATGGCAGGGGATGCAACAAGTTCGAAACAGAGGTTGGGTCATGAGACAAGCAAGGATATTTTGCCGAATGCCAGCCCTGCATGTATGTCATGCAATAGGGTATACAAAGCAGTGCAACACGTCTGTCGCTCTAAGTGACCATCTTGAGCAAGAAACTGAGAGCGCACAAGTGGTAAATAGGCAACAACACGATTTTGAAGATTGCATAATCCTTCTCAGGATAAGCTGGGTAAGGTTGATCGGGAGTGGGCAAACAGACCAAACACGTAAAGCTCAGCGGGGCTCTCTATGGTGGAGGATCGAGATTGGCAGGACTTGCGCAGCTGTACCATTTTCGGGGAATTTTCTTTGCGCAGCATGCTGACATCACGCCGTTTAGGATCATCCAATGGCGTGCAGCGAATGAACTGTTTAGTGCCATGTGTTCATCTCGGATTCGGCTGTCGTCCATTGTGGGCCCCTGGTGATGAGATGGGATCATGGGATGGTCATCATGGGAGAAGGGATGACTTGCCACTCATGATGGTGGCCGCTGGTCACTGGTCACCTTCGGCACTTGACTATTTTTGGGCACACTGTGCAGATCCTTGCGTGCTGAGAAGGACAGTTTGCTCTGCCTGAAGGTCCAAACTAGAGGTGCCCTAATGCATTTCGAATTGTCTGCGTTAGAAATCCGAGAACTGGATAATCGTTGGGCTGGAGCGTAAACATCAAGGAAAGAAGCATTCAAGCGGGAGCAGATGATGGTTACGAGCATTAACGTGGAGCGTGGGAATTGGAGGGTGGTCTGGAGGAAGGGATGGCAATGGAAAAGGTACCTGTGTTTCCAGATATTGTGTTTACCCCCCACCCCCCCCCCCATTTCTGCCCTTTCGGTAAACATTACCCTGAAAACAGAGACTGGTTATAACAATCACTGGGGGTATCCCGCATTACCAACGTTTTCCCTTCCTGCTGTCCCTTCCCTCTGTCTCTTCGCGCATTTTGGGGTTGGGTCGGGCCACCTTTTCTCCCTCACTTCTACAGCATTGCTCCCTCATGCAGAATTTCTCTCCTCCTTAGGGCGTGTAGCCTACGGTTGATCGGCCAAGTTCCGGAACTCAGTTCCGAACTCGATATGGGCGAGTTCCGCTCGTCGTTAGAACATCGAGTTTCGAAACTCAACTATGATTGCTGTCCGTCAGCGGAACATCGAGTTTCGAAACTGGATGTTCCATCGTTCAAACATTTGAACGACGTGCGAAAAGTAATATGCGAAGAAACGACACCCAATCCCTCAGCAAGCCATTCACACGCTAGGCTTGACGAATCTCGCAGCACACATTTTGTTT
Organism: Closterium sp. NIES-67; assembly: GCA_027943415.1. Taxonomy (NCBI): domain Eukaryota; kingdom Viridiplantae; phylum Streptophyta; class Zygnematophyceae; order Desmidiales; family Closteriaceae; genus Closterium; species Closterium sp. NIES-67. The sequence continues at coordinate 567,711 of BQMB01001373.1, read as the reverse complement.
TGTCACTTCCGCGTTTGGCGGTTCAGGCGCGCGAGCAAATTCGATCGTTGACTTGGTGTCATTTCCCCCCGAAGACCTCGCGTGTTCTTTCGCACAGAACTGGAGGGAGATTCTCGAACGGCCGTCCGGACGACCGTTCGAACTGGCGTACGGACGTCGCTGGACTTCGAGTTTCACGACTGAAGAATCCTTCGCAAAAGGTTTAGCGAAATTTATCACCACACCAAAACTCGGACGGAACTCAGTTCCGAAACCGTAGGTTACACGCCCTAAGGGCGTGTGGCAAGTAGAAATCGAGACGATGGGAGGACCGGACCGGAGGTCAGGTACAACGCGATACATAGTGATTTTGTGCGTTTCAAAACATGTGATGAGAGGTAGAGGTAAACATTCGGACAATGGGAGCGAAGGGTCCCTCCGATCATACTCACTTCTGTGGTTACACTGTCATTCATTCCGTCTTGCTACCAGTATGCAGAGGCACTCAGATCTGGTCACAGTCAGTAGGAAGCAACGGAATTGTTGCGGTTTTCCTCTTCCACGTATAGCCGCCACGTTCAGCGGCTATTCGGGTCGCCATGGACCGTCTGACCCCCTCCACTCTTCCGTACCCCTCGCTTTTCTTCCCCTGGCTCTCCAATCCTCAACATGCAACCCCAGCAACCGGCGTGACCGGCGGCATCGGCGGCCTGTCAGCAGCAGCGTCGCTTCCGCCTTTCGATTCCCTGCATCATCATCATCATGATGGCACCGGCGGCGGCGGCGGTGGTTTCGCCTCCTTTCTCTCCCTCGATCCATCCACCTCCAATGCCACCTCCTTCCTCGCCGCCGCGACCTCCGCCGCTTCTTCTGCCGCGACTTACGCCGCCAATTTCTCAGCAGAGGTCGCAACCGACGCGGCGGCAGCCGCAATCAACGCAGTCTCGCGCGGCAATTTCTCCGACCCTTCCTCTTCCGCGTCCTTGTCTCCCTTCCCCACCCTCTCCTCCGCGATTCTCGGGCCGCCCGCGCCGCCGCCGGCGCCGCCTCCGGAGTTTGTGGACTCGTTCTGCCGGCCGCAGTTCAACGGTTCTTGGGAGTCGATCACCAACGAGCTGGGCGCTTTCACCCCCTGCTTCATCGACATTGTTGTACTCGGTACAGCGTACCTCGCTATGATTCTCCTGGCCGTACTGCGGTTGTATGTTCTGTACAGTACGCCGCGCTCGCAGCAGCGGGTGGTTGCGCCCGGGTGGCGCGGGCAGCGCGGGATTGTGGTGGCTGCTGCGCTGGCGATGACGTGCGCGGTGGTCCCGCTGATGCAGCTGAGTGCTCGCGTGTCACTGAGCTCGTTCTCTAAGGACGTGGATCTTCCGCCTTATGAGGTAAGACACGCCTTCTGAGGTAAGACACGCCTTTTGTGGTAGTAAGACACGCCTTTTGAGGTAAGACACGCCTTTTGAGGTAAGACACGCCTTTTGAGGTAAGACCCGCCTTTTGAGGTAAGACCCGCCTTTTGAGGTAAGACACGCCTTTTGAGGTAAGACACGCCTTTTGAGGTAAGACACGCCTTTTGAGGTAAGACACGCCTTTTGAGATGAGACACGCCTTTTGAGGTAAGACACGCCTTTTGAGGTAAGACACGCCTTTTGAGGTGCGCGTCGTCACTGCTTTTCCTTTCGGTCATCCCGCTCCCTGTTCCGCGGGCTCCCCCCTCTTCCTCTGTTCCGTGATCGGCGCCCGATCTTCTCCCTGGTGCTATCCTCTCTCGGCTGGACCGTAATCTTCGCCGCCCTTTTCTTGCAGGAGCAGTCACGCCCAGTGGTTTCAGTCTGGAACTTTCAGACATTCCTGAAATCCGCCTCCCGTATCTGCATCTCCCAAGGCCGCATCCCATCCGTCTTGTCGCAACTCCGCATCTTCTCTGTCTTGTGTCCATCCACCGCCGGCCTCTCATCTGGAAGCGTGGTTAAGTAGGTCAGTTTTGAGGCGCCTCATAACCCCCTCACCCCACGGCTCTCATCTGGAAGCGAAGGCGCGTGGCGGTCAAGGGTGAATGTGTGTCGTGTATCAAGCACGCCCACTGTCCCCCTCCCTCCCCCTCCCGCCTTCCCCCCCGAATCCCATGCACCACAACAGGTCTGCTCCTTAATCCTCTCCTTCCTCGCCTGGACCCTCACCTCAACCGCCCTCTTCTGGGACGGAGCGCTGGCGGTCAAGGGCGTGGCGTGCCGCCTCCCCCCCCATCCATGCCACAACAGGTCTGCTCCCTGATCCTCTCCTTCCTCGCCTGGACCCTCACCTCAACCGCCCTCTTCTGGGAGCGGCAGCGCATGGCGGTCAAGGGCGCGTGGCTGCTGCGGTTTGCGGTGCTGTATGTGATGGGTGGTGAGGTGGGTGGGGGCAGGCTGCGGCTGCAGTGCTGTATGTATGTGATGGTGGGGCAGCTGGCGAAGCTGAGATTCGTGCTCATTCTGCAGAACGACTTCCAGACGTGAGTGTTCTAGTGCAGTTTGCCTAGTGCGTCTGAAGGGGATTGGCATGTGGCTGATTTGGGCGCACACTATACACTGGGGTTTCGGGCCGGTAGGTATGCAGGAGGGTATAAGGGGTTTAGTAGGTGGAACACCACACGTCATCATGCTCAACATTTGAAATTCCTCGAGTTCACGACTTATCATGTTCCCACCCCAAAACCACTCTCGTGTCTTCAGCTACTACCCTAGGCGAGACCTTTCCACAGCCCCTCTCATCTTGTATCTCCTTCTAGTCTTCTCGGGCCAATACGTCCATCCCTCCTGCATCCTCCCCCCCCCTGTTCGTTTCAGTTTCTTTGTGGAGCTGTTCTTCGGTTACACGTCAGCGCATGTAAGTCAAGTACACCGCAGCTCGTACACTGCAGCTCGTACACCGCAGCTCGTACACCGCAGCTCGTACACCGCAGCTCGTACACCGCAGCTCGGACACCGCAGTTTTGAGTAGTCTCAAATGTTACCAGTTTCTTTGTGGAGCTGTTCTTCGGTTACACGTCAGCGCATGTAAGTCAAGTACACCGCAGCTCTTACTCAAGTTCGCGCCGTACATGCACTGCACATTGCCCGCCCGCCTTCCCGCCCGTCACGTAGGTTCATGGCAGTTGAAAAGAGTAGCGTCTCTCCTCCGATCACGATTTCCAACAAAGCACCACCAGAAGGCTACAAATCGTTCTCTTTCTCCTCCTCGTCCTCTCTTCCCATGCCACTCCCAAGCTGCCCCCTCACGAGCAGCCCTCCAAGCCTCCTCCGTGATCCCACGGACCCACGCCCTTCCCTCCCACCTCCCCCCCTTTCGCCCACATCTGCGTCGCCCCTTGCGCGCACCTCCCCAGGTGCTCCTGGGAATGCTTGCGCTCTTCTTCTTCCCCAAGCTGCTCTCTCGCGAGCACCCTCAGGGCCTCAGGGCCTTTCTGCCTCTCCCCCCGCCCCCCTCCCCACCTCCCCCCTCCCCTCCCTTTCCCGTTTGCACATCCCAGGTGCTCCTGGGCCTGCTGGCGCTCTTCTTCTTCCCCACGCTGCTCCCTCGCGAGCACCCCTCCCCTGGCTTCTCATCCTCCTCACTAGCGGCCGCAGAAGCAGAGGCAGGGCCGCTCCTGCTGCCGGCTAGCCACGCAGCAGCAGTGGGGAATGGAGCGGCAGAGTATGCGCCTCTGGCTGCAGGTCCTGTGGATGGGGCGGAGGGAGAAGGCGAGGAGGAGGAGGGAGGGGGTGACCGGGGGCAGGTGTGCCCTGAAGACCACGCGAGCTTCATCAATCGTGAGCTCTGAACCATAATTCCTCAACACTCGACCTTAGTTTGACCTAAAACCTCCAACCTGTAATCCGAAGAGGATGCTACACGCATCCCTCCCATCCTTCCTCCCTCCTCCTCTTTGGATAGCCAGCACCCATCCCTCCCTCCCCCTCGCGAAGAGTCATTTCTCGAGCTGGCTATCTCCTCGTGGCAACCCTTTTGCTTCCAATATCACTTTCCTTATCTCTCTCGAGTTAGCAACACATCACGTTCAGCACCTTGAGTGGTCTGTATGTCTTTCGCCCTTTCCCATCCTCCCCCCTTTCCCCTCGCACCACTTCTTCTCTCCCCGAACTCTCCTCTTTCAAGCCTCATATAAGGGTGCATGACTCCTCTGATAGCCACGGGGTACCTTTGAGGGGCCTCACCGCTACCTCCCCCCCTCCGCCCTCTCCTCCCCGCCCCCTCCCCTCCCCGCCCCCTCCGCCCCCGCCTTCGTCACCTGCTACTTCAGGCCAGGCCATCGGGTGGATGACCCGTCTGATGGCCACTGGGCCCCTTTGAGGGGCCTCGACTTGAACCCCTTATCTCTTCCCCCCCCTCCCTACGCGCACACACACCAGGCCTCACCTTCGGGTGGATGACCCGCTCATGGCCACTGGGTACCTTGAGGCGCTCCACCACCACCCTCCGCCATCTCCCCCCCACCCGCCCCTCTCCCTCCCGCCGCCTCCGCCCCCGCCCCCCTCTCCCCCTCAGGCCTTACTTTCGGGTGGATGACCCCGCTCATGGCCACTGGGTACCGCCGCCCCTTGGAGGATAGTGATGTGTGGCGGCTGAATGACGGCGACCGCACGGCTGCTGTGTATGGCAGGTGCGTTGCACACATGGGTGGTGTGGCACACCTGGTGTTGTCCATTTGAGGAATTCGATATGTGGTGGCTGAATGATGGGGACCGCTCTGCCGCTTATTTTTAGGGAGGCGTGTAGGGCCTGTATGCTGTTACCATACAGGCTGCATGCTGTTACCTGTGTAGGGCAGTCTACGGAAGGGGCAGTCTACGGAAGGGGCAGTCTACGGAAGGGGTGTCATGTCACGTGGATGGTCTGCTGCCCCCCCAGCTCCCCACCCTTCTCTACCCATCCAATTGATAAATGTTTAGTTCTGAGATGGTCTGCACCCCTGCTCTCAAAACGTGGGTGGTCTGCGCTGCACCCTCCCTACCTCCCACCCGCCTCCACCCATCCAAGTCCACTTCATCCTAAACCCACGTCGTGCCAGTTTGAGCGCATATGGACACGAGGCGATTTATGAGGCACCTAAAAAATCATGTGGAGGGGGGAGAAGACACGGCCCCAGCCATTGCTGCTGCTGTTGCCACCCACACGCCTACCCTCTCTCACCTCTCCGCTCCCTTCTCGCCTCCCCCCGTGCAGGTTTGAGCGCGAGTGGCGGGAGGAGAAGGGGCGCCCCCCAAGCCATTGCTGCTGTTGTTTCCACCCACACGCCTGCCCTCTCTCACCTCTCCACCCCCTTTTTTACCTCCCCCCGGGCAGGTTTGAGCGTGAGTGGAGAGAGGAGAAGGGGCGGCCCAAGCCATGGCTGCTGCGTGCCCTGCACTCCTGCTTTGGCCGCAGGTGAGGGGAGAGGGGGGGGGGGGGGTGGAGGAGGGAGGGAGGGAGGGGAGGGAGTGGGAGGAGGGAGGGCCATGGCCTCCCGCGCTCTGTATGCCTGCTTTGGCCACAGATGAGAGAGGAGTGGAGAGGGGGGTGGGGGATGGATGGCAATAGCAAGGCCGCGAGGAAGGGAAGGGAGGAATGGAAGGAGAGGTGAAGGAGGGAAGGGGGGGGGGGATTGGGGGGGGGGAGGGATGTAGACAGATGAATGGAGGGACAGACGGACGGAGGGGCTTTACAGAGGGGCCTTATGGGTGTGCATGCATTGTCGATATGTATGGCAGCCCTGCCCAGCGCTTTGAGTGCAGAGCAGCAGCACCATTATCGCACACCTGACACACGCGCTTGCTGCACCAACTCAATGGAGCTGCTGCTGTTGATTTGTGCACCAACACATCATCTCGCGTTTCTTTCTTTTTTTGAGGCGCCTCAAAAACAGACTCCTCACGCTTGCTGCACCAACTCAATGGTGCTGCTGCTGTTGATTTGTGCATCAACACATCATCTCGCGATTCTTTCCCCATCTCCCCCCCCCCCAATCCCCCGCCCGCCCTGCCCGCCATCCTCCCAAACCTTATGTCCTTGACAGGTTCTGGTGGGGTGGTTTCTGCAAGGTATGCCTCTCCCTTTCCTCCTGCATGTTGGCGTTTTCCACCTGAGCATTGACTGTTCGAGCAACTACACTTTGATTTGAACGTTGAACTCTAAGATGAAAGATACGTTGAACTCTAAGATGAAAGATTTCTCTGTTGAAAGGCACCCTCTGTATGCCTTTCTTCCAAGATGTATACCCTCATCCGTTTTTCTGGACGTTGGAGTGCTCTCATACCTGCCACCCCATCCCCTTCACTTTTCTGTCCCCATCCCCATCCCCATCCCCATCCCCAACCCCATCCCCATCCCCATCCCCATCCCCATCCCCATCCCCATCCCCATCCCCATCCCCATCCCCATCCCCATCCCCATCCCCATCCCCATCCCCGTCCCCATCCCGATCCCAATCCCCATCCCCATCCCCGTCCCCACCCATGTGCCTCCTGCATCCCCCCCATCAGATCGGCAATGATGCCTCTCAGTTCGTGGGGCCGCTGTTGCTTTATCAACTGCATCATACCTGCTCTCCTCCTTTCCGCTCTCTTCCCCTTCCCCATCCCCATCCCCATCCCCATCCCTCTGCCTATCTGCACGTCCCCCATCAGATCGGCAACGATGCCTCTCAGTTCGTGGGGCCGCTGATGCTCAACCGCCTGCTGTCAGCCATGCAGTCAGACGAGCCGGCGTGGCACGGCTACGTCTACGCGACCGTCATCTTCCTTGGGCTGGTATGCTGCTGCCTAGAATGGCGCTGTTTGGATGTCAGTATGCTATCCTGTATGCTCAACCGCTTGTCAGCCATGCAGTCGGACGAGCGGGCTTGGCACGGCTATCTCTACATGACGATTGTTTTTTGGGCTGGTATGCTGCTGCCTGCCTGGTATGCGGCTCTTTGATGTGCTGCCAACGCGTTGTCTAATGTAGATTTCCAATCGCAGCGGTCAGACGAGCGGGCTTGGCACGGCTACCTCTACGCGGCTATCATCTTCCTTGGGCTGGTACTCTTTTATGCGTCTGGGCACCTGTCAGATGCTGAGCCATCTGTCATGCGCACCACTCTCAGGCTTGGGAGACTTACATCACACCCCATGATTTCCCCCGGATATTATTACAGCAGCCCTCTATCCCAATGTCACATTAAGTGGGCGGAGTATTTCCGACGTGTCATGCTTGTTCGAGTAAATGACATGACAGGCGTTTAAAGAAATCGTTTCATATCCTTTTTACCCTCCCATACCGAATCCCACCACACCAGGTGGGCGGAGTCATCTGCGAGGCGCAGTACTTCCAGGCTGTCATGCGCGTTGGCTTTCAGCTGCGACAGGCTATGGTACGGTGTGGTGCGGTGTGGTTGGGTTATTGCATGACTTGACTTCCAGCTGCGACTGGCCATTTTATGCTGGTCTTTTTTCTCCAGGCGCCCTTGTAAAAATAGTGTACACTGCGGGTTTGTTACCCATTTTGATGCTCTCTCTATGACAATCCCTCTGTCACTTAATCTCTCTCATGCTTGTATCCCTAATCCCCTATTTCGTGGCCAGGTGGCAGCTGTATTCAGCAAGACAACAAGCATTAGAGCAGCGTTTATCTCTCTCTGCTCTCCCGGCCCTCGCGTTGCTCCTTGTCCCTCTCCCTCCCCATCCCTTCCCTAACCCCCCTCTCCTCTGGTGCTCTACGATCAGGTGGCAGCCAGACGACTTCAGCAAGTCACTGAGGTGAGGTTGAGGCAGGGGGGCCGACAGTGTGTCACTAGGTCCTGTCTTTATCCCCCCTGCTCCTGCCCCTTTTCCCCTGCTGTCTGGTTCTCCCTTTTCTCTCCCGCCTGCAGGTGGCAGCTGTGTTCAGCAAGTCACTGCGGCTGAGCCACAGTGGGAGGCAGGGATTCAGCACGGGGCGAATCACCAACATGATGACTAATGACGCTGAGTCGCTGCAGATGGTATGTTGTGGTGTGGTGTGGTGCGGTGTGGTGTGGCATGGTATGTCAGTCAGTGTGAAAGTGTGAAAGCTGGATTGTATTCACTCGGATTCAGCACAGGGCGAGTCACTAACATGGATAACCAACGTTGCTGAGTCGCTGCAGATGGCACGGTGTGCTGTGGTTTGGCATTGTATAGCACGGCATGCTATGGAATCCTATGCAATGTCAGATGATTAAATGCTGCAAGAAAAGGTTTTCTGTTATTGACTTTTGAGTCGACTCAAAAGTCATCTCAAGAATCCTATGCAATGGCATATGATTAAATGCTGCAAGAAGAGGTTTTCTGTTACCGCCAGGATGGATTCCCCCCCCCCCTCCGTCCCCCTTCCACCTTGTACCGTAACACATGCTGCCCTGCCACCTGCTAACTTATATCCGAGCTGTTCTCGTTTTCGTCCCCTTTGGCTCTCTTTGCCACCGTTTTTGACTGCCCCCCTCCCTTCGTCTCCCTCTCATCGGGTCGGATATGCCAGCAGCTGCACAGCCTCTGGTCCGCCCCTCTCCCTTTCATCGCGTGCATTTTACTCTTCTGCCCTCCCCCCTCCCCTCACTTTCTCCCCCTCCCATCCTATCAGATATGCCAGCAGCTACACGGGCTCTGGTCCGCCCCGCTGCGCATCCTCGTCTGCATCTTTCTGCTCTACCAGCAGCTGGGAGTGGCCTCGCTCCTTGGCCTCCTCATGCTGCTACTCATGATCCCTGCACAGGTCTGTCTTGGGCTTGCATATGCTGTCTATAACACTGTAGCAGCCTGTTCGGCCAGAGCCTTTGTTAGGATCGAGCCTCTGTCCTGCCTGAGCCTCTTCTCGTCTGCAGCTTTTTGCGCTGCCAGCAGCTAGGAATGCCGCCTGTGCTGGCCTGCCTTGTGCTGCTGCCCACCCCACCCTCCCCTCCCCCCTCCTTCATCACAGGAAGTGATAGTCAACAGAGTGCACAAGCTAATCAAGGCGTCCCTCCAGCGGAGCGACAAGAGGGTTGTGCTGATGAGCGAGGTGCTGGCAGCGATGGACGTGGTGAAGTCGCACACGTGGGTGGGAGGAGAGCTTTTGCCTCCCTCTCTCTCCTCTCCCCTCTTCCCCCTCCGCCCCCACAACAGGCAGTGATCGTGAATAGAGTGCAGAAGCTAGTCAAGGCATCCCTGCAGAGGAGTGACAAGCGTGTGGCCCTGATGAGTGAAGTATTGGCGGCGATGGACGTGGTGAAGTCGTACACGTGGGAGGAAAGCTTCCAGGGCAAGGTGGCGCGAGTCAGAGGCGACGAGATGGGGCAGATCTCCAAGGCGCAGTACATCATGGCGGTGGGTGCTGCGTGCATGTTTATTGCATCATTTATCACCTATGGTGCATGTCATTGGTGCCATATTACAAGGTGGCTCGGGTGCGACGCGACGAGATGGGGCAGATCTCCAAGGCGCAGTACATCATGGCGGTGGGTGCTGTTCTGTGATGGGTGCATGCTTCATGCGCAATTTTTCATCTGTGAAGCATGTCATTGGCTGATGCCACATTACAAGGTGGCGCGGGTGAGAGCGGACGAGATGGCAGATGGCAGAATGAGTTCTGCCCCGCTTGACAAAGCTTCTTTTATTTTGATTGCTTAACAACTGCGAACGTTTTTTACTTCCTGTCAACCCTGAACTCTCCTCAGATCCACCCTCTGCTGATGAGTGTGGTGCGCACTCTCTCTCCCTCGTCACTCTTCTCCTTCTCAACCCCGCTCCCCCCCGCCTCTCCTCAGATCAAATTTCTGCTGATGAGTGTGGTGCCGGTGCTGGTGACAATCGTCTCCTTCGGCTGCTACTTGCTCTTAAGCCAACACCACACAGCAGCCACGGCCTTCACCTCTGACTCCCTCGTCGCTGTGCTGCATCTCTCCCCATCCCCCCGCCCCCCCCTCAGATCAACTTTCTGCTGATGAGTGTGGTACCGGTGCTGGTGACAGTAGTCTCCTTCGGCTGCTGCTCGCTGCTGGGCCACCAGCTCACAGCGGCCAAGGTCTTCACCTCCATCTTCCTCTTCCCCTCTCCCTCCGCATCACCCCACCCCCTCCCTCCTCAGATCAACTTTCTGCTGATGAGTGTGGTACCGGTGCTGGTGACAGTAGTCTCCTTCGGCTGCTACTCGCTGCTGGGCCACCAGCTCACGGCAGCCAAGGCCTTCACCTCCATCTCCCTCTTCGCTGTGCTGCGCTTTCCCCTCTACATGTTCCCCAACCTCATCACCCAAGTGAGTCCTTAATCTCATCACTCAAGTGAGTGCGGAGCATGTTCACTTGGTAACTTTGTATCACTCAAGTGATTGTTTAGTGTGTTCACTCGGTAACTTTGTAACCGGGTCACTCAGTAAGTGCCCCCCTCACCTCTATCTCCCTCTTCGCTGTGCTGCGCTTTCCCCTCTACATGTTCCCCAACCTCATCACCCAAGTGAGTGTGTAGCCTTATCCCTAAGGTCAGTGCGTAACCCTATCATCGAGTCTACACCTTGAACTCTAAACTCTGTACGTGTGTTATCTTCACATTTCCAACTGCTAATTTTGCAAATTAGGTAAGCACCTGCCCTCTTGACTAAGGAAGGCCCCTTTTTTGCGTCGTCTTGGGAGCTCGGAAGGTTGCTGCTGCCCCACCCGGTTTCTCAGTGGGTGAAGAGTGGTGCAAACCTCTTCTGACGACAACGCGAGTGGTGCATGTGCACTTCTCTTCCCTTGTCGTCAAAAGAGGTTACAATGAGACGAAAATGACACTGTTACCCTCGCTAGCTAGCTCTCGTCTTCTCCCTCCCCCACACAAGGCGTGTCTCTCCCCTCTTCTCTCCCATTTTCAGGTGGTGAACGTGAACGTGTCTCTCACTCGTCTCCAGGAGATGCTGCTAGCAGACGAGACGGACATCGACGCCCCTGCGCCTGCCATCGACCCCTCCAAGCCTGCAGTCGAGGTCTCCCACGCCTCCTTCGCCTGGGGCGCTGCTCCCTCTGCTGCTGCCAACGGTGCTACCCCTGCTGCTAATGCGCCTGGTGCTGGTGCTGGTGCTGGTGCTGGGGGAGGGGGAGGAGCAGGGGGAGTAGGAGGAGCAGCAGGAGTGGGAGATGGCAAGGAGAAGGTTGGAAGCGGAGGGGAAGGGAAGCAGAGCGGCACACTAACGGATGTGACTCTATCGGTGGAGCCTGGGAAGCTGGTGGCTGTTGTCGGTGCTACAGGTACAGTGCTGGGGGCTTTTTAAGTCGGCTCAAAAGCACCTTATTGGGCGTTTTAGGCACAGTGGTGGTGGGGGTTAAATGTGGGTTCACAGGTAGTGCAAGGAAAGGGGTTGAAGGGTGAATGGGGACAAGGGAGAGCCCGGAGAGGCATGTAGAGGTGGATGGGTAATGAGGGTTTTTGGGGGGAAGCAAGAGAGGGGGTGCTTGGAGAGCATGTGTTGGCCATCAAGTCAAGTCGAGGTAGTCTGTGCCAGGTTCTTTGGAATTCTCAAAAACCTATCGAAGCAAGAGAGAGGGCGGTAGGAGAGCACGTGTTAGCCATGAAGTCGAGGCAGTCGGTGCCAGTCAAAGGCCGTTCTCCAGATAATCAGGAACGAACTGCCAGTTTCTCAAGCCGAGGCAGTCCTTGCTGGCCAAGGCCAATCAAGGCGCCTCAGCCAATCAAGACGCCTCAGCCAATCTGGGCGCCTCAGCCAATCTGGGCGCCTCAGCCAATCAAGGCGCCTCAGCCAATCAGGACGCCTCAGCCAATCAGGGCGGCTCAGCCAATCAGGGCGCCTTAACCACTCGCCTTCATTATCGTATCGTAGTATCGTTATCGTTATCGTATCGTATCGTATCGTATCGTATCGTATCGTATCTCCACAACCTCCCCCTCACCCATCCGCCAGGGCAAGACAAGTCTCTGCCGGGCAGAAGCGTGCTGCTGGGCGAGATGTGATGCCTGTGTGCATGGAGGGGACACGCTGATCGTCCTCTTTGCCACTCCCCTCTTCCATGACTCCATCCCTTCCCTTGGCGTCACTCCCTCAATCCCCCTACCCTACCTACCTACCCCGCTGCTTGCAGGTCAAGGCAAGTCGTCGCTGGTCAGTGCGCTGCTGGGCGAGATGCCCATGGTGTCTGGCGACTCTCCGCCAATCATTAGAGGCCGCGTGGCTTATGTCTCACAGGTATGCACCTACACCAAAGAGGTTTTCCTGCCTCTGGTGCTCCAATCAGGCATTCTAAGCAGTCTACTTATTTCCTTCACTCATCAGCGTTGTTTACGCTCTTCCAATTCTTCGATACAAGTGCAACCTAGATATGCTTCATCGGCCTATTTTCCGAGCCATTCGTAATCTTCCCTATGCTACCTGCCCTGCTCTGGTTTCTCTCCTCCAATCATGCCATGTGGCTCACAGGTCTCCTGGATCTTCAATGCCACAGTGCGCGACAACATTCTTTTCGGGCTGCCCTACGACCGGCAGCGGTACGAGCGGGCAGTTCAAGTCAGCGCCCTCGAAAGAGACCTGGAGCTGCTGCCAGGTGTGTATAGCTGGAAAGAGACCTGGAGCTGCTGCCAGGTGTGTATAGCTGGAAAGAGACCTGGAGCTGCTGCCAGGTGAGGGGAAGAAAAGGGCAGGTGGGGAGGTGGTACGACTCTCATGCCAGGTAGGCAGTGCCAGTGCGTTGCTGCCAGGTGAGAAGGGTTTTTTTTTTTTTTTTTTTTTTTTTTTCCCCCCCCCCCCAATATTTTGTCGAAACGAGGAGCTGTCTTTCAAGCATACTCGTAGCCTGCAGCTGCTGCGATGTGGGGAGTTGACGGCACGAGGTGAGGTGTGAACGTGAGTGGGGGGGGGGGGGCTGAAGCAGCGACTTTGCACAAATAGTTCCTCTTGGCGCCGCGCACCCTCTTGATTCCTCTCCTCCCCTCTTGGTTCCGCTTTGCATGGCACCAGGAGGGGACCTAGCGGAGATAGGCTAGAGGGGGGTGAATGGAGTGGGGGCAGGAGCATTTCATTACCATCGATACCTCTCACGCCTTTCCTGCCCCGCGCCATCCCCTCATATGCATCCCTCTAGGAGGGGATGCATCTGCCCCGCGCCTCCCCGCACCTCTTGGAGGGGGGTGGGGGACTTAACGGAGATAGGAGAGAGGCGTGTGAACGTGAGTGGGGCCAAGAAGCACCGTGATATAAGGTTGGTTTTGAGACGTCTCAAAACCAACCTTATATCACGGAGATAGGAGAGAGGCGTGTGAATATGAGTGGGGCCAAGAAGTGGCGCATCAGCATCAGCAGCACCTCCTCATTCCTCATTACTCCCTCCTCCACTCCCCTCCCTCCTCCTCTCTGCTAAATGTCAGGAGGGGACCTGACGGAGATCGGCGAGAGGGGCGTGAACGTGAGTGGGGGCCAGAAGCAGCGCATCAGCATCGCGAGAGCAGTCTACTCCAACGCTGATGTCTTCTTCTTCGACGACCCGCTCTCAGCCTTAGACGCGCACGTCGCCAAGCAGGTGGGTGTTTAAATGCGTGTGTATAATTGGGGCGACTGAACATGAGTGGGGGGCAGAAGCATCGTCAGAGTGGTCTATTCGAACGCCGGTGCCTTCTCATTGACGACCCACTCTCAGCCCTCGAAGCACACATTGCCCAGCAGGTGGGCGTATTTCTGTTGCATTGATTGAGGATATTGGATGCTCATTTGTGCTTCTGAGTATAGGTGTATGCGCCCCTTTCATCTCTGCATGGCATGTATGCATGTCTCTGTGTGTGCGTGCATGTGCGTGCCCCTTGGGTGGGCATGTGTGTCTCCCGTGTCTCCATGAATACATGCAGGTGTATGACACCTGTGTGAGGACGGAGCTTGCTGGCCGCACTCGCATCATGGTCACAAACCAGCTGCACTTCCTACCAGGTAAGCCGTTTTTTTTCCGGATTCTTCCATCTAGTTAATAATGTTTTACTTAGAATGCACTGGACATGCACTTCGAATGATTTCCCACGCTCTCTCCCCCTGGCCTCTCTCATTGCAGCTGTTCACTGGGTGGTGATGGTGGAGGGCGGGTGGGTGCATAGCAGAGCAGGGACCCAGCGGCCAGCTCAAATCGTGTATCTGTTCCCCACCCTCTCTGTCGCCCACTACCCCTCCCTCTCATTGCAGCTGTTGACTGGGTGGGTGGTGATGGTGGAAGACGGCCGCATAGCAGAGCAGGGCCCCTACGATCAGCTCAGGCCCTCTATCCCCTCCCCCCTGCTCTCTCTTCATCCCTCTCCCCTATCTCTTTCCCCCTAACCGCCTCCCTTTCAAGCGCAGCCGTTGACTGGGTGGTGATGGTGGAAAGCGGCCGCATAGCAGAGCAGGGCCCCTACGACCAGCTCAGGTCCTCCGCGCCCAAGTTCCAGCGGCTGCTGGCGAAAGCAGGGGCGCTGGAGGAGCATGGGGAGGGGGAGGTGGGGGGGGAGGGGGGAGGAGGGGCCTACGACCGCCTCATACCATGTATCTCTTCCTCTCTGTCCCTCTCGCCCCCTCTCCCTCCCTCCCATCGCAGCCGTTGACTGGGTGGTGATGGTGGAGAACGGGCGCATAGCAGAGCAGGGCCCCTACGACCAGCTCAGGTCCTCCGCGCCCAAATTTCAGCGGCTGCTGGAAAAAGCAGGGGCTCTGGAGGACCATGGGGAGGGGGAGGTGGGGGGTGGGGGAGACGAGAAAGCAGGGGATGTTGGCAGCAGTGGCAGTGAGACCAACGCAGAAGCGGCAGCGGCTGCTGCTACTGCTGGTAGCACCAGCAGCAGCAGTGCGGATGGTGCTACTGCTGCTGCTGGTGGGAGCAGCGAGGGGAAGAAAGGAGGAGCAGTAGGAGGGGTGAAGGCAGGCACGAAGCTAGTGCAGACGGAGGAGAGGGAGCGGGGGGTGGTGAGCCCAGCAGTAGTATGGCGGTACGTGCGTGCCATGGGGGGCCCGAGCATCCTCGCGGTGCTCATCTCGCTCTACGTGCTCGTGGAGGCTGCAAGAGTGCTGGCCAGCGTGTGGATCAGCATCTGGACGGGGTCCGTGTCAAAGGAGGGTGAGGGAGGAGGGAGTGGTGCCAGCAGCAGCGTGTATTTCGTGGCGGTGTATTCCCTCATCTCCCTGGGTCAAGTCATGCTCACCTTCGCCAACCAGTACTTCCTGGTAAGTGCTGGTTAGCGATTGGCCATCTTCTGTTAGGGGGGGGGCTGGCCATTTTCTGTTAGGGGGCTCTCAGTGTGTGCTATCCACTCATCTCGCTGGGCCAGGTCATCATGCTCACCTTTACCAACCAGTACGTCCTGGTAAGTGCTTGTGTGGGTGGGCACAGTGCTCATCCTGCTCTACATGCTTGTAGAGGCTGCCAGAGTGCTGGCAAGTGTGAGGATCAGCATCTGGACGGGGTCCGTGTCAAAGGAGGGTGAAGGCGGTGGGAGAAGCCATGGGTGGGTAGCTGTATTTCGTGGGGGGTATTCGCTCATCTCGCTGGGCCAAGTCATGCTCACCTTCGCCAACCAGTACTTCCTGGTACGTGCTGGTTAGGAATGGCACACTGCGTACTGGTTGATTGGTTTTGTTGTTGTTGTTGTGGTTGTTTTTGTTTTTGTTTGTTTGTTTTTTTTTTTTTTTTTTTTTTTTCTGGTGTTTTTTGTGTTTTTTTTTTTGTGTTTTTTGTTTCTGTTTTTGTTTTTTGTTTTTGTTTTTTGTCTTTTATATGGGGCCTTGCTTTCAACGGTGCTCAATGACGCTTTATCTGGTTCATTGCTCGTTTCGCTTCTTCCTTTTTTCTCCTCACCTCCCGCACCTTCCAGGTGTTTTCCTCCCAGCGGGCGGCTCGCCGTCTTCACGATGCCATGCTGGCGGCAATTCTTCGCGCGCCCATGTCCTTCTTCCACACCAACCCCGTGAGTCATAATTTCCTATATTGTTGTAAATTCGTATTTTAATTTACTCAGTGTTTGCTTCATCACTTCATGCTGGTCGTACATGTCGTTTTTTCTATATCGTAGTAACTTGTTTGTCCTACTCATAAATAAATACATGTCATGCATGCATACATACATGCATATGTACATGCATACATACATTCATACATACATGCATACACACACACATGCATGCATACATACATGCATGCATACATACATGCATGCATGCATACATACATACATACATACATACATACATACATACATACATACATACATACATACATACATACATACATACATACATACATACATACATACATACATACATACATACATACATACATACATACATACATACATACATACATACATACATACATACATACATACATACATACATACATACATATATACGTACGTAAATCTAGCGACGTGGATGTATATCTACTCATCCATAAACTGAACAGGTCAGTCGCCTTATAAATTGATTCACTAAGAGCAGGACGGCCGCCTTTGTCCTCATGGGCAAGCTCAACATGTGGCGTGGTGGGCCGTCATGCCTTAACTGGATACACTCAGTCCAACCCTGCCCCTTCCCTTTCCCCACCTCCCACCTCCCTCTTCTGGCCCCTCCATCGGTTTTCCAGGTTGGTCGCCTTATAAACCAGTTCATTAAGGATACGGCAGTCATCGACAAGAACCTAGCGCACCACCCCCTCGCCTGCCCCAACCCCCCCAGCCCCTCCCTCTTTCCCCCCTCCCTCCCCATCAGGTTGGTCGCCTTATCAACAGGTTCACTAAGGATACGGCGGACATAGACAAGAACCTTGCGCAGTACACTTCTCTCTGCCTGGGCGGCATCTTCCAGCTGCTCTCCACCTTCACCCTCATCGGCCTGCACAACACCATCGCCCTGTGGGCCATTGTCGTGCCTCCCTTGAGGGGGCTGCCAGCCACAGCGCCTCTTGTGGGGACTTAAAACCAACCATTGCCCCTCCTTCCCTTTCCCCCCTTTCCTTTCCCTCTGCTCACTGCCTCCTATCATGTCTTCAGGTCGGTCGCCTCATAAACCGATTCACTAAGGACACGGCAGACATTGACAAGAACCTAGCACAGTACACGTCGCTGTGCCTGGGCGGCATCTTCCAGCTGCTCTCCACCTTCGCCCTCATCGGCGTCCTCAACACCGTCGCCCTCTGGGCCATCGTGCCGCTGCTGCTGCTCTTCTACGTCGTCTACCTCTACTTCCAAAACACTGCAAGGGAAGTCAAGCGCTGGGACTCCGTCACCCGCTCTCCAGTATACTCCCAGGTGCGTGTGTGTTGGCTCTGTCTCCCCCTCTCTGTCAAATGGCCCTTGCATAGATACGGCTCTGGGCCATGGTGCCGCTGCTGCTGCTCTTCTGCATCGTCTATCTCTACTTCCAAAACACCGCCCGCGAGGTCAAGTGCTGGGACTCCGTTACTTGATCGCCAGTCTACTCCCAGGTGCTTGCGCGACCATGTCCTCCCATCCCTCTTTCGAGGCGCCTCAAAAGCCCTCCCTCTTTCGAGGCGCCTCCAATGCCCTCCCTCTTTCGAGGCGTCTCAAAAGCCCTCCCTCTCCTCCTATCTTATCCCGTGCTTTGGTTCTTTCCTCCCCTCCCCCTCCCCCCCCCCCCCCCCCGTTTTCTAGAAGACCCTCTCCTCTCTCTTATCCGTCACTGCGGTGTCCGTCTATGCTCGCTGCAAACCTGGAACCCGCCCCTTCCGTTCTGCCCATTCTATTCTCCCCCACCAGTTTACCGAGGCTCTCAACAGGCTGGCGAGTTGCAACCATTCCTGCATGCAGGGCAGCACTGCGCAGGCTAGTTCAGCCAGGCTGGTTCATGATGGGGCAGCACTGCGCATGAACGGGCGGGCCGTAGACCACACCCCAACCCACCCCCCTCCACCCGCCCGCCCCCAATCTCTGCCAGTTCGCCGAGGCACTGAACGGGCTGGGCACCATCCGCGCATACATGGCAGCGCCGCGCATGGCATCGATGAATGGGCGGGCCGTGGACCAACCCTCTTACTGTGCATGTCTCGCCCTGTCTCGCCCTCTCTCTCTGACCCCTGCCTTCGCCAGTTTGCGGAGGCACTGAACGGGCTGGCGACCATCAGAGCATACAGGGCGGCACCGCGCATGGCAGCCATGAACGGGTGGGCTGTGGACCGCAACACACGCTTCACGCTGGTCAGCATGAGCGCTAATCGCTGGCTTGCTATTCGGCTGGAGTTTTTGGGCGGACTGATGATCTTCGGTGAGTGGCCGAAGATCCCGCGTTACCTGACGTGAGGTAACACCTCACATGAACCTCTCTTCCCTGTACTGTCCCTATCCTTCCTTCCCTCTCCCCTCTCTCTGCCCTTCCTTTCATTTTCACCTCCCCCACGTTCAGCTGTGTTCGTTTGTTTCCTGCATCGCATCGCAACACGTGGCATCTCGCGTCGCTGCAAAGCACCTTCCTTTGTCCCAGTGCACCCAACCGCATTGCACCTGACGCCACCCCCCAATGCACCTTTCCCATCACAGCACACCTCCCCCACCACCGGCGACGGCAGTATTTGCAGTGATGGACATGCAGAGGGCGGGCAACCAGGCATATTTAGCACCTCACCCCCTTCTATCCTCTTCCACCTGACCCCACCACATTGCACCCCCTGACCACCACCAGCCACGGCAGTGTTCGCAGTGATGGACGTGCAGAGGGCGGGCGACCAGGCGGCCCTAGCGCCCGTCATGGGGCTCATTCTGTCGTACGCGCTGCAGATCACAGCCATGATGACCATGGTGCTCAGGCTGCTCTCAGTCGCCGGTGAGTGCCGCTGCAAGTGCTGCTGGTGTGCCGCTATCATGGTCATCCATGGTCATCATGGGTCACAGTAGGCAGTAGGTGCTCAGACGCAACGCACATCACACCCATGATGACCATGGGTGCTGCTCGAGCTGAGCCACATGTGCACCTCATGGCATGGCACGGCATGCCATGCAGGGGACGACGCTGGCGCAACAGACGCCCTTCTGTCTCGTCCTCTCTCAGCCCCCAATGCTGTCGCCTTAGCTTGCTGCATT
This sequence comes from Closterium sp. NIES-67, assembly GCA_027943415.1. NCBI lineage: Eukaryota > Viridiplantae > Streptophyta > Zygnematophyceae > Desmidiales > Closteriaceae > Closterium > Closterium sp. NIES-67. The sequence continues at coordinate 548,719 of BQMB01001373.1, read as the reverse complement.
TCCGCCCTCGTAGCAGCCGGCTGGATGTGGAGCTGTCTTGTGGCTCATTCAAATCCAACAGATCCAACATCCCCTCTAACTGCGTTTGAAAGATGTAGCTCAATGATGTGGGAGCAGCATAGAGAGCCCTCAGTTCGCTCTCCTCCTTCCTTCCTTCTCCATCCACAGTCGAGAGGGTAGGCATTTATACCAGCATCCCCCCATCCTCCCCCCCCCTCTCCTCCCTCGCCCCGAAACCCTCATCATGCCTCTCCTCCCATCCCCTCCCTTCCCTCCCCCTCTCCTCCCCCGATCCAGAGAATTCCTTCAATGCGGTTGAAAGAGTCGGCAGTTATGCCGACATTCCTTTCCCCCCCCTCCCTCTCGTTCCCTTTCTTCCACTCTCGTTTCCCTGCAGAGAATTCCTTCAATGCGGTTGAGAGAGTCGGCAGTTACGCCGACATCCCCCCCGAAGCGCCCGCCATCATTCCCAGCCACCGCCCGCCACCCGGGTGGCCGAAGCAGGGGGAGGTGTCATTTGAGGACGTGGTGATGCGGTACAGGCCCGATCTGCCGCCCGTGCTGAGGGGCCTGAGCGCGCTGGTGCAGGGCGGGGAGAAGGTCGGGGTGGTGGGGCGCACAGGCGCAGGTGAGGCTCTTTACTTGTACTTGTGCCACCCATACTGTAGCACATACATCACCCACTACCACTCCATCCACACTTCTTGTGCCTGTGCAGAGGGGCCTGAGCTAGCTGGTGCAGGGGGGGGAGAAGGTCGGGGTGGTGGGGCTGACTGGGGTAGGTGAGATTGGTACCTTGCGTTCATGCCACCCATAATGTACCATCCACATTACCTATTGTGGACCATCCACATTTGCCATGCTGAGGGGCCTGAGCGCGCTGGTGCACGGCGGAGAGAAGGTGGGGGTGATGGGGCAGACTGGGGCAGGCGAGAATATGTACCTTCATACCACGCATACTTTCTAGTCCCAACTTGACTCAAAATTCAGGCTTAGTTGACTGATATCCAGCTCACGAGCCACTGTGTAGTCACCCAAAAGACCCTCTGACTAGCCTCTTTCTGATGCACACTCTCTTCGTGTCTTTTGAGTATTCTCAAAAACACTCTTCTCAACCCCCACCGCATTCTCCCACCCACTTGTATTTCAACGCGGTTGCATCGTCTCTTCATCCTGCTGCTACTTACTCGACCTGACGGCCCACCCTTTTCAACGCGGATGCATTATCTCTTCACTGCAGGCAAATCGTCCCTGTTTAACTCGCTCTTCCGATTGGTCGAGATTGAGAGCGGCCGCATCTGCATTGACGGCCAGGATCTGAAGCTTTTTGGGGTGACGGACGTGCGCCGTGCTCTCATGATCATTCCGCAGACACCTGTTCTGTTCACTGGTGAGCAAGAGTGAGACCTGGATCGTCTAGACTCGTGATAATAGGGTTTAGCTGCAAGGTTTTTCCATAGACGGTGAGGTAGTGTTTAGCGGTCGTGCACTCGGAATTATACCTCGCACGCGTGTGTCGTTCACTGGTGAGAATGGCTACTTCTAGGAGTCTGCGAAACCTGTTGAATGCAGGAGCTGTTGGAGTGGTGGCCGAACTGCTCTTTTCTGCACTTAGTGGCTCCTTCAACTCCCTTCCATTTTTGAGGCGCCTCAAAACTGTCCTTCAACTCCCTTCCATTTCCTCCCCCTCCCTTCCTGTTCCCCTCACATCCCCCCTCCCTCGTTCACCCAACTCTCCCACTCCCAGGCACAATCTGTTTCACCCTGCATCCGTTCAATGAGCGCCGCGTCAACGAGGTGTGGGAGGCGCTGGGGAGGCACTCTGTACCTGCGATTGTCAGACGCACCCTTTCCTTCCATCTCCTTCCTTTTCCAGGCACCCTCTGTTTCAACCTGGATACATCATACATTCAACGAGCTCCGTGTCCGGAGGTGTGGGAGGCACTGCGGAGGGCCGTTTCCCATGGCTGCTTTTCCTACCCCCCACCTCTCATCCTCCTCCAGGCACCCTCCGTTTCAACCTGGATCCGTTCAACGAGCGCAGCGACAACGAGGTGTGGGAGGCGCTGGGCAGGGCGCACCTGAGGGAGGTGGTATCCCGCATGCCCCTGGGGTTGGATACGGAGGTGAGTGTTAGGGAAGGTATTACTTGAGGGAGGGAAGTAGTTATACCGAGATGCCACCGAAGAAAAAGGGTGTCTCGCATGCCTTTGGGGCTGGATACGGAGGTGCGTGGGAATAAGGGTGGCACCTCAAGGCAGGGCGCACCTGAGGGAGGTGGCAGTATTGAGGTGTCACCTGAGGGGAGGTGGTATCTGGTGAAGGAACTAGCTTTGAGGAGAATAGAATAATTGAGTAAGGAGCCAAGAATCTCTATTGTACAAACAAGGAGCAAGGAAGAGGTGAAAGGGAAGCTCTCCTATTGGCCACAATGTGAACCAATGGGAGAGGTTGCTTGGAAGGCAAGCAACCACAAAGTGTGGTGCTTGGGGATTGGTTGGTTCTTAGGACCATTTGGTTGGAATAGTGCCAACCAAATGTCTAGGACCAAATCCAATCTTGACCAACCCAAATGTGGGGTTGGTCAACCCAACCAACAGCCCCCCGATAAATATAATGACTACTCCTCCTGATCTAGGCATGCATGTTGTACACACACACATATATATATATATATATATATATATATATATATATTTACAACATCTGGGGCATCGAATCGATGGCATTGCGTCGTTAGACTCCCTGCCACATGGCAGAAGGAAGGGAGAAATTAGCGCCAGCTGTCAGCCTTCTCTTGTAAAACCCCTATTGAAGGAGTTCACCTTCGTGCTCTCCTTCCCTCCCTCCCTCCCTCCCTCGCACTCCTGCAGGTGGCAGAGAGCGGAGAGAATTTGTTGGTGCAGTTGCAACTCATCAGCGTGGCTTGCGCCGGGCTGAAGGATTCACGCATTCCCGTGCTGCCCTTCCCCCCTCTCCGCTTCCCTTCCATTTTCGCAGGTGGCAGAGGGAGGTGAGAACTTCAGTGTGGTGCAGTGCTAGCTGACCGGCCTGGCTCGCTCGTGCCTTGTTAAAGGAGTCATGCATTCTGGTGCTGCCCTGCCCCGACTCTTCTTCCCCTTTTCACTTTCACAGGTGGCAGAGGGAGGTGAGAACTTCAGTGTGGGGCAGCGCCAGCTCATCAGCCTGGCTCGGGCCCTCTTAAAGGAGTCACGCATTCTGGTGCTGGACGAAGCGACGGCAGCCGTTGATGTGGGCACAGATGCGCTGATCCAACGGACAGTGAGGGAGGAGTTCAAGGGGCGCACGATGCTGACTATTGCCCACAGGCTGAACACCATCATGGACAGTGATCGCATTCTGGTCATGGATGCTGGCATGGTGAGTGGGCGGGGTTTCAGAGACGGGGTAACAAGGGAAGAGGGGATAAGAGAGGGGCGCACGACCCTGACCCTCACTCACAGGCTGAACACCATCATGGACAGCGATCGCATTCTGGTCATGGATGCTGGCATGGTGAGTGGGCGGGGTGGGGCTGGTTGGGGCCCAGGCATAGCAGGCTATCGCGCACAGGCTGAACCACCCCATCCCTATGGATGCAGCGACAAGATTCTCGTCGTGAATGCGGGCATGCATGGTGAGTGGGCGGGGTGACCACAGGGGTTGAGAGGAGTTGGGGGGTGGGACGTGGAGGGGTGGTATTATGAGGGGCGCACGATGCTGACGATCGCGCACAGGCTGAGCACCATCTTGGATAGTGACTGCATTCTGGTCATGGGTGTTGGCATGGTGAGTTGATAATACGAGGCCCAGACCTTGTACGTGCGCCATGCTGATCATTGCTCACAGGCTGAATGCCATGGCACCATCCATGATCATCATGGATAGCGACAGATCCTCGTGATGGATGCTGGCATGGCCAGTTGTAAAGAGGGTCTAGCGTCCCGTATGCGTGCCTTTGCCTATTGATTCTCTTGTCCTCTCCCCCTTCTTCCCTCCCAGGCACTCGAGTACGACACGCCAGCCAACCTGGTGCTGAATGAGAACAGTGTGTTCGCAGCCATGGTGCGCAGCACGGGTACCCAGGCTGCCAAGTGCCTGTCCCTTCTCGTCTCTTCCTCTCTCCCCTTGTCGCCTCTTCCAGGCACTCGAGTACGATACGCCAGCCAACCTTGTACTGAACGAGCAGAGCGTGTTCGCAGCCATGGTGCGCAGCACGGGCCCTCAGACCGCCAAGTATCTGCGCAGTGTGGCGCTGGGGGAGGTGGCTCTGGAGGACGAGCTGGCAGGGCGGGCAGCGGCGGAGGAGAAGAAGATGGCGAGGGAAGCTGCCAAGTGGCGATGGGCCACCGCAGCACAGTGGGCTCTGGCGCTCACACTCACTTCCTCCCAGAGAGATCTGCAGGTGCGTGTGAGCTGGTACTTGTTAGAGCGGTAAGCTTGTTTCTTAACAGCAGTGTGGCGCTGGGGGAGGTGGTTCTAGAGGACGAGCTGGAGGGGCGGGCAGCAGCAGAGGAGAGGAAGATGGCGAGGGAAGCTGCGAAATGGCACTGGCCCACTCCAGCGCAGTGGGCTCTGGCTCTTACGCTCACGTCATCGCAGCGGGATTTACAGGTGGGTACTCTAGAGGTGGGTAGGTGCCCAAGAGGTGGCTCTTGAGGACGAGCTGGTGGGGAGGGCAGCGGCGGAGGAGAGGAAGATGGCGAGGAAAGCTGCCAAGTGGCGACGGGCCACTGCTGCTCAGTGGGCTCTGGCGCTCACCCTCACCTCGTCTCAGAGGGATTTGCAGGTGCGTGCTTCTAAGTGGCAGTGTGGCGCTGGGAGAGGTGGCTCTGGAGGAGGACGAGCTGGCAGGGCGGGCAGCAGCGGACGAGAGGAAGATGATTCGAGAAGCTGCGAAATGGCGATGGGCCACTGCTGCACAGTGGGCTCTGGCGCTCACTCTGACGTCTTCTCAGCGCGACTTGCATTGTGCATAGTGCCACTTCTCAGTAGCAGTGTATAGTGTGTCTTTGTTACTGGTGGTGTGGGTCACGTTCAGGGACCCACACTGTGGGTTGAGTGCAACCTCGCTGGGGGGACGGCAGTGGTACATTGTGCTTAGAACTCACTCCCACATCGCCTCAGCGTGATCTCTGGAGACGCTTATGTGGACACTGGACTCCCATACTGCTCCCCTACTGCGTTTTTCTCTCGAGGTGACTTTTGAGTCGATTCACAAGTCACATCGCTGGAGACGCTAGTGTGGGCACTGCACTCCCATACTGCTCCCCCATGATGAGCTTTTCCTCTCTAACCAATCTGATCCCCCCTGGGTTGCAGGCCATGTGTTCTGACAGTGAGGGGGAGGATGGAGAGAGGGAGGCACTTGTGGGAACGGCACTCGCACAAACGCCAAGCTTCCAGGTATATCTGGCAAGCTCCAGAAAGTCCTTTCGCTCTTGATCCTTCTCCTCTGGTCCCTCTATCTCTTTTCCTCTCCTTTTCCATGTTTCCTCGTCTCCTCCATTAGTTCCTTGACAAAAACAAATTACTTGAGAGGCATTTTCTACATTGTTTACTAGTAAGAGATTTTTCACATTTTTTTCAATCCTGACCTCCCTGTCCCTCTTCTCCCCTTTCTTTCTCTTGCCGCTGCAGAGAGGCGTTTTAGAAGAGACAAGGGATGCCACCCAGGTGCTGCACGCGGTGCTATCCGGGCAGCGCAGCGAGGAGATCTCTGCTGCGCTGACGGGGCGACAGCTGTCAGAGGAGAAGTGGTGGACAGCTGTCAGCCGCGTGGCGCAGGGTGAGTGTGTGTGGGAAGGGGAAGCGGGAGATAGGGGGGGAAGGGGGGGGAGAAGGGAGGGTGAGCGAGACAAGGAGAGAGGGATCAAGGCAGGAGAAAGCTTGCTTGTGAAGCGTCTAAAGAGACGTGATGGACATCTGTCACCGCGTGGTGTAGGGTGAGTGTGTGGGTGGAATGTGTGTGCGTGTGTGTGTGCTTTATTGTATGCTTGTTACCAACTGAAGGGGGATGTCGCAGCAAGAGCTGCTGCCGAACGTGCGCTTCGCGAGGAGCTGCAAGCTGAGAGGGAGGCTCGGAAGGAGGTTCGGACACAGGTAGAGGTTGACTGTGTCACAGAAATCATAGGGACGACTATGCTTTATGGGACAGTTAAGGGATGAATGTAATATAGTGTCGTATCATAAAGAAGTGGGTCGAGGGGTGGGTGTACTAGGGTTATTAGAAGCAAGCAGGGAGGTAGGTGGGCGGGGACTTGGGGAATTGACGCGAAGTAGATGAGGGTGCAACCTGGGAAGCGAAACCGAGGGACAGCTGGAGGGAAGTTCATTGGGCGAGAATCCGGCAAGCCAATCAGGAGGGTGAGGGTCGCGGCTCGTAGACACACATTGGGAAATGTGCGGCTCGTAGACACACATTGGGAAATGTGCGGCTCGTCGCGGAGCCTTTCTAGTGGGGCTAGCTGGGAGGAGGAGTTGGTTCTGTCTTGTTTGTTCTTTCTTTCTTAGTGGAATTACGTTACCCAAGGCCCTGTGCTAGGTGACTGGCCACTGAGGGGGGACAAGCGTGGTAGGAGCGGGCTTTCCTAATGTGGCTGAGATGGGGAGACGGCAGAGGAATAGAGGGAGAGGTGTTACACGCAACACAGGCAGGACAAGGGGGGTAAGAGCATAATGGGCGAGGGGGACAGGAGGAGATTCCGACAACTGCAGTGTGCTTCGTGATGAATAAGATAGGCTGATGGTCGTGCGCGAGGCGATGGAGACTTAGTTAATGTGGGGTTGCATGTCGCCAGTCCACCTCACCTCGCACATGTCCGGCAGCCTATCCCATTCACCAGGAAGGGCACTGCAGTCACCTTTTGCCCAAGCCTCCTCCTCGGCTCGCAGCTCTTCGCGCAGCGCACTTCCAGTAGCAGCTCTTGCTGCCACTTCCTGCTTCAGTTTGTAATAAGCACACAAAGAAGCACGTCACGATGTCTCCATATCCCCTAGGTTCCCCATCACCATACTCTTTCAAGTCTAGCCCTGCAGGCGAAGCTGGTGCAGGCCAAGTCAGAGGCTTGTGGGTTCCCAGTTTTCATTCCAATTCAAATGACACATGTCGTCACTTTACCTCCTTACCACATCTTCTGTGCCTTGCAGATGTAGCCCTCATGGTCAAGCAGGCCAAGCTGGAGGCAGATGGCAGTCCGTGAGACACTTTCAACCCCTTTTTTCTCCGTTATGTGACCTTTCCTTTCCTTTCCTTTCCTTTCCTTTCCTTTCTAAACTCCCAGGTCTTGCGTTGATGGCGAAGCAGGTGCAGGCAAAGCTCGAGGCGGACGGCAGCCTGCGAGACTCTGCCAGCTCAGCAGGGGCGGCGGTGGGCGGCAGGTGGGCACAGCTGGCAGCCACAGGGGAGGAGATGGCGGGCGGGAGTGTGGTGTGAGTCACTCTCACAAGGGCTTACCGCATGGCCACCCAAGGGATGGGACAGTGGTTGGAGTCGACTTAATTGCTGCTGCATGAGATGCTTGCTGCATTCTGTACCGTATTCGCCCGGATAGAAGACCCATGGGTCTTGCCCAATAACCCCCTAAGAATTTGGAGGTTCGTCTTATTAAGGGAAGGAATAGGGGGTCTTATATTTCTTGTAAACGGAACACATCTTAGCTTACTAAAAAGTGCATGTATAATATCCTATTATCGCCTCACGTGCATATCGAGTTGTGGGCCAGCCAACATGAAGGTTGTGGATCTGCTGCGATCATTTCGACATGGTGCGGCTGCGTGAAAATTGCTGGGGCTCTGGAACAGGGCCCTAGATTGGTTTTGAGGCATCCTGATTCTCAAAGTTTCTAGACTTGGTATAGTTTATGAATTATGTATGTGGTGTGTGCATTTGTGGATTCAATTCAAGTCTTGATTGTTGGGGGTGGTGACGGGCGCTGGCGCTGCAGGTGCAGGAGAAGCGTTTTACGCTCCAGCTGGACCAGGCTCGCCTCGCCACATGCCTCTCAACCCGCTCCAGGGGCACACGCAGCGCCTGCTCTCGCTCATGGGCCCGGAGGCAGGCGACTGGCTGCACGCCATCCCCTTCTCGTCCTCGCTCCGCCTCGGCCCTGGATACTTCTTGTCTTAAGTTAGGCTAGGCAGGAATGAGAGGAGCCATGGGAATGGCGTGAGATCTAGATCTAGGAGGTAGGCGAGAATGTCAGGAAAGAGTACCAGGAAAGAAGAGAGAGGGATAGAAAGAGGGGTGTTGTACCCTCTACAGTAATGTTCAGTAACCACTACCAAGCTTACAATTATATACTAACATATATAATGTAAGTAACACTTCTCTCCACCGCCGTGGCATTCAGCCTGGGGCTCCCTCACTCCACTGACTGCGCTGACCGTACCGACATCGACGATCCCCGCCTTCCAAACCACCTCCTGAGGTGTACTAAGGGGCCGGGCAGGACGGGTGCGCACCACGCCCTGCGGGATGAATGTGCTCGGATAGCCATCGAGGCGGGGTTCATTATGCGGAAGGAGACCAATCTCTTCACGCGGGTCTCCAATCTTTGGGCGGACGTCGCCATCCGCCACCCGGACTTGGGGGCGGTGTGGTTGTCTGACGTCACTCTGACTGATCCCATCTCCCAAGACGATCCATTGGCTCGTAAGGGGACTGGCTGGGCGGCTTGAGTTGCAGCCCGGGGCAAGGAAAACAAGTACCGCCCCCCGGCCCGTACGGAGTGGGTTGGCTTTTTTGCGATGGCAGCAGAAACGTATGGCTGATCTTCGCCTGGCGTCTCTGGCATTCTCAAGCAGTGCGCCGAGTTGGCGGCACACAAGCACCACCCGGCGTCTCCCACCTTCCTGGAGGCCGCAAAGCTGTTCCACGAGTACCGCCAGCGATAGTCGGTTACTCTGCAGCGGGGCCAAGCCGTGGCCCTCAACACGAAGATCAACGAGGCTCTCGCCGCTGAGGAGCAGCCCTGGGGTAAGCCGGTGGCTCCCCTCCGTGTGGGGGACTTGTTGCATGTGTTAGAGCCAGTGCTGGGGGACCCTTAAGGTCCCCTGGCCTGGGTTGTTAGGTCTTACCTGTTGTGCGCTGTCCGCTGCCATGCCTGTACCCCACTCTACCTAATACAAAGGACCAATTGAGTTGGGGTGTGTGGGGAATTCAGAGGAGGTTGTGGGGAAGTGTGGTGTGTTCTATTGTTTCTTCACAAATATAGACTGGAAATATCATTAAGAAAACGCAATGCCCCATGCCTCTGACTGAGAAACGTCATCTGTTTTGCCCTCCATAAATGTCGACAGGTGGCACAGGTGGCCTCGAAGCACCCGAATCTTGTCCGGTTGTTGAGATTCTCTTTGAGTTGACTAAAAAATAGCAACTTGTTTTGTTCTGACCTTCCACGGCTGTCTGCACTGCAGGTGGGCCAGATGGCCTCAAAGCACCACCCGAACCTCCTCCGGCTGCTGGGGTTTGCCATGGGAGGCAATGTGAACACGCGGGTGGAGAACGTTCTCGTCTATGAGTTCATTGCCAATGGCGACCTGGAGAGGTGGATGAGCCCAGGTACAATTTGTCAACAAATACCAAATATGGTATTGTGGATTGTAGGCAGGTGTTGCTTTGTGCCGCCAAACCCTTAAAACTGTTTCGACTCAAAAAATTTCAAGCTGCTGTGAGAGGGCTTGTGCCGACTTCCCCTACGCTCTGCCCAGACGCCCCCGCAGTGCTGACCCTGCAGCAGCGGCTGGACATTCTCATCGGCACTGCTAGCGGGCTGGAGTGCCTGCACGGCTTCGGCATGGTGCACCGCCACATCAAGCCCTCCAACATCCTCATCGACGATGACATGCAGGTGAAGGGGGGATGAGGGGGGATGAGGGGGTGAGAGGTGAGCCAGTGCCAGTCTGGTTGATTTTATAGGATCCACTGTACACGCTGCATTGCCGCACCATCCATGCAGCATGGCCCCACCGCCCACACAGCGTGGCCCCACCATCCAGGCAACGTGGCACCATCATATCCAGGTAGCATGCCGCATGGCTTCAAGGAAACACCACCCCTTCTTTCATGTCCATCAGTTGTATGCTTGCCCTGCATGTGTGTCGTGCACTGCATACCCCACCCCCCCTACCACCACTCGTTGTTGTCCCGCCAGCCCAATGTGGCGGACTTTGGGCTGGTGCAAGCAGGGGACGGCACGCACTTGCGCTCAACGAGAGTGCTGGGCACCGTGGGCTACATGGAGCCCGCTTACTCCTTGACATGCAATGCCACCACCGCTACTGATGTATACAGGTGCCCTCTCCATGTTGCCCTTTCGTCCCACTATGCATTTCCCCAGTTCACCACATTGCTAATTCTTCCCCCCTTGCCTTTCTCTCTGCTCAGCTTTGGCATCCTCATGCTGGTGATGCTTTCAGGCCAGAATGCCATAATCAGTAAGCCTAAGCAGGGCACCGGCCCTGACACACCTGCTGAGTCTGGGTATATCAAGATTCTTCAGTGGGTACGCTGCTACTAAGCCTATGCGTTCAACATCACCTCACTTGGTGATTGTGTGTGTGTGCGTTTTTTATGTTCTTCTGTTTTCTTTCCCATCCATGGTTTCTGGTTTCTCTTGTGAGTCTTCCTAGCACTGCTAGGGAGACTCACTCTTCCTGCCATCCACCTCTTGCTCCTTTCGCGCTCCTCTCTCCACTCCTCCCTCGAATATCACAGGCAAACGAGCTCATGTCAGAGGGCAAAGAGTCATCACTGGGAGATCCCCTCATGGCAGCACCTGACGGCATCATCCTGCGCCTGGCCCAGCTGGCCGTCAGCTGCACCGCCATGCCCACTGCCTCACGCCCCTCCATGTCCCGCATGGCGCACCACCTGGAGGCACTCCGGGCCGAGGTGGGGAGTGGGGATGCACGAGCCGCAGCCACAGCAAGGATGGATGAGATGATGTTGGACGTTCACCCAGTGATGACCATGGCGCAGGAACTTGAGCTGGTGAAAAGGAACTTGACCGTGATTGACAAATCTTGCCGACTCCAGTACCAGGACCGCCAACCTGCATTTTCACACACAAGCCTAGTAATTGGCTGTTTGGTACGGTCACATTCTCAAACAGAGCCACAGGCGTCGCATGCACGCCGCGTGTCATTTCGTTTCGTGCAGCGGGAAGCTGTAGCGCCCCACATAAGCGAACATAAACGTGCGCACTTAGTTCACTTTTCGTTTGGCCTGGCGATAACGCGCGTGTGGCTGTTTTTTTTCGCACGTTTGGTCGCCGAGCCCACGCTTGCAAAGCACGGTTTACTGGTACTGAACACCGTGCTGTAAATTGGCAATCACAGCACGGTGTTCAAGAATGGGTTTCCCTATGCTGGTACTGAACACCATCGCGTAGGAATATGCTCTTAGATATGCGTGGGCAAGCAGCAATGGTGGACAAGATGATGAAGAGAGGGAGTGGTAAGGTGAAGCGTGGCATGAAAAAACGTCAGCATGAGCAAACGCCAGTGGGCTATTTTGATTCTCTCGTTGTGGCGACCTCTGAGTCAACTAAAAAGTCCAAACACAAGTGGGTGGTTGATAGTGTTAGCCATGACATGTGACTTTCTTGCTCGTTCAGACATTGAACCTTGCACATGCCAATAGCCACCGCTGCGCTCTTGCAACATCATCTTATCCATCCTTGTGTGAAACATAACTTAGTATGTTATTGTAGACTATATAGGTTTGTGCGTTAGAGGGTACAACACACTAGCCTATATTCCCTTGTACTCTCTCTTTCTAGCTATTCTCGTATTCTAACATGGTATCATGAGTAGGTTAGGTCCCGTTCGCCCACCAGCGCTTCCGCCCTAGGTCCTAGCTGCCCGCCCCGTAGCGGCCCGCGCCCGTCCGTTAGCCGGCCCCCGCGCCCGACCGTTAGCCGGCCCCAGCGCCCGTCTGTTAGCCGGCCCCTGCGCCCGTCCGTTAGCCGGCCCCCACGCCCGTCCGTTAGCTGGCCCTGCGCCCGTCCGTTAACCGGCCCGCGCCCGCCCCGTCCCCGTCCCGCGCCCGTCCCTTTGCCGGCCCCGTGCCTGCCACGTAGCCGGCCCGCGCCCGCCCCGTCCCTGGCCAGCGCCCGTCCTGTAACCGGCCTGCGCTCGTCTCGTAGCCGACCCGCGCCCATCCCGTAACCGGCCCGCGCCCGTCCCGTAGCCGCCCCCGCGCCCGCCCCGTACTTGGGCCGCGCCCGTCCCGTTCGCCGGCCCGTGCCCGCCCCGTCTCCGGTCCGCGCCGGCCCGTTCTCCACGCCAGGCACTAACGCCCAGCTGCCCGTCACGTGCAGCCGGCCACTGCACCGCACTGCATCGCACTGCACCGCACTGTACCGCACTGCACCGCCTCTGCATCGCTCCTGATGGCGGAATCTGTGCTGCGGTTTGACACGTGGCTCATCGACCTCCACCGTCACCTCACTGGTCAGCGTCGGGACGGCCACTCCTTGGCTGTCCACCTTGACGGTACGCTTCCCTGTCCTGACCCCCTGCTGCGCTGCCTGCTGACCCCACGTCTGCTGACCGTGAGACCGCTGCCGCTGCTGCCCTTGCCCGTTCGGTCTGGCTGTCGCATGACGATGTAGCACAGCTCGCCATCAGTCATGCCCTTCCCCTGTCTGAGCGTCCCCGCTTTAGGTCGGTCAGGACCACACTGGAGTTTCTAGATGTTGTTATTGCGCGCTATTCCACCCCCTCCTCTGCCTCCGTTGGTCGCCTGATCCAGCCCCTGATTTTTCCTCATCTCGTGTCTTTCCCCACTGTCGCTGACCTAGCCGCCCACTTGCGCACGCTAGACTCGTCCTGGCGCTCCGCCTGCACTTAGGCCCAGCTCCGCGTGTTCCAGCCCCCCCGCTGCGCTACCCTCTACCTGCTTGCCACCCGCCTCCCTAACCATCTTGCTACTGCCCGCGATCACTTTCTTAGTCTCCACCCCGCAGACCTCACCCTCACTGACTTTGTTGAAACCCTGTCTGCCATAGAGACCCGCCAGCGCTCTATCGCCCAGTCCAGCGGTATTGTGCCGGTCTCTATCTTTCAGGGCTGTGCGCCCGCTCAGTGCACTTTCTCTGACGGCTCTGTGGCAGTGGTTGAGACAGCAGCTGCAGTGCAGGTTCGTCTGGGAAAGGGCCGCCACCCCAAGGCTGGGCGCGGCGGTGGTAGTGGAGGAGGTGGGGGTGGAGGAGGTAGTGGAGCCAGGTCGCCCGCTTTGGGTAATGACGAGGGCGCTGGGCCTTGCACCGCCGAGCAGCAGTCTCCACAGCAGCAGCAGTCTCCATAGTAGTAACAGGTTCCACAGCAGCCATCGCAGCAGTAGCCGCAGCAGCCACTACAGCAGCAGCAGCAGCAGCCGCAGCAACAGCGGCGGGTTGGTCGTCTCCCGCCCGGGTGGCCCGGCACTGGTGGTGGCGGCGGTCGCAGTGGTCGTGCGCGCGGCGTGACATCGGGTGGTGGTATGGGCGACGGGCGCTGCCAGTACCAGATCCTGACCGGTCCTCACCGTGGCCTCGTGTGCGGTACGATTGGTCACACCCCCACTCACTGTTTCAGTCGCCTGGACGGCCTGTTTCGTCTTCGCTTCGGCCCGTCGCCCGACCTCCCCGACTGGCTCAGCTTGCTCGGTCGGGGTGTTCAGATCTTCGATATGGACATGGATGAGATTAGCTCTGCGCTGTATGTTCTATATGTCGATGACTCTAGTGTGATTGGTTCCGCTTACCCCGTGTTGCCTAGCTCAGACTCTCCTGCTTCGTCAGGCATAGGATCCCCTGCTTCGTCAGGCGTAGGATCCCCTGATTTGTTTAGTCTAGGCTCCTCCCTCGCTTCCTCGGCCCCTGCCGCCACTGCCGTGCTCTCCTTCACCCTTGACTCCGGCGCTTCCCGGTGCTTCTTCCGGGACTCCACTACTCTCACGTCGCTTGCCGCTCCCGCCGCAGTTTCCCTGGCTGACCCTTCCTCAAGCCCTGTCGTAGCTCGTAGCTCCACTACCCTTCCCTGTCCGGCGGCTCCTTCGGGCTCACTTACAGGCCTGCACATCCCCTCGTTCTCTAGGAACCTAGTTGGTATCGGCTGCCTCCAGGACCTTGGCGTCACCACTACGTTCCTTGGTCACGAGCGGTACGCTGTCTGTACTGAGGCCTGGTGCTCCCCTCACCACGTTCCCGCGAGACCCGGTGTCCGACCTGTTCACGCTGGACACCGCGCCCCCCCTCGGTTGGAACGTCTCCCCAGGTGACTGTGTCTCCTGAGGTAGCTGTGGCTTGCTCGTGTCGGTCGCTTACTCACCCGACACTACTGTGGCACCACCGTCTAAGTCACCCTGCCCTCCCTCGTCTTCGTCATTTGTCTCAGCACGGTCTTGTTTTAGGTCTTTTTGGGTCGTTCCCCGCGCTCCCCTCCTCACCCGCGCCGCCGTGCACCCCTTGCGTCGAGGGCCGGCTCTGTCTCGAGACCAAACGCCCCCGTCTCACGTCTGGTCTCACCGTCCCTTTCATGCTCGTCTGGACTCTCTTGTTCGGCGCTCTCACCCTATGTTGTTTCGTTCCCACGTGTCTCGTCCTCCCCTCCTACCGTCGCCTCCTCCGTCCTCCCTTGTTTTTGTGCCTCCCCCTTTGTCTGACTACCTTCGTGTCGCTCGTCCTCTTGTTCATCGGGTCCTTGCCTCCCTCGTTACCGACCCGTCTGTTCCTGTTTCGCGTCTCGACGCTCTTGTCGCTGGTGTCGCTGACTTCGCCTCTACCCGCCGCCTTGACTACGCCACCGCTCTGGTCTCTGACCTTGCCTGTCCACCGTCCGTCAGGGGTGCACCTGCCCTCGGCAGTGACGTCTTGGAGGACCGGCAGTACGAGCTTGCTTTCCTATCCGATGCTGCTCCCCATCTCTGCTCTATGCTGCTAGTCCCTGAGGGTGACCTAGACGCTTTCGACATCCCGACCCCTCGCACCTACGCTGAGGCCACCTCGGGACCCTGGGCCTCTCAGTGGATAGCGGCCATGGAGTAGGAGATGGCATCTTGGAGATCCACCGGCACCTACGTCGACGCAGTTCCCCCACCTGTGGTGAACGTAGTCGATGGCCGCTGGCTCTTCAAGATGAAGCCCCCCCCTGGAGACCCGCCTGTGTTCAAGGCGTGCTATGTGGATAGAGGCTTTAGTCAACGTGAGGGGGTGGACTTCTTTCAGACCATCGGCCCAACCTCGAAGATGACTACTCTTCGGGTGCTGCTATACGTAGCGGCACTGCGCGACTACGAATTACACTCCCTCGACTTCTCCACAGGTTTTCTTCAGGGCAGCCTACACGAGCAGATCTACCTGCGCCACCCTCTGGGCTTCACTGGTACCTTCCCTCCTGGGACCCAGTGGCTCCTGCGGCGCCCAGTCTACAGCCTGCGACAGGCGCCCCGTGAGTGGCACGACACGCTATGTGCTACCCTAGCTGACCTGCAGTTCTTTCCGTCCTCTGCCGACCCCTCGCTCTTCGTTCGTGCTGGCCAGACCCCGTTCTACATCCTTGTTTTACGTAGATGACCTGGTCTTCGCCACTGCAGATAGGGACGCACCTGCACTGACCTAGGAGAACTGCGCCACTACCTTGGCCTGCAGATCTCCAGGGAGAGAGCAGCGCGCACCATCACCCTCTCACAGTCACACTTGGTGCGCCAGGTCCTTCAGCGGTTCGGTCTTCAGTTCTCCTCCGCACAGCCCACACCTCTACTAGTGGACCACATACTCTCAGCTCCTGTTCCTGAGGAGTCAGTAGAGCCCTGTAGTCCGTACGCAGAGTTGGTAGGTTGCCTCATATACCTGATGACTTGCACTCGCCCAGATCTCGCATACCCTCTCAGCATCTTGGCTCGCTTTGTGGTCACGGGCAGACACCGACCACAGCACTGGTCTGCCGCTAAGAGGGTTTTGCATTATCTTACAAGTACATCGGGCATGGGGCTAGTGCTAGGAGGACGCAGGCCAGTGGTCCTTACTAGACACACAGACGCTTCTTGGGCAGACGACGCTGAGACCCTCAGGTCCTCTCAGGGCTACTGCTTTAGCCTTGGTTTAGGTGCTGTTTCGTGGAGAGCTACCCGCTCCTCGTCTGTTGCCCAGTCCAGCTGCGAGGCTGAGATCTACGCCGGTGCCATGGCGGCAGAGGAGCTCCGCTGGCTGACCTTCTTGCTCACTGACTTAGGTGAGCGGCCTAGCTCTGCCCCGGTCCTGTACGCTGACAACAGGGCCATGATCCTCCTGTGTCGGGAGCCTCGACTTGAGGGCAGAGCGAAGCGCATCCAGCTGCGGTACTTCTTCCTGCACGAGCTACAGCAGCGTCGCCAGGCCCGCGTAGTACACTTGGCCTCCGGTGCCAATACGGCTGATATCTATACGAAGGCGCTTGCGCCTAAAGATCATCAGTGGCACTGTGTACAGCTTGGTTTTGTTCCTCTAGCCTCGCTAAGGCCTTGATTGTGTACAGACCTTTATATATATTACCATGACTGGCCTTGTGGCCTCTCCCAGTGGCTGGACTTGTAGTGCCGCCTTGAGCTGCTTGTTCTCCTTTTAGGCACTGCCCCTATATAGTCTAGGGGGTGTGTCAAACATAACTTAGTATGTTATTGTAGACTATATAGGTTTGTGCCTTAGAGGGTACAACAGACTAGGCTATATTCCCTTGTACTCTCTCTTTCTAGTTATTCTAGCATTCTAACACCTTGCTGCACAGGTTGCCCGTTCATCCCTTACCCTCAAGATCATACATAGGAGCACAATTACCATGGCCTCCCCCAAACACAGGCCGAGTGCTTGTTCTGAGACATTCTCGGGTGCATTTGTCGAGAGTCCCACTGGGGTGGCCCTAGAAGATCCTTGGAAGTGTCAACAACTATACAATGCACTAGTTGGTATATATTGTTATATCCTAGCTTGGTCAGTTCTTAGGGGGTATAACCCCACTCTTGTACAACCCTCGACACTTTCCTTAGTCAAAATTTTCAGCACTATTCTAGCATGGCATCTAGAGCTAAGTTTAGCTATCCTCCTTAGCACCACGCTTCCGCCAGTAGTGTACCTTCCTTTTTCCTCGCGCATCTCACGCTCTTCGATTTCGCGCTCCGTAGTCCCCCACCCCCCCCCCCCCCCTCTAGCATACCCTCCGTTTTGTAAGCCAACAAGATAGCCAGCACACTAGCCAGCCGCCTTGCTAGCTCGCTCTCTCATCGCCAGCCAGCGCACCAACCAGCCTGCCAGTGCGTTAGCCAGCCAGCTGCCAGCCAGCACACCAGCTGGCCCGCTCGCCAGCTAACGCACCAGCTAGACAACATGCCAGCCAGCGTGCCAGCACTCGCGCCAGCCAGCAAGTGCGCCAGCCAGCACGCTGCCTGCCAGCGCACCAGCCAGCTTGCCACTGGCTCGCCAGCCCACAGCCGCGCCGCCGCCGCCGCCTGCCAGCTCGCCGCTGACTCGCCGCCGCCGCCCCCCAGCTGCCCACTAGCCACTGCCGCGGCCCGCTGCCGCGGCCCGCTGCCGCGGCCCGCTGCCGCCAGCCTCCTCGACGTCGGCACGCTGCTGTCAGCCTGCAGCCGCGCCGCCGCCGCTGCCTGCCAGCTCGCCGCTGGCTTGCCGCTGCCACCTCCCAGCCGTCCACTAGCCGGTGTCGCTGCGGCCCGCTGCCGCCCTTTGCTGCCCGCTGCAGCCCGCTAACGCTGCTGCATCTGCAGCCATTGCTGCTGCCGCTGCCACTGCAGCCATCGCCGCCACAGCTGCTGCTGCTGCAACCACCGCTGCAGCCACTGCCGCATGCTCGCCGCCGGTGCCAACTGCCAGCGCCAGCGCCACCTGCCAGCGCCAATCACCAGCCGCCAGCCGCCAGCCACCAGCGCCAACTGCCAGCGCCAGCGCCACCTGCTAGCTGCCAGCGCCGACCGCCAGCACCAGCTGCCAGCCGCCAGCGTCAACTGCTAGCACCAGCCACCAGCGCCCGCGCCAGCCACCAGCGCCAGCTGCCAGCCGCCAGCAGCGCGCTCCCACTGCCGCTGCCGCCCATTGCAGCCGCAGCTGCTGCCGTAGCTGCCCACTGTCCCTGCAGCTACCACTGTCACTGCCACAGGTCCTACTGCTCGCTACCGCCCACTGCCGACCGCTGCCACCCGCTACTGCCCACTGCAGCCTCCTGCCGCATCTTGTCGCCCGCTGCCGCCCGCTGCCGCTCCCACCGCAGCTGCCTGCAGCCGCGGCTTGGTGACCCCTACTCGGTGCTTCTTAGTGCCACCTCACGCAGCTCGCTGCTGCTGTCGCCGCTGCCGTCGTCGCTGCCACCACCGCCAGCTGCCGTCATGGCGGCCTCGCCTAGCTCAGTCCTCCATCTGAACGCCGAGGGCTGCGCCCTGGAGTTCTCTGCCTGGCTGGTCGCCCTCCGCCGCCAGCTCGTGTCTATCCGCCAGAAAGGCCAGGCCCTCGTGGCCCACACTTCAGGTATGTTACCCGCCCCTCTCGAGCCTATTGCTCTTGCTGCTGACAGGGTTCGAGACTGCCCTAGCCGCCCTTTCTGTTTGGCAGTCCCGCGACGTAGCTGCGCTGCTGGTAGTGACTAGGCCCCTTCCCCCAGACGAGCAGACCCACTTTGAGACTATAGATGCTGCTCACGAGATCGGGGATGCTATTGTCGCTCGCTACTCCACTCAGTCCTCCGCTACTCTAGGTCGTCTCAGGTCGTTCCTGTTCCCCGACCTAGCCTCCTTCTCCACTGTAGCGAACCTTGTTGTGCACTTGCAACCCGTTGAGGCTCGCTGGCGTGCAGCCTGCCCTGAAGAGCACTGCTCCACCCATTTCCCACCCATCTACCTCACCCTATACCTCATTGTCACCCACCTCCCCAACCGTCTCGCTCCTGCACGAGACGCTTTTCTCACACAACCTCCCACCTCCCTTACTTTCGCTGAGTTTTCCTCCGCCCTCACGACGGTTGAGTCATGCCTCCATGCCAACACTGACACCACTGGCACAGTGGCAGTCCCTGTCTTTCAGGGTTGGTCTGCCCCCCAGCTCCCTGTCTTTGGGGCCTCTTCCTCTATGGCAACGGCCACCGAGATCGCTGCAGCAGTCACCATGCCCGGTCGCTCCTCTGGTAAGAGGGGGTCAGGGGTCGTCGAACGTCAGCAGCGGAGAGTTCGAGACTGCCCTAGCTGCCCCTTTTGTTTGGCAGTCCCACAACGCAGCAGGGGGCAAGGGTCGTCGGGCGTCAGCAGCGGCAGGTGGAGGGTGTGCAGGGACGGATGGCGAGGTTAGTCGGAGTCGGGGACTGCGCAGCAGCAGCAGCAGCTGCCTTGGGGGATGGCGGGCCCTGGGAGTGGTGGTCGTGGTGGAGGCCGTGGAGGTTGGGCCCCAGGGAGTCGGTGCTTGGGGGTTGCGCAGCTCTTCTGTAAGCCAGGGTGTTGGTGGTACTGGAGGCACGGTGACCAACAGGCACCAGCTGCTGACCGGCCCGCAGGCGGGGCAAGTCTGCGCGCGCGTGGAGCATGCCGTCGTTCGCTGCTTCCGCTGCAAGAATGACCTCTACCGCCATCAGTTCGGCCCCCTGGTGCAGGTACCTTACTGGCCCACGTTTTTCCATCGTGGGGTTTCGATCTTTGATGTTGACATCAGGCCCTGAGATATCAACCTTGCAGCCTTTGTGAGCTTAATTTCAATCGCTGTTTTTTCTGTTGTCTATGATTTTCCGGTGTTTGTAAAATGCCCATTGCGACTTATTTCACAACAATAGGTCCCTTAAAAGTCGTTGCCTCATTTGCATGCCACAATGTCAAGATATGGCCTGAACCCGAAACCCAAATCAGCCTAAAAAGGCTGATATCTCAGGACCTGGTTGACATGATACAGATAGAGCATGCCATGTATTCTCTGTATGTTGATGATTCTACTGGTTCTTATTATCTTGTTGTTTGTAGTCTAGGATCCACTATTGTGTGTTGTTCATGATCCCCTGTTGCGTCAGACGTAGTCTCCCCTGCAGCGTCAGGAGTAGATTCTCATAGCGATCCTCCACTAGGCCCCGCCACGTCGGCCCTCTCCTTTACGCTAGACTCTTCAGGGCTTAGGGGATATGCAGACCTGTGAGGGAGCCATAGGGGACAGTTGGACAGGGGAGAGCGGTGGTGCTACGTGCGTCACACTACTTCTTTCACGACAGCACTGCTCTCACCCCACTACCTGCAGCCGTCCGTGTCGCACTCGCAGACTCCCCAGCCACAGTTGTCGCACGAAGCACCACCGCTCTCCCCTGTCCAATTGTCCCCTCTCGCTCCCTCACAGGTCATCCCCTAGTTTTCTAGGAACTTAGTTGATGTCGGTCACATCCAGGACCTAAGAGTCACCACGTTCCCTGGACACGAGAGACACGCAGCATGTACGGACACATCCACAGGTCAGCGTCTCGCCACCTTTGAGCATGACCTAGCGTCAGGTCTCTTCACAATACACACTGAGTCCCCGCCAGCTGCTGCATCTGTTGAGGTAGCCACGTCCTGCTCCTATCACTTCCTCGCCCACTCGACCCTACTGTGGCACCACCGCTTAGGTCAACCTGCATTCCCACGTCTTAGGCACATGTCCCAGCACAATCTAGTCACTGGTCTTCCTACATTGCTCCCAGCCCTGCCTGTATCGGTAGTGCCCCTGTGCACCTCCTACGTCGAGGGCTGGTAGCGTGCCTTTCCTCACTCCTCCTTGTTTCCTCCTACCATAATGCCGCTACAGACACTGCACATGGACGTCTGGGGCCCTGCCCGTCCATGGTCTTGCCCCGTCAGGAGCGCCACCTCCTAGTTGTCGTTGACAACTTTCGCGTTTCGCAATGGTGTTCCAATTGGAACGGAAGGCCGACGTGCCTACCGTTATTTTCCCGAGGTTGCTTGCTGTTTGCGTCTACCACTACCTAGCCATAGTTTGGTTGCACTATAACCGTGGTGGAGAGTTCACATGTAGAACTCTGTCACAGTTCTGTCGTGCGGAGGGCATCCGCTAGACGTACACACTGCCAGACTCCCCACAGAAGAATGGGGTTGCTGAGCAACGCATCAACCTGGTCATGGAGGTAGCTCGCATCTCCATGGTCCATGCCGATGCACCCCATTTTTTGTGGCCGTTCACCGTACACTATGCATCCGACAAGCTTAACCTGTGGCCGCGCTCCCAGCGACCAGAGGTTTCGCCGACCCGTCTCTGGACCGGGTCTCCTGGTGATGCCTCTGTGATTCATGCCTGGGGCAGCCTTGTTCACGTCCATGAAACTCGTGCGGACAAGCTCTCAGCCTGCACCCTTCCTTGTTTCTTCCTAGGATTCTCTCTTGACGCCCATGACTGGCTGTTTTACCACGCGCCACACCACCACTTTTTCCGCTCTCATTACGTAACCTTCGACGAGACGCTACCCTACTACTGACGCTTCCCTCACCGTAGCTCTCCTGTCCCTCCTCCTCTTATCTTCCTCGCCCCTTCCCCGCGTGCCGCACCCCTTCCACCCCGCCCGACCCCTACTGTCTCTCACGACACTCCGCTCCCCTCGGTTGGGCCCGTGGGGCAGTCTGCTGACTCCGGGGGCCTAGCTGCTGGGGGTGCGCCTCCTGTCCCTGCGGCGCCTCCCCCAGCCCAAGTACCCCAGGCACCTCAGTAGCCTCCCCCCTCGCCTCCACAGCAGCCGCAGCAGCAGCAGCAGCCGGGCAGTGGGTTCTGGGGGTGCTACTTCTGGGGGTGCTGGTTTTGGGGGTGCAGGTTCAGGGAGTGCTGGCTCTGAGGGTGCTGAATCCGGGAGTTCTGGTTTGGTTTGTGGTGCGTCCGAGGGTGCTAGTCCTGGGGGTGCTGTTTTGGAGAGTGTCGGTGGTAGCCGAGGTTGAGCTGGAGGTCCTGGCGAGGACAGGGAGCAGCAACAGCAACTGCAGTATGCCCTTCGTCTCCCTGGTCTTAACTCCGGCTCTCTTGACCGCCCGCCCGTCCCTCCTCCTCTGCCTGACCCTGTTTATGGCCCCCTGTTCCCTCCCCTGGACTCCTCTCCGACTCTTCTTCCCCCGCGCTCTCCTCCGTCCCCTGACTTGTCCCCCTTTTCCCCCTCGTCCTAAGTCCCCCATTCTTCCCCACTGGGTCCGTCATCCCCCTCGTGCTCATCTTGTCTCTCCTCGTCTTATTCTCCACCCTATGATCCTTCCTTCGCATCCTCCTCCAGTCCCTGTCCTTCTGTTACCTCCTTAGTCCTCACTCCTGTCGTCCTCTCCTCCTCCCATTGACTCCAATCACACTGCTCCTCATGTCCTTTTGTGCTTGCTTGCGTCGCTTGTCACTGACCCTAGTGGTCGCCGGCAGTGGCAAGGCGGTCAAGAAGGCGCGTGGCAATGAGGTAAAAGGGTGGCACAGAGGGGAGGAGGGAATGCAGTGAGCTGGGCCTCTGTGCTAGTAGTGCGGTAACTAGTCTCAAGTGCGCGCAGATGAGTGGCAAGGTCAGCGACAGTGGGGAAGGACGCAAGATCCGGGAATAGCATGGGGAGGATCAGACAGCCGACTGAGGCAGAGGAGGGAGTGGAATAGCGTGCGATGACTGGATCTTAGTATTCCTTCCCATTTGCTACAGCAGTAAAGCGAGTACGCTCAGACAAGGGGAGGGCGTAGCTAATAGCAAGTTGCACTACCGCGTCGCACGACTCCCAGACAGTGCGGGCAAGCTCAGCAGCGGCAAAGCCCTCACGCTCAGCAGACGTGGGAGCATCAGGGAGGGCAGCAGGCACGGCGGGGCAGGGAAGCTTACCGTCGACATGGACGGTCAGGGAGTAGCCGTCCTGGCGCTGACCTGTAAGCTGACTGCGGAGGTCGACGAGCCATGCCTCAAAGTCGATCGCCTGACCCTCCGCGTCTAGGCGGAGCACAGCGTCCGCAATCACCACAGCCGCAGCAACTGACAACGGCATCGCGGCACGGCGACACAGAAACACGGCGGCAGGGTGGCAAGGCGACACGGCGACACAGCGGTACGGCGGCACGGCAGCATGGCAGCACAACGGCACGGCAGCACGGCGGGAAAAGGAGCCGGCGCAAACTGGGGCCGGCTCGAACGCGGGCCGGTGCGAGCATGGGCAGGTGCGGACTAGCGGGGCCGGCGCGGAGGGACGGAGCCGGCACGGGCTACGCGGACTAGCGGGGTTTAGGACGAACAGCGAACATGCTGGTGCACCGGCATGGATCATGGAGGTACGAGCCACCTCTATGACCAAGCCGATGCGTCGCTCAGCGACCCCATTCTGCTGTGGGGAGTCCGGCCGAGTGTACTACTGGGTGATGCCCTCCGCACGACAGAACTGGCCAAGCCGACCGGAGGCAAACTCACCGCCACGGTCGGAGTGGAGGCACAGCACGGGGAGACCTCGGCGGATCGCGCAGCTACGACCCACGGGATAAGAACGTCAGGCACGTCGGCCTTCCGCTCCAGAGGAAACACCGTGGTGTAGCGCGTGTAGTTGTCGACAAGCACCAGGAAGTAGCTCTCTCAACACGGCCCAGGGACGGGGGCTGGACCCCAGACGTCCAGGTGCAGGGTCTGTAGTGGCGCAGTGGCATCGACATGCACAGTCAGGGAGTGACCGTCCTGGCGCTGGCCTGTAAGGTGACGTCGAAGGTCGACCAGCTACGCCTCAAAGTCGAGCGCTCGACCCTCTCAGCTCTGACTCTGCCATCGCCACTGCTGCAGCTGGTAACGGCCCTTGACAGAGTGAAGAGGACACGGGGGGGAGGCAGTGGAGAGCAGGCCGCTAACTGGCCGGCGGGGCGCTAACGGGGCCGACGGGCGCTAACGGGCCAGAGAGGGCCGACGAGGCGCTGACGGGCTAGAGGGGGCCGACGGGGTCGACGGGGAGCGAACGAGGTCGGAAGGGCGCGAGCGGGTCGGCGGGGCGCTAACGGGCATGTGGGATGAGCGGGGCCAGAGGGGCGCACGGGGTCGACGGGGCGCTAACGAGCCAGAGGGGGCCGACGGGGTCGACGGGGCGCTAACGGGGCCGGAAGGGCGCTGACGGGGTCGACGGGGCGCTAACGGGGCCGGAAGGGCGCTAACGGGCGGGTGAGCGGGGAGGACCTAACCTAGCGGGTGATACCATCTCAGAGTAGAGAAGTTAGCTAGAATGAGACATACAGGTTGGTTTTGTTCAAGTGTTTGTACCCTCTAAGAACATGCACCTATCTAGCCTATTATAACATATACAAATATGTTTGACAACCCCCACCCCCCAGTCCCCCCCGCCCTTCCCGAATTTCGTTTCGCCAACTCCCAATCCCAACTACACAAAATCAGCATGAAATTCTCAAGTAAATCTGATTACTCTGCGGAAATTTAATTGGGAACCCTGAAAAATCAGCTAAGTGATCGGGGGAGGGCCTGAAAAATCAGGCTAAACATGTGGGTGGACTCTGAGCCATCAGGGTACGTCAAAACCAATCTGAGGCCCTGCTGGGGGATTGTGGGCACGC
The DNA here is from genome assembly GCA_027943415.1 of Closterium sp. NIES-67. NCBI lineage: Eukaryota > Viridiplantae > Streptophyta > Zygnematophyceae > Desmidiales > Closteriaceae > Closterium > Closterium sp. NIES-67. The sequence continues at coordinate 524,192 of BQMB01001373.1, read as the reverse complement.
TGACCCTCTAAAAGAAACAAGCCCTTTTAGCACACTGCTTAACGGCTATGCTTTCTGAAAGTATTGTCTAACCGTGCCATATATCGAGGCCTGACGTTTCAAAAAATGGCACTCTGAGCCAACCCCTCCGAAAAAAAAAAAAAAAAAAAAAAAAAAATCTGAAGGGTCTTCAGCCAAAATTTCAGTAGTCTGAAATGTCGGAGTCCAGAACTCAGTTGGTCTGATTTTCTCAGGGTCCAGCGAGTACAACCAGAGTAAAAAATAGAGACGGAAATTTTGGGAACCTTTTAGGGCACGAACTCTCCCATGTCGCTGCGAGGTGCGGACTGACTCTTATTCAAATGCAGCTCAAAAAATGCTCCCCGCAACCTAGTGAAATTTTTCAAGGGCTTGGAGCAGTTTATGTTTCGTTGCTGGATGCGTACTCCTGAATTGCAAGGGTACTGACGACAATACTCTAGCATAAAAACGTCTTTGCCTCTAGACGGGGAGAGACGTAAGAACTATTTTCTAATAACTGTCGTCCCTTTCGGGAAATTCTCGTCATTTGCCCGTTTGGTCAACTGAAAGTATATCAGAATTCGACGGCCTCTAACGATTGCAATCGTTTCGACATGTTTTGACCGTTCGATGGTAACTGCGATTTACGTCCAAGATCTCCCAGCCTGGGCGTTGCAAGGGCGCGAAGTTTCTCAGACTGCCCTGTTCGCCAGCTTCCCCCTCTCCCCAGTTTCGATCCACCCCTCCCCCTTCATTTTCGATCACCCTCTCCCCCTCCGTTTCGCTTCCCCTTTTCCATCCGTTTCGATCTCCCCCCCTCCATTTCGCTCCCCCCTCCCCTAAGAGAAAGTTTGTCTACGGGCTTGGGTTGCGGAGGGTGGGAAGACATATCTGAGCTGTCGTGGGGGTATTTGGGTGGGGGGCGATATATCTGTTAAATACTATATGTTTTTAAATTAGCCAAACGTTTGGGTTGTTAGGGTTCGGGGTGTTCGGGAGAATGTGTCTGATAACCCCACTTCGCCGAAAATTTCGATGTGTTGTGGGGAAGTGGGGGATGTCTCTAGCGTTCAGGGACTTCGCCAAAAATTTTGATGGGTTGTGGGGTGTGTGGGGGATGTCTCTAGCGTTTTGGGACTTGGCAGAAATTTTCAATGGGTTGTGGGGTGTGTGGGGGATGTGTCTAGCTATCGGGGACTTAGCCGAAATTTTCTGGGTCGCAGGTTGGTACCGTAGTAGGTACACGTGTTTTCGGGTCTGTACGCGCTGTATGTCAACTTATACATATATTGTTATGTACAAATTATAAGCTAGATAGGGTATGTTCTTAGTGGGTACAACCCAAATGCTATATCTCCCCTGTACTCCCTTATTCTAATTATTCTTTCTAGTCTTAACATGGTATCACGAGTAGGTAGGTCCACCCACCCGCTTCCGCCCCGTGCTGCCACCTACTGGACCGTCGTGCCCCTAGCTGGCCCCGCGCGCCCCTACGGCCCCGTCGCGCCCCTAGCAGGCCCCGTCGCGCCCCTACGGCCCCGTCGTGCCCCTACGGCCCCGTCGCGCCCCTACGGCCCCGTCGCGCCCCTAGCAGGCCCCGTCGCGCCCCTACGGCCCCGTCGCACCCCTAGCAGGCTCCGTCGTGCCCCTACAGCCCCGTCGCTCCCCTACGGCCCCGTCGCGCCCCTAGTCGGCCCCGTCGCGCCCCTACCGGCCCCGTCGCGCTCCTCCGGCCCTGTCGCGCCCCAAGCCGGCCCCGCGCGCCACTACGGCCCCTCGCGCCCCTAGCCGGCCCCACGCGCCCTTGCCGGCCCCGCTCGCCCTAGCCGGCCCCTTGTGCCCCAGCCAGCCCCTTGCGCCCTAGCCGGCCTCGTCGCCTGAGCCGCCGAGCCGCCGTGTCCCCGAGCCGCCGAGCACCCGCGCCGCCGAGCCGCCGTGCCACCGAGCCGCCGTGCCGCCGAGCCGCCGCGCCGCCGAGCCGCCGAGTCGTTGCGCCGCTGAGCCGCTGTGTCGCTGTCACACTGTGTGATGGCGGATGTCGTTCTTCGCTTGGACGCTGAGGGGCACGCGATCGACTTCGTCGCCTGGCTCGTCGACCTTCGCCGGCACCTGACAGGTCAGCACCAGGATGGGCACTCCCTGGCTATGCATGTTGATGGTTTGCTTCCCCGCCCCCCTGCGCCTGATCCCCTCCCTGCTGACCCTACCAATGCTGAGAGTGAGGCTTTTGCTCCTGCTGCGCTTGCTCGAGCTGTCTGGGATTCTCGCGACGCAGTAGCCCAGCCTGCCATTAGCCATGCCCTCCTCCTGTCTGAGCGTCCGCGCTTTACCGCTGTCGCGAACGCCAAGGACTTTCTCGCGGCAGTAGTTGAGCGTTACTCCACACCTGCTTCCGCCTCTGCTGGCCGCTTGATCGTACCCATGCTCTTCCCTGATCTTTCTGCTTTCCCCACGGTAGCTGACCTCGCTACTCACCTCCGTGCCCTAGAGACCAGCTACCGCGCTGCTAGCTCTGCCGCCCAGCTTACTGCCTTCCCCCCACCTTTCTGTGCTACCCTGTACCTCATCGCCATGCGCCTGCCTGACCACTTGGCCACTGTCCGCGACGACTTCCTTAGTCAGCACCCTGCTGACCTCACCCTGACCGCCTTTGTCACTACTCTGTCTGAGATAGAGACTCGTCAGCGCACTATCGCTCAGTTGAGCGGTGTTGCGGCAGTCCCTATATTTCACGGCTGTGCCCCCTCCCAGTGCACGTACGCTGACGTCTCCGCCGCAGTTGCCACGATTGCGTCTGCACCTGAGACAGCAGCTGCGGCTTACGCGCAGCAGTGCCAGCGCCGGGGCCGCCGTGGCCCCAAAGGAGGACGTGGAGGTGGCGCTAGTGGTGGTGGTGGCGGGGACACTGGTTATGACGAGGGGGTTGGTGCTGGTGCCGAGAAGCAGCAGCAGTCGCCGCAGTCGCAGCCGCCGCAGCAGCAGCAGCAGCCGTGGGCTCTCCTTCCCCGGTGGCCAGGAGCCCCTGGCGGTGGTGGTCGTGGTGGTGGCCCTCGCAGCTCGGCGTCCACCGGCAGCTTCGGTGCTGTGAGCTGCCAGTACCAGCTTCAGACAGGGCCCCTGCGTGGCACCCCACCGCCCGCTGCTTCCGCCGCCTCTTTCTACCACCTCCCTGACTGGCCCAGCCTGCTGCGCCACGGTGTGCCCGTGTTTGACTTAGATATGGATCAGATTAGTTCGGCTTTGCATTCTCTGTATGCTGACGCTTCGAGTGTTTTCGGATCGTATTACTCTGTGTTCTCTAGCTTAGGCGTAGCACCTGTGTGTAGTCCAGACTCCCCTGGTGCGTTAGGGGTAGGAAAGCTTGCTTTGTCTAGCCTAGGCTCTACCCTTGCTCCTCCATCGTCAGCCACTACGGCGTCACTGTCCTTCACTCTAGACTCCGGTGCGTCAGCCTGTTTCTTCCGCGACCACGCCGCCCACACGCCGCTTGCTGCGCCTGCCGCTGTCGACCTTGCGGACCCCGACTCTGGTCCTCTGTAGTTGCTCGCAGCTACACTACCATTCCCTGTCCGTCGGTTCCCTCGGGTTCCCTTACAGGCCTGCACATCCCTTCGTTCTCCAGGAACTTAGTTGGTGTCGGCTGTCTGCAGGACCTCGGCGTCACCACTACGTTCCCTGGTTACGAGCGGTACGCGGTCTATTCCGAGGCCGCCTCAGGTGCACCCCTTGCGACGTTCCCCCGGGACCCTTTGTCTGGCCTGTTTACGCTGGACACTACTCCCCCCCCGGTGTGAGAGTACGACACCGTTACACCAATTTCCCCTTTCCATATTTCCTCTCCATTTCATTCCTCTTTTTATCCTGATTCATTTGGTCTTTATCTCATCTCATTTGGTTTCCTATTCCTCATTTTCCATTATCCTTTGGTTTATCCTGTTATTATAATTATATCACCGACCAGGCTTGGGATGTTCTGGCGCGCTATATCTAGCGTAATCCTGCCGTAATCCCTTAAAGCCAATAGCCTCGCGTGGCTATACGCATGGTGATTCTATTTCTAGAAGGGTCTATTCCCTTTGGATAGGATAAGCCTGGTTACCTGATGTATTCTGGAAGTATAAAAGCACCTTGTACTGATTGATAGTGCAACATTGAGCAAACCTTTCCTCGGGACATTCGATCCTGTGACACCCGGCGGGCGAGTCCTCCTTCGGTCCTACGTCCACCCAGGTAGCTGCGGCCTGCTCGTGTCAGTCGCTCACTCACCCGTCCCTGTTGTGGCACCATCGTCTAGGTCACCCCGCGCTCCCCCGCCTACGTCACATGTCTCAGCACGGTCTAGTCCTCGGCCTCCCTGCGTCGCTCCCTGCTCTCCCTCCCTCGCCTGCGCCGCCGTGCACACCCTGCGTCGAGGGTCGGCTGCGCCGTACTTCTCACTCCTCCTCACTTTGCCTTGCCACTGCACCCCTTCAGACTCTGCACTTAGATGTCTGGGGCCCAGCCCCTATCCCTGGGCCGCGTCGCGAGCGCTACTTTCTTGTGCTCGTTGTTGAATTCACGCACTATACCACGGTGTTTCTCCTGGAGCGGAAGGCCGACGTGCCTGACGTCCTTATCCCATGGCTCGTAGTTATGCGCCTCCACCGCGGTCTCCCTGTGCAGTGTATCCACTCCGACCGTGGCGACGAGTTCGCCTCTGGTCGGCTGGGTCAGTTCTGTCGTGCGAAGGGTATCACCCAAACGTACATCCTACCGGACTCCCCGCACTAGAATGGGGTCGCTGAGCGACGCATCGGTTTGGTCATGGAGGTGGCTCGTACCTCCATAATCCATGACGGTGCACCCCATTTTCTGTGGTCGTTCACCATTCGCTACGCCGCTCACCAGCTTAACCTCTGGCCTCGCTCTCAACGGCCACAGGTTTCGGCGACCCTTTTTTGGACCGGGTTCCCTGGTGACGCGTCTGCATTCCACATCTGGGGCTGCCTTGCTCACATTCATGCCTCCAGCGCGGACAAGCTCACTGCCCGCACCGTCCCCTGTGTCTTCCTCGCTTTCCCCCTTGCTTCGTTCCCACGTGTCTCGTCCTCCCCTCCTGCCTTCGCCTCCTCCGTCGTCGCTCACTGTCACGCCTCCTCATTTGTATGACTACCTGTGCGCATCTTGTCCTCTTGTTCCTCGGGTCCTTGCCTCCCTCGTTACCGACCCGTCTTTTCCTGTCTCCTGTCTTGACGCTCTTGTAGCTGCTGTCGCTGACTTTGCCTCTACTCGCCGCCTTGACTTCGCTACCACTCTGGTCTCTGACCCTGTCTGTCCTCCGTCCGTCGGGGGTGCTCCTGTCCTCGGCACTCACGTCTTGGAGGACTGGCAGTACGAGCTTGCTTTCCTGTCAGAGGCTGCTCCCCATCTTTGTTCCATGCTGCTAGTCCCTGAGGGTGACCCCGACGCCTTTGACATTCCGACCCCTCGCACCTACGCTGAGGCGACCTCAGGACCTTGGGCCTCTCAGTGGATAGCTGCCATGGAGCAGGAGATGGCATCTTGGAGGGCTACAGGCACCTACCACGACGCAGTTCCCCCACTTGGGGTGAACGTAGTCGATGGCCAATGGCTCTTCAAGGTGAAGCGCCCTCCTAGAGAGCTGCCTGTGTTCAAGGCGCGCTACTTGGCTAGAGGCTTCAGTCAGCGTGAGGAGGTGGACTTCTTTCAGACCTTCGCCCCGACCCCGAATATGACTACTCTTCGGGCGCTACTACACGTCGCAGCACAGCGTGACTACGAGCTTCACTCCCTCGACTTCTCCATTGCTTTCCTTCAGGGCAGCCTACACGAGCAGGTCTACCTGCGCCGCCCTCAGGGCTTCACCGGTACTTTCCCTCCTCGGACCCAGTGGCTCCTCCTGCGCCCCGTCTACGGCTTGCGACAGAGACGCGCTAGCCTCCGTGAAGGCTGAGCTGCTGAGGCGACACACCTTCAATGACCTGGGAGAGCTGCGCCGCTACCTTGGCCTGCAGATCTCCAGGGACAGAGCAGCGCGCACCATCACTCTTACACAGTCACACTTGGTGCGCTAGGTCCTTCAGAGGTTCGGTCTTCATTTCTCCTCCGCACAGCCCACACATCTGCCAGTAGACCACAGGCTCTCAGCTCCAGTTCCCGAGGAATCAGCAGAGCCCAGTGGTCCTTACGCAGAGCTGGTGGGTTGCCTGATGTACCTGATGACTTGCACTCGCCCAGATCTCGCATACCCTCTCAGCATCCTAGCCCGCTTTGTGGCCACAGGCAGACACCGACCACAGCACTGGTCGGTCGCTAAGAGGGTTTTCGTTATCTTGCAAGTACATTGGGCATGGGGCTGGTGCTGGGAGGACGCAGGTCAGTGGCCCTTACTGGGCACACAGACGCTTCTTGGGCAGGCGACGCTGAGACCCTCCGATCCTCCTAGGGCTACTGCTTCAGCCTTGGTTCTGGTGCCATCTCGTGGAGGTCCACTCGCTCCTCGTCTGTTGCTCAGTCTAGCTGCGAGGCTGAGATCTACGCCGGTGCCATGGCGGCACAGGAGCTCCGCTGGCAGACCTTCTTGCTTGCCGACTTAGGTGAGCGGCCTAGCTCTGCCCCGGTTCTGTACGCTAACAACAGGGCCATGATCCTCCTGTGTCAGGAGCCTCGACTTGAGGGCAGAGCGAAGCACATCCAGCTGCGGTACTTCCTCCTGCGCGAGCTTCAGCAGCGTCGCCAGGCCCGCGTAGTACACTTGGCCTCCGGTGCCAACAGAGCTGATATCTTTACGAAGGCGCTTCCGCCTAGAGATCATCAGCGGCACTGCTTCCAGTGAGGTCTAGTCCCTGTTGACTCTAACTTGCTAGGTTCTTGATTGTGTACTCCTTTCTATTTATGCCTTTCAGATTGGCCTTGTGGCTTTTTCCTCCAGTGGTTGGACTAATAGTGCCGCCCTGGTTTGCTCTGTCTTGCTTGTACTCTTGCGGACTGGTCTTCGGGCCCCTGCCTCAGAGGTTGGACTAGTAGTGCCACCCTGAGTTTCGTGTTTCTTGCTCAGCACTACCCCTTATCTAGCCTAGGGGTTGTGTCAACTTATACATATATTGTTATGTAGAAGTTATAGGCTAGATAGGGTATGTTCTTAGTGGGTACAACCCAAATGCTATCTCCCCTGTACTCCCTTTTTCTAATTATTCTTTCTAGTCTTCACACTGTGCTCTGGAAACTCAGTATTGGGTTTGCCACAAGTCTGATTTTTTCAGGATCCCTAAAATCGTACTCTGAAGTGATCATGATTGGGAAAATGGACAATCTGGAAATTCAGGTTTGTAAAAAAAAAAAGGGTCTGAAATTTCAGACTAATCAGATTGTTGGAAATATCTCAAAGAACTTAAGCGTTTCTGAAGTGTAACACTACACTCAAGGAAGAACGCAACGGGTACACGAGTCAACGGAGGTTACACGAGGGGGGCGGACAAAGAACGCGAAGGGACTCGAAGGGTCGCAACTGGAGGTCGCGACTGACCGTTACAACAGCGCGGATGGTAACCGAAGCGACAATCGAGTCGCTGTGCGACTCGATAAACCGCTCCTGCAACCTAATTCTACAACTGCTTTACTTTCCTACTCTCTATATATTTCTGTATGCTTGTTTCTTTAATCAATCACTTGTTCTCATATACTAGTACAAGGGTTCAACTGCCTCAACTTCCCCTGCACTACTCAAGTCTTAATCTTCAACTGGGACTTAGTCTCTGAAAAGATCCTAAGGGCATTTCTCAGCCCAACACAGGCTAAATAGTCTGATAAAATCAGCCCTGCATATATCGTACAAGTGTTCTGTCAACTACTGCTGATATGTTGGTAGCCTAATGTGGCTCGGACAAAAGAGCAGCCCGTTCCATTAGGGCTCTCTGGTATCTCCACACTAAATGCCTTACTCCCTGGACCACCTGACAAGCCAAACAAGGTGGACACAGATTCGCCCGGCTGTAAAAACCTCTTCTCCAGCAGCTCCAGCTCCTGATCAATGGTCCTAACCGGGCGAACCTCCACCATCATCTCATCCACCCTCGCTGCAGCTGCGGCTCGTGCATCCCCACTCCCCACCTCGGCCCGGAGTGCCTCCAGGTCGTGCGCCACGCGGGACATGGAGGGGCGTGAGGCAGTGGGCATGGCGGTGCAGCTGACGGCCAGCTGAGCCAGGCGCAGGATGATGCCGTCAGGTGCTGCCATGCGGGGGTCTCTGAGAGATGACTCGTTGCCCTCTGACATGAGCTTGCTTGCCTGTGAGATTCAAGGGAGGGGGGGCAGGGGATGGGGAAGGGGAACGGGGGTTGAAGAGAGGAGGGCCAAGGGAGCAAGGGGGGGGGGATAAAGTAGGTGCAGTGCAGGATGAGTGCGTCGTCCTAGCCGTGCACTGCAGGAAGAGTGAGTCGTCCTAGCCGTGCACTGCAGGAAGAGTGAGTCGTCCTAGCCGTGCTTACAGGAAAGAACAAGCGCAAAAGAAGCCCTAGATCGTGGATGGATGAATACAAAGAGAGAGAGAGAGAGAGAGAGAGAGAGAGAGAGAGAGAGAGAGAGAGAGAGAGAGAGAGAGAGAGAGAGAGAGAGAGAGAGAGAGAGAGAGCGAGAGAGAGCGAGAGAGAGAGAGCAAGTAAAGAGAGTCGTGATAGTGAGAGCCTAGGCTTAGGAGCTGCGTACCCAGTCAATAATCTTGATACGCTCAGACTCAGCAGGTGTGTCAAGGCCGTTGTCATGCTTGAGCTTAGTTATGATGGCCTGCTGGCCTGACAGCATCACCAGCATGAGGATGCCAAAGCTGCGCGGAGAGAAAGGGGAAGGCAAATGAGGGGAGGGGAGCGAAGTCACAACCAGACTCCTATCACGCGGATCACCAGCATGAGGATGCCAAAGCAGCGCAGAGAGAAGGGGGAAGGCAAGGAAAGGGAGGGGAGCGAAGGAGTTTTGAGGCGCCTCAAAACCAAAGTTGGCCTGACAGGATCACCAGCATGAGGTTGCCAAAGCTGCGCGGAGAGAAAAGGGAAGGCAAGGGAGGGGAGGGGAGCGAAGTCACAACCAGACTCCTATCACGCGGATCACGAGCATGAGGATGCCAAAGCATCGTGAGAACAAGGCAAGGGGGAAGGCAAGTGCAGAGCAGAGAGAATGCTGGCAACAGAAAGCTGAAATTTGACTTCATCTGAGCTAAACGAAGGGGCAACACGGGGAGGGCACCTGTAGACATCAGTGGCAGTGGTGGCGTTGCGGGTCAGGCAGTAGGCGGGGTCCATGTAGCCCACGGTGCCCAGCACTCTGGTTGACAGCATGCCTGTGCCATCCCCCTCTCGCACCAGCCCAAAGTCCGCCACCTTTGGCTGGGGGGACAACAACGGGTGGTCGGCGGAAGGGGGGGGGGGGGCGGGTGGAATTGAGAAAGGACAGAAAAGAGCGAGGCGTGATTCCTCGATGCCATGCTGCATGCTGCTGTATAGTGGTGCCATGCTGCCTGTATGGTGGTGCCATCACCATCACCTAGCACCCTTCACCCTTCACCCTTCACCGGCATGGTGCGGTAATGCAGCGTGTACAGTGGAGGCAATACAATCAACCAGACTGGCACTGGCGCACCTCTCACCCCCTCATCACCCCTCGCCCCTCACCTGCATGTCATCGTCGATGAGGATGTTGGCGGGCTTGATGTCGCGGTGCACCATGCCAAAGCTGTGCAGGTACTCCAGCCCGCTAGCAGTGCCGATGAGAATGTCCAGCCGCTGCTGCAGGGTCAGCACTGCGGGGGCGTCTGGGAGATGAGCAGAGCGCAGGGGAAGAGGGCTCAGTGGCATGCTGCAACAGTTCGGGAAAGTGGCACGAAAGTCGAGACAGGTGTAAGGGTTTGGCTGTGATAGGTTTTTGAGAAATTTAAAAAGTGGCGTGAAAGGTTTTTGAGAATTCTCAAAGACGACACAAAGGCATCTCGCGGCAGCTCGAAAAGTGGCGTGAAAGTCGAGACAGTTCTCAGGGTTTGGCGGCACAAAGTGGCGCCTCCCTACAATCAACGATGCGAGATTAGGTATTCCTTGATAGAAGAGTACCTGGCCCCATCCACCTCTCCAGGTCGCCATTGGCGATGAACTCATAGACGAGCACGTTCTCCACTCGAGTGTTCACATCGCCCCCCACCGCGAACCCCAGCAGCCGGACGAGATTCGGGTGGTGCTTAGAGGCCATCTGAGCAACCTGAGACAGTCATGGGGCAGCAGACAGCCATGGGGGGCAGAAAGAAACAAGTTGCTCGGTCAGGGGCATGGGGCTACTCTTGAGTCGACTCTAAGGTCAGAGGCATAGGGCTGCTGCTTGGTGCTTTTCTTTTCCGTCTCGTGTTATGTTTTTTAGAACTTCTCAAAAGTATAACACAACCTGGGGTTTCTCCTAGGTGATTTTTATTTTCGATCTTTCCGGCTTTTATGTGTGAAGACAGGATGGGACACACCATGCTCCCCCACAAACTCCTCTGAATCGCCCACACACACCGACTCTGGCCCTTCCTCCCTGCTGCCAATACCACACACACCTACGCCTCAAACATCCTTCCCCCCCCAAAAAAACGCACGCCCATGCCTGCGCCACACCACACCCACCTCTCTCCTAAAGTCGCAGGTGATGACTTTGGCGCGCTTCACAGCCCACAGCGTGGCGCCATCGTAAGGGGACACGCCCTTGTACACGTCGCCATAGCCCCCCGACCCCAGCAGGTTGTCATTGGCCCAGTCGCCTGTGGCCCTGACGACCACGTGAAGGGGGAGCTGCTGGAAGGAGGCTGGCGCATCAGGCACGGCAGCACAGAAAGGATCTGCAAAGGCAGGAGAGAATGAAAAGGGGCAGAGGAAAGGGGAAGAGGAAAGGCGCAGAGGGGCAGAGGAAAGGGGCAGAGGAAAGGGGCAGAGGAAAGGGAACAGCAATGGTGGGGAGGTGGGGATGGTGATAGGAGGGCCTACTGTGTCTGAGCTTGCCACTCTTCAATACAAGTGAATCACACACAAAAAATCAAGTCGTTGTCAGCAGTGTGTGTTGTGTGTGCTGTGTGTGTTGTGTGTGCTGTGTGTGTTGTGTGTGCTGTGTGTGTTGTGTGTGCTGTGTGTGTTGTGTGTGTGTGTGTTGTGTGTGCTGTGTGTGTTGTGTGTGCTGTGTGTGTTGTGTGTGCTGTGTGTGTTGTGTGTGCTGTGTGTGTTGTGTGTGTGTGTGTGTGTGTGTGTGTGTGCTGTGTGTGTTGTGTGTGCTGTGTGTGTTGTGTGTGTTGTGTGTGTTGTGTGTGCTGTGTGTGTCGTGTGTGCTGTGTGTGTTGTGTGTGCTGTGTGTGTTGTGTGTGTTGTGTGTGCTGTGTGTGTTGTGTGTGCTGTGTGTGTTGTGTGTGCTGTGTGTGTTGTGTGTGTTGTGTGTGCTGTGTGTGTTGTGTGTGTTGTGTGTGTTGTGTGTGCTGTGTGTGTTGCGTGTGTTGTGTGTGCTGTGTGTGTTGTGTGTGCTGTGTGTGTTGTGTGTGCTGTGTGTGTTGTGTGTGTTGTGTGTGCTGTGTGTGTTGTGTGTGTTGTGTGTGCTGTGTGTGTTGTGTGTGTTGTGTGTGCTGTGTGTGTTGTGTGTGTTGTGTGTGTTGTGTGTGTTGCGCACAAGAGAACAGTGGAAGCAGGGATGGTCGACAGGGTTCCCTTCTCCTCAAAGTCATCTTCAAACGCCCGTCTGAGCTTCGGTTCTGAGCTTCCGGCTTCGGTTCTGAGCTTCGGTTCTGAGCTTCGGTTCCGAGCTTCGGTTCCGAGCTTCGGTTGCGAGCTTCGGTTCCGAGTTTCAGTTCAAAGGTAAAATAAGCAAGTAAAGCGGCGGCATGAGAGGGAACCGACCTGCACCACTGCGTGCTCTCTTCCACCACATGCCAGCGAGCAGCAGCAGGCACAGGAGGAGGAGAGGACTCAAAAGACAGCATGAGAGGGAACCGACCTGCACCACTGCGAGCTTCCAGCGCTCTCTTCCACCACACGGCACCGAGCAACAGCAGGAGGAGGAGGAGGAGGACGGCTGCCACCACAATGCCAATGACAGCTGCTGTTGGCAGGCCAGACTGGGGGAAGGAAAGAGTGGAAGAAGTGAGGAGAGAGGGGTCAAAAGAAGCAGAGAGGATGAAAAGAAGCAGAGAGGATGACAAGAAGCAGAGAGGATGAAAAGAAGCAGAGAGGATGAAAAGAAGCAGAGCGGATGAAAAGAAGCAGAGAGGATGAAAAGAAGCAGAGAGGATGAAAAGAAGCAGAGAGGATGAAAAGAAGCAGAGAGGATGAAAAGAAGCAGAGAGGATGAAAAGAAGCAGAGAGGATGAAAAGAAGCAGAGAGGATGAAAAGAAGCAGAGAGGATGAAAAGAAGCAGAGAGGATGAAGGTTCCTTCCAATCCTCTTGCAGAGTGACTCTTAAATTCGTCTCCAAGAAGCCGTTTCCATGCACTTAGTTAATACTATGCCTTCTGCAAGTACTGATCAATCTCAGTAGCACCTAGTACAGTAGCATCTCTTACAGCAGCATCTCTTACAGCAGCATCTCTTACCGAGGAAGGAGTGGCAGGCGGAGGGGCGGGTGTGGAGGGGGGTGCAGTGCACGGGCCGGATTGGCAGCCGGAGCTGCAGTACTCGTCGGTGGAGCCGCACCAGCCCCACTTGCTGCAGCACAGACCGTTGGGGCACACGCTATTGCCGTTGTCTGCTCCGCACCCGGCGGTCACGGGGGGATGGGAAACAGGAGGAGCGGGGGAACTGGTCGGGGGAGCGGGGGAGCTGCCAGGCGGAGGGGCGGATGCGGAGGGGCTTGCAGCGCTGCCGGTGCACAGTCCGGATTGGCAGCCGGAGCCGCAGTACTCGTCGGTGGAGCCGCAAAAGCCCCACTTGCTGCAGCAGAGACCGTTGGGGCACACGCTGTCGCCGTTGTCTGCACCGCACGCAATGGACACAGGGGGAGTGGACCCCGGAGCAGACGGAGCGGGGGAACTGGTCGGGGGAGGGGGGGAGCTGACAGGCGGAGGGGGGGAGCTGACAGGCGGAGGGGCGGAGCTGACAGGCGGAGGGGCGGAGGGGGAGGGGGTGCCGGTGCATGGGCCGGATTGGCAGCCGGAGCCGCAGTAGGAATCAGAGGAGCCGCAAAAGCCCCACTCGCTACAGCACAGGCTGCTGTTGGCGCAATGAAGGGAGGCGGAACAGTCCAGCGCGCGCGCGGGGGGAGAGAGATGCGCAGCTGAGAGCAGCAGCAGCGCGAGCAGGGGAAAGAGAGAACGCGTTGTCGGTGGTATGATCATAGTGGCGGGTGGGCACGGCTTTCGCACGGTGAAGTGCGGAGCCCGATGGTCTAAGATCGCAGGGGGGTTAGCGGCAAGCAGCACCCTTTTCTGTTGATTCGACCCAAGAATCTACCCGAGTGTCGACCCAAGAGTCGCCTCTGAAAGGCGGAGATGAATCTAGATGGAGTGACGAGCAGCGGGGACGGCAGCAATAGACGGCAGCACCATTCTCAGCGATGCACGGAGCGGACTCCCAGTGAGAGGGACTCCGGGAAAGGCGGCTCTGGAGTTGGCGCACAAGGCAGGGCGATTCTCAGGGGCGCGCGAAACAAGCTCTCCGGGGATTCCACGGATGCACGGAGTGGACTCCCAGAGAGGGGGGCTCAGGGGGGAGGCGGCTCTAGAGTCGGCTGACAAGGCAGTGGGATTTTGAAGGACGCGTGGGGAACGTTTTCCTTGTCTCGGTTAGGGCGGCTGAGAGAGGAAGGCCTAGTAGTAGTACTAGCCACAATGCATGCGAAATTCACCCTCGGCCTCGGCCTGGAGCAATCGGCTATTCGATCCCCTCAGCTCCCTTCAGATTGTTGGTCGACTGTGACTTCTGTGTCGACTCACCTAAGACAGCTCAACCGCGTAAGACACCTCAACCGCGTAGCTGGCGTGGAACAATAGGGGGGGAGGCGGCCTAGCCACAATCAGCGTGAGGAATCTATTTTTGAGGCGCCTCAAAAATAGACTCCTCACGTTGGTCGACTAAGACAGCTCAACCGCGTAGCTGGCGTGGAGCAATAGGGGGGAAGGCGGCCTAGCCACAATCAGTCCCCGTCGATTCTCCCCGCGGACGGCCAAGATCTCCCGTGACTCTGACATTCGGGATGACTCGAATCGGGAGGATTTTCGATCAGGCCGGGAACCTTCGATTCTCGGACCGCAACTCCGGAATTCGGAGTTCCTTGCTGTGGCTCCTCCGACACGTGGGAGGTAACTTGGTAACGCGGCGAAAAGGCACGACGCCGACACCTTCGCCTCGCGTGAGTGTGGGGGACAAATAACAGCAAACACGTGCTGCGATCGATAGAGTCCCATCGTGGAAACAGCCGTGATGAGTCCGCGCGTCCGTGCCTGCGTCGCGCGGAAGTCAGCGTGATGAGAAAAGACGGCCACTGCTATCCGTAAACACGCTGACTGACTTGACTGACTGACTGACTGAGTGCACTGTTAGTCCGACTACCCACTTCGTACGAGTGTGCTCCAAGGTTTGTTGACATCGGAAAAGTAGTGCTTCGTTATCATTCGGGTTCAATATGGTAGATTACGACGGTGACGACTCGAATATTCCCGCTATAAGGCAAGAAAAATAAGAATTCACAAAACATAGCGACCACCGGAAAACAGTCAGCATGAATTGTGAAAACATGAAACCCTTGCCGCCTACGTTGGTCCATGCGTGGAACAGTGGATCTAGGCATTTACACTGTCAAACATGTGTATTCGTCATGTTTGTATAGACTGTATAGGGTCGCCTCTTAGAGGGTACAACACTTAGGTATATCTGTGTGTACTCTCTCTCTAGAAAATATTCACTTCACTGTTTTGAGATACACGACCGAACGGACCGCGTTCCAGAATAAAGAACCATTGGACAAACTGCATCTTTTTCAGCCTAACAATTTGACTCTGTACAGCCGGCTCGCTATCACTGCTCACATATTTCGAAAAGCTGTCCATTTGCCAGATCCCCTGACGTCCTCCTGCTTGCCATGGATCCAACACCCTAGTTCGGATCTGTTAGGCTTGCCAAGAGAGAGAAACCTGCACTGGATTCGTGTTTGTGGGGGGAGGCGGGCCATTCAAACAGCTGGTCAAGGCGACTCCTTCAATCAGAACTCCCTCCCCACCACATCAGTGTTCGCAGAGGGAGAAGGGCCGCTCAAACAGCTCCTCATTAGCCAGTGCAACCAGCGCTCTCCTCTCTTCCATCAGAGCCTCCCGGTGTTTCTTCCCCTCTTCCATCGTCATTGCAGCACCCCTGCTGTCACCACCCTCTCCCCCGACACACCTACCCTCCCCCTCACCCACTCCCTCAGCCACCAAGTCCAGAGCCAACCCAGGCAACACCGAGCAAGGGTGGCCTTTCTGCTCGAGCTCCCTCCTCTGCCAGCTCAGCTGCTGAGGTGGCACGCGTGCCGTAGATATGATCCTCTCCCTCGGGTCCACCAGGAAAAAGACGAGGATTTTCCGGTGGCCCGGGCGGGTTTTGTCCTGTAGCTCGAACGGCGCGACCCGGTGGTGGAAATGGTTCGGAAAGGCGAGGCAGAGGTTCGGCGTGTTGGTCCGGACCGAGCCTAGAGGTTGGGTGAGAGGCCCGTCGTCCACTAGGCCGTAGATCCGGGCCACCCCTTTGTTGTCATTCTGTTCGTACTCTGGCTCCGCCACAGTGTGCCTGAATTGAAGGCGAGACTCGGTGATGTTATCAGAGTCAAAGTAGTAGATGCCTGTGGCCTGCAGAGGAAGTGGGGGGCGGGGGAAGGGGGGGAAAGGGGGGAGGGAGGGAGAGAGAGAGAGAGAGAGAAGGAAGTCGGACTTTGTGTGGCTCAGTGTACACGCAATCAGTGCACGTGGCAGGGAATGAAAGGGGAGGGGGGGGGGGGGGGGCGGCTTGCAGTTTAGCCGTGGCTGTAACTGGAGACTGGAGGTCGTCCGTGGGGCAGAGGAAGATGCACGGAAAGAGGAAAAGTTGAGATTAGAGCATTTGGGCGCAACGAAAGGTCTCAGATGCAAAGTCCGAATCAGGCAGGATTAGAAAAGCAAAGGTCTCACAGGTGGGTGCAAAGGCCTGACCACAACCACAGCGTGCAAAGGACATCTCTCTGGATACCCTCTCTCTCTCTTTGTCTCTCTCTCTCTCTCTCTCTCTCTCGCTCTCTCTCTCTCTCTCTCTCTCTCTCTCTCTCTCTCTCTCTCTCTCTCTCTCTCTCTCTCTCTCACGGTCCTCTCTCCCCCTTACCACTCGCCAGTATGCACTCACTCACTGCACATGGCCCACTCGGCCTCATGCACTCGGAATAGATGCCCCACTATACACTCCTCTCCCACTCCTCCCCGAACCCTCAGCACTCACCACAATGTGTTCATTCCACAAGCCCTCCACATGCCACGAGCCCCCAGGGCAGCCGGGGTTCTCAGGGGTAGCCCGGTCCCCTTCCCCCTCCCATCAACTCACCACGATGTGCTCATTCCGCATGCCCTCCACATGCCACGTGCCCCCCGGGTATCTCGGATTTTCAGCAGAGAGGCGGATAGAAGCCACCTTCACCACCACCTGCAGGCGCCGCCCCCTAAGATCCACCACGTGCGTGGGAGGCGGGGGAGGTGCGAACTCCGAAGGGGTTTCTGGCTGCTTTGGCTGGCGGTCCACCAGCCACTGGTGGTAGTCGTCGTCGTCGTCCTTGTCGTACTCCCTCGCTCCTTTCCACTCGTCGTACCACCTGCATTGCAAGCATAGAGCCATAGGGAACAGATAGTGCAAGGGAGAGAGCCACTGACGGTAAAGGGGAACAGACAGTATCCTTCTGCTGCCGGTGGACCAGCCACTGGTGGTAGTCTTCGTTATCGCCGTCATCCTTATCGTACGCACGCTCTCCCTTCCACTCGTCACACCACCTGGTGGGAGGGGTAATGGCAAAGGGCATCGTATAGAGGTACAAGAGAAACGTATAGCCTACGAGTGTTGGAGCTGTTGGTACACCAGCCACTGGTGGTAGTCTCCGAGTGTTGGAGCTGTTGGTACACCAGCCACTGGTGGTAGTCTCCGAGTGTTGGAGCTGTTGGTACACCAGCCACTGGTGGTAGTCGTCATCATCGTTCTCGCCATACTCCCGATTGCCTTTCCACTCATCATACTGCCTGCACGGGGGACGTGAGTAAAGAGCCACCAGGTGCAGATAGTTTGAAGGCGTTGCTCTGTCTGCCGGTCCAACAGCCACTGGTGGTAGCCGCCAGCATCCTCCTTGTCGTACTCTCGCTCGCCCTTCCACTCGTCGTACCCTGGTGGGCGAAGCAAAGTAACGGCAAAAGGTATTGTATAGGGCTGCATTGGGAACGTGTAGCCTTAGAGTGCTTTGTCTGCCGATCCACCAGCCACTGGTGGTAGCCATTGTCGTCTCCCTTGTCGTACTCTTGATTGCCTCTCCACTGCCGTACCACCTGCAGTGGTTCTGTAGATCGAAAAAGGTACAGATTGTGTCAAGGAGTAGATTGAGCTGCCTTTCCTGCAGGCACTTGCGGCAGGCATCGCAGTCAAATTTGCCGCATTTGCCCTCTCCCATCCACTCGCCATACCACCTGTGGTGTAGGTGTACAGTAAGACAGTGCACCAGGAATAGGCAAACACGTCTTTATATGAAAACAAACCGAGGAAATTTAACTGCAACGCGATATACTGATCAACAATGCACATTACCGTCCAGATTCACTGCACTTGTAGCTATAATAGACTCATTACACACGCATTACCGTCCAGATTCACTGCACGTACCCACAGATGTCGTAGATGAATCTTTCAGGCCGTTGCTGCACTGATTCTGTGAGCACTCTGTTGAACAACGGCACAAACGCAGTGGCAAAAATATGCTCCAAGCCCCGGTACATCCCAGCAAACTCATGCGGATGCAGGTTGTTTACATACGACCGGAATTTCGCACTCTGTCCGTCCGCTGCCACATCTATCTCCGCGGGCAGCCACTGAAACTTTTCCGACAGGTACGAATGGTTCCCCGTCGGATAATACTCCTGGCGAGCCGGCTGACCGAGCGGCGGGGGGTGCGAAACCTCCCCGAGGCTGCTAACCAGCTGGTCCCAGGGAAGAACCGTGAGGTCTTGCGGGTCGTTGGGGGGGTGGGGGATGACTCGGGTGCGGCCGAACACAAGGCAGTGCAGACTGGGGTGTACGAGGTCTATCACTTGACGGTTGGAGCCCGGGTGGTAGTCTATTTGGTCGTCTGGCACGGATTCTAGCGCGGTGACTCCGTCTAGGAAGAGGTGATTGAGAGCGGGGTCCAGAGGCGGGTCTGGGGTGAGGAAGACGCCATCCACTGCAGAGGGGAGGATGTTGGGGTTGCCGTGGAGGGAGAGAGAGGAGAGGGAGGTGGAGAGAGGGAAGGAGGAGGGAGAGAGGGAGGGGTAGGAGGGAGAGGGGAAGGAGGAGAGGGAGGCGGCTTGCCAGCGGAGCTCAGCGATGGCGTAGGCGAAGAGAGCAGGGTCAATCTGGGCGACACACCGAGAGCGATGGGAAGGCAGAGGGGGGATGAAGTGATTTTTTTGGGGCGCCTAAAAAATCGCTCAGCGATGGCGTTGGCGAAGTTAGCATGGTTGATCTGGGAGACACAAAGAGATTGGTGGGAAGGGAGAGGGGGGATGGAGAGAGGGACAACGGAATAAGAAGGTTGGAGAAACGTTGAGGCGGAAACGGGGGGTGAACAGCTCGCCTAGACACAGACGCGGCAGCGAGCAGATGTACTTGTGCCCGAGCAGCGCTGCCCTTATTTACACACAAAAATAGGCAGGGAAAAGAACAGATGGCGAGAAATATATTCACTTATGTTCATTTTCTTTTGTTTGTTTCTTGATGAGAGATTTTTACACAAGGGAGGCTCACCGTTGCTTTCTTGGGATAAGTGACAGTTCTGTTTTTTAGGCGCCTCAAAAATAGATAACCTCTCGCGTGAGCAGATCACCTTGACAGGTCGCGTTGTGGTTTCCTTCAGAAACGAAAGCACGGCGGACGCTTCCTCTTGGCTCCAGTACTCCTTGCTGGCGTCAATGAAACCGTCAGGGTGGACGTCCGCTGCCGGCTCCGTCAACTCCGCCTTCCATTTCTCGACGATCTCGTCGTCCGTCACCTTCCGCGTCCAGTCCGGCTTCTCCCGAATCTGCCCCATGACGCGGCACAGCAGCAGCTCCTTGAGGCTTCGCACGGGAAAGCCGAGCTCGAAATCGCCGGCATTGTCGAACGGGTTGAGGAACGCCGGCAGATCCTGATTTATCGGATTCAGGTTGGGTGGATTCTGACACGTACCAGAATTCGTATCCTGATTCGTAGCCCGAAAAATGCCTGGATTTGGAATCTGAACCATGGCGTCAAGTGAGGAATGGATTGGCCGGCGAGCAGCAAAAGAGGGAGATTTGGAGAATGGCCGGCCTCTTGGACCAAGAAACGGACTAGCTGAACGCGTATTGTAAGAAGTGAACGGGAAGCCGCGGGTTGAGCGGAAGACTCCGCCGACCAGCCTACTACCCCAGCAGCAGACGGCAGAGCGGCCGAGAAATCTACTGGGAACTAGCGCAGCTGACATAGAGGAATGAGTGCGACTGCAGGAACAATCGCTCGCGGAGCCACAGGCGGAGGACGGTGAACGTGGTTGTGGGTAAAAACGTGGTTGCGGGTTCTTTTTCTTTTTCTTTTTCTTTTTAAGGCTTTTCGAGTGAACGAACAAGGATATGCTCAACGAAGACAGCGTGGGAGAAGAAAGGCAAATGAGGGGAACAAAGACACTGAACGAAGAAAGGTGAAGCTAGGGCTCCATTGAAATGCCCTTCAGAAACTTGTGTGAATGCTGGGCTTGGAATTCCCTAGCAGCAAGGCATCCGAATTCCAAGGCCCTAGGGCTATCGGAGTGCCCTTGGGCATCCAAATTCCAGCCTTCAATCAACGCGCGGGAATTTGTGCTTGTGCTTGGTGCGCTCTGATTGGTCGACGTGCTCCGCCAGGTCGCCAAAAAAATTTGGACCATTTCTCGATTTGTGCGTGTCATCCTTGCGCAGGGGCCATGCTAATCTTCTCTGTATCGTTCCAATTTTAACGGATGTCCCGAAGGACAACATCATTGAGGGAACGCGACAATTTGTTCAGTGCAAATTTGCTAGAAAGGATCCGGTGGGGCCTAATGCCACGTGTCTAAATTTGAGGACAAAGAACAAACGTCACCAATAAGGTACTGAGAGCCTGACAGTTCTAGCAGCAGCAGCAGCACCACTGAATGAATACGTGCCATCGCATCTCTGATCAAGATCCAGAACACGAGGCAGCTTTTACAGCACTCTGCACCACAGGCGCAGCCTAAAATATGCTCTGAACTAATGCTTTTCCACCAGCCTGCAAAGGCGTAAAAAAATTGGCAGATCACAGCTAATGCTCCTTAGAATCTTTCACTAACCAATGCTGCACTGCTCGGCACACCCTCATCTCAACCCTCACAGCCAGCCCTCTCTGCTGCACATATAAGCCTTCCTTTCTTCCTGGACAAGCCATGCCGCATCATGGGTATTTCTTCCTACCGATTCATGTTGAATGGGCCTTCATAATGCTGGGCAGACCCATACTCTGCAAAGACTTTTGCTCGTTTGCAACCTAACCAGCGGGTGTTCTGAACTGCCCTGCACTAGGTTTATCCTCCTGTCATGCTTCTCGTCGAGCACTCTTCTACGCCCCTTGGAAGATCTTCCCCAGCCGCATGATCCCGCTGGCCCTCTTCTTCCTGTCCTCTTTAGAAGCTGTCTTGTCCTTCACTATAAGCTCCACCACGTGGCGCAGTGTACTCTCTATGTCCAGCACGCTTATCTGGATAAGGTGTAGAGGGTAAAGATGGATGATTCAGGGGATAAGGAAGGAGAGAGAAGAGCAAAGGGGAGACTGAATAATTGAGAGAGCGAGAGTGTGCTTCACTACAAGCTCCAGAGCGTGGCACATTGTACTCTAGTGGCCAGCACGCTTCTCCGTGGTGGATGGGCAGTGAGGAGGAAGAGCGGGGGAGAAGGGGGAATGAGAGAGTGAGTGAGTGCCAGTCACTGCTTGGCTCCACCACAGGTCGTAGTGCACTCTCAATGTCCACCGCGTGCGCTCAATAGTGTGATGGTGAATGATCAGGGGGGAAGGAGGTACTGCAACCAAGGAAGGGGTGAGTGAGTGAGTGAGTGTGTGTGTGTGTGTGTGCGTGCGTGTGTGTGTGCATGGGTGTTTGTGTGTGCGCGGTTGTGTGTGTGCAAGTGCGTGAGCCACGAGACGGAAGGAGAGAGGTCAGCAGAGAGGAAAGAACCACATGGCATCGTGTGGAGTCAATGGCAGAGAGGGGGGAGAACGCGACAAAAGAATTAGGATCATGCATAATTCAGGATTACGACCCTTACCCGGTCACTATTGCCCTTTTGGGGATTTCCAAAACGCGTACATCTTATTCCGTGGATATTCATACAAGTAGAAATGGATACAATCACATAGATGTATATATATATACATATAAAGCAGTCCCACTCACCATCCAGACGGAGTTGAGGAACTCGGGCATATTGGCTTGTTCACTTGCCGGCTTTTGCGGGTCCATGTTCACCTTCATCTCTGACAGTCTGGGGGGTGAGGGACAGGGGCAGGGGAATTGGGGGGGAACCATGAATGCTGTCGGTCTTTGACTTTGAGAATGCCAAGATGGAGCTGACGACAGAGCATGCCATGGCAGGTGCAAGGGGCCGTTTCAGGGAGCCTCAGAAGTCCATAAAAGTCTCACTTACTTAAGCACAGTGCTGAAAGCATTGTATCATGTCTTCATAATGTGTCCAGCCAGACTCCTGTATTCCTTACTGTAAGCAAATTCCAGCCTCCCCGTTCTCCCATTGCTTTTGCAGACGCCAAATCTAAAAGTTTCGCTTACTTGAGCGCGGCGTGAACCGCGTTGCATTCACCTCAGATAGCGTCAATTCTCTATCCGAGCTGCATATAAGCATCACTTACTTAAGCGCGGCGTCGACGGCGTTGTATCGCGTCTTCATGGTGTGGCCGGACTCCTTCACTGCATTCACAAAGCCCGGAATGCCCAGCATTTCCGTCAGCCCTAGTAGCACTTGAGCGCGGGAGTAGTAGGCGTAGCTGGTGGGGGGGGGGGGGGGGGGGGGGGGGGGGGGGGGGGGGGGGGGGAGGGGGAAGGGGGAGAAAAAGGGGGACGGGGGGGGGATAAGCATGGGCGGAGGGAAGCGGGGGCACGGGAAAGGCAGAACAGGTGGAAAAGGAGGGTGCGCTCTCATGCTTTCACCAAGCCCGGGATGCCCAGCGTTCTCGTCAGCCCTGGCAGCACCTGAGCAGGGCAGAAGAAGGTGTAGCTGGTGGAGGTGGGGAGGGAGGCGTGGGTGGGGGGGAGGTTTGAACGGGAGGGGCAGAACGAGAGCAAGCGGAACAGAGAACACGAGAAAAGACATATGGGTGTCCGTCTGTGCGTTCACAAAGCCTGGGATGCCCACGTGACTTTTGAGTCGGCTCAAAAGTTGATACAAGAAAAGACATATGAGCGCCCGTCTGTGCGCGCACCAAGCCCGGAATGCCCAGCATGCCTGTCAGCCCTAGAAGCACACGCGCACAGGAAAAGTAGGTGCGGCTGTTGCGGTGGAGTTAGGGCGGTGGGGGGTGGAGGTGGGGGGCGGTGGGGGGAGGAGAGAGGGCAAGGGTGATGCAGAAGGGGGAGAGAGTACGCTGAGGGTGGGTGAGGGAGAGTACGAGGGGGGTAGGAAGGGGGAGGGGGAGGGTGGGAGGAGTAAGGGGTGAGAGGAAGTATGATGAGGGTGAGAGGAAGTATGATGAGGGTGAGGGGAAGTATGATGAGGGTGAGAGGAAGTTTGATGAGGGTGGGCGAGGGAGGAACATAAGGGAAGTGAGGTGAGGCACGTTCAAAGAGGGGGGTGAGTGACCGAGAGGCGGATCGTGGGGGATAGAAGTGAGATGTGGACAGAGGGGAGGTTGAGACTGAAGAGTTCCCGATCATTACCCAACAGCACATACCCCATATAGAGCAGCATCACAGACATACTGGCAAGCCATGATAAGAAATGCTTACCTTGATGCAGCAACCACATGTGACACGCTACACCACATACCCCATACAGTGCCAAAGCGCCCTGCAAAACGCCTCGCCCTTCTACCCCTTCCCCTGCACCACCGCATCTCTCGCAAAGGCCCTCCCTCCTCACCTCATCACCCACTCCCCCCAAAAGTTGCTTCTAAGCCAATTCAGAAGCCACAGCATCCCACACAAACACCCCCCATCCCGCATGCAGCCATCACACGGACACCACAGCATACCCTATACAGTACGGACGCGTTACAGTGCAGGAACGACTTTTGAGGCGCCTCAAAAGGCGTTCCAGTGCAGGAAGGAACGCCACGCCACAGCCAACGCCCCCCCCTTCAGGTCCTCCACCTGAGCCACAGCATCCCCGCCCAACCCCTCCTCGCCGCCCTTCAGCCATCACGCACTCCACCACATACACCACATACCCGATACAGTGCAGGCAAACCACACACCAGAAACAGTGCAGGTCCACCACATACCCAATACAGTGCCGGTAAAGCACACACCCAATACGGTGCAGGTAAACCACACACCCGAAACAGTGCAGGTCCACCACATACCCGATGCAGTGCTGGTAATCCACATACCCGATGCAGTGTAAGAATGCCACGCCGAAAGCCTCCCCCTTGAGATCCTCCAACTGAGCCACAGCATCCCGCACAAACCCCTCCTCGTCCCCCTTTAACCACGGGTCCAGCCTCTTCAGCAGAATGTTCGCCAGCTCCCTCTCCCTCTTCGCCTGCCACTTCTTCACCTCAGCAACCGTCAGGTTCCCAGCAGCTGTGTACGCGATAGTGAGCTCTCCCACAAGCGGTTTGAACTTATCCGCGCCGAAAGCCATGGTGAAGAAGGAGCCGGGGTCCATGAAGGTGTCCTCGAGCGCTGCTCGCCCGAAGCGGTCGTACTTCTCTCGCTTGTCGGGATCCATGAGGACCTGGTAGGCCTCGCCGACGGCTTGGAACTTTGCCTTGGCGCCCTCGTCGTCGGGGTTCTTGTCCGGATGGCACGTGCGCGCCAGCTGCAGACGCGGTATAAAACGTAAGAAGGAGGGTTCAGGGGACGGTATGACTCCGAGGAAGGGGGGCCAGGGAAGAGCAAGATTGCCCGGATGGCATGTAAGCGCTAGCTGCCGATGCGTGTAAATGGGCGGGCGGGAGGTTCAGGGCAGGGTAAGGTGGGAAGGGGGTGTGAGGGTAGTTTTTTAGAATTCTCAAAAATCACCTACGGTATGGGGGAGATGGGCCCTCGCGTGCTGAAGCTGTGTGCTTCGTTCGGCACACTCTTGTGACCCAAACGGTGGAGGAGGGCCATCAGGGGGGCGAGAAGTGGACTTCTTGAAGCCCATTGTGACACAAACGGAGGTGCTCCTGAAGGCAACAGAAGTGGATAGGGTCCGCAGCTCGACAACCATGTCACTCACATCACCATCCACATCACCACCCTCTAAAACACCACCCCTGACACCATCCACATGCCCATCATCACCATACACATGACCATCATCACCATCCACATGCCCATCATCACCATCCACATCACCGTCATCATCATCATCACCGGCCACATCACCCACGTCACCACCCACATCACGACCCCCCGACCAAGCTCATCAGACTCCCCCCCCTCCTTCCCCCGACCCCCCCACCCACATCACAATCTCCCCCCCACCACCCACCTTGTAGTAAGCCTTTTTAATCTCCACCGACGTCGCGTCGGTTCTGACCTCCAGAACCACATAGAGCTCCTCGTCCTTAACCTCCCTCTTCTCCCGCTCCTTCTCCGCAGCTGCCGCCGCTTCAGCGGCTGACGTGGCAGCCGCTGCGTCAGCAGCAGCCTTAGCCGCTGACGTGGCGGTCGCCTCTGCCTCCGCTTCGAGCGCGATCTTCTCTACCGTCTCGCGCTCGTGGGAATAAGTCTCTTCGTTAAGCTTATCCGCGTCGTCATCCTCTAATACCTCCCCTTTCTCCGCCTCCTCCTCGCACTTATCCTTCTTCATCATCTCCCGGACCGCGTCCGGCATGTTCTTAATCCCCTGCCCTAGCTGCTGCGCGCCTTGCACTATTCCAATAGTAGGCAGCACGACGAGACTAGCGACTCCAGCCACGGTCCCTTTAACTAACCCGATCCCGCCCTCCTGCGCGGCTCCCGCAATTGGCGCCGCGACGAGCGCGCCGACGCCTGCGAACACGCCTTTGCCGACGGAGATAAAGCCTTTACGGATGCCTTCGCGAAGGTTCTTCGCGCTGCGGTCGCCGTAGAGCTGGTCGATGCGCTCCTGAACCTCCTTTAGTGTCATTGGCTGAATGCCCCCACCGCTGCCGCCGCCGCCACCGCCGTCGCTCGGCGGAGGGGGCGCGGACGCCATGGATTTCGCTGGCTTCGAGCTGATCAAAGGAAGGTGATAGTAAGGAAGAGATGCAAGCGAGATAATGGAAGTGTAAGAACAGAATAAGATCGCCGGTCTTCATTGCGCTTTGAGCCGCTTCGAAGCCTTACAAAGGGCACGCTGGATAAGGGTGCAAGAGGTGGCACGTAGGAAACAGAGATTGTGGTTAACTCCGGTATATACAACGACGTGCGAACCTGTCACTGACTTGGCCACAGGAGAGGGTTAACTAATACGATCCTTAGAGTCACCAAAGGTACGAGCGGCTCCAAGTAAAGCAATAAAAACAGGAAGAAACGAAACGGCAATGCTCGCTTACTCCTGATTCGGCAGGAACTCCGCGGCTCGGCGAAGAGCGCTTGGAATGCTCGCCGGCACCCAAGCTGGGCGTCGTTCGCGCGCTATACTGGGCGAGGGGAAAAAAATAGAATGTCACTGCTGCCTGAACGGAAAACGGAGGACGCGCCTCGGAAATAGGTCCTCGGAATAAGTAGCAGAATTCCTGACTGTGTGATGAATTGCTTGTGTGGTTTGCCTGAAATTACTTGTGTTGCGAACCTCAGAGGAAGCCTAGGGAATCCCCCCTCAGGTTTTGTTTGTGCTGCTTGCGACAACTCGGGCGAACCTAGGGAGGGGTGTGCGACAGAGAGAGCAGTTGTGCGGGCGCGGAATGGACGGAAAGGTAGAATCTCGGTGGAGGGAGGGACGGTCGCTTCTGTTCAGTGGAGGCGATAGCTGGGTGATGATGGCAGCCTCCGACTGCCTGGATTGGTGCACGACTGTATGGAAGTCGTCGGCTGGTGGTGCTAGTTTTCGTGTCGCAAGAATCGAGAAAGCCTTTTTTTTTTTTTTTTTTGCCCGTTGATGGCTTCGGCCGACCACACGCACAGTGAGCAAGCAGTCACTGAGCGACGGCGACGCAATGTGGCGGTCACTCCAAACGATCGCACACATAATTTTGGGTTTCATTCATGTACCTGGACGAAAATCTTGGCTGAGTTGGAACCCTTTCCAACGACACTCGCATGCTCACGCAAACCTGACGATGCGCCTCGACATATGTAGCCGTTGATTCTCACTTCAGGCCATCCTGATACAATTCGAACCTTAAGACAAATACACCGATGCGGTATACAGGCTATATCATACATGGAGCCTAGATCAAGTAAGGAAGCAAAAAGGCTAGGAAACGGGGATTCTAACACAGCAAGACCAAGTTGATTTTATAGTGGATATGATACTCAAGCAGAAAGGATAAACATGTGAGAATGGGGTGGAAAGGTGTCAGGTTAGATTCTTCAACCCCATAGTCCGAAACATTGTCAACAAGCAGTTGCACTAGGTACCTCGTCACTGTTCAAAGATGAAAGCGAGAGGCTAAGGTTAAGATTCAGAGGACAGGAAGGCGGACTCCTAGACCCAAAGCTGGTAGTCGTCGTGCCGCTACAGGAGGCGGCGTAAACATAGGCTCCAGGGTCCTTCCCTGGACCAGAAAAAGCAGGCTCGTTAGCGTCATTAAAAGTCGGACTTTCTGCGATTGGCTGTGCCGCAACAACTTGCAGCCCTGGATGAGACATGCATGGGAGCATCCATTGTTGACTTTGCTCAAGCGCCAGCTTCTGCCTCTGCTGGATGGCTAGCTGCTCCCTCTGCTGCTGGATGACCGCCTGGTGTGATGCCAGCAGAAGCGCCGACAGCTTCTCCTCCTCTCCCACCCGCAGCCTCTTCCTCCTGCCGCCTTCCGGGTCCGGAACCCGAGGCTCAACCACGGCTTGGTGCTGCGCCCACCGTTCACGCTGCGCGGAGTTCAACCGCGGCTGTCTCATCCCACCCTCCTCTTCAGCCACGACTGTTTGGCATGAACTGTTCCTCGAGAACATGCCGTAACCCCCTCCAGCCTCCACCCAGCTCATCATACAGGCCGAGTCTTCTCCCATGATCCGGTGCGCAGCGGCTTCCTCCAGGTGATGTTGAGGATGCCCTCCCAGCCGCGGCATGTTGAGGGTGACCTCGGGGAGCACCACGCCTTCGCCAGCTTCGCCGCTCGTCCCTAGGGTCTGCAGCCTGCGACAACGCCACACGTGCCGCTGCTGCCGCTGCTGCGGCTGCTGCCGCTGCTGCTGCTGCTGCCGCTGCTGCGGCTGCTGCTGCTGCGGCTGCTGCTGCGGCTGCTGCTGCTGCTGCTGCTGCTGCTGTGCCTCGTCAGGCAGCCCGCCGCCGAGCCAGAGATCGTTGCAGGCGCGAAGCAGCAGGCAATTCTCTTCATTCGATGCCGACGCAACGGCGATGGCGGCGGCGGTGGCGGTGGCGGCAGCTGTAAGGCGGTCATGCATGGGAGTCATCTGTCTGGGGTAGGTTTCTCCCTCCTGTTGGAGAGCGTGCAGCTCGGAAATGCCCGCAACAAACGGCAATCCGTCCGAGAAGCGGGCAAATTCCAGCACACCCCGTTTGCCAAGAATACTACCACTACCAGAATCGCGGCTGACGGCGCCTGCGGGGTCCATTGGCCCGTGCTGCCTGCTGGGAGCAACCATCATGCGGCCGCCGCTTCCGGTTGCAGTAGCAACAGTGAAATCTGTAGCGGATTTCGTTTGTAATGAGCTGCTAGGGTTCCACGATGGCGGCGCGTCGTAGAAATGCCTCTGGGAATTTGCCGCGGCGACGCGAGTATTGGACGCTTGAGCTGCTGTTGCTGCGGCGGCCGCAGCGGAGGCGCTGGCGGCGGCAATTTTCAAAAGGGCCGCCGCCGGGTTGGGAAGGCATCTGGCGCCCGCCGCCGCTTCGAATGCTGCGTCGCTGTGGGGTTGCGGCGGCAGCGGCGGCAGCGTCGGCGGTGGCGTCGGCAGCGGCGGGGCTACGAGCGTCGACCAGAAGGGCGCGGACTGACTGAGATCCATACGATCGAACGGCGCAGCCGCGACTGCCGCCGCGGCAGGCGGTAATGGCGCCCACGTAGGCGCGAAAGGCGGCGGCGACGTGGCGATAGGAGGAGGAGCGGAGTGCTGGCACATGGTGACGACGGGTAGTTGGGGAACAATGGGGAATCTAGAAAATGCGGGAAACTCGAGGAGATTGGGAAAATATGGGAAATACGGAAAATCGGGGGAAGCTTAGTGCTAGGGTTAGTAGCGCCAGATTCGACCCCGAAGAGATGGGCAGAAACTGGCACACGAGCTTAGAATTGCAATCACTAATGCATCTGTAGTGCTGCGCTTCACATGGCGTCTCACTCGTATTCTACTCGTCGCTGGAAGGCTCGGCGAAATAAACAACTATGTCGTCGCTTCGCTTCGACGCTCGCAGCGAGGCTGTGCCGCTCTCTTCTAGAACAAGGCCTCGCCGCGGAGCGGGGTCGACATGGTCATCAGTTCTCGCTTCCGGTCAGGTCCCTCCCTCCCCCGACCCCCCCTCCCGTCCAGTTTTGAGGCGCCTCAAAACTAGACTCCCTCTGTCGGCTCCCCCTCCCGTCCCGTGACGTCCCTGCGTGCGCTTCCCCTTCAACACGAGTTGTGCGCGTGAGTCGTGAGTCGTGAGACGTGACGCGTGACCCGTCGTGACGTGAGTCATGACTCTCTGGAATCACCCGGGTGGAGGCGAAGCACCAGAGTGGTGGCGGGCGAGGCGACCGACCCTAGTGAAGAAGAACCAGTGAACCACCCACCCATCCTGTCGCGAGCGGCTCGCGAATCACGCGGCGAAGATAGGACCTCTGGCCATGGGTGCAGACTGAGGGGGGTGGCCATTGGCCAACCTTCAATGATGCTCGACAAATCATGAGCCGCTGCTATGATGCTGTCACCTGACCTGAGCAACGCTGAGAGACCTAGTCTGTAACAAGGCCTATGGCGAAAGCTCAAGCGAAAACGGCCATTGGTTGGTGGTCCAGTCGGTGGGATGGGGGAGCGGAGAGGGAGGGGGGGGGGGGTGGGTGGGGGGGCCCAAAGGAGACCGGGGGGGAGACTGGGGACGAAGATGACGTCTTGTAGCATGGCATGTACGTGCGCGCGCGGTAGTGCGTGAGTGGCGCGCGGGGTATCTGCGCGGGACTCATGATGATATCCTAGTTTGCCAGTCGCGAAGTCAGGACCGAGGTCTCTCTAACAACGAGCCAGCAGCAGCAACGAGGGACAAAGTAATAATAATATAATGTAATCTGCTAATTTCTGCGCGTGGGCAGGAGGTGGTAGCAGGGATGAGAAGGCAGAAAGGAACGGAAAGTGAAGGGACCAGCAACCGCTTGTTTCGGGCTGCGGGCGTCACGACGCGCGGATCCACACCACCTGACGTCACAAGTGGGACTGGTCGTCTTGACATTTTGGACGCCGAGCGGCTCTGGGAAGCTCTGCCACCACGCGTGGTGTGATGTGATTAGCTGACACTCAGAGAGCCGCGAAGTAAATGAGGGGCAGCGTAGCTGTACGTGCAACACTTAAGCATGCTGACCCCAGCCCGACCTCTTGCTCCCCCTCGAATTCTGCTTTGCTTGCCTCTGCCAGTCCCCCCAGTTCGTTTCATCACGCCTTCGTTCTCGAGCGGGCAGCAAGCACCAGACAAGATTTGTCAGTTGTAATTTATATTCGGTCAAGTAAAATTTTCAAGGGTAGCAGATCCGGGCAGATCAGAAACGCCGAAGCTTTCCACTTCACAGTGATTCCAGCTCAGCGTGACATTTCGACTCTGCAACACTAATACAGAACAACGAAAAATCATGTTCTATTTAGGGTAAAGGATGTGCATGGGGGCTTAGGGCGTGTCACTAAACTACCCATAAAACGCGCCCGAATAGGAGACGCTCAACACCCGAAATTGGCGGACACAAGCGCACGTTTCCAGGTACCTCCGCACGACAAAAAAAGACCGCACAACAATCCAATTCGCCATCCAATACCAACACTAACTCAAGCGAAATTGCCGCGCGAAACTTTGTGGCCTCGCATGTCGCTAGCGGACAACTTTCCCTGCCAAATCCAACACACCCACAAATTCGATTGGCCTTTACACCCCCGATGCGCCGATTGGCCCCCCTTTTCTTACACGTGCTTGTTGCGCTGGTTTCGCATGGCGGGACCCGTTACCCGCTACAGCGGGTATGCCATCAGGTCCACGACATTTTACTCCACGTAATACTCCAAGGTCCGAAATTCGATAAGATCGGACACGATGTACTCCGTCTGTACGGTATACATCTACTGTTGACTTCGCTAAAAAAGCGCAATAAAACATTGTGACCAATCACGACAGTCGCATAATGCCACCGACCATCTAGTCGCGCCACCCGAATTGGGTGCGATCCCAGCATGCGAGTGTCGCCAACCAACCCGTGAGTGCGAGCTCGGAATTTTCTCGTGAACTGTCCTTGGAATTAACCGGCCAATACGCTCTTGCCAGGGCGATCAGACGTAATCACGACGGACCAAAAAAGTGACAGCCTGTTGCTGATACCACCGTCCACCTGGCAATTTTGTATGCGCGCTGACCTGGGCATGAATCCTGTTGGGCTGAGAAAAGCCCTTAGGATCTTTCCAGAGACTAAGTCCCAGTTGTAAAAGGCTTGAGTAGTGCAGCGGAAGTTGAGGCAGTTGATGTTAAAATTATATAAGTTATAATTTAATATAGGCTTGGTAGGTTGTTACTGAACCTTTCTGTAGAGGGTACAAACCCTTTCTTGTACTCCTCTCTCTTCCTAATCAATCTCCTTTCTTCTCGACATTTCTCTCCCTTCCTAGATCCGTTTTCCTCACGCCATTCTATGGCGGCCTTCTTGCTAGTATCCTAGCCAACCTAGCCTCCTAAGTTTAAAAACCTTGAGTCCTAAGTTTCTAAGATGGTATCAGAGCCGGTCGTGTCCACCGGACCCTCTTCCTACGTTCCCGTTGCGTACTCCTGCTGCATTCGCAGCCTTCGCGGTTTTCTGCCTGCCTGCCGTCGCGGCACTAAGATGTCGCGACGGCCCCTTGTTGCCTGCCGTCGCGGCGCCAGGATGTCGCGACGGCCCCTTGTTGCCTGCCATCGCGGCACCAAGATGTCGCGACGGCCCCTCGTTGCCTACCGTCGCGGCGCCAAGGTGTCGCGACGGCCCCTTGGTGCAGCCGTCGCCCGTCCGCCTCGCCGCTGCGACATTGACGGTGCGCTGTGGCGGCATCTGCAGCAGCCGACGGCATCGTCGGGCTGCGGCCGGCCGAGCGATGTCTGTGGCTTAGCCGGGCCTGCCGCCCGCTCGCCAGCCACGGGCGTCCCTCAGGACGACGTCCTCCCGCCAGTAAGCGCCGCGCCATTTATGGCGCGTCGCTGAAGACTCGCCCCGCCCCCCCCCCCCCCCATTCTCCCTTCCCCCTGCGTCTTCCCTTCCTCCTGTCGCAGCTGCTGTCTTCTGCCCGGACGTTGCCACATCGCCGAGAGCCCTCAGCCGCGGCGGTCGCCGCCTGTTGTCGGCGACCCAGCCGCCTTGAGCCAGAGCTCCGCCGCTGCTTGTCGCTGACCCGCCCAGACGCCGTAGGCTGCCTCGTGTACGGGGGTGTGTCAACGCTTTGCACGAGGGTCAGATACCCGGCTAAGCACGAGCTTGAGGGTGTGCGGGGTTAGGGGGTGGGTTGGGTGGGTGTGTGACTACCAAGCCTAGGGGGTGTGTTAAAATTATATAAGTTATAATTTAATATAGGCTTGGTAGGTTGTTACTGAACCTTTCTGTAGAGGGTACAAACCCCTTCTTGTACTCCTCTCTCTTCCTAATCAATCTCCTTTCTTCTCGATATTTCTCTCCCTTCCTAGATCCGTTTTCCTTACGCCATTCCATGGCGGCCTTCTTGCTAGTATCCTAGCCAACCTAGCCTGTTGAGTGACCCGCTGGGGTTGCCCTTGAGATCCTCGGGGAAGGGCCACAGGTGCAGAGCCTGGGGGGCTATGGGCGCACTTACCCGCTATTCAACAAGCCCTTTTAACCCAGTGGTTAGTGACTGAGTTTCTGACATGGTATCAGAGCCAAAGGTCTTGGGTTCAACTCCCAGTGCCAGCGCTGCAGAGGCGCTCGTGTCTTCCACATATCCCAGCGGGGGGGGGGGTGTTGAGTGACCCGCTGGGGTTGCCCTTGAGATCCTCGGGGAAGGGCCACAGGTGCAGAGCCTGGGGGGCTATGGGCGCACTTACCCGTTATTCAACAAGCCCTTTTAACCCAGTGGTTAGTGACTGGGTTTCTGACATTGCCTCCTAAGTTTAAGAACCTTGAGTCATAAGTTTCTAAGAGTTGAACCCTTGTACTGGTATATGAGAACAAGTGATTGATTAAAAGAAACAAGCATACAGCAATATATAAGAGAACAGGAAAGTAAAGCAGTTGCAGAATACAGTTGCAGGAGCGGTTATCGAGTCGCACAGCGACTCGATTGTCGCTTCGGTTACCACCCGTGCAGTTGTAACGGTCAGTCGCAACCTCCAGTTGCGACCCTTCGAGTCCCTTCGCGTTCTTTCTCCATCCCCTCGTGTAACCTCCGTTGACTCGCGTACCTGTTACGATCTTCCTCGAGTGTAGTGTTACACTTCAGAAACGCTTAAGTCCTTTGAGATATTTCCAACAAATCCGTATCCCCTTTTCATCCATTCTGTCTTATTATTTCGGTCCTATTCTAATCCTCGTGTCAAAAACATTCGCAGCGTTTTCCATATTTCATAACCAACGACGTAAATATTCAGGCTTTCCGCGTGACACGAACAGGTCCGTCCCGAATACGAAAACAGGACCCACGGTCCCTCAATCACCATTAACCAGTGCACATTTCGAAAATGTTTTTCTTCAATTGTTTTTTTCACCGTCGCGAAAGTGTGTGATTGGTTAACGAAACTTTTCAGGCGAGTCGTCATAATTTCGTTACGTTAAGCCCTTTTCGTGAGATCACGAACAGGGTTTTTCAAATTTTATGATTTACGCGCTTAGAGCCTGCGCTGCTTGCGGAAGGTCGAGAACGAGGTTGTTGGGCTGAGAAAAGCCCTTAGGATCTTTTGCAGAGACTAAGTCCCAGCTGTAGAGACTTGAGACTTGGAGTAGTGCAGCGGAAGTTGAGACAGTTGAACCCTTGTACTAGTATGTGAGAACAAGTGATTGATTAAAGAAACAAGCATACAGCAATATATAGAAGATAAGAAAGCAGTTGCAGAGTACAGTTACAGGAACGGTTTATCGAGTCGCATAGCGACTCGATTGCCGCTTCGGTTACCATCCGTGATGCTGTAACGGTCAGTCGCAACCTCCAGTTGCGACCCTTTGAGTCCCAGACCCTTCGTGTTCTTTGTCCGCCCCCTCGTGTAACCTCCGTTGACTCGCGTACCCCTTGCAATCTTCCTCGAGTGTAGTGTTACACTTCAGAAACGCTTAAGTCTTTTGATGTACTTTCAACACTCCCCTTCGTTTCTGGAGTGCTGACTTGTTCAGGTAATGCTGCAGAGTCAGTCGTTCGTAGAAGATAACGTCTCGTGATGCCACCGTGTTTTTGTCTTGTATGTCGAGAATTTTCCACGCGTGAAAATGTTTCGCGATGCCGAGGTGGAGTCCCCACCGAGCTCGTTGTGTGAAGCGTCCTGCTCGGGCTGTGTGGGGTCTGTACTGTACCATGCAGCCAAAGACTCTGAGTAATTTTGTGCTGCCCCTTTTTCTTGTCCACAACAGGTGCGGTGATGCGTTGTTGGGAAGTGATGACGAGGACAGCAGGTTGTGCAGGTGAACAGCATGTGTCATCGCGTCTGGCCACAGTGTGGTTGGCAGTCGCATCCCCTGAAGCAGTTTTCGCATCGTCGTCTGCAAGGTCCGATTCATGCGTTCTGCTACCCCCTGCTGTTGGTGAGCATAGGGCAGGGACACCAGGCGTCTGATTCCCCTTTCCGCCAGATAGGTCCTGAAGCGTTGTGACTGGTATTCCAGTGCACCGTCTGACTGGAAGCTCTTGAGTTTGAGTCCTGATTCTCGTTCGGCGATGGGGAGCCATGTTGTGAAGGCTTCGAAGGCTTGGTCGCGCGTTTTGAGATTGAAGTGCCAGACATATCTGGTTGCGGCGTCGATGAAAGTGATGACGTAGTTAAAGTCGGCTTCGGCGTCGTCTCGAGACATGTTTAAAATATCGCTGTAGACTTTTTCCATCGGAGCGTAAGTAGGTGCGCTTGGGTTGTGATGGGATGGAAAAGGTTGATGAGGAAGATCTGCTTCGGGGCATGTGAAGCACCGTGCGCGTGGTCGTCGAAGTTCTTGACCGCTCGTCGTCAGAAGGGCGTTGCGTTCTAACACCTCTGCTTGGATTGTTTGAAGTATTGTGCTGTTTGCAGGGTGTCCGAGGCGTTGGTGCCAGATGTCGTCGGGAGCACGGTGACCGGGCGAGCGGTGGTAGATGTCGGCGTTGGAGAAGAACGCGACGACCGAGGCGGGACTTCGACAAGCTTCTCGTGTGGCGGGCATAAGTTGGTCTGCTTCCGTTGGCGGTCCTCGTGTTGATGGTGGTGGTACTCGGCTGGGTCCTGCTGCCGATACTGCAGGTGATGGTTTTGTTGGGACACTTGCGGGTACTTGTCTTTCTTGTCTGATAACTGCTAATGCTCGTGTTCTCTCTGCTGCAGGTATGGTGTTGGAGTGCCAGAAGCCGTCACTGTCGAAGTCGGGATCAAGATCTGGCGGGTGAGTCCAGGCGGCGAACGATACGATGCCATCGCTGTCGGCAGTTCCGCGGTCGGGGACGAAGTCCAACACGAAGACACCGGACTTCAGGAGGGCACGACCTATGAAGAGGCCGCCCTTCCCGTGGTAAAGCCGGAACTCGTTGGAGTAAGAGTCGCACTCCAGGTGAATCCCTTTGGCCATTAGTTGGCTTACGCTTAGTAGATTGTATCCCAGGTTGTCGACAATGAGCACTTTGTTGAGCTGCAGTATTACGTTTGTTTCCATGGATTGTAACTGAACCACGCCTTGTCTGTTTGTCTTCAGGTTTTCGTTGTTGGCGACTGTGATGACGACGTCGCGGTTGAGTCGTTTCTCCTGTTGCACGAAGCGTCCCGAGGAGCACATGTGTTGACCGCAGCAGCTGTCCAAGAACCAGGTGTTTCGCCCGGTGGGTTCGGCGTTGGCGACTGCAGCGTATGTCGGGTTGACCTGAAGTCCTTGCGAGCGCGGCGGCGGGAATTCCTCTTCGTCTGGTGCGTAAGTGGGTGGTGAACCGGGTGCGCAGTTGTCGATGTGTACCATGCAGTTGATGATGTTGGGTGTTTGTTGTGCAGATGTTGAAGAGCGCCTTGGAGGACTTGCTTGAGTGGAAGCGACTTGTGGGTCTGCTGCACGGTAAACGCGAGAGCTGCAGTTGACTTTGGAGTGCCCGGAAGTCTGGCAGTTGTGGCAGAACGGCGGTACGATGGTGAGTCCTCGGTTGTCGCGTTGATCTTGCTTGCTGCGTCGGTTGTAGTTGTTGTCATTTCTTCTTTGAGTGTAGAAGACTAACTGCTGTTGCTTCCTTGGTTGTCTTTCCTCGAACAGATCCATCTCCTGTTGTTCAGCGTGAAGCTCGGCGCAGAGGTGCATCTCCGAAATTCTTCCGTGGGCTCGAAGAAGTGATCGTGTGGTTCTCCATTCTGGCCCGAGCCCGGCGAGGACAAGTGTCACGAAGCTTTCTTCAGTGATCGTTCCTCCGCACCGAAGCAGGCGGTCGCGGAGGGTCTGGCAGCGACTCATATACTGCATCGCCTTTTCCCCGGTCTTCATCTGTATTGTTGTCAGCTGTTGCATGAGTCTGCTTTGTGTCACGTTGTCGTTTGCTTGGTAAAGGCACTTGAGGTGGTGCCATGCGAGCTCCGCGGAGTTTCCATAACTCCGATACGTTCTGATGCTCTGCTGCTCTTGTGGTGACAGGTTTCTCAGGAGTACCGTGTACGCCAGCAGCGACTGATATGTGAAGATCTCTTGTTCCTTCCCAGTGCCGTTGCTTGGGAATGGCAGGGACCCGTTGAAGTATCCCAGAAGATGCGCGGCCTCCATCAGCAGCTCGAACTCGAAGCTCCAGGTAAAGAAGTCGTGTCCGTTGAACGGTGAGGATGTCTGAAGTTTGATCACGTGTGAGACGTGCGCCTGTAAACTTAAGATTTCATTCGGTGTTTGTTGTGATGCAGCTGCTGTTGGCTGGGCACGGGGCGGCATGAATTCGAACGTCCCCGGCGAAGAATGATAAGGCGCAAAGGTAGGCGCTTGGTTGTGTCGCCCGAAGGATGAGTTGTCGAGGCTCATCGGCGCTAATCCCATATTCCCTCCATTGCTCTGTGTTGAGTGCGCAGGTGTCCTTGTCTGCTGCTGCTGGTCGAAGTGTGACATGAAGCTGAAGAATCTCTCCATGAGATTCGGGTCCACACTTGAAGAGGGAGACGGAGTCACCATCTCTGGTACTCTTCCCGTTGTTTCTTGAGTAGTCCCGGTCTCTGTCTGCAGTCCTGAGGTGTGCAGACCAGAGTTGCCGTGTTGAGTTTCTTGGGCGCTGGGTGAGCCCGTAGAGACTTTCTTGCCCTTGTTGTCCATGTCTTGTAATCAATGGAGTTGTTGAATCAAGTTGAGTTGCTGGTTGTTGATGGAGTGTAGTTGCTGGGAGTTTTGGTCTCTGACCAGCTCTCATACCATGTTGGGCTGAGAAAAGCCCTTAGGATCTTTTGCAGATACTAAGTCCCAGCTGTAGAGACTTGAGACTTGGAGTAGTGCAGCGGAAGTTGAGACAGTTGAACCCTTGTACTAGTATGTGAGAACAAGTGATTGATTAAAGAAACAAGCATACAGCAATATATAGAAGATAAGAAAGCAGTTGCTGAGTACAGTTACAGGAACGGTTTATCGAGTCGCATAGCGACTCGATTGCCGCTTCGGTTACCATCCGTGATGCTGTAACGGTCAGTCGCAACCTCCAGTTGCGACCCTTTGAGTCCCAGACCCTTCGTGTTCTTTGTCCGCCCCCTCGTGTAACCTCCGTTGACTCGCGTACCCCTTGCAATCTTCCTCGAGTGTAGTGTTACACTTCAGAAACGCTTAAGTCTTTTGATGTACTTTCAACAGAGGTGTTACTTCTATTTTCCGCGATAATTCTGACCATACGACAAATGTGCTGAACGTTTTTTAAGAGGCCACATGAGCCCACACATGACACTCGGCGAAGTCGCTGGTAACCTGGCCCAAGGGTCAATACGCCAAGGCACCCATCGTGAACAGAACGAGTAAAACGGCCTATGCCACCCCACCTAAAACCGTACGTGCTACTCGATAATCCATTTTGCCCATAGTGAACCGCTCTTATTCGTCCTAGTCCATATTTGCGAGTCGCGGATTTGGAGCATAGAGCATACCCCCTGCACCAAGTCTGTGCTGGTCTAGGTGCTGTCCTTCCGAACTGTACCCTTCATGTCGGGCCTGTTCCCAAAACGGGATCAGTTGAAAATTGATTCACATTGCGTACTGTGTCCAAAACGGGTTGACGATTTTTGGGGACACGCCCTTACAGATTTTGCTTCACAATAGAGATGGCTTCACACATTCAGAATTCTTACAACGCAGCCCCATTTGCTTGAACAATTTTCTTGCGAGGGCCCTGGAACCAAGCAGGTGAGAATTAGGCATACAAAAATCCATAGCAATACCTTATGGACAACCGAACATTTTAGGTAAGCATCACTGCAACAAGACATCGCCGTTGATAAAAGCCATAAGGGTACCTCACCATATTCATCAATACCTAAGACCAAATCAATGCCACACTGCAGTCCATTACCATACGAATGTGTACTGTGCTCTCACAAAGTGGATGTATGTGCACCATGCTTTCACCATGGGCATGTATGTGAACCATGCCCTTGCCATGGTCATGCATGTGTACCATGCTCTCACCATGGGGATGCATGTGTACAATGCCCTTGCCATGGGCATGCATGTGTACCATGCTCTTACCATGGGGATGCCGAGCTCCTTCAAATCGTTTTCCGACATGCGATGAAGAGTGTGCAAGTCAATCTGGTGGGAGACGAAATACAAAGCAGCAACCAGAACACACGAGTGAGAGGCGGAAAGGCAGAGCGAGAGCCAGTGCAGTGCAGACGGTGAGGTGAGCATGTGAGCCTGCGCCACACACATGGTCAGTCAAGCGTGTGAGCCTGCTGCGCCATACAGATGGTCAGGCGAGCATGTGAGTCAAGCTATGATTCTGGATTCGATTTTGGGTTCGAGTCTGACGCAGCAAGATTCTTTGCCATGCAATGCAGGTAGACGGAGTGGAATAGCAAGTCTAGGCACTCCAAGGGGTAGAGTATGTGTGTGTGTGGGGGGGGGGGGGGTGTAAGAGGAGGGGGGGAGGGGGGGTTGTGTTGTGGATGTGTGTGTGTGAGTGTGAGCGCGAGCGTGCGTGAGTAGATTGCCTGAATGGGGGAGGTAAGACGAACAAATCACCTCTTCTGTCTGGAACAGGTCGGCATACTTGCTGAGCCCAAGGCCGGCAAGAAACGAAGCAACGGTCTGGATGGGTGGATACGGTGGATTAGGAGTAGGGAGGTGAGGGGTGAAAGGGGGGAAGAGGGGGGGGGGGAGGGGAGGGGGGAAAACGGGGGGGGGGAAGGGGGAAAAGGGGGGGGGAGGGGGGAAAATGGAGGGACGGGGGGGGACATGAACAAGGGCAAACAGAGAAAAGGCCATAGGAGTTATACACCATAATTACACCTTAATTACACCATAATTACACCATAATTACACCTTAGTTACACCATAAGAGTTAGGCCATGGGATT
This sequence comes from Closterium sp. NIES-67, assembly GCA_027943415.1. Classification (NCBI taxonomy): domain Eukaryota; kingdom Viridiplantae; phylum Streptophyta; class Zygnematophyceae; order Desmidiales; family Closteriaceae; genus Closterium; species Closterium sp. NIES-67. Next base: position 484,840 of record BQMB01001373.1, on the reverse strand, counting down.
TAGGCCATCGTTCACGCAATAATTACATTCCTCCCAAAATTGTTCTCCCCCTTACCTGCTAGTCTTCCTCTTCTTCACTTCCCACGGCCCCGCTCACATTACCCTTTCCTCCTCTCCCCCTACTCCTCTCATCCTCCCCTTCCGCCTCCCTCCCCCTTACCCCTCTCAACTTGCCCCTTCCCAAACCCTAATCCTCTTCCCCTCACTCCTCTGCTCCCTACTGCTCTTACCTTCCTGGCAGTTCTATAGACTAAGCAACCGGAGGGTAACCACTCTGCTTACACCTCCTCTACTTCTCTCCTCGTTTCTCACTCAATTGCATTCAACCTGATCCCTAAACATTCGAATGACGCCCCCCGAACCTCATCACCCCCCCCCCCACCACCTCACATTCTGGGACATGTCAAAACACAACCTGATCCATGCCCCTTCCAGAAATCCCCCCGTCTCATCACCCACCCCTTCCAGCTCCTGCCTTCCCTACATAGTCACCGAATCAGAAGTTACCTACTTGCTCCACGCTCACCCACCCTACATAGTCACATTATACCCAAACCCTGAATCCTGACTCGACTCAATTTTCCCTACCTGCTGCTCCTGATCGCCCCCCTCCCTCCATAGCCAAGTTTACCTCCCAATACCCTTCTAATACATTGACCTGCTCCTCCTCTCCCCCTTCCCCCACTCCCCCCCCTTTCTCCCCCCTCCCCCTCCCCTCTCCCCCCCCCCCCCCCCCCATAGCCACTTTTTATCTCCATTCCCTTCTGAGTAATGAGCCGCTTCTGAGATAATCAACCGGCTCAGATGTATCTCACCTGCTCCTCCTCGCCCCCCTCCATAGTCACATCCGCTTCCATTGCTGTCACCCCCCTCTCAGCTCCCACCCCTCCTAGCACTGTGCTTCTCCTCCTACCGCCTCCCCCTCCAACGCTCCCATCATTCGCCACCACCACTGTCAGCCGCCTCTGCTGCTGCTCCTGCTGCTTCACCACCCGTCCTCCCCCCCCTCCCCCTCCCCCTCCTGCAGAAGCAGCAGCGGCAGCAGCAGCAGCGGCTATTCTGATCACCCCTCCCGGATCCCCACTAGCCACCCGCTCATCACTCCTAAATGATCGATTCGTCACAGCCCCTCTACCCCTCACCACAACCCCCCCTCCCCCCCTTGCTGGTGCTGCTCCGCCTCCTCCCCTTCCCCCTTCCCCCCCTCCTCCCCCATCCCCTGCTAGAATTCCCGCACTGCCTCCCCCCCCAGCGCCTAGTCTCCCCCTGCTGGTATTCCCCCCGCTCCCCCCGCCCCCCCCAGCCAGCCTGTGGCGGAGGTCCCCCACTTGCAACTTCCCCCCGACCTGCACCTTTCCCCCCACCCTCCCCCCCAGTGTTCCCCCTTTCCCCCCCTGCTTCCCCCCCTTGGCCTTGAGCAGCGCGCGGAGGTCGTTTGCAGGGGGAACACCTGGCGGAAAAATGGAAAAGGGAAGCAGAAATAAGGGCATGTTGGATGTAGACGGGGGGCGGGGGAGGAGGGTGGGGGGGGAAGGGGGGAGCGGGAGCAAAGTAATGGGGAAGAAATGTTATGCAGTTGCAAGCTAATGCACCTCAAAACTTTGAAGAAGAAGAAGAAGAAGACGAAAGAAACCAATACAATCCAAAGGGCGTACCATCACCATCACCATCACCATCACCATCACCGACACCACTGCTTTGTTTGAACAAGTCGTGATGCCCTCTGTCCTCGGCGCCGCCACCAGCAGAGAGGCGCCTGAGCAGAGCAGAAAACGGTAGCAGTTACTGCGTCCCCCCCAGCAGTGACAGCACCCCCCCAGCAGTGACAGCACCCCCCCCAGCAGTGATAGCACCCCCCCAGCAGTGATAGCACCCCCCCCAGCAGTGACAGCGCCTCCCCCCCTCACCCCCCAAAGCAGTGACAGCATCCGTGAGCAGCAATAATGGGAATGAGAGAACGTACCATCATCGTCATCACCACCGCTTTGGTCGAACAGGTCGTGATGCCACCTGTCGTCGCCCGCGTCGCCAGCAGAGAGGCGCCTGAGGAGAGAGTAAGTCAAGACACGCCGGTATTGCAAGCAGCGGGAGACGACAGCACCCCGGGCCGAGCGGCAGAGAGGATGGTATATTGGTACCCCCCCAAGCAGCAGGAGACGACAGTCACTTTTGAGTCGACTCAAAAGTTACCCCCCCAAGCAGCAGGGCGGGGGCGGGGGAAACAGGTTACAGACGCAGGAAATGAAGCGAGTTGACAGTTGAAACGGAGCACGCCTTAAAGGGGTTAAAAAAGGAGGGGAAAAAAAGCCCTTACAGGAAAACACCCGAACACCCGAAACCCCAACACCCGACTCCCCAACACCCAAACCCCTTCTTCCTCCTCCCCTACAGACCACTCCCTCGCTCCTCTTCTCCCTTCCGCTTCAATCTCCTCCCCTTCCCCCCCTCGCCTCGCCCTCCCAACTCCATTTCACTCGTAATCAAGCGTGTTACTTAATTAACATTATCGTAAAAGTACCTGAAGGTACCTGAAGCAGTACCTGAAGGTGGTGCCAGACCCCCCCTTCTTGAACGACACGCGGTTTCTAATCGGCCCTGCGCTCACGGCCGCGCGCACGCCGCCTTCCCCCCCCGACAGCCGCGTTCTGACCGTCTCTTTCTCCTGCTCTAGGCGATCCGCGTACATGTCTCCGCGCGATTGGTTGATTCCTGATTCACGCCGACTGAATCGAATCGTGATTTTTTTTCCCCTGTCTTGATTAAAAATTCCGAAAAGTCGAATGCTCTCGTAATGACGTGGACGATCTCGAAGTTGGCCCAGAAGCAAAGGAGCTGCTGCGGCCGAAGCAAGTATGGAACAAACCTGCCGAGCCCAGAGTCAAACACAACCCTAATAAACAACGAACAATAGGAGCACGCGACTTCTAAATACGAATGGATAGTAGAATGATGCTGGCAAGCGAAATAGTGACCTCCAAGGTCGGGCTTCGTCAGGACTGTTCAAGACCGGTAGCTGATTGTAAGGAATTCAATTCCTTACTGCGCTAAATTACAGCGCGTACACCCGAAGACCCCGACCTCGCAGGTTCGGCCTCCATTGTCGGCCCAAACCTCCCCGAATCGCGTTCCGACACCCTCACCACCCTTCCAAGCCACATCACGTCCCGAGGTTCTCGCCCTAGCACATACAAGCCCTCTCAATCAATTATTTTTCCTAAGTAATATTTCCATTACTAAGTCGATCTTTCCATTCCCACTCATCACACTTGGTATTCAGAGCCACTTTCCTCGTGCAGTAGCTTTTGCCTGCCCGATAAATTTTCTTTGGGGGGGGGGGGAAAGGAGGGATGGCTGGTGGGCTGCGGGGCTGCAGAGCGGTTGGCTCGGAACTAATTTGTCAGCTCGTCCGACTATAGCGTGTGCGCTCCCTCGTCACCAGCCTGTCAAACATGTGTATTTGTCATGTTTGTATAGACTGTATAGGGTCGCCTCTTAGAGGGTACAACACTTAGGTATATCTGTGTGTTCTATGATCATTCACTTCTCTAATTCTGATATGGTATCACGCGTAGGTTAGGATCCCCCCCCCACCTACCGCTTCCGCTCGCCCCCTAGCTCGGCCCCCCCCCCCCCCCGTGCCTTCTCGCCCCGTCGTGCCCCTAGCCCCGTCGCGACCCCCCCCTAGCCCCGTAGCGCCCCTCCTGGGCCCCGTCGCACCCGCCCGGCCCCGTTGCCCCGGCCTGGCCCCTGCGCTCGTCCTTGCCTCTGCCCCTTCTTCCTCACTGGTACGGTTCCCCCCCCCCCCCCCCCCCGCCCTGCACTGCCCTGCACTGCATCGCACTGGACCGCACTGCGTCGCACTCCACCTTGCTGCACTGCCCTGCACCGCACTGCACTGCTGCTGATGGCGGCGGAGCTTCGCTTCGACGCTGAAGGCCAGCCTCTGGAGTTCGAGGCGTGGCTTGCCGACCTCCGCCGCCAACTCACTGGCCAGCGGCAGGATGGTGAACTGCTTTCCGCACACCTTGACGGTATGCTCCCCTGCCCAGACCCCCCTGCTATTCTGCCCGCTGACTCCACACCCACTGAGCGCGAGTCCACTGCTGCCACTGCCCGTGCGCGCTCTGTCTGGCTTTCTCGCGATGCTGTCGCCCAGCTTGCCATTAGCAACGCCCTTCCCCCGTCCGAGCGCCCTCGCTTTAGGTCTCTCACTACTGCTCAGGCATACTTAGATGCTGTCATCCAGCGCTATTCCACCCCTCCGGCTGCCTCGGTGGGTCGCCTGATCCTCCCGATGCTCTTTCCTGACCTTGCATCTTTCCCCACTGTCTCTGACCTCGCTGCCCACCTGCGCTCGATAGATGAGACCTAGCGCGCTGCCTGCGCTGACGCACAGCTTAGAGCCCGCCAGCCGCCCATTACCTCTACCCTCTACCTGCTTGCCACCCGCCTCCCTGACCGCCTTGCTGTCGCCCGCGACCGCTTCCTTAGCATTCACCCCGCAGACCTCACCCTCACTGACTTTGTAGACACCCTGACTGTGATAGAGACCCGTCACCGCTCCATCGCCCAGGCGAGCGGTGTCGTGCCGGTCCCTATCTTTCAGGGTTGTGCCCCCGCTCAGTGTACCTTCTCCGACGGCTCTGCCGCAGTGGCTGAGACTGCTGCTGCAGCGCAGATCCGTTCCGGGAAGGGCCGCCGCCCCAAGGTTGGGCGCGGCGGAGGCGGCGGCGGGGGTGCGGGAGGGGGTAGTGGTGGGGTCGGGTCGTCTGGTGCTGGAGCGGACGAGGGGACCCTGCCCAGTCCAGCTGAGCCGCCGCCCCTGCAGTTGCAGCAGCCGCAACAGTCGCAGCCTTCGCAGCAGCCGCAGCAGCCGTCGCAGACGCGGCAGACAAGTGTCCTCCCGCCCGGGTGGCCCGGCGCTGGCGGTGGCCGGGCGCGTGGTGGTGTGCCGAGTGGTGGCTCTGGCGGCGGGCGTTGTCAGTACCAGATCCAAACCGGTCCTCGCCGCGGCTTCGTTTGCGGTAAGATCGGTCACTCCACTCCCCGCTGTTTTCGTCACCTGGACGACCACTTTCGTCAGCACTTCGGCCCGTCGCCAGACCTCCCGGACTGGCACAGTTTGCTTAGTCGTAAGATTCAGATTTTTGATATGGGCATGGATGCCATTGTTGCTGCTCTGCATGTGATGTATGCTGATGACTCTAGTGTGCTTCCCGCTTATTACTCACTGTTGCCTAGTGTAGGTGTGCCTAGCTTAGCCTCCCCTGCTGCGTCAGGCGTAGGATCCCCTGCTTTGTGTAGTCTTGGTGCTTCCGCCGTCGTTCCGTCGCCAGACGCCTCTGCTTCGTTTTCCTTCACCTTGGACTCTGGCGCTTCTCGGTGTTTCTTCCGCGACTCCACCTCCCTGACGCCGCTTCCTGTTCCAGCTACCGTTTCTCTTGCTGACCCCTCCGGCGGTCCGGTAGTCGCCCGCAGTTCCACCACCCTTCCCTGTCCGGCGGTTCCTTCGGGCACTCTCACAGGTCTGCATATCCCCTCGTTCTCCAGGAACCTAGTTGGTGTCGGCTGCCTCCAGAACCTTGGCGTCACCAGTACGTTCCCTGGTCACGAGCGGTATGCTGTCTGTACCGAGGCCGCCACTGGTGCCCCCCTGTCCACGTTCCCCCGGGACCCGGTGTCCGGCCTGTTCACTCTGGACACCGTGACCCCCCCGGCTGGAGCGCTCACCCAGGTTGCTGCTGCCTGCTCCTGTCGGTCCCTCACTCACCCGACCCTCCTTTGGCACCACCGCCTAGGTCACCCTGCGCTCCCGCGTCTGCGTCACATCTCCCAGCACGGTCTTGTCCTTGGTCTCCCAGTTTCCCTCCCCGCGTTTCCCTCCTCCCCAACCCCTCCTTGCACGCCTTGCGTCGAGGGTCGGCTTCGCCGTGCCCCTCACTCCTCCTCGTTTCCCCCTACCGCCGCGCCATTGCAGACCCTGCACCTGGACGTCTGGGGCCCCGCCCCCGTCCCTAGGCCGCGTCGAGAGCGCTACTTCCTTGTGCTTGTCGACGACTTCACTCGTTACACCACAGTCTTTCCCCTGGAGCGCAAGGCCGACGTGCCCGGCGCTCTCATCCCCTGGCTTGTCTCTGCGCGTGTCCACCGCGGTCTCCCTGTCTTGCGTCTTCACTCAGACCGTGGTAGCGAGTTTGCCTCAGGTGTCCTTGGTTGCTTTTGTTGTGCAGAGGGCATCACCCAGACGTTCACCCTACCGGACTCCCCACAGCAGAATGGGGTCGCTGAGCGACGCATCGGTTTGGTCATGGAGGTGGCTCGCACCTCCATGATCCATGCCGGTGCACCCCATTTTCTGTGGCCGTTCGCTGTGCGCTACGCTTCTCACCAGCTTAACTTGTGGCCGCACCCTCAGCAGCCGCAGGTTTCGCCGACCCGTCTTTGGACTGGGTCTCCTGGTGACGCGTCTGCGTTCCACGTCTGGGGCTGCCTTGCTCACGTCCGTGCCTCCGGCATGGACAAGCTCACTGCCCGCACCCTTCCCTGCGTCTTCCTCGGTTTTCCCCTTGACGCGTCCGACTGGCACTTTTACCACCTGCCGTCTCACCGCTTCTTTCACTCTCGTGACGTCACCCTTGACGAGTCCGTCTCCTACTACTGTCGCTTCCCCCACCGTGGTCCCCCGGTTACCCCCCCCTTGTTCCTGGTCACTCCTTCCCCGGTAGTCCCTGCCCCTCCTCCCCGTCCCACCCCCTCTGGTGTGTCCCACGTCACCCCCCTTCCGTCGGTGGACCCGGTTGAGGAGTCTTCTGACTCTGGTGGCCCTCCTGTTCAGTCCTCGCCGGCCGCCCCTCCCCTGGCGTTCCCTCCCCAGTCCCCTCCTCCACCACCTCTGCCGCCGCTGCAGCCGTCGTTGTCGCTGCCGCCGCCGCCGCCGTCGCAGCACCCGTTCGCTGACTCTGGAGGTGCTCATCCCGGTAGCCCTGGGGGTGGTCCCTTTGGGGGTGCTGGTGTGGAGAGTGCCGGTGGTAGCCGAGGAGCAGCTTGCGGTCCAGGTGTCGTTGTTGTGCCGCCGCAGCAGCAGTCCCCACCGGTGTCAGCCCTTCGCCTGCTCGGCCTTCCGTCCCCCGACCCTGCGTCGGTTCCTCCCCGACCGTCTCCTCCTCTTCATGTCTACGGCCCTGTTTTCCCTCCGCCGGACTCGTCCCCGGCCCGTCTCCCCCCTCGTTCCCCTCCTGTGTCCCCTCCTCTGTCTCCTGACCCGACTCCTCCGTCGCACGTCTGGTCTCACCGTCCCTCCCGTGCTCGTCCTGCCTCGCCTGTCTTGAGCTCCCACCCTATGTTGCTTCGTTCCCACGCGTCTCGTCCTCCCTTCTGCCGTCGCCTCCTCCGTCCTCCCTTGTTGTTGCACCCCCCCCGCTGTCTGACTACCTTCGTGCCGCTCGTCCTCTTGTTCCTCGGGTCCTTGCCTCTCTTGTTACCGACCCGTCTGTTCCGGTCTCGTGCCTTGACGCTCTTGTCGCTGCGGTCGCTGACTTCGCCTCTACCCGCCGCCTTGACTACGCCACCGCTCTGGTCTCTGACCCTGCCTGTCCTCCGTCTGTCGGGGGTGCTCCTGCCCTTGGCAGTGACGTCCTGGAGGACCGCCAGTTCGAGCTTGCTTTCCTGTCCGAGGCTGCTCCCCATCTCTGTTCCATGATGCTAGTCTTTGAGGGTGACCCAGACGCTTTCGACATTCCGACCCCTCGCACTTACGCTGAGGCGACCTCGGGACCCTGGGCCTCGCAGTGGATAGCTGCCATGGAGCAGGAGATGGCATCTTGGAGATCCACCGGCACCTTCGTCGACGCAGTTCCCCCACCTGGGGTGAACGTAGTCGATGGCCGCTGGCTCTTCAAGGTGAAGCGCCCTCCTGGAGAGCCGCCTGTCTTCAAGGAGCGCTATGTGGCTAGAGGCTTCAGTCAGCGCGAGGGGGTGGACTTCTTCCAGACCTTCGCTCCGACCCCGAAGATGACTACTCTTCTGATTCTGTTACACCTAGCTGCTCAGCGTGACTACGAGCTTCACTCCCTCGACTTCTCCACTGCCTTCCTTCAGGGCAGCCTACACGAGCAGGTCTACCTGCGTCGCCCTCAGGGCTTTACTGGCACCTTCCCTCCTGGGACCCAGTGGCTCCTGCGGCGCCCCGTCTACAGCCTGCGCCAGGCTCCCCGTGAGTGGCACGACACTCTCCGTGCTACGCTTGCTGACCTGCAGTTCTTTCCGTCTTCCGCAGACCCTTCACTCTTCGTTCGTGCTGGCCAGACTCCGTTCTACATCCTTGTTTACGTCGACGACCTGGTCTTTGCCACAGCAGAAAGGGACGCACTGGCCTCCGTGAAGGCAGAACTGCTGAAGAGACACACGTGCACTGACCTTGGAGAACTGCGCCGTTACCTTGGCTTGCAGATCTCCAGGGACAGAGCTGCGCGCACCATCACCCTGACTCAGTCACACTTGGTGCGCCAGGTCCTTCAGAGGTTCAGCCTTCAGTTCTCCTCTGCACAGCCCACCCCTCTGCCTGTAGACCACAGACTCTCCGCTCCAGTGTCTGAGGAGTTGGTAGAGCCCAGCGGCCCCTACGCAGAGCTGGTGGGTTGCCTCATGTACCTGATGACTTGCACTCGCCCAGATCTCGCATACCCTCTCAGCATCCTGGCTCGCTTTGCGGCCACAGGCAGACACCGACCGCAGCACTGGTCTGCCGCTAAGAGGGTTCTGCGTTATCTTGCTAGTACATCGGGCATGGGGTTAGTGCTAGGACGCAGGCCAGTGGTCCTTACTGGACACACAGATGCTTCGTGGGCAGACGACGCTGAGACACTTAGGTCTACCCAGGGCTACTGCTTCAGCCTTGGCTCAGGTGCCGTCTCGTGGAGAGCTACCCGCTCCTCGTCTGTTGCGCAGTCCAGCTGTGAGGCTGAGATCTACGCTGGTGCCATGGTGGCACAGGAGCTCCGCTGGCTGACCTTCTTGCTCACTGACTTAGGTGAGCGGCCTAGCTCTGCCCCGGTCCTGTTCGCTGACAACAGGGCCATGATCCTCCTGTGTCAGGAGCCTCGACTCGAGGGCAGAGCGAAGCACATTCAGCTGCGGTACTTCCTCCTGCGTGAGCTACAGCAGCGACGTCAGGCTCGCGTAGTACACTTGGCCTCAGGTGCCAACACGGCTGATATCTTTACAAAGGCGCTTGCGCCTAAAGATCATCATCGGCACTGTGTACAGCTTGGTCTAGTTCCTGTAGCCTCTCACTTGCTAGGACCTTGACTTTGTACTGTCCTTTATATTTATACTCAGACTGGACTTGTGTCCTCTCCCAGTGGCTGGACTAGTAGTACCGCCCTGCTCTTGTTCTTGCCTTGTCTGTACTCCTTCTGACTGGTCTCTCAGACCCTTGTCTCAGAGGTTGGACTAGTAGTGCCGCCCTGAGCTGCTTGTTTAGGACATTCCCCTATGCAGTCTAGGGGGTGTGTCAAACATGTGTATTTGTCATGTTTGTATAGACTGTATAGGGTCGCCTCTTAGAGGGTACAACACTTAGGTATATCTGTGTGTACTCTCACTCTATGATCATTCACTTATGTAATTCTGATACAGACCCCTACCTTTGGACGGCCCGGATTCGGTCGGGTCGGGTCCTCCCTCCCCCCAGGAACGGACAGCTGTGGCTGTCACGGCATTCATTCGCCACGTGAGTTGGTGTATTATGCATTTAATTAGTTCGTTTGTGTGGCAACATGTCGTCGTCGTCACGTGGCGGGGAATCTTCAAGCGGCTCGGCAGGAGACGTTGTCAGCGATAGTGCGAAAAAAGCGAAGGCTCGCCCTGTCAAACTTATCTTTGCATGTTGTTATAGACTACACAGGGTTGCGCCTTAGAGATTACAACCCACTAGGTTATATTCTCTTGTATGCCATGGTTTTATTGACTCGTTAACTTTGATATGGTATCATGAGTAGGTTAGGTCCCCCCTGTCAGGGCTGATTTTATCAAACTATTTAGTCTGATTAATCTGAAATCTCAGACCCTATTTTTTTATAAACCTGAATTTCCAGATAACCCATTTTCCCAATCCTGATCCCTTCAGAGTATGATTCTAGGGATCCTGAGAAAATCAGAATTGTCGCTAACCCAGTACTGAGTTTCCAGAGCACAACGCGTACAGACCCTGACTCATTATGTTCAGTACCAACCTTCGAAAAATTTGATGAAGTCCCCAATCGCTAGAGACATGCCCCACACACCCCACAACCCCTAAAAATTTTCGGCCAAGCCCCCGAACCCTAGAGACAACCCCCACCCCACACCCCACAACCCATATAAAATTTCGGCGAAGTCCCGGAACGCTAGAGACATCCCCTACGCACGCCACAACCCATTGAAAATTTCGACTAAGTCATGTTGTCAGATACAGTCCCCCCCAACACCCGGAACAACCCAGAAGTTTTTAATGAGACTTTCACATTTTTTTTTTTCAACTACATTGGAATGAGAGTAAATTCCGCATTCTAAACATAGGGAAATTCTCACCAGTTCCCCGTTTGGTCAGCTGAAAGTAACGGTCACAATCGATGTAACGGTCACGATCGATTGCGATCGTTTCGACATATATCAGTCGTTCGATGGAAGGTAGCGATTAACGTCCAAGATTTCCCAACCGGGGTTCCGCAAGGGCGCGAAATTTCTCCCACCACCCTATGCCCCAGTTTCCCCCCTCCCTGCCGTTTCGATTCCCCCCTTCCCCTCCATTTTCGATTCCCCCCTCCCCTCCGTTTCGCTTCCCCCCTCCCCTCCATTTTGATCACTTCCCCCTTCCCCTCTGTTTCTCTTCCCCCCTCCTCTCCGTTTCGACCCCCCCCCCCTTCCCCCCCCCTCCCCTCCGTTTCGCTTCCCACCTCCCCTCCATTTTGATTCCCTCCCCATTTCCCCGTCGGTTTCGATTCCCCCTCCCCTCAGTTTCGATTTCCGTGGCAGTGCAATTTTACCCCCTCGGTTTTTAGGAATGGCTTCCCCGTCTCCCACATTTAACAACTACGCAAAACGAGGGTAGACAGGGTTGCTGATTGGGGGGGGGGGGGTTTGTGGGAGGATTTCTAATGGCTGCAAGGGACTTAGCCGATTTTTTGGGAGGTGTAGGAGGGAGGAATGTTTCTCACAGTGGGGGTGTTTCCCGTGTGTGACTCTGGTTGTACGTGCTGGACCCTGAAAAAATCAGACTCGCTGAGTTCTGGACCCGGAAATTTCAGACTACAAAAAATTCGGCTGAAGGCCCTTCATATATATATATACATATATATATATATATATATTTTTGGGTTGGCTCAGAGTGCCTTTTTTTGAAACGTCAGCCCTGCCCCCTGCCCACCAGCGCTTCCGCCATAGGTCCTAGCCGTCTCGTTGCCCTGCCGCCCGTGCTGGCCTGTCCCCTAGGGGCCCCCGTCACCTAGCGACTAGCCGCCCGGATCGCCTAGCCGGCCCCGTCGCCTAGTCGGCCCTGTAGCCCAGCCGACCCCGTCGCCCAGCCGGCCCTGTCGCCTAGCCGGCCCCGTCGCCCAGCCGGCCCCGCTACCTAGTCGGCCCTATCGCCTTGCCGGCCCCGTCGCCTAGCCGGCCCCATCGCCTGCCCGGCCCCATCGCCTAAACCCTAACTGGCCCCATCACCTAGTCAGCCCCGTCTCCCACCCGGTCCTGTCGCTCAGCCGGTCCCGTCACCCAGCCGGCCCCGTCACCTCACCGCCTTGCCGGCCCCGTCGCCTTGCCGCCTGCGGCCCCGTCTCCTAGCTGCAACGCGGCCCCCTGTTGACCAGCCACCCCGCGACCTCGCCGCCCAGCCTCTTTGCGGCCCCCGTCCCTCAGCTGCCCCTGTGGCCCTCTCCACCACACTCCACCGCACTATACCCCTCTGCATCGCACCCTACTGTACTGCACCTTACTCTACAGCCGTCTACCGCATTGCACCGCACCGCACGGCACACTACTGCTTCCCGCCGCACTCTATCGCTCAGTACAGCCCAGTTCCGCCTTTCTGCTACTGCAGCGACCATAATTGCGGACTCGGTTCTGCGCTTTGGTGCGGAGGGTCAGCCGGTTGAAATCGACCAGTGGCTCGTCGACCTCCGCCGCCACCTCACTGGTCAGCGGCAGGACGGCCACTCCCTGGCCATCCACATCGATGGTGCGCTCCCCTACCCTAACCCCCCTGTTGCACTACCCGCTGACCCCTCGTCTCCTGACCGTGAGTCCGCTGCCGCTGCTGCCCTTGCCCGTACTGTCTGGTTGTCGTGTAACGCTGTCGCACAGCTCGCGATTAACTATGCCCTCCCCCTGTCTGAGCGCCCCCGCTTTAGGTCGGTCAAGACTGCGTAGGAGTTCCTAGAGGCTGTTGTCGCACGCTATTCCACCCCGCCCTCTGCCTCCGTCGGTCGCTTGATCCTGCCCATGCTCTTTCCTTACCTTGCGTCATTTTCTACTGTCGCTGACCTGGCCGCCCACTTGCGCATGCTAGACACGACCTGGCACGCTGCCTGTACTGAGGCCCAGCTTCGTATGTTTCAGCCCCCCATATGCTCTACCCTCTACCTGCTTGCCACCCGCCTCCCTGACCGCCTTGCTACCGCCCGCGATCACTTCCTTAGTCTTCACCCCGCTGACCTCACCCTCACTGACTTTCTCGACACCCTGTCTGCCATAGAGTCTCGTCAGCGCTCTATCGCCCAGTCTAATGGTACCGTGCCGGTCACTATCTTTCAGGGCTGTGCCCCCGCTCACTGCATTTACTCTGAGGATTCTGCTGCTGTTGCTGAGACAGCCCCCGCTGCGGAGACAGCTGCCGCGGCTGCCGCAACGCAGTTTCGTCCGGGTAAGGGTCGCCGCCCCAAGGCTGGGTGCGGCGGAGGTAGCGGAGGAGGGGGTGGGGGCGGTGGTGGAGCTGGTTCGCCTGCTGGTAGTACTGACGAGGGGGCTGGGGCTAGTGCCTTAGAGCAGCAGCCCCAGCAGCAGCAGCAGCAGGCGCCGCCGCTGGACCAGCAGCATCAGCAATTGCGGCGGGTTGGCCGTCTTCTACCCGGGTGGCCTGGAGCCGGTAGTGGAGGTGGTCGTAGTGGTCGTGCGCGCGGCGTGAAGTCGGTTGGTGGTCCGAGTGACGGGCGCTGCCAGTACCAGCTCCAGACCAGTCCTCGCCGCGGCCTCGTGTGCGGTAAGATCGGCCATACCCCCACTCGTTGCTTAAGTCGCATAGACGACATGTTTCGTCTCCGCTTCGGCCCGGCACCAGACCTCCCCGATTGGCACAATCTTCTGCGCCGTGGTGTTAGGATCTTTGATATGGACATGGATGAGATTAGCTCTGCTTTGTATCTGCTGTATGTCGATGACTCTAGTGTGACTGGTTCCTGTTACCCTGTGTTGCCTAGTGTAGGTGTGCCTAGTGTGCCTAGTTCAGGCTCCCCTGCTGCGTGCGGCGTAGGTTCCCCTGCCTTGTTTAGCCTTGGGTCCTCCCTTGCTCCTCCGACCCCTGTCGCCACTGCCGCGCTCTCCTTCACCCTGGACTCCGGTGCTTCCCGGTGTTTCTTTCGGGACTCCACTATGCTTACTCCGCTTGCCGCTCTCGCCGCAGTTGCTCTTACAGACCCTTCCTCCAGTCCTGTATTCGCCTGTAGCTCAACCACCCTTCCCTATCCAGCAGTTCCCTCGGGCTCCCTTACAGGCCTGCACATCCCCTTGTTCTCTAAGAACCTAGTTGGTGTCGGCTACCTCCAGGACCTTGGCGTCACCACTACGTTCCCTGGTCACGAGCGGTACGCTGTCTGCACCGAGGCCGCCATTGGTGCCCCCCTCAACACGTTCCCCCAGGACTTGGTGTCTGGCATGTTCACGCTGGACACCGCTTCCCCCCCAGTTGGGAGGCCTCCCCAGGTGGCAGCGTCTACCCAGGTTGCTGCGGCTTGCTCGTGTCGGTCGCTTACTCACCCGTCACTTCTGTGGCACCACCGTCTAGGTCACGTCACTCTCACGCGTCTCCGTCACATGTCCCAGCACGGTCTTGTCTTAGGTCTCCCTGCGTCGTTCCCTGCGCTCCCCTCCTCACCAGCGCCACCGCGCACGCCCTGCGTCGAGGTCCGGCTCCGCCGTGCCCCTCACTCCTCCTCGTTCCCCCCCACCGCCGCACCGCTGCAGACCCTGCACATGGACGTCTGGGGCCCCGCCCCCGTCCATGGACCGCGTCGCGAGCGCTACTTCCTAGTGCTTGTCGACGACTACACGCGCTATACCACGGTGTTTCCCCTGGAGCTGAAGGCCGACGTGCCTGACCTTCTTATCCCATGGCTTGTCTCTGCGCCGCCGTGCACGCCCTGCGTCGCCCTGCGCCCCGCAGTGAATACACACCAGCGACGCATCGGTTTGGTCATGGAGGTGGCTCGTACCTCCATAATCCATGCCAGTGCGCCCCATTTTCTATGGCTGTTCGCCGTTCGCTACGCCGCTCACCAGCTTAACCTGTAGCCGCACCCTCAGCGGCCGCAGGTTTCGCTGACCCTCCTCTGGACTAGGTCCCATGGTGACGCATCTGCGTTCCACATCTGGGGCTGCCTTATTCACGTTTGTGCCTCTGGCACGGACAAGCTCACTGCCCGCACCGTCCCCTGTGTCTTCCTAGGTTTCCCCCTCGACTCGTCTGACTAGCACTTCTACGACACGCCGTCTCACTACTTCTCTCACTCCCGCGATGTCACATTTGACGAGTCCGTCTCCTTCTACCACTGCTTTCCCCACCGTGGTCCACTGGTTACCCCCCCCCCCTTGTTCCTGGTTCCTCCTCCCCCGGTCGCCCAGGCTTCCCCCCCTCCCCTCCCTGCCCCATCTGGTGTGTCTCACGTCACCCCTCTCCCTATGTTGCTTCGCTCTCATGCGTCCCGTGCTCCTCCTCTCCTCCCGTCTCCTCCTCCGTCGTCGGTTGTTGTGGCCCCACCTCCGTTCTCTGACTTCCTCCATGCTGCGCGTCCCCTTGTTCCTCGTGTCCTTGCCTCTCTTGTTACCGACCCGTCCGTTCCTGTCTCGAGTCTGTAGGCTCTTGTCCCTGTTGTCATTGACTTCGCCGCTACCCACCGCCTGGACTATTCCACAGCTCTGGTCTCTGACCCTGCATGCCCTACGCCCGTCGGGGGTGGGGCTGCTCTTGGCAGTGACATCCTAGAGGACAGGCAGTACGAGCTCGCTTTCCTGTCTGAGGCCGCTCCCCATCTTTGTTCCATGCGGCTAGTCCCTGAGGGTGACCCAGATGCCCTTGACATCCCGACCCCTCGCACCTACGCTGAGGCCACCTCGGTTCTGGGCCTCTCAGTGGATAGCTGCCATGGAGCAGGAGATGGCGTCTTTGAGATCCATCGGTACCTTTGTCGACGCAGTTCCCCTACTTGGGGTGAACGTAGTCGATGGCCGGTGGCTCTTCAAGCTGAAGCACCCTCCTTGAGAGCCGCCTATCTCAAGGCGCGCTACTTTGCTCGAGGCTTCAGTCAGCGTGAGGGGGTGGACTCCTTTCAGACATTTGCCCCGACCCCGAAGATGACCACTCTTCGGGCACTGCTCCACGTAGCAGCACAACGTGACTATGAGCTGCATTCCCTTGCCCTCTCTACAGCTTTCCTCCAGGGCAGTCTACACGAGCAGGTCTACATGCGCCGCCCCCAGGGCTTCTCCGGTACCTTTCCCCCTGGTGCCGAATGGCTCCTCCAGCGCCCCGTCTACGGCTTGCGACAGCTGCCCCGTGAGTGGCACGACATGCTGCGTGCTACACTTGCTGACCTACAGCTCTTCTCCTCGTCCGCAGACCCCTCGCTCTTCGTCCGTTCCGGCCAGACTCCGTTCTACATCCTTGTCTACGAAGGCGACCTGGTCTTTGCTACTGCAGACAGAGACACGCTGGCCTCCATGATGGCCGAGCTGCTGAGGAGACACACCTGCACTGACCTAGGAGAGTTGCGCCGCTACCTTGGCCTACAGATCTCTAGGGACACAGCAGCGTGCACCATCACTCTCTCACAGTCACACTCAGCCTTCAGTTCTCTTCTGCACAGCCCACACCTCTAACAGTAGACAAAAAACTCTCTGCTCCAGTCCCGGAGGAGGCTTTAGAGCCTAGTGGACCCTACGTAGAGCTGGTGGGTTGCCTCATGTACCTGATGACTTGCACTCGTCCAGATCTCGCATACCTTCTCAGCATCCTGGCTCGCTTTGTGGCCACCGGGAGACACCGACCATAGCACTGGTCAGCAGCTAAGAGGGTTTTGCGTTATCTAGCAAGTACATTGGGCTTGGGGCTAGTGCTAGGAGGACGCAGACCAGTGGTCTTTACCGGGAACAAAGATGCTTCTTGCGCCGACGACGCCGAGACTCTCTGGTCCTCCTAGGGCTACTGCTTTAGCCTTGGTGCAGGTGCTGTCTCGTGGCGGTCCACCCGCTCGTCGTCTGTTGCACAGTCTAGCTGTGAGGCTGAGATCTACGCTGGTGCCATGGCGGCACAGGAGCTCAGTTGGCTGACTTTCTTGCTCACAGACTTAGGTGAGTGGCCTAGCTCTGCCCCGGTCCTGTACGCTGACAACATGGCCATGATCCTCCTGTGTCAGGAGCCCAGACTCAAGGGCAGAGCGAAGCACATCCGGCTGCGGTACTTCCTCCTGCGCGAGCTACAGCATCATCGCCTTTCCCGCGTAGTACACTTGGCCCCCTGTGCCAACACAGCTGATATCTTTACGAAGGCGCTTGCGCCTAAAGATCATCATCGGCACTGTGTACAGCTTGGTCTTGTTCCTGTAGCCTCTCATTTGCTAGGATCTTGATTTTCTACAGACCTTTATATATATTACCCCGACTGGCCTTGTGGCCTCTTCCCAGTGGCTGGACTAGTAGTGCCACCCTGGTTTTGCTCTTGCATTGTGTGTACTCGTTTGACCGACCTTCAGACCCTTGTCTCAGTCTCAGAGGTTGGACTAGTAGTGCCACCCGGAGCTACTTGTCTCTCACCAGGCACTGCCCTTATCCAGTCTAGGGGGTGTGTCAAACATATCTTTGTATGTTGTTATAGACTATATAGGGTTGTGCCTTAGAGAGTACAACCCACTAGGTTATATTCTCTTGTATGCCGTGGTTCTATTAATTCGTTAACTTTAATACTCCCAACTCCGTGAGAAGATTTTGGAGTTCGCCTGGCGCATGTATGATGTGTCAAAAGTGTACACGGGGAAAGTGCGGGGAGCGAGAGACTCAAAGAATTCGCCAGCGCTCTGTTTCATGTGCAAACCGACAACCTCGGAGGATTGGGCCTTGGTGTGTCGTCGCGCTCCGGTAACTTTGGCGGGGGGACTATGGCAGTGCGTTAGCGCGACCTTGATTGGACGAAGAATCCGGAAGCGGCAGCCTTCGGCAACGTCCAATTTTTGTAGAGCACCAGGATGGCACTGGGACGTCACCGACAAATGTCACCCAGTTGGCAGCTGGATTGCAGTCAGGCTTACGCGTGGTCTAGAACCTGCCGACACTATACCTACATGCCGGGAAAAAGTTTCCTGACGAGAAAACCAGCTCGAGAAACGACGGCCAGGGCTCCGGGATAAAAGGGACATGGGCGCAACCCACTGCAAAATAAATTATGGAAGGGTCCGTCGCGCGCGTCTCTCTGGGTTACCGTAAGGGTGAAGTTTTCAGATTCTAGAAAAAAAGAGGCTGTGGCGGAGTGAAAGTTCAGGACAGAGGATTTTACCGCGCGTCAGTAACGGTTTGGCCACCGGCTGACGGAGCGTCCTTTCCACCTGGGAATAGTGGTGATCTATAGGGTCATTTCACCTTCCAGGTCCATAACGGGGGTTAAAGTTGGAACTTCCTTCGTGCTGGCAAAGATTTGGGGATTAGCATGGCTGCATAGCGATCGCTTCGGTTATTAATGGCGTGTGCGCTGGCTTCTGCTCCATCGGGGCCATCTTGACCAGCTGGATTTTTCTTTGGGGGTTTTTGGGTAATTCGTGGTGCCAGAGGGGATTTGCACGGCTGGGCAGCGGTTGGCTAGGAGTTAATATTTTATCTCCACCAACTAAAAGCGTGCGTGCTAGCTTTTGCTCCGTCTTGCCCCGGATTACGGTTTTACAGATGTTTACTCACCGATAGAAGCGGGAAGCTGGGTGAACGACGACCTGCCAAAAAATTCGTGGAAGCTGTGAAGAAATATTCAGTGTTGAGGACTGTTCCGTGGGGAGCTCGACACCGTATCTGATGTTTTCGGAGTGTGGCTAAGCGGAGGGAGTTGTCCCAAATTTACACGAGCTACTACGACGCGCGATAATGCCTAGGACTTGTTTGGTTTCATGGCGAGCGCAAAGATGGGTGAACGTCGACCTGCTGCAAAAACGCCCGGTACAAGATGGGGAATTATTCGAAGACCAGCGGCGCAGCTGCTAAGCACATGAAGTTTAGGGGTACCAGTGTATTTTAAGAGTTTGGGTTCCATCTGTGAGGAGATCGACGACGTATGATGCTCGTTAGCCATGATCGACGGCCGAAGTCCCATGCCCGGGCGGTGAACGACGATTACCCTCGATTAAAGGGCTCAGTTCATGCGTACAACTGGTGACGGACTGATGGGGGTGTAGCTAAAGGACGGCGCGTCTGTGTTCACGAGTAGCTGCGAAGCACTTGCAGCTATGAAGTAGAGTTGCGGTATTTGTTAATTTACGGGAGAAGTTCCGACATTTTCGCTGGAAGAAACAGTAAATCAGTTCAAGGTTTTGCAACTGGCGTGGTGCCCACTATATCCAGGGGTACGAGCGACATCATCCGATTTTTGCGGAGTAGTTTGGCTTCATGGAGAGTGAAGGAGCAGCAGCTGTTTTCGGCTCTTTCCAAAAATTTCGGCATGTACGGACAAAACTGAGCTGCAGTCGTGTGACCCTAGGTTCGGCTCGAGAGTGTTTACTGGATCGGGTCAGGACAGGTAGTTTTCCATCGCCATCATCGTCAACCTCTCATCAACATCCGCTACCGCCGGCGCTTCCGTCGCTTTAGCCAACTGGACCGCCCCAACCTGTTCGCGTGGTTTTCGGCTAGCACTGTTCGTGCCTATAAATACCTAGGCCCTCATTTGTATCGACAATCTTTAATCACAACTCCTTTAGTTCACTATATGTTATTACTCTGATTAATCCATAACAGCTGGTATTAGAGCTCCGTTCCTGCCCGCTTAGTATTCCGTAGAGTAGCCCGTTTATATCGGGAGAGGTCCCGACAGAATAGGGGGCTGGCCAGCGGCTATTAGGTGAGCTCGTTAAAGCTCCTCCAACTAGAAGCGTGTGCACCCTCAGACCTGTCAGGTAAAATTTCCAGCATGCCTACCACGCCGGAAACATCTGCCCAGGAACTTGACTCAGGAGGAGTTTGACGAGTTGCAAGCTAGGGCGGCTACAGTGACGACACTGCAAGCCCAGCTTCAACAACTCGTTGAGAAGTTCGAGACGCTGGGAAGCGAAGTGCAGATGTTGCGCAACGAAAAATCGTCGCTTCGCCATGCGCGGGTTGAAACGCATCAGGGGCGGCCTGTTACCCGTGACGAAGATGCTGCGAGTGAAGCGAGGGTGTTGGGGACACGTAAAGCAGTTGAAGAAATCCACAGCGAGCTGCGGGCGGCCATTAAAATAAAACCACCCATGCCACCGCCATTCAACCCGATCGACATGTTCACTACAATAAGCGGTTGGTTGTTCGCTATGGAGATCTTATTTACAGCAGCCAGCATTAATGACAAGGCTCCGCGAGTCAACTTGGCTGTGTCACTGCTGAGGGGACCTGCACTCGACTAGTGGCGCATGCATCTGGATGAGGGAGGAGCCCCAGCAGGGAATCAACGGCCGGTAGATAGGGATCACAGTTCATCAACGTCACAGGCAGAACCGATCTTTGGGTCGGCCACGATCAGCACGTGGAAAGCGTGGGGCGAAGCATTGAGGAGCCGCTTCGAGCACATATCCATGCGTGAAAATGCTCGCACTAGGCTTCGGATGTGGAGACAATTGGGCTTTGTCCAAGAGTACACGGCTTCGTTCCTGGCGCTATGCGATCAAATTGGCGGGCTCAGCGACGACGAAAAAATCGATCGCTGAGTGGGTGGTCTCAAGCCAGAGATTCAGCACGAGATCGCCATGCAAGCCCTGACGATCTTCAACGAAATCATACGAATCGCGGATGCGCTGGACACAAGACGTGGACTAGCGAGGGCGGGTTTCCAGGAGGGAAACCGTTTTCGAGGCCAGCCCCAACACACATCAATCGACTGCGTGGATGTTTTTGTAGCCCGGGTATTTTCCGGATGCTGTTTCAACTACAACCAGCCGGGTCACATGGTGAAGGACTGCCCGCAGCTGAAGAAGAAATTATCTAATGACGGGAAGCAGACGGGAAATGGAGACAGTCAGTAGCTGATGGGCTGCCTACTGACTTGAGTGCGTCGCCCAAACGCCAACACCCCCACCAGGTTATAGTGCCGATTTGGGCCATCGACCATTCCTGGCTGAATAAGGGGGGTGAATGGGTTGATCACCTTGTGCTGGTTGAAGGAAGAGTCAGTGATACCCGCATCAAAATATTTGTTGATGGTGGGCGAGCCACAGTTTAATGGATGTGACAAATGCAAAGAAACTTCGATTGCAGTTGGAGCACTGCATGCCCGAAATCGACGCGAGGTTGGTTGACGGCACCCCACTAACGATTCGGGAGCACGTGCCTCACGTGCGAGTCACCTGTGGCGAAAATTTCAGTTTCAGGATGAAAATGCTGGCGACAACTCTGGATGGGTTGGATATGCTGCTGGGACGCGATTGGCTATGAGAGTACAACCCAAGCATCGATTGGCGGACGGACGATTGTCGCATCAAGTGGAGTGGCGAGTGGCGACGCCTGCCCAAGTGGAGTAGTCAAGACTCGGCCACGTCGATGGTCAGCGCCGTGACTATCAAGCGAGCGATGATTCGAGGAGCGCAACTGTATGCCATCCGATGGATCCCATCAACGGCCGTTGACACGCTAACCGACATCGAGAAACTTTGTGCAACTGTCATGGATGATTTGGTAACCGTGATTCAGAAGCACGCCAACATTTTTCCGGATGACTTATCGGCGGGCTTGCCACCTCAGCGACCGCTTGAACACCAGATCGAGCTCGAGCCCGGCATGCAACCTACTGTTCAGACCCAGTCCCGGCTGGCTTAGCCCGAGTTGGACGAACTTCGATGCCAGCTGGACTACGTGCTCAAGAAAGGATTAGTTCGCCCCAGCACATCGTCGTTTGCAGCTCCAATACTGTTAAGCCCAAAGAAAGATAGCCGTTTACGTATGTGTTTCGAGTACCATGCCTTGAATCGGGTTATCGTCATATCTCACTACCCCATTCTGCGTGCCGACGAACTCATCGACCATCTTCGCCGGGCCCGGTTCTTCTCGAAAATTGATCTGAGAGCCGGTTACCACCAGATTCGCATGGAAAAAGCTGACTGCTACAAGACGACGTTTAGCACCCGGCACGGGAGTTACGAGTACACGGTTATGTCATTTGGCTTAACAAACGCGCCTTCGACATTCCAGCTGACCATGAATGATATTTTTCGGCCACTGCTGGATAAGTGCGTCATCGTGTACCTCGACAACATCCTCATCTACAGCACTACATGAGAGCAGCATTTGAAGGATTTGGAAGCCGATTTCTTTCTCTTGCAGCAGAATCGACCCATCACCAAAGGCTCTAAGTGTGAGTTTCTAAAACACGAATAGGAGTTTTTGGGCCACGCCATCTCCACCGACTGTGTTAAAATCGACCCCAAGAAGATTGCGAAGATCCAAGACTGGACGCAGCCGACTAATCTCCGTGAACTTCATAGTATTCTCAGGTTTGTAAATTACGTCCGCCGTTTCATTCCGAACATGGCGGGGGTAACTTCCCCTCTCATGGATCTCCTGAAGAAGGGCACGTTTTTTGAGTGGGGGGGAGAGCAGCAGGCTGCGTTAGAAAATCTCAAACTTTTCCTGACTACACCTCCAGTTCTTCGAATTGCGGATCCTCACCATCTGGCCGTTGGCGCGGTACTCTTACAAGACTTCGGCGAAGGCCTATAACCCATCACCCACGAGTCACGAAAGCTGAACCAGGCCGAGCAAAATTATCATGTCCACGAGAAGGAGTTACTCACCATCATTCACGCTTTCAAAGTTTGGCGCTGCTACCTGACGGGCGCTGACGTGACAGTCCGATCAGACCACAAGTCACTACAGTTTATCCGCGTCCAACCGACACTAAACCCCCGACAGATTCGCTGGCTCGACTACCTCGAGTCAAACTTCCATTACAGAGTCACCTCTAAATGAGGGGTCAACAATATTGCTGACGCACTGACCCACCCCTCGATCTACCCCGCCGCCATCCTAATTACCCAAACTAATCTGCTGCTAATTGGCTTATTCACCCACGGATACAGAACTGACCCATTCGTCGCCACTAACAGTCATCCCCAACTGGCAGTCAGACAAGGGGCCTATTATCTAAAATCAGGTACCAATCGGATTTGGGTTCCTGCCTACCGTATCCTAGGGGAAATTTCTGATCCAGGAGGCACATGACTCGAATTTCTCGGGTCACTACGGCATCAAAAAAACCGCAAAATTACTTAGCCGCCATTATTACTGGCCCGACCTACCGACAGACGTGTAGTAGTATGTCACATCGTATACCACGTGACAACGCATGAAGTCCTCTCGGCTTCAACTTGTTGGATTGCTGCAACCGCTCGAGCCACCCAACCGACCCTGGCAACAAGTGACGATGGACTTCGTCACTGGCCTGCCAGCTGGTCCAAGCAGTAGCGGTGCGATCCTAGTCGTCGTTGATCGGTTGACAAAAATGGTCCATTTCGCCGCCTGCAAAACGATAATTACTGCAGAGCAGACATTGAAACTGTTCCTTATGAACATCGTGCGGCTACCTGGCATCCCCTCGACAATCATCAGCGATTATAACCCATGTTTCACGTCCAATTTTTGGTCAAAAACCTGGCAGCAGTACAGCACACGTGTGCATCTGTCCACGGCTTACCACCTGCAACCAGACGGCCAAACCGAGTGCACCAATCAGACAATGGAGCAGCTGATTTGCACGACATGCACAGATCCAGCCCAATGGGAGGACGCCCTTCCTTTGATTGTGTTTGCGTACAACAATGCCCCATCAGCTACGACTACTCAGTCCTTGTTCTTCCTTAATTATGGGATAGACCCGACAACCCCTCTATCGCCACTGATAGAGAACCCGGCTCCAAGATCTCAGCAGTTCGTCGAAAATCTCCGATAGTCTCAGCAAAATGCCGCCAATGCCATCCTAAAAGCCAACTAGAGGGCTAAGCAGCAAGCTGACCGACGAAGTCGAGACTTAACACTTGCCCCTGGGCAAATGGTCTTGCTGGACACCAAGAATTTGGGAATTCCCCTCCCAAATAAATTACGACAAAGGTTTTGCGGACCATTCCACATTATTCGAATGGTGACAGCACTCACCACCCAGCTGCAGCTGCCGGCCAATTGGCGAATTCATGATTCGTTCCACGTCAGCCTCCTGCGACCGTTCGTCCCGAATGCTACCACTCTCGACCGTCAACACATGAATTCTACGGTCAACCCAGTACCCGAGCCCACGACAGAGCTGTCCAAGATTCTCGCTCATCGCGTACGAGGACATCGCGATACAGCAGCTGTTGATTTCCTTGTACGATGGGTCGATCGCACGAGTGACGATGACCTCTAGGTTCCCGCAACTACGCTCGGCGAACACAGAGTTGTTCGGGACTATTTACACTGGCGATGTGTCCCGAATATGGGTAGTCTCGTCCCGAAAGGAGGGGTGGTGTAAGGAAATTCCTCTTTCCTTACTGGGCTCTACTACAGCGCGTACGCCCTCGACTCTCGGAATTCCAGGCTCGGCCAACTCCTTCGGTCCCGAACCACTTTGCGAACCCAAACCTATGTCAACAAATTGATGTATATTGTTAGAGGCTAGATAGGTGCATGCCATAGCAAGTACAACACCTAGCACAAAACTACCCTGTACCAACCTTCCTAGTCTTATTCATTACTCTGAGATGGTATCACACTAGGTTAGGTCCCCCCTCCCCGCTTACGCTTCTGCCCCTAGCCCTAGTCCTAGCCTTAGTAGTGCCGCGCCGTGCCACGCCGTGCCGCGCCGCGTCGCCCTAGCTGTGCTGTGCCCTATCTCTAGGTGCTCTAGCTCGCCCTAGCCCACCCTAGCCACCTAGGTCACCCTCGCCGCGGTAGCTCGCTGGCCCCGCGCTCGTCGGCCCTTCGCACGCTGGCCCTGCGCTTGCCAGCCCTGCACTTGCTGGCCTTGCACTCACCGCCCCTGTGCCCGCCAGCCCCGTGCTCGCCGACCCCACACTCATTGGCCCCGCGCTCGCTGGCCCCGCGCTCACTGACCCCTAGTACGTCGGCCCCGCGCTCGCCCGCCCCGCGCTCGCTGGCCCCGCACTAGCTGGCCCCTAGCTCGCTGACCCCACGCTCGCCAGCCCCGCGCTCATCGACCCCGCGCTCGCCGGCCCCTTGCTCGCTGGCCCCACGCTCGCTGGCCCCGCACTCGCTGGCCCCTAGTTCGCCGGCCCCACGCTCGCTGGCTTCGCGCTCCCTGGCCCCGCACTAGCCGGCCCCTAGCTCCCCGGTCCCGCCGTATTGCCGTGCCGCGGTGCCGCAGTTCCGCTGTGTCACCATGGCGCCGTATCGCCATGGCGCCGTGCCGCCATGTCGCCGTGCCGCTGTGCCGCCGTGTTGCCGTGCCGCCGTCAGCAACTGAGGTCGTGGGATAGTGGACACTGTGCTCTGCCTGGACAAAGAGGGTCGGGCGATCGACTTTGAGCGTGGCTCGTCGACCGTCGTCGTCACCTGACAGGTCATTGTCAGGACGGTTACTCTCTGGCTGTTCATATCGATGGTATGCTTCCCCGCCCCGCTGCGCCTGCTGCCCTCCCTGATGCCCCCACCATTGCTGAGCGTGAGGCCTTTCAGCTACTGCGCTTGCTCGCGCTGTCTGGGAGTCGCGCGTTGCTGTAGCGCAGCTTGCTATTAGTCACGCCCTCCCCCTGTCTGAGCGTCCCCGCTTTACCACTGTAGCAAATGCCAAGGAATTCCTTGATGCAGTCATTGCGCGCTATTCTACGCCCTTCTCCGACTCTGCTGGCCGACTGATACTCCCCATGCTATTCCCTGATCTTGCAACCTTCCCCACTATCGCTGACCTTGCCACTCACCTCCACGCGCTTGAGACTAGATACCGCGCCACTAGCACTAAGGCCCAGCTCAGTGCCTTCCCGCCGTCGCTTTGCGCTACCCTTTACCTCATTGCCACGTGCCTTCTTGACCGCCTCGCCACTGCTCGCGACCAATTCCTTAGTCAGCACCCAGGTGACCTCACCCTTACCACATTTCTTACCGCCCTGTCTGCGATAGAGACCCGCCAGCTCACTATCGCTCAGTCTAGCGGTGCTGCGGCGGTCCCTATCTTCCAGGGTTGTTCTCCCTCCCAGTGCATTCAATCTGACGTCTTTGCTGCTGTCGCTAAGATAGCCCTTGCTACTGAGACCGCCGCTGCGGCCTCATCGCAGCCGTGTCAGGGTAGGGGCCGCCGCCCCAAGGGGGAGTGTGGCAGAGGGAAGGGTGGTGGGGGTGGTGGGGGTGGTGGAGGTGGGGACGGTGGGTCAGACGAGGGGACCGGGGCTGGTGCCCAGGAGCAGCAGCAGCAGCAGCAGTCGCCGTGGGGACCCCCGTCGCCGTAGTGGCCTGGTGGCGCTGGTGGTGGTGGTCGTGGTGGTGGGGCGCGCAGCTCGGTGTTGGGTGGCGGCTTTAGTGTGGCCACCTGCCAGTACCTGCTTCAGTCTGGCCCCTGCCGCGACACCGTCTGTGACCATCCTGGTCACACCGCCGCCCACTGCTACTGCCACCTCGACGAGCTCTTCCGTCTCCACTTTGATCCCACGTTGGACCCTCCTGACTGGTATGCCTTGGTGCACCGCCGTGTGCCTATCTTTGAGTTTGACATGGATCAGATTAGGAATGCTATGTATGTCATGGATGCTAATGAATCTATTGTGACTGGACCCTATTACCCGGTGCTGCCTAGTGTAGGTTCTCCTGCTGCTAGGGCGGAGGACCCACTGCCTTGTTTAGCCTAGGCTCCAAGCTAGCCCCTCCGCCGGCTGACGCTAGTGCTTCGCTCTCCTCTACGCTCGACTCTGGCACGTCCGCCTGCTTCTTTTGCAACCACACTGTGCTCACGCCACTTGCTGTCCCCGCCGCTGTAGTGCTTGCTGACCCCTCTTCAGGTCTGGTAGTTGCCCGTAGCTCCACTACCCTTTCCTGCCTGGCGGTTCCCTCGGGCTCTCTTACAGGCTTGCACGTCCCCTCGTTCTCTAGGAACCTAGTTGGTATCGGCTGTCTTCAAGACCTCGGCGTCACCACTATATTCCATGGACACGAGCGGATTGCAGTCTATACCGAGGCCACCACTGGTGCCCCTCTGACCACATTTGCCCGGGATCCCGTGTCTGGCCTATTCACCATAGACACTGCGTCCCCCCCGATGGGAGCGTCCCCCCAGGTCGACGTGTCCTCCCAAGTTGCTGCAGCCTGCTTGTGTCGGTTGCTCACCCACCCGTCGCTACTGTGGCACCACCGCCTACGTCACCTCGCAATCCCGCATCTGCGTTACATGTCCCACCACGGTCTTGTCTTCGGTCTCCCTGCGTCGCTCCCAGCCCTACCTCCCTCGCCTGCGTCGCTGTGCACGCCCTCCGTCGAGGGCCGGCTGCACCGTGCTCCTCACTCCTTGCTCCCCTCTACCACTGCGCCACTCTAGACCCTGCACCTAGACGTTTGGGGCCAAGCCACCGTCCCTGGGCCGTGTCGAGAGCGCTACTTTCTAGTGCTTGTCGACAATTACACGCGCTACACCAGGGTGTTTCCCCTGGAGCGGAAGGCCGACGTGCCTAACGTTCTTATCCCGTGGGTCATAGCTGCGAGAGTCCACCGCGGCCTCCCTGTGCTGCGTCTTCGCTATGACCGTGGGGGCGAGTTCGCCTCTGGTCAGCTTGGCCAGTTGGCCAGTTGGCCAATTCGCTACTCCCAGTGGCCGCATGTTTCGCCGACCCTTCTCTGGACCGGGTTCCCTGGTGACGCGTCTGCGTTCCACGTTTGGGGCTGCCTTGCTCACGTTTGTGCCTCTGGCACGAACAAGCTTATTGCCCGCACTGTCCCCTGTGTCTTCCGTGGCCTCCCCCTCGACGCGTCTGACTGGCACTTTTACTACTCGCCGTCTCACCGCTTTTTTCACTCGATCGACGTAACTTTTGACGAGTCTGTCTCCTTCTACCACAAATTTCCCCATCGAGGTCTCCCAGTTTCCCCGCCCCTGTTTTTGGTTCCCACTCCCCCGGTAGCCCCTTCTCCTTTCCCTCTCCATCCTGCCCCGTCTGGTGTGTCTCACGTCACTCCCCTCCCGTCGGATGTACCGGTCGAGAAGTCAGCTGACTCTGGTGGCCCCAGGGCGCCATTCTCGCCGCATGTTTCCGCTTCGGTGTCTCCTCCTCCGCTGTCGCAGCAGCCACCGCCATCGCCGCCGCATCAGCAGGGGTCCGTGAGCTCTGAGGTTCTTGTCGTGGCTTGTCCAAGGGGTCATGGGGGTGGCACCGGTACTGGAGAGGGTTTTCGTTATGGAGGTGCTGGTTCTAGGAGTGCTAGCCTTGGGGTTACTGTCGTGGCTCGTCCCGGCGGTCCTGGGGGTGGCACCATTGTTGGAGAGGGTTCTCGCTGTGGGGGTGTTGGCATGGAGTGTGCCGGAGGTAGTCGTGGTGTAGCTTGAGGTTTTGGTGTTGGCGTGGAGCAGCAGCAGCAGCAGCAGTCGCCGCCGGTGTCCGCCCTTCGCCTCCTCAGTCTTCCCTCCCCTGATCACCCGCCTGCGCTTCCCCCGCTGCCACCTCCCGTGCATGTCTACGGCCCTGTGTTTCCTCCGCTGGACTCGTCTCTGGCTCATTTTCCCCCGCGTTCTCCTACTGTGTCTCCTCCTGTGTCTCCTCCTGTGTCTCCTGACCTTACGCCTTCGTCCCACTTCTAGTCTCACCGCCCCTCTTGTGCTCGTCCAGTCTCTCCTGTCCAGCGCTCTCACCCTATGTTGCTTTGTTCCCACGCATCTCGTCCTCCCCTCCTCCTGTCTCCTCCTTCGTCGTCGCAAGCTGTCGCTCCGCCTTCCTTGTCTGACTTCCTCCGTGCCGCCAGTCATCTTGTTCCTCGGGTCCTTGCCTCTCTTGTTACCGTCCCGTCTGTTCCAGTCTCCAGTCTTGACGCTCTTGTCACTGCCGTCGCTGACTTTGCAGCAACCCGCTGCCTTGACTACACCACCGCTTTGACCCTGCCCGTCCTCCGTCCGTCGGGGGTGCTCCTGCCCTTGGCAGTGACGTCCTGGAGGACCGGCAGTACGAGCTTTCTTTCCTGTCCGAGGCCGCGCGTCATCTCTGCTCCATGCTGCTAGTCCCTTAGGGTGACCCAGACGCCTTTGACATCCCGACCCCTCACACTACGCTGAGGTGACCTCGGGACTCTGGGCCTCTCAGTGGACAGCTGCCATGGACGCGGAGATGGCATCTTAAGAATCCACCGGCACCTACATTGACGCAGTTCCCCCACCTAGGGTGAACGTAGTCGATGACCGGGGGCTCTTCAATGTGAAGTTCCCTCCTGTAGAGCCGCCGGTATTCAAGGCGCGTTACGTTGCGAGATGCTTCGGTCAGTGCGAGGGTGTTGCTACACGTAGCAGCACACATGATTACCAGATGCACTCTCTCGACTTCTCGACAACGTTTCTTCTGGACAGTCTGCACGAGCAGGTCTACCTTTGTCACCTAGCAGGCTTCACCGGCACCTTCACCCCGAGGACCCAGTGTCTCCTCTGGCGCCCGGTTTACGGCCTGCGGCAGGTGTCGCACGAGTGGCATGACATGCTTCGTGCTACGTTAGCTGATGCGCAATTCTTAGCGTCCGCTGTAGAACCTTCGCTCTTTGTTCGTTCAGGCTAGACCCCGTTCTACATCCTTGTCTACATAGATGACTTAATCTTGCTACTGTAGACAGAGACGCACTGGCCTCCGTGAAGGCTGAGCTGCTGAGGAGACATCCCTGCACTGATCTAGGAGATTTGCGCCGCTAACTTGGCCTGCAGATCTCCAGGGACAGAGCAGCGCACACCATCACTCTCACGCAGTCACACTTGGTGCGCCAATTCTCCTCTGCACCGTCCACACCTCTTCCAGTAGAACACATGCTCTCGGCTCCAGTCCTTGAGGAGTCAAAAGAGCCTAGTGGTCTGTACACAGAGCTGGTGAGTTGCCTCATGTACCTGATGACTTGCAACCGTCCATATCTCGCATACCCTCTCAGCATCCTGGCTCGCTTTGTGGCCACAGGCAGACACCGACCACAGCACTGGTCGGCCGTTAAGAGGGTTTTGAGTTATCTAGCATGTACATTGAGCATGGGGCTAGTGCTAGGAGGTCATAGGCCAGTGGTCCTTACATGACACATTAACACTTCGTGGGCAGACGATGCTTAGAGGCTAAGGTCCTCCCTGGGCTACTGCTTTAACCTTGGTGTAGGTGGCATTTCGTGGAGCTCCACACGCTCGTCGTCTGTTGCCCAGTCTAGCTGTGAGGTTGAGATCTACGCTGGTGCCATGGCGGCACAGAAGCTCTGCTGGCTGACTTTCTTGCTCACAGTCTTTGGTGAGTGGCCTAGCTCTGCCCCGGTCCTATACGCTGACAACACGGCCATTATCCTCATGTGTCAGGAGCCTAGACTGGAGGGCAGAGCGAACCACATCCAGCAGCGGTACTTCCTCCTGCGCGAGCTACAGCAGCATCACCAGGCACGTGTCGTACACTTGGCCTCCGGTGCCAACACAACTAATATATTTGCGAAGGCGCTTGCGCCTAGAGATCATCAGTGGCACTGTGTATAGCTTGGTCTAGTTCCTGTAGCTTCTCACCTGCTAGGACCTTGATTGTGTATTTTATCATATATTACCTTGGCTGACCTTGTGGCTTCGGTTCCAGTGGCCAGATTAGTAGTGCTCCCATGGTTTGCTCTTGTCTAGTTTGTACTCTTCTTACTGGTTTTCGGACCCTTGCCTCTGAGGTTAGACTAGTAGTGCCACCCTGAGCTGCGTGTCTCTTGCCAGGCATTGCCCCTTGTCTAGTCTAGCGGGTGTGTCAACATATTGATGTATATTGTTATAGGCTAGATACGTGCATGCCATAGCAAGTACAACACCTAGCACAAAAATACCCTGTACTACATTTCCTAGTCTAATTCGTTACTCTGAGAACCTAGACTCGTGGCGCTTCCGTAGCTTTACTGGACCGCCCCAACCTGTTCGCATGGTTCTCGGCTAGCCTTGTTCGTGCCTGTAAATGCCTAGGCCCTCATTGTATCAACACTCTTGAATCACGACTCCTTTATTACACTACCTGCTATTACTTTGATTAATCCATAACAATTTGAGGCTTTTTGAAAGCGTTTCCGGTTGCAGCTCACACATGCAAATCCGACGATTCTCACGACGAGGGCGTTTCCTGAGTGGAACCCAAATTTGAAATGGAATCGATGCCAGGCCCCCAAATTGCAGACTTTTTACTATGATTCAGACTTCTTTTAGAGTTTTTTTTGGGGTGTTCTCTTATCCCGAAGGTTTTTTTTTCTATGTTACTCTGATTTTTCAGAGAAGTTTTATGTACCTACGCTGATTTTTCAGACTGCTTTTACAAGTGTACCCTGATGCTTCATCCTTGTATGGGGGGGGACTCTGATTCCTGTAATACCGTCATTTGAGGAGGGGAGGGGGGGTGCGAGATTTGCGCAGGTACCTCTGTCGTCACCGTCAATCATGCCAAATTTACATTTTGGGCTGGCGCGGTCTGAGCCTTCGGGCGGACAAATTTTGTGTGATGGCGCCAGCACAGAGATAGCCTGAGCAGCCGATTGTTCCTTCACCAAAACACGGTTTTTTTTCGCAAATCCAGAGGCATGTTGATGGTCGAGGCACAACAGACGAAGCATCGCACCCATGCTGACGCGACGAGTGCCTGGTTCATTCATGCATGGACAGCATCTCGCGGGCCGCAATGGAGTTGCAGTTGGCAGACCCCCTCCTTCTCCATCAGTTCATTAATAACGGGGAAAAGGACCCTGCTTGTCCCCCCTGCAGCAAAGCTTCACCCAAGCTTCGTGTTGCCCCTCGGTTTTCTATCAGTGCATTTTTTTTCCCACCGCGCATGCAGGTCATGGAGCAGGCCGACCTTGATGAGGACGTAGACGAGTTAGATTATGATGAAGAAGAAGAAGAGTATTGGTGTGCCGAGAAGTTCCGCGATGGTCGCGCCGCGCTAGATTTCCTGCGGTAGTCGGATGCCTCCGATCGTAGCCCTCCGAGGAGGCCTAGTGATGCTGCCCCTGCTGATGGTGATGCGCATGTTCCCGACGCACCGGGCAAGAAGTCTGCGGATGCAAGTCCCCTGACTGTTGCTTCAGCTCTTGTCGCCGGCACCACATCGTCGGTGACGGCGGCGAAGAGGTTTCGCTACAAGCAGGTGATTCTGCCGTACGCCTCCACGTTGACATGCCAGGATCCGCCTAAGCCTGTGTTGAGCCCCTCTGTACCTGCGGATACGCCATAACAAACGAGGACATCTATGCTGAGGCACAAGAGCATTTCAAATCTCGCTGGTCTCACAGATTCCCTTGGCTCATGCTCTTGAAAACTGACGATGGGCTCTTGGCCTTCAAGTGCAGTGTATGCGCAGTGCATGCAGGACCTGTAGGGTGTATCGGCAAATCAGGCAAGGGAGCTACCGACGTGCAGACCCAGTCATTCAAGAAGCACGCCGGGACTCCGAAGCATCGCCTCGCCATGTCCAAGCTGGATGATCTCCTACAAATGGCGTCGAACCAACAGCGACTCGACATGCATCCCCGCACGACTGACGAAGAGAAGGAGCGAGTCATCGAGCTGCTCGACTCCCTCTACTTCTGCGCCAAGTGTAACAAACCCATGTAAACATGGATTCGTTTGGTGCACTACCTCTCATCGCGCAGTTTCAAGGCTTCCCGAAGTCTGCATACGGCACGTACTATAACTGGTGAGAACTCCAGGGACATGAACTTCTCTTTGTCTTGACTTTACGTATGAAACTTACAATGAGTTGACTTGTGCGTGTCGTGTAACAGGTACGGCTTCGCCGAGCTGACAAAAGCAACAGCAACGTGGCTGCAGACGACTCAATTCCAACACCTGCTGTCCAGTCCCTACATTGGTCTGAGCCTCGACGAAAGCACCGATCGCTGCTGTGGCAAGCACATGATCGTGTTTGCCACGTTCATCCAGGAAGGGCGGCTTGTAACCGAGTACCTGGCTCTGCTGACAGTGGATAAGGCAGATGCGGCATTGCTTCTCGCACTCTTGCTGTCCCATCTTTAGGCGATTGGCGTCGACCTCGGCCGCATCTCTGGCATAAGCACTGACGGCACTGCCGTCATGATGGGATCGCACTCAGGACTTGTGGCCCGCCTTCGTCTTCGCGTTCCGCACATTGTCTCTTGCCATTGCATTGCCCATCGGTTCGTCATCCGTTTGCTGTGTGCATGTCATGTATATTTGCTTCTTGATTTGTTTATAATGCCAATCCCTAATTTGCTTCCTCGCTTGCATCTCATCTCCCTATCCCACGCAAAGAGGCGCTGGCGGCGAAGGCAGCTGCTGAGGAGATCCTTGTTTTCAGCATGGTGGACAACGTCATTCGCAAGATCGCTGAGCTGCTCGGTCGCTCCAACCCTTGGCATCAATTGTTCCTGGAGCTCTATTACGTGTTCATGTTGACAAACCTCAAGCTCCAGGGCATCCACAACATCCACTGGCTGTCGAGCGGGGATGCAGTCATCCGCCTGGTCGAGGTCCTACCGGCCATCGTGGTCATGCTGCAAGAGTACGACGCCAAGCTGTACGTGCTCGTCACCAGTTACTGCTTCTGGCTCCTCCTAATGTTCCTCGCCGACGTGCTGGAGCTGCTGAACGTCCTCAACAGGGTCTTCCAGCAGCAGGAGGTAAACTTGTTTAATGCTGTGTTTGCATGCCTGTCGATGTCGTTGCTTGATTGTGTCGGTCGTCCCTGAACCACACATCCGTATGTGATGCCCTACCTCTCTTCACCCCCCTACCCACCAGCTGGACTACACGACGGTGCACGCACGGATCATCCGCACGACCTCACTGCTGGAGAGCCGCTACGTGGATTGCGGAGACGACTTCACCGGCGGGCCCAACGATCGATGGACGCGGTTTCTCACCAAGCACGGGCCCGGCAAGTCCAAGCTGGTGACAGTGGAGGGGATCGACTCCAACGGCCGACATTCATGGTTCACCTTCGAGCTGCACGAAGAGCTCCAAAAGGACTACCCCGGGCCCAGCGACCACGATGGGAGTGTCGTGGTGTGCATGGCTCTGGCGGAGGGCCTGGTCCGCAACCTCGACGAGCGCCTAGGCGATCTGTGGCAGCTGTCAGGAGCGTGCCTGTTCAGCGTCGACCCATGGCCGCCCAACTGGGACCAATAGGCACGGAGGACGCAGTGCCTCGAGTGGTTTAACTCGCTCGTGGTCATCTACCGCGCTGAAGACAGGGACAAGATTCTGCTAGGTGAATCATTGTCTATTCCTTCCAGTATCCCTTCGGCAATGTATCTGTTCAACAAGACACCTATCTTTTACTAGCTGTGTACCGTTTCCGATAACCCAACCCTTCTCCCTCTCCTTGTGTGCCCTTGTCTGAGCAGGTATAGACAAGCACAAAGCCCAAAGCGAGCTCCGCAACTTCATCCCCGTCCTTACTGCGCTTCCCAAGGAGGACAAGTCATTCCTCGCGGGGCGGAGCGCCATGCTCAAGACGTAAGACTAGAGGGACAGCTACCCCAACCTGGTCAACCTGTGGGTGGCGGTGGCTGTCCTTCCGTTGAGCACTGTCGAGTGCGAGCGCGTTTTCTCCCGCCATAACGTTATCAAGAGTTGGCTGCGGGGGGCTCTAAAGGATACTAGGCTAGGAGATCTGATGTGCATGTCGCAGCTAGAGTATGACCCCGACTGGGAAGAGGTGGTCTCCATCTGGCGGGCTTATACTGTAAGAAGAGGAAGCCCCTCAGCAACGCCTAGCCCGAGGCTAGTAGCAGCAGGAAGGGAAAGGAGAAAGTAGATGATGATATACCGTAATCCCTTGGATATAGGCGCATATGTGCTTATAGGGATTAGGTTCAAAAAGCAGCATGCGCTTGTAATTGAATAAAAAATATAAGCCCATGCGCTAATACGAAGGACTATATGGAAAAATTATTTGAACACACCAAAGGATAGCTGGGTTGATTTGGGTTCCAATACAGCCTACATCCGGGTGAATACGGTACTGGCAGCGCCTTGTTAAACTAAGGAACGGTAGGAAGTCATAGAAATGGCGAGACGTTTTTAGGCTAGGAAAGTTGAGGAGAGAAAAGGGGGTCGAGAATAGAAGAGAGAGGGATACAAGGAGGGGGGTTGTACCCTCTACAGTAGGTTTTAGTAACACCTACCAAGCCTACCAATTATATAACAAAATATATAGTTTAATACGCCTCAACAGGATATGCAGGATATTGCCTGATTTTGTGCATGTAGTAAAATGTAGTGCATTCTCTAATGAAGAACCATAGAAAAGGCTCATACAAAAGTTTGGCTGTGACTCTGATTGGTCAGACAAAAAATCCATGGCTACTCTGATTTTTCATACCTTTTCTAGGAGACTCTGACACCCATACCAAGGGAAGGCAGGGGACTCTGACGAATCAGACAGGCCCAAAACCAATTTGGGGGCCTGCTCGACGCGTTATTAGCAGCTCCGAAAGTTCACCTCCCCACGTGTTAGAACAGGCCCAAAAATGCATGATATACGGGAATTCGCTTATGGAACATAATTTAGGGGTTCAATCAGATACACTGGAATGTAGCACAAAAACCATATACATTACACCTAATAAGTATCATCTCTAAACTTCACCTCATGAAACTCCTAACATGCTATACCTTCTCCTCTGCCTCGATGGCATCTTCACCAGTTATAAGTATAAGCAAAATGTTTCGAACCCAACCCACCGGCGGAATCCGAAGGACTTGCGGGCCGCCAGTTCCTTTGCTGACTGTTAAGACTTGAAAGAATGATTAGAAGAAGGGAGAACAGGGGAGATATAGCATTTGGGTTGTACCCACTAAGAGCATACCCTATCTAGCCTATAACTTCTACATAACAATATATGTATAAATTGACACACCCCCTAGGCTAGATAAGGGGTAGTGCTGAGCAAGAAACACGCAGCTCAGGGTGGCACTACTAGTCCAACCTCTGAGGCAGGGGCCCGAAGTCCAGTCAGCAAGAGTACAAGCAAGACAGAGCAAACCAGGGCGGCACTATTAGTCCAACCACTGGAGGAAAAGCCACAAGGCCAGTTTGGAAGGCATAAATAGAAAGGAGTACACAATCAAGGGCCTAGCAAGTGAGAGTCAACAGGGACTAGGCCTAACTACAAGCAGTGCCGCTGATGATCTCTAGGCGCAAGCGCCTTTGTAAAGATATCAGCTGTGTTGGCACCGGAGGCCAAGTGTACTATGTGGGCCTGGCAACGCTGCTGTAGCTCGCGCATAAGGAAGTACCGCAGCTGGATGTGCTTTGCTCTGCCCTCAAGTCGAGGCTCCTGACACAGGTGGATCATGGCCCTATTGTCAACGTACAGAACCGGAGTAGAGCTAGGCCGCTCACCTAAGTCGGCAAGCAAGGAGGTCAGCCAGCGGAGCTCCTGTGCCGCCATGGCACCAGCGTAGATCTCAGCCTTGCAGCTAGACTGAGCAACAGACCAGGAGCGAGTGGACCTCCATGAGATGGCACAAGAACCAAGGCTGAAGCAGTAGCCCTGGGAGGACCGGAGGGTCTCAGCGTCGTCTCCCCAAGAAGCGTCTGTGTGCCCAGTAAGGACCACTAGCCTGCGTCCTCCCAGCACTAGCCCCATGCCCGATGTACTTGCAAGATAACGCAAAACCCTCTTAGCGGCCGACCAATGCTGTGGTCGGTGTCTACCTGTGGCCACAAAGCGGGTCAGGATGCTCAGAGGGTATGCGAGATCTGGGCGAGTGCAAGTCATAAGGTACATGAGGCAACCCACCAGCTCTGCGTAAGGACCACTGGGCTCTGCTCACTCCTCGAGAACTGGAGATGAGAGCATGTGGTCCACCGACAGAGGTGTGGGCTGTGCGGAAGAGAATTGAAGACCAAACCTCTGAAGGACCTAGTGTTCCAAGTGTGACTGTCTAAGAGTGATGGTGCGCGTTGCTCTGTCCCTCGAGATCTGCAGGCCAAGGCAGTGGCACAGTTCTCCTACGTTAGTGCAGGTGTGTCGCCTCAGCAGCTCAGCCTTCACGGAGGCCTGCGCGTCTATGTCTGCTGTAGCAAAGACCAGGTCGTCTACGTAGACAAGGATGTAGAACGGAGTCTGGCTAGCACGAACGAAGAGCGAAGGGTCAGCAGAGGACGGAAAGAACTGCAGGTCAGCTAATGGGGCACGTAGCGTGTTGTGCCACTCACGGGGCGCCTATCGCAAGCCGTAGACGGGGCGCCGGAGGAGCCACTGGGTCCCAGGAGGGAAAGTACCCGTGAAGCTCTGAGGGCGGCACAGGTAGACCTGCTCGTGTAGGCTTCCCGGAAGGAAAGCAGTGGAGAAGTCGAGGGAGTGAAGCTCGTAGTCACGCTGTGCTACTACGTGTAGCAGCGCCCGACGAGTAGTCACTTCGGGGTCGGGGCAAAGGTTTGAAAGAAGTCCACCCCCTCACGCTGACTGAAGCCTCTAGCCATGTAGCGCGCCTTGAATACAGGCAACTCTCCAGGAGGGCGCTTCACCTTGAAGAGCCACCGGCCATCGACTACGTTCACCCCAGGTGGGGGAACTGCGTCGACGTAGGTGCCAGTAGCCCTCGAAGTTGCCATCTCCTGCTCCATGGCAGCTATCCACTGAGAGGCCCAGGGTCCCGAGGTCGCCTCAACGTAGGTGCGAGAGGTCAAGATGTCAAAGGCGTCGGGGTCACCCTCAAGGCGGCGAGTAGAGGCAAAGTTAGTGACAGCAGCTACAAGAGCGTCAAGAATGGAGACAGGAACAGACGGGTCGGTAACGAGGGAGGCAAGGACCCGAGGAACAAGAGGACGAGCAGCACAAAGGTAGTCCGACAGGGGGGGAGACGCGACAGTGAGCGACGATGGAGGAGGCGAAGGCATACGGGGAGGACGAGACGCATGGGAACGAAGCAATATAGGGTGAGAATGCTGAACGGGAGAGACAGGACGAGCACGAGAGGGACGGCGAGACCAGACGTGAGACGGAGGCATCGGGTCAGGAGACAGAGGAGGAATAACAGGAGGGGAATGAGAGGGGAAATGAGCCGGGGACGAGTCCGGCGGAGGAAACACAGGACCGTGAACAGGAAGAGGGGGAGACGGCGAGGGAGGCGCAGGCGAGCGATCAGGGGAGGGAAGGCCAAGCAGGCGAAGGGCGGACACTGGCGGCGACTGCTGCTGCTGCTGCTCAACGGCGACACCTGGACCACCAGCTGCACCACTGCTACCTCCGGTACACTCCAGGCCAGCACCCCCAGAACCAGAAACGTCTCCAGCACCGCTGCCACGCCCGAGCCTGCCGGGACAAGCCACGAGAGGAGCCCCAGGACTAGCACCCTCTCCAACTCCAGCACCCCCAGAGTCCACGAACGGCTGCGGCTGCGACGATGGCTGCGGCTGTGGCGGCAATGACGGCGGCGGTTGCGGCGGCGGCTGCGGCTGTGGCAACGGCTACGGCTGCGGCGGCGACCGCGACGAGGAAGGAGGAGACACCGGGGGAGGGACAGGCGGCACAGACTTCGCCGCGGGGCCACCGTAGTCAGCCGGCTCCTCGACTAGGACAACCAACGGGAGGGGAGTGACGTGAGACACACCAGACGGAGCAAGACAGGGAGGGAGGGGAGCAGGGACGACTGGAGAAGTGGGAACCAGAAACAGGGGGGAGAAACCGAGAGACCTCGGTGAGGAAAGCGGTGGAAAAAGGAGACAGACTCGTCGAAAGTGACGTTACGGGAGTGAAGGAAGTGGTGAGACAGCGGGTGGTAGAAGTGCCAGTCAGACGAGTCAAGGGGGAAACCGAGGAAGACACAGGGGACGGTGCGGGCAGTGAGCTTGTCCACGCCGGAGGCACGAACGTGAGCAAGGCAGCCCCATACGTGGAACGCACACGCGTCACCAGGGAACCCGGTCCAAAGGAGGGTCAGCAAAACCTGTGGCCGCTGAGAGCGAGGCCAGAGGTTAAGCTGGTGAGCGGCGTAGCAAACGGCGGACGGCCACAGAAAATGGGGTGCACCGGCATGGATCATGGAGGTACGAGCCACCTCCATGACCAAACCGATGCGTCGCTCAGCGACCCCATTCTGCTGCGGGGAGTCCGGTAGGGTGTACGTCTGGGTGATACCCTCAGCACGACAGAACTGACCTAGCCGACCAAAGGCGAACTCGCCGCCACGGTCGGAGTGGAGACACAGCACATGGAGACTACGGTGGAGAGGCGCAACGACGAGCCACGGGATAAGAACGTCAGGCACCTCGGCCTTCCGCTCCAGGGGAAACACCGTGGTGTAGCGCATGAAGTCGTCAACGAGCACAAGAAAGTAGCGCTCGCGACGCAGCCCAGGGACAAGGGTTGGGCCCCAGACGTCCAAGTGCAGGGTCTGAAGGGGTGCAGTGGCAGGGCGAAGTGAGGAGGAGTGAGGAGCACGGCGCAGCCGGCCCTCGACGCAGGGCGTGCACGGCGGGCGCAGGCGAGGGAGGGAGAGCAAGGAGCGACGCAGGGAAGCCGAGGACTAGACCGTGTTGAGACATGTGACGCAGGCGGGGGAGCGCGGGGTGACCTAGACGATGGTGCCACAACAGGGACGGGTGAGTGAGCGACTGACACGAGCAGGCCGCAGCTACCTGGGTGGACGTAGGACCGAAGGAGGACTCGCCCGCCGGGGGGGGAGCAGTGCCCAGCATAAACAGGCCAGACACAGGGTCTTGGGGGAACGTCGCAAGGGGGGCACCTGAGGCGGCCTCGGAACAGACCGCGTACCGCTCGTGACCAGGGAACGTAGTTGTGACGCCGAGTTCCTGAAGACAGCCGACACCAACTAAGTTCCCGGAGAACGAAGGGATGTGCA
Organism: Closterium sp. NIES-67; assembly: GCA_027943415.1. Lineage (NCBI taxonomy): Eukaryota > Viridiplantae > Streptophyta > Zygnematophyceae > Desmidiales > Closteriaceae > Closterium > Closterium sp. NIES-67. Next base: position 445,380 of record BQMB01001373.1, on the reverse strand, counting down.
GGCCTGTAAGGGAACCCGAGGGAATCGCCGGACAGGGAAGGGTAGTGTAGCTGCGAGCAACTACAGGACCAGAGGAGGGGTCCGCAAGGGCGACATCGGCAGGCGCAGCAAGCGGCGTGAGGGCGGCGTGGTCGCGGAAGAAACAGGCTGACGCACCGGATTCTAGAGTGAAGGACAGCGATGCCGTAGTGGCTGACGACGGAGGAGCAAGGGTAGAGCCTAGGCTAGACAAAGCAAGCTATCCTACGCCTGACGCAGCAGGGGAGTCTGGACTACACACAGGTGCTACGTCTAAGCTAGAGAACACAGAGTAATACGATCCGAAAACACTCGAAGCGTCAGCATACACAGAATGCAAGGCAGAAATAATCTGATCCATGTCTAAGTCAAACGCAGGTACACCATGGCGCAGCAGGCTGGGCCAGTCAGGGAGGTTCGGGGCGGGACCAAAGCGGCGACGGAAGAGGTCGTCGAGGCGGCGGAAGCAGCAGGCGGTGGGGTGCGAGCGGCGGCACACCGTGCCACGCAGGGGCCTGGTCTGAAGCTGGTACTAGCAGCTCACAGCACTGAAGCTGTCGGTGGACGCTGAGCTACGAGGGCCACTACCACGACCACCACCGCCAGGGACTCTTGGCCACCCGGGCGGGAGACGAGCCCACGGCTGCTGCTGCTGCGGCGGCTACGACTGTGGCGGTTGCGACTGCGGCGACTGCTGCTGCTTCTGGGCACCAGCACCAACCCCCTCGTCAGAACCACTGTCTCCGCCACCACCACCACTAGCACCACCTCCACGTCCTCCCTTGGGGCCACGGCGGCCCCGGCGCAGGCGCTGCTGCGGGTAAGCCGCAGCTGTTGTCTCAGGTGCAGGCGCAGTCATGGCAACTGCGGCGGAGACGTCAGCGTACGTGCATTGGGAGGGGGCACAGCTCTGAAAGATAGGGACTGCCGCAACACCGCTCGACTGAGCGATATTGCGCTTGCGAGTCTCTATCTCAGACAAAGTAGTGACAAAGGCGGTCAGGGTGAGGTCGGCACGGTGCTGACTAAGGAAGTGGTCGCGGGCAGTGGCTAAGCGGTTAGGCAGGCGCATGGCGATGAGGTACAGTGTAGCGCAGAAAGGTGGGGGGAAGGCAGTAAGTTGGGCGGCAGAGCTAGCAGTGCAGTAGCTGGTCTCTAATGCACGGAGGTGAGTAGCGAGGTCAGCTACCGTGGGGAAAGCAGAAAGATCAGGGAAGAGCATGGGTAGGAGCAAGCGGCCAGCAGAGGCAGAAGCAGGTGTGGAGTAACGCTCAACTACTGCAGCGAGAAAGTCCTTGACGTTCGCGACAGCGGTAAAGCGCGGACGCTCAGACAGGGGGAGGGCATGGCTAATGGCAAGCTGGGCTACTGCGTCGCGAGAATCCCAGACAGCTCGAGCAAGCACAACAGCAAAAAAAGCCTCGCTCTCAGCAGTGGTAGGGTCAGCAAGGAGGGGATCAGGCGCAGGGGGGCGAGGAAGCAAACCATTAACATGTATAGCCAGGGAGTGCCCATCCTGGCGCTGACCTGTCAGGTGCCAGCGGAGGTCGACGAGCAAGGCGGCGAAGTCGATCGCGTGCCCCTCAGCGTCCAAGCGAAGAACGGCGTACGCCATCGCACAATGTGACAGCGGCACAGCGGCGCAGCGACTTGGCAGCTCGGCGGCTCGGCGTCGCGGGTGCTCGGCGGCTCGGGGACACGGCGACTCGGCGGCTCAGGCGACGAGGCCGGCTATGACGCAAGGGGCCGGCTAGGGCACAAGGGGCCGGCTAGGGCGAGCGGGGCCGGCAAGGGCGCGTGGGGCCGGCTAGGGACGCGGGGGTGGGGGGGGGGGGGGGTGGGTGCCGTAGGAGCACGAGGGGCTGTAGGGGCGCGAGGGGCCGGCTAGGGGCGCGAGGGGCCGTAGTGGCGTGCGGGGGCGGCTTGGGGCGCGACAGGGCCGTAGGAGCGCGACGGGGCCGGTAGGGGCGCGACGGGGCTAGCTAGGGGCGCGACGAGGCCATAGGGGCGCGACAGGGCCGTAGGGGCGCGACGGGGCGCGACGGGGCGCGACAGGGCTAGCTAGGGGCGCGACGGGGCCGGCTAGGGGCGCGAGGGGCCGTAGGGGCGCGACGGGGCCATAGGGGCGCGAGGGGCCGTAGGGGCGCGACGGGGCCGTAGGGGCGCGACGGGGCCTGCCAGGGGCGCGACGGGGCCATAGGGGCTCGACGGGGCCGTAAGGGCGCGGCGAGGCCTGCTAGGGGCGCGACGGGGCCGTAGGGGCGAGCGAGGCCAGCTAGGGGCGCGAGGGTCCGGTAGGTCGCGGCACGGGGAGGAAGCTGGTGGGTGGACCTACCTACTCATGATACTATGTTAAAGCCGCGGTACACATTCAACCCGTCTCGGGAAGGAAATGTGGAGGTCAAGAAAGGGGGACGAAAGTGATTGGAGGGCGAGAGGCGAAATAAAAGTATTGACGCGAATTGGGTTGAGTTTCGTCGAGGGGAAATTTGGACACACGATACTGGGGGAAATGGAATTGCGTTGGGGGGATTGGATTTTGTGGGGTGGGGGGAGGGGAAATTGAGTGGGGAAAGTTGGAATTGCGTGGGGGAAGAATTGAACGTGATGGGGAAATTGTGAGGGGTGGGTGGGGGGGGAATCGAGCTGACAAGCGGAACGAAATGCGAAGGGGGGGGGGGGGGGGGGGGATCGAACTTGACTGGGGGGGAATTGGACTACCGGTAGAGAGGGGAAGGGGGAAACGGAAATGACGGGGGGAGCTGGACAAGCGAGGGGTGGCAAGGCGAATCAAATTTTGGGGGGGCAGGGGGGGCTTCGAAGTTGGGGGGCCAGGGGAATCGAATTTGAGGGGACAGGGGGGGAGTTTCGAGATTGCGGGGCCAGGGGGAATCGAGATCGTTGGGGGAAGGGATGATCGAAATCGTGGGGGAAGGAGGCTGGGAAAACGTGAGGAAAGGGGGGTGAGTCGAGAGGTGGCGATTGGGATCATCAGTACACAATTGCCACAACCCCCCTTCAAATGTTTATCTGCAGGTTGCGAGATCTCGCTCGCTACCTCCAGCAGGAATCACTCAGTTACCACCTTTTCAAATGTTTATCACTTGAAACAAATTGAAGTGAATGTGTACCGCGGCTTTAAGACTTGAAAGAATGATTAGAAGAAGGGAGAACAGGGGAGATATAGCATTTGGGTTGTACGCACTAGGAACATACCCTATCTAGCCTATAACTTCTACATAACAATATATGTATAAGTTGACACTGACACCCTTATATACCACGTACGGTAAAATGCCAGACGGCCGTAAAATACGCATGACCCATTGCCGGCGGCACTGCTTCCAGCAGTAGTCCCTGCCTGCAAGCAACTCCATTCGCCCCGCCCCGTGCATCGCGCACAGCAACCCCTCCACGCCGCCTCCCCACGCCTCCAAGTGGGTAAGCTAAGCTCACATTTAGAAGAACGTCCGGCAGCCATAGAAAATGAACGTCCCATAGCCAGCAGCACCGCCTCCAGCCGTAGCCCCCACAGCCCCATTCGCCACGCCCTGTGCATCGGGCGCAGCTGCCCCGCCGCGCTGCCTGCCCGCCTCCGTAGTCGGTAAACCCACTTGCCCGCTACATCAGAAGAACGCCCGGCAGCCATAGAATATGCACGTCCCGTTGCCGGCGGCACCGCCCCCAGCCGTAGTTCCTGCAACCCCATTCGCCCCGCCCTGAGCATCGCGCACAGCTGCCCCGCCGCGCCGCCTCCCGGCCTCCAGCTTCTCCCAGAACTCCCGCCACGCCTGCCGGCGGCTCTCCTCCAGGTCCTCTATGGAGCAGCCCCTGAACTTGTCCTCCATGGCTAGGAGTGACTGGTGGGTGAGAAAGAAAGGGGGGACAAGGGAGGAGAGAGAGAGGGAAGAAAGCTGAGCGCCAAGCAGCATATCCCAGAGAGAACTCTCGCCACATCTGCCAGGGACTCTCCTCCAGGTCCTCTATGGAGCAGCCCTCGAACTTGTCCTCCATCACTAAGAGAGACTGTTAGGCAAGAGAGAAGGGGGACGAAAGGGCAGACTGTGAATGCAAGACACATCCTGGTTAGCACACTCGCATAGGTAAGACTGCAGGCGTTGGCCGAGGATATATATGTATGTATGTATGTATGTATATATATATATATATATATATATATATATATATATATCACGTAACAAAAAACACACTGCGTATGCTGCTTATCTTATGCTCTCTCACCTCTCGCAGGCTTCTCAAGCTCTCTTTAGACAGCAGCCCGCAGAACTCAGCCGCCTGGTCGTGGGTGAGCGTGCCCGCCCTCACAGCCTCCTCACAGAGTGCCTCCGCCTCCTCGCGGCTCTTCCCCATGCTCTCCTGCCACAGCGCCGCCGCCGCCTGGTGCGCCGCCACTACCGCACTGCCGCTCACTGCTGCCTGCCCATCTGCACCCCCAGCCACACTGCTGCCCACTCCCACCTGTTGTGCCGCCGCCGCTGCTGCTGCTGGCCCTGCACTGCTGCTGCTCACTGCACCGCTTGACTCCACTGCATTGCCAGCCACAACTGCGCCAATACCCGCCATGGTGATGCCTCCTGCACCTAGGCTCAGCGCCGTGCACGTAGGAGAAGAATCCGGGGCTACTCTGCCTCTTCCACCCCCCTCCAGATTTGAGCCTGCATCCACAGCTGCATCGATGCCTGATCCTGTGCCCGTGACTGCACCTGGCATTGCACCTGATGTGGCACCTTGCATGGCACCTGGCACAGCACCTGACGTAACACCTGGCATCGCACCAGCAGGGCTGCAAGCAGAAGAATAATCGGTACTAGCAGAAGTGGTGGTGGTGCCAGTGGTGCCAGTGGTGGTGGTGTTGGACTGCGTGCTCCGCTGCTTGTTCCTCTTCCCCGACACCTTTCTCCGCACAGACCCAGACTGTGAAGGGACCCCTTCAGAGGGGAGCCCATGGGAGGGGACTCCGCCTTTGGCCGTTGATTGATCTGCTGAGCTATAGGGGCAGGGAGCGGCAGCAGCAACGTCACCACTGGTACCCGCCAGAGCACCCGCCGCCAAATTAACAGGGGCGAGCCCTGCAAACGAAAAAGGAGCAGCGGCAGCGGGAGCAGTGACAGGAGATTCACAGGCTGAGGGTGTGCCTGACACTGACTGCTGCTGCTGCCGCTGCTGAAGCTGCTGCTGCTGCTGCTGCTGCTGCTGCTGCTGCTGCTGCTGCTGCTGCTGCTGCTGCTGCCGCTGCTGAAGCTGCTGCTGCTGCTGCTGCTGCTGCTGCTGCTGCTGCTGCTGCTGCTGCTGCTGCTGCTGGTGCAGAGCAGCTAGGGTTGCCAAAGCCTGTATGCCTGCCAGCCCAGGGCTTTCTACTGCTGCTGTGCCTGCTGCCACACCACCAGCCGCTTCCACTTCCCGTGGAGCTCCACATCCCTGCTCCGCTCCCATAAGAGGCTTCGGTACATCGCCCAATTCTGCCCCTTGCCCCTCCTGCTGCCCCATGAGCGCCTTAGACAGACCCCCCTGTTCAACCTGCTGCCCCATAAGGGCCTTCGACCCCTGCCAGATGGCGGCTGCATGCTCCCCCTGCCCCTGCCCCTGCCCCTGGTCCTGTCCTTCAAGCACCTGCTCCTGTCCCATAAGTGCCCTAGGCAATACCCCCTGCTCCTGGCCCTGCTGCTGCCCCATAAGGGCCTTGGACACCTGCCAGATGGCGGCTGCATGCTCCCGCAGCAGCGCCGCCTCCTCGCCCTCCACCTTCCGGTGCCACGACAGCAGGCTCGGCAGCGGTAGGTTTGGGAGCGGGAGGCTCGGCAGGGAGGCTTGGAGAGCAGTGAGGGAGCAGGTGGAGGAGGAGGGGTTCGAGGAAGCAGGGGAGGAGGAGGGAGGCGAGGGGGGGGAGTGCGAGAAGGGACGAGTGGGAGGGAAAAAAGGATCGGTGCTATCAACTGGAATTGACGATCCGAAAGCGGGTGCTGCAGCCGCTGGAGTGGCTGAGATTGCTGGAGGTGCAGCAGGAGGCAAAAAAGGTGGTGCTGGGTGGTTGGGCTGGTGAGAGGACGTGGAGGGGTTAGCGGCCTCACTGGCCCTCACCAGAGCAGCAAAAGCGCTGGCGGCAGTGGGAGGAGTGGCAGCAGAAGAAGAGGGAGGAGGAGGGGGCGCGGGAGAGGAAAGAACAGGGTGAGGGGAAGCTGTGGTGGGAGGCTTGCGAGTGGACTCAAAAGGACGAGGGGGGGAAGGAGAGGAAGAAGCAGGGTGAAAGACAGCTGCCATGGGGAGAGAAGGGGTGAGGGAGAAAGGGTGTGGCGCAGCGACAGTGGCACCAGAGGCGACAGTGGTAGGAGCAGGGGGGTTTACATGAGGTGAGGGGGCCACGGCCACGTGGGTCGCTGAAAAAGCTGCTGCAAAACTGCGCTGCCAGGCGGGTGGCTCTGGCGAAAACTGTTGCTGCTGCTGCTGCTGCTGCGTTGGATCTTGCTTCCCAGCAGCAGCCCCGGCGGCATGGGATGCCAGGAGGGCTATGAGACTGGGCGGCAGGGGAGTGGCAGGCGCGCATGCTGCTGTTGATGGTGCTGCTGCTGCTGCTGCGGTTGAGGGTGGTAGTGAAAAGGAAGCAGCTTCAGCCATGCGCACATCCGCTGTGGCTTGCTCACTGTAAAGGGGAGAAACCGAAGGCAAAGGGCACAGAAAGAGTTCTGGGAGGACGATCATTAATAGCACACAAATAACCCAGTATGGTAGCATTTGACACTTCGGCTGCTGTCAGCACCTCATCTCACCGCATCGCACCTGTCAGCACCGCATTTCACTGCATCTCACCTGTCGGCATCGGACATGGCGACATCAAGGACAGACGTGGGGGTGATCTGATCGTCCCTCTGCCACGACGCCTGACCCTTCCCTCCCACCCCACTCAACGCCCCTCTCCCAGCTGCCCCTCCCCCTCCTCCTCCTCCTCCCCCTCCTCCTCTGCCTTCCCCTCCATCTGCCACCCCACCTCCCCCACCCCTTCCTGCACCCATGCCCGCTGCAGCTAGTCCACCAGCAACTGCCCCACCAGAAAATGCCATGGCCTCCCTTCCCCTTCCATGCGCCCCTGTCGCCGCGCCGACTGCTGGAAACGAACCACCGGCCGCAGCAGAGGCTACAGCAGCCGCAGCTGCAGCTGCAATTGCTGCCCCTATCCCTGGATTGGGGACCGCAACACCCGATGCGTCACCGCTGCCAATCTGCCTCAGACCACAGTCAGCACCCGAAGCACTACCAACGGCTGTAGCGCTGCAAGTAGCACCGCCTGTAATGCCGGCTGTAGCACTGGGCGGGGCACTGGCGGTACTGCTTATCCCACCTATCACACCACCGGGCTTTGAATCAGCCGCAGCACTCTGCTTCGCCTTCTTTGAGTTCTCCAGCGCCAGCATCAGGTGGGGCAGAAAACTCCCCTTCCTCGTTCCTGGCTCTGTGCTGAAACCAGTCCCTAGATCACCACCACCACCACTGCCACTACCACTAATTCCAATGCTTGCAACCCCAGTAGCAGCAACACCATTGATGGCAGGGGCAACAGCAGACGTGGCAACGGCGGAGTTTCTGGCGCCAAGAGAGGGGAACGGTGCAGGTACGGCAGACAGCGAGGCCTTGGAGGAGGTTCGGTTGCTGGTTTGGCCCAAGCCTATCAGGCCCGGGCCCAGGGCAGGAGAGGGGGTTGACCCAGTGGGAGATTTCGGCCTTATGGTGCTCCTGCTACTATTTGACGTCCCTCTCGCTCCTGCTACTCCGGTTGCTGCTCCTCGTGCCCCTGCGCCTGCCCCAGTGGCAGCAGCTGCAGCGGCAGCAGCACTAGCAGCAGCCACTGCAGCTGCTAGCCCTGCCGCAAGGGAAGCTGGCGGTGCTGGTGCAGGAGCACCAGCCCCAGCACCAGCAGCAGTGCCATGGGCTGTAGCAGCGGCGAGTGCTGCTGGTGCTGCTGGCGGTGGAGATGGTGATGACGATGCTTGTGCCTTGCGCTGGCTCTCTGCTTCGCTTAACAGCTCCGCCAGGCGCAGAATTCTCGATCCGCATGCATTCGCATCGGTGGCAGCACTGGCAGTAGCAGCAGCAGCAGCAACGGCTAAAGGTGCCTGCTTAGCCTGCTGCTGCTGCTGCGCCTGTTGCAGCTGCTGCAGCAGCTGTGGCTTCTGCGCCCGTTGCTGATTCCCCTGCACTTGCTGCTTCCCTTGCTTTGCTTGCTGCTGCGTCAGCTGCTGCTTCCCTCCGCCCATACCAAGGGAAGCGGAGAGAGCCACCAACCAAGCAGGCGCGCCCGGGCATGCTGACGTGCCTGCAGGAGCAGCAGCAGCAGCAGCACCTGTAGCAGCTGTGGCAGCAGCAGCAGCAGCCGGGGCGGTTGTAGCAGCAGCTGAGGACGACCCAACCGCAGCACCACTACCACTGCCACTACCGTTGGCACTGGTACTGGCAGCACCAAATCCCGAGGACCCCATGATCGCTCCAAACAGGGACCTGGCCGCAGCGGCAGCAGGGCAGCTGGCAGTGCCGCTGCGGGCGCGACAGGAGAACGAGGGGAGAGAGGAGAGAAACGGAGAAGCCTTTTGAGTAGCATCTGGATTCTGGGGCGAGGAGTGGCAGGCTTGGCTGACGGGCGAACAGCACTGCTTCTTCGCAGGCCGGCCAGGCTCGGCGCCGAGCCTGGACGAGTCTGTGCCGAGCCTAGACGAGTCTCCGCCGGGCCTGCTAGGCTCGGTGCTCGGCTCTGCCTTACCAGGCTGGTAATCTCCCCGCTGGGTGGCGGGATAGGGGCGGAAGGCAGAGGATGCGGGGCGGGAGTTGGGGACAGAGAGAGGGGCGGCCAACGTAGAGGGGGGCGGAGTAGATGGGAAGGCAGAGAACAGAGCCCCTGTGCTACCGCCAGCACCGCCAGCACCGCCAGCACCGCCAGCAGCAGCAGCAGCAGCAGCACCAGCAGCAGCAGCACTAGAGGTTACTCCGAAAGCAGGTGCAGAAATGCCAGCAGCACTTGAGGCTGCTGTGACAGCAGCAGCAGCAGCAGCAGCAGCACTAGCACTAGCTGCAGCAGCAGCAGTGGCACCAGCAGCAGCGGAGGCAGCAGCTGCATGCAAACGCGCCCCAAAGTCGTCTGGGTGGCCACCTGGTGCGCAAATATCCCGGCCAAGGGGCGATGCCATGGATACGGGTGCCTGTAGAGGAGACGCTTGTAACGGGGACGCCATGGGCATGGGCAGCTGTAGAGGCTGTAGAGGCTGTAGAGGCGACGCCATGGATAAGGAAAACGGGGCAGGGCGGCCGAACATGGAGGCTCGTTCTGACTCGTGAACAGGCTCAGCTTTCGAACCAAGAGCCAAAGCTGACGCCAAGCCTAAACCACTTGGTTCGGCAGGTTCTAGCCTCAGCTGGGTCGCACTGCCTAGCGATAGGTCCGGGCTTGCCGCTGTGGCTGCAGTATAATCTGCCGGTGCCTCTTTTGCTGGACTATCACTGCTACGATGTATCGAGCTGTCCTTTGGTCGGTCCTCCGAGCACCACTGCATGGGCAGCAGCTGCATCAACCGTGGCTCCTCTTCCTTCTCCTGCTGCTGCTGCTGCTGCTGCTGCTGTGGCTCGTCTCGACAATGTGCAAGGTTACTTACTTCTGCTGCGGCACCTGCTGCCGCTTCTGCTGCTACTGCGTTGTTACCAGCTGCTGCTGTTACAGTTGACAGCCCAAGCTCTACTCCCCCTACGGCGGATCCCCCCCCGCACCCCTCACTCCCCCCCTCTACTTCCATCTCTTCCGCCCTCCCCTCACTCCACCACTCCCGCTGCCGTCTCACCCTCCCCCTTCCTCCCCCGTTGCCCCTTTCCGCCCCCCCTCCTCCGCCCAGACCCGCGGAGAGCTCAAGGCAGGGGGGGGAAGAAGTGTTCCCCGCGCCCCCGCCCAATCCCCCCAAGCCTCCGCCTGCTCGTTCCGCCCCTGCAGGCTCCGCGGACCCTGCGCCCACCGCGTCCAGATTAGCGCCCGCTTCCAGACTAGCGCCCCCCAGGTCCATGGTTCTCATGCTTACATCTCCACCGTTGGATGCACTCAAATCTACCGCCCCCAAGCCTACCGCCCCCAAACTAACGCCTGCCTGCACTGCCGCGCTGGCATCCAGTAACCGCCTGGCCAGATACGCCCTGTGCGTGCTGTCGTTTTGCGCCTTTGCCATCAGCTCCGCTACCGCCCCCGCTACCCCCACCGCTCCCCCGGTTCCCCCCATCCCTGCGCCGCCCATTCCCCCTCCCCCCACTATGAATCCCCCCGAATTACATTCCGCGGCAGTCATGCTGCGAAAACCGTCCCCCCCCGCGCCTCCCGCCCCTTCCGCGGCTATAAAGGCCCCGCCTGCTCGGTTTCCGCCCTCCGTCCCCGTTACTAGCCGCCTCGATTCTAGCTGCGGCGCGCCTTCTGTCGCGCGCCACTGCTGCGACGAGGGCACAGCGGCGGACGCCGCCAGGCGGTTGAAAAGCAACGGCGCCACTGAGGCGGAAGGATGCGACTGAAACGGAGGGGGAGGATGCGACTGTAACGAGGGGGAAGGATGTGATAGTGACGAGGGGAGAGGATGCAAAAACGAGGGGGACGGCGCGGAAGCGGCTGCCCCCTGGGCAGTCGCGGCGGGCTGGGACGGGGGAGCGGGACGCGGACAGGTGGCACGGGGAAACATCGGCGAACTCAGCTGGGATGACGTCAGCATCTGCGGCTGCGCCTGAGTTTGCGCTTGGTTGTGCGCGCGCGGAAAGAGCGCCGCTGCTATCGCGTCTACGGCACTAGACGCGGGGAGGGATGCGGGGAGGGGCGCGGGGAGGGGCGGAGACGCAGCCATCGCGAGCGACGCGGGGAGCGGGGGGGGGGTTCTCTTTGCGGGAAGCAGCGCGTTTGCGGCGGCGGCGGTGGCGGAGTCTTGCGGAGAAGGTGGAAACGCAGGCCGTGTGAACGCTCCGCCAGCCGCCGCTGCTGCCACAGCCGCCGCGCCAGCTTGTCCGTCGGTCTGCGCGGCGTACTGCGCCGAGTGTTGCGCGGGGGCGGGCTGCGCGGCGGATTGCGCGGCGGGGCGAGAGGAAGAGGCGGAGCGGCCGTGGTAGGTGAGCGTGAGCACGAGCGCACCGGCGGGCGCGCTGCTGCTGCTTAGGAGCCTGGCAGGGCGGGGGGGGAAAGGGGGGGTGGGAAGGTGGCCGCATGGGGAGAGAGGGTAGGGTAAGAGATGAGAAAAAGGCGCGCTACAAGAAGATCGAGGGCGAAAGGGAAGGGGAAGAGGGAGCAGCCTGGTAAAAAAATGCTGAGACAAGAGAAGGTGCAGGGAGGGAGCGCGGGGGGTGGGGGGGGGGTGTGGAGGGAGAAAGGGGGGCGAGAAGGGGTGGAAGGAAGGGAAGGGGAAAGGGAGGGCCGCGGAACGGGAGGCGGCGAGAAGCAAGCTGCTTGATTTGGCGGTCGTGGGCTCACTTGAACTCGGCGGGTTTCTTGGAGAGCTTCGCCGTACGCGCTATAATCTCGTCCAGCGACACGTTCGCGGCGCCCAGCAGCTGATCGCGCCCGCGCGGCTGCGACATGAACACCTCGCAGCGGAGACGCTGCGCGGGTAGAGAAGGGGGGGAGGGGGAAGGGTGGAGGGGGAAACGGAGCGAAGTGGGAGCGGGGAGAAGAGGAGATAGGGGAGATGAGGGAAAGGGGCACCAAGCGCCTGAGTCGCGACCGCGAGGCCGCGGCATGAGCACGTCGCAGCGCAGATGCTGCGCGCGGGCGGGGGTGGACAGGGGGATGCTACTGCGCGAGAAAAGGGGGGGGGGGGGGAAGGGGAGATGGAGGGAAAAAAAACAGGGCGTCGGGCTGACGCGACAGGGCACGACGAATGAGAGGCGATGGCGGGAGATGCCTTGCGCGAGAACGAGCGGAGAAATGACGCGGACGACTGAGGAGTAGTAGGCTAAGTGAGAGAATCGCAACGCGCCGCGAGGCGGAACCAGTGGGAGAATTACGCGGGATGGAAGGGAAAGTGCATAGCTGGGATAAGAAAGGGGTTACAAAAGAGCGACACGAGCGCCGAGCGGGACGAACGGGCGTGAGACGACTTTTGAGTCGACTAAAAAGTCGCTACGGAAGAACGGAACGAGAGAGCGCAAAGAGGGACACGGGAGAGCGCGACGCGCGGGACGAGCGTGAGGAGAAGACGGCGCGGGGAAGGTATCGCGATCAAGAGGAGATCGCCGGCACGACGCGCCGAGATTGATTCAGCGCGAGATGTTCATGCTCTTACATGCACCCGGGAGGGGGGGGTTTGAGGGGGGGGGAAGGGGAGCACTCATGGTACGTAACAACGTAACAACGTAACATAGGTACAATCGACGCGAACCGGTTCGCCTGAAAGGACTCCGAACTTGCAGCGACTGGTGGAATACTGGACGCGAGGATGCTATATGCGATGATGATGACGGCTAGGGACTGCCATGTTATCAACAAGGGTGGCACCAACCTGCTCGCCTGACTGAAACCCGACTTGCAGCGATTGGGCGAATACTGAACGCGAGGACGCTACACGGGAGGATGACAGCTGCTAGGGACGGTCGTGTTATCAACAAGGGTGGCACGAGGGTGGCACGAACCTGCTCGCCTGACGGGACTCCGACTTGCAGCGACTGGTCGAATATGGGCCGCGTGCCGCCCTTGCGGACCGTCCTGGTCTGCTCATGCACGGCAGGGGTCGGGAGATATCGATCGTAAACGCTGAAGTTACGTAAGTGAGAATCGTTACCATAAGAATCGTCACGATGCGCTTCCTGTGCGTCACGAGGGCGAAAACCCGAGCTTGGAAGTTCGAGGCAGATGGTGAGTAAGTGACGGCCCACGTGGAGGAACGGTGAACTATTTGACAGGTGTAACGCTCGAAGAAATAGAAGAAAATCGTGGATCACAGGTAACTGGTCGACGATAAAAGGAGTCATGTACCTGTAACACGGCACCCGAGAGGGGATCGAGCTCGCCGAATAAGAAACGAACATAAACGTCCTGCTCGCCATAGTCACACATCGAGGGGAGCCCTGCCGCGTAATGGACATGAACATCCAGAATTCCGGCCATGGATCGTCCACATGGCGTGGGCCTTCCTCGGGAAGCCATTGGAGTTTCTTTTCTTCTGGGAGGTTCTACTCGGCCAGTTTCTTCTACTTCCTCTAGATCGCTATCAGCAACAATCTGTCCTCCATGGTGAGCAACAATCAGTGCGCAAGTGCTCTAGTCACAGCCGAGAGTCAATGACAGTTTCAGATGTCCAAGCCTGTGTGACCTGCAAGAGGACCAGAACGGGGAAGGCCTTACAGATTGCGGGAAAGAGAGGGTGAGGGAGAGAAGCGCAGATTGGTGAGCGTGCGGGGAGGGGTGGGGGAGAGGGAAGGGGGTTGGTTTGGGGGAACGGTTTGAAGCAGGGGGAGGGGGAGGGGCTGGAGGCTCGGGGGGGGTGGAGGGGAGGTCAGTAGCAAGGAGGCGGCGATTGATGGTGGGGGGAGGCCCAGGCCTGGGGGTACACTTATGCCTGGGGTAGGGGGTGGTTGGAAGGGGGAGGGGAGCGGCGGGGAGACGCGACTGGGAAACGACGTGGTTCGAGGGGGCGATCGTTGTGCGAAACTGTAAGGAAGGCGCTAGGGAAACCGCAGGATGACAGTGTTGATAAAATTGGCGAGCCTGACCGAATTTGACCAACTACGCGTTTCTGAGTGGTCACATGACCTTCACACTCGCTCAAATATTGGTTTGTGTAATTTGCTCACAATATGACCATGAGCCCCACTCAAGGTTAGTAAAGAAATGAAAAAAATTCAATGGTGCCCGGAACAGAGGCCTGGGTTGTTTGCGTGGCATGACGGAGCGAACCTTCGGGAGGCAACCGGGGGTGATGGATGGCTGTGCTTGCGTCATGCGGTTGTGGCGGGGCCGGGAGGGGGGGGGAGAGGGGGCTATCATTCGGTGGCAGCACGAACAGTGAGATCCAACGCATTGAATGGCTGCAGCACAACTGACTTGTCGCTCATTTGCCCGTTGAAAGGGACTTCCCCGCTGCGCAATCAGCGGGACTTGCGGCCTTGAGTCAGCTTCAGATTGGTTTTTTAGCCACTCGTCAAATCCGGGCTTCCTACCGAAACCACCCCTTAAAGCCCGTTTTCGGCCCGTTTGTCGGCCAAAATCCCTCAAAACCTACGCTTACAGCCCGTTTTTAATCCAGAATCAACCCCATGACCCCCGGTTTCAGAGAAAACCGAGTCCTGCAAAAGGGTATTCCGGTACCAACCCGTCATTGTATCAATTTTTGGGTAATTTTCGTCAATCATTGGCCCTCCTGCCTGCGCAGAGGAAGAATCTACGAAAGCCCCTAGGAAAAATTGAAGGTGTGGCGACCGTACACGCTGGCATGGCAATTGTCCAGCGGTGCCCATGCCAAGGCACATAACTTTCCTGCGGCAGGCAAGGCGTGCAAATGGCCAGCTCGAATGAACCTTGCGTGACGTGTGCTGACGGCATATGTTGAATACAACCACCCGATTGTTTACGAGGCTTCGTCCCTTTGCCCCACAGATTTGCCAGAATCAACCATCCCACTCATTACACCATTGCGCTGCGCAGCCTTCGGTCGCGAGATTCATTCGACTGTAAGTGCTTTGTACTCTTTGCTTATCTAATCTACCCAGCTCTACTTCATGTGTCTGGGTCATTTGGGTGAGAGTGTGGGGGAGTGGAAATAGGGGAAGCGGAAAAAGACAGGTGGGGAGGAAGAAATAAGTAAGAGCAAAACGAAGCAACTCGATACGCACAGGACGAAACGAAGGGTGGGGTGGGGGGGGTAGGGTAGGGGTATGCTGGGAGTACACGAACAATACATTACACAGGGTTTAGGATGTGTAGCCCCAAAACAATCCATAGATTTTCGTGGAGTCGTCCATGTGCTACGGAAAGCCACGAGACGAGGTCTTTCAAAGAATATTGTGGAACGTCGTTGTCCTTTGTCTCCTCCTCTGGGTCACGTGCGGCTTTGTCACGCTGGCCTGTCCGCCGTCCGTCCAGATGTTTTGACGAAGGTTCTCATCAGATTGTTGAAGTGTGCATTGAGTTAAATAGAGCAGTGTAGCTCTCAAGGAAAACCGCTATGAAAACCTAAAGCCTTAGTCAAATGATAGGGTTGGTTAGCCCAAAATAGGGAGCTTGAAATGTGGATCAATCATAGGCTCGTCCTTACAATACTCAATCCTATTCCGTTGTACCTATAGATTTTTGCGTTGGGCCGTCTAGGTGTAAGAAGGCACTAGAAAGCAAGCATACATAATGGATATTGTATTGCGGTAGTTGAAGTATACTCGGTAGAGTTGCCACTTAAAACCACAGGCTAGAATAGCAAAGGGGAGGCACACTTGAAAATTCAGTATTTTGGGGGTCAGAGAAATGAACCCGATTTGCAATTGTACACCTACCCCGACGCGAAAAAACAAATGCTGCGATTTTGCAGCTCGCAAACCATTGGCTAACGGAACAATGCAGTCGTAACTCCCCTGGCAAACACGCTGCGACAATCTCGAGGGTCGCAAGGCTCAACCAAAACAAAGTCCATGCGAACACTCGTCATCAGGGTAGAATTTCAGATGAGCCCCAGGTGTGCTATTGCTTTTCAGACGTAGGAGACCCGACACCTACGCTAGCTTAGCGCAGCTCCCCAGCCCTTTCCCCGGTCTAAAAAAAATATCTGGCGTGCGGACGGGAAAGAGCAGCTCCCCGCGTGTGAACGACCCTTTAGTTCTGACAGAAAACAATGTATTGTGCAGTAGCGATGGCAGGAAGCGGTGGAAAGGATGCAAGCAAGCTCAGCGTAGATAATCGTCCGCCGCAGCTTGGCGAAAAACATTGGGCGGTGTGCCACGGGTCTTTGCGAGACGGTCAGCTACTTGTCGGCAAGATCGCGCGGCTGTTTCGCTGCTGTTCGGGAAGCATAGCGAGTCCGCTATCAACCTTGGTGTAGTCAGGCGACGGGGGAAAATGGGGGAAAGTATGGGGAAAAGACAGGGAGGGATGCGGGTAAGAGGTAAGCAGAATGGGGGAAACATGCATGGGTGGACGTAATGGGAGGAATGGGAGCGCTGTTAGAGGAAAGAGGCGAGCGGAATGAGGGGGAGAGCGAGCGGAATGACGGGGAGAGCGAGCGAAGTGAGGGGGAGAGCGAGCGGAATGAGGGGGGGAGCGAGCGGAATGAAGGGGAGAGCGAGCGGAATGATAGGGAAAGGCGACCGGAATGAGCGGGATAGCGAGCAGAGTGAGGGGAAGAGCGAGCGGAATGATGGCGAGAGCAAGCGGAGTGAGCGGGAGAGCGAGCGGAATAAGGGGGAGAGTGAGCGGAATAAGGGGGAGAGCGAACGGAATGAGGGGAGAAATGGGGAAGGGAGGGAGATAGGGGGCAGGGAAATAGGAAAGGCAGGGAGATAGGGGGCAGGGAAATGGGGAATGCAGGGAGATAGGGGGAAGGGAAATGGGGAAGGCAGGAATATAGGGGGCAGGGAAATGGGGAATGCAAGGAGATAGGGGGTGGGAGTGGGTAGGAATGGTTGGAGAAAGGGAGGACTAGGGGTTGAGGATGGGTAAAGGGGGGCTCGGAGGTAGCAACGTGGAGATCCCTCCTCCCATGCTCTCTGTTTCCCCTTTCCCCCCTCCCATGCTCTCTGTTTCCCCTTTTCCCCCTCCCATGCTCTCTGTTCCCCCCTTTCCCCGTGACGTGCTCACCGGTTCCCCCGTTCCCCATCCCATGCTCTCTGTTTCCCCCTTTCCCCCTCCCATGCTCTCTGTTTCCCCTTTTTCCCCTCCCATGCTCTCTGTTCTCCCCTTTCCCCGTGTTGTGCTCACTGGTTCCCCCTTTCCCCCTCCCATGCTCTTTGTTTCCCCTTTTCCCCCTCCTATGCTCTCTGTTTCCCCTTTCCCCCCTCCCATGCTCTCTGTTCCCCCCTTTCCTCGTGCCGTGCTCACCGGTTCCCCCGTTCCCCATCCTATGCTCTCTGTTTCCCCCTTTCTCCCTCCCATGCTCTCTGTTTCCCCCTTTTCCCCTCCCATGCTCTCTGTTCTCCCCTTTCCCCGTGTTGTGCTCATTGGTTCCCCCTTTCCCCCTCCCATGCTCTCTGGTTCCCCCTTTCCCCCTCCCATGCTCTCCGTTTCCCCCTTTTCCCCTCCCATGCTCTCTGTTCCCCCCTTTCCCCGTGCTATGCTCACCGGTTCCCCCTCTCCCCCTCCCATGCTCTCTATTTCCCCCTTTCCCCCTCCCATGCTCTCCGTTTCCCCTTTCCCCCCTCCCATGCTCTCTATTTCCCCCTTTCCCCCTGTCATGCTCTCCGTTTCCCCCTTTTCCCCTCCTATGCTCTCTGTTCCCCCCTTTCCCCGTGCCGTGCTTACCGGTTCCCCCTTCCCCCCTCCCATGCTCTTTGTTTCCCCCTTTCCCCCTCCCATGCCCTCTGTTTCCCCTTTTTCCCCTCCCATGCTCTCTGTTCTCCCCTTCCCCTGTGCTGTGCTCACTGGTTCCCCCTTTCCCCCTCCCATGCTCTCCGTTTCCCCCTTTCCCCCTCCCATGCTCTCTGTTTCCCCCATTCGCCCCCCCATGCTCTCTGTTTCCCATGCCGTACCCTCATCCCTTCTCCCCCTCTCCAAACTAGTTTCCCCTCTCAATCTTGTCACTCAACCCCTTGCTCAAGTACTTTTCCATTGAACAACTGATTCTTTTGTTCACATTGCCAATCGCTAAAAAATTAGCATGTGTGGCCAAGTTTGTGTTTTGGCTGGTTAGATACTCGGGAGACTTATTTACACCCATTATTTATTGCAGTATGTGACGGACCTTTCTCCTGCAGTGTACCAAATCTATTGTATTTTCAAGCATGTGATTGATAACATGTCCGAAGATATGTTGGTTTTGTAATGTGGTTTTACATCGTGTTATCTGTTACGTTGTATAATATGCATGTTTCAATGTGTGCAATTTGAGACCACGTCGAAGTCAAGGAGAGAGCGTGTTCACAATTTGTGAACAAACCTCCGGTCTCAGCGTCTTTGTATTCTCCGTTTCGTCACATGCTCGGGTTCTTCTATTTTCATGATCTGAGTTACGCTGCACTTCCCCACGTAATCACGCCCCTGTTTCGGCTTCACTTCTGTCTCGTCATTTGGGCGGGAAATCGGGTTTGTCGCGCATGGCTTTGCGGCATTGGTCGCACGCGTTTCCTTTCGACGTTTCGCCTAACCCAACCACCCGTAGGTGCGCGAATTTGAGGGTGCGTATCTGCCCAGCTGCCCCAAAACTGCCCAGGCTGTTTTGCATTGGGACCCCTTTTTTTCTGAAGTGCCCCCCCTTCAAGAGGGGCTCACTTTGCTACCCCCCTTTGCTATTTTAGCCTGTGGTTTTAAGCATTCATGATCTCACTTCGACTGTACTTGTTATGATATAGGAAGTGTCAATGAAATATAATGTGAGAATCCAAGGTCGCTATTGCAATGAAGGCACGAGGTTATATAGGAGTTGGCATGCTATGGCGATAACCTCGGAACGTAGGTATGCTCGGCAATGTGGCGACAGTGCCGGACGCGACGCGGGAAAGGGTTGGACCGATAAATGAGGCCGAACGTGACGAGTCGAGGAGTTCGGGTGTACGCGCTAACGTACAACTCAGCAAGGAATGGAAATTTCCTTACACTACCCCCCCCTCCTGAAACAAGGCCGCGGGCATCGGAAACATTCTAACGCTGATAATACGGTGTTAGAATCGGGTGTGATTCTATATCAGCAAGGGGCACCCAACTGTCATCCTCAGACGTCCGATCGCGCCATCTGATGAGAAAATCCACCATTCGACGGTTCTGCTGCGTTGTGACTTGATGGCCGAGAATTTTCAGAGGCTCGGTCGTCGGTTCCTGCAGGGGCGTCAGCTGCGGTTTGATGCGTTGACGTGCCAAATCCGACGAGATGGGGACGTAGGGACGTAAGAGGCTGACGTGGAAAGCCGAGTGGTGCCGAATTGGTCCTACAGGTGGCGCCAGAATTTGGATGTGAATTTCGGGTCTCGGTCTGAAATAATGGCGGTGGGCAGTCCGTGCAGTCTGATGACGTTGGCGATGAACAGTTGGGCAGTTTGCTCAGTTGTAATTTTCTGTTGGCAGGCGATGAAGTGCACCATTTTTGTGATTATGTCAACGATTACAAGGATGGCGTCGTTTTTGCTGGGACCGGCCGGCAGTCCTGTCACGTAGTTCATCGTGACGTGTTGCCAGGGTCTCTCAGGCCGATCCAACAGCTGTAGGAGTCCGGCTGCTCACTGATGGATGATTTCATGATCTGGCAGGCGGTGCAGGAGGACATGTGCGCACGTCCTAGGTCATGTTCAGCCAGTAATAATTGCGCTGCAACGTCTTCATGGTTTTGTCGACTTCGAAATGCCCAGAGGTAGGATTGTCGTGGGATTTCTGGATTAGGCGAGTACAAAGTAAATCGTAGCTGGGAACCCAGATACGAGAAGTGTTGCGTTTACTGAAGTAATATTTGGTGGCAGTAGTATGCTGTTTGTGAATGGCGGAGCGGACGAATGGGTCGATCTTGTAGCCGTGGGTAAATTGTCCGATAAGGACTGGGCTGGTCTGGGCGACTAGTATGGCGGTTGTATGGGCATTCGGTCGGGTTAGGGCATCAGCAATGTTGTTGGCGCCCCGCTTGTAGGTGACGGCGTAGTGGAAATTTGACTCGAGGAAATCGAGCCATCTTATCTGTGACGTGTTAAGGTTCGGTTGGGCTCGCAAGTACTGGAGGGATTTGTGGTTGGTCCGCACAGTGACGTCAGCGCCTGTCAGGTAGAACCGCCAGGTCTTGAACGTGTCGACAATCGCCAACATTTCCTTAGGGTTTAGCATATATTTTTCCTCTGCACCCTGCAGCTTCCGTGATTCGTAGGCGACTGGCTGTAATCCGTCGGCAAAATCATGTAGAAGAACTACGTCGATGGCGATGTCGCTGGCGTTGGTGATGACTTCGTATGGATGGTCAAGATCGGAGATGCAAAGGACGGGCGACGAAGTGAGGGCGATCTTCAGTTGGTCAAATGCAGCTTGCTGCTTCTCTCCCCACCAAAAACAATCGTGATCCTTGAGTCGGACAGTTAGCGAGGAAGATAAACCAGCCACATTAGGGATAAATCCGCAGACGTCATCGAGGAAGCCAACAAAACTATGCAGCTCCTTCATGCTGCTTGGCGGCTTCCATTCCTGTATGGTCTTGATTTTCTTGGGGTCGATTTTCTCTCCTTGGGTAGGGACGATGTGGCCCAGAAATTCCAACTCCTGCTAAAGAAAGTCCCACTTAGAACCTTTGGTTATGGGGCAATTCTTGTGTAGTAGCGTGAAGACTGCATCAAGATCCTTTAAGTGCTGCTCTCTGCTGCGGCTGTAGATAGAGATATCATCGAGGTAGATGATGACGCATTTGTCCAAGAGTTCCCTGAAAATTCCATTCAATGTTATTTGGAAGGTCGAGGGCACATTCGTGAGGCCAAAAGGCATCACCAAGTACTCGTAGCTTCCGTTTCGGATTTGGAATGCCGTCTTGTAACAATCGTCGGCGGCGTCGTGATGGTAACCCCCTCGCAAATCAATTTTCAAGAAAAACTTGGCGCCGCGAAGTTGGTTGAGGAGTTCGTCGGCTCGCGGGATCGGGTAACGTGACTTGATAGTGATCCGGTTGAGTGCTCGGTAGTCAATAAACATTCTGAATCCTCCATCCTTCTTCGGCGTGAACAGTATCGCGGTGGCGTAAGGTGATCTGCTGGGCCGGATAATACCATTCGTGAGAAGGTAATCCAATTGATGCTGTAATTCTTACAGTTCTGGTTGGTTGAGCCGAAATCGGCACTGTACCGTCAGTTTGGCGCCTGGTTCCAGCTCGATGCGATGGTACTGGGGTCGGCTCAGCAGGAGTCTAGATAGCAGATCGTCTGGGAAAATCTATGGGTATTTCCGAATTAGGTTCGCTAAGTCTGGAGGGACGGCATTGCACAGCTTCTCGATATATTTGTTCTCGACCGTCGATGTTACCTCCCGAAGATCAACAGCGTACAGTGCAGCTCCAGCCTGCTTCGCATGCAAGGCCCCGTCCACTTGGGCAGTTTGCGGGAAATCCCATCGAGCTTGATGCTGCAACCATCCGTCATCCAGTCGATCTTCAGGTTGTACCGTCGCAACCAATCACGTCCCAGCAGCACATCGCACTTGTCGAGAGTAGTCGCCAGTAGTCCCATCCAAAATTTTACATGCTCCCCACAGGTAAAACTAACGTTCTCCACCCGTTCCCGTATTGCCAGCGGTGTTCCGTCCACCAGTCAGGCATCGATTTAAGGTAGACACTTGAGTAAGGGTATACCCAAATTTTTAGCCCTGTCTAGTTGTATGAGACTATGACTCGCGCCTCCATCAACGAATATCTTCAATAACACCCCATTGACTTTACCCTCCATCAACACATGGTGATCAGCAGTTTCGTCCCGTTTATTCGTCCGAGTCCCGTCGATTGCAGCAATCGGGATCACGACACGGTGGGGACTGTGTGGCTCGGGCAAAGAAGCTTGCACGTCAGTAAGGGGCCCGGTACTTACTCACGCGACCCATTTCGCGGTCGCTCCTCCTGCTTCTTCCCCATAGAATTCTGGAGGGCTATGAATTCTCTGCAGTTGTGTCGGATGTGACTCGGCCGGCCACAGTGGTAGCATTGTTACAGGATCGAATGTGTCGAAAAAAACTTGCACTATCGATTGATACAAGGGGCTTTTATGCTTCCAAAGTACACCAGGTTACCAGGTTTATCCCATCCAAAGGGAATAGACCCTTCTAGAAATAGAATCACCCTACGTAGAGCCACACGAGGCTATTGGCTTTAAGGGATTACGGCAGGATTACGCTGGACATAGCGCGCCAGTACATCTCGAGCCTGGTCAGTGATATAGTTACAGTATAATAACAGGATAAACCAAAGGATAATAGAATAGGAGGAATAGGAAACCAAATGAGATGAGAAAAAAGAGGAATGAAATAGAAGGGAGATATGGAAAGGGAAATTGGTGTAACGGGGTCGTACTCTCACACTTCCCCCCCTCAAAGCTTAGTGGTAGAAGTAACACCCTGCTTGACAAGGTATTCGCGAAGAAGACGACGAGCGTTACCCATCTCAGATTCAGGAACCCAACTATCCTCTGAAGGATCATAACCCTTCCAACGAATGAGAAGCTCCGCGGTGCCATTCCGACGACGGCCGTGTGCGAGCATGGACTCGACCTCGTACTCCGGTTCATCGTGGACGAGGACGGGCGGCGGCGGCAGGGGTTGGCATCTGGTGAAGACCGTATTAGGGTCTCGATAGGTCTTCAGAAGTTGGACATGGAAGGCGTTGTGAATCTTCCAGGTAGCTGGCCGACGTAAGCAAAAGGTAATAGGAGTGACCTATGCTTTAATGAGAAAGGGCCCGCAGAAGCGAGGTCGCATTTTGGATGAGAGATGACTGATGTTGATATTGCGGGTGCCAAGTAGAACTTTGTCTCCTACGGTGATGGTCTGGTCAGTGCGGTGGCGATCGGCCTCGCGCTTCTGTTGCTGCTGAATGTCGAGGAGGCGCTTGTGGGTCCGATCCCAAAGCTGATGGATGGTCGTGATGAAGTCATGTGCGGGTTGGACTATAGCTGATGCTGTCGGTTTTTGTGGCGAGAGCAGGTGTCGTCTGTAGCAGAGGAAGAACGACGTCTGTCCAGTAACAGCATGAGTGGCGTTGTAGTAGGCAAACTCCAGGATGGGCAGATGTAAGTCCCATTTAACGATTTCGTCTTTGCATGCTGCGCGGAGAAGTTGTTCTACAATTTGGTTGAGGCGCTTGGTCTGTCCATCTGTCTGCGGATGGTAGGCGGATGACATGGCGAGTTTGGTCCCGAGCAGGGACATTAGTTCCTTCCAAAACTTGCTGGTGAACTTGGGGTCTCGGTCGGAGATGAGTGCGGTTGGAATGCCATGTTGTGAGATGATGTAGCGAACAAATAGTTGTGCTGTTTCTTCGGTGCGTGTTGTCGTGTGTATCATGATGAAGTGTCCCATTTTGGAGAATTTGTTGATGACCACGAGGATTGCGTCGTGACCGCTTGTGGTAGTTGGTAATTCGGTGATGAAATCCAGGCTAACCACTTGCCATGGCTGTTCTGGGACAGGAAGAGGCTGTAGCAATCCTGGTTTTTTCTACTTGCTGCTCTTCATCCACTGACATGTAGCATACGAGGTGACGAATTGCGGGACGTCGGCTGCCATGTGGGCCCAGTAGTTGTGCTTTGCAATACCAGTAAGCGTTTTGTTGCTACCGAAGTGTCCCGCGTATAGGACATCGTGGTATTCTTCGAGTAGTAACTGGCGCAAAGGAGGGTAATTGGGTACCCAGATTTTGTTGATCCCTTCCATTACGCGATGTTACTGTCCCAGTGTAGCAGGTGTCACTTTTCTGCTAAAGGAATTTTGGGGTCGATGGCGTACCCGTGCGTGAAGAGTCCCTTGAGTAGTGGGTTCATCCCTTCGACCTGGATTGCGGCAACGTGTGCAGGCCGAATGAGAGCGTCTGCTTTGTTTTTGTGGCCGGGCTTGTACACGATGTCATAGTGGAAGTGCGTCTCGAGGAAGTCAATCCATCGGACCTGCCACCTAGAGAGGTTTGGTTGTGTCTTCAGATATATCAGGCTGCAGTGGTTGATGAAAATGGTTGTTTTCCGTCCTTCGAGATAACTTCTCCACGTTTTGAAGGCGATGATAATAGCAAGGGCCTCCTTATTGTGTATTGGGTAGTTCAGTTCAGCCCCGTGTAGTTTCTTGCTGAGCTAGGCGATTGGTTGCAGTCCATTCGACTGGTCTTGCATCAAGACTGCTCCCACCGCCTGGTCACTGGCGTCAGCTTCGATGATGTAGTCGCGTTCGGGGTCTGGCAAGATGAGTACAGGTGCGGACGTGAGTGCTTGTTTCAGCAGCTCCACGGCTTCCTGATGTTTTGGTTCCAACTTATAGGGCGTGTTCTTCTTCAGCAGATTCGTGAGTGGTGTTGCGATTTTCGCGTACTGTGGCACGAACCGGTCGTAATAGTTAGCGAAGCCTAGGAACTGCTGCAACTCCTTCACGTTCTCGGGTGTCTTCCACGTGCGTACGGCTTCGATCTTCTTAAGCTCGACGTGAACTCCTTGAGCGCTCACCATGTGTCATAGGAATTGGACTTTCTCGAGGGCGAATTCGCTCTTGGATAACTTGACGTAGAATCGTTCTCGTCGAAGAATGTCGAAGACGCGTCGCAGGTGTTAGGCGTGCTGCTGCATGTCGCACGAGTAGATGAGGATGTCGTCCAGGTATACCACCACGCATTCGTCCAAGAGTGGGCGTAGAATATAGTTTATTTCAGCTTGGAATGTTGCCGGTGCATTGGTGAGTCCGAACGACATTACTAGATACTCGTACGACCCGTACCGAGTGCGGAATGCAGTTTTGTGGATAGAATTGTCCGCCATTCGTATCTGCAGGTATCCGGACCGCAGATCCAGTTTGGAAAATACCGTGGCTCCCCGAAGCTGGTCAAGCAGGTAATCGATTCGTGGTATTTGGTATTTGTTCTTGATGGTCTGCTTGTTGAGAGCTCGGTAATCGATGCACATGCGCAGGCTTCCGTCTGGTTTCGGTGTGAAGAGTACTGCGGCACCGTATGGCAAAGTAGATGGTCAGATCAGTCCTTTCACAAGGAGATACTCGATCTGTTTCTTCATTTCGGCTAGCTCTATGGGGCTGAGCCGATATGGTGCTCGTAAGGTCGGCTTCGAACCTGGTTCTTCCACAATCTCGTGTTGGTGCGTTTGGTATGGCGGCAGCTCGTTCAGAAGGTCGTCAGGAAGAATGTCTTGGAACTCCTTCCGTAATTCCTTGATGTTTTGTGGAGGTTCCGAGGCTTTCTCCCCGTCACTTTCCACATCCGTCGCTATCGCCAGGAACCCGGTGTCGGTTCCTTGTACTTCCTTCTCGAATCTTGCGAGTGTCTCCACGGGGATATCTCCTGTATCGTCCCAGTTGGGTAGCTGGACTTTCCTTCCGTTGTTGTAGATGCTTGCGGTACGATTTACCCAGTTGAATCTTTTAGGAAGTCTCGCCCGAAGATCAAGTCAAGCCCTTTTATGTTGGTGATGGGGAGTGCAGGTTTCCAGCGCAGTGGTCCGATTTGTAGGTGTAACACTGCTTCGCCATGTACTGGTAACTTGTTGCCGTCCACCATCGTTGCAGAGAATGCTAAAGGCTTGTACTCTTCTCGAAGTCGGCCGATTACTGCATTGTCGCAGACGGTGTGCGATGCTCCGCTATCCACGAGTGCTTGGAGGCGTCGTCCTTTGCAGATGACCTCGAGCATGAGGGGCGGGCATTGCTCGGAGTACCCAAAGATAGTTTCGTTAATGAGATCATATGGTACATCCCAATATTCCGTACACACCGTTTTCTTGCTATCTGCTCATGGGTTAGCAGCTGGCCGAGGCTGCTTGAGAAAGTTCTTCCCTCGGGACCCTGAGCTTTCTTGACGACTGTGTGTGTCGTTGATGTCGAATTTGTTGAGCTCGATGCATGTGAAGAAGGAGTTTGGGATTTTTGCAGCTTCTTGAGCTGCTTCAGCTCCACCGAAGTCATCCGTGGGGAACATGCAGTCGTTGTGGGCTGGTGTCGGGAGAGGACGTTGACTCCGTGGAAAGGTCGGCTTCTTTCCACACTCCTTAATTTTGTCCCCAATTTTTCCGGTGCCGGTATGATCTCCACAAGTTTCTGCTTCTTCTGGAGTCCCTCCCAAAAATTCTCAAAGGCTCTAGCCCCTCGAGAATCATAAGTTTTCATTAAAGCATCTTTATAAGATAACTTTAACAAATCCATATAATTTCTTGGGTCTTCTCAGAGTTTCCCCGTCTCGGCAGAGTCCTTTTTCGCGGAGTCAGATTTTTTCTCGGCGATTTTCCATGGCGAAGACTGGTCATGGGGTGGAGATTTTTCCCCATCATTTCCTCCTGCTCGCGTCGAATCAGCTTCGTTGAAGTCGATATTCGCGGAATCCCGCGGCCGCTTTCGGATCTTTTCTTTTCGCAAGCTAGATCTGCAATCACAGGAGAATTCCGGTTTTTGTCTTCTGATTGGCCGAAGAATTTCCGCCACTGTTGCGTGACCGATACTCTGCTCGTGCGGCTTTCATTTTGTTGCAGTCGAATATTCGATGGCCCGGCAACCCGCAAAAATCACACGTGTAGTTGGTGTTTTTCGGACGTGACTGCCCGTCGAACCTGTCAATTTTCATCGGGTCGGCGAACGTGGGGTGAGCCGAGCGGTCACCCTGCCGCGTACTGCCGACGTGCGCCCGTCGTGTTCCGGCGTTGACCATGTCAAACCGCTCTGCTGCCGAAACGACGTCACTGTAGCTAGCATAATTTGTCACTGCTACTTGTCGTTTGACTTCAGTCTTCAGCCCGGCGAGATACGACTGTACTATTTCCCTTTTGGTCAGATTTGGAATGCGGTTATAAAATTCCTCCATCTGTTGCGTGTACTGCGCTACACTCCCGAACTGTCGATGGCGATGAATTTTTTCCTGGGCAAGGAAACCCGAATTTATCGGCTCGAAGCATTTCAGCAGGTCGGAGCAGAACTGCTGCCACGTGGCTTCGCCGTGGATGAAGGTACTGTTACCGCCGATCCACTCGAGTGCCGGTCCTCGCATCAGTGTCGCTGCGAGTTGTAAGCGTTGACCATCCCAGATTGGCGAGCTCCATCCGACGGCTGCGAAGTAGATCTCCATGCCGGCGATCCATCTATGGACGTCGGAATTTCGATCGCTCGGATCGAACGGCTCAGGTGGGCGCGGTTTTGGAGCCTTGAGAAACTTCTGCGACTGCTGCGTCGTCGCCGTTGTCATGTATCGCTGCGCGCCGACGAGTCGAGTTACTCGCTTGAACTCATTTCGCCAAGCTTCGCGATCGGCTCGCATCTCCTCTTGAAGGGTGGCGAAGCTCGCGAAGAGCTGCTGGGTAACCTCGGCGTTGTCGAAGTTCGCCATCCTGTTCAAAACACGCGCGGAGGGGATAATAAAAAAAACACGGAGCTGGTGCTTATCAGAATCGGCGTCGAATTGGTCGCCCCCGATGGTTTTTCGAGGCAGGTTTTCCCGCTGCTTCTGCTTAGCTGAGCGCGGCTGAATGAGAAAAGCTCTGACTACCAAGTGTCATAGGATCGAATGTGTCGAGGAAAAGTTGCACTATCGATTAATACAAGGCACTTTGATACCTCCAAAGTACATCAGGTAACCATGTTTATCCTACCAAAAGGGAATAGACCCTTCTAGAAATAGAATCACCCTGCGTATAGCCACATGAGGCTATTGGCTTTAAGAGATTACGGCAGGATTACGCTAGATATAGCGCGCCAATACATCCCGAGCCTGGTCGGTGATATAAGTATAATAACAGGATAAACCAAAGGATAATGGAATAGGAGGAATAGGAAACCAAATGAGATGAGAAAAAAGAGGAATGAAATAGAAAGGAGATATGGAAAGGGAAATTGGTGTAATGGGGTCGTACTCTCACAAGCATAGGCCCGTATTTTGCGGAGCAACTGTGTAAATATCCACTGCGTCCACCCCGTTTATTGTGGCGCACTGGTACGTTTCTCGAGGGC
Source organism: Closterium sp. NIES-67 (assembly GCA_027943415.1). Classification (NCBI taxonomy): domain Eukaryota; kingdom Viridiplantae; phylum Streptophyta; class Zygnematophyceae; order Desmidiales; family Closteriaceae; genus Closterium; species Closterium sp. NIES-67. The sequence continues at coordinate 417,572 of BQMB01001373.1, read as the reverse complement.
GACCTCCGTCGAAGAAGTTCGTCCTCGGCTTCGTGATCGAATCAGCAGCTTCGGCGAGCTGGATGTAGTCTTGTAACCGCTTCGCAGAAGTGTACTCGGACACAGATTCTAGCTCCTTCCACATGCGTAGAGTTTTGCGTGCCTTGTCTGAGTCAGGTGCATGCTCAAACCGCTTGCCAAGCTCTGCGCACCACGTTGCCCACGTGCGAATATGGGTCGCTCTGAACAACAGATCTGCATCGTCTTCGTCGGCAAATTCTTCGGACCACTCGTGTTGTCCTTCTGTGCGAGTTGCCGCTGAGTCGACGATGACCTTCCACCACTGTAGGGCGGCCCCTTGCAACAGTGTTAATGCATGAGTGATCCGCTTCTGATCGTCTCGGATGCCCGCCGCGTTAAACTGGATATGCATGGCGAATATCCACTGCCGCACTGTCACGCCTTTATTAGCTGGGTCGAAATGAGCGGGTTGCTGATATCTTGCGCCGCCACTTGTCGAGCGCGGGGCTGTTGCCGCTAGTCGTCCCAGCTCCACTAGCGACAGTTGCTGCTCACCCGCCTGGCTTCGTGCATCCTTGCTCGGCTCCTCTGGACTCTTCGCTTGCGCCTGGCGAAGTCGCTGGTTCTCCTCGCGGAGGTCGTTGACGACTCTTGTCAAATTCTTCAACTGCTCCATTCATGCTTGCAGGTCCACAGTTTCCTGGCAGGGTTCGCAGCAGTTGAGGTGGACTGTCCCTCAACTGTCGAGTCTACCAGGGCCATGGCGGTCAGGACGGGACAGAAGCTAGCGCACACGCTGTAGTTGTGGCGTAAAAAACATTTATGATCCAAGACAGCTACAACTGCTGTGCCGCCGTGCTAATCCCCTCTGACCACCCTTAACTATGTAGACGGGAAAACGGAAGGTTCCTGGAAAGGTCAGGCTCTGATACCAGCTATTATGATGAAGGAAATGTCAATGAAATATAATATGAGAATCAAAGGTCGCTATTGCAAGGAAGGCACGAGGTTACGTAGGGGTTGGCGTGCTAGGGCGATAACCTCGGAATATGGGTAGGTTCGGCAATGTGGCAACAATGCCGAACGCGACGGGGGAAAGGGCTGGGCCAATAAATGAGGCCAAACGTGATGAGTCGAGGAGTTCGGGTGTACGCGCTAACGTACAACTTGTTGTGTGATGTCATCATATGCTATCACATTCTGTCTGCCTCCCATCCCTTGTTTCAATTCGCATGTATGGTTTGACTTTGTGTGAAAGAATTTGTGTGGTGTGTGTTCTGGAGTTTGGGAATGTGTTTTGTGTTATTTTGTTTAAGCATGTATTTTGTAATGATAGATCTTGAGAAGATCTTTCTGACGCAACAAGAATCGCTTCAATCGGAGCAAGAACGCGAAAGCTATGAAGATTCAAAGTTCATGAGCTTGCGTTACAATTGCGGCGGTTACAAAGTGAAGTTGTGGGGTGACTCTATATGGACTTGGGACCTTTGGGGTTGGGGAAATTTGTCACTCTACTGTAACAGCTGCAAATTGGTTGGGAACTACCAAGCTAGATTGGCAAGGGTGGCCAACTTGGATGGATTGGTTGGGAAGGGACAAAGGTCAAAGTTGAGATTCCTATAGAGGGGGAATCTTTGTGCTTATGAGGTTTCCTTGGTTGGGGACTCTCTTGGGACCTTCCCTCTCATCCCTCTCTTCTATCCCAACCTTTCTCTTGCTCCTCTAATTCCTTGTGAGATTCTTGAACTTTGATTGAACCTTTGAGATGGAGTTAAGTTCTCCTCCTACAGCTTACCCCCAAGTGCGTCGAAAGACATAGCGTCGCGAATACTCCATCAATTGACGTGATTCGAATTGCGAACGGTAGCTAAGATTACAAGCTACAACATATCCGAGTTTCGCGACATTCCAACAGCTATTTTTTTGTCGACGTCGTTTCTTGTGAAGACGACTTTTCTGTCCAGAATTTTGGATTTATATTTTTTAGTAATTCTAGCTCCGAAGTTCATCTAGACTCCGTCCTTAATCCTAACACAACTCAGTAAGGAATGGAAAATTCCTTACAGTACTACAGTGGCGGAAACAATTGTCCGTATGTTTTGCAATAATTTTGGTTTTTAGGCTTTAAGACCACTATACATTAAGCCTTAATTTTTAATGGTGGTACGATTTGGGAGTGGCTTATAGTGGATATTTTAACAACACAAAAATCCAGAATAGTACATTGGATCTAACTGATATCCCAAAAGACAAACAAAGGGTATATACGGGCAAATATTTCCAAGCAAACATAGCAAACTTCAGAACTGCGATTCTGGTACATAGCCCACCGACCTTTCACCTTGATCACCACCCGCACCCTCCTAGGCATGTTACCTACGAGGTTATTACAAACCTCGGCATGGAACTTCTTGCACTCTTCCTAGACCCACCATTTTGTATAAGGGGGTGAGCACTAGGAAATTCACGAAAAAATTGGGCGTAGGCAAGAGTATTGTGCACGATTTTGGATCAAATGGTATCTTTGAGATTAGCCATGCTAGGGTGTGACCAAAGATGCAATCAGCCGATTGGGCCCATCTTATCAAGGATCATCTTCGTTGTACCATTGTAGGGTAAAATCACGAATAGAGCGGCCAAATCTAGCGTAGACACCGCAAAACTGAGGGTAACGTTTCACAGTTGAGTGTGCACCTTTGCACCACTAAAAATACACTAGGGTCCGCGGGTCTAGTCATGGTGCAGCAGTTGTACAAGCCATGACTATTCTGAAAAAATATCATGGGCCGGCTGCAATTTGTGGAGTTGCATGCTGAGTGGACAATTAGTGTTCGAAAGGATGTGATCTGGTCAAATGAGACCAAGATCAACTGTTTCAGCTCCAATGGCCGTGCGTTTGCATGGATTCATAAAGGCACAACCCTACAGCACCACCAAATCAAACAGACGGTAAACCATGGGGACAAGGATCGGTGATGGTGTGGGGATGTGTGACATGTGCAGGGGTGGGGTTCATATGCAAGATTGATGGACGCATGGTGAGGCCCCTGTATGAGGGCATTTTGCATGACGAACTCGAATTGACCCCCAAGAATTTATAATGCCTTGTGCAGGAATGACTTGGAGAACATGAGTATGTAGCCCTGTAGTGGCCTTACCTGAAAAGGGAGCTAACCAAGCAAAAAGGTCTTCCTCTGGAATGTTGGAGCTTTAAGACCTACTCTAGGAAGAATGGGAGAAGATCCATGCCGAGGTTTGCTCTAGCCTCATCGATAGCTCGCCTAGAAGGGTGCGGGCGGTGATCAAGGCCAAAGGTCGGTGGGCTAAGAACTAGAAACACACTTTTGAAGTTTGCTCTCTTTGCTTGGAACAATTTGTCCGGCTGTACCCTGTGTATATCTTTTGGGATATGAATTAGATCCAATGTACTATTCGGGATATTTGTGCTGTGAATACATCCACTATGTGCCCCTCCCAAATCGTACCACCATTAAACATTAAGGCTGAATGTATAGTGGACTTAAAGCCTAAAAACACAAAATGATGCAAAACATACCGACAATTGTTTCCGCCACTGTAGTCGCGCGATACCTCATATGGAAGGATGCACATGATGATGTCAGCAGTAGCGAGTTAACACGTGAACAGTAGGTTCGCGCATATAGTCACCCGAAGCGTTACGCCACTCTCAGTCACACGAACATTCACTAGTCATGTCACACAAATAGTCTCGATCCACTACGAACACGTACATCCCGAATAGGTACTTCCTAGACAAAAAATATGTCTGTTTTGCTCATTATTATTATCATTGTCATCTCGTACATTTCCAACACAAGGTGTAAAGTCTTCCGCTGAATTTTTACTCGTGGTTCCACCAACTCTAGATCCTTGCCACTCTAAAGATGTGGTTGATTTCAACATGGTATTATGAGCAAATGGGGATGTAGGAACTGATACAAGCTGATTTCGATTACGGCCTTAAGCTTGTAAGTTAGAGATCTATATTTATGTGAGCTGCTAAGATAAGAAATTCAACTACAAATTCTCCTACTTCTGGTCTATCTACTAACGATCTATCTGACTTCGCTTCCTTGATGGCTAATCAGTCTACTCAGCAACAACAACTTAGCTCCAGCGCATCCTACAGCTTCTATGAGCCTTGATAACTCTAGTTATGCAAGAGTTGCTGTTGTCGCTGGGCCTTCAGCCCTTGGAGATGAGTCCGCTGGGTCTTTTGCCTTCCATGGACGACCTACTCAACTTCGGCAACAACAGCAACCACAGCAGCAACAACATGAAATGGCAGAAGAAAGACCATTGGCTGCAGAAGCTGTCGTAAATCAAGCGGATTTCCTAACAGTCTCCAAGCTGAAAACCTCAACTTACTTTAATGGTCGCGAATTCGAACTCTTCGTGCAATCTTCTGGTATCTGGGGATATTTTGACAGTACAATCCGTTATCCAATGACAGGTTCGACCGAAGAACAAGCGTTTTATTGCAAGGATTTGCTTATGGCCTATACATTACTGGTGCGAAATCTCTCACATGAAGAGCAGTTGGGAGTTCGGTGCTTCAAAACTTCACTCGCTCCAGCCTTCTACGCTTGGGACTACATGCGAACATTATATTAAGCACAAAATTCCATTACACAGAGCAAGCTGTTAAGTCAACTTAAAGCAATGCAAATGCTTCCGGGAGAAATAGCCGGCAGCTAGATCAATAGGTGTAGAACCCTTCGGGATCAGCTCAGCAAGTGCGGAGGAAATCTCAGCAATGAGCTCTTTGTCACTATTCTTCTGGCTGGATTTGGACTCGAGTGGAGGCAGTGCAAGTCCCTTCTTCGTTCCCAAGGGAACATCTCAAAAACTTTTCTTTCCACTACTTTAGTGGAAGAGCAGCAGGACTTGGACCTGTACAATGCAAAAGGAGGCAAAGCTAAGAGTGGGTTAAGCTTCTATAGAGGCAAACCAAGTCAAGGGGAGCAGTCAAGGGGTGCATCAAGTCAATGGGAGCAGACAAGAAAATGAGGAAAGGGCTTGTGCAAATTCTGCAAATGAGCAGGTCATTATAGTGAAGGGTGTCAGAAACTGAAGAACAAGAATCGGGAGAAGTCGGGTATTGTCGCCCCTGTCAAGACTATCTCCCCGCCTTCAGCTTCTTCAACTCAGCCTGCAAAAGGCAAGGCAATTATTAATTGCATGATTGGACCATATTGGTCTAGTGGTATACACTACTGGAGCCGACGAGACAATGAAGACAGTGACAAAAACATGGAAGAAGGAGCAGCCAACCTACCTCCACGTCTTCGTCCTCGTTCATAAACTCCATAACCAACAGTCGTTAATGAAGAAGAACTAGAACAGCCTAACGGCTTTCCTCGACGATTGAACGTACAGCCGTATGTCCACATCGCCAAGCGTGCGTATCCCGAACGTGAAAATACTTGGTTTCTTGACAGCTGCTGCGGTCACCACAAAGTGTCTTCAATAGCTATCTCCTCAACTAGCGAGACCTGCGAAAAGGAGAAAAATACAACATCACCGTGGCCAACAATCAAGTTATAGAAGCCACAAGAATTGGAGATGGGATACTAGAGTCCAGCTACACAAAGTTTCTCTTCACCTTAACAAGGTGCTCATCGCCACGGGACTCGGCTTCAACTTACTATCACAAGCGCAACTGATGGAAAGCAGCATTTGTTTCGTCAGCACCGCCAACGCAATGCTCACATAGTTGTACCTGTGCAATAAGAAGGAAGACAAAAGCAATTTAGTCGGCATCACAAAAATTAAAGACAACGTTTTAGTTTTATGGTTTTCACCAGTGAAAGCATATGACGACAGTGAGAAGAACGTCTCACTTGCTCCTTGGCATCATCACTGGGAAACGGATCTTCAACGTCAAGACCATCGTGGTCTCAATGTCTTATGCATCACACCTCAGCCTTCTCGCACCAACTCCTTCGATGAACCTGTAGCAGAGCCAACAGAAGCAGCATTAGGTCCAACAGAAACATTTCAAAGTACATGAGCATCTGGAGGTGGCAACTGGGGTTACAAAAATCAAGAACCGACATCTACTACAGTCGAAGAACCTATGGAGGTTGAACGCACATAGGGCAAGAAAGATTTAATCGTACCTAATTCTTGGGCGCGTCGTCGATGTCTCGGCATACCTTGGGTTGAAACTGTAGAAGAAGCCAGATTCATCCATCCTTTTGGCACCGGCCGCTGCGCTAACCCTGCGCCAACAATTCATCTTTCGCCGGCCTTCTTCCTTCACTTCGACTTGTATCTGCGATTAAAGGGACACAAGTCTATAGCACAAATCTGGCACAAGAGGTTAGGTCATCCCTCGCAAGAAGCACTGAACAACTCAAGTAAAGCTTCGGTTTTTGACAAGGATGCACTCCTTTTAACCAACGGCCAAGAGCTTCGACCCAACAGCCGTCAACTACCCTGAACCATCTGCCCCGTAGCTCACCTGATTCATGCTCTGTTCCCGTCACCCTTTCTGAGTGCTACTAAGTACTCACTTATGGACGTCGTCTTCAGCAACATGCTCTTCATGCTGCAGGAAGCAGAGGATATCAGCCACAACAACTACCGCTATATAATTACCTTCATGGACGGTGCTACTTGATATGTCTGACACAAGAATCTCTCTCACAAGTCTAAACTTCTCGACGCCTTCAAGCTATCGCTGAAAAGCGGCAGAGCGGCATCAAGCCGAAAGAGATCCAGACCGACAACGCGGGCGAGTATACTTACGAGCAGTTCGATGAATTATTGGCGTGGAAAGGGACTCTGAGGCGCAAGAGTGTGCCTTACACCCATCGGCAAAACGGAGTAGCTGAGAGGATGAACAGAACACTGCAAGAGAAGATGCGCGTGCTGCTGCAACAATCCGGCTTGAGAGCAGATTTTTGGCCGTTTGCGATGACACCAGCTGTCATACTACACAACTGTCCATCTTCAACAGCTCTCCCTCAGTTCAGCTCGCCACACGTCATGTGGACAAAACACCCCGTTGACACTCGAATTTTACGAGTTTGGGGCTGCATGGTCCAATGCAGATCTCTTAGCGCAACTACGAGCAGATTTACTCTATGGGCTCGATGGGGAATACACCTCGTTGTACCCAAGGATTCCTACTCCGGGATAATTATGGCTTAGGTTTTTTCTCGATGACTTCGAAAGCAACAAGGAATGTAAGAAGCTGCACTTGGTTCTTCCTCCCATGACGCAACACTGTTCGAATAATATATTCCTTCAATATGTGTCAACGCCACAAACACTCCGCTCTTCATTCCACTCTCAGACCCGTTGCGTCCTGCCATGACACAGGCTGCCTATAATTATGAGGAGCACTTGCGCCGACAGAAAACTGACGCAACATCACATGACGGTGCTCGCCATCTGCCATCCAAACTGACGACGATGACGTTGTCGAAGTTTGCCAGCCTCATCCTCGTGGTGACCAATCAGCTCTTCAGATCCTCGGACTTGCTGTTGTAGTTCTGCAACCAACGACTGGGATTGAATCAAAAACAATCAAGTAAACCCTCCTCGGCTTTGATGCTGTCAAGTGGCGAATACCTATGGATGCAGAGGTAGCAGCTCTCGAGAAGCGGAAAACGTGGAAACTCGTTCCACGCAAAGCAGCACACGGCAAGAAAATACTTTCGAGCAAGTGGGTATTTTGCATAAAGACAAACGCAACAGGCGAACCAGATATATTCAAAGGGAGATGGGTCGTTCGAGGTTTTTAACAAATCCATGTCATCGACTACGACCAGAATTTTTCTCGCATCAGCCACCATACCTCGGTTTGAATTCTTCTCGCCATTGCTGTCAGCCGACATCAGCCACTTGGCCAACTAGACGTAAAAAATGTGTTTTTATACGTAGACGTCGATGCAGATCTTTTTGTCAAACTCCCTCACACTTACGGCGACAGACTCCACGAGCATTACATTCTTCTAGTCACTTACGTGGACAACTCACTATACACCGGCTCGTGCAACAGTCTACTGGCACGCATGGAGGAAAGAATCCAAACGATTCTTGAAGTGACTATTTCCTCCAACGTCACCCAATTTTTCGGGTTAAACGTCAACTGCGACCCCGATGCCATATACTTTTCTACAAGCAAGTATACGGAAACACTTGAGAAAAAATTTGCCATCGCTCCGCTCGGCCTCACCACTCCTTTTTGTCACATTTTGGCCAACCACACACCTGATACTACCCCACTTACCGCCTCTGAGCATCAGCTTTACCAGCAGCAGCTCGGGTGTCTTCTATTTGCAGCCATTACATGCCACCCAGATCTTGCCTACATCACGAGTCAGCTCGCACGGTAACTACACCGACCTAAAGGGAAGAATATGGCAGATCTTCGTCGAGCCCTCAAATATTTCATTTCTACTCTGCAGCAAATTTTCGACTGACTAGATACGTTGATGCGGATCACGCTGTTGAACCCAACAACAGGCGTTCACGAACAGGGTTCTTTTTCAAACTTGAACCAGGTGGTGTCATTTCCAGGAACTCAACGAAACAAGTGGTCATCACAATTTCGTCAACCGAAGCAGAATTCGTCGCAGCAAACTCTGCAGTTCGCGAAGGACTCTATCTTCAAGAGTTACTTCAAGAGGCGAAAATCGCAGTAACACGTAACTTCAAGTTACTTTGTGACAACCAAAGCGCAATCAAGATTGCAAACAAGCCCGGATTCATCAACAAGACAAAACACATCGCCCTCTATTACTTCTTTGTCAAGGAAAAAATCGACAAAGGAAAGGTCATCCTGAAGTACTGCCCTACAGAAGAAATGGCAGCTGATTTTCTGACTGCGCCGAAAAATTCAATACTACTCCAACCTGGCTGGAATCTGCAAACGAGGCGACACTTACCTAGAGTCATACACTTAGGAATGAAGGGGAGTGTTGAGGTATACTCGGTAGAGTTACCACTTCTGCATTCTTAGTATTACTTAGACTGTACTAGTAGCACGATACCTCATATGGAAGGAGCTCGCGTGATGACGTCAGCAGTAGCAAGTCATCACGTGAACAGTAGCTTCGCGCGTAAAGTCACCCGAAGAGTCACGCCACTCTCAGTTACACGAACAGCCACTAGTCATGTCACGCAAATATTCGCGATACACTACGAACATATACATCCTCTCAGAGTAGTAAAGTGAACTAAGCAAGGGCATACTGGGTGTTATATGAGTTGTGGGTTGTACTCCCTAAGAGCACGTACCTGTCTAGCCTATAACTAGACATACATCACAAATGTATAAGTTGACAAACCCCCAAGGTTGGACAAGGGGCAGTGCCTAGCAAGAGACACGCAGCTCAGGGTGGCACTACTAGTCCAACGTCTGAGGCAAGGGTCTGAAGACCGGTCAGCAAAAGTACAAACAAGAGTAAACCAGGGCGGCACTACTAGTCCAGCCACTGGAAAAGGAGCAAGGCCCAAAATTGGTTTAGAGGCACCCTTGGAAATCAGGGTACCGCTACAGAATTACCCTGCGTCCTAGGGTGGAATTTTCAGCACCCTTTGAAAATCAGGGTGAATTTGTAAGAAATAGTCAATACCATGATTGAGTCAGGGTACTAATGCCATCACCCTGTCCACTGTGCAGTTAACATCTTCTACGATTTCAGCTTCTTCTTTACTAGCAAGCATACAAGCAGGATCAATGCAGCAAAGCATCAACATCCTCTCCTACTTCAGCTATTTCTGCCAGCATTGCACCACTGCACAGATACAGCAATAGTGGCGGGGGCAGTAACATCTACAGTGTTCCTTCCTTACGCAGATGGAGCTACTGCTGGAGGTGCTGAAGGGGAAGAAACACGGGGGAAAAGACATGGTGATGCACGGGGGAAGTAGCAAGAGACTAACAGAGCAGTGGGAGACTAAAGGCATATTCGTGAGTTTAGACTGCTCATCCCGCACACGAATACGCCCTTACACCCTTAGTTTAAACTCGCATGCGCCGCGAGATACTAAGGGTGTATTCGTGAGTTAGCATCGGAAACGAAATCAGATTTAAAGTCGTGCAAAACCGAGCCGAACCTCATTAGACTGCTCATTTCGCTCTTGCACCTCACTGTACCGTGCAAGTCTGAATTCGATTCTGGTTCTAATGCTACCTCAGGAATACGCCTTGAGGGAGCAGCAAGAGACTACGGGTGCAGCGAGATACTAAGGGAGTAGCGAGAGACTCAGGGAACAGCGAGAGATTACGGGAGCAGCGAGAGACTATGGGAGCAGCTAGAGACTAAGGCAGGGAGGAACAGAGAGAAAAACAAGGTTGGGGGGAACGAGCGAGAGAGACGAAGGCAAGGAACAGAGACACTAGGGAGCAGCCTGCCTGCCTGCGTGCCTGCGTACATGGCAGATTTGTCGTTGGCTTATTTCGAGGGCTGGGAGTTATCTGTTTTAGGGTGTTCTTTGGTGCACCCTGACTGGTCAGGGTAATAAGACGAACACTCTTACTACAACAGGGTAAAATAGTCCTTACGCTTTTTGAGAAAGGGACAGAAAAAAAAATTCCTTACAAAATCAAGGTAATCCTGAAAAAGCGGTCACTGGCAAAGGAAATCAGGGTGAAACACCCTTCAAATTTGAGCCCTGAACAGGAGCCACAAGGCCATTCAAGATAATATAAGGAGTAGTACACAATCAAGGTCCTAGCAAGTGAGGAGCTATTGGAAATGACCAAGCAATACACAGTGCCGCTGATGATCTTTCGGCGCAAGCGCCTAAATAAAGATATCAGTTGTGTTGGCACTGGAGGCCAAGTGTACTACGCGGGCCTGGCAGCGCTGCTGTAGCTCACGCAGGAGGAAGTACCACTGCTGGATGTGCTTTGCTCTGCCTTCTAGTCGAGGCTCCTGACACAAGATGATCATGGCCCTGTCATCTGCGTACAGGATTGGGGCAGAGCTAGGTCGCTCACCTAAGGCTGTGAGCAGGACCGTCAGACAGCAGAGCTCTAGTGCCGCCATGGCAGCAGCGTAGATCTCAGCCTCACTGTTAGACTGTATAACAGATGACGAGCGAGTGGACCTCCACGAGATAACTCCTGCGCGAAGGCTAAAGCAGTAGCCTTGGGAGGACCTGAGGGTCTCTACGTCGTCCGCCCATGAAGCGTCTGTGTGCCCTGTGAGAACCACTGGCCTACATCCTCAAAGCACTAGCCCCATGCCTGATGTACTTGCTAGGCTTTGTAAATCTCTCTTAGCGGCCGACCAATGCTGGGGTCGGTGTCTGCCTGTCGCCACAAAGCGAGCCAGGATACTAAGAGGGTATGCGAGATCTGGACGAGTGCAAGTCATCAGGTACATGAGGCAGCCTGCAAGCTGTGCATACGGACCACTGGGCTCAATTGACTCGTCAGGGACTGGAGCTGAGAGCTTGTAATCTACTGGCAGACGCGTTGGTTGTGCGGAGGAGAACTGAAGACCGAACCTCTGAATGACCTGGCGCACCAAGTGTGACTGTGTGAGAGTGATTGTGCCCTCTGCTCTGTCCCTGGAGATCTGCAGCCCAAGGTAGCGGCGAAGCTCTTCTAGGTCAGCGCAGGTGTGTCTCCTCAGCGACTCGGCCTTCACGGAGGCCAATGCATCTCTGTCTGCTGTAGCGAAGACCAGGTCGTCTATATAGACTAGGATGTAGAGCGGAGACTGGCCTGATCGAACGAAAAGCGAAGGGTCAGCAGAGGACGGGAAGAATTGCAGGTCTACTTTCGTAGGACGCAGCGTGTCGTGCGAATCACGGGGCGCCTGCCGCAGAACGTAAACCGGGCGTCGGAGGAACCACTCAGTCCCAGGAGGGGAAGTGCCAGAGAAGCGTGTCGGATGGCGTAGGTAGACCTGATCGTGCAGACTGCCCTAGAGAAACGTTGTGGAGAAGTCGTGGGAGTGTAGCTCGTAGTCGCCTCAGCGTAGGTGCGAGGGGTCGAGATGTCAAGAGCGTCTGGGTCACCCTCAATGGCTAGCAGCATGGAGCAGAGATGAGGAGCAGCCCCAGACAGGAAAGCTAGCTCGTACTGCCTATCCTCTAGGATGTCACTGCCAAGGGCAGGTGCACCCCCGAGCACTAGAGAAGACCAGAGAAGGACGGACAGGGTCGGAGACCAGAGAAGTGGCGTGGTCAAGGCGGCGGGTAGAGGCAAAGTCATTGACGGCAGCGACAAGAGCGCCAAGTCTCGAGACAGGAACGGACGGGTTGGTAGCAAGAGAGGTGAAGAAACAAGGAACAAGAGGGTGAGCGCACAAAGCAGGTCAGAGAAAGGAGGCAGAGAGACGACAAGCGACGACTGAGGAAGCAACGGGAGAAGAGGGGCAGGCGGAGCCCAAGACGCGTGAGAACTGAGCAACATAGGGTGTTTACGATGAACAGGAGAGACCGGGCGAACACAAGAAGGACGTCAAGACGAGAAGTGGGAGGGAGGCATTGGGTCTGGAGACACAGGAGGAGACAAAGGGGGAGAACGAGGGGGGAAACGAGCTGGGGATGAGTCAGGTGGAGGAAGCACAGGGCTGTAGACCGGTGGAGGAGGTGGCGACGGGAGAGGCGCGGGTGGGAGGTTGGGGGAGGGAAGACCGAGGAGGCGAAGGGCACACACCGGCGACGACTGCTGCTGCTGCTGCTGCTCCGCGCCCATACCAGAGCCTCCAGCCGCGCCACGGCTACCCTCGGGTCTCTCCACGACAGCACCCCCAAGACTAGTACCCCGAGAATGAGGACCCTCTCCAACATCCATGCTGCGCCAACCCCCAAGACTAGTACCCCCAGGACCGCCGGGACTAGCCACGACAGAACCCCTAGGACTAGCAGCCCCAGAACCAGCACCCTCTTCAGCGCAAATGTATAAGTTGACACATCCCAATAGGTACTTCCTAGACTATAAATATGCCTGCATTACTTATTATTATTATCCTTGTCATCTCGGACATTTCAAATACAACTTGTAAAGTCTTCCGCTGATTTTTTACTCGTGGTTCCACCAACACTAGATCAGGGCTGACGTAAAAAAAAAAAAAAAAAAAAAAAAAAAAAAAAAAAAAAAAAGGAACGACTTTGAGGTATGTGTTTTCAAATTTGCCTACCCTGGTCTAACAATGTTTAGAAAGCCGGAACCATAGAATTCTCAGGGCTCACAGAACGCGATCAGGGTTGCATTCAGCAACGGCCGTAAGCATGCCCGAACTGCCGCATCATCTCCTTTCGTAGAGAGGGTCTTCGCTAGCCTTTTTCTTAAGCGACTAGACGAAGAGAGGTGGGGTGGGCTGGGGGGCGGGGATGACTATTTATGATTTCCCAGAAGAAGTGAAAATACTAACATATCGGACGGCCCACAATCCTAGTAAGGGGGGGGGGGAATCGAAAAGGAGGGGAGGGGGGAATTGAAATCGAGGGGAAAAGGGGAGGGAATCAAAACCGAGGGGAGTGGGGAAGTGAAACGGAGGGGGAACGGTGATCAAAATGGAGGTGAGGGGGGGATCGAAATCAAGGGGAAGGGCGGACGTAAGTGAGGGAAGACAAAGCCCTCGCAATTGGCCAATAAGCGCCATGCGTAGGAGCATCCTCGCTCGCTTCTAGCGTCATAGAATTGACTTCAAATGGCAAGAGAAATCTGGGCCGTTCATGACGAGAATTCATCGACGAATGATCAAAGCATTTAGGACTTTTAGTTATAACGCACGGGCAGCTGGCAGAAAGGAACAACTCCTGCTAGAGGCAAGGTTTTGTTTTGCTAAGGCTTTGTCAATAGTACCCTTGCAATCAAGGAGTACATTGCCATGCACGAATTTAACTACTCCACTGAGTTGCCAAATTCGTAGGGTTTGTGGGGAGTGTGGGGGTGATATATCAAAGTGAACAAATGACTAGAACAGTGACATACAAGGGAATATAACCTAATGGGTTGTACAAGAAAGTTATGAGAGAAAAGAGGTCGAGAATAGATGAGAGAGGGGAACAAGGAGGGGGGTTGTACCTACTACAGTAGGTTTCAGTAACACCTACCAAGCCTACCAATTATAGAACAAATTATATAATTTAACACACCCCCTAGGCTTGGTAGTAACAAGCCCACACACACCCACAACCCCTAACCTAGCCCTCCCATTCCCAGCAGCAGCCGCGATGACTTTGGAATCGGTCAACACCCACGGCTCTGGAGATGGCAATGGCGGCAGCCGCGGCAGTGACGAGAGCGACGGTGGCGGCGGCATGCTGCGGCAACAGGCCAGCGGCAACAGCAGCGGCGGCGGCGGCTTCAACGTCAAAGGCGACTGCAGTGGTCCCCGCCCTCTCGGCGACATGGCCAATCTCATCGGCTGTGGGGAAGGCCCTCACGAGGCAGTCGACGGCTGTGGCAAGGAAGAGGGGACACAGGGGAAGGAAGGGGGGGGGAGGGAGGAGGGGGGGGGGGGCGTGGTCCTGAATCACGCCCGTGGCTGGCGAGCGGGCGGCAGGTCTAACGGCGCCACAGGCATTGCACGGCCGGCTACAGCCCGACGACGCCGTCATAGAGCGGCGTCGATGCCACGGTGGGACGTCGACGCTGCGACGGCAGCACGACGGCGCCGTCACGCCGCCATGGCTGGATGTCGACGACGCCGCCACAGCTAAACGTCGACGCCACGACGGCGCGATGCCACAGCAGTGCGTCGAGACGGCCGCAGCACAACGCGGCCAGCGGCACGACGACGCGGCCGCCATGGCAGCGCGAGAGGGAGAGAAGGAGTGCGCGGCGGAAGCGTGGGGAGCAGGCCCGGGAAGGGGAACCTGCTATGTTACCATATCAAAGTGAACGAATGACTAGAACAGTGACATACAAGGGAATATAACCTAATGGGTTGTACTCCCTAAGGCACAACCCTATATAGTCTATAACAATATCCAATATATGTTTGACATGATGTTGATGCCTTAGCCAAATTATACAGGTTGCGGGTATGTGGGAGGGGGAATTTCTGTACACGAGGTCTTTGCCAAAAAGAATTGTTGAGGAGGGTGATGTCTCTGCCTATTAGGACTTGCCGAATTTTTCTAGGTTGCTGGGTGTGTGGGGTGAGTGTCTGTACAAGAGGACTTCGATGATTTTTTTATGTTGCTGGGTGTGTGGGGGGAGTGTCTGTACAGTTGGACTTAGCCGATATTTGTACGTAGGTTGCAGGGTGTGTGGGGGGGATGTCTCTGGCGATTGGGGACTTAGTCAAAATTTCAGGATTGTGGGCAGTTCGGTACAGTTTGTCTGTATCAGGGTTGATATGCGTTAAGCCCTGGAAACTCAGTATCCACAAAACACGGTCCCTGGATTTTTCAGTCTTAGAAAACTTACATCACTGAATTGTTAAAGCCTCCATCTCATAATTATGAGCATTTTACGCTTGGTTGGAAAAGGCAGAATGTGATTGGTGGGCAAGGAAAATAAACTGGACGATAACAAAAAGGCAGGTGGCGATGCTTTTTTCTGTTTCGACAAAATAACCAAACCAAGAGCCTGGTTCGGTTCGGGCTGGCAAGGGACAAACGTCCCAACCAATTTCGTGCAGCCTTGCAGATCCGACGGCCGAGAATCCAAATGTTTTCACCCTCACTTTCAAACCCCCTTACCCGTCAAACAAGACTTCTAGTGTGATCTAATGGCCTAAACTCGACGGTTTTCCCAATGTTCGCGCAGTCTCATATTTCTGCTGTCAGTTTTATGCTTGCTTCCTCGCCTGCCTTCCGTATCTGCCTTCCGTATCTACCAAACGTTTTACAGCTGTAATTGTGAGATTCGGGCTTTAAGTGTTCAGATTTTGACCACCCTGAAAATTAAGGGCTGGCAAAAAAACATACCCTGTGAAACTAGGGAATGAGAGTAAAATACCTTGATAGCCTCAGCCCTGCTCTAGATCCTAGCCACTCCCTTTCAAAGTAACTGAATAACTAGAATGGGAGATACAGGGTGGTTTTGTACTGAGGGGTTGTACTCTCTAAGAGTACGCACCTTTCTAGCCTATAATAACATATACATATATGTTTGACACACCCCCTAGGCTAGATGAGGGGCATTGTCTGGCAAGAGACACGCAGCTCAGGGTGGCACTACTAGTCCAACCTCTTAGGCAAGGGCCCGAAGACCAGTAAGCAAGAGTACAACCCAAATTAGAGTAACCCAAAACGGCACTACCAGTCCAGCCACTGGAACAAGAGCCACAAGGCCAGTCAAGATAATATAAGAAGAAGTACACAATCAGGGTCCTAGCAAGTGAGAAGCTACAGGAACTAGACCAAGCTGTACACACTGCCACTGATGACACCGAGGCAGCCCCAGACGCCGAGGCCGAGGTCCTGAAGACAGCTGACACCAACTAGGTTCCTGGAGAACGAGGGGATGTGCAAGCCTGTAAGAGAGCCCAAAGGAACCACCGAAAAGGGAAGGGTAATGGAGCTACGTGCAACTACCAGACCTACGGAGGGGTCAGCAAGTGTTACAGCAGCAGGGGCAGCAAACGGCGAGAGCGTAGTGTGGTCGCGAAAGAAGCAGGCGGACGCACCAGAGTCTAGCGTGAAAGAGAGCATGACGGTAGCGGCCGCAAGCGAAGGAGCTACTGTAGAGTGGAGCCGAGGCTAAACAAGGCAGGAGGTCCAACACTTGATGTAGCAGGGAAACCTAGACTACACACAGTGGAACCTACAGTAGACTAGCAGGGCAACAGAGTCCTGTCACACTAGAACCATTAGCATACATGATGTACGCCTACTGTAATCTGACCCATGTCAAGCTCAAAGACAGGCACACGGCGACGCACATGGCTGTACCGGTCAAGGGGGGCCGACGTGGGGCCGAAGCGGAGACGAAAGAGGTCGTTGAGGTGGCGGTAGCAGCGGGCGGCGGTGTGACCGGGACGGTCGCAGACGATGCCGCGGCGGGGGCCGGACTGAAGCTGGTACTAGCAAGTGACCACACAGGAGCTGCCACCCGAAACTGAGCTGCGTGGCCCACCACCACGACGACCACCACCAGCGCTGTTGGTTTGGCATTATAAACATGCCCTTTCAGGCTGCATAACATGTGCTCTTCTTGCTCAGGAGGCAGTATACAAGTATATTAAACCCCCCTATTTTTAAGACTCTCTATAAAAAATACACACACATTTTAACCTCTCAAAGGGTCTGGATATGGACAGTTTCTTCCGTCACTGTAATAGGTGCAGGCAGAAAACTGATCGGAGAACGTGGATCGTCGGATCGGTGCGGAATCAATGGCACGAATGCAGCGGAAACTACACTATGAAATAGCATCATCAGGGAGACAACATTCGAGACTAGGGACTGCACAATCGACACATCTTCTAACTAGTGTCGATAACGATCGATTTATTTTGACGAAGTAATCTTTGTTAAAAATGGAACGACATCAACACAACGAGATCTTCACCCAAGAAAAAAAATGGAGCTGCAAGACATGTTCTCCATCCATGAATCACTTCATCTCATAAATTTGATTGACAACCTATGGGATTGCAGAGAAGTAGCCATTTTCTCTTACAATATTCCCAACATCAAGTTGCTGCGAAGGAGCAGATTTCGCACGCAACGACGACGCAGTGAACCCGTCTCGTCAAGGCCAGCGAGACACTACTTCATAACAGGAGCTGATCGATTCGTCTTCATCAAGAATCTATGTCATCCGAAGTGATTGATTGGAGCAGTCTCAACATTGACCTCACGAGGCGGCACACCAATCATGCGTCGCGATTCCAAGTGTTAATGACCTGCGTGGAAAAAAAATCCATGCATGTCACGATGCTTGACATATTGAAGAGTAATTAACCTCAAATCCGGCAAGTACTTGTTCACTAGCGACCCTACGGCACATGCATTGGAGGCGATTCTACCAGAAGCCGAAGCGTTACAAGCATCAGCGTAACTTCGACGATATAGGAGAATGACACGCAATACGAGGTCTCAACAAATGAGAGAGATGCGGACTACTACAATACGATAGCGCGCTCTACCGACCGTACATCAGACGCACGGATAATCATACTAGGAATTGCTACCCGTGGATACATTGAGGGGAGAAGCAAATTTCTCTTCATACCCTCAAATGAAACAATCACCGGCAGCAATGGAGCGATACATGTGTACCAAAATGCACGTGTTCCTGGTAGTTATGCCTGTTACACCCATCAGGAAAACTCTACTGGGATGACGGAGTTGATGGATTCTCCTTCAACCATTACGAGTTAAGAGAATTATCTGCAGCAGCTGCCGCCGTCGCCATCGTCGCACCCGCCGCCGCCGCTGCAGCAGAAGACTCGACACAACAGTCATATCCAAACCCCAATGGATGATTCTCCGCTCAATGAAGATAATGCTGGATTATATTCCAGTGGATCGTGAAGTCCATGTTAGGCACAACATTGATTTCCAACTAGTGGGAAGGAGATACCACAATGCGAGGGAACAACATGGCAATGCCATATACCCTCAAGAGTAGAAGATATTTGCTCTTATGAGGATGGGAGGACAACGGTACTCTACCGGTATACATTTCCTCATGGCCTATGGCTTTCCTTAAAATAATAAAACCTGCGTAGCAACCAATCCAACACCAGCACCAACTCCACGGAAGCAAATAGGTATGGAATCGAGCGCCGACGCCACTCTGGATAGTGGACTCCGCGTATCTCCAACAACACCCCTGTTTGCCGAAATGGAGCAGACTTCAACACCGATGCTAAGTAGCTGATACGTCTTCAACATCAACGCTACTTCAAGGACAGTAACAGAATGAGACAACACATGATGGCACCAGAAGACCTATCTCAATATGTGCGCCCAGACACCGATGCCTACCTACGGCCTCCGTGCTAAACTAGAAGTGCATAAGGTCATACTGGATTGGCTGTCAGCAATGCTCATTTGGAAATGGTAGAGGATTATTTGGGAATAGCCCTAACATCCCTAGATATCCTAATCCATCACCGTGGGATATCTACGCAACTGAGATTCCTTGCTTAAGCAACCACCGAAGGAAACAACTTTGGCGCCGATTCTGGAAGTTACCAGCTCCGCGTTTATGGTTCCAAGCCCTCGCATGGTTCTGAACACAAGGGATACGCTGAGCAACACTTCACATGCGCTGTTGTACTCAAGGCAGTGTGACTACCAGATCGCGTGGTGGACAGGGTTACTACTAGTGATTCTGCTCTCCATTGCACAGCACTACGATCCCGAGAGGGTACGACTCGCGACAACACTAAGGCATGGACCAGCATTCGACAGAAACTGCATGTAACGGATACAACACTGCTACAGAAGCAGTGCTACGACATGACTGCCATACCACCAACACTTGGTGATCTTCAAACGTGGACGAGATGCAAGTGATCTTCAGGCATGCACAGAACAGACAACATAGCCATTCGTCTACATGTTACAGCACACTCTTCCAACCATTCACATCCCCAACTACAACTTGCACCTGCCCATACATCATTGACGGCGATACACACCATCCTTCCTTTCTGTGGACGGAGCCCGCTCACTCCGTAGCAATAGACAGTTCTTGCTACAGTCCAACTCACTTACAATCTCATCACCATCATCCACCATCTCGAAGAACCATCACACAAGCACCTCTTGAACATCCAACAACAACAGAAGCACTTGGCCACTCATCAGTACCGTTATCCAGATCGTAATCTTGACATCACCCATCCTCCATCCAAGCTTCAACCTTGCTTCTGGGGGTCTATCCTTGTTCAAGCAAATGTCACTTCAGTCAATTCCGCTTCCTCCTACCAGCCACTTGGAAGATCCATAACGCCTTCCATATTAGCTTCTTAAACCCTATCAAGACCAAACACGCTCTACACCGAATGCCAACCACCGTCGCCACTCGTGATCGTCCATGACATGGGACAACTACGTACTCGGACACCGTCGTCATCAGAATGGCACCCTGGAGCTTCTTCTTTGATGGAAGGGTTTTGATACTTATCAGGCTGTGTCTCTGAATTCAACATGGGTAACGCCCGTCGTCCTCTTCGCGACTACCTTGTCAAGCAGGGTGTTACTTCTACCACCCAGCTTTGAGGGGGGGAAGTGTGAGAGTACACCAATTTCCCCTTTCCATATTTCCATTCTATTTTATTCCTCTTTTTATCCTGATTCATTTCGTCTTTTTTCCTCCTTTTCCATTATCCTTAGGTTTATCCTGTTATTATGATTACAGTGACGGAAGAAACTGTCCATATGTTGACCCTTTGAGAGGTTAAAAAGTGTATGTATTTCTTATACAGAGTTTTAAAAACAGGGGGCTTTAATATACTAGTACAATGCCTCCTGAGCAAGAGGATCACATATCATGCAGCCTCAAAGGGCATACTTATAATCCCAAACCAAGAACCGCATTCACCAAGTACTATTCAGACAGTTTTGGCCAGATTTGAAGAAAGTATTCATCATTTTAAAATCAGTACCTAGTCCACCTCCCCATAGCCCGAACCACTGCCTTCACCCTCCTAGGCATACTGTTGATGAGGCCCCTGCACACATCCGCCCAAATCCCATCCCATGTCTCTTGCACCCGCTCCCAAGTCTGGAGCATCCCTGTGGGGGGGTGCTCATACTTGGCAAGCTCCCTTTTGAGGTGTGCCCACATGTGCTCTATGGGATTGAGATCAAGGGAGGAGGAAGGCCACTTGAGGACCGCATACGGCTGCTCAGCCAGCCATGCTTGCACAAGGCGGCTCTTGTGCTTGGGGTTGTTGTCATGCTGGAAAATCACATCCGAGGGGAGTAGATTATAGAAATCGATAGTTTGAGCAAGCTCATCATGCAATATACTTCTGTACAGCTCCCCATCCATGCGGCCGTCTATCTTGCACATATAGCCCGTGCCATCATAAGTCATGCACCCCCATACCATCAATGATCCGCCCCCATGCTTGACGGTTTGTTGAATCTGATGACCTTGCAGGGCCGCCCCATCGCGTATCCACGTGTACTTGCGGCCATCACTGGACAAGCGGTTGATTTTGGTCTCATCGGACCAGATCACCCGCTTCCAGTCTTCAATGGTCCAGTCAACGTGCGCCTTGGCGAAGTCGAGGCGGTCTCTGATGTTTCGTGCAGAAAGTCGCGTCTTCATCGGTTTCTGCACGGCTACTAAAGCGGAGTTCTTCAGGGCGTTGCGCACGGTTCTAGGGCATATCTTGATGCCGCGCTCTGATTCTAGAAGTTTCGTGGCTTCTATGCTAGACTTCGCATGGCCAGAAGTGACGGCTCGCACCAGTGAGCGCCTATCACGAACCGAGAGTACGCACGGTCGGCCGTTCCTAGGAACAATCGGCCTGACCGCTAGGCTGCTCGAGCACTGGGAGGCTTTGTGTGCGTATTTATGTACCGTGCTCTTTCCTATTCCTAATGCTTTAGCAATTTGACGAAGACTCTGGCCCTGTCGAAGCAGTGTCGCGATCCTATCTTTATGGCTCGAAACAAGCAGTCGCATCGTCGCTGGGGGCTTGGAGTAGTTGCCGCTGTACTATCGAGAGAAAAATGGAAGCGTAGGTTGTGAGGACGCATAATGCAGGCAGGAAATAGATCTGGACTCGATGTTGGCCTAAAGTGTCCGCATTGAGTAACGATCGCTTATTATTGTACTCTTTACAATAAACTCGATAAAAGTTGCAACACCCAAGTGCATTGAGTAGCTGAGGTCTGGAGGCACAGTATGCAATCTGTTATGGTTGGGTTTTGACAACATATCATGCTCGAATCACAAAGTTTATGTACTGCACTAGATTAATAAGCCCATTTATTTCCGTCACTGTATATCACCGACCAGGCTCGGGATGTATTAGCGTGCTATATCTAGCGTAATCCTGCTGTAATCCCTTAAAGCCAATAGCCTCGCGTGGTTATACGCATGGTGATTCTATTTCTAGAAGGGTCTATTCCCTTTGGATAGGATAAACCTGGTTACCTGATGTACTCTGGATGTATAAAATCACCTTGTACTCACGGATAGTGCAACATTGAGCAAACCTCATTCGATCCTGTGACAGCTGAGCTGAGGCCGTGGCGGCGGTCTCAGCAGTAGGGGCTGTCTCAGTGATAGTGGCAGAAACGTCAGAGTAAGTGCACAGGGAGGGAGCACAGCCCTGGAAGATAGGGACTGTCGCAGTACCGCTAGACTGAGCGATAGTGCGCTGGCGGGTCTCTATCGCGGACAGGGCGGTGACAAAGGCGGTAAGGGTGAGGTCACCTGGGTGGTGATGAAGAAAGTGGTCGTGGGCAGTGGCAGGGCGGTCAGGAAAGGCGCGTGTCAATGAGGTAAAGGGTAGCACAAAACAGCGGCGGGAATGCAGTAAGCTGTGCCTCATTGCTAGCGGCGCGGTAGCTAGTTTGAAGTGCGCGGAGGTGAGTGGCAAGGTCAGCAACAGTGGGGAAGGAAGCAAGATCAAGCAATAGCATGGGGAGGATCAGGTGGCTAGCAGAGGTGGAGGAGGGAGTGGAATAGCGCGCAATGACCGCATCTAAGTATTCCTTCGCATTTGCTACAGCGGTAGAGCGGGGACGCTCAGACAGGGGGAGTGCAAGTGCACTTATGTCCGTTATTTCATTATAAGTGCACCCATATTTTTGAAAATGTATTTCCTATAGGCGCATCACATGTATGTTAAACGGGGGATTTATATATCAGAGTTTCTGCCGTGCCCCTACCGAGTGCCTCTCGAACCAGAAGCGCGAATCTCGCTTACTGTGTTGGCTCTGATTGGCTCGTGACATCGGTCATTCCTGGTGCTATGAATGGTAACTCAAAGTATAGCGCGGAATACTATAGGGGAACATGATTACAATGTTGTACCGAATAATGAGGCCTAGGCAAAATATAGGGCGAGTTGACTAGGATTGAATATCGAGGGTTGGACCAGTCAATGGCTCGATAGTCCCGATGGTGACGGGGTCAAAATGGGTTCGGGGTGACTCGGGATCAGGTTGGGGCCGAAAAGGTCGACGGGGGCTGGTTTGGCGCGTAACTTGAGGACCGAGCCTGCGGACGCAAACTCTTCACGTGTACGCGCTGTAGTGAGCCCCAGTAAGGAATCGTAATTCCTTACTCCCGGGTGGATCTGGTGGGGGAAGATTTGTCAGCCAACGTCTCACGTTTTGTCAACATGCTGCCCTTTGGAAAGACACGTGCTAGAACACAATTTTCAAGAACTACATTTTCACGTGCTCAAAGAGTTTTTCCATAAAATTCCTTTCATAAGCCTTGGGCTTATAAAATTTATTCGACTATGCCACTTTGTTAGGTATTTCCTATAAGCCCTTATGTGCCTATATCCAGGGGATTACGGTACATATATGTTTGACAACTCTAAACACGTGGTTCATTTCAACATAATGTGCAGACGAAATCAAGTGCTACCCATAAAAAGTATACTGTATTTAAATATATCTTTGTGTAGGCTTGGTAGATGTTGTTGGAAATATCTCGAGGACTTAAGCGTTTTTTATGTTTAACACTACACTCGAGGAAAGTCGTAACGGGTACGCGAGTCAACGGAGGTTACATGAGGAGATGGACGAAAGAACAAGAAAGGACGAAAAGGACACGAAGGGTCGCAACCGGAGGTTGCGACTGACCGTTACAACTGCAAGGGTGGTAACCGAACTGATAATCGAGTCGCTGTGCGACTCGATAACCGTTCCTTCAACTGTATTCTACAACTGCTTTACTTTCCTATTTTCTATATATTGCTGTATGCTTGTTTCTTTTAATCAATCACTTGCTCTCACATACTAGTGCAAGGGTTCAACTCCTCAAACACTTCCGCTGCACTACTCAAGCATCTTGTACAAGTGGGACTTAGTCTCTGGAAAGATCCTAAGGGCTTTTATCAGCCCAACATGGTATGAGAGCTAGTCAGAGACCAAACACCCAGCAACTACGCTCTATCTACAGTCAAGCACATCAAGAGATTCATCGATTACAAGTCATGGGCAACAAGGGCAAAAAGTCTTCTACGGGCTCACCCAACGCTCAAGACACTCAACCCGACAACTCTGGACTACACACTTCAGGACAACAAACTGAGACCGACGCTGCTCAAGAAACAACAGGGAGGGTACCAGAAATGGTGACCCCTTCCCCCTTTTCAAGCATGGACCCGAACCTTATGGAAAGGTTCTTCAGCTTCATGTCGCATTTTGACCAGCAGCAGCAGACAAGGACACTTGCGCATTCAACACAGAGCAACGGGGGTAACATGGGATTAGCACCAATGAGCCTCGACAACTCATCATTCGGGCGACACAATCAGGCGCCTACCTTTGCACCTTATCACTCTTCACCGGGGACGTTCGAGTTCATGCCGCTTCGTGCTCAACCGACAGCAGCTGCATCACAACAGACACCAAACAAGATATTGAGTCTCCAGGCGCAGTTTTCACATGTGATCAAACTGCAGACATCTTCACCATTCAACCGGCACGACTTCTTTACCTGGAGTTTTGAATTCGAGCTGCTGATGGAGGCCGCGCACCTCCTGGGATACTTCAACGGGTCTCTGCCATTCCCAAGCAATGGCACTGCAAAGGAGCAGGAAATCTTCACTTTTCAGTCGCTGCTGGCGCACACAGCTCTCCTGCGAAATCTGTCACCACAAGAGCAACAGAGCATCAGAACGTATTGGAGCTACGAAAACTCCGCGGAACTCGCCTGGCATCATCTAAAATGCCTCTGTCAAGCAAACGACAGCGTAACACAAAGCAGACTCATGCAGCAGTTGACCACAATACAAATGAAGACCGTGGAAAAGGCGATGCAGTATATGAGTCGCTGCCAGACACTCTGCGACTGCCTGCTCCGGTGTGGAGGTACAATCACTGAAGAAAGCTTCGTGACACTTGTCCTCGCCGGGCTTGGACCAGAATGGAGAACCACGCACTCGCTTCTTCGCGGCCACGGACGAATTTCCGAAATGCACCTCTGCGCCGAGCTTCATGCTGAACAACACGAGATGGACCTGTTTGAAGAACGATAACCAAGAAACAAGCAGCAACCGTTAGTCTTCTATACTCAACGAAGAAACGACAACAACTACAACCGTCGTGATAAGCACAACCGACATGACACCAGAGGACTCACCATCGTGCCACCCCTCTGCCACAACTGTCAGACATCCGGACACTCCAAGGTTAACTGCCCGCGCCCTCGAGTTTATTGTCTAGCAGATCCGCAAGTCGCATCCACTCAAGAAAATCCGCCAAGCCACTCCTCTACACCTGCACGAGACACACCAAACATCATCAACTGCATGGTACGGATCGACAGCTGCAGACCCGAGTCACCATCCACTTACGCTCTAGAAGAAGAAGAACTGCCGCCGCCACGTTCACAAGGTCTCCAGGTCAACCCAATGTACGCTGCAGTCGCCAACGCCGAACCCACCGGGCGAAACACCTGGTTCTTGGACAGCTGCTGCGGCCAACATATGTGTTCTTCCGGGCGCTTCGTGCAATGAGAGCGACGTCTCAACCGCGATGTCATCATCACCGTCGCCAACAACGAGAACCTGAAAACAAACAGTCAAGGCGTCGTTAAGCTTCAGTCAATGGAGACAAACGTCATACTACAACTCAACAAAGTCCTCATCGTTGACAACTTGGGATACAATCTACTAAGCGTCAGCCAGTTAATGGCGAAGCGGATTCACCTGGAATGCGACTCGGACGACAACGAGTTTCGCCTTTACCACGGGAAGGGCGGCCTCTTCATCGGCCGCGCTCTCCTAAAGTCGGGCGTCTTCGTGCTGGATTTTGTCCCCGACCGCGGTACTGCCGACAGCGATGGCATCGTGTCGTTTGCCGCCTGGACGCACCCGCCGGATCTTGACCCCGACTTTACTCCAGACGGCTTCTGGTACTCCAACACCATCCCTGCAGCAGAAAGAACACGAGCATTAGCAGTCATTCGACAAGAACGACAAGTACCACCAAGCGTCCCTCACATGACATCACCTGTAGCAGCAGCAGCATGACCCAGCCGTATGCCATCACCAGCAATTCGAGGACCGCCATCCGAAGCAGATCAACTCATGCCCATCACCCGAGGAGTCTGCCGCAGTCTTGCAACGGTCGTCGCATTCTTCTCCAACGCCGACATGTACCAGCGCTCACCCGGCCATCGCGCTCCCGACGACATCTGGCATCAACGCCTCGGGCATCCTGCAAACAGCACAGTGCTACAAACCATATAAGCTGGAGTGTTAGAAAAGAACGCTCTTCTCACAACAAGCAGCCAGGAACTTCGACGACCCCGCGCACGATGCTTCACGTGCCCCAAAGCTGATCTTTCCCACCAACCTTTTCCGTCGCACCACAATCCAAGCGCACCTGCATACGCACCGATGGAAAAAGTCTACAGCGACATCTTAAATATGCCTCGAGACGACAGTGAAGCAGAGTACAACTATGTTATAATGTTCATCGACGCAGCAACACGATACGTCTGGCACTACAACCTCAAGACACGAGATCAAGCGTTTGAAGCCTTCACGACGTGGCTCCCCATCGGTGAACGAGAATCGGACTCGCAACTCAAGAGCTTCCAGTCAGATGGAGCACTAGAGTACCAGTCTCAATGATTCAGGAACTACTTGGCAGAAAGAGGCATCAGACGCCTGGTGTCCCTGCCCTACGCTCACCAGCAGCAGAGGATGAACCGAACTTTGCAAACGACGATGCGGAAGCTGCTCCTAGGGATGAGACTGCCCAACACGCTTTGGCCTGACGCGATGACGCATGCAGTCCACCTGCACAATCTGCTGTCCTCGTCATCAATTCCCAACAGCGCATCACCGCACCTGCTGTGGACAGGAAAACAGGGCAGCACAAAATTACTTCGAGTCTTCGGCTGCATGGTACAGTACAGACCCCACACAGCCCGAGTAGGTCGATTCTCTCAACGAGCACGATGGGGACTACACCTCGGCATCGCAAAACATTTCCAAGCATGGAAACTTCTCGACATTCAGGACAAAACCACCGTGGCCTCACGTGATGTGGTTTTCTACGAGCGACTGACGCTGCAACATTACCTGGACAACATCGCCAACACAGACGACCCCACCGACGGCTTCGAGGGCCATCGGTCCTTCGCCGACCGTGCTGCCGAAGCTGACGCAGTAGAAGAAGACGTACCTGAAGCCTCGGAAGCTGCCGGGCCACTCCCTTACTGCTCCGTGCCTATTCCACTCGACGACGACAACCCTCTCGTTAGTAACAACCTTGACACCTATTATCACTTCGCTGACCAGGGTTACGCTACACCTCAACCGGTCGACACAAATGTCTCTGAACGCATCAGACCAAATTTCTTCCCAGATCCCGAAGACGGTGACGAAGCAGCTTATCCCGAGAATACCAATTCCCCTCGACACTCACCCACGGGCCTGCAGATACTTGGACTATGGGTCGCCGTCCAGAGCCCGCCACCGCCGTCACCACGCGAGCCATCGACTCTGTCGCAGGCTCTGGGGGGGGAACACAAGGCAAAATGGAAGGAATCAATGGAAAAGGAACTGAAGGCCCTGCAAGACCGAAATACGTGAAAGCTGGTATCTGCGACAAAAACCAACGGGAAAAATGTGCTCTCAGGGAAATGCGTGTATCGCATCAAGACCAATGCGGATGGCTCCATCGACCGCTTCAAAGCTCGCTGGGTCGTACGAGGATTCGACCAGCGATATGGAACCGACTACACGGAGACATTCGCCCCGGTTTCCCGACACACTTCCCTGCGCATTTTGCTCGCCGTCGCGGCCACGAAAAAGCTACCTCTGCGCCAGATCGATGTTGCCAACGCCTTCCTGTATGCACCTGTGGACGCCGAAATGTTCGTCGAACAGCCCCACGGATTCATCGACGATCCCACAAAGGTGTGCCAGCTGGTGAAATCCCTCTACGAAATTAAACAAGCCCCGCGGCTCTGGCAGCAGCACCTCCACGACCGCCTCGTCAGGATCGGTTTTCTGCAGCTGTCGCACGATCAAGGCATGTACCGACTACAGAAGGGGGGGGATTTCGTCCTACTCATCGTCTACGTCGATGATCTACTCTATTTCGGCTCCACTACCGACGTCACCACCTGGTTCGAAGGGGAGCTGAGGAGGGATTTAACACTCACGGTGTCAGACACCGCGAGCCAATACTTGGGTCTAAACATCGTCGAAGATGACTCAGCGCTCTACCTACACGCCGGAAAATACGCAAGCGTTGTCGCGAAGAAATTCGACCTAACGCCAGTCACAGTCGCAACTCCCTACCGCTACGGGAACAACAGCGACACCTCCGCAAAACTCCCCGCGAAGCAAATCCAGGAATATCAACAGAAGCTCGGCTGTCTACTATTCGCAGCAGTAACCTGTCGACCGGATCTGTCCTACAGCGCAAGCCAACTGGCGACACACCTGAAGCAGCCGGAGCAAGAGGATCTCGAGGAACTAAATCGGGCACTGCTCTACTTCGTCTCTACGCCGACGACTGGACTTACCTACAACAAAGTAACAACATCGTCTGTACAACTACTCGGCTATGTCGACGCCGACCACGCGGGAGATAGGGAGAACCGTCACTCTAGAACGGGCTACATCTACCGACTAGAACCTATCGGAACTATCTCCTGGCAATCGAGCAAGCTGGAATTAATCGCTCTATCTTCCGCTGAAGTGGAATATATCGCTCTCTGCACTGCAACCAAAGAAGGAATTTACCTGCGGGAGCTGCTCGAGGAAGCGAAAATTGCGACCATGCCCGCCTTCTCGTTATTCTGCGACAACCAATCCGCGATCAAAATCGCGAACAAAGACGGGTTCGCCAATCGAACCAAGCACATTGCCCTACGGTACTTCTTCGTCAAGGATGAGATCGCGAAAGGGAGACTTCAACTCGGTTACTGTCGTACGACAGAAATGGCTGCAGATTACTTGACGAAGAAACTGGCGAAGGCAAAGTTTGATTACTGCATGTTGCTGACCGGGCAGATAAACGTCACCGAATCCAGACACGTCAGCACTCCAAAAACGAAGGGGAGTGTTGGAAATATCTCGAGGACTTCAGCGTTTCTGAAGTTTAACACTACACTCGAGGAAAGTCGTAACGGGTACGCGAGTCAACGGAGGTTACATGAGGAGATGGACGAAAGAACACGAAAGGACGAAAAGGACTCGAAGGGTCGCAACCGGAGGTTGCGACTGACCGTTACAACTGCAAAGGTGGTAACCGAACCGACAATCGAGTCGATGTGCGACTCGATAACTGTTCCTTTAACTGTACTCTACAACTGCTTTACTTTCCTATTTTCTATATATTGCTGTATGCTTGTTTCTTTTAATCAATCACTTGCTCTCACATACTAGTGCAAGGGTTCAACTACTCAAACACTTCTGCTGCACTACTCAAGCATCTTGTACAAGTGGGACTTAGTCTCTAGAACGATCCTAAGGGCTTTTATCAGCCCAACAGATGTGTTACTTACTGAATCCTACTGTAGAGAGGACAACCCCCCTTCTTGTATCTCCTCCTCTTCTAGTCTCGCTCTCTTCTCTCTCGTAACTTTCTCCTAGCCTAAAACCTCTCGCCATTTCCATGGCTTCTCTACCTACCTAGCTACCTAGCTAACTTCAACGTGGTATCAGAGTAGGTTCAACTTGCTGGACCTTCTTCTCTTGCTTCCGCTGCGCACTCCTCCTCTCTCTCTCTCGCACTGCCATGGCGGCCGCGTCGTGCTGCTGTGGCAGCGTCCTTGTGCCGCCGGCCGCGTCGTGCTGCCGTAGTGGTCTCGACGCGCTGCCGTGGCAGCCTCGTCGCGCTGTCGTGGCGTCGACGTCAAGTCGTAGCGGCGTCGTCGTGCTGTCACGGTGGCGTCGACGCACCAGCGGGCCGCGCACCGTGTTAGCCGCGTCGAGCCCGCCCGCACGCCAGTAAGCGCCGCGCCAGCCATGGTGCCGCGCTGAAGATCCGCCCCCCATCCTTTCCCCTTCCCCCCCTCTGCCTTTCCCTTCCTCCCCGCCGCAGCTGCTGGCGACCTCATGCCGTCCTCCCCCTCGTCGTCGCAGGTTGAGCCACGCCACAGGGTGCCTCGGGTGCCGCAGCCGCCGTTGCCGGGTGCCTCGATGCCGCCGCCGCTGCCGTAGGTGCAACACGCCCTGCCGCCGCCGCCGCCGCCGCAGTCGCTGACGACGCCGCCGCCGCCGCTGCGACCCGCCGTCGACGTCGCCACCTCGCTTGCCGAGGGGTCGACCGGCTGGTCGACGCCACTACTGCTGCATGGAATGGGGGTGCAATGATGTGGGGTTGCTACGGGTGGGATGGGCTTGCCACTACCAAGCCTAGGGGATGTGTCAAAGTATATATTTAAATATATCTTTGTGTAGGCTTGGTAGATGTGCTACTTATTGAATCGTACTGTAGAGGGGACAACCCCCCGTCTTGTATCTCCTTCTCTTCTAGTCTCGCTCTCTTCTCTCTCGTAACTTTCTCCTAGCCTAAAACCTCTCGCCATTTCCATGGCTTCTCTACCTACCTAGCTACCTAGCTAACTTCAACAGTATACTCAACAGAGTTACGTTTATGCATTCCGTGGTATACACCAACAAATGTAGATCAAGAAAGTATAATGATAATAAAATGCCCATTGATAGCAATTCGATGATAGGGGATTATCGTATGCAAGAGGAGGATCAGAGTTGATGTGCCAAAGCTGATGAGAATAATGTGAAAAGAAATGAAGAACGGAAACACTAAATGGATTTTATAGGATGTAGAAGCAAAGCATACCTAGAGATGGCCATTATGGTTCCATATTTTAGGAGGAATAGTATTGGGTAAGATGTTTCAGATGTGCTTGTGGTTGCTTGCACTGGTCAATATTCTCGAATCGCTGATATCGGTGAAGCTTGGCATTCCCAGCGCAGCCAAGAGAGTTCGACACCCTGTACAGTATTAGTTAGGATGCTAAGGTGTCAACCTAGTCAGGAGACTGCTATAGTTTGCTTATTAGGGTTGACAAGCATGTTTACATTGTC
The DNA here is from genome assembly GCA_027943415.1 of Closterium sp. NIES-67. NCBI lineage: Eukaryota > Viridiplantae > Streptophyta > Zygnematophyceae > Desmidiales > Closteriaceae > Closterium > Closterium sp. NIES-67. The sequence continues at coordinate 386,442 of BQMB01001373.1, read as the reverse complement.
GACGTAGTGGGGTCGAGTCCGGTTTCTAGAAATGGCTGGCACGGGATCGGACGAGGAGGACGGCAATAGCAGCGCTGAGAAGAAGATTAAGGAGATTAAGGAGAATAAGGCGAAGAAGGAAAAGCTGGATGAATTCGACATCGATATTGACGCGCTTTTGGCGGCAGCGAGCGACGACGATGACCTGGATGACGTGGACGATTTCGGAGAGGGTCTGTGGGGTGGGCGCAGCCTGGAGGAGATCCTGAATGACGTGTCGGATGACGACGATGACGTGGCAGAGGCTAGTGACGGAAACTTGGAAAATAGACCCGAGTCAGGCGTTTCTGCTCGTGATGAAGTTGGAGCAGCTATTCTGCCTTCTAACGGGGATAACCATCTCTCCCTGACTGTGCCTCGTTTAGAGCCTGCTAAAGAAAAATCCGCTGTCCTTCCTATACTAGATAACCCATGCGTCACTGTAGACGCCTCTTCAGCCGCGTCCAATGGCTCGTTGCCACGTGGCCTTGGCGGATCAGGCAGCCCTGGGAGCCCCCAATCTTTGGACGGTCGAGATCTGTCGTTCGGGCAGTGGGACAGCGACGGAATTGGTAGTGGTCATGATCGGTATACGGGGATGGAGATCAAGCGTCAGGCAGACGGTAGTGCGGAGATTAGGGATGTGCAAAACGAGGAGGCAGACGGTAGTGCTGTCGTGTTCAATCAGGTTCTTAGACCACCTGTTGCGATTCATAGTACAGAGCCTTGTGCGAAGAAGGCGGTTGAGAGAGGGGAGGGAAAGGGGAGCGAGGAAGAGGAGGAGGATGAGGAGGATGAGGCGAATGAAGGGGACGGGGTGAGTTGTGATGTGCGGGAGCCGTCCTTTGGGCACTGGAAGAGGCGCGGCAACCGGGAAGAGAGCGTGACTGAAGCGAGAGAGGGTAGTGCCGCTATCGAAGGGGAAAACAGGGTGGCAGTCAGCGTGGGAAACGTAAGCAGGGAGAGCATGCAGCAGCGACTGCTTAGTGCCGCCAACGAGCCATATCATGTGCTACGGCCGACTGCTGCCACTGGTGCTGGGTTACTTAGTAACCTGCCTGAATCGATTCGGGAACCGCCTAGTGCCCACGAGCCATCTCATGTACCACAGCCAGCTACTGCCCCTAGTGCTGACTTAGGCAAACTTCCCGGGTCCACTGGGCTGGGAGGAGGCGGAGGCGGAGAAGGAGGATGGGAAGGAGGAGGGGAAGGAGTAGATGTGGAAATTGGAAGAGGAGGCGGAGTTGTTGCAGGAGGAGAGGGAGGAGGCGGTACGAAGGAAGCAGCCTGGGTGGATACAGCAGGCTCGGCATCCCTAGACAGCCCCCGGAGCTCCGAGAGCGCAGCCACGGACAGCAGCTTCGGAGATTTGTCTGTTGTGAGCGGGAACTCCTGTCCTGTCAGCGTGCTGGCGAGAAGAGGCAGTGGGGAAGGGCTATCCGGGGCAGGCAGTACTGGGGGATCAGCATTCGGAGGGTCTGCTTTTGGGGGGTACGGAGGGGAGGGCGTGGAGAGTAGGTTGCACAGACATGGGCATGCGCATGCGCAGGGGCATGGGCATGGGCATGGGATTGGGTATGGGAGTCGGTACGGCCATGTGAGTAGATCACGTGGTGGGTTGCCGAGGATTAGACCAGGAGCCGCGTTTGCTGCTGCGGAAGTAGCAGCTGCTGCAGCGGCCCAACGCCGAGCCGTCTTGAGTCAGACACAGGCGCTGAGACAAAGGGGGGCCACTGCTGCTTCTGCTGTTTCTGCTGCTTCTGCTGTTTCTGCTGCTCCTGCTGTTTCTGCTGCTCCTGCTGTTTCTGCTGCTTCTGCTGTTTCTGCTGCTTCTGCTGTTTCTGCTGCTTCTGCTGTTTCTGCTGCTCCTGCTGTTTCTGCTGCTCCTGCTGTTTCTGCTGCTTCTGCTGTTTCTGCTGCTCCTGCTGTTTCTGCTGCTTCTGCTGTTTCTGCTGCTTCTGCTGCTTCTGCTGCTGCTGCGACTTCTGCTGCTTCTGCTGCTGCTGCGACTTCTGCTGCTTCTGCTGCTGCTGCGACTTCTGCTGCTTCTGCTGCTTCTGCTGCTGCTGCGACTTCTGCTGCTTCTGCTGCTGCTGCAGCGGCAGACGAAACCACCAGTGGCACTTTAGCAGGTTCTGTAACTGTAGCCGCACCGGCAGTGGCTGCTTCAAGAGCAGCAGGACCGGTAGATTTAGAGTCAGCTGAAGTGGCAATAGGTCCCTCGGTGGCAGTGGCGCCTCATACAACTCATGCTGCTGGTGCTGATGATGCCGATGCTGCTGCTGACGCTGCCAGTGGTGCTGGTACTACTAGAGGTGCTGCTGGTGCTGCTGGTGCGGCTGATGCTACTGGCGCTGCTGGTGTTGCTGGTGATGCTGGGGCTATGGTTGCTGTAGATAGTGAGGGACGGCGGGAGGAAGAGGGTAAGGCGAGTGAAGGGGAGGAAAGGAGCAACGAAGAAGGAGCAGTGGGTGAGGCCACTCGGGCGAGTGAGAGGGGTGAAACGGGCGAGAATGACAAGGAGGAAAGCGAGCAAGTCGACGAGGTGGAGGAGGAGGGAGAGGTGGAGGAGGATGAGGAGGAGGAGGAGGATGAGGAGGAGGAGGAGGATGAGGAGGAGGAGGATGGATATGAGTGGGAAGGGGAGGAAGGCGAAGGCGGGGGTAGCTTGAATGAGGCCAGTGCTGCTGCAGTCTCAGCAGCAGCCCTGGCAGCAGGTGAACTTGAGAGCCTTCGGAGCTTCTGGGTTGCCCCACCTCTTGGTTCTGCTGCCATCCACATTGCAAGTTCTGCTGCTGCTCCAGGCGCTGCTGCTACTGCTGGCGCTGCAGCTGATGGCCGTTCCCCTGCTGCAAGAGATGCTGCAGCCAGTGCACATGGGCTCAGTGGTGCCCATCGACGCATGCATGGCCATGGGGCCTTCAAGGACCACAAGGACGCAACGGGAGAGAAGGGGGGGAAGGAGGAGGAGGAGGAGGAGGAGGAGGAGGAGGAGGAGGAGGAGGTGGGGGAGGAGAGGGGGGAGAAGGAAGGGGAGGGGAGGGATGAGCTGGCGGTGCTGGAAGCGAAGGAGAGGATGCAGCTGCTGGTGGGGTGGAGGAAGGAGGAGGGCGGGCAGGAGGCGGTGAGGGACGGAGGGCCGGGAGATAGTTCTGTCTCTGCTGCTGGGTCTGGGGAGAGCGGAAACAGCTCAGCAGCAGCAGCAGCTGCAGCAGCTGCAACAGGAGCAGTAGCAGCAGCAGCAGCAGCAGCAGCAGCAGCAGACGGTTCGGCGGAACTAGCAGCAACCGCAGCAGCAGCAGCTGCAACAGTTGCAGCGGCACCAGTAGCAGCATCAGCGGCGCCAGTAGCAGCATCAGCGGCGGATCTACCTTCACTCCCGCTCGCCCCGATCCGCTTCGAGGGGATCGAGAGAGGCCCGCCCGCCGTGGGCCTCCTAGAAGTTGACGCCGTGCCGCCCCTCTGCGCTGAGCTGGCATCTGCTGACGTCATTCCCAACAAAACGGACTCAGCAGCCAACCCCCGATCGGCCACTGCAATAGCTGTTCACGAGATGTTTGTAGCCGTGGGGACAGCAGGAGGGAAGGTGCTGCTAATGACAGTCACCTCAGGCAACCTGGCCACAGCTGCCAGGGTCACAGAGCTGATCCCCCCTGTCTCCGCGCTCTCAAGCGCACCACCGGACAAGCAAGGGATCTCATCAATTTCCGTACTCGCCTTCTCCCCCTCCGCTGACCTGCTAGCAGCAGGGCTGGCCTCTGGCGCTGTGGTCCTCTGGGATATCTCGTCCCTGCGCCCGAGGTACTCGGGAGCGGCTTCATCTGAGGCGTGGGGAGGGGTGAGGAAGGGTGCGGGTAGGTCGGGGGCGGGAGGGGGCGGGATGGGGGGCCTGGGGAGTGCGCTGGGGGGGCTGGTGGCGCCGGTGGTGAGGGTGGTGTGGGAGCATGCTGCAGCGGTGGTGCATGCTGGCTTTGCTGCGTCGGGGTTTCCAGTTTCAGGTGCTGCTGGTGGCGCTGCTGCTGCTGCTACCGGTGGTGCGGGTGGTGGTGGTACTGGTGGTGCTGCTGCTGGTGCTGCTGCTGGTGCTGCGTCTGGTGGTGCAGGTGGGGGTGGAGGTGCTGCCGCTGCTGCGGCCAGTGGGAAAGGTGGAGGAGAGGGAAGAGGGGGAGGAGGGGGAGCAGGAGAAGGAGGAGGGAGTGATTTTGGAGCGGGGTTGGTGAGTGGGGCGTCGAATCTTATGAGTGGGGGGCTCAGTGGGGGGTTGATGGGAGGGGCGGCAACAAGGAGCTATGCTGTGGTGACAGGGGATGCCTCAGGGCTGGTGGTGCTGCACTCGGTCAGCTACGTGCCGTTTCTGCGTACCATGAACGTGGCCTCTCAGAAGGTAGGCCGGGTCTATTCCCCTCAGAAATGGCATTTGAACATCTTCAGTGTGTTTCTGGATGCTTCAGGGCTGGTGGTGTTGCACGCAGTCAGCTATGTGCCGTTTTGAGGCGCACACCATGAACGTGTTTTGAGGCGCACACCATGAACGTGTTTTGAGGCGCACACCATGAACGTTTTTTGAGGCGCACACCATGAACGTGTTTTGAGGCGCACACCATGAACGCGTTTTGAGGCGCACACCATGAACGCGTTTTGAGGCGCACACCATGAACGCGTTTTGAGGCGCACACCATGAACGTGTTTTGAGGCGCACACCATGAACGTGTTTTGAGGCGCACACCATGAACGCGTTTTGAGGCGCACACCATGAACGCGTTTTGAGGCGCACACCATGAACGTGTTTTGAGGCGCACACCATGAACGTGTTTTGAGGCGCACACCATGAACGTGTTTTGAGGCGCACACCATGAACGTTTTTTGAGGCGCACACCATGAACGTGTTTTGAGGCGCACACCATGAACGCGTTTTGAGGCGCACACCATGAACGCGTTTTGAGGCGCACACCATGAACGCGTTTTGAGGCGCACACCATGAACGCGTTTTGAGGCGCACACCATGAACGCGTTTTGAGGCGCACACCATGAACGTGTTTTGAGGCGCACACCATGAACGCGTTTTGAGGCGCACACCATGAACGTGTTTTGAGGCGCACACCATGAACGTGTTTTGAGGCGCACACCATGAACGTGTTTTGAGGCGCACACCATGAACGCGTTTTGAGGCGCACACCATGAACGTGTTTTGAGGCGCACACCATGAACGCGTTTTGAGGCGCACACCATGAACGCGTTTTGAGGTGCACACCATGAACGCGTTTTGAGGTGCACACCATGAACCTGTTTTGAGGCGCACACCATGAACGTGTTTTGAGGCGCACACCATGATCGTGTTTTGAGGCGCACACCATGAACGTGTTTTGAGGCGCACACCATGAACGTGTTTTGAGGCGCACACCATGAACGCGTTTTGAGGCGCACACCATGAACGTGTTTTGAGGCGCACACCATGAACGTGTTTTGAGGCGCACACCATGAACGTGTTTTGAGGCGCACACCATGAACGTGTTTTGAGGCGCACACCATGAACGTGTTTTGAGGCGCACACCATGAACGTTTTTTGAGGCGCACACCATGAACGCGTTTTGAGGCGCACACCATGAACGCGTTTTGAGGCGCACACCATGAACGCGTTTTGAGGCGCACACCATGAACGCGTTTTGAGGCGCACACCATGAACGTGTTTTGAGGCGCACACCATGAACGTGTTTTGAGGCGCACACCATGAACGTGTTTTGAGGCGCACACCATGAACGTGTTTTGAGGCGCACACCATGAACGCGTTTTGAGGCGCACACCATGAACGTGTTTTGAGGCGCACACCATGAACGCGTTTTGAGGCGCACACCATGAACGCGTTTTGAGGCGCACACCATGAACGCGTTTTGAGGCGCACACCATGAACGCGTTTTGAGGCGCACACCATGAACGTGTTTTGAGGCGCACACCATGAACGTGTTTTGAGGCGCACACCATGAACGTGTTTTGAGGCGCACACCATGAACGTGTTTTGAGGCGCACACCATGAACGTGTTTTGAGGCGCACACCATGAACGTGGCTTCTCAGAAGGCAAGCGCTGCTCCCAAGGTGATTGTACTACCGTCCAGTTAGCTCGACTCTCGTCCGCCGTTCAATCAGGGCTCAGTGTGTCTCGTTGTCTCTTCTCCTCTCTGTACCCTTTTCTTCTCTCTCTCTCCGTGCCTCTCCTCTTTCCCTTTTCTCTCTCTCTCTCTCTCCCCCTTCACCTGCCTTCGCATACCTACTGTCCCGTGCCTGCCCTCCCAAACCTACCCTCCCATAGGTGCCCTCTCTTACCTATCCTCCTCCCATACCTACTCTCCCCTACCTGTCCTGGCCAGATTGGAGGTCATTGCCTGTTACTCTCCGCATGGTTACCAGGTCCCATCCACTCTTCCCAGCTTGACTCCAGCAGCACCGTGCCTGCGTCCCAAGCCTACCAGCCAGGCTCGACAGGGCCAGCGCAGCAGAGTGGACTTCCAGGTCCGGGGAAAGGCGGCGATATGGCTTCAGAGGCGAGGCAGAGGGGGGGAGAAGGAGCAAGAGAGGGAGGAGGACGGGGAGGAGGGGAGAAGGGGGAGGGGGTATCGGAGGAGGTGACAACTGGTGAAGTGATGATGGTGACTGACAAAGTGCTCCTGCTGGTAAGGGGTGCTGCTGGTAAGGGGTCAGCACGCCCTGCTGGTAAGGGGTTAGCACGCCCTGCTGGTAAGGGGTCAGCACGCCCTGCTGGTATGGGGTTAGCACGCCCTGCTGGTTAGGGGTTAGCACGCCCTGCTGGTTAGGGGTTGGCACAACCCGGCTGGTTAGGGGTTGGCACGCCCGGCTGGTTAGGGGTTGGCAAGCCCTGCTGGTTAGGGGTTGGCACGCCCTGCTGGTTAGGGGTTGGCACGTCCTGCTGGTTAGGGGTTGGCACGTCCTGCTGGTAAGAGGTGCAGAATGCTGTATGAAAGGGACAGGGAAAGGTGTGCAAGCAAAACTAGTGTCAGCAAAGCCCCTGCTGTCCCTACACCCTCGAACCCCACTGCATTGCCCTGCCCTACGCTGCCTGGCACGCTGTATCTGCTCCCACCTGCCCTAGGTATTGTAGAATTCTAAAAACCCGAACTCTGCCTGGCAGGCACGCTCTATGTGCTTCCACCCACCTGCACTTCTCCTTACGTGTCGCTCCCGCCTGCTCTTTCCCCGCTCTTCCTTGCATGCCTGCAGGTTCAACTCCTCCCTAAGCTCGCCCACCGGTGTACACTCGACCTGCTGCCATACGCCCTTGACCTATTCCCATGGCCCTGCCCTATTCTGTGCTGTCTGGCACCAACTAACTACTCTCACTCACCTGCAATCTTCCCTCTTCCTCTCGTCCCTATGCTCGTCCCCTCTCTCCCTTGCATGCCTGCAGGTGCAAATCCTCCCGAAGCTCGCCCACCGGTGCACGCTCGACCTGCTGCCCTATGCCCTGGACCCCAACCGCACCGCCCTGCCCTATGCTGCCTGGCGCTGGGGCATCTCCTTCCGCCGCGCCCCTCCCCCTCCGTCCCCCCTCCACAAACACGCTGCTTCCCGCATTGCACACCCCTCCTCCTCCTCTTCCTCCCCCGCCTCCTCTCCCCCCACCTCCTCCCTTCGACAAACCCCCTCTCCTCCCCCCTCCCTGTCGCTACCTGCCTCTTCTGCCAACGCCAGCACCCGTGGCAGAGGCAGCAGCATGAGTAGCACCAGCAGAAGCGGAGGAGGGGGAGCAGCAGGCGAGACGAACAGGCATGGGAGGGGAGGGGGGGAGAATGGGTTGCCGGCTGAGAGAAGGGAGGCAGGGAGAGCAAGCATGGGTGAGGTATCAGGAAGTAGTGGCGCTGCGGTAGGGGAGAAAAGCCATGGTTCAGATAGTGCTGGTGCTGGTGCTGGTGGTGCTAGTGCTGGTGGTGGAAGTGGAAGAGCAGAGGGAGGAATAGGCGCTGCAGCATCAAAAGCAGCACCAGCAGCAGCGGCAGCGGGGGGGCGGTGGGTGCAGGAGAAGGTGTTTGCGCTGGGGTGGGGGCGGGTGGTGCTGGTGGTGAGCGTGTGGGGACGATCTATGGAGGTCATCCACCGCTGGGACGTGGACTCCACTGTGGCTGGATTGGCATGGCTCGATCATCAGGTGAGCACCCCGCAGACATGGGGATAGGTGAGGTGCCGTTGATTCGAGTCAAAAGTGAGTGAGGGCGGGTGGTGCTGGTGGTGAGTGTGCGGGGGCGGCGATCCATGGAGATCATTCACTGCTGGGACGTGGACTCCACTGTGGCTGGATTGGCGTGGCTGGACCACCAGGTGAGCGGGCTGGCAAGGGAACGGGCATGGGCACAGGCATGGGATTAGGCAGGGACCAGCTGGTGAGGGCAGTTAGCATGGCATGGCCTCCTCTGTGATGCTGGTGGTGAGCATGTGGGGATGCGCCATGGAGGTCATTCACCGCTGGGACGTGGACTCCACCATTGCTGGCCTTGCATGGCTGGACCACCAGGTGAGCATAGCACAGCAAGCATGGGAATAGGTGTGGGATTGGGCATGCATGGGTGTGCGTGCTTGAGTGAGCATGACGTCAGAACGCCATGGAGGTGATTCACCGTTGGGGGACGTGCGCTCCACCCCACTGTGGCTGGCCTTGCGTGGCTGGCTGGCCCACCAGGTATGGAATTTTTCATGGATGTGGGAATGGGCATGCAGTGGCATGAATGGCCCATGCGATCACATAGCACCATGGATTGGAGGTCGTTAACCGGTGGGACGTGCGCTCCACTGCACTGTGCTGGCCTTGCGTGGCTCGACCACCAGGTGAGAGCAGACGAAGGCAAGAGCGTAAGCAAACCGGAGCACGGTAGCAATCATGGGAGGAAACTATGTGGGGGCGGCCAAGGGGCCCTTTCGTATTTTTGAGGCGCCTCAAAAATAGACTCCTCACGGTATGAATCATGGGAGCAAACCATATGGGGGCGGCCAAAGGGCCCTTTTGTATTCCTCTCCCCTCCCTAAAGCACTTCCCCTTAACCCCCGTTTTCATCAAAAAAATTTCCCCCCTTTTTTTTTCCTTTTTTTTCCCTTTTTTTTTTCCCTCTTCCCATCTCCCCACATCAGGTTCTCCTCATCCTCACAGCCTCAGTTTTGCAGTGTGTTTTTTAGAACTCTCAATAACACCCTTAAAAAAAAAAAAATAACCCTCTTCCCATCTCCCCACATCAGGTTCTCCTCATCCTCACAGCCTCGGAGCACTTTTGTCTTTTCTCACTGGGCGGCCAGCCAATCAAGCGCCAGCCCTTGCTACACTACGACTCAGCCTCAGACTATACAAATGCTCCCAGCTACAGTAGCTACAGTACTTCCGGCCACGGCCGTTTCGGCCTGGTCTTCCAGCCGTTTTTGTCTCGTAGCGGTTGCCCGATCCCCTCGTTCCAGAACAGTGTCGCCGCCTGGAGCAGCGGGGCGGCGGCGTTTGTCCTCTTGCAAGGGGGCGGCATGGTGGTGCGGGCACACCTTCTGTCGTGGAAGGAGAGAATCAAATCTCTGGAAGCGGCCGGCGACTGGATGAATGCACTGCACACTGCAATGGAGATATACCAAGGGAGAGCGGTGGGCGTAACAGGGTTACCATGTGACCCTGCAGAGCTAGCAGCAGAGATGGGGGAACTCCTTCTAGCCTACATCGAGCAAGTTTTCTCGTACTTACAGCAGAGCGCTGCAGCGCTTAGCCCGAAAACGCTTAGCCCAGCAGTACTTAGTCCGGTGGCTCTCAGCCCTGTGGCACTAAGCCCTGTAAGTGCCGGCCCGGAACTGTCACCCCGCCACCACCCAAGCTCCTCGGGGACCCACCTGAGCTCCTCGGCTGCTGCGATTCCCAACTCTGCAGCAGCAGCAGCAGCAGCAGCAGCAGCAGCAGCAGCAGCAGCAGCAGCAGCAGCAGCAGCAGCAGTGGCAAGAGCAGCAGCAGCGGCAATGGCCGGGGAGCAGAGGGAGGAGTATGTGCGGGTGGGCGGGGTGTCGATTGAGTTCTGCATTCGAGTGAACCAGCTGCCGCTGCTGTTTGGTGCGGTGTTCGACAAGTTCACAGAGCGAGGGCAGCGAGGTGAGAGGGGTTATAGAGGGGAAGGGCGGGTGGGAGGGGAGGGGGGTGGAAAGTTTGTGGGCGAGCGGGGTGTTGACAGGGTTCGTTTTGAGAATTCTCAAAAACACCGTGCAGAATCATGGGTTCCGCATGTGAGTGAACCAGCTGCCGTGCCGCTGCTGTTCACGAAGGTGTTTGACAAGTTTGCAGAGAGAGGGCTGCGACGTGAGAGGGGGTGTTTGAGTGTGTGCGGCAGGTGTGTGGGGACCATGGAATGTGGGTAGAGTTTGTGCATGAGGGGGAGTCAGAGCGCACCAGCTGCTGCTGCTGTGTGGGGCGGTGTTTGCTTTTGAGTCGACTCACACATATACTGTTCATCCTCACATTTACTGCTCACCCACACATTTACTGTTCACCCACACATATACTGTTCACCCACACATATACTGTTCACCCATACATTTACTGTTCACCCACACATTTACTGTTCACCCTGCACTGCAGCCTCTTCGCCCCTTTTCTCTCATCCCCCCACTCCTCCATCCCCTTTCTCCCCTTGTCACTGCAGCAATATTCCTCGAGCTTCTGGACTCGGAGCCCCGCATCCTCACAGACCACCTCGGAAACTCTCCCCATTTACCATCAAAGCTGCCCTGCAACCTCCACCCACCCCTTGTGTAATGAGTCTATTTTTGAATCGACTCAAAAATAGACTCATTACACACCGTGCAACCTCCACCCCTTGTTCTCTCTAATCCTTCCTCTTCTCTCGTCCCTGCAGGAATATTCCTCGAGCTTCTGGGCCCCTGCATCATCCTTAACATGGTCCTCGCGCCACCTTAACAATTCCCCTGAAAATACCGACTGCACTGCACTGCAACCTCACCTTGTTTTTCTCTCTTTCCTCTTTCCTTTCATCTGCCGCCTCCTTCCCCCCCTGCAGGAATATTCCTCGAGCTTCTGGAGCCCTACATCCTCACAGACCACCTCAGCACCCTCCCACCCGAGGTAACACCTGGCTAGATACTCCTACACTTAGAGATGAGGCTTTGCCCCATAGATAGGCCACCCCAGCAGCCCTTTCCCACCGGGGAAACACCTGACTAGATATTCCCACTAGATATTCCCACTAGATATTCCCACTAGATATTCCCACTAGATATTCCCACTAGATATTCCCACTAGATATTCCCACTAGATATTCCCACTAGATATTCCCACTAGATATTCCCACTAGATATTCCCACTAGATATTCCCACTAGATATTCCCACTAGATATTCCCACTAGATATTCCCACTAGATATTCCCACTAGATATTCCCACTAGATGTTCCCACTAGATGTTCCCACTAGATGTTCCCACTAGATGTTCCCAATAGATGTTCCCACTAGATGTTCCCACTAGATATTCCCACTAGATATTCCCACTAGATATTCCCACTAGATGTTCCCACTAGATATTCCCACTAGATGTTCCCACTAGATATTCCCCCTAGATATTCCCACTAGATGTTCCCACTAGATGTTCCCACTAGATGTTCCCACTAGATATTCCCACTAGATATTCCCCCTAGATATTCCCACTAGATGTTCCCACTAGATATTCCCACTAGATATTCCCCCTAGATATTCCCACTAGATGTTCCCACTAGATGCTCCCACTAGATATTCCCACTAGATGTTCCCACTAGATATTCCCACTAGATATTCCCACTAGATGTTCCCACTAGATATTCCCCCTAGATATTCCCACTAGATGTTCCCACTAGATGTTCCCACTAGATATTCCCACTAGATATTCCCCCTAGATATTCCCACTAGATGTTCCCACTAGATATTCCCCCTAGATATTCCCACTAGATGTTCCCACTAGATGCTCCCACTAGATATTCCCACTAGATGTTCCCACTAGATATTCCCACTAGATGTTCCCACTAGATGCTCCCACTAGATATTCCCACTAGATGTTCCCACTAGATATTCCCACTAGATATTCCCACTAGATATTCCCACTAGATGTTCCCGCTAGATATTCCCACTAGATATTCCCACTAGATGTTCCCACTAGATATTCCCACTAGATATTCCCACTAGATGTTCCTGCTAGATGTTCCCACTAGATGTTCCCACTAGATATTCCCACTAGATATTCCCACTAGATGTTCCCACTAGATATTCCCACTAGATATTCCCACTAGATATTCCCACTAGATATTCCCCCTAGATATTCCCACTAGATGTTCCCACTAGATATTCCCACTAGATATTCCCCCTAGATATTCCCACTAGATGTTCCCACTAGATGCTCCCACTAGATATTCCCACTAGATGTTCCCACTAGATATTCCCACTAGATGTTCCCACTAGATATTCCCACTAGATATTCCCTCTAGATATTCCCCCTAGATGTTCCCACTAGATGTTCCCACTAGATGTTCCCACTAGATGTTCCCACTAGATGTTCCCACTAGATATTCCCACTAGATATTCCCAGCAGCCCTTTCCCACCACCAGTTCGTCGTGTGCGAAACTGAAGCGATGATCTGATTAGAAACTGAGGGGGTATACAAAGGTGAGGAGTAGGAGGGGGGGGCTGGTTGGGAGGTGGCCAAGATTATTGGCCACCCCAATAAGTTGGGTTGGCCGAAACAATGGGGGGTCCAATAATCCTAGCCAGGATTCTTGGAGGGTCTCAATAATCCGGGTTGGGATTATTGGGGGTCCCAATACTTAGGAGCCCAACCAATTTGGCGACCCAACAAAGTCGGGAACCCAACCCCCAACTGGGGTTATACACCCTAGTGGGGTGCTTATAAATACTTAGTACAATGAAATGATGTAGGCTAATAGAATGAGGGAAGGATAATCTAACACTTCTACCTTTAACTGAGGCCTGGCCAGACAGATAGGCCACCTCAACACCCTCCCACCTGCTGAACGGCTGGCTAGATAGACCTGTGTTGATGGCAAACCTACGTTGTTAGATCCTTTGTGTGCTTCTCCCCCCCTTTTCTTACCAGGTGATGCAAGCACTAGTGGAGCATTACAGTGAGCGGGGGTGGCTGTCGCGAGTGCAGCAATGCGTGCTGCATATGGACATTGCTTCGCTTGACATCAACCAGGTGCGCTGACGATTTTTAACATCTACCTGATTCCTTACTTGCTCCAGTGGTGCACATAGGCATTGCCCTTACCACCAGTACAGTCTGCACTGAGCCCTCATTGTCTACCTCTTCACCTCTTCACCTCTTCACCTCTTCACCTCTTCACCTCTTCACCTCTTCACCTCTTCACCTCTTCACCTCTTCACCTCTTCACCTCTTCACCTCTTCACCTCTTCACCTCTTCACCTCTTCACCTCTTCACCTCTTCACCTCTTCACCTCTTCACCTCTTCACCTCTTCACCTCTTCGCCATCCCCTCATTATGTGCTGACTGCGGTGCGGTGCAGCCGCACATAATGTATCGCATACTCTTCTGCCCCTCCTTCTCAGGTGGTGCGGCTGTGCCGCCACCACAACCTGCACACAGCACTCATCTATCCCTACTCTCGTGTGCTTACCATTCGGTTCCCTCGGCTTTTCTTTCCGCTCATCCCTAATCCCTCTCCTATTCCCATCCATCTCAGGTGGTGCGGCTGTGCCGCCACCACAACCTGCACACAGCCCTCATCTACCTCTTCACCCGCGCCCTCGCGGATTTCGTCTCTCCAGCGCAGCAGCTGCTGGCAACTCTCCTTTCCTCCCTTGCTACCGTGGAGGAAGGAGGGGGGCCAGGGGCGGGGATGCTCAAGGGAGGGAAGAAGAGGACGAAGGAGAGGGAGAAGGAGAGGGAGGAGGGCCGGCAGTGCGGGTTAGTTGATTCTTCTGAGTGAACTTGGGGTGGCCTTTTCCCGTTGCTAATCTCGCTGCTCTCACTGCTCTTGCTGCGCCCACTGCTTTCACTGCTCCCACTTCCTGGTCCCTTTCTGTCCCTTTCTGTCCCTTTCTGTCCCGAGCCTCTCACCTCTCCTCTCCAGCTATCGTCTGCCTCTCTTCCTCAGCTGCCTATACACCCCCCTCAACTCTTCTTTCATATTTTCTGACTCGATCCTCCATCACCCTTTGTCCTCCATCACCCTTTGTCCTCCATCGCCCTTTGTCCTCCATCACCCTTTGTCCTCCATCACCCTTTGTCCTCCATCGCCCTTTGTCCTCCATCGCCCTTTGTCCTCCATCACCCTTTGTCCTCCATCGCCCTTTGTCCTCTTCCCCCCCGGGTCCTCTGCCCCCTCTTCCAACTCTTCCCCCCCTTCCCTCTCCCCCGCCTTCCCAATCCCCCCCTCCCCAGATTCCCCCCTCTCCCGGTCCAGCTATCGCCCGCTTCTCTTCCTCAGCTCTCCTTTGATATTTCCTTTTTCCCTCTCCCCCTCTTTCCCACTCTTCCCCCGCATTCCCCCTCCCCCCGTCCAGCTATCGCCTGCTTCTCTTCCTCAAGCTCACTTTCACCGGCCGTAACTTCCCGCCAGGTAAGCTCTTGGGGTTTCTGGGTTTGGATTCCTCCCGTTTGTCTCGCCAGAGGCCAGGCGATCTTCCAGTCGTCTCGAGAATAGGTCCCAGCTTCCAGGTACCACCACTCTAGGCTTGAGCATGAACCCGACCCGACCCGACCCGACCCGACTTTGCCCTACCCGATGTCGGGGTCGGGTCGGGTCGGGTCGGGTCAAGTCGGGTCGGAGTTCAGGAAATGCCAACCTGACCCGGGTTTAATAGGTCGGGTACTACCTGACCCGATTTCGGGTCGGGTCGGGTCGGGTTGACATAGGGGCAGGGACGGGTAATAAGCTGACCCGATGGGTCGGGTTTTGTCGGTCGGGTCGGGTCGGGTCGGGTCGGGTCGGGTACCCGAGGGTCGGGTCGACCCGACCCGTCAAAAAGTCGGGTTCGGGTCGGGTTACCCAACCCGACCCGACCCCTTGCTCAAGCCTACACCACTCTCATCATCTCGTAGGCTGTTTTTTAGAATCCTGGTAAAACACCCTCTCGAGAATAGGACCCATGTAGGTACTACTCAACTCTCATCCTGGTGATCTTATCATCTGCCGCACTGGTTTGCTTACTCTCCTCACTCTCATATCCCATATACCATCTCATCCCCTCCCTTTGCTCATCCTTCCAGGCGGCGGCGCCATCCCCCCTTCTCTCCTGCCGTCAGCTCAAGCCGACCTCCTCAACTTCCTCCTCAAGCCCTATCATCCACCCCTCTCCTCTCACACAGTCAAGCTGAACCCTTCATCCCACTCCTCTTCTTCTCCTCGCCCCTCCTCGCTCTCCCCTTCCTCCCACGCCCTCCTCTGCTCCCCCCTCGCCCGCCTGCTATCCTTTGATCCCCGCGCCACTCTTTCCGTACTGCGCGTGATTTTCCGCTGTTTGTGCATACTGGATCAGCCAGAAACGAGTACAGAGCAGCCCAAGACGACCACGGATCCAATGCCGGCGAATTACAGTGGCACAGCTTATAACGAGGACAGTACTGTAGATCCTGCAGCTGGTGGCAGACTTGTTTATACTCTGCTAGAAATAGTGCGCTCCTGGTGCGAAGCTGCAGACGCAATAAGGAGTAACGAGGACTCCATTAAGGGATCAAACGATGGCGCCATTTTGGGGTCGAAGCCAGGCTCAGACGTAGTCACAGGACTAGAGGGACTAGGCTTGAGAGTAGAGGGAATGGGGGATGCAGCAGGGCGGGTGTTGGAGCTGGTAGCAGAGGCAGCAGCAACGGGGAGAGTGCAGCTGGACCGTCTCTCATTGAATGCCATCTTCGTTTATCTCACATCGGGTACTGTCACTTTTGATGAGCGTGCTTTCTCCACTGCTGCTGCTGCTGCTGCTGCCGCAAGCGTGAAAGCTACGTCTCGGACAGCTGCCCTTGACTCTGCTGCTTTCCTAGGCTCTGTCCAAGGGCGCGACCATCCTGTACAGAAACAGCACTCTTCCTCCTCCTCCTCCCCCACCCCCTCACCCTCCTCTTGCCCCTCGCTCTCGGCCCTCTCGCCCACTGTGAGGCGGAGCAGGAGGGAGGAGGTGATGGAGCGGCTGGTCATCGCTCTGCCGGGTTCCTCCGGGGTGGATTTCAACGCTCTCCTGCTGCTGGCCCTGCAAGCTGCCTTCCACCAGGTGGGTTGCTCAGCCGGTCATCAGCAGGTGGGAAGGAGGGAGGAGGTAGTGGGGAGGAGGAGGTGATGGAGCGGCTGGTCATCGCTGTGCCGGACTCTTCAGGTGCGCATTTCAACGCTCTCCTCCCTCCGGCCCTACAAGCCGCCTTCCATCAGGTGAAAATGAGGGAGGAGGCGAGCGAGAGGAGGTGAGAGAGAGGAGGTGAGATAGAGACAAGCGGGTATAGGGAGAGCGGGTATGGGGAGAGCAACCAAGGGGTATATAGCCTTAGCCTTCCTTGCTCCTCCCCTTAGTTCATTCTTCCATCTCTGTTTTCCTTTCTTCTCATCTACACAAGCGGCTCGCGCCGGCGGCCTTCGGCCGCGGGTTAGGGGGCGGGATCCGACGCCACACAACTCGATCAACATGGGGAATCGCTTCAATATGGCAAGTACAACAAAACACGGCAAGCGAGCCTGTGCGGCGCTCAACACCCCAAGCGCCTAGGCAGTATGGCGGATCAAGAGGCGGCCGGCGAGGCGTTGGCAAGAGTGCGGTCGCCATCCGTCCTGCGCACACGGGCGGTCACTCTGCACCGTGTACCTCCTCCGCGAGGGTCTGGAGGAGTGCATTGGCGGCCTCCTGGATCACCATCGCCTCCCCGCCATCTACGGCCGCCCACAGAGCGCACACCCCCGACGTCAAGGGGTCGGTTGGTGGGTGGTTCGGCCTCTGGCAGCCACCAGAGCACCCCTGCTCTCAATGCAGCCACGCTGCTGCCTCCACCACTTTCTTCAACTGGGGAGGGGTCAGCACCACACGGCCGGCAGGCAGCGGAGACACCCGCATTGCAGCAGACGTGTACCTCAGCGCAAGGCGATCGCCGGAGCGACTTTTGAGTCGACTCAAAAGCAGACGTGTACGTCAGCACAAGGCGATCGCCGGAGCGAGCACCTCGCACAGACGGATCCCGTGGACCAGGCTCTTTGACTGCCGGGAGGAACCGCGGGAGGCGGGGTCGGGCTCGACAGGGGGGGAGCGGACGGCGATGCAAAGTGACTCAGAGTGGGCGGCATGAGGGGAGGCGGATGGCTCGTCGGCAGGGGGGAGTACTGCATCCCCCAGTGGTTGGGGGGAGCTGACGCCACCGGACCCGCAGCTGGCGTCATGGGGGTCGGACTGGGACCTGACGCCGCCATGGGCGTCTCCGCCGCCATGGGCGTCTCCGCCAAGGGGCATGGATGGGGGACGAGAATGGTGCGAGTCAGGCGGCAGTGAGCGCGGGGGTTCGGCGGGCCAAAGAGGCCCGTGGAGCACGGGCACGGCAGCTCCTGGGTCTCCAGCGCGGCAGCTGGGGGCGGCGGGCTCTGAGGTGTCGTCGGAGGACTTGGGGGGAGCGTGGGGGGACGCGTTTCCCGCAAGGGATGGCGTGCTGCTGTGCGCGCTCGGGCGAGCTGCCGACCTGGGCCAGCCGCTCATCACGGACGACGCGACCGGTAGCGGCGACCGGCGCGCTGCTGCGGAGCAGCCGGCTGGACAGGAGCCACCGCGACACTCGCCTGCTCCCGCCGAGATCGCTGCGTTGGTGTTGGCGGAGGCGGAACCAGAACCTGCGACGCCACGTTACGCCGGGATCCCAGCGGACACGGTAGAGCGCACGCAGAGGAGCAGACGTGGCAGCGCGCGAGGGAGGGGCCGTGCCCGCGGAAGGGGACGGGGTTCAAGGGGGGGGGGACGTGGGGGGGGGGGGTGATCAGCCCGGTCTGGATTGGAGAGCCCGCGCTGAGGGTCACGCGCCAGTTCCTGACCCGCGCACGAGTAAGGTTGAGACCTGAGGGTAGGCTTGAGCAACGGGTCAGGTGGGGTCGGGTAACCCGACTCGAACCCGACTTTTTTACGGGTCGGGTCAGGTTTCCCGTCGGAAGAACCCGACCCGTCGGGTTTGATTTGTACCCGCGGGTCGGGTCAACCCGAACCCGACATGGACGGGTTCGGGTGAACCCGACATGTCGGGTTGACCCGACCCAACCCGACCCGAGGTCGGGCCGCGCCACGACCCGATGCAATCTGCGCGATCTGAGTTGCGCAGATCTCGAAAGTCTGACGGTTTGGTCGAATTTTCGACCAGGTGGGCCATTTTCCAGATCCTACTTAGGCTACCTCCCATTTTTACCCTGCATCCAGCTCATTCCTACCACTAATCTACTCCCCACCATGCTTATTGTTACAGTTTAGGGTCTAAACAAATCCAGATCGATTTCTTTTGGATCGACTCAATCAACAACCAACTCAACAAACAAGCTCGTGGACACCACCACCAACCCAACCAACTTTTCGCCAACACGCCAAACCAAACCAACTTTTCGCCAAATCCAACCCAACCAATTTTCGCCAACACGCCCAACTAGGCATGAGCAAAACCGGGTATTTACCCGACCCGACCCGGTTTTGCTATACCCGACTTCAGGTCGGGTATTTTTGGGTCGGGTACGGGTCGGGTAACATGCCCAGGACCAATACCCGGACCCGGGATTTGGGGGCGGGTAATTTAATACCCGCCTGGCGGGTCCGGATATACCCGACCCGGTTTCCTTGAAAAGCGGGTAGTATTACCCGCGTTTTTCTACCCTGTTGGGCTACTAAGCCTACGACCTAGATGGTGCTTCAAAAAACGTGAGCTGCGGGAGGGAGTATGAGGTGCGCCAAATCTTTAACAGTTCTGGTGTGGTGAGTGGGTCGTGAGTGGGGCCTGAGTGGGGAGTTGGTTGGGTTTTCTAGTTGGAATGGGGTTGTGTGCGGTTTCTGGGGGTTTGATTTTTTGACCCCCAGAGTCAATTTGTTGGAACTCCAACCAATGTGGTGCTGTGCGGTTGGCTGGATTCAGGTTGGGTTGCAAATTCGATTGGGGAAATTCGATTGGTTTGACTTCCAACCAATTCCCCCCAATTCAACCACTTTGAATGCATCTGTATCTACGAAACCCAACCCCTGCCAATCTAGAATGCTCTAAGTGACCTAGCAGCTCACGTAACCTAGAAATTTGATGAAATTTCTCTACCAGCACGATTAATGTCTCGCTGGTTCCGTCGGGTAGACCGCTACCCGATTTCGGGTCGGGTACCCGCTACCCGACGCGTCGGGTAGCATTTCGGGTAGCGGGTATTGATACCCGCCCCGGGTAACCCGGACCCGACCCGCCGGGTAAGATTCAGGATTTCCGATACTCGACCCACCCTAAAAGCGGGTCCGGGTACCGGGTACCCGACCCGGGCGGGTAGTTTGCTCAACCCTACGCCCAACCCACCCGAATTTTCGCCAACACCCGCAACCAAACCAAAATCTCGCCAACACCCCCAAGCCAACCAATCTTTCGCCACACCCCCAGACCAACCAAAAAGTCGCCAACACCCATTCATTCCGTCACTGGTTTTCGTCAACATCCTCCAACCTAACCAATACTTCGCCAACACCCAAATCACATTCGCATGTCGAGGTTGCGGGGGGATGAGGTGGGTGGGCTAGGAGTCACGAGGAGGACTCACTGGATCTTGAAATTACGAAATCCAGCTGTTCCCCTCTAGGAAACAAATAGCTGCTAGTTAGGTCAGGTCAAGTCGGGTCGGGTCGCATCAACCCAACCCGACCGCGGGTAGGAGATGACCCGACCAGCTATGGTCACGTCGGGTCGGCAAAATCCTAAGATCGACCCGACCTGACCCGAACCTGACCTCGGGTTAGGTAAAGTCGGGTCGGGTCGGGTTAATGCTCAAGCCTACCTGAGGGGGAAGGGGCGGATGGTTCTGCGGAAGAGAGGGGAAGTGACGGCAATTATAGCCCATCAGGGGAGCCTGCCTCCAGCGTGTCCTCGTCCGATGCTGAGGCAGAAGTGGAGGGGAGGGATCGTCCGAGGAGAACGGGTGGGCAACCACCTTACCGCCGTCGCCAAGCCAGAGCAGATCTCCCGCCGGATGCAGCCGTATCCCCGACTGCCCTCGCAGCCAGGGACGATCTCTTTGAGATCGCCAAGCAGTGGGACCTCCAACTCCTCACCTCATCTAAGCAGCCACCAATCGTTCGGAAGCTACCTCCCGATGTTGCCACATGTCTCCTGGTGGCCCTGCTCCGCCTCAAGAAGGATCCCAAGTGCCTTGGTGGCTGGCGCGTCCTACTCCTCCTGCCACGACTTACGCTGCGAATGGGACGGCGGGCTGGGTCTAGGTGGAAGGGTCTACGGGCGAAGATGCACGCATTTTGCTGCGGTGACTGGGCTCGGCTATACGATGAATGCATACAGTCACGGAACCTACCCCAGCCTGCACGCCACCGCGATGACCCAGCTGGCATCAAGTCCAGAGTGGAGGGACAAGTGCGAAAAGCGAATCTGGCGAAGGCCTTGGGTGCACTACAGCCCTCGCAACTGGCTCCCCCGTTAGCAAGCAGCATCGCAGCTCTTCGTGACAAGCATCTGCCTGCAGCGGAAGACCTCCCTGATTGGGTCGCGAGCTACACTCCCCCAACCAACCTCACAATTCCCCAATTGCAACCGGGGAGGCTCTTCTACGCATCACGGCAAAAGCTGCGCTTTCGGCCATGGGTGGGGAAATAAATAAATAAAAAAATCTTATTTAAAATTAATAATTAATAAAGGCGTTCTTCGAAGCTCTCCGCTTCTCCACCCTCGCCCCACTCCTGCCGTTCGTTCGATCGCTCTACGGCATGCCCACCGCGCTCACACTGGCTGACGAGTATGACGCGGAACCAATCACTAGCAGCCGCGGCGTGCGCCAGGGAGATCCCCTTGGCCCGCTGCTATTTCCCAGGCGTGGCTCTCTTGGCCTATGCTGACGATGCCACCCTGGTTGGGCCACCGTTGGAGGCCGTAGCAGCCTTCACGTGCCTGGCTTCACTGCTCGCGCAGTGCGGCCTGGGGTGCAACCTCACCAAGTCCGCTGCGTGGTCCCCAAGCCCCATCGACCCGGAGGTGCTCCCTGCAGGGCTGCCCTTGAGCACGGACGGAGTCCGTGTCCTTGGCAGCCCCATTGGGTCTGAGAACTTCTGCGCGGACCACATCCGCAGCGTCCTCACCGACTCCGCCCTCCCACTCGGCCCACTCACCTCCATCCACCCTCAGCACGCCCTCCTCCTAATCGCCCGCTGCGTCAACCGCCGAGTGGGCTTTCTCCTCCGCACCACGCGTGCCGACGTCCTTCCACATGGAGAATGGAGGAGCTGGAGTGAGTCCCTCCTGCTCACCGCCCTCGCGGCCAGCCAGCTTCACCACCCCCGGAGGGCTGTCGAGTAAGACCTCCTTTGGCACCAAGCTACCCTACCGGTGGCCCTGGGAGGTCTAGGCCTGACTGACCCCACTTTGAGGCTGGCCCCGCCTTCCTCGCATCCACCACGGAGGCCGGCCACCTCCTCCAGTCCCTGGAACTCCCGCCCTCCACACCACTCGCCCAGGTAGCCGCCCTCCTCCAACCTCCGCCTCCCCCATCACTGATACGCTCCGTGACTTGGAGGCGCGGCTGCTGGACAGTGACCGGCTCCTCCTCAGCGAGGAGCGCACAGAGCGGACCTCGGCCCATTTGCAGCGTCTCTCCATGGAGGTGAACGCTGCCCGGGCGGAGGACCTCCTCTCGGATTCCCAGCACGTCGTCTCCTCCCCAGAGATGGGCCACCCCCTCCGCCTTCTCAGCCTGCGGGGGGCAGGTGCTGGCGATTGGCTGCACGCCATCCCCTTGTCCCCGGACCTCATGTTCTCGCCAGGGCAGTTCTCCACGGCCCTGGCCTTCCGCCTGGGCCTACGGAGCTGCTTGTCCTGTTTGCATCTCGCCCTGCGATACCTGCCTTGCTGTACTTCTGCTTCTGCCCATTAATACAAGGACCGCTTGGAGGAGGCGAGAGAGAGTGGGTGAAAGAGGAGGTGAGAAAGAGGAGGTGAGAGAGAGGAAATGGAGAGAGGAGGTGAGAGCGAGGAGGTGAGAGAGAGCAGGTGGAGAGAGGAGGTGAGAGAGAGGAGGTGAGAGAGAGGAGGTGAGAGAGAGCAGGTGAGAGAGAGCAGGTGAGAGAGAGCAGGTGGAGAGAGGAGGTGGAGAGAGGAGGTGAGAGAGAGGAGGTGAGAGAGAGGAGGTGAGAGAGAGGAGGTGAGAGAGAGCAGGTGAGTGAGAGCAGGTGAGAGAGAGCAGGTGAGAGAGAGGAGGTGGAGAGAGGAGGTGAGAGAGGAGAGGTGAGAGAGAGGAGGTGAGAGAGAGGTTGGTCATTGCTCTGCCAGACTCAGCTGAAGTGGCCTTCAGAGCATGAAGGCCTGGTCTTAAGAAGTAAGCACATGGATTCGCCTCTAACTCTCCTCCTAACCCCCCCCCCTTGCATTCTTCTGCGCCACCCAGATGTGTGCACGTCTCTTCATTCGTATCCCTCCATACCCACAGCATGACCGGCTTCTATTTTTTAGGCGTCTGCTTTTTAGGCTTGTAATTTTTTGGCGCCTCAAAAATAGACCGGCTTCCACCAAGTCCTCTCCCTTCTCCTCCGAATCCCCTTTGCCCCTGTCAACTATCCTATCCTCTCTCCATTCCTCCCTCTTTTCCCATGCCACCCAGGTGTGTGCGCGTCTCGTCATTCGCACCCACGGCATGACTGACTTCCACCAGGCGCCCTCCTCACTTCCTGTATCCGCCTTGAACTCTCCTCCTCCTATCCCCCCGGCCTCACTTCATCCCTTGCCTCCCCCCCCACCAGGTGTGTGCGCGTCTCTTCATGCGCACCCACGGCATGACTGGCTTCCACCAGGCGCTCTCCTCGCTCCTCACGGACCCCCACCGCCCCGGCATGCCCTTCCGCCTCATAAGCAAAACAGCGCTTTCGCTCACGCGCAAACATGGGTTGGGAGGGGAGGAGGGCGCTGCGCTCCGATTGGCCGTCAGGCGCCACCTGGCACAGCTGGTGCGGCTGGACGGCGATGCTTGTCTGTTTGTGGCGCTGGGGCTGCTGAGGCTGGATCTAGAGCTGATTGTCAGTGCTGATCTGGCCGGCCGGCCACAGCTGCAGTTTGCTTTGCTGCGGTCACTCTTCTCCCATGCTCTTCTGCTGCCACCACCACCACCAGCACCAGCAGCAGCACCAGCACCAGCAGCAGCAGCACCAGCAGCAGCAGCAGCAGCACAAGGAAGGGCAGAGGAGAACTTAGAGGCTGAGGGTTTGAGGACAGATGAGTGGGAGGAGCAGAGGAGGCAGATAGCAGGGGCGGTGTCACCACGGGTGGTCGAGCTCTTTGTAGAGCTGCTCTGCATCTTCGATCCGCCGTCCCTGCTCCCCTTCCTCCAATCACCGCTCGCCACCTGTCGCCTCGACCGCTGCCTCCGTGTCTGCCTTGCCCACATCTCCCCGGCGCTTGCCGCGCCGTCACATCAGCAAGTGCCACGTCAGCAGGCGGGCGCGGCTGCGCCAATCCTGAACTGCCACATCAGCGCTGCAGCGCGTGTGCTACTAGAGCGAATGGGCCTGGTCTATGAGGCTCTGGCGCTGCTGCTGGTGGAAATGCACTGCTGCCTGCGAGCCCTGGATAGGGGGGTCGCTGGGATGCTGATGAGGGTACTGAGGCAGAGGGGGCAGGCGGAGCAGACAGGGCAGACGGGGGAGCGGAGGCAGGAGAGGATGAAGAGTAAGAGGGTCGGCAGGCTGATGGCACGAGTGCTGCAAAGGGAGGAGGTGAGATGATGTTTCATCCACTGCCTCTCATGTCGTCATTTTCCATCCTCTCTCATGTCGTCATTTTCCATCCTCTCTCATGTCGTCATTGTTCTCCTCCTCTGGCCTCTCTCTCTCCTTTGCGGTAACTTTGTGTGCTGAAAGCATTTCCAATGCCTGCCTTATCATCACCTCCCCCCCTCTTTCTCACACCTCGCTTAGGTGCGAGTGCTGCTGGCCATACAGCAAGAGGCTGTGGCCCTCTGCTCTCACAGCACTTCCACTGCCTGCTTTATCACCTCCCCCCCCCCCCCTCTCTCTGCTGCGTAGGTGCGAGTGTTGCTAGCCATACAGCAAGAGGCGGTGGCCCTCTGCGTCCGAAGCACGGGCAGGCTGCCTCAGTGGCAGTGCCGGGCCATGTGGCGCGCTCTCTTGGACTGGTGGGTGTGAGACGTGGGAGTGTGGGAGGAGGGGGCGTGCTGGTCTTACTATCGTATGATGATGATGACGATGGCAGGTCTTTGCGTTCGAAGCACGGGCAGGCTGCCCCTCTGGCAGTGCCGGGACTTGTGGCGGACTCCCTTGGACTGGTGGGTGTGTGATAGAGGTGGGAGAGTGACGGTCGGGAGTGACAGTAACGCATGGTGATACCAGTGATGGCTGGAGATGGCGCCACCAGTGGCACTCTGT
Organism: Closterium sp. NIES-67; assembly: GCA_027943415.1. NCBI lineage: Eukaryota > Viridiplantae > Streptophyta > Zygnematophyceae > Desmidiales > Closteriaceae > Closterium > Closterium sp. NIES-67. Next base: position 361,819 of record BQMB01001373.1, on the reverse strand, counting down.
GGTCGCAGTGAGGGCAGGCTTCCTCACTGCCGGTGCCAGGCCATGTGGCGGACACTCTTGGATTGGTGGGCGTGAGAGATGGGCATGTGAAGGATGGGGGCGTGGTGGCGTTATTGTTGCATGGCGACGCTAGCAGGGTTAACCATTTTGGTAGAGTGCGTTGCATGGCGACGCTAGCAGCTTGTGACTGACAGGCTCTAGTGGGTGTTGACAAATGGGAGGGAGGGTGGATGGTGGAAGGGAGCAGTGTGCACTAGCAGAGAGCATGGGGTAATGTGACTCTAGGGGGGGATGACAACAGGAATGGATGATACGATGATACTACGAGGTAGTAGTATCGGGCAACTGCCCATCCATCCATCCATCCATCCATCCATCCATCCATCCATCCATCCATCCATCCATCCATCCATCCATCCATCCATCCATGACACACTGGCAAATGGGACGGGCTGGGTTTTTGAGGCGCCTCAAAAACCATCCATGACACACTGGCATATGGGACGGGCTGGGAACGTGCACGCCAAGCTGCCCTCTGCTGCCTGCTGTCATGCATTGTGTTGCCTGCTGTCATGCATTGTGCTGCCTGCTGTCATGCATTGTGTTCCCTTTTTTCGCTCGCCCATTTTGTTCACTTGAACCTTCGCCCTTTCTCTTGCCCCCTTCTCCCCCCCCCCCCCCCCCCACCCCCCACTTTCTCTGCTTCATCCACATGCTTCTCGCCCCATCTCTTCCCATCTCTTCCCATCTCTTCCCATCTCTTCCCATCTCTTCCCCCACTCACTACTGCTCCCCCTCAGTTTCCTCCTCCCCCTCAGGGCCCTCCCCATCCCATCCGCCCCACCCACCGTCCCACCAGCACACCCCTCCCCATCACACACCCCCCCCAACCGCTGGCACTCGCTCTACTCACTCCTCCTTACAGTCACAGGGGCAGCAGGGGCAGCAGCAGGGGCAGCAGCAGGGGCAGGCAGAGACAGGGTGCAGTCCCCAGCAGGTGATTCTCCAGGTGAAAACGGTCAGCTGGGGGTTCCTCCGTCTGTGCTCAGCTCGTTTCCAGCACCGTCGCTGCCGTCGTCCGTCTTCCCTCCTCCCCCACCGCCTCTCTTTGCCTCTTGCTCTCATGTGCTCATGCTGCTTCGGGAGCAGCAGCAACACCAACAGCAGCAACACCAACAGCAGCAACAGCAGCAGCAAGTGCAGCAGCAGCAGCAGCAGCAACAGGAACAGGAACACCGACAGCAACAACAGCAGCAGCAGCATCGGTGGCAACAGCAACAGGACAGCCGCCTGCAAGCTTGTGATCTGATCCTATTTTCCGTCCGTTTCCTGCTACAGTGCTGTGCCACGGCCACTGTAGCAGAGATGGCAGGGATGGTTCCTCTCCCTGTCATTGCGGGCTGGCTCGTTGACGGGGGAGGCGAGAGGGGGAAGATGGATCACATGAAGGCAGGGGGCACAGGACTAGCACTGACCAAAGGGGTTACGAGAGTGGGTAGTAGAGTGCGGGGGTGGGAGAGTGGGAGGGCAGCAGGGGATGTGGTGGGCGGGCTGTTGAAGCTACTAGGGCGAGCAGGGTCGGACCAGCAGCTGCTGGCTGCTGCTGCCCGGTCTGCTAACGCTGATTCCTACTCCCGCTGCTCCTCCCTGCTCTCGCTCGTTCAACACCCCATCGGACCCTCCTCTCGGACCTGCCGCCTCTGCGCCGGTCCTCTGTACGCTCCGTTGACCCGAGCCAGCACCAACACTGATGCTGGCCGCAAGGGCAACCAGCCTCTACCACCAGCCGCTGCAGCAGCAGCAGCAGCACTAGCAGCAGCCGCCGCAGCAGCAGCAGCAGCAGCAACGGAAACAGCACCAGTGGAGGCGTTTCTGTGTGGGCATGGGTTTCACCAGTCCTGCTTGGAGCGCCGGCACAGAGAGAGCTTCTTCTTCCCACCAGCCCGCGAGTGCCCCGTCTGTGGCGCCTCCTCCACTCGCCTCCTGCCCGCCCACCTCTCCTCTGCTCCACCTGCCACTGCGGCTGCTGCTAGTGTGGGTGGCTCACGCTTTGGCCTTGGGAACAGCAGCAGCAGCAGTAGTAGTGGTGGTGGTGTGGGGAGTGCCTGGGTGGGTGGGGCCAGTGGGCTGGCTGCTTCGCTGCTAGAGGCACCAGACAAACGAGAAGGGGGGAGGGAAGGGACAGGAGGGGCGGCTGCAGCACCATCGTCATCTGCTGCAGCACCATCGTCATCTGCTGCAGCATCCTCTTTATCGTCGTCTTCAATAAGCACAAGGGTGAGAAATAGTGGCGTAGGCTGATGTTGGGCTGTCCTTCTAGCTGTGCCGCGGAGGTGTTTGAGGGACCATTGGTGTGTGGGTGGGGGTCATGCATGCCGACTTGCAAAGTATCTGTCTGTCTTTTGACCCGCCCTTTGACCTCCCTTTTGCGGTATGACTCTGTGTTGACTCAATTGTCATCCCACTTCTCAACAAACCCCAAGGCAAACCCCACTTCTCAACAAGCCCCAATGCAAACCCCACTTCTCAACAAACCCCAATGCAAACCCCACTTCTCAACAAACCCCAAGGCAAACCCCACTTCTCAACAAACCCCAATGCAAACCCCACTTCTCAACAAGCCCCAATGCAAACCCCACTTCTCAACAAACCCCAATGCAAACCCCACTTCTCAACAAGACCCAAGGCAAACCCCACTTCTCAACAAGCCCCAATGCAAACCCCACTTCCCAACAAACCCCAATGCAAACCCCGCTTTCCAACAAGCCCCAATGCACACTTCACTTCCCAACAAACCCCAATGCAAACTTCACTTCCCAACAAGCCCCAACGCTAACCCTTTTGCCCCCCCTGGAATACGCTGTTGCTCCTCCTCCCTGTGTGCAGCTTCACACACTAGAAGCCTCCAGGAAACAGCAGCAGCACGACGAGTCATGCCGACTGAAACGTCTCCATGCCACATCAGCGCCACGCTCCACAACTGCAAGTGGGAGGGGGAAGATGCAGGGAGGGAGTGGGCAGGGAAGAGGGGGGAAGGAACGCTTGAGACAACAGACGGAGGAATTGCAGAGTAAACGGGAGGAGAGGCAGAGGGCTGCTACCGAGCGGCAGCAACGGGTGAGCATGTTCAATCCATTTGGACGATTCTTTAGGGGAGGAACTGGGTCATAAGCATGAAAGGTGAAGTCATGTTATGGTACAAGGTTGCTAGTGCTGCAACTAACAGGCCCATCTTGATGTGTCTCTAAATGGTGGTTTCTACAGTGTAACTCGTTGAAGAGTATATCACACAATGGAAAGCTATCCTTGATGTCTTCAAAGCTTGCAATAGACTGACTGTTGCATCTCTATAGGTTATCATTTACTTCTTATACAGCGTACAGCTTGACCTGTGGGTGCGAGTGACGACAAGGCGGTGGCACCCAAAATTCGCGACGTTGCTTCATTGTTGTCCTCCGGTCTTGTTTACCAGCCGCGATTTGTGAAGCAGTCGTTCAATTCCATCGGACGGCCAGTGTCTCGCGCATCTGAACAACACGACAAATCTAATACCGCGTGGAGCAGTCGTTCAGATTCCATCGGACGGCCAGTACAGTATCTCGCGCATCTGAACCGGACGACAAATGTAGAGCGCGTGGAGCAGTCGTTCAGATTCCATCGCACGGCTTGTATATCTCGTTCATCTGACTGAAACCGTACAACGACAAATGTAGAAGCGCGTGGAGCAGTCGTTCAAATTCCATCGGACGGCCAGTATCTCGCGCATCTGATGTACAACTTCAAACCAAACGCGCAGAGCCCATAGAGGAAAAGTAGCGACCAGCCTGCCTCACGGCGTGTCAGATGCCATACGTTCTGAATTGCTACCCTCAGGGCGCGTCACATTTTTGTGAACATGAAGCGAGAACCAAGTTTTGGCGAATGTAACCACCTTCGCGACACTCGTCAAATTGTCGCGACAGCCCCGAAATTCCCACCCCAAATAATGACATGCCCTAAAGCCCAATTCTCCCCATGTTCTTTCTGGTTTTCGTTAGCATACTCGCCCTTCGCGAAGCTCTGCGAAGCGTTTGCTCTTTTGAACATAGGTTCGGAAGTTCGTAAAAATGTTACGCGCCCTCAGTACAATTCTTGTTTCCGCATTCGGTGCGAACGAGTCTCCATTCCCGCTCCTACACTATCCGCCTTTGCTAACTCCGACTATTAGCGGAGACTGAGAGTCTCATCTCGGCTAGAGAAAAAGCCATGGCTTCCAATCCCCCCCCTCCCATCGGCGGCATACAGCCGATGACCCTCCCGGAGGTTCAGGAGCGCATCGACCAGCTCTATGGCGACCGCAACGCGAAGAACTTTCGCCAAGGCCTGGGTAAGGGGCTGATGTCCGTCGGTAAGGGCGTCTTCGCGGGCGTCGGAGGGATGGTTGCAGCGCCAATTGCGGGACTTGTACAGCAAGGCCCGATTGGGCTCATCAAAGGAACAATGGTGGGCGTCGCGGGGCTCGTCGTTCTCCCTACCGTCGGAATCGTGCAAGGCGCGCAGCAGCTAGGGACGGGGATTAAGAACACTCCCGACTATATTCGCGAGATGATGAAGAAGGATAAGAGCGAGGAGGAGGCGGAGAAGATGGAGTTATTAGATGATGACGCCGACGCGGATAGTGTTAACGAGGAGACTTACTCGCACACGCGCGAGACCGTCGAGAAGATCGCGCTGGATGACGCCGCAGCAGCAGCCGCCGCGGCCGCCGCGGAAAAGCGGGAGAAGAGGGAGGTCAAGGACGACGCGCTCTACGTGGTCCTGGAGGTGTCGACCGACGCGACGTCTGTGGAGATTAAGAAGGCGTATTACAAGGTGCGTGGTGCGGGGGGGTGGGGTGAGGGGGGGGTGGGTGAGATCGGCGGAGATTGAGAAGGCTTATTACAAGGTGCGTGGTGGTGTTGGTGGTGATGCGAGGGGTGGAGGAGGAGGGGGAGAGGTGAGAAGGAGGTTTCGCTCCCTGCTCCGCGGACTCCGCGGGACATTATACAAGGCGTATTACAAGGTGGGTGGTGATGGGGGTGCTGTGCAGCTCTAGTATTAGTGCTTCGCTTGAAACAGAGGGATGCCTGGCGGGAGCCGCGGAAAAGTGAAGAGTTTTTTTCTCGTCTTGTTCGATCTTTTTTTCCTTTCGATCTTTTTTCCTTTCGATCTTTTTTTCCTCTCGATAAATTTGTCGTCAGGAGCATCTGACACGTGTACGACTTCTGTGCGTTGAACGCGCATGACTTTACTCTTTCTTTTCGGAGCAGAGCTTTCGAATCATGTCTAGAACGCTCCATACCGCGCTGTGACCATCGCACGCGTCGAACATCGCACACATCGCACGCATCGCGCGCGTCGCAGACACCCTTTTGCTTCCCTTCCTCTTCGCCACACCCTGTACTACTCCCCCCCACCCCTTTCCGCCACTTCATTTTCTCTCCTACTCCGCCATTTCTCTCCTACTCCGCCATTTCTCTCGCACTTCTACCGCGTCTGCAGCTGGCGCGTACGTGCCATCCGGACAAGAACCCCGACGACGAGACCGCCAAGGCGAAATTCCAAGCGGTGGGCGAAGCCTACCAGGTCCTCATGGATCCTGACAAGCGCGAGAAGTACGACCGCTTCGGCCGCGCGGCCCTGGACGACACGTTCATGGATCCCGGCGCTTTCTTCACCATGTCCTTCGGCGCGGATAAATTCAAGCCGCTGGTCGGGGAGCTCACTATCGCGTACACTGCGGCCGGGAATCTGACGGTTGCTGAGGTGAAGAAGTGGCAGGCGACGAGGGAAAAAGATCTCGCCGCGATTCTGCTCAAGAGGCTGGAGCCGTGGCTGGCGGGGGACGAGGAGGGGTTTGTGCGCGACGCGGTGGCGCAGGTGGAGGATCTCAAGGGGGAGGCGTTTGGCCTGGCGTTCCTGCACTGTATCGGGTATGAGCTGTATCGCGTATATTGTGGAGTGCGTGATTGCTGAAGGGCGACGAGGGGTTTGTGAGGGACGCGGTTGCGCAGGTTGGAGATCTGGAGGGGGGGGCTTTCCGCGTGGCGTTCCTGCACTGTATCGGGTACGTGGTGTAACGTGTGCACTCTACCTTCAGTGATTTTTTATGCTTACTTACCCTGCACCGTAAAAAGGAAGGAATTTGCTGCTATCTGGTTGAAAAGAACTGAATAAGATACGGTACTTAATAAAAAAAATCCCATTCCCCTCCCTTCCCCCCCCCCTGGCCCACGCTCCCCTTCCCCTCCCCTCCCCCACACACACATTCCCCGAACCCCTTGCCTCTGCGCTGTGAAAAGCTCTGCTAGGCACGATGGTGTGATGATCGGCATTCAGGGTTGCTCAGCTTATCACCTTCCCCGCTCCCTCCCCCCCCCCCCCCCCTCTTTCTTTCTCTTCCCCCCATCAGCTACACCTACTACACACGCACAGCGCAGAGGCGTGACGGCGTGACGCTGGGCGTGACGGCCCCCAGTGCTGCTGGGCGTGACGGCCATGCTGGGCGTGACGGCCATGCTGGGCGTGACGGCCATGCTGGGCGTGACGGCCATGCTGGGCGTGACGGCCATGCTGGGCGTGACGGCCATGCTGGGCGTGACGGCCATGCTGGGCGTGACGGCCATGCTGGGCGTGACGGCCATGCTGAGCGTGACGGCCATGCTGGGCGTGACGGCCATGCTGGGCGTGACGGCCATGCTGGGCGTGACGGCCATGCTGGGCGTGACGGCCATGCTGGGCGTGACGGCCATGCTGGGCGTGACGGCCATGCTGGGCGTGACGGCCATGCTGGGCGTGACGGCCATGCTGGGCGTGACGGCCATGCTGGGCGTGACGGCCATGCTGGGCGTGACGGCCATGCTGGGCGTGACGGCCATGCTGGGCGTGACGGCCATGCTGGGCGTGACGGCCATGCTGGGCGTGACGGCCATGCTGGGCGTGACGGCCATGCTGGGCGTGACGGCCATGCTGGGCGTGACGGCCATGCTGGGCGTGACGGCCATGCTGGGCGTGACGGCCATGCTGGGCGTGACGGCCATGCTGGGCGTGACGGCCATGCTGGGCGTGACGGCCATGCTGGGCATCCCCAAGTTTGTCAACTTCAAAGCATCCCCGTTTCCCTCTCGCTCGCCATTCCGCTTGCTCTCGCTCCCCCGCCCCCCTGCTCAAACCCCACATCTTCCCCTCTCATCCCCCTCCTCCCCCCTTCCCCCTGTCAGCTACACGTACTACACACGTGCACAAGTGCTGCTGGGCGTGACGGCCATGCTGCGCATCCAGGGTTGCTCAGCCTTTCTTTCCTTCCCCCCCCTTTCTCTCTCTCTCCCTTCCTTCCCCCCATCAGCTACACCTACTACACGCGTGCCCAGGTGCTGCTGGGCATGACGGTCATGCTGGGCATCCCCAACTTCGTGAACGTGGTGAAGGAGTCCGGCCACGCCATAAAGACCCGCCACAACGCCATCGACGCCGCGTTTAAGTAAGTGAGACTTTTAAAGGTGGTGCATGGACACACCATGAAGGCACGGCCCAACGCTATCGACTATGCGGGACTTTTTTTATGGTCGACTAGTCGATAGACTTATAAAATTATGAAGACACACGCAAGGGGCTATCACCTTTAGACATGAGCATATCGCATCGCATCGCTTCGCATCGTATCGCAATTATCGTTTTTTTGTGATTGCGGTTTTTTTGGCCAACAAAAATCCAAAAAAATCTTGCCATTATGTTTCTCCTTTGCAGAATCAGAAAGGCATTCGTTTTTTGCTTGTTATCACCACCCCCACCCACCTCCTTCCTACGTAGCCTAGGAGCGTTAGACTTATCTAGTACACACTCAACGTAGCTCATAGCATCCCACACACAGTAGGGTTTAGGTGTAAGAGCTGATATAAAAGGAGCTGAAACCCTAGATGTTGCTGTAGTGTGCCAACTTGATTCTCGTGCAGGGCTGCCGCTTTTTTTTATCTCTCCAACCACCCCCCCCCCCCGTTTTTCCCATTTTCTAAAATGTGATGCGATATTACATTGCATCGCGCGATTTAATGTGTGGCAAATGCGATGATTACTTAAATCCGCCCATTGTGCAATAAGGGATAACCAGATTCCTGAAAAATATATCGCATCGCATATTTTGCGATTAGTTACAAAGCGATGCAATAAAAATATTGCATGGCGTTTTGATCTTGTCTAATCCCCTTATAAGCTATCCCCCTATATGGTAGCATTGTAAGGTTATCACCTTACACGCACTGTCCTTATAGTATATCATCGCATTAGTTATCGCCTTGAGTGCATGCTATTGCCCACTAGTTTAGGACCTTATATTATATGGTATCACATTATATGGTATCACTTTAATGCTTCTTTACACTATCTATGATATCACCTTGTAGGCTCTCAACCCATAGGCTACCTTCAAAGTTGTCTTGTAGTATTTCACCGGATTGAATTTCACCTGATGAGCTGGCCTGGCACCTAATGAGCTGGCACCTTATGAGCTGGCACCCAGATCAAAGCTAGCACCCAGATCGAAGGTGAAAGAAGACCCCAAGAAGCCCCCCACCCCCAGTGCGGCCAAATCAATGTGGATGCCCCTGAACCAACCCCTTCCACGTCCTCTTACCCATGTTTCACCCCTCAAGCGACCCGAAATGCAGGTGACCCCTGGACTCCCAGAAGCCCGCCAGAGAGAGAGATCCATGTGTCGGCTCTTCCTTGTCCCCTCCTCCCCACAACCCGGCTGCCCCCTCTCCCACCTCACACCCCGCTGCCCCCTCTCTCCCTCCACAGGCTTTCTGAGATGCAGGTCAGTGTGGACCCGGCTAAGCCCCCCAGCGAGCAGCCCAACATGCACCAGTTCCTCAACTCCGTGTGGATGGTGAGTGGGTTTAGAGGGGCGTATCAGGACGAGTGTTCATGTGCCCTAAGAGATCTCACAGCCAAGCGAGCAGCCCAACATGCACAGCGCACCCAACGGAGCAGCGCACCATGCACCATGGACCAGTTCCTCAATTCCGCGTGGATGGTGAGTGCGGGTTGGATGGTGAGTGCGGGTTGGATGGTGAGTACGGGTCAACGAGAGGCACACATGTGTCTGTCTAGAGGGATCTAGAACAAGTCATGGCTGCCATCCTCCAATGCTTAGTGGGTGGCGGTGATTGGGCAATGCGATGATGGCGCCACATACAAGGAGCGAGGCACGCACACATGCATGCTTTGCAACCCTCCTAAAACAGCGGAGTCTACATGTTTTGATCTTCCTGATTCTTCCAAAAGCAGTCTCATTCACTCTCTTCCCTCCATTGCTCACTCTGTATCTCTCCCTCCAATTGCCTGCTACCCAACTCCTCCCATATCCATCATCCAACTGTAACAGTTAAGCGTGCTGGACATAGAGAGTACACTGCGCCACGTGGTGGAGCTTGTAGTGAAGGACAAGACAGCTTCTAAAGAGGACAGGAAGAAGAGGGCCAGCGGGATCATGCGGCTGGGGAAGATCTTCCAAGGGGCGTAGAGGAGCGTTCGACGAGGAGCATGACAGGATAAACCACGGTTTCCCTGAACTCCCAGGGAAAGCGCAATTTTTCAGTGTAGTTTCATGCCATTTGTTCAGTGGATTGTAGTGGAGCGGAGTGGAGTGGAGTGGAGTAGAGCGGACTACTGGCTTGGGACTTCGGACCGGAAATAATCCCAGGAGCATGAGAGCAACACTGGCTGGGAGGTCATCGGTCAAAAGATCAGAAAGCAGTACTGCCTGAATACAGCCCCCTAAGTTCTAAGTGTGACTGGGAATTGTCTTGTTTCTGTTGCTTTTTGCATAGCTGGTCTTTATTATCCTAATATTCACATTTATCATCACTACATAAATTTCCTTCCGATTCACCTCTGCGTGAGTTTGACGTGAGGTCTGTTGGGCTGAGAAAAAGCCCTTAGGATCTTTTCAGAGACTAAGTCCCAGCTGTGGAGACTTGAGACTTTGAGTAGTGCAGCGGAAGTTGAGGCAGTTGAACCCTTGTACTAGTATGTGAGAACAAGTGATTGATTAAAGAAACAAGCATACAGCAATATATAGAAGATAAGAAAGCAGTTGTAGAGTACAGTTACAGGAACGGTTTATCGAGTCGCACAGCGACTCGATTGCCGCTTCGGTTACCATCCGTGATGTTGTAACGGTCAGTCGCAACCTCCAGTTGCGACCTTTCGAGTCTTTTCGCATTCTTTGTCCGCCCCCTCATGTAACCTCTGTTGACTCGCGTGCTCCCCTGTAGTCTTCCTCGAGTGCAGTGTTACACTTCAGAAACGCTTAAGTCCTTTGAGATATTTCCAACACTCCCCTTCGTTTCTGGAGTGTTGACGTGTTCGGGTCCGGTGACGTTTGTTTGCCCGGTCAGGAGCGTGCAGTAGTCGAATTTTGCTTTCGCCAATTTCTTCGTCAGATAATCTGCGGCCATTTCTGTCGTCGGGCAGTAACTGAGTTGAAGTCTCCCCTTCGCGATTTCATCCTTGACGAAGAAGTACCGCAGGGCGATGTGCTTAGTTCGGTTGGCGAAGCCGTCCTTGTTCGCGATTTTGATCGCAGATTGGTTGTCGCAGAGGAGTGAGAAGGCGGGCAGGGTCGCAATCTTCGCTTCCTCGAGTAACTCTCGTAGGTAGAGTCCTTCCTTGGTCGCAGTACAGAGGGCGATATATTCTGCTTCAGCCGAGGATAGTGCGATTAACTCCTGCTTGCTCGACTGTCAGGAGATAGTTCCGATAGGTTCTAGTCGGTAGATGTAGCCCGTCCTAGATCGTCGATTTTCCCTGTCTCCCGCGTGGTCGGCGTCGACGTATCCGAGTAGTCGTACGGACGGTGTTGTTGCCTTGCTGTAGGTGAGCCCGATCGTCGGCGTGGAGACGAAGTAGAGTAGCGCCCGATTGAGCTCTTCGAGATCTTCCTGTTCCGGCTGCTTCAGATGCGTCGCCAATTGACTCGCACTATAGGATAGGTCGGGTCGGCAGGTTACTGCTGCGAATAGTAGGCAGCCGAGCTTCTGTTGATACTCCTGGATTTGCTTCGCGGGGAGTTTTGCGGAGGCGCTGTTGTTGTTCCCGTAGCGGTAGGGAGTTGGGACCGCAGTCGGTGTTAGACCGAATTTCTTCGCGACGGTGCCTGAGTACTTTCCAGCGTGTAGGTAGAACGCCGTGTCGTCTTCGACGACATTCAGTCCTAGGTACTGAGTAACTTCGTCGGACACCGTAAGTGTTAAGCCTTCTTTCAACTCCCCTTCGAACCAGGTGGCGATGTCGGTAGTGGAGCCGATGTAGAGCAGGTCGTCGACGTAGACGATGAGTAGGACATACTCTCTTCCCTTCTGCAGTCGGTACATCCCTTGGTCATGCGGCAGTTGTAGGAATCCGATTTTTGCGAGACGGCCGTGAAGGTGATGCTGCCAGAGCCGCGGGACTTGCTTGATCCCGTATAGGGATTTTGTCAGTCGGCATACTTTCGTGGGGTCGTCGATGAATCCGTGGGGTTGTTCGACGAAAATCTCAGCGTCCACAAGTGCGTATAGGAACACATTGGCGACGTCGATTTGGCATAGTGGTAGTGTCTTCGTGGCCGCGACGGCGAGTAGGATGCGTAATGAGGTGTGACGGGAGACTGGAGCGAAGGTTTCTGTGTAGTCAGTTCCGTATCGTTGATCGAAGCCTCGTACGACCCATCGAGCTTTGAATCGTTCGATGGAGCCGTCTGAGTTGGTCTTGATGCGGTACACCCATTTCCCCGAGAGGACGTTCTTCCCGTTGATGCTTGTTGCAGGTACCAGTTTCCATGTTTCTCGGTCTTGCAGAGCTTTTAACTCCTTTTCCATCGCTTCTTTCCATTTTGCCTTATGTTCCCCCCCCAGAGCCTGCGACAAGGTCGAAGGCTCACGCGGAGAAGGCGGTGGCGGATGCTGGACGGAGACCCAGAGGCCTAGAATCTGCAGTCCCGTGGGTGTGTGTCGAGGGGAATTTTCATTCCCGGAATAAGCTGCTTCGTCACCGTCTTCTGGGTCAGGTGAGAAGTTGGGACCGATGCGTTCTGAAACATTTGTGTCAACTGGGTGGGGTGTAATGTAACCTTGGTCAGCGAAGTGGTAGAAGGTGTCGAGGTTGTTACTATCGAGAGGATTGTCGTCGTCGAGTGGAACAGATACACAACAGAAGGGGAGTGGTCCGGCAGTTTCCGAGGCTCCAGGTACGTCTTCTTCTGTCGCGTCAGCTTCGGCAGCACGATCGGCAAAGGAACGAAGTCCCGAGAAGCCGTCGGTGGGGTCTTGTGTGTTGGCGATGTTGTCCAGGTAATGCTGCAGCGTCAGTCGCTCGTAGAAGATAACATCACGTGATGCCACCGTATTTTTGTCTTGTATGTCGAGAATTTTCCACGCGTGAAAATGTTTGGCGATGCCGAGGTGTAGTCCCCACCGAGCTCGTTGTGTGAAGCGTCCTGCTCGGGCTGTGTGGGGTCTGTACTGTACCATGCAGCCAAAAACTCGGAGTAATTTTGTGCTGCCCCTTTTTCTTGTCCACAACAGGTGCGGTGATGCGTTGTTGGGAAGCGATGACGAGGACAACAGGTTGTGCAGGTGAACTGCATGTGTCATCGCGTCTGGCCACAGTGTGATGGGCAGCCTCATCCCGAGAAGCAGTTTTCGCATCGTCGTCTGCAAGGTCCGATTCATGCGTTCTGCGACCCCCTGCTGTTGGTGAGCATAAGGCAGGGACACCAAGCGTCTGATTCCTCTTTCCGCCAGATAGGTCCTGAAGCGTTGTGACTGGTATTCCAGTGCACCGTCTGACTGGAAGCTCTTGAGTTTGAGTCCCGATTCTCGTTCGGCGATGGGTAGCCATGTCGTGAAGGCTTCGAAAGCTTGATCGCGCGTCTTGAGATTGAAGTGCCAGACGTATCTGGTTGCTGCGTCGATGAACGTGATGACGTAGTTAAAGTCGGCTTCGGTGTCTTCTCGAGGCATGTTTAAAATATCGCTGTAAACTTTTTCCATCGGAGCGTATGCAGGTGCGCTTGGGTTGTGATGGGATGAAAAAGGCTGATGAGGAAGATCTGCTTCGGGGCACGTGAAGCACCGTGCTTGTGGTCGTCGAAGTTCTTGGCCGTTCGTCGTTAGTAGGGCGTTGCGTTCTAACACTTCTGCCTGGATGGTTTGTAGTATCGTGCTATTTGCAGGGTGCCCGAGGCGTTGGTGCCATATGTCGTCGGAAGCGCGATGACCGGGTGAGCGGTGGTATATGTCGGCGCTGGAGAAGAACGCGACGACTGTGGCGGGACTGCGACAGGCTTCTCGTGTGACAGGCATAAGTTGGTCTGCTTCGGTTGGCGGTCCTCGGATCGCTGGTGGTGGGACTCGGCTGGGTCCTGCTGCTGGTACTGCAGGTGATGGTTTGGTTGGGATACTTGCGGGTACTTGTCTTTCTTGTCTGATGACTGCTAATGCTCGTGTTGTTTCTGCTGCAGGTATGGTGTTGGAGTGCCAGAATCCGTCACTGTCGAAGTCGGGATCAAGATCCGGCGGGTGTGTCCATGCGGCAAACGATACGATGCCGTCGCTGTCGGCAGTGCCGCGGTCGGGGACGAAGTCCAACACGAAGACGCCGGACTTCAGGAGGGCACGGCCTATGAAGAGACCGCCCTTCCCGTGGTAAAGTCGAAACTCGTTGGAGTAAGAGTCGCACTACAGGTGAATCCCCTTGGCCATTAGTTGGCTTACGCTTAGTAGGTTGTATCCCAGGTTGTCGACAATGAGGACTTTGTTGAGCTGAAGTATGACGTTCGTCTCCATGGATTGTAACTGAACCACGCCTTGTCTGTTTGTCTTCAGGTTTTCGTTGTTTGCGACGGTGATGATGACGTCGCGGTTGAGGCGTTTCTCCTGTTGCACGAAGCGTCCCGAAGAGCACATGTGTTGACCGCAGCAGCTGTCCAAGAACCAGGTGTTTCGCCCGGTGGGTTCGGCGTTGGCGACCGCAGCATATGTTGGATTGACTTGAAGTCCTTGTGAGCGCGGTGGTGGGAGCTCCTCTTCGTCTGGTGCGTAAGTGGGTGGTGATCCGGGTGTGCAGTTGTCGATGTGTACCATGCAGTTAATAATGTTTGGTGTCTGTTGTGCAGATGTTGAAGAGCGCCTTGGAGGACTTTCTTGAGTGGAAGCGACTTGTGGGTCTACTGGGCGATAAACGCGAGGGCGTGTGCAGTTGACCTTGGAGTGCCCGGAAGTCTGGCAGTTGTGGCAGAACGGTGGTACGAAAGTAAGTCCTCTGTTGTCGCGTTGATCTTGCTTGCCGCGTCGATTGTAGTTGTTGTCGTTCCTTCGTTGAGTGTAGAAGACTAACTGCTGCTGCTTCCTTAGTTGTCTTTCTTCGAACAGGTCCATCTCCTGTTGTTCAGCGTGAAGCTCGGCGCAGAGGTGCATCTCCGAAATCCTTCCGTGGGAGCGAAGAAGCGATCGTGTGGTTCTCCATTCTGGCCCGAGCCCCGCGAGGACAAGCGTCACGAAGCTCTCTTCAGTGATTGTTCCTCCGCACCGAAGCAGGCGGTCGCGGAGGGTCTGGCAGCGACTCATATACTGCATCGCCTTTTCTCCGGTCTTCATCTGTATTGTTGTCAATTGTTGCATGAGTCTGCTTTGTGTCACGCTGTCGTTTGCTTGATAGAGGCACTTGAGGTGATGCCATGCGAGTTCTGCGGAGTTGCCATAGCTCCTGTATGTTCTGATGCTCTGCTGTTCTTGTGGTGACAGATTTCTCAGGAGAACTGTGTACGCCAGCAGCGACTGATACGTGAAGATTTCTTGCTCCTTTCCAGTGCCGTTGCTTGGGAATGGCAGGGACCCGTTGAAGTATCCCAGGAGATGCGCAGCCTCCATCAGCAGCTCGAACTCGAAACTCCAGGTAAAGAAATCGTGTCCGTTGAATGGTGAGGATGTCTGCAGTTTAATCACGTGTGAGAACTGCGCCTGGAGGCTTAAAATCTCGTTTGGAGTCTGTTGTGATGCAGCTGCTGTTGGTTGGGCACGGGGCAGCATGAACTCGAACGTCCCCGGTGAAGAGTGATAAGGTGCAAAGGTAGGCGCTTGATTGTGTCGCCCGAATGATGAATTGTCGAGGCTCATCGGCGCTAATCCCATGTTTCCTCCATTGCTCTGTGTTGAATGTGCAGGTGTCCTTGTCTGCTGCTGCTGGTCGAAGTGCGACATGAAGCTGAAGAACCTTTCCATAAGGTTGGGGTCCACGCTTGAAGAGGGTGATGGAGTTACCATCTCTGGTGCTCTTCCTGATGTTTCTTGAGCAGTCCCGGTCTCTGTCTGCAGTCCTGAGGCGTGCAGTCCAGAGTTGCCGTGTTGAGTTTCTTGGCCGCTGGGTGAGCCCGTAGAGATTTTCTTGCCCTTGCTGTCCATGTCTTGTAATCAATGAAGTCGTTGAATTGAGTTGAGTTGCAGGTTGTTGATAGAGCGCAGTTGCTGGGAGTTTGGTCTCTGACTAGCTCTCATACCATGTTGGGCTGAGAAAAAGCCCTTAGGATCTTTTCAGAGACTAAGTCCCAGCTGTGGAGACTTGAGACTTTGAGTAGTGCAGCGGAAGTTGAGGCAGTTGAGTTGAACCCTTGTACTAGTATGTAAGAACAAGTGATTGATTAAAGAAACAAGCATACAGCAATATATAGAAGATAAGAAAGCAGTTATAGAGTACAGTTACAGGAACGGTTTTTCGAGTCGCACAGCGACTCGATTGCCGCTTCGGTTACCATCCGTGATGTTGTAACGGTCAGTCGCAACCTCCAGTTGCGACCTTTCGAGTCTTTTCGCATTCTTTGTCCGCCCCCTCATGTAACCTCCGTTGCAGGCCCCCAAATTGCAGACTTTTTACTCTGATTCAGACTTTTTTCAGACTTTTTTTGGGGGTGTACTCTGATTGGGAAGACTTTTTTTTGTACTTGACTCTGATTTTTCAGAGAAGATTTATGTACCTACGCTGATTTTTCAGACTTTTTCTACTAGTGTACTCTGATGCCTCAACCTTGTATGGGGGGATGACTCTGATTTGTGTAATACCGGAGGAGCGAGATTTACCTGTGAGGGACGCTGATTGGCCCTTAGCCAAAATCAGAGCGCGATGCTTGCGAGGGGCTTTGTGAGGGCGGTTACCGGCCCTTCACCAAAATTGAAGGCCAGTGCGTAATGGGGGCTGTGTGAGGGAGCCACTGGCCCTTCACAAAAATCACTTCCCACTTTGTGCAGGGTGCGAGTGTGAGGGGCCGATTGGCCCTTGAAAAAAAATACCGATGTTTGCTGGGGGTTGTGTGTGTGAGGGCGCCCATTGGCCCTTCACGAAATAGCCACGTGGATGGCGCGATTTCCCTCCCTCCCTGCAATTTTACTTTGCCTGCCCCCCCAATCCTTTCCGCCCGCCCCATTAGCGCTGGCGCGGGGGGGCCGGGTCGAGGGTGACGCGAAATTCTGTGTGCTGTCGCCAGCACACAGTTAGCAAGAGAACGCAAGAAGATAAAGCCCCTGGATTAGGTAAGGGAAGGAGAAAATAAACATACAGAACACCAGTTTTAAAATCAGCGTAAAAATTAATGGTAACTCTGAATAATCAGACAAAAAATCTCTTGTTACTCTGATTTTTCAGACTTTTTTTAAGGGGAGACTCTGATGGCCATACCAAGGGATGACAAGCAATTCTGATGAATCAGACACCCCCAAAACCAATTTGGGGGCCTGCTCCGTTGACTCGCGTGCTCCCCTGTAGTCTTCCTCGAGTGCAGTGTTACACTTCAGAAACGCTGAAGTCCTTTGAGATATTTCCAACAAGGTCAAATCACAAGGCCTCCGTCAGTGCTACCGTAGGTCTTGGACAAGCCCACCGCAGTACATGGCATCGTTGTGACACGAGTGACCCAACGGAGACTTGCACTTGATCAACTCCACATCCACGCTCCAGCCCAAGCAATCACAAGCAGTTGCCTCTTCTTCCCCTATGTTGGGCTGAGAAATGCCCTTAGGATCTTTCCAGAGACGAAGTCCTACTTGTTAAGGACTTGAGTAGTGCAACGGAAGTTGAGGTAGTTGAACCCTTGTACTGGTATATGAGAACAAGTGATTGATTAAAGGAACAAGCATACAGCAATATATATAAAGTAGGAAAGAAAAACAGTTGTAAAATACAGTTGAAAAAGGGCGGTTTATCGAGTCGCACAGCGACTCGATTGTCGCTTCGGTTACCATCTTTGCAGCTGTAACTGTCAGTCGCAACCTCCAGTTGCGACCCTTCGAGTCCTTTCGTGTTGTTTGTCCATCCCCTCGTGTAACCTCCGTTGACTCGCGTACACGTTACGATCTTCCTCGAGTGTGGTGTTACACTTCAGAAACGCTGAAGTCCTTGAGGTATTTCCAACACCCTACCTATGGCCAAACAACTTCTGAGGCGCCTCAAAATCAACTCCATCTAGGGAAAAGCTGCCGCACCCACACTCCAGCCCCAGCAATGACATGAAGGGCCTCCTCTTCCCGTGCCTATGGGCAAACCCCCCCCCACTAGGGTTCCTTCAGTGGTCCTCCTCCTCCTCCCCTGGACACATGCTAGCCAGAGCTTCCTCACTCTCATACTGCAGAGGAGACAGGAAGGGCGGGGGGGGGGGCGGAGGAGAGGTAGGGGGGAAGAGGAAGGGGGAGAGGGGAGGCGAGGGGGGGAGAAGCGGGGGAGAGAGGGAATGTGTTGAGTCCCTCCCTGTCGTGCCCACCAATGAGTCAGCATCAAGGGTTGACAGTCCCTTCTATTGAGGCTTGACTAATCGGTTCAGCCCCACATGCTGGCATGAGGTTTTGACGGCTCGTGCTCAAGTTGCCAAACTGAAATTTTCACCGCACTGGAGATGACTGCGCCCTACACAACCACGGTTGAATGTGAGACAACCGAGCTAAACCGAGAACGAACAACGTTTTTTTGCCACCTAGCTCGTGCTTCACAGGGCAGCAACAGAGAGTTCACCTGGCAGCCACAGATATCCCACCTCGCAGCAACAGAGAGCCCACCTGGCAGCAACAGAGATCCCACCTGGCAGTAACAGACAGCCCACCTGGCAGCCACAGTGTATGCAGTAGAAGTGCCTGTGACGCAGGCGATGCAGTGCCAGCAGGAGCAGCTGAAAGGCAGGGGGGGAGGAGGGGCGACAACGGAAAGACAAGGGTGGGCTTCATTAGGACTTGAAACGGAAGTGCCAGTGGGAGCAGGCGGCGCTGAAGGGGGAGCAGGCGGCGCTGAAGGGGGAGCGGGCGGCGCTGAAGGGCACGGGGGAGGCGGGAAGGGAGGCAGGGGGAGAGGGGGGTGCAACAAGGGAGAGACGAGGGAGGCGCACTGAGAAGTGGCCTTTGTCAGGACTTGAAGCGGACGTGCCTGTGGCGCAGGCGATGCAGTGCCAGCAGGAGCAGCTGAGAGGGATGGGAAGAAAGAAAGGGGCGCATTGAATTGCGGCTCTTTCGTTAACTCAAAAGCGAAGTGGAGTGGGGCTCACCCACACCACACACGCTCCTGCTATTGTCACAAACCAATTCACCTCCTCCGAAACGAGGTGACTCTTGAGTCGACTCAAAAGTCACCACACACGCTCCTGCTATTGTCTCAATCCGGCTCACCTCCTCCGATACAAGCTCCTCGAGCGGCACCTCCCCTGCCTCCCCTCCCTCGGCTCCCTCGTCTCCTTCCTTCCCTGCTCCTCCTCCTTCCACCTCCCTCGCACCTTCTCTCCTCTCCTCCACCTCCTCCCACTCCTCATCACTCACATCATGAGCATCACACTCCGCCACTACCCTCCTCTTCCTCGCTCTCCTCATCCTCTCCCTCCCCCTCCCAGCTCCAGTCCCCCTCTCCATAACACCAGCACCAGACTTAGCACCTCCACCACCAGCACCACCAGCAGCAGCACCAGCACCACCAGCAGCACCAGCAGCAGCACCAGCAGCACAACCACCAGCACCACCAACAGCACCAGAAGAGGAGGAAGCAGCCCCAATCTCCTCCGCCTTGCTCCTAAGCCACTCATCTCCCCACTCCAAGTGCAGCAGCGCCGTCCGTGCCTTCCTGAACGCCCCTCTGAGCTTCCACTCGCCCCACCTACCCTTCCTCCTCTCCTCAAACACTCTCTTTAACGCTTCCTCCCCGCTCCTCCGCATCCTCACTGCCGCTTCCGCTCTCCGCGCCTCCTGCTGCTTCGCCTCCTCTTCCTCCTCTTCCTTTCCCAAACCCTTTCTGTCCCGCTTTAAGCTCAAGGTCACGGGTTCGATCCATACGATCGGTTTCTTGATCTGTGTTGCTGCTATGGGTGCTGCTAGTTCCCCTGGTTTCACCAATGCTTGTGTCTGTCTCGCTATAGCAAACTTCTCTTGGGGTACTGCACACGGCGGATCTACCCTTTCATACACTGTACAAACGGGCTGCGATCTGCTGTCCTCGATACTAGCTTCCTCACGAGCCTCGGCAAGGCTTTCGCCACCACTGCCTTCCCTGAGACGATCGTTCAACAACCAAGAGAACCTCGACTTTTTAGTGCTCGACTCTTTAGTGCTCGAGTCTTTAGCGCTCGACTCTGAGTGCCTCTGCTGCCGTCCGTCCGCCTTCTCTCCACTTCTCAACTCCTCCTTTCCCCCTCGCTCCTCCAGCTCCCCGCTATTATTCCCTCCTATCGGTTCCGCCCGTCCCTTAAACCCCATCTTCTGCAGCAGCTTAAAGCCGATGTTGGACGGCGGTATAGGCGCCGCGAGGCCCTCCGCTAAAACCGCCGCCTCGGCCTTATCCTTCTCCTCTCGCACCTGCTGCCGCCGCTCCTGCCACGTCAGCCGCTTCCAATCGTCTGGCCGCTGACGTGGCGCAGCCTTGTGCTGCTTCGTCTGCTTCTTTTGCTGCTGCAGCTGCGCATCGCGCAGCTTCGTCGCGTCTTCCGGCGGTAAGAACGCCGACAGATCGCCCATGTAATCGTCCACGTCAGCATCGGCGCCCCGTGCTGCGGCCGCCATCGGTCTTAAAAAGCGCGCAATTCCGATCGGACGCAACCACTCGGTGATTTTGAGAATTCTACTAAAAAACACTCGAAAACCAGCTAGGGCAACTTGGATTTAAATCTGCCCGCTTTCTAGGTGCCCCGATAGGTCGGATACGGATCGTGGGGAGCAGCAAACAAACCTCTAGGCTCGAGGAGACGGCGTGCGCAGTTTAGCGAAGTCTAGCGCTGATGACGGCGATAGCATGTGGAGAGAAACTTATTGCTGCCTCGAGGTCTAGGCACTCGGACGTTTTAACCCACATAATACTTATTGACAAATATTCTTTGGATAAGGATCCGCGAGCTAACCATCGTCTTCGTCCTTCGGGACATCCGTTAAAATTGGAACGATACAGAGAAGATTAGCATGGCCCCTGCGCAAGGATGACACGCACAAATCGAGAAATGGTCCAAATTTTTTTGGCGACCTGGCGGAGAGGGGAAAACTCCTACCGCCAGCAAGCATGCACTATAACGAACGAGACAACTCTCCTATCTTTATGTTTGGCCTCAATATACGTGCAAAAGAATTAAGAAACAACTAAGGTGGAGATTTGCAGGAGCCGCTTCTTGAGGGGAGGGGAGGGGAGGGGAGTACCACCTTGTCAAACATATCTTTCTATGTTGTTATAGACTATACAGGGTTGTGCCTTAGGGAGTACAACCCACTAGGTTATACTCCGTTGTATGTCATTGTTCTAATCATTCGTTCTCTTCAACATACTATCATGAGTAGGTTAGGTCCCCCCCGCCCACTAGCGCTTCCGCCCTAGGTCCTAGCCGCCCCGTACCCCTCCTGCACGTGATGGCCCGTCTCCCAGCCCGCCCCGTCGCCTAGCTGGTCCCGTAGCCCAGCCCGCCCCGTCTCCTAGCCGACCCCGCCTCCTAGCCGGCCCCGCCTCCTAGCCGACCCTGTAGCCCCGTCGGCCCCCGCCTTCTAGCGGCCCGTCGCCTAGCCGGCCCCGTCGTCCGACCGGCCCCGTCGCCTAGCTGGCCCTGTAGCCTAGCCGGCCCCGTAGCCCAGCCGGCCCCGCCTCCTAGCCGACCTTGCCTCCTAGCCGGCCCCATCGCCTCGCCGGCCTCGTAGCCCAGCCGGCCCCGTCTCCTAGCCGGCCCCGCCTCCTAGTCAACCCCGTCGCCTAGCAAGCCCCGTCGCCCAACCTGCCCCGTCGCCTCATCAACCCCGTCGCCCAGCCGGCCCCGTCGCTCGACCGGCCCCGTCCCCTAGCTGGCCCCGTCGTCTAGCCGGCCCCGTGGCCCAGCCGGCCTGGTCGCCTCACCGACCCCGTCGCCTAGCCGGCCCCGTTGCACAGCCGGCCCCGTAGCCCAGCCGGCCCCGTCACCTCGCCGCCTAGCCGGCCCCGTCGCCTCGCCGCCCGCGGCCCCGTCTCCTACACGCCTCGCCGCCGTCATCGGCCCTCTGCACTGCGCTGCACCGCCCGGTACCGCACTGCACCGCCCAGTACCGCACTCTACCACTTTGCACCGCACTGCACCGCACTACACCGCAGTGCACCGCATTGCACCGTCCTGCACCGTACTGCACTGCACTACACCGCCCTGTACCACACTTCCCCGCTCTACATCGCACCGCGCAGCACCCTATCGTGCTACACCTCCGCCTACCGCACTGTACAGCACTGCACCGCACATCACCGCTTCCCGCCGCACCCTACTGCTCAGTACTGCCTTTTTGCTGCTGCAGCGACCATGATGGCAGACTCGGTCCTGCGTTTTGATGTGGAGGGGCAGCCGATTGAGTTCGACTCGTGGCTCGTCGACCTCCGTCGCCACCAGACTGGTCAGCGGCAGGACGGCCACTCCCTGGCCGTCCACATCGACGGTACGCTCCATAGCACGGACCCCCCTGCTGCTCTACTCGCTGACCCCACGTCTGCTGACCGTGAGTCCGCTGCCGTCGGTGCCCTTGCTTGTGCTGTCTGGTTGTGGCGTGACGCTGTCGCACAGCTTGCGATTAGTCATGCCCTCCCCCTGTCTGAGCGTCCCCGCTTTAGGTCAGTCAGGACTACGCAGGAGTTCCTAAAGGCTGTTGCCGCGCGCTATTCCACCTCGCCCTCTGCCTCTGTCGGTCGCCTGATCCTGCCCATGCTCTTTCCTGACCTCCCGTCTCTCCCTACTGTCGCTGACCTAGCCGCCCATCTGCGCACACTAGATACGACCTGGCGCGGTGCCTACACTGAGGCCCAGCTTCGTGTTTTTCAGCCCCCCATCTGCTCTACCCTCTACCTGCTTGCCACCCGTCTCCCTGACCGCCTTGTTACCGCCCGCGATCACTTCCTTAGTCTCCACCCCACTGACCTCACCCTCACTGACTTTGTTGACACCCTGCCGTAGAGACTCGTCAGCGTTCTATCGCCCAGTCTAGCGGTACCGTGCCGGTCTCTATCTTCCACGGCTGCGCCCCTGCTCAGTGCACTTACTCTGATGGTTCTGATGCGGTCGCTGAGACAACTCCTGCTGCAGAGACAGTCGCCGCAGTGCAGTTTCATCGGGGTAAGGGTCGCCGCCCCAAGGCTGGGCGCGGTGGAGGTAGCGGAGGAGGAGGTGGTGCCGGTGGTGGAGGTGGTTCGCCCGCTGGTAGTACTGACGAGGGGGCTCGGCCTGGTGCCTCGGAGCAGCAGTCCCAGCAGCAGGCGCCGTAGCTAGACCAGCAGCAGCAGCAGCCGCAGCACCCGCAGCAGCAGCCGCCGCAGCAGCAGCAGCAGCAGCGATGGGTCGGCCGTCTCCCCCCCAAGTGGCCTGGAGCCGGCAGTGACGGTGGTCGCATTGGTCGTACGCGCAGCGTGTCGTCGGGTGTTGGTCAGACTGATGGGCGCTGCCGGTACCAGCTCCAGACCGGTCCTCGCTGCGGCCTCGTGTGCGGTAAGATCGGTCATACCCCCAATCGTTGCTTCCGTCGCCTAGACGACTTGTTTCGTCTCCGCTACGGCCTGTCGCCAGACCTCCCTGACTGGCACAGTCAGCTCTGTCGTGGTGTTAGGATCTTTGATAAGGACGTGGATGAGATTAGCTCTGCTTTGTATGTGCTGTATGTCGATGACTCTAGTGTGACTGGTTCCTATTACCCGGTGTTGCCCAGTGTAGGTGTGTCACGTATGCCTAGTTCAGGCTCCCCTGCTGCACCAGGCGTAGGATACCCCTTGGGTCCTCCCTCGCTCCTCCGACCCCTGTCACCACTTCCGCGCTTTCCTTCACCTTGGACTCCGGCGCTTCCCGCTGCTTCTTTCGGGACTCCACTACACTTACGCCACTTGCCCCTCCTGCCGCAGTTGCTCTTGCAGACCCTTCCTCCAGTCATGTAGTTGCCCGTAGCTCCACTACTCCCCCATGTCCGGCAGTTCCCTCGTGCTCCCTTACAGGCCTGCACATCCCCTCGTTCTCTAGGAACCTTCATGGTGTCGGCTGCCTCCAGGACCTTGGCGTTCCTTGGGCACGAGCGGTACGCTGTCTGTACTGAGGCCGCCACTGGTGCCCCCCTCACGACATTCCCCCGGGACCCGGTGTCTAGCCTGTTCATGCTAGACACTGCGTCCCCCCCGGTTGGGACGCCTCCCCAGGTAACAGCGTCCTCCCAGGTTGCTGTGGCGTGCTCGTGTTGATCGCTTACTCACCCGTCGCTTCTGTGGCACCACCGCCTAGGTCGCCCCGCTCTCACTCGTCTCCGTCAGATGTCCCAGTGCCGTCTTCTCCTAGGTCTCCCTGAGTTGTTCCCTGCGCTCCCCTCCTCACCAGCGCCTCCGTGCACGCCGTGCGTCGAGGGCCGGCTCCGCCGTACCCCTCAGTCCTCCTCGTTCCCCCCCACCTCCGCACCCTTGCAGACCCTCCACATGGACGTCTTGGGCCCCGCCCCCATCCATGGGCCGCGCTACGAGCGCTACATCCTAGTGCTTGTCGACGAGTACACACGCTACACCACTGTGTTTCCCCTGGAGCGGAAGGCCGACGTGCCTGATGTTCTTATCCCGTGGCTTGTCTTTGCCCGTGTTCACCGAGGTCTCCCTGTCTTGCGTCTTCACTCCGACCGTGGTGGCGAGTTTGCCTCTGGCTGCCTTGGTCGCTTCTGTCGTGCGGAGGGCATCACCCAGACGTTCACCCTGCCGGACTCCCCACAGCAGAATGGGGTCATTGAGCGACGCATCGGTCTGGTCATGGAGGTGGCTCGTACCTCCATGATCCATGCCGGTGCACCCCATTTTCCGTGGCCGTTCGCCATTCGCTACGCCGCCCACCAGCTTAACCTGTGGCCGCACCCCCAGCAGCCGCAGGTTTTGCCGACCCTTCTTTGGACCGGGTCCCCTGGTGCCGCGTCTGCGTTCCACGTCTGGGGCTGCCTTGCTCACGTTCGTGCCCCTGGCCCGGACAAGCTCACTGCCCGCACCGTCCCCTGTGTCTTCCTCGGTTTCCCCCTCGATTCGTTTGACTGGCACTTCTACCACCCGCCGTCTCACCGGTTCTTTCACTCTCGCGACGTCACCTTTGACGATTTTGTCTCCTTCTACCACCGTTTTCCCCACCGTGGTCCCCCGGTTACTCCTCCCCTGTTCCTGGTCCCCCCTCCCTCGGTCGCCCTTGCTCCCCCACCTCTCCGCCCTGCCCCGTCTGGTGTGTCTCACGTCACCCCCCTCCCGTCGGTTGTCCATGCCGAGGAGTCTGCTGATTCTCGTGGCTCGGCGGAGCCTCTTCCCCCGCTTTTCCCCGCCCCAGTCTCCCCTCCCCTGTCGCTGCCGTTGATGTCACAGCCGCAGCCGCCTCCGCCGCAGTCGCGTCGCAGCCGCTGTCGTCACCGCCGCTAGAGTTCGTGCGTTCTGGGGGTGCTGGGGAGCATGCTGGAGCTGGTACTGGAGCGGGTTCTGGGGGTGCTGGCGTGGAGCTTCTCGGGGGGAGCCGTGCTGTCACTAGAGGTTCGGGTGTTGGAGTCGGGCAGTAGACGCAGCCGTCGCCGCCGGTGTCCGCTCTTCGCCTCCTCGGTCTCCCTTCCCCTGACCGCCTGCCGGTGCCTCCCCCGTCGCTGTCGCCGCCGCCTCCTCCTCTGCCAGTCCACGGCCCAGTGTTTCCTCCCCCGGACTCCTCTCCGGCTCGTTTCCCTCCCCGTTCTCCTCCTGTATCTCCTCCCCTCTCTCCTGACCCGACTCCTCCGTCTCACGTCTGGTCTCGTCTTCCGTCTCGTGCTCGTCCTACCTCCCATGTTCTGCGGTCTCACCCTATGTTGCTTCGCTCTCACGTGTCTCGTACTCCTCCTCTCCTCCCGTCTCCTCCCCCGTCGTCACTTGCTGTGGCCCCGCTTCCGTTCTCTGACTTCCTCCGTGCTGTGCATCCCCTTGTTCCTCGTGTCCTTGCCTCTCTCGTTACCGACCAGTCCGTTCCTGTCTCGAGTCTGTCGGCTCTTTTCGCTGCTGTCACTGACTTCGCCGCTATCTGCCGCCTGGACTACGCCACCGCTCTAGTCTCTGACCCTGCCTGCCCTCCGGCCATCGGGAGTGTGGCTACTCTTGGCAGTGACGTCCTAGAGGACAGGCAGTTCGAGCTCGCGTTCCTGTCTAAGGCTGCTCCCCAGCTCTGTTCCATGCTACTAGTCCCTGAGGGTGACCCAGACGCCCTCGACATCCCGACGCCTCGCACCTACGCTGAGGCCACCTCGGGACCCTGTGCCTCTCACTGGATAGCTACCATGGAGCAGGAGATGGCATCTTGGAGATCCACTGGTACCTTCGTGGACGTAGTTCCCCCATCTGGGGTGAACGGAGTGGATGGCCGGTGGTGTCAGAACTAGAAAATTATCTAGCTAGGAGTAGGAGGAGCCATGGAAATGGCAAGAGGTTTAGCTAGGGGGCGAGTAGTTGAGGAGAGAAAAGAGGACTAGAAAAGAAGAGAGGAATACAAGGAGGGGTGTTGTACCCTCTACAGTAATGTTCAGTAACCGCTACCAAGCCTATAATTATATACTAACATATATAATTTAACACACCCCCTAGGCTTGGTAGCAAGGACCCACACACTCCCACACCCCCTAACCTAGCACCCCCATTCCCATCAGCCACGTCTACTCCAGCAGAGCCAACCCCAAGGACCTGGAGATGGCGACGGCGGCAGTCCCGGCAGCGGCGACAGCGACGGCGACGACGGGCGTGCGGCGGCAACAGGCCTGCGGCGACGACAGTGGCGACGGCGACAGCTTCGGCTTACGACGGCGGTAACCGCAGCGGCCCCCGCCCTTCTAGCGGCGTGTCCATACTCCGCGACAGGGGGACGACCGGCGAGAGTCAGGCGACAGCTGTGGCGAAGAGGAGGGGACGGAGGGAAGGGGGAAGGGACGGGGCTTCGGATCTTCAGCGCGACGCCATTGCAGGCGCGGCGCTTATTGGCGTGCGGGCGGGCTGCAATTCTAGCAGCGACGCAGGTCGTGCGCAACGGCAACAGGCCGACGTCACGGCCGCGGCACCATGACGACGCCACCACAGCGTGGCGTCGGAGCCGCGGCTGCTCGTCGACGCTGGGACGACAGCACACAAAGGCCGCCGCGGCATCTTGGAAAAGGTGCCACGGCGGTAGGCAGTAGGAAGGCCGCGACGACGGCAAACAGGGAAGTACGCACTGGAAGCGAGGAGGGGAGCAGGCCCAGGAAGGGCGTCCTTCTCTGAAACCATGTCAGAACTAGAAAATGATCTAGCTAGGAGTAGGAGGAGCCATGGAAATGGCGAAAGGTTTAGCTAGGGGGCTAGTATTTGAGGAGAGAAAAGAGGACTAGAAAAGAAGAGAGGGGGATACAAGGACGGGTGTTGTACCCTCTACAGTAATGTTCAGTAACCGCTACCAAGCCTACAATTATATACTAACATGTATAATTTAACAGGTGGCTCTTCAAGGTGAAGCGCCCTCCTGGAGAGCCGCCTGTCTTAAAGGCGCGCTACATCGCTCGAGGCTTCAGTCAGCATGAGGGGGTGGACTTCTTTCAGACCTTCGCCCCGACCCCGAAGATGACCACTCTTCGGGCACTGCTACACGTAACAGCACAGCGTCACTACGAGCTGCACTCCTTCGACTTCTCCATAGCTTTACTCCAGGGCAGTTTACACGAGCAGGTCTACCTACGCCGCCCCCAGGGCTTCTCCGGTACCTTTCCCCCTGGCACCGAGTGGCTCCTCCGGCGCCTCGTCTACGGCTTGCGACAGGCGCCCTGTGAGTGGCACGACACGCTGCGTGCTACAATTGCTGACCTGCAGTTCTTCCCTTCGTCTGTAGACCCCTCACTCTTCGTCCGTTCCGGCCAGACTCCGTTCTACATCCTTGTCTATGTAGACGCTCTAACCTCTGTGAAGGCCGAGCTGATGAGGAGTCACACCTGCACTAACCTAGGAGAGCTGCACCACCTCCTTGGCTTGCAGATCTCCAGGGACAGAGCAGCGCGCACCATCACTCTCTCACAGTCACACTTGGTGCGCCAGGTCCTTCAGAGGTTCGGCATCCGGTTCTGTTCCGCACAGCCCACCCCTCTGCCAGTAGACCACAGACTCTCTGCTCCAGTCTCTGAGGAGGCTGTAGACCCTAGTGGTCCCTACGCAGAGCTGGTAGGTTGCCTCATGTAACTGATGACTTGCACTCGTCTAGATCTCGCATACCCTTTCAGCATCCTGGCTCGCTTTGTAGCATCCGGCAGACACCGACCGCAGCACTGGTCGGCAGCTAAGAGGGTTCTGCGTTATCTAGCAAGTACATCGGCCATGGGGCTAGTGCTAGGAGGACGTAGACAAGTGGTCCTTACCGGGCACATAGACGCTTCTTGGGCAGACGACGCCGAGATTCTCAGGTCCTCCCAGGGCTACTGTTTTAGCCTTGGTGCAGGTGCCATCTCGTAGAGGTCCACCCGCTCCTCGTCTGTTGCCCAGTCTAGCTGTGAGGTTGAGATCTACGCTGGTGCCATGGCGGCACAGGAGCTCCGTTGGCTGACCTTCTTGCTCACCGACCTGGGTGAGCGGCCTAGCTCTGCCCCGGTTCTGTATGCTAACAACATGGCCATGTTCCTCCTGTGCTAGGAGCCTCGACTTGAGGGCAGAGCGAAGCACATCCAGCTGCGGTACTTCCTCCTGCGCGAGCTACAGCAGCGTCACCAGGCCATTGTAGTACACTTGGCCTCCGGTGCCAACAAAGCTGATATCTTTACTAAGGCGCTTGCGCCTAAAGATCATCAGCGACACTGTGTACATCTAGGTCTCGTTCATGTAGCCTCTCACTTGCTAGGTCCCTGATTGTGTACAGACCTTTATATATATTACCATGACTGGCCTTGTGGCCTCTTCCCAGTGGCTGGACTAGTAGTGCCGCCCTGGTCTTGCTCTTGCCTTGTCTGTACTTGTTTGACTTGTCTTTAGACCCTTGCCGCAGAAGTTGGACTAGTAGGGCCACCCTGAGTTGCTTTTCTCTCACTAGGCACTGCCCCTATCCAGTCTAGGGGGTGTGTCAAACATATCTTTATATGTTGTTATAGACTATACAGGGTTGTGCCTTAGGGAGTACAACCCACTAGGTTATATTCCGTTGTATGTCTTTGTTCTAAAAATTCGTTCACTTTAACACACCTACCAGCCATCATGCTATGAATCATGCCATGCCCTACCATGCCAATGGATGCACACCTTCAGATGGACCCATGGCTGTATGGCTTGGGTCCCGACCCGACCAGGGCTGACTTTATCAGACTATTTACTCTGATTAGTCTGTAATCTCAGACCGGTTTTTTTGCTAAACCTGAATTTCCAGATAAGGCATTTTCCCAATCCTGATCGATTCAGACTTAGACTTTAGGGATCCTGAAAAAATCAGAGTTCACGCTAACCCAATACTGAGTTTTCAGAGTACATCGGGTACGAACCCTGAAACAGATTTCCACGGGGCACGCAAGATCCCTAGAAATTTCGCATGCCATCAGTGATTCCCGCCCGCGTCACGTGGAGAATCCACACTTCCTTGAAAAATCCGCCAAGTCCAATGAATACTCTGCCCACAGTGGGCACTCTGCTACCCAGCGCAGCAAAAATGCTGCCATGCCGAGCCACTAAGGACCACAGATTCTGCTCTGTTGCTCTCTGTGCATGCGCGAACTTCGGGCCCGTGCCCTCTGTGCCAGCCTTGCAGAGGTTGGCCATCATCCCCATTGGCTGCAGTTGCAGCCAACACATCGACTAGGCAGCATGGCGCTGTGTTGTGCATGGACAAGTCCCGAAACCGCGTCACGCCTTTCAAGAAAGGTGCGACACGGGTTTGATGGACCCCTTCTTCTCCAGTTGTTCCTTACCCACCAGCTTCGAACGCACTGCTTCAGGTTTTAGAGGGGAAATCCTTCATGTTGTTCATTTCGACACAGACGTAGTTGTAGTCACTGTCTTCATTTCCTACACGTCGTTTCTCCTCTCGCCATGCCTGAAAAGGATGGCGACGACGATGCTCCAGCTGACGGTGATGAGCCGCGCAGCAGTAAGGTTCCTGTCGTTGCGCCAAGGAGCGCCCTAGATGTCTTGCGGCCCGTTGCCGCATCGGCTCCTCCGCCTTTTGTCGCCACAACCGTTGTAAACGAGACCCCACGCGATGAGCCATCGTTGCCTAGTAGACCTGCCCCCGCTCCGTTCGTTCTCCCACCAGCCATAGCATCTTCTAGCAGAGGACCAGTGGATCCTATTGACTGCGCCACTGCCTCTACCGTTCGTTATAGTGTGCCCTGCGCATCGACTGTCTCTTCGGCGAAGAAACAACGTACGACGAAGTATACACAGCAGCGTATCAACTCAGGTGGCCAGATTCGCCCTCCCTCACCACCGCGCTCACCTACCCCCCTCACCCGCCCTGATGAACCGCCGCCACCGACGCTAAGTACAGAGGAATTGATCGAGCAGAAGTACCTAGTCGCGGAGGCTAAGTATAAGAATGATTGGCTGCGTTATTTCCCATGGCTTGTACTTACCCGTACTAAAGATGGCTACCCCGCTCTTAAGTGCAGCGTTTGCCGAGCCTTCGGCAAAGAAACGACGAAGTATTCAAGGCCAGGCGACGGCGGGCGAGATCTCCAGACACAGACGATGCGCATTCATGAACACTCAACAGTCCACGAAGCGGCAGTTCGCCGGCAGCTCGAGATTCAAAAGGAAATTGAAGACAAGCAGCAGAAGATGACAAGCTTCGCCACCGTCGATGTCGAAGGCCGCCGCGTCATCCGTCTTTTGCGGTGCGTGGAATTTCTTTGCAAGAACGACGCTCCTATCGCCATGTTTCCCCGGCTGCTTCGTTTCATGGCAGAGCAAGACACACCAGACATACCTCTCCAGTCGTACGGAGTGTATCTCACCAGGTAAGGCTACCTGGCTTTCGCCGGTTGATGGTTGGATTTTGATATGAACCTTGTAAATTTCAATGCATTTCCAATGCTAATTACCCAGTGTCTCACTTCTGATTATGCCACTGCAGGTACGGGTTCCAGCAGATGGTCAACTGTCTCTCTACGCATCTGCTGGCTGCTCAGATGGAGCACATCAAGAGCTCACCTTACCTCGGCATCTCATGCGATGAAAGCACCGACCGCACGCGGGGAAAGCACTTGATCGTCTACATCACATTCATGCGGCTGCGTCGAGTCGTCACCGAATTCCTAGCCCTGCTAAACGTTGACAAGTGCGACGCCGCTTCTCTTATGGCCACTCTCTTAGCCCACCTGGAGTCGTCCGGCATCGACCTCCAACGCATCGTTGGCATCAGCACAGACGGCGCGTCGGTGATGGTCGGCCGAGACAACGGGCTTGTGGCGCGACTGCGAGACATCATCCCGCACCTTTTTTCCTCCCACTGCATCGCCCACAGGTTTGTTAAAGTATTCCTTGCTGTCTGTTTATGCTTCTTATGTTTCTGTGTGCTAACCACTACCCATGTCGGTACATGCAGAGAAGCACTTGCTGTGAAGGATGCTGCCGCTTCATGTCCAGACCTCGACATGGTCGACAAAGTCACTCGCACCCTTGCGGACCTTCTCGGCCGGTCGAGCGTATGGAGCAGTCGTTTCAAGCATCTGCAGCGGGCGATTCACAGCACCAACCTTGAGGTTCAAGGCATCCATCAAGTTCGATGGTTGTCCAGGGGAGAGGCAATCCGACGCCTGTGTAAAGTGTTGGGTGCTGCGATTGTTCTGCTGTATGAGTATGAGCATCCCCTGTATGAGGTTGTCATTTCGTATAAGTTTCAGTTTTGCCTCTTCTACCTGGCCGACATGCTGGCACTCATGAACGACCTCAACCTCAAGTTTCAGAAGTGAGAGGTAAGATGCTCATGTTTGCAAGCATGGTGTTCTCCTCTGGTGCAAGTACTCATGTCTTTCACTCCTCTGTGTCCCCCCCCCCTCACACCGCAGGTCGATGTCACAGAGGTGGCAACGGACATCGACGCGACACTGGGGGATCTGCGGCACCGCTATGTCGACTTCGGGGAGATTTTCGGTGTCGGCGCCGAAAACACCTGGCTCTCGGCGTTCCTCGCGGTGTACGGGCGCGGCGGAACGAAGCGGGTGAAGGTGCGCGGTATCGACTTGGAGGGGAACCCCGTCACCCATACGTACAAGATGCACGAGCGGCACCTCGACAAGCACCAGTACGGGAGCAGCTACAAGGACTGCGTGCAGCTGTGCCAGAAGCACGCCAAGGATACCATGACCAACGTACAGGAGCGGATGCTGGATCTGCGCAAGATGTCGCCGACGAAGCTCTGGGTGGCGGCGAAGTGGCCGAGACAACGGGCGCAGCGCGAGAAGAAGACGAGAGAGTATCTGCTTGGATGCAGCGGAATCTTCGAGCACAAGCTGCCAGGCTTCGACGTGAAGGCAGCGGAGAGGGAGCTCGCAACTTGGGCGCCGATCATGCAGAATCATCACGAGGTGGAGAGTTTCTACCAAGGCCTGGCAAACTACCTCACGAAGACGGACTCGAGCAGGCAAGTCCAACCATATTGTCGTTTCTGAATCACCACCTTCCATTCTACTTGCCAAGTGTGCACAACATCGCCGCCCTTGCCAACCGCATCTTTGTGTTATCCGCCTTCACTGTATGCATTTCCTACTGCCTTTCTTCCGCCTCTGTTTCTGTGCCCCGTGTCAGGCGCTGGCCCAATCTGATGCGCCTCTGGCAGGCCTGCGCCGTGCTGCCTTTGTCAACCGTCGAATGTGAGAGGGGCTTCTCTCGGCAGAATGTGATTAAGTCCTGGGTCCGTGGCTCACTCTGCAACGCGCGCCTCTCCGAGTTGATGGCCATCTCGCTGCTGCAGTATGACATCAATTGGACCGAAGCCCTAGCGACCTGGCGAGAGAAGCTGAGACGGCCAGCACGATCTGTTGTCTTCGCAAGAGCGGAACGAAAACGCAAGGGGAAGGCCCTAGAGGGTGAGGTGGCGGGGGACACAACGGATGGACAGGGGGAGGTGCCAGAGTACGCGGGGGAGGGGTGGGCTGGGGAGGATGGGGGTGATGATGAGAATGATGCGGCTCCAACATTAGGCGACGACCCTTTCCTGTCCGACGATGAGGGGGGTGATGATGAGATTACTGTAGATGTGCCGGAGTTCTAGGTGCCTGTTAGCTAGTGGTGATTGCTTGGTTTGGTAGTAGTAGTTGTAGATAGGCTCCTGTCCAATGTAGCAAAATGTAATACACAAGAATAGCTTTTCTTAATAACATAAAATGTAACCCTGAGTACATTTGCGCGATCCTGAGAATTTCAGAGTTGCACATCTCTGGACTCTGACATTTCAGAGTCCCTAAATTCTGGCTGAAGGCCATTCAGACTATTTTTTTTTTGGGGGGGGTCAGCTCAGAGTGCCTTTTTTTGAAACGTCAGCCCTGGACCCGACTCCCGACTCCCTCCCATCCTATCCTATGCTCTTGTACCCGCCCCTTGGTCCAGGTTGTTGGTAATGTGTTCTCATACAATGCTGTCCCCTCTAGGTACAGTATACGGTGTAGGTTCATCACACTTAAGTTGTAATGGGAGGCTGCTGTGCCGAGGCAGCACAAGTCTTTCAGTAAGAAGCAGCTTCCATTCCATACCGTACCATTCTGTGGTAGCTGAGCTGACTTGTGAGTCGACTCAAAAGTTCCCTGGTAGCTAATCCAAACTGAAGAAAACACTGCTGGGAATAGAGGCGGATATTTCATTCATGGAAATGCGTCCCCAGACATCCCAGTGCATTGCTTTCCCTTTGGCAAACTCCCAGAAATATTCGACACCTGCCCCCCAACAACACCACTACACTTCCACGCTTTCCCCGGCCGCCCTTTCTCACTCAACGTCACATCCGCATTTGATATAGTCACCCCCTTTATAGGCTGCTCCTCTAAGCCCTCTATCTTCACCACCCGATCCACGTTCTTCCCTATCAGTCCATGTACAGTAATGTCTTCAATTATTGGCAGTGCATGCGGGTCAAACCCCGGAGGATCCCCGTGACCAAAGAAAGATGTGATTGTAAACGCCACTTTCACGTCCTGTACGTAAGTGCGAATGAATGAAACGCTGTAGAAAGCAGGGGGGACGGGAAGGGGACAGCTGGAGAAAGAAGTGATTGTAAAAGCCACTTTCACATCCTGTGCTTAGGTGCGAATGAATGAAACGATGTAGATGGGAAGCAAAGGAGTGGTGAGGGAAGGGAGACGAAGGCAGGGGAAGATAACTAGAATGCAAGGGGAAAGCATGTAAATCGCTACTCTGCGAACAATTTTGATGTTGGGAAGGAGAGCATTGAGGCATAGAGGTAAGGTGCATGATGCATGCGTACGACATGGTGCATGCATACGACATGATGCATGCGTACGACATGATGCATGCGTACGACATGATGCATGCGTACGACATGATGCATGCGTACGACATGATGCATGCGTACGACATGATGCATGTGTACGACATGATGCATGCGTACGACATGATGCATGCGTACGACAAGATGCATGCATACGACATGATGCATGCGTACGACATGATGCATGTGTACGACATGATGCATGTGTATGACATGATGCAAGCGTACGACATGATGCATGCGTACAACATGATGCATGCGTATGACATGATGCATGCGTACGACATGATGCATGGGTATGACATGATGCACGTGTACGACATGATGCATGTGTATGACATGATGCATGCGTACGACATGATGCATGCGTACGACATGATGCATGCGTACGACACGATGCATGTGTATGACATGATGCATGTGTATGACATGATGCATGTGTATGACATGATGCATGTGTATGACATGATACATCGGACCAACATGGTGTCCTACACCAACAATCAAGGGTGCCCAGACTAATTTCCTCACTAACCCGTGGAGGCAAACAGCAGATATGATTTTCAAGAAACCTTCCTTGAGGAGTGGTATGTAACTCACTTCCTGACGAACCCGCCCCGCCCCGCGGCAGATTTGATTCGGATGCCGACGTCAGCGCCGAGAACACGGCAGTCCTCGAATCTCACTCCCTGCACGCCGCCACTCATCTCGCTGCCGATCGACAGACCCACGCTGCCGCTGCCTGGCGGTACCTGCTCATGGCATGTGTGCATGCATGCATGCATCTCCATGTGTGGATGCATGGATGTGCATGTGTGCATGCACGCATGTGCATGTGTGGATGCATGGATGTGCATGTGTGGATGCATGCATGCGCATGTGTGGATGCATGCATTCGCATGTGTGGATGCATGCATGCGCATGTGTGGATGCATGCATGCGCATGCGAGGATGCATGCATGCGCATGTGTGGATGCATGCATGCGCATGTGTGGATGCATGTGCATGCGTGGATGCATGCATGTGAATGTGTGGATGCATGCATGTGCATGTGTGTGGATGCATGCATGTGCATGTGTGGATGCATGCATGTGCATGTGTGTGGATGCATGCATGTGCATGTGTGTGGATGCATGCATGTGCATGTGTGGATGCATGCATGTGCATGTGTGTGGATGCATGCATGTGCATGTGTGGATGCATGCATGTGCATGTGTGGATGCATGCATGTGCATGTGTGGATGCATGCATGCGCATGTGTGGATGCATGCATTCGCATGTGTGGATGCATGCATGCGCATGTGTGGATGCATGCATGCGCATGCGAGGATGCATGCATGCGCATGTGTGGATGCATGTGCATGCGTGGATGCATGCATGTGAATGTGTGGATGCATGCATGTGCATGTGTGGATGCATGCATGTGCATGTGTGGATGCAAGGTGCATGTGTGTACGAGGGAGGAGAATCAGCACCAAGAACCCAGCAGTCCTTGAACCTCACTCCCTGCACGACCCCACTGATCGCCCCGAGACGTCTCAAAACTGTTCACCTTCTTAACACCTGTGTGTTATGAGTATTTTTTAGTCGACTAAAAAAAACCTGGGCACCTGAACAGTGACTAGGGCACGGAGATGCCAGCAGACAGTGCAGGTACTGGTCCCAGCCGCCCTTGGCAGAGAGGGGGAGACAGAGAGACAGGATATCTGCATACGGCGCAGGGGGGTGGGCGTTGTACCCCGTACTGGTCCCAGGAGCTCTTTGATGCAAATTGGAAAGAGAGACAGAAACACACACCCACACACCTCAACAGTCACTCGGCGCACAGTGATGTCAGCAGAGGGCGCAGGGGGGTGGGCGTTGTACCCATACTGGTCCCAGCCGCTCTTTATAGCCACGGCATCATCTCCCGTGCTGATGTGGCAGTCCTCAATAAGCACATGTGTGCTGGAGTCTGCATGGGGAGGGGGGAGATAGGGGGTCAAGTCAAGCATTGTAACTGCTTCTTCAAATCACGGCATCATCCCCCGGGCTGCCGATGTGGCGGTCCCCTATAAGCACGTGCGTGCTGGAGTGTGTTAAGGAATGGGGGGAATCAGGAAAGGACACAGGGGAGTAAGCATTGCCTGCTGTTTAGAAACATGGCATCACCCCCCCCAGTCGTGCTGTTTAGAAACATGGCATCACCCCCCCCCAGTTGTGCTGTTTAGAAACACGGTATCATCCCCCCCCCAGTCCTCTATAGGCACTTGCGCGCTGGAGTCTGGACAAAAGGGCGGACACGAGAAAGTCAAGGGAGACGAATGCGAGGATGAATGTGTAATCACCACCTCACCATCTCACCACCTCACCATCTCACCACCTCACCATCTCACCATCTCACTGAATCATCCTGTGTGCAGACGGTGAGATGGTGAGATGGTGAGTTGGGTGAGATGGTGAGTTGGTGAGATGGTGAGTTGGTGAGATGGTGAGTTGGTGAGATGGTGAGTTGGTGAGTTGGTGAGATGGTGAGATGGTGAGTTGGTGAGATGGTGAGTTGGTGAGTTGGTGAGTTGGTGAGTTGGTGAGTTGGTGAGATGGTGAGATGGTGAGATGGTGGGATGGCGGAAGGAGAGGCAGAAGGAGAAGAGGGGAGAGGAGAGGATAGACGAGGATAGGAGGGGAGGAGAGCCAAGGAACTAGATAGTTACCGGGGTCGATGCCATCTGTCTGCTGCACATTGGTTGGAGCAGAAACAACAAGATGGTGGAAGGAGATGGAGGAGGGGAGGGGGACGGAGGGGAGAGGGCAGACAAGGGGCTGGGTAGTTACCAGGGTCGATGCCATCTGTTTGCCGCACATTCGTTGGAGCGGAGATGGTGAGATGGCGGAAGGAGAGGCGGGAGGAGTAGAGAGGGCGGATGAACCAGAAGGGCGCGTTGAGCAGCGTCAAATTGGAGACTGCCACGTGGCAGCTGCTCTGGATCTCGATCACGTGAGGCCGCATGTGGTGCAGGCTCTTTCTGTCCATGGCGTCCCACCAGGGCCTGCCGCTGCCATCTATGGTCGCGTGCTCCCCTGCACAAGGTGGGTGTGAAAGGGGTGCCAGCAACCAAAGATACACGAAAGAGGTCGCATGTGGTGCAGGCTCTTTCTGTCCATTGGTTCCAATCCAGCTTCGCATGTGGTGCAGGCACTGCAGGAATGCCATTACCGTCTACTGTTCCGTTATCACCTGCAAAAAGGTGTGAAAAAACAGATGTGAATGAGAGGTACGGAAGGGACAGAAAGAGGTCTCATGTGGTGCAGGTTCTTTCCTTTCACTTTAGCTTCCCACCACGGATCACCCTTGCCGTCAGTCGCCCCATTCTCTCCTCAAGAAGGCATAGACGAACAAGACGAACGAGATGAATTAGGTCGCATGTGGTGCAGGCTCTTTCTGTCCATGGCTTCCCACCCAGCAAGGCATGCCGTTGCCATCGGTTGTTGCGTTCTCTCCTGCAGAATATGTGACAAGGGACGAAAGCGACAGAAACAGGTCGCATGTGGTGCAGGTTTTTTTTTAGTTTTGAGGCGCCTCAAAACGAAAGCGACAGAGAGAGGTCGCATGTGGTGCAGGTATTTCCAGTCCACGGCCTCCCGCCAGGGCCTGTCATTACCGTCAATCGACCCGTTCTCCCCTGCACCAGATAGAGCTGAACGAGAGAAGGTAGGGTAAGGAGTGAACAGACCTTCTCTGTTTATTGCCATCCCCTACCATCAGAAGCTAACAGCCTGCCGTCTTCTGATGCGTGCTCTTTCCCTCTCTTCTTCTGGCACAAGCTTTTGAGTCGACTCAAAAGCAGCTAAGCCTTGGCGTTCTGATTCCTGTGAAGCTGATAGTTTCAGTGCTCCGTCTGTTGCGTACTCCTGTTGTTCTGTTGCGTACTCCTGTTGTTCTGTTGCGTACTCCTGTTGTTCTGTTGCGTACTCCTCCACCATTTCAGGCGGAGATCACCCGCTTTGAAAGAACAACAGCATCTGGAGCACAACCATGGTCCATGGACCACCACAAACCAACCACCCACACACTGACCCGTTATAAGCACATCTGTGACGTTGTAAGCGAGTATGAGGCTGTGATGACGTGGACCAGGCCCCAACTCCCGGCCAGGCCCGTATGTAGGTGGCTGGGGCACAAAAGGGTAGTCTTGCATTTGCTGCAGGGAGGAAGAGGGAAGGGGAAGGAGAAGGGGGAAGGAGAAGGGGGAAGGAGAAGGGGGAAGGAGAAGGGGGAAGGAGACGGGGGAAGGAGAAGGGGGAAGGAGAAGGGGAAGGAGAAGGGGGAAGGAGAAGGGGGAAGGAGAAGGGGGAAGGAGAAGGGGGAAGGAGAAGGGGGAAGGAGAAGGGGGAGGAACGCCTTCTTATATCTTCTGGAGGGTATGTGGTGGACTGGAGGCGCAATGCGGTGAAGTGCGGTGGAAATACTCACAGGGCTGGCATGAATAGTCAGCAGAGTCATGTGGCTGGTGAGGTCGAGCAAGGTGTGGTGTGGTGTTATGCGGTGCAGTGAGGTGCAGTGACTTACAGGGCTAGCCAGTATAGTAGCGCCTTGTTCCAGAAACAGAGTCATGTGGCTAGTGAGGTTGAAAGGACCGGTCAGCCAGGTGCCACGTGGCACCACCAGCGTGGCACCCACTGCCACGTCAGTGTCACCTCCAACCTCCACTGCTTGGGCGGCGACCAGCGACTGTACCTCGCTGATAGCTGCTCGGAACGCTGCAGTGCTGTCGGTGGTGCCGTCCGGTACTGCTTTGAAAGATGCGAGGTTTAGGCTGAATGGAGGGAGTGGGGAAGAGTGGAGAGGCGTGGGAAACGGTGAATCATGGAGGGCGTGTGACTGCTTCTGAACGCTGCAGTGCTGTCGGTGGTGCCGCCGTCCGGCACTGCATTGAAGGATGAGAGGCTCAGGCTTTGGGGGACGGGGAGGGGGGGGAAGGCATGGGAGAGATTAGGGCGATGTGATGTGATGTGGGAGTCTGGGAGACAGGGAGATGAAGCGGATGCGAGAGACATGAGTCCAAACGCTGCATTGCTGTGAGTGGTGCCGTCTGGTGCGGCTTTAAAAGATGAGAGGCCGAGGGAGCATTTGAGAATTCTAAAAAACCTATCAATGCTGACAGTGGAGCCGTTTGGTGCGGCTGTAAAAGATGAGAGGTTGAGGGTGGATGGAGGGAGAGGAGGGAGTGGAGAGGGCATGGGAGACAGGGGATTGAGGAAAAAGGGAGGGAAGCCGAGAGGAGAGGGAATGAGTCTGAGGTGCTGTCGGGCAGCATGGAAGCATGAGGGGTGAGGCTGGGTGGAGCAAGTGAGGCTGAGCTGGACTAAAGTGAGGCAGATTAACTCACGTGTGTGCTCTACGGTGGATCACCGGCGCGTTCCCCGCAGCTTCCGTGCATTTCGGGATGAAAACGGACACGCGATTGGATCCTAGCCGTTGATCCGACTGCCGATCAGAACCGTCACTCGTGGACTGGGACGAGGACTCGGTGTCAGTCGATCCGTACGACACAGACTGTTCCGTACGACTGATTCCTTCCGTCGTTACACTGACTGTACGGCCCAGTTTACTTCCTTCGAGGTTACCGCCGAAACGGACGGCTCGATTCACGGCATAAGGTGTCACAGCAGTTGACAAGGGTTTCGTGGGAAGATCTAAACTGGCTGGATTCGAAGCTGACGTGGCAGATTCGTGGCTGTGAATGGGAGGGAGAGAGGAGAACGACACGGGACCGAGAATGACAAGGGCGGCGAGCGACGCGAGTGCGACGATCCAACGCGACGATCTTTGCGACAGAGCCGTCATCGCGCACGTGTCGGGTTCCTGGACCGCGTCGTGCGCTACGCCGTCGGATTGCTCGTGGGACGTGGCTGGAGCACGCATCCAACCGTCCGTTTCATGCCTCATCAAGTCGGAGCCTTCGATTCAATTCCCTCACAACAAGGAATTCGATGTAATTCCGAATTTCAATCTTCGAATGTGACAACTGATGTTATGATATAGGAAGTGTCAATGAACTATAATGTGAGAATACAAGGTCGCTATAACAATGAAGGCACGAGGTTATTTAGGAGTTGGCATGGTAGGGCGATAACCTCGGAACGTGGGTAGGTTAGGCAATGCGGTGACAGTGCCGGACGCGACTCGGAAAAGGGTTGGGCCGACAAATGAGGCCGAACGTGACGAGTCGAGGAGTTCGGGTGTACGCACTAGCGTACGACTCAGTGAGGAATGGAAATTCCTTACACTACCCCCCCCCCCACCCCCCCCCCCCCCCCTCCTAAAACGAGGCCCCGGGCATCGGAAACATTCCAACGCTGATAATACGCTGTTAGAATCGGAAGTGATTCTATGTTAGCGAAGGGCACCCAGCTGTCATCCTCAGACGTCCGATCGTGCCATCTGATGAGAAAATCTACCATTCAATGGTTCTGCTGCGTTGTGACTCGATGGCCGAGAATCTTCAAGGGCTCGGTCGTCGGTTCCTGCAGTGACGTTAGCTGCGGTGCGATACGTTGACGGGCCAAATCCGACGAATTGGGGACGTTTGGTCGAAGTAGGCTGACGTGGAAGCCGGGTGGTGATGCCAATCCACTGGTAGTCGAAGGCGAGCGGTGACAGGTGTCACCATATTGGTAACTTGAAAAGGACCACAGAATCAGGGTCGGAGTTTGCTCGGGATCGGCAGACGCAAATTGCGAGTGTCGAGTAGTACGAGGTCTCCCACTTTGTAAGTGACGTCACGCCGATGACGATCGGCTTGTCGACAATCCCCAAGTGCACACCCCATCTTCCAGAAGCCTCCAACTTCCCCCTTTTCTCCTTACGCACATGAAATACCACCATGCACCCAAATGCCCTCAGCATGTTCACAGCTGGAGCACTCCCATACCACTTGGTATATGGGATCCACTCCTTATCCCCAACTGTAGCCAACACCCTGTTCTTCACAAGGGTGACCTGCCTCAGTGCAGACATCCAAAACGGATCAGGCAACCCTGCACGCCCAAGGAGAGTGCGTGCCCCCTCCTGCAGGGTCCTGTTGAACCTCTCAGCGATGCCATTCTGCTGCGGGTTGTAGGGCACTGTCAGTTGATGTTGGATCCCCTTCCTCTTCAAATCCCCCTCAAAATCAGCTCCAGTGAACTCCCCACCATTGTCACTGCGGATCACCTTCACCTTGTGTCCGCATGCCCTCTGAGCTCTAGGCATCCACTCCTTAAGGACAGCCGCTGCCACCTCCCCCTTGCTCTTCAAAGGGTAAACCCACACTGCGCGAGTGTGGTCATCCACAATTGTCAAAAAATATCGGCTGCTTGAGAGGGAAGGGGCTCTTGTGGGCCCCACCACATCCATGTGCACAAGTGCAAGCGGGGACTTGGCTGGTCCTGTAGTGCTGTTGAAGGGGAACTTGGAGAACTTGGTCTCCAAGCATGTAGGGCAGCTCCCAATCTCCTTCACTCCCCCTTTCACCTCCAAGCCCTTCAGGCTCCCATCCTTCACCAACTTCTGCAGCATAGGGAAGTTCACATGACACAGCCTCTCATGCCATGTCTCCCAATCGGCCTCACCACTCCTTGATGAAGCCTTAGCCCATGTCGCACTCGCATCCACAGCCGCAAGCACCTCGCCATCTGTCTGCTGCTGCTGCACTTTCTTGACTGCTTCCAGGACCCCATCAGTTGGTGCAGTTGCATCTCCTCCAGCTGATGCCTTTGCCGCTGTTGCCGTTGCTGCTGTTGAAGTCTTCCCACTCCAAGGGATGATGGGCAGCTGCCACAGATCCTTGATCCAGCTGATCTCTTCTTCGAGAATCCACAGCACCTTCTTCCCAAGCTTAGCACGATAGCTGGTTGGTCCAAAGGTCACTTCGGCCTTGCTCTTCTGCAGTCGCCGCACAGAGAGAAGGTTAGCAGACAAACCTTCAA
Source organism: Closterium sp. NIES-67 (assembly GCA_027943415.1). NCBI lineage: Eukaryota > Viridiplantae > Streptophyta > Zygnematophyceae > Desmidiales > Closteriaceae > Closterium > Closterium sp. NIES-67. Next base: position 319,929 of record BQMB01001373.1, on the reverse strand, counting down.
CCAGCAGACTATTCCCAAGCCCCACAAGCTCCCCATTAGCTCCCTTAACCTTGGCATTCCCAACACCAATCACAGGGAGCAAAGCACCTGACGCTGCTGCCACATACTTAATCTTCCCAAGGGGTTTTACCTCATCAAGCAAATCTGCCCGTGGGGTCATGTGACTGGTGCAACCTGAATCAATCACCCAGTGCGTGAGAGGGTGCATCACAACCTTTCCCACAGATCCCACATCACCCTCATGCCCATGCACATCCTCAACCGTGAGAAACATCCCAGGATAGGTATTACCTTGTGCACTTGAGCCTTGTGCACCTGAGCCTTGCACAGCGCCACCTTGTGTGCGTTCACCACTGGGCGGCTTCATACCTGGAGGTGCCCATCCCTCCGGCCTGCTGAAGCACTTGAACCAAGGATGCCCGACCTTCTTGCAGTACCAGCAGGTGCCCTCCATTCTGGTACTCCCCCTGCCACTAGAGCTCCCATGCCCCTCATTATAGTCACCTCGGCCTCTACCTCTGCCAAAGCTCCTCCCACGGCCTCGGCCTCTCCAACCCCCTCTTCCTCTGCCGCGCCCTGCAGCTCCATACCCCTCAGTAGTCTTGGTGGAAGCACCACCTCCCACATGGCGTCTACGGAAGTCCTCCTGCAGAATCTGCTGCCTTAGCCACTCAGATGTCCATTGATCTTGCTGAGAGTTGAGGGTGGGGATGAGGTTGTCCCAAGAGTTGTCCAACACCGAGATGATCTTGGTGCACTGCTGCAGCTGAGATACACTGCTGCCCGCTGCTGCCATCCTTGCATAGGTGTCCTTGATCTTGTCAAAGACCGGCTTCACATCGTCCCCTTGTCGCATGGAGATGGCAGCAAGTTCCTTCTCGAGCACGATCACCATTGGGAGAGTGTTGGGCCGAATCACATCGCGTAGTAGTTTCCACGCCCTTGGACCCGAATCATCCGCTTCCACAAGATCCTTGATGTGCTCGAACATCTCCTTGTTGACCGATTGAAGGATGAGGTCGAAAAGCACCGCGCTTTTCTCAATCCACCGTTCACGTGCTTCGCCTTCTTCCGGCATCTTCTCCTCTCCAACAGCAATCTTCAGTAGCTTGTAGCGTTTGAAGGCACTCCTCATCCGCCCGCTCCATTCCTCATAGTTGGAGCCATCCAAAGCTTCAACTTTTGATGGCGGCGGCTCACTTGTCTTCTCAGGTACAGCTCCTCTTCCATTAGCATCTCCTCCTCTCTCATTTATCTTCTCCTTGAGAAATGACGAATTTCAGCTCCCCTTTGCTGTCCACACTCAGCTCCCTCGATATTTTCACAAGTGTCGGCGTCCACGAAATTTCGGCAGAGTTTCCCCTTAGCGGAAGACACATCCAACCTTTAGAACACCACTTAGGCACACCCACAGGCCATGGTGGGTCTAGAAGGGTCTTCAAACTTCTGTAGACTCCTCTTAATGTCCTCAATATCGCTCTGATACCACTTGACATAGGATTAAGGACGGAGTCTAGGTGAACTTAGGAGCTAGAATTACTCAAAATATAAATCCGAAATTCTGGACAGAAAAGTCGTCTTCACAAGAAACGACGTCGACGAAAAACTAGCCGTTGGAATGTCGCGAAAGTCGGATATGTTGTAGCTTGTAATCTTAGCTACCGTTTTCAATTTAAATCACGTCGATTAATGGAGTAATCGCGACGCTATTTCTTTTGACGCACTGGGGGGTAAGCTGTAGGATGAGAACTTAACTCAATCTCAAAAGTTCAATCAAAGTTCAAGAATCTCACAAGGAATTAGAGGAGCAAGAGAAAGGTTGGGATGGAAGAGAGGGATGAGAGGGAATGTCCTAAGAGAGTCCCCAACCAAGGAAACCCCATAAGCACAAAGATTCCTCCCCCATAGGAACCCCAACTTTGACATTTGTCCCTTCCCAACCAATCCAACCAAGTTGGCCACCCTTGCCAACCTAGCTTGGTTGTTCCCAACCAATTTGCAGCTGCTACAGTAGAGTGACGAATTTCCCCAACCCTCAAAGGTCCCATCTCCATAGTGAGTCACCCCACAACTTCACTTTGTAACCGTCGCAATTGTAACGCAAGCTCATGAACTTTGAATCTTCATAGCTTTCGCGTTCTTGCTCCGATTGAAGTGATTCTCGTTGCGTCGGAAAGATCTTCTCAAGATCTATCATCACAAATACATGCTCAAACAAAAATAACACAGAACACATTCCCAAACTCCATAACAGACCACACATAAATGCTTGCACACATTCAAACCACACATGCAATTTGAAAAACATGGGATGGGAGGCAGACAGAATGTGATAGCATATGATGACATCACACAACAATCTCCCCCTTTGGCTGCCAACCATCAACCACCATACCAACATCTCAAGCATGCATACTCAATGCACACTCATCCCAGCGAGCTTCATGCTCTTCCAATGATCCGCCTCCGCGAGACGCTTAGTGAAAATATCTGCTGCTTGCTGATGGGTCTTCACTATCTCCAGCCGCACCTCCTTATCAAGGAGTCTCCTCACCCAATGCCACTTAGGCCTTATGTGTTTTGTCAGCCCATGCAGACAAGCATTCTTGGCCAGCTCCACTTCAGACTCATCGTCACAGAACACAACTGTCGGCTCCTCCTGACCAACTCCCAACTCCTCCAACAAGCGCCTCAGCCACACCACTTCCTTGGCCCCATGATGTAAGGCCATATACTCAGTCTCACATGAGGACAATCCCACCTCATTCTATTTCTTGCTACGCCAGCTTACAGCACCACCTCCTAGCAAGCACACATAACCCCCAATGCTGGTGCCATCCGCTTTCACTAAGTTGAAGCTAGCATCAGTACCTTGGGTTGAGGAATTGCAGCCCTATAGCACAATGCAATCTCATCTTCCTCAATCTGCTCAACCACACTCCCAGCCTGCACCACATTCGGCTTGCCTCTTCCCCCATAGGTCAGCCTCACCGGAGGGCGCACATCCCTCCTAGGTCGCTCAGGCGGGTGTGGAACTCGAGGTGGAGACTCATGCTGCTGCTGCTGCTGCTCCACTTCAGCTGCTCCCCCTTCCTCAGTCACCCCAGACATCTCCTCCTCAGACACAGCAACCTCAACCTGTCTTGAAGGCCGCTGCACCTCATCTGCCTCCACAATGAGCGGTGTAGATGGAAGCTTCTGTTGCTTTTGCTTCCATTCCTTGTAGTACAAGGACTCAAGAAACTTCACATCCCTTGACACTGTCAGCTTCTGGGTGGTCAAGTCCCATAGCAGCCACCCCTTGTGATCCTTTGCAATCCCCAAGTGCACACCCCATCTTCCAGAAGCCTCCAACTTCCCCCTTTTCTCCTTAGGCACATGAAATACCACCATGCACCCAAATGCCCTCAGCATGTTCACAGCTGGAGCACTCCCATACCACTTGGTATATGGGATCCACTCCTTATCCCCAACTGTAGCCAGCACCCTGTACTTCACAAGGGCAACCTGCCTCAGTGCAGACACCCAAAACGGATCAGGCAACCCTGCACGCCCAAGGAGAGTGCGTGCCCCCTCCTGCAGGGTCCTGTTGAACCTCTCAGCGACGCCATTCTGCTGCGGGTTGTAGGGCAGTGTCAGTTGATGTTGGATCCCCTTCCTCTTCAAATCCCCCTCAAAATCAGCTCCAGTGAACTCCCCACCATTGTCACTGCGGATCACCTTCACCTTGTGTCCGCATGCCCTCTGAGCTCTAGGCATCCACTCCTTAAGGACAGCCGCTGCCACCTCCCCCTTGCTCTTCAAAGGGTAAACCCACACTGCCCGAGTGTGGTCATCCACAATTGTCAAGAAATAGCGGCTGCCTGAGAGGGAAGGGGCTCTTGTGGGCCCCACCACATCCATGTGCACAAGTGCAAGCGGGGACTTGGCTGGTCCTGTAGTGCTGTTGAAGGGGAACTTGAAGAACTTGGTCTCCAAGCATGTAGGGCAGCTCCCAATCTCCTTCACTCCCCCTTTCACCTCCAAGCCCTTCAGGCTCCCATCCTTCACCAACTTCTGCAGCATAGGGAAGTTCACATGACACAGCCTCTCATGCCATGTCTCCCAATCGGCCTCACCACTCCTTGATGAAGCCTTAGCCCATGTCGCACTCGCATCCACAGCCGCAAGCACCTCGCCATCTGTCTGCTGCTGCTGCACTTTCTTGACTGCTTCCAGGACCCCATCAGTTGGTGCAGTTGCATCTCCTCCAGCTGATGCCTTTGCCGCTGCTGCCGTTGCTGCTGTTGAAGTCTTCCCACTCCAAGGGATGATGGGCAGCTGCCACAGATCCTTGATGCAGCTGGTCTCTTCTTCGAGAATCCACAGCACCTTCTTCCCAAGCTTAGCACGATAGCTGGTTGGTCCAAAGGTCACTTCGGCCTTGCTCTTCTGCAGTCGCCGCACAGAGAGAAGGTTAGCAGACAAACCTTCAACCAGCAGAACATTCCCAAGCCCCACAAGCTCCCCATTAGCTCCCTTAACCTTGGCATTCCCAACACCAATCACAGGGAGCAAAGCACCTGACGCTGCTGCCACATACTTAATCTTCCCAAGGGGTTTTACCTCATCAAGCAAATCTGCCCGTGGGGTCATGTGACTGGTGCAACCTGAATCAATCACCCAGTGCGTGAGAGGGTGCATCACAACCTTTCCCACAGATCCCACATCACCCTCATGCCCATGCACATCCTCAACCGTGAGAAACATCCCAGGATAGGTATTACCTTGTGCACTTGAGCCTTGTGCACCTGAGCCTTGCACAGCGCCACCTTGTGTGCGTTCACCACTGGGCGGCTTCATACCTGGAGGTGCCCATCCCTCCGGCTTGCTCAAGCACTTGAACCAAGGATGCCCGACCTTCTTGCAGTACCAGCAGGTGCCCTCCATTCTGGTACTCCCCCTGCCACTAGAGCTCCCATGCCCCTCATTATAGTCACCTCGGCCTCTACCTCTGCCAAAGCTCCTCCCACGGCCTCGGCCTCTCCAACCCCCTCTTCCTCTGCCGCGCCCTGCAGCTCCATACCCCTCAGTAGTCTTGGTGGAAGCACCACCTCCCACATGGCGTCTACGGAAGTCCTCTTGCAGAATCTGCTGCCTTAGCCACTCAGATGTCCATTGATCTTGCTGAGAGTTGAGGGTGGGGATGAGGTTGTCCCAAGAGTTGTCCAACACCGAGATGATCTTGGTGCACTGCTGCAGCTGAGATACACTGCTGCCCGCTGCTGCCATCCTTGCATAGGTGTCCTTGATCTTGTCAAAGACCGGCTTCACATCGTCCCCTTGTCGCATGGAGATGGCAGCAAGTTCCTTCTCGAGCACGATCACCATTGGGAGAGTGTTGGGCCGAATCACATCGCGTAGTAGTTTCCACGCCCTTGGACCCGAATCATCCGCTTCCACAAGATCCTTGATGTGCTCGAACATCTCCTTGTTGACCGATTGAAGGATGAGGTCGAAAAGCACCGCGCTTTTCTCAATCCACCGTTCACGTGCTTCGCCTTCTTCCGGCATCTTCTCCTCTCCAACAACAATCTTCAGTAGCTTGTAGCGTTTGAAGGCACTCCTCATCCGCCCGCTCCATTCCTCATAGTTGGAGCCATCCAAAGCTTCAACTTTTGATGGCGGCGGCTCACTTGTCTTCTCAGGTACAGCTCCTCTTCCATTAGCATCTCCTCCTCTCTCATTTATCTTCTCCTTGAGAAATGACGAATTTCAGCTCCCCTTTGCTGTCCACACTCAGCTCCCTCGATATTTTCACAAGTGTTGGCGTCCACGAAATTTCGGCAGAGTTTCCCCTTAGCGGAAGACACATCCAACCTTTAGAACACCACTTAGGCACACCCACAGGCCATGGTGGGTCTAGAAGGGTCTTCAAACTTCTGTAGACTCCTCTTAATGTCCTCAATATCGCTCTGATACCACTTGACATAGGATTAAGGACGGAGTCTAGGTGAACTTAGGAGCTAGAATTACTCAAAATATAAATCCGAAATTCTGGACAGAAAAGTCGTCTTCACAAGAAACGACGTCGACGAAAAACTAGCCGTTGGAATGTCGCGAAAGTCGGATATGTTGTAGCTTGTAATCTTAGCTACCGTTTTCAATTTAAATCACGTCGATTAATAGAGTAATCGCGACGCTATTTCTTTCGACGCACTGGGGGGTAAGCTGTAGGATGAGAACTTAACTCAATCTCAAAAGTTCAATCAAAGTTCAAGAATCTCACAAGGAATTAGAGGAGCAAGAGAAAGGTTGGGATGGAAGAGAGGGATGAGAGGGAATGTCCTAAGAGAGTCCCCAACCAAGGAAACCCCATAAGCACAAAGATTCCTCCCCCATAGGAACCCCAACTTTGACATTTGTCCCTTCCCAACCAATCCAACCAAGTTGGCCACCCTTGCCAACCTAGCTTGGTTGTTCCCAACCAATTTGCAGCTGCTACAGTAGAGTGACGAATTTCCCCAACCCTCAAAGGTCCCATCTCCATAGTGAGTCACCCCACAACTTCACTTTGTAACCGTCGCAATTGTAACGCAAGCTCATGAACTTTGAATCTTCATAGCTTTCGCGTTCTTGCTCCGATTGAAGTGATTCTCGTTGCGTCGGAAAGATCTTCTCAAGATTTATCATCACAAATACCTGCTCAAACAAAAATAACACAGAACACATTCCCAAACTCCATAACAGACCACACATAAATGCTTGCACACATTCAAACCACACATGCAATTTGAAAAACATGGGATGGGAGGCAGACAGAATGTGATAGCATATGATGACATCACACAACAATCTCCCCCTTTGGCTGCCAACCATCAACCACCATACCAACATCTCAAGCATGCATACTCAATGCACACTCATCCCAGCGAGCTTCATGCTCTTCCAATGATCCGCCTCCGCGAGACGCTTAGTGAAAATATCTGCTGCTTGCTGATGGGTCTTCACTATCTCCAGCCGCACCTCCTTATCAAGGAGTCTCCTCACCCAATGCCACTTAGGCCTTATGTGTTTTGTCAGCCCATGCAGACAAGCATTCTTGGACAGCTTCACTACAGACTCATCGTCACAGAACACAACTGTCGGCTCCTCCTGACCAATTCCCAACTCCTCCAACAAGCGCCTCAGCCACACCACTTCCTTGGCCCCATGATGTAAGGCCATATACTCAGTCTCACATGAGGACAATCCCATCTCATTCTATTTCTTGCTACGCCAGCTTACAGCACCACCTCCTAGCAAGCACACATAACCCCCAATGCTGGTGCCATCCGCTTTCACTAAGTTGAAGCTAGCATCAGTACCTTGGGTTGAGGAATTGCAGCCCTATAGCACAATGCAATCTCATCTTCCTCAATCTGCTCAACCACACTCCCAGCCTGCACCACATTCGGCTTGCCTCTTCCCCCATAGGTCAGCCTCACCGGAGGGCGCACATCCCTCCTAGGTCGCTCAGGCGGGTGTGGAACTCGAGGTGGAGACTCATGCTGATGCTGCTGCTGCTCCACTTCAGCTGCTCCCCCTTCCTCAGTCACCCCAGAAATCTCCTCCTCAGACACAGCAACCTCAACCTGTCTTGAAGGCCGCTGCACCTCATCTGCCTCCACAATGAGCAGTGTACATGGAAGCTTCTGTTGCTTCTGCTTCCATTCCTTGTAGTACAGGGACTCAAGAAACTTCACATCCCTTGACACTGTCAGCTTCTGGGTGGTCAAGTCCCATAGCAGCCACCCTTTGTGATCTTTTGCAATCCCCAAGTGCACACCCCATCTTCCAGAAGCCTCCGACTTCCCCCTTTTCTCCTTAGGCACATGAAATACCACCATGCACCCAAATGCCCTCAGCATGTTCACAGCTGGAGCACTCCCATACCACTTGGTATATGGGATCCACTCCTTATCCCCAACTGTAGCCAGCACCCTGTTCTTCACAAGGGCGACCTGCCTCAGTGCAGACACCCAAAACGGATCAGGCAACCCTGCACGCCCAAGGAGAGTGCGTGCCCCCTCCTGCAGGGTCCTGTTGAACCTCTCAGCGACGCCATTCTGCTGCGGGTTGTAGGGCAGTGTCAGTTGATGTTGGATCCCCTTCCTCTTCAAATCCCCCTCAAAATCAGCTCCAGTGAACTCCCCACCATTGTCACTGCGGATCACCTTCACCTTGTGTCCGCATGCCCTCTGAGCTCTAGGCATCCACTCCTTAAGGACAGCCGCTGCCACCTCCCCCTTGCTCTTCAAAGGGTAAACCCACACTGCCCGAGTGTGGTCATCCACAATTGTCAAGAAATAGCGGCTGCCTGAGAGGGAAGGGGCTCTTGTGGGCCCCACCACATCCATGTGCACAAGTGCAAGCGGGGACTTGGCTGGTCCTGTAGTGCTGTTGAAGGGGAACTTGAAGAACTTGGTCTCCAAGCATGTAGGGCAGCTCCCAATCTCCTTCACTCCCCCTTTCACCTCCAAGCCCTTCAGGCTCCCATCCTTCACCAACTTCTGCAGCATAGGGAAGTTCACATGACACAGCCTCTCATGCCATGTCTCCCAATCGGCCTCACCACTCCTTGATGAAGCCTTAGCCCATGTCGCACTCGCATCCACAGCCGCAAGCACCTCGCCATCTGTCTGCTGCTGCTGCACTTTCTTGACTGCTTCCAGGACCCCATCAGTTGGTGCAGTTGCATCTCCTCCAGCTGATGCCTTTGCCGCTGTTGCCGTTGCTGCTGTTGAAGTCTTCCCACTCCAAGGGATGATGGGCAGCTGCCACAGATCCTTGATGCAGCTGGTCTCCTCTTCGAGAATCCACAACACCTTCTTCCCAAGCTTAGCACGATAGTTGGTTGGTCCAAAGGTCACTTCGGCCTTGCTCTTCTGCAGTCGCCGCACAGAGAGAAGGTTAGCAGACAAACCTTCAATCAGCAGAACATTCCCAAGCCCCACAAGCTCCCCATTAGCTCCCTTAACCTTGGCATTCCCAACACCAATCACAGGGAGCAAAGCACCTGACGCTGCTGCCACATACTTAATCTTCCCAAGGGGTTTTACCTCATCAAGCAAATCTGCCCGTGGGGTCATGTGACTGGTGCAACCTGAATCAATCACCCAGTGCGTGAGAGGGTGCATCACAACCTTTCCCACAGATCCCACATCACCCTCATGCCCATGCACATCCTCAACCGTGAGAAACATCCCAGGATAGGTATTACCTTGTGCACTTGAGCCTTGTGCACCTGAGCCTTGCACAGCGCCACCTTGTGTGCGTTCACCACTGGGCGGCTTCATACCTGGAGGTGCCCATCCCTCCGGCCTGCTGAAGCACTTGAACCAAGGATGCCCGACCTTCTTGCAGTACCAGCAGGTGCCCTCCATTCTGGTACTCCCCCTGCCACTAGAGCTCCCATGCCCCTCATTATAGTCACCTCGGCCTCTACCTCTGCCAAAGCTCCTCCCACGGCCTCGGCCTCTCCAACCCCCTCTTCCTCTGCCGCGCCCTGCAGCTCCATACCCCTCAGTAGTCTTGGTGGAAGCACCACCTCCCACATGGCGTCTACGGAAGTCCTCCTACAGAATCTGCTGCCTTAGCCACTCAGGTGTCCATTGATCTTGCTGAGAGTTGAGGGTGGGGATGAGGTTGTCCCAAGAGTTGTCCAACACCGAGATGATCTTGGTGCACTGCTGCAGCTGAGATACACTGCTGCCCGCTGCTGCCATCCTTGCATAGGTGTCCTTGATCTTGTCAAAGACCGGCTTCACATCGTCCCCTTGTCGCATGGAGATGGCAGCAAGTTCCTTCTCGAGCACGATCACCATTGGGAGAGTGTTGGGCCGAATCACATCGCGTAGTAGTTTCCACGCCCTTGGACCCGAATCATCCGCTTCCACAAGATCCTTGATGTGCTCGAACATCTCCTTGTTGACCGATTGAAGGATGAGGTCGAAAAGCACCGCGTTTTTCTCAATCCACCGTTCACGTGCTTCGCCTTCTTCCGGCATCTTCTCCTCCCCAACAGCAATCTTCAGTAGCTTGTAGCGTTTGAAGGCACTCCTCATCCGCCCGCTCCATTCCTCATAGTTGGAGCCATCCAAAGCTTCAACTTTTGATGGCGGTGGCTCACTTGTCTTCTCAGGTATAGCTCCTCTTCCATTAGTATCTCCTCCTCTCTCATTCATCTTCTCCTTGAGAAATGACGAATTTCAGCTCCCCTTTGCTGTCCACACTCAGCTCCCTCGATATTTTCACAAGTGTCGGCGTCCACGAAATTTCGGCAGAGTTTCCCCTTAGCGGAAGACACATCCAACCTTTAGAACACCACTTAGGCACACCCACAGGCCATGGTGGGTCTAGAAGGGTCTTCAAACTTCTGTAGACTCCTCTTAATGTCCTCAATATCGCTCTGATACCACTTGACATAGGATTAAGGACGGAGTCTAGGTGAACTTAGGAGCTAGAATTACTCAAAATATAAATCCGAAATTCTGGACAGAAAAGTCGTCTTCACAAGAAACGACGTCGACGAAAAACTAGCCGCTGGAATGTCGCGAAAATCAGATATGTTGTAGCTTGTAATCTTAGCTACCGTTTTCAATTTAAATCACGTCGATTAATAGAGTAATCGCGACGCTATTTCTTTTGACGCACTGGGGGGTAAGCTGTAGGATGAGAACTTAACTCAATCTCAAAAGTTCAATCAAAGTTCAAGAATCTCACAAGGAATTAGAGGAGCAAGAGAAAGGTTGGGATGGAAGAGAGGGATGAGAGGGAATGTCCTAAGAGAGTCCCCAACCAAGGAAACCCCATAAGCACAAAGATTCCCCCCCCATAGGAACCCCAACTTTGACATTTGTCCCTTCCCAACCAATCCAACCAAGTTGGCCACCCTTGCCAACCTAGCTTGGTTGTTCCCAACCAATTTGCAGCTGCTACAGTAGAGTGACGAATTTCCCCAACCCTCAAAGGTCCCATCTCCATAGTGAGTCACCCCACAACTTCACTTTGTAACCGTCGCAATTGTAACGCAAGCTCATGAACGTTGAATCTTCATAGCTTTCACGTTCTTGCTCCGATTGAAGTGATTCTCGTTGCGTCGGAAAGATCTTCTCAAGATCTATCATCACAAATACTTGCTCAAACAAAAATAACACAGAACACATTCCCAAACTCCATAACAGACCACACATAAATGCTTGCACACATTCAAACCACACATGCAATTTGAAAAACATGGGATGGGAGGCAGACAGAATGTGATAGCATATGATGACATCACACAACAATCTCCCCCTTTGGCTGCCAACCATCAACCACCATACCAACATCTCAAGCATGCATACTCAATGCACACTCATCCCAGCGAGCTTCATGCTCTTCCAATGATCCGCCTCCGCGAGACGCTTAGTGAAAATATCTGCTGCTTGCTGATGGGTCTTCACTATCTCCAGCCGCACCTCCTTATCAAGGAGTCTCCTCACCCAATGCCACTTAGGCCTTATGTGTTTTGTCAGCCCATGCAGACAAGCATTCTTGGCCAGCTCCACTTCAGACTCATCGTCACAGAACACAACTGTCGGCTCCTCCTGACCAACTCCCAACTCCTCCAACAAGCGCCTCAGCCACACCACTTCCTTGGCCCTATGATGTAAGGCCATATACTCAGTCTCACATGAGGACAATCCCACCTCATTCTATTTCTTGCTACGCCAGCTTACAGCACCACCTCCTAGCAAGCACACATAACCCCCAATGCTGGTGCCATCCGCTTTCACTAAGTTGAAGCTAGCATCAGTACCTTGGGTTGAGGAATTGCAGCCCTATAGCACAATGCAATCTCATCTTCCTCAATCTGCTCAACCACACTCCCAGCCTGCACCACATTCGGCTTGCCTCTTCCCCCATAGGTCAGCCTCACCGGAGGGCGCACATCCCTCCTAGGTCGCTCAGGCGGGTGTGGAACTCGAGGTGGAGACTCATGCTGATGCTGCTGCTGCTCCACTTCAGCTGCTCCCCCTTCCTCAGTCACCCCAGACATTTCCTCCTCAGACACAGCAACCTCAACCTGTCTTGAAGGCCACTGCACCTCATCTGCCTCCACAATGAGCGGTGTAGATGGAAGCTTCTGTTGCTTCTGCTTCCATTCCTTATAGTACAGGGACTCAAGAAACTTCACATCCCTTGACACTATGGTCAAGTCCCATAGCAGCCACCCCTTGTACCAGAAATGGGCTAGGTACCAGAAATGCAGTTATGAAGTTTGCTCTCTTTGATTGGAACTATTTGTCCGGATGTACCCTTTGTAGATCTTTTGGGATATGAGTTAGATCCAATGTACTATGCTGGATTTTTGTGCCAAGAACACATCCACTATGTGCCCCTCCCAAATCGTACCACCATTGAACATTAAGGCTTAATGTATAGTGGTCTGAAAGCATAGAATCCCAAATTAATACAAAACATACGGACAATTGTTTCCGTCACTGTATAACGTGAGAATACAAGGTTGCTATTGCAATGTAGGCACGAGGTTATTTAGGAGTTGGCATGCTAGGGCGATAACCTCAGAACGTGGGTAGGTTCGGCAATGTGGTGACAGTGACGGACGCGACTCAGGAAAGGGTTGGGCCGACAAATGAGGCCGAACGTGACGATTCGAGGAGTTCGGGTGTACTCACTAGCGTACGAATCAGTAAGGAATGGAAATTCCTTACAAATGCTGACAAATTTAGCCAATTATGCTAAGAGTGTAACTTCGTAATCGAGTTGCAAGTTGCCAATTTGTAGTGTACTGAATCGAGTTGCAAGTGTGTAACTTTGTAATCAGACAATTAATGTGCTTACAAATAGAAAACCCTATTATGGATACATATATTATACATTCCCTTGCGAAACAGCTTGGCGCTGATTACACGCGTATAGATAACTGTGTAAATCATAAATGGATTAGCAACATTGGTCGATGTTTTAATTAGTATGCTGCTATACCACGCTTGTGACGGATAAGAAGTGGGTCAAAGGACGATCAGAAGAGAAGTCGATGAGCTCAACGAAAAGTGGAAAGACAGCTGGAGCTGTTAAAATTATATAAGTTATAATTTAATATAGGCTTCGTAGGTTGTTACTGAACCTTTCTGTAGAGGGTACAAACCCCTTCTTGTACTCCTCTCTCTTCCTAATCAAACCCCTTTCTTCTCGACATTCTCTCCCTTCCTAGATCCGTTTTCCTCACGCCATTCCATGGCGGCCTTCTTGCTAGTATCCTAGCCAACCTAGCCTCCTAAGTTTAAGAACCTTGAGTCCTAAGTTTCTAAGATGGTATCAGAGCCGGTCGTGTCCACCGGACCCTCTCCCTACGTTCCCGTTGCGTACTCCTACTGAATTCGCAGCCTTCGCGGTTTTCTGCCTGCCTGCCGTCGCGGCACTAAGATGTCGCGACGGCCCCTTGTTGCCTGCCGTCGCGGCGCCAGGATGTCGCGACGGCCCCTTGTTGCCTGCCGTCGCGGCACCAAGATGTCGCGACGGCCCCTCGTTGCCTACCGTCGCGGCGCCAAGGTGTCGCGACGGCCCCTTGGTGCAGCCGTCGCCCGTCCGCCTCGCCGCTGCGACATTGACGGTGCGCTGTGGCGGCGTCTGCGGCAGCCGATGGCATCGTCGGGCTGCGGCCGGCCGAGCGACGTCTGTGGCGTCGCCGGGCCTGCCGCCCGCTCGCCAGCTACGGGCGTCCCTCTGGACGCCGTCCTCCCGCCAGTAAGCGCCGCGCCACTTATGGCGCGTCGCTGAAGACTCGCCTCGCCCCGCCCCCTCCCCTCCCCTCCCCCCCCCACCTGCACCTGCTTCCCCTGCATCCCCCCCTTTCTTGCTGCAGCCGATGACTGCCTTATGAGGGACCTCTCCACCGCCGAGGAGACATGACATGCCGCCGAGAGGGCGGGGGCCGCCGCACCAGCCTCTGTCGTTCGAGCCGCCGGCGTCGCCGCTGTTGCCGCAGGCCTGGAGCCGCCGCACACCGCCGCCGCCGCTGCTGTCGTCACTGTCGCTGCTGCCGCCATTGCCGTCTAAAGGGGCCGTGAGACCTACCCTCTTCCGGAGTCGTTGCGGCTCCTGCTGGGAATGGGGGTGCCGGGCTAGGGGGTGTGGGCGTGGGTGTGGGTGTGGGGGTGTGCGTGGGCTTGACACTACCAAGCCTAGGGGGTGTGTTAAAATTATATAAGTTATAATTTAATATAGGCTTGGTAGGTTGTTACTGAACCTTTCTGTAGAGGGTACAAACCCCTTCTTGTACTCCTCTCTCTTCCTAATAAAACCCCTTTCTTCTCGACATTCTCTCCCTTCCTAGATCCGTTTTCCTCACGCCATTCCATGGCGGCCTTCTTGCTAGTATCCTAGCCAACCTAGCCTCCTAAGTTTGAGAACCTTGAGTCCTAAGTTTCTAAGAGGAGCATGCGAAGATGAAGTAACAGACGACGAGGAATCGTCCAATGCTCACTGTTCTTATCCCCGTGGGCTGCTATTCGATCCCTGGACCCAACAAACGCCGCAAGAGCGCCGCATTCGATACTCGCATGGACGCTGCCATCTGTTACTCGCACGTGGCGGGGAAGCAGTCCATCCTGGCCATGGTTCTTCCCGCGCCTTTGAGTCGACTCATAAGGCACCCCTTGATTCGACTGAAATTCTTGCTTGCATGCGACGCGGTTGTCCATCCTGACCGCAGTTCTCCCCGCGCCGCCCAGGAAGCTGCATTCTGCTGCCGCCGCAAAGTTCAGAACGAGATCCGCTTCGACGCGGCGCTTGCGGTGGCGCACCCGCCGCTGCCGCCGCAGTTGCGGCGCTTCCGCGGCGTCGGAGGCGGGAACGTCGCCGGATGCGGCGACAGCTGGTACTCGCTGCCACGTGGCGTGCTCTGCACGCAGGTGCCACCCTCGGCTGACGCGCTTCGTTCACCGCTTGCTTGGGTCTTCACTAATGGGAACGCTGTGTCACATGTGATTGGCGCAATCACTACTAATCCTGCGGCATTGCGGCGGTCAGGCTGCTGGTTGCCAGCGCGCGCGGACGCTGTAGTAGCAGATCCGGAGGTAGAATAATACTCGTCCCCCCGAGTCACCGCGGCGGCCATTGCGCCGCCACTGGTGGTGACAGCTGGATCGGTTGGCTCGCGAACGCCACACACTAGAGGCATCTCTGCTGCTTCTGACGCAAGGACGGTCCTTGTCCCCGTGGACGCAACAGGGCCTTTTAGTGAAGGACTCCTTAATAAGAACTTCTTTTCAAATTCATGACTTGAGATTCACCCTGCGGTTAATAATGTGGCTACTAAGGAAAGTCGGGGCCGCAATTTGCGAGCCAAGGGCTTTGAAAGAAACCTCGCGAGGGAGGAACGCTCGGCGTGAACAATGGAGCCAATTCGCGGGCCGCCTTGATGCTAACTCGAGAATGCCGTGAACGACTCGTTGGTTTGTATGTACTCGAGTAGTACTCGAGTCTGAATGAACGACTGCGGAAGGGTGTCACATGCGAGAAGGTACAATATGGGTGAGGCAACGAAGGCGAGTGAGATGATGGGTGGAGAGGAGAGGAGAGACAACGTGCTAAGAAAATGTGGCGTAGATACTGTATTAGGGGCTAGTTTTTGGAGGAAGCGTGTTTGCGGGCTGGACGCGCAACAGCGGGATGGGCAATTTGGTTGGAGGCACAGGCTTTGGCGTGTGTGGTCATTTGAGCAAGAGGAGCTCGAGCTTGCCGCGACAGAACACGGAAAGAGTGGGCCAGCGAGCGAGTGGGTGAGTGAGTGAGTGATTGAAATGGGCGAACGAGTGATGATGGGTGATGTGGTGAGGATTTGTCGCTGGTTTGGGCGTAGGGGGTACTCTAAGGGTGTGTGTCTTACAGTTCCGGAACCCGGCAAGTTCCGAAACTTGGGTTGGTTACACATGTCGCAGATCATTTCGATGAGATTTCGTGAATTCCTCCCGGGGCATTTTTTTTTTAGAATTCCGGAACTAGTCCCGGGATTTCCAGAAGCGGAACTGTAAGACACACACCCTAAGTATTGACAAAGTGGGATGTCGACAAATGTCGTCGACATCCGACAACATCCAAGGTAGTGTCAGTACGATTTAGTTTGGTTTTAAAAGGGTATAGAAGATTGCTAAATTGGTGCATCGACATTCGTGACGTCGTCGGATGTCGTTGGGCACTTTCGACACGCTATAGCGAAGGGACTCCTTTGCTTCGGTTCGATGGGAGTGTTGAGGCACGGGGGTGGTTTGGCTTGGGGGAGCACTTGATTTGTCCTTAGTTGCTTGGGCAATGGGCGCTTGGTTGTAAGGCCTAGGGAATTCCGTTAGGGAACGGAATCGGCCCCAGAATCACCTGTTAGCGGACGTAATCATAGGAAACATACCCACCAACAGAAGGATTTGGCGATCACTAGCCTTGGCGACCCCCATCCTCACACAATGACAAAGATTTCCATGGCTAATGGATTCCTAGAGTAGAGTAAGGTGTTTACTCCATTCTTCCTAAGCTCCAGCTACAGAACACCAACTAGGGATTGAAACCTCTACCCTTCGATTCTCAGAATAGGATGAAAAGTGAAGGAAGGGGGCTGAAGTATACAACCCCCCTACAAATGCACTTAGTACGGATGCACTTAGTATAGATTCAGGGGAGAGCAGCCCATTATGTCAAGAAATTAGACAAAACTGAATCTGTCAGGCGGACAGAATCCAGTATATCTAACTCTGTAAGAAACGGGGAATTCATGCCTTGCACCTGCAAGATGGAGTTGTTGCATCAGCGACAGCTAACAGCTGATCAGAGCAGATAGATCGATGCACATTGCACACCAAGCCCTTTGATTTTCCCAGGCACGACAGGCAATGATGGCAGCTAAATATCTTGGCCGCCCTGACTCAAGAGGAACACGGGTGACAAGCAAGTCACGACAACACGACCTAAGCGATGTGAATTATGCTCAACCGAATCCTTTTATCTAAAGTAGCACGTGAATGCGATATTGTCTATGAAATAGAGTAAATCAGCAATTCCACAGCGAACTCCTTCTCCAATTACGTCGTATGAGTCACATGCCATTCTTATGAGGTCAGTGATCGTAGTTATTGGGCTGAGAATAGCCCTAGGATCTTTTCAGAAGGCTAAGTCCTTGTAACAGAGTGCTTGATAGCACAGCGGAAGTCTTGAGTTGAACCCTTGTACTGGTATGTAAGTGATTGATTATAGCAAAGGGATACAAAGTTTATATAATAATACAAGAGAATATGGAGAGTCTAACTGTTTATGCACTTCGAGGGGTACATTCCCTTTGCGACTTAATAAGGGCGACTCGGGTAACCACCCGTACTGTAATATCCGGCCGATTAATTGTCCTTGCTGTCGCGCTGACTTGACTCTTGCAATTCTGACTATTGGGTTGCACGGACAATGATCTGCGACCGTTGCCCTTTCGTTACCTCTGAGAGGTGTCGTCAACCTGCGTCAACCGTCGGTGGTACTATATCAGGGTTTGGCTCGGTGATCCTCGTTGTTGTAGTCTTCGCGTATTTGTACACCCACGCGAGACTCCGGAAATGCCTTAATTTCTTTTATAATTTCCAACACCCTCCTTCATTTCTAGAGTGTCAATGTGGTCGAGGTTGCTGACTTGTTGCAATCCAGTCAGCAGCATGCAGTGCTGGAACTTCGACTTCATCGGCTTCTTGGTCAAGTAGTCGGCTGCCATTTCGGTGGTGGGGCAGTAGACTAATTGGAGACGTCCCTGCTCAATCTCGTCTTTCACGAAATATGTAGCGAAGCGAGATGTGCTTCGTCCTGTTCGCGAATCCGTTTTTGTTGGCGATTTTTATTGCTGATTGGTTGTTGTAGAAGAGAGAGAATTTTGGTAACTCGGCAATCTTCGCTTCTTCGAGCAGCTTGCGCATGTACATTCCTTCCTTCGTGGCTGTGCAGAGAGCGATTAGTTCCTGTTCTCCCGAGTGCCATGAGATAGTGCCGATAGGCTCAAGACGATAGATGTAGCCGGTGCGCGAGCATCTGTTATCCTTGTTGCCAGCGTGGTAGTGGCGTTTTTGTGGTAGGCTGGGCCGATTGTCGGAGTCGAGATGAAGTAGTGGAGCGCGATCGAGTTCCTGTATATTCCCCCCTTTAGGTCGCTTAAGGTACGTAGCGAACTGGCTAGCGGGGTAGGAGAGATCAGGACGACAGGTGTTGGCAGCGGATAGCAGACAGCCCAGCTTCTGCTGATATTCATGCGCCGCAATTGGTGGGCCCTTCTCACCAGCGCAAAAGAGGGCACGCGGCTGCCTCGTATGGCGCGCTGCCCACCTCGAACTTGACCACCTTGTTGACTCCTGCGCAGGTCAACGCGATGCTGACTTTGTTACAGCAACAGGCAACGAGTGTTACGGCTGCAAAAACCGCTCAACCTGCTGCTTCTGCATCTGCTAAAAAGGGACCTGCAAAAAAAGAAAAGGTCGCAAGCGGAATCAAGACGCCATGCCTCGACAAAGACGCCGTCGCCAGTATCCCACCTGCCCCCGTTGTCGACGACGACAGTGACGACTCCGACAATGACGCTGGTGAGGTCCCCAACATCGCTGCAAATTCAATTCCCATGGATCACCTCCCACCCCTCCCGTCCACTAACCCCACCCTCTCGGTGGCGTCCTTCCTCAACGCGGCCGTGCGCGAGCAAGGGGAAGTCCTGGAGGGCCTTCCGGTCTACCTAAAGCACGCGGAGTTCAAGGTGCAGCACGGCGACGCGCCGGGCGGCCTCGAATTCTCGCCGACGCGCTCGCCCTCCTATCGCGGCACTTCGAAGTCCTCCAAGTCGAGGACGCCTCCGACTTCCGCATGGCCAAGCGCTTCAAGCTGTACTAGCAGAAGAGCCTGCTTACCTCCAGGCCCTTCAAACAGGTCGTCGTTGAGGTGGCTGTAATGGATCGCGCCGAGTGTGCTTTTGCTCATGGCAATCGCGGAGGCGGCCGCATGCCCATGCCGTTCGCGCCCAAGCGTGGTCCGCCGCCTACGAGAGAGTTCCGCGGCTTCCGAGGCACTTGCTTCCGCTGTGGCCAGCCGGGGCATGTTGCCAGCGGCTGCCCGGCGAATGGGCATGGTGGCCAAGGACCCGCACCCGTGGTGTAGGGGTCAGGCCGGGTGCTTGCGCAAAGTGGCGCAAGACGCAATGCGCGTAGGCCATTTAAGAGCACCAAAAGAGGTGCAGCAAAAAAAAAAAAAAAAAAAAAAAAAAAAAAAAAACAGCAAGAGGCGACGAAATCGTCTTAGGGTTGCGGAGGATTTCATAATTTTCAATAGAATACTTTCGATAAAGATGTTTTTCTATAACACATTTATTTCTCATTCTATTATGCTGTTCAAAGAAAAATGTATGACATATAGCTAAAAGAGCAAGTGGCAATATGAGTAAATAATTCTGAAACTGTAATACAATGTCGAAGTCAATTTGAATTGTATGTCATAGGTTGAAGTATAACAGTAAAGTTTCTGTTGAATTCGTTTCTGTTACACATAAACGCTTTGTGCTGACATGAAATGGGTTAGCTTTGTGTTCATGAGAACGTACCCCTTCTAGGGTTTGCTTGTGCCACCCTAGCTGTTGCTGTGAGTGCTCGGCATTTTCTACATTGTTCAAGTCTGTCCCTTACTCTTTCCTGTCCCTAGTTTCTATTGCACCTAATTCCAACCATGGCTAGTTGCTAGCTAAGCCAGGCTATCTACTTCCTAGTCAGCATGCTTCTAGCGTGCATCCTGTAGGGAAGCATTAGCGCTGGCGCCTAACCTGATGGCACCTAGCACGCTGGCGCGTAGCACCCTGGCGTCGTGCGCGCTGGCGCATAGCGCGCTGGCGCATAGCGCGCTAGCGCTGTGCGCGATGGCGCGTTGCGCGCTGGCACCGTGCGCGCTGGCGTTGTGCGCGCTGGCGCCGTGCGCGCTGGCGCGATGCGGGCAGGCGCCGTGCGCGCTGGCGCGATGCGCGCAGACGCCATGCGCGCTCGTGCGATGCGCGCAGGCGCCGTGAGTGCTGGCGCGTTGCTCGCTGGCACCGTGCACGCTGGCGCGATGCGGGCAGGCGCCGTGCACACTGGCGCGATGCGCGCAGGCGCCGTGCCCGCTGGTGCGATGCGCGAAGGCGCCGTGCGCGTTGGCGCCAAGCGCACTGGCGGGTACGGCACTGGCGCCGTGCGCACTGGCGCGTTGCGCGTAGGCGCGATCCGTACTGGAGCCGTGCGCGCTGGATGCTATTGAATGTGCAGAGCAGAGAGGAGGAAGAGAGGGGATGGAGAATAAAGAGTACAAATGGTACTAAGATAAGAGCATACCCATTTGCTTGCGTTTGTCTTCTCTTTCCTTTGTTTTGCAGTCCATATGTTTCTTTCATTCGCTCACTCCATTTGACAACTTAGCATTCTTATAGCAGTTATCTTTCTAGCATTGCCCTCACTTCCGTTCTTGATCACTCTCATTTTGTCACGCCTCTCTCTCTACTGCTGCTTGTCTCTCTTTCTACCTCTCTCTCTCTCCCTGCCCCTCCCTCTCTCTCACACTCTCTCTCACTCTTTTTCTCTCTCTCGTCTGTTTTTCCTCTCTCTCTCGTTCTCCCTCTCACTCTCTCTCGTTCTCTCTCTCTCTCTCTCTCTCTCTCTCTCTCTCTCTCTCTCTCTCTCTCTCACTCTCTCTCTCTCTCTCTCCCTCTCTCTCATTCTCTCATTCTCTCTCTCCTCTCTCTCCCTCCCTCCCTCCGTCCCTCTTTCCCTCTCTTTTTCCCTCTGTCTCCCTCTATCTCCCTCTCTCTCTGTCATTCTCCTCTCTCTCCCCTTCTCGCTCTCTTCTCTCTCTCTCTCTCTCTCTCTCTCTCTCTCTCTCTCTCTCTCTCTCTCTCTCTCTCTCTCGCTCTCTCTCGCTCTCTCTCGCTCTCTCCCTCTCTCTCTCCATCTCTCTTTCTCTCTCCCTCTCTCTTCCCCCCATCCACACACTCTTTTCTCTCCCCCCCCCTTCCCCCCCTTTTCTCTCTCTCTCTCTCAACCTCTCTCGTCCCATTTTTTACCTCTATCTGATGTGTCGTTCCTTTCTTCAATCCTCATTCCCATTTCCCGAGTTCTACCATGCATTCTGTTTTTCAACTAAACTTGTGTTCTTTTCATGTTCTCTCTCTTTTTTTGCCACGTATGTTGGGTGGTTCAGGAATGCCATGGGAAGAGATTTCTGGTTTACGGCTGTGGTTTTTATTTACAGTAGACTGTCATATAATAGGTTTCAATTGCTTTCTGTTTGTTCCTTTCTTTCTTTTGATGAATTTTGGAGTCCGTGTGTTTCCTTTGCTTTACATTGTTGCCTTTCTCTATTCTGCTCCTGCTTGCTTGATACAGCGGTGGTGCACTTTGTGTATGAAGGAAATTGGTTTGAACTGATCGTCTCGAGTAAGGTTCTTTGACTTTCCACCTTGAGTGCTGCAGTCACTTGAACTGGAGATGATAAGTGCAATCCATTTTCTTGTAGTGACTAATGTTAAAATTATATAAGTTATAATTTATATAGGCTTGGTAGGTTGTTACTGAACCTTTCTGTAGGGGGTACAAACCCCTCCTTGTACTCCCCTCTCTTCTAATCCAACATCTTTTCCTCTCCTCAACTTTCCTAGCACCTAAAACCTCTCGCCATTCTCATGGCTCCTCCTAGCTCCTAGCTAAACCTTGTGCCATTCTATGGCTTCCTAGCTAAGCTAGTTTCTGACATGGTATCAGAGCAGTTCGTTCCGTGTGGGCCTGCTCCTCGCGTTTCCGCTGCGTGCTCGTTTCTCTCTCTATCTCGCGCTGCCATGGCGGCCGCGTCAAGCTCCTGTGGCCGCGTCGTCGTGCCGCGGCGCCGCTGTCGACGTCCATGGCGCCCGCGTCCAGCTGCTGTGGCCGCGCCGTCGTGCCGCAGCTCCGCCGTCGCGTCAAGTTGCTGTCGCGACGTGACGGCGCCGTCACGCTGCCGCGGCGTCTACGCGACAGCGCGCAGTCGGCGTACCAGCGACGTCGTGCTGCCGTCGCAGCGTCGACGCCCCGCTGCGGCATCGACGCCGCTCCATGACGGCGTCGTCGGGCTGCAGCCGGCCGCGTGACGCTTGTGGCGCCGCTAGACCGGCCGCCCGCATGTCAGCCTGTGGCGCCGCCCCCCCCCCCCCACCCCCCCTCCTTCCCCTGCGCCCTCTTCCATTCCGCAGACGACGGCTGACTCCCGCCGGCCGTCCCACAGTCGCGGGGCCAGGCCACGTCACCGAGAGGTGCGGGTGCCGCCGCCGCTGCCGCTGTTGTCGAAGCCGCCGCCGCCGCCGCTGTCGCCGCTTGCGTCGGGGCCACGCAGCCGCACGCCGCCGCCGCCGCCGCTGTCGACACTGCCGCCGCTGCCGCCGTCGCCGCCGCAGCCCCTGCGGTCGACGTCGCCGCCTCACGCGCCGTGGGGTCGACCGACCTAGAGTCGCTGTCACTGTGGCTGGAATGGGGGTGCTAGGTTAGGGGGTGTGGGTGTGTGTGGGTGTGTGACTACCAAGCCTAGGGGGTGTGTTAAAATTATATAAGTTATAATTTATATAGGCTTGGTAGGTTGTTACTGAACCTTTCTGTAGGGGGTACAAACCCCTCCTTGTACTCCCCTCTCTTCTAATCCAACATCTTTTCCTCTCCTCAACTTTCCTAGCACCTAAAACCTCTCGCCATTCTCATGGCTCCTCCTAGCTCCTAGCTAAACCTTGTGCCATTCTATGGCTTCCTAGCTAAGCTAGTTTCTGACAACTAAGTGCACTGCCTAAAACAATGTGTCATTTGTCTACTAGGCTTTCGACTTCCCCCACTTAGCTGGGGAAGCGATATGAATAATTTTTTTAGGAATAAAAAAAATTAACAGATTGTGATTCGATTTGAAGAGAAGTTTTGCTGTAAAGGAGACAAGCTCCTTTACATTCTCGCAGGACCGATGGACCTGCCACCAGGGCTGACGTTTCAAAAAAACCCCCCCTGAGCTGTCGAATAAAAAAAAACGTTTACCCTGAGGGCTCAGGTTTCAAAAATTGCCTACCCTGATTTGTAAGGGTTCAGAAATCTGGAACCCTGAAAATCCCAGGGTTCACCGAGCGCGTTCAGGGTTGCCTTCAACACGAGGGGGGAATTAAAAATGGGGGGAAAAAGGGGAGGGAATCAAACCGAGGGGAGGGGGAGAGCGAAACGGAGGGGAAGGGGGAGGATGGAAACATAGGGGAAGAGAAGAAGCGAAACGGGGAGGGAAAAAGTGGGGGTTGGGGGGTGGGGGAAGTTCGAAATACAGTCGAGGAATGGGAGAAGCGAAACGGAGGGGAAGGGGGGATCGAAACGGAGGGGAAGGGGGGATCAAAACGGAGGGGAAGGGGGGATCGAAACGGAGGGGAAGGGGGGATCGAAACGGAGGGGAAGGGGGGATCAAAACGGAGGGGAAGGGGGGATCGAAACGGAGGGGAAGGGGGGATCGAAACGGAGGGGAAGGGGGGATCGAAACGGAGGGGAAGGGGGGATCGAAACGGAGGGGAAGGGGGGATCGAAACGGAGGGGAAGGGGGGATCGAAACGGAGGGGAAGGGGGGATCGAAACGGAGGGGAGGGGGAGTCGAAACCAAGGAAGAAAGGGGGAGGGAATCAAAACCAAGATGCGAGGGGCGAAACGGAGGGGAGATGGGGGAATCGAAATGGAGGGGAGGGGGGAAACGAAACGGAGGGGGAGTGGGGGGAGCGAAAATGGAGGGGAGGGAGGAATCGAAGTGGATTGGAGGGGGGAAGCTGGGTAATAGGGCGGTCGGAGAAAATTCGCGCCCTAGCAGCGCCCCGGCTGGGAGATCTTGGACGTTGATCAACGTGACCATCTAACGGTTTAAGTATGTCGAAACGATCGCAATCGATCTTGACCGTTACATTTTCATAGACTTAGCTAATTTTTGTGGGTTGTTGTTAGTGTGTAGGGGGGATGTCTGTACGACACATGACTTAGCCGATTTTTGTGGGTTGCTTGGTGTGTGAGGGAATGTTTGAGGACTTCACCAATTTTTGTAGGTTGTTGCGTGTGGGGGGGAATGTCTCTGGAGATTGGGGACTTCGCCTAAATTTCCGCATTGTGAGCCACATGGATGTCGCACTCAGGGTTCGTACGCGTTACTCCCTGAAAACTCAGTGTTGGGATAACGCAAACCCTGAAATTCTCAGTGTTCACAGACATACAACCCTGAAGAGGTTAGGGTTCCAAAAAGCCCAACCCTGAAAATTAAGGGTTGGCCAAAAAAATACCCTGTGAAATCAGGGAATCAGGGTAAAATACCCTGATAACGACAGGCCTGCCTGCCACCTAGTTGTTACAATTATATAAGTTATAATTTAATATAGGCTTGGTAGGTGTTAAAGTGAGAACGAATAATGACTAGAAGTGGAAACCTAGAACAAATACTAGTTGGTTGTACTCACTAGAAGCATACCTCAGTCTAGCCTATAACTTCTACATAGATAATATGTATAAGTTGACACACCTCCTAGGCTAGACAAGGGGTGAAACTAAACAAGAAGCAAACAGCTCAGGGCGGCACTACTAGTCCAACCACTGAGGCAGGGGTCTGGCGACCAGTCAGCAAGAATACAACCAAAACTGAAGCAAGCCAGGGTGGCACTACTAGTCCAGCCACTGGAGGTAAGGCCACAAGGCCAGTCTGACAAGCATATATAATAGAGAGTACACAATCAGAATCCTAACAGGGGAGCAGCTACAGGAACTAGACCAAGCTGTACACAGTGCCGCTGATGATCTTTAGGCGCAAGCGCCTTAGTAAAGATATCAGCTGTGTTGGCACCTGAGGCCAAGTGAACTACACGGGCCTGGCGGCGCTGCTGTAGCTCGCGCAGGAGGAAGTACCGCAGCTGGATATGCTTCGCTCTGCCCTCAAGCCGAGGCTCCTGACACAGGAGGATCATGGCCCTGTTGTCAGCGTACAGGACCGGGGCAGAGCTAGGCCGCTCACCTAAGTCTGTGAGCAAGAAGGTCAGCCAGCGGAGCTCCTGTGCCGCCATGGCACCAGCGTAGATCTCAGCCTCACAGCTAGACTGAGCCACAGACGACGAGCGAGTGGATCTCCAAGAGATAGCACCCGAACCAAGGCTGAAACAGTAGCCCTGCGACGACCTGAGCGTCTCAGCGTCGTCTGCCCAAGAAGCGTCTGTGTGCCCAGTAAGGACCACTGGCCTGCGTCCTCCTAGCACTAACCCCATGCCTGATGTACTAGCAAGATAACGCAAAACCCTCTTAGCGGCAGACCAGTGCTGAGGTCGGTGTGTGCCTGTAGCCACAAAGCGAGCCAGGATGCTGAGAGGGTATGCGAGACCTGGGCGAGTGCAAGTCATCAGGTACATGAGGCAACCCACCAGCTCTGCGTAGGGGCCACTGGGCTCTACTGGCTCCTCAGGAACGGGAGCAGAGAGCCCATGGTCTACGGGTAGAGGTGTGGGCTGTGCGGAGGAGAACTGAAGACCGAACCTCTGAAGGACCTGACGCACCAAGTGTGACTGGGTCAGAGTGATGGTGCGTGCTGCTCTGTCCCTAGAGATCTGCAAGCCAAGATAGCGACGCAGCTCTCCAAGGTCAGTGCAGGTGTGTCTCTTCAGCAGCTCAGCCTTCACAGAGGCCAGTGCGTCCCTGTCAGGAGTAGCGAAGACCAGGTCGTCTACGTAGACAAGGATGTAGAACGGAGTCTGGCCGGAACGCACAAACAGTGAAGGGTCAGCAGAGGACGGAAAGAACTGCAGGTCTACTAACGTGGCACGTAGCGTGTCGTGCCACTCGCGGGGAGCCTGACGCAGGCCGTAGACCGGGTGCCTGAGAAGCCACTGGGTCCCAGGAGGGAAGGTACCAGTGAAGCCCTGTGGTCGGCGCAGGTAGACCTGCTCGTGTAGGCTGCCCTGAAGAAAGGCAGTAGAGAAGTCGAGGGAGTGAAGCTCGTAGTCACGCTGTGCTGCTACATGTAGCAGCGCCCGAAGAGTGGTCATCTTCGGGGTCGGGGCGAAGGTCTGGAAGAAGTCAACCCCCTCGCGCTGACTGAAACCTCTGGCCACGTAGCGCGCCTTGAAGACAGGCGGCTCTCCAGGGGGGCGCTTCACCTTGAAGAGCCACCGACCATCGACTACGTTCACCCCAGGCGGGGGAACTGCGTCGACGTAAGTGCCGGTGGACCTCCAAGATGCCATCTCCTGCTCCATGGCAGCTATCCACTGAGAGGCCCAAGGTCCCGAGGTGGCCTCAGCGTAGGTGCGAGGGGTCGGGATGTCGAAGGCGTCTGGGTCACCCTCAGGGACTAACAGCATGGAGCAGAGATGGGGAGCAGCCTCGGAAAGGAAAGCCAGCTCGTACTGCCTGTCCTCTAGGACGTCACTGCCAAGGGCAGGAGCACCCCCGACGGACGGAGGACGGGCAGGGTCAGAGACCAGAGCGGTAGCGTAGTCAAGGCGGCGGGTAGAGGCGAAGTCAGCGACAGCAGCGACAAGCGCGTCAAGGCGCGAGACAGGAACAGCAGGGTCGGTAACAAGAGAGGCAAGGACCCGAGGGACAAGGGGACGAGCAGCACGGAGGTAGTCAGAGAACGGAGGAGGTGCAACAGCAAGGGACGAGGGAGGAGGGGACGGGAGGAGGGGAGGACGAGACGAGCGGGAACGGAGCAACATAGGGTGGGTGGGCAGGACAGGAGAGACGGGACGAGCACGGGAGGGACGGCGAGCCCAAACGTGAGACGGAGGTGTAGGGTCAGGGGACAGCGGAGGGGACACAGGAGGAAGACGGGCCGGAGACGAGTCCAGCGGCGGGAACACAGGACCGTAGACAGGAAGGTCAGCAGGCGGTGGGGGAGACACCGGCGCGCGGTCCGTGGAGGGAAGGCCGAGCAGGCGGAGAGCGGAGACCGGCGGCGACGGCTGCTGCGGCGGCGACGACGGCTGGGCCGGAACTCTCGGACCAGCAGAGGCAGAACGACCGTCGGCAGAACACTCAACAGCAGCACCCCCAGAACCAACACCCCCAGAGCGAGAACCCCCTCCAACACCAGCGGCACCCCCAGAAGCCGCAGGACGAAGAGCCTCCTCCACACCAGCACCCCCAGGGGCATAGAGCGGCGGTGGCAGTGGCCGCGACGGCTGCGGCGGCGGCGACAGCGGCGACGGCTGCGGCAGCGACGGCGACGGCGGCGGCAGCGGGGTCGGCGACTGCGACAGTGGGGGCGGAGGCACCGGGGAAGGGGGACGCGGTAAGGACGGACCGGGGGTACCACCAGAGTCAGCAGACTCCTCAACGGGGACAACCGACGGGAGGGGAGTGACGTGAGAGACACCAGACGGGGCAGGACGAGGCGGGAGAGGGGCAGGGGCTACCGGGGGAGAGGGAGCAAGGAACAGGGGGGGGGCAACTGGGAGACCTCGGTGAGGGAAGCGGCGGTAGAAGGAGACGGACTCGTCAAAGGTGACGTCACGAGAGTGGAGGAAGCGGTGAGACGGCGGGTGATAGAAAAGCCAGTCAGACGAGTCCAGGGGGAAATCGAGGAAGACACAGGGGACAGTGCGGGCAGTGAGCTTGTCCGTGCCAGAGGCACGAACGTGAGCAAGGCAGCCCCAGACGTGGAACGCAGACGCGTCACCGGGGGACCCGGTCCAAAGGAGGGTCGGCGAAACCTGCGGCCGCTGGGAGCGTGGCCACAGGTTAAGCTGGTGAGCAGCGTAGCGAACGGCGAACGGCCACAGAAAATGGAGGGCATCGGCATGGATCATGGATGTACGGGCGACCTCCATGACCAAGCCGATGCGGCGCTCAGCAACCCCATTCTGCTGTGGCGAGTCCGGCAAGGTGTACGACTGGGTGATGCCCTCCGCACGACAGAACTGTCCAAGCCGACCAGAGGCGAACTCACCGCCACGGTCGGAGTGGAGACACAACACGGGGAGACCGCGGTGGAGACGCGCAGCCACAACCCACGGGAGAAGAACGTCGGGCACGTCGGCCTTCCGCTCCAGGGGAAACACCGTGGTGTAGCGCGTGTAGTCGTCGACGAGCACAAGGAAGTAGCGCTCACCGCGCGGTCCGGGGACGGGGGCAGGGCCCCAAACGTCCAGGTGCAGGGTCTGAAGGGGGGCAGTAGCAGGACGCAGCGAGGAGGAGTGAGGAACACGGCGGAGCCGACCCTCGACGCAAGGCGTGCACGGTGGCGCAGTCGAGGGAGGAAGGGCAGGGAGCGACGCGGGGAGACCTAAGACAAGACCGTGCTGGGACATGTGACGCAGACGCGGGAGAGCAGGGTGACCTAAGCGGTGGTGCCAGAGAAGGGAGGGGTGAGTGAGGGACCGACACGAGCAAGCTGCAGCGACCTGGGAGGACGCACCAACCGGGGGGGAGGCGGTGTCGAGGGTAAACAGACCGGACACCGGGTCCCGGGGGAACGTCGCAAGGGGGGAACCTGAGACAGCCTCAGAACAGACAGCGAACCGCTCGTGCCCGGGGAACGTGGTGGTGACGCCGAGGTCTTGGAGACAGCCGACACCAACCAGGTTCCGCGAGAACGAGGGAACGTGGAGGCCAGTAAGGGAGCCCGAGGGAACTGCCGGACAGGGAAGGGACGTAGAACTGCGCGCGACAACAGGACCCACAGAGGGGTCAGCGAGAGAGACAACAGCAGGTGCAGCAAGCGGCGTGAGCGTGGAACGGTCGCGGAAGAAGCAGGCAGAAGCACCGGAGTCGAGAGTGAAGGACAGCGACGCAGTGGCGGAGGCTGGGGACGGAGCCGGTGCAGCGACTAGACTAGGCAACCTAGGCAGTCCTACGCCTGACGTAGCAGGGGAGGCTAAGCTACACAGTGGTGCAACACCTAAACTAGAGTACACAGGGTAATAAGATCCAGCAAAACTAGAAGCGTCAGAATACAAAGCATGCAAAGCAGCACCTAGCTGATCCATGTCTAACTCAAAGATCGGCACGCCTTGGCGGAGCAGGCTGTGCCAGTCGGGGAGGTCCGGGGCCGGGCCAAAGCGATGACGAAAGAGATCGTCGAGGCGGCGGAAACAGCGGGCAGTCGGGTGCGGGCGGCGGCACAGAGTGCCGCGAAGAGGCCCGGTCTGAAGCTGGTACTGGAAGGTGACAGCACCAGAGCCGCCGGTAGACGCCAAGCTGCGCGGGCCGCCACCACGGCCACTACCTCCGGAGGTGCCGGGCCAACCAGGCGGGAGACGGGCCCACTGCTGCGGCGACTGCTGCTGGGACGGTGACTGCTGCTGGGGCGGCGGCTGCGGCTGGGGCTGCTCCTGCTGCGACTGGGGCTGCTGCTCCTGCCCACCAGTGGTAGTCCCCGCGGGCGGAATACCGTCACCACCACTACTGCCACCACCAGCCCTACCCCCCTGGCGACCACGGCCACCGCGGCGCGAGCGCTGCTGCGGGTGGACCGCACCAGCCGTCTCGGTGAGAGGGGCCGCCGAGGCGACCGCAGCCGAAACGTCAGTGAACGTACACTGGGAGGGGGCACAACCGTGAAAGATAGAAACTGCCGGCGCACCGCTCGACTGAGCGATAGTGCGCTGGCGAGTCTCGATCTCGGTAAGGGTGTCGACAAAGGCAGTGAGAGTGAGGTCACCCGGGTGCTGGCTAAGAAAGTGATCGCAAGCACTAGCGAGGCGGTCTGGCAGGCGCATGGCGATAAAATAGAGCGTCATGCAGAAAGGGGGGGGGAGCGCATTGAGCTGGGCGGCAGTGCTGGCAGTGCGATAGCGGGTCTCTAGGGCACGCAGGTGAGTGGCAAAGTCTGCGACGGTAGGGAAAGCTGCAAGGTCTGGGAAAAGCATAGGGAAGAGCAGGCGACCAGCAGAAGCAGACGCGGGTGTGGAATAGGGCAATAATAACGTCTAAGTAGGCTTTGAACGCGAGCGCTCAGAGACAGGGAGGGCCAGGCTAATGGCAACCTGAGCGACTGCATCGCGGGAGTCCCAGACCGCACGGGCAAGCGCAGCAGTAGAGAAGGTCTCACGGTCATCAGATGAGGGATCAGCAGGGAGGGGAGCAGGTGCGGGGGGGCGGGGGAGCAAGCCGTCGACATGGACAACCAAAGAGTGGCCATCCTAGCGCTGACCTGTAAGGTGGCGGCGGAGATCGGAGAGCCAGGCGGCGAAGTCAACCGCATGGCCCTCGGCGTCCAGTCGGAGCACGAAGTCCGCCATCGTGCAGGGTCAGCGGCACAGCTCCACAGGGACACAGCGACGCAGGAACACAGTGACAGCCCCCTCCAGCACGGCGGCCGCGAAGCGCCTCAGCACGGGCGAGCAGAGGAGACGGAGCCCGAGGCGGCACGGCAGGACGAGCCGGGGCGAAGGGGCCAGGCAGGTGCGGTGGGGCCAGGCAGGTGCGGCGGGGCCAGGCAGGCGCGGCGGGGCCAGGCAGGCGCGGCGGGGCCAGGCAGGCGCGGCAGGGCCAGGCAAGCGCGGCGGGACCAGGCAGGCGCGGCAGGGCCAGGCAGGCGCGGCGGGACCAGGCAGGCGCGGCGGGGCCAGGGAGGCGCGGCAGGGCCAGGCAGGCGCGACGGGGCCAGGGAGGCGCGGCGGGGGCCAGGCAGGCGCGGTAGGGCCAGGGAGGCGTGGCGGGGCCAGGCAGGCGCGACGGGGCCAGGCAGGGCGCGACGGGGCCAGGCAGGTGCGGCGGGGCCAGGCAGGCGCGACGGGGCCAGGCAGGGGGCGACGGGGCCAGGCAGGGCGCGACGGGGCCAGGCGGGCGCGACGGAGCCAGGCAGGGCGCGACGGGGCCGAGCGGGCGCGACGGGGCCAGGCCGGGCGCGACGGGACCAGGCAGGGCGCGACGGGGCCAGGCGGGCGCGACGGAGCCAGGCAGGGCGCGATGAGGCCGAGAGGGCGCGACGAAGCCAGGCAGGGCGCGACGGGGCTAGGGTGGCGCGACGGGGCCAGGCAGGGCGCGACGGGACCAGGCAGGGCGCGACGGGGCCCGGCAGGGCGCGACGGGGCCAGGCGGGCGCGACGGAGCCAGGTAGGGCGCGACGGGGCCGAGCGGGCGCGACGGGGCCAGGCAGGGCGCGATGGGACCAGGCAGGGCGCGACGGGGCCAGGCGGGCGCGACGGAGCCAGGCAGGGCGCGACGAGGCCGAGTGGGCGCGACGAGGCCAGGCAGGGCGCGACGGGGCTAGGGTGGCGCGACGGGGCTAGGGTGGCGCGACGGGGCTCAGGAGGGGCGCGAAGGGGCTAGGAGGCGCGACGGGGCCCAGGAGGGGCGCGACGGGGCTAGGGTGACGCGACGGGGCTAGGGTGGCGCGACGGGGCCCAGGAGGGGCGCGACGGGGCTAGGAGGCGCGACGGGGCCCAGGAGGGGCGCGACGGGGCTAGGGTGGCGCGACAGGGCTAGGGTGGCGCGACAGGGCCCAGGAGGGGCGCGACGGGGCTAGGAGGCGCGACGGGGCCCAGGAGGGGCGCGACATGGCTAGGAGGCGCGACGGGGCTATGAGGCGCGACGTGGCCTAGCTAGGGTACGGGCGGAAGCGGTAGGTGGGGGATGCTAACCTACGCGTGATACCATGTTAAAGTGAGAACGAATAATTACTAGAAGTGGAAACCTAGAACAAATACTAGTTGGTTGTACTCACTAGAAGCATACCTCAATCTAGCCTATAACTTCTACATAGATAATATGTATAAGTTGACAGTAGGTTGTTACTGAACCTTTCTGTAGAGGGTACAAACCCCTTCTTGTACTCCTCTCTCTTCCTAATCAAACTCCTTTCTTCTCGACATTTCTCCCCCTTCCTAGATCCGTTTTCCTCACGCCATTCCATGGCGGCCTTCTTCCTAGTATTTTAGCCAACCTAGCCTCCTAAGTTTAAGAACCTTGAGTCCTAAGTTTCTAAGATGGTATCAGAGCCGGTCGTGTCCACCGGACCCTCTCCCTACGTTCCCGTTGCGTACTCCTGCTGCATTCGCAGCCTTCGCGGTTTTCTGCCTGCCTGCCGTCGCGGCACCAAGCTGTCGCGACGGCCCCTTGTTGCCTGTCGTCGCGGCACCAAGGCGTCGCGACAGCCCCTTGTTGCCTGCCGTCGCGGCACCAAGATGTCGCGACAGCCCCTTGTTGCCTGCCGTCGCGGTGCCAAGGCGTCGCGACGGCCCCTTGGTGCAGCTGTCGCCCGTCCGCCTCACCGCTGCAGCATTGACGGTGCGCTGTGGCGGCGTCTAGGGCAGCCGCTGGCATCGTCGGACTGCAGCCGGCCGAGCGACGTCTGTGACGCAGCCGGACCTGCCGCCCGCTCGCCAGCCACGGGCGTCCCTCTGGACGCCGTCCTCCCGCCAGTGAGCGCCGCGCCACTTATGGCGCGTCGCTGAAGACTCGCCTCGCCCCGCCCCCTCCCCTCCCCCCCCCACCTGCACCTGCTTCCCCTGCATCCCCCCCTTTCTTGCTGCAGCCGATGACTGCCTTATGAGGGACCTCTCCATCGCCGAGGAGACAGGACATGCCGCCGAGAGGGCGGGGGCCGCCGCACCAGCCTCTGTCGTTCGAGCCGCCGGCGCCGCCGCTGTTGCCGCAGGCCTGGAGCCGCCGCACACTGCCGCCACCGCAGCTGTCGTCACTGTCGCTGCTGCTGCCATTGCCGTCTAAAGGGGCCGTGAGACCTACCCTCTTCCGGAGTCGTTGCGGCTCCTGCTGGGAATGGGGTTGCTGGGCTAGGGGGTGTGGGTGTGGGTGTGGGTGTGGGGGTGTGCGTGGGCTTGACACTACCAAGCCTAGGGGGTGTGTTAAAATTATATAAGTTATAATTTAATATAGGCTTGGTAGGTTGTTACTGAACCTTTCTGTAGAGGGTACAAACCCCTTCTTGTACTCCTCTCTCTTCCTAATCAAACTCCTTTCTCCTCGACATTTCTCCCCCTTCCTAGATCCGTTTTCCTCACGCCATTCCATGGCGGCCTTCTTCCTAGTATTCTAGCCAACCTAGCCTCCTAAGTTTAAGAACCTTGAGTCCTAAGTTTCTAAGACTAGTCTCATTCTCATTTCTCTTCTCTGATTGCTTACTACCATCAGCACACTCTAAACCCCTCCTATGCCCAGACCTTGGCATAGGAGCACGCTACTTGTGGACGTGATTGCTGCACGTTTTTCTACCATGACTGGAGGAATTGTTTCTGCTGCAACTGGTCGTCCTCCTGTTTCAAGAATGAATTTAAGGAGCAATGGACGACGTGGATCCCCTGTGCGTGAGGGAAGTCAAGATTCTTCTACTCACCGTGATCGTTCCCGCTCTCCACGCAACAGAAACGCATCTGTTTCTGCCTTGGATCTGCTGAATGGCGCTCGGCGAAACCCCGTTCAGCAACCCGGATTGGCTCCCGTCGGAGATCGTAACACTTCTGACGATCGCGATTTTCTCCCCGGGTTTCGCGGCGAGCGGCATGAAGAACGTGAACGTGTCGACTTGAACCCGCCAAGAGAAAACGCCCCGACACCCGTGGAGCAGTTGCGCGCGGCACCCCTCGGCCGCAATCATGACGGTCCTGCGTATCAGAATTGAAACAAGTGAATGATAGAGTGAGAGTACACACAACTATACCTAAGTGTTGTACCCTCTAAGAGGTGACCCTATACAGTCTATACAAACATGACAAATACACATGTTTGACACACCCCCTAGACTGCATAGGGGAATGTCCTAAACAAGCAGCTCAGGGCGGCACTACTAGTCCAACCTCTGAGACAAGGGTCTGAGAGACCAGTCAGAAGGAGTACAGACAAGGCAAGAACAAGAGCAGGGCGGCACTACTAGTCCAGCCACTGGGAGAGGACACAAGTCCAGTCTGAGTATACATATAAAGGACAGTACAAAGTCAAGGTCCTAGCAAGTGAGAGGCTACAGGAACTAGACCAAGCTGTACACAGTGCCGCTGATGATCTTTAGGCGCAAGCGCCTTCGTAAAGATATCAGCCGTGTTGGCACCTGAGGCCAAGTGTACTACGCGAGCCTGACGTCGCTGCTGTAGCTCACGCAGGAGGAAGTACCGCAGCTGGATGTGCTTCACTCTGCCCTCGAGTCGAGGCTCCTGACACAGGAGGATCATTGCCCTGTTGTCAGCGAACAGGACCGGGGCAGAGCTAGGCCGCTCACCTAAGTCAGTGAGCAAGAAGGTCAGCCAGCGGAGCTCCTGTGCCGCCATAGCACCAGCGTAGATCTCAGCCTCACAGCTGGACTGCGCCACAGACGAGGAGCGAGTAGCTCTCCACGAGACGGCAGCTGAGCCAAGGCTGAAGCAGTAGCCCTGGGTAGACCGGAGTGTCTCAGCGTCGTCTGCCCACGAAGCGTCTGTGTGTCCAGTAAGGACCACTGGCCTGCGTCCTCCTAGCACTAACCCCATGCCCGATGTACTAGCAAGATAACGCAGAACCCTCTTAGCGGCAGACCAGTGCTGCGGTCGGTGTCTGCCTGTGGCCACAAAACGAGCCAGGATGCTGAGAGGGTATGCGAGATCTGGGCGAGTGCAAGTCATCAGGTACATGAGGCAACCCACCAGCTCTGCGTAGGGGCCGCTGGGCTCTACCAACTCCTCAGACACTGGAGCGGAGAGCCTGTGGTCTACAGGCAGAGGGGTGGGCTGTGCAGAGGAGAACTGAAGGCTGAACCTCTGAAGGACCTGGCGCACCAAGTGTGACTGAGTCAGGGTGATGGTGCGCGCAGCTCTGTCCCTGGAGATCTGCAAGCCAAGGTAACGGCGCAGTTCTCCAAGGTCAGTGCAGGTGTGTCTCTTCAGCAGCTCTGCCTTCACGGATGCCAGTGCGTCCCTGTCTGCTGTGGCAAAGACCAGGTCGTCGACGTAAACAAGGATGTAGAACGGAGTCTGGCCAGCACGAACGAAGAGGGAAGGGTCTGCGGAAGACGGAAAGAACTGCAGGTCAGCAAGCGTAGCACGGAGAGTGTCGTGCCACTCACGGGGAGCCTAGCGCAGGCCGTAGACGGGGCGCCGCAGGAGCCACTGGGTCCCAGGAGGGAAGGTGCCAGTAAAGCCCGGAGGGCGACGTAGGTAGACCTGCTCGTGTAGGCTGCCCTGAAGGAAGGCAGTGGAGAAGTCGAGGGAGTGAAGCTCGTAGTCACGCTGAGCAGCTAGGTGTAACAGAACCCGAAGAGTAGTCATCTTCGGGGTCGGAGCGAAGGTCTGGAAGAAGTCCACCACCTCGCGCTGACTGAAGCCTCTAGCCACGTAGCGCGCCTTGAACACAGGCGGGCGCTTCACCTTGAAGAGCCAGCGGCCATCGACTACGTTCACCCCAGGCGGGGGAACTGCGTCGACGAAGGTGCCGGTGGATCTCCAAGATGCCATCTCCTGCTCCATGGCAGCTATCCACTGCGAGGCCCAGGGTCCCGAAGTCGCCTCAGCGTAAGTGCGAGGGGTCGAGATGTCGAAAGCGTCTGGGTCACCCTCAGGGACTAGCAGCATGGAACAGAGATGGGGAGCAGCCTCGGAGAGGAAAGCAAGCTCGAACTGGCGGTCCTCCAGGACGTCACTGCCAAGGGCAGGAGCACCCCCGACAGACGGAGGACAGGCAGGGTCAGAGACCAGAGCGGAGGCGTAGTCAAGGCGGCGGGAAGAGGCGAAGTCAGCGACAGCAGCGACAAGGGCGTCAAGGCACGAGGCCGGAACAGACGGGTCGGTAACGAGAGAGGCAAGGACGCGAGGAACAAGGGGACGAGCGGCACGAAGGTAGTCAGACAGCGGGGGGGGTGCAACAACAAGGGAGGACGGAGGAGGCGACGGCAGAAGGGGAGGACGAGACGCGTGGGAACGAAGCAACATAGGGTGGGAGCGCAAGACAGGCGAGGCAGGACGAGCACGAGAGGGACGGTGAGACCAGACGTGCGACGGAGGAGTCGGGTCAGGAGACAGAGGAGGGGACACAGGAGGGGAACGAGGGGGGAGACGGGCCGTGGACGAGTCCGGCGGAGGGAAAACAGGGCCGTAGACCGGAAGAGGAGGAGACGGCAGGAGAGGAACAGGCGCAGGGTCGGGGGACGGAAGGCCGAGCAGGCGAAGGGCTGACACCGGCGGGGACTGCTGCTGCGGCGGCACAACGGCGACACCTGGACCGCAAGCTGCTCCTCGGCTACCACCGGCACTCTCCACACCAGCACCCCCAGAGGGGCCACCCCCAGGGCGACTGGGACGAGCACCCCCAGAGTCAGCGAACGGGGGCTGCGACGGCGGCGGCGGCGGCGGCAACGACGGCTGCAGCGGCGGCAGAGGCGGTGGAGGAGGGGACTGGGGAGGGGACGCCGGGGGAGGGGCAGCCGGCGAGGACTGCACAGGAGGGCCACCAGAGTCAGAAGACTCCTCAACCGGGTCCTCCGACGGAAGGGGGGTAACGTGGGACATACCAGAGGGGGCGGGACGGGGAGGAGGAGGAGGAGGGGCAGGGACTACCGGGGAAGGAGGGACCAGGAACAAGGGGGGAGTAACCGGGGGACCACGGTGGGGGAAGCGACGGTAGTAGGAGACGGACTCGTCAAAGGTGACGTCACGAGAGTGAAAGAAGCGGTGAGACGGCGGGTGGTAAAAGTGCCAGTCGGACGCGTCAAGGGGAAAACCGAGGAAGACGCAGGGAAGGGTGCGGGCAGTGAGCTTGTCCGTGCCGGAGGCACGGACGTGAGCAAGGCAGCCCCAGACGTGGAACGCAGACGCGTCACCAGGAGACCCAGTCCAAAGACGGGTCGGCGAAACCTGCGGCTGCTGAGGGTGCGGCCACAGGTTAAGCTGGTGAGAAGCGTAGCGCACAGCGAACGGCCACAGAAAATGGGGTGCACCGGCATGGATCATGGAGGTGCGAGCCACCTCCATGACCAAACCGAAGCGTCGCTCAGCGACCCCATTCTGCTGTGGGGAGTCCGGTAGGGTGAACGTCTGGGTGATGCCCTCCGCACGACAAAAGCGACCAAGGACACCTGAGGCAAACTCGCCACCACGGACTGAGTGAAGACGCAAGACAGGGAGACCGCGGTGGACACGCGCAGAGACAAGCCAGGGGATGAGAGCGCCAGGCACGTCGGCCTTGCGCTCCAGGGGAAAGACTGTGGTGTAACGAGTGAAGTCGTCGACAAGCACAAGGAAGTAGCGCTCTCGACGCGGCCCTGGGACAGGGGCGGGGCCCCAGACGTCCAGGTGCAGGGTCTGCAGTGGCGCGGCGGTAGGGGGAAATGAGGAGGAGTGAGGGGCACGGCGAAGCCGACCCTCGACACAAGGCGTGCAAGGTGGGGCTGGGGAGGAGGGAAACGCGGGGAGAGAACCTGGGAGACCAAGGACAAGACCGTGCTGGGACATGTGACGCAGACGCAGGAGCGCAGGGTGACCTAGGCGGTGGTGCCAAAGGAGGGTCGGGTGAGTGAGGGACCGACAGGAGCAGGCAGCAGCAACCTGGGTAGACACAACCACCTGAGGGGGCACTCCAACCGGGGGGGTCACGGTGTCCAGAGTGAACAGGCCGGACACCGGG
Source organism: Closterium sp. NIES-67 (assembly GCA_027943415.1). NCBI lineage: Eukaryota > Viridiplantae > Streptophyta > Zygnematophyceae > Desmidiales > Closteriaceae > Closterium > Closterium sp. NIES-67. Next base: position 282,331 of record BQMB01001373.1, on the reverse strand, counting down.
TCCCGGGGGAACGTGGACAGGGGGGCACCAGTGGCGGCCTCGGTACAGACAGCATACCGCTCGTGACCAGGGAACGTAGTGGTGACGCCAAGGTCCTGGAGGCAGCCGACACCAACTAGGTTCCTGGAGAACGAGGGGATATGCAGACTGGTAAGAGAGCCCGAAGGAACCGCCGGACAGGGAAGGGTGGTGGAACTGCGGGCGACTACCGGACCGCCAGAGGGGTCAGCGAGAGAAACGGCAGCAGGGACAGGAAGCGGCGTCAGGGTGGTGGAGTCGCGGAAGAAACACCGAGAAGCGCCAGAGTCCAAGGTGAAGGAAAGCGAAGCAGAGGCGTCTGGCGACGGAACGACGACGGAAGCACCAAGACTACACAAAGCAGAGGATCCTACGCCTGACGCAGCAGGGAAGGGTACACTAGGCACACCTACACTAGGCAACAGTGAGTAATAAGCGGGAAGCACACTAGAGTCATCAGCATACATCACATGCAGAGCAGAAACAATGGCATCCATGTCCATATCAAAGATCTGAATCTTACGACTAAGCAAACTGTGCCAGTCCGGGAGGTCTGGCGACGGGCCGAAGCGCTGACGAAAGAGGTCGTCCAGGCGACGAAAACAGCGGGGAGTGGAGTGACCGATCTTACCGCAAACGAAGCCGCGGCGAGGACCGGTCTGGATCTGGTACTGACAACGCCCGCCACCAGAGCCACCACTCGGCACACCACCACGCGCCCGGCCACCGCCAGCGCCGGGCCACCCGGGCGGGAGGACACTCGTCTGCCACGTCTGCGACGACTGCTGCGGCTGCTGCGAAGGCTGTGACTGCGGCGGCTGCTGCGGCTGCTGCAACTGCAGGGGCGGCGGCTCAGCTGGACTGGGCAGGGTCCCCTCGTCCGCTCCAGCACCAGACGACCCGACCCCACCACTACCCCCTCCCGCACCCCCGCCTCCGCCTCCGCCGCGCCCAACCTTGGGGCGGCGGCCCTTCCCCGAACGAAACTGCGCTGCAGCAGCAGTCTCAGCCACAGCGACAGAGCCGTCGGAGAAGGTACACTGAGCGGGGGCACAACCCTGAAAGATAGGGACAGGCACGACACCGCTCGCCTGGGCGATGGAGCGGTGACGGGTCTCTATCACAGTCAGGGTGTCTACAAAGTCAGTGAGGGTGAGGTCGGCGGGGTGAAGGCTAAGGAAGCGGTCGCGGGCGACAGCAAGGCGGTCAGGGAGGCGGGTGGCAAGCACGTAGAGGGTAGAGGTAATGGGCGGCTGGTGGGCTCTAAGCTGTGCGTCAGTGCAGGCGGCGCGCCAGGTCTCCTCTATCGAGCGCAGGTGGGCAGCGAGGTCAGAGACAGTGGGGAAAGATGCAAGGTCAGGAAAGAGCATCGGGAGGATCAGGCGACCCACCGAGGCAGCCGGAGGAGTGGAATAGCGCTTGATGACAGCATCTATGTATGCCTGAGCAGTAGTGAGGGACCTAAAGCGAGGACGCTCGGACGGGGGGAGGGCGTTGCTAATGGCAAGCTGGGCGACAGCATCGCGAGAAAGCCAGACAGAGCGCGCACGGGCAGTGGCAGCAGTAGACTCACGCTCAGTGGGTGTGGGGTCAGCGGGCAGAATGGCAGGGGGGTCTGGGCAGGGGAGCGTACCGTCAAGGTGTGCGGAAAGCGGTTCACCATCCTGCCGCTGGCCAGTGAGTTGGCGGCGGAGGTCGGCAAGCCACGCCTCGAACTCTAGGGGCTGACCTTCAGCGTCGAAGCGCAGCTCCGCCGCCATCAGGAACAGTCCAGTGCGGTGCAGGGCGGTGCAGTGCAGTGCAGTGCGGTACAGTGCGGTGCAGTGCGGTGCAGTGCGGTGCAGTGCGGTGCAGTGCGGTGCAGTGCGGTGCAGTGCGGTGCAGTGCGGTGCAGTGCGGTGCAGTGCGGTGCAGTGCGGTGCAGTGCGGTACAGTGCGGTGCAGTGCGGTGTAAGGCAGGACAGTGTGGTGCGTGGCGGTACGGTGCAGGGCAGTGCAGGGCGGGGTGGGGGGGGAACCGTACCAGTGAGGAGGACGGAGCTGGGGCAGCGGGGCCGGGCAGGAGCGACCGGGCCGGGCGAGGACGACAGGGCCGGGCGGGCGCGACGGGGCCGGGCGGGCGCGACGGGGCCTGGCTGGTGTGACAGGGCCGGGCCAGGGCGATGGGGCCGGGCGAGCGCGGCGGGGCCGGGCAGGGGCGACGAGGCCGGGCGGGGGCGACAGGGCCGGGCCGGTGCGACGGGGCCGGGCGGGCGCGACGGGGCCGGGCTGGTGCGACGGGGCCGGGCAGGGTGCGACAGGGCCGGGCGGGCGCGACGGGGCCGGGCGGCTGCGACGGGGCCGGGCAGGGTGCGACGGGGCCGGGCGGGTGCGACGGGGGGGCCCAGGAGGGGCTCTACGGGGCCCAGGAGGGGCGCGACGGGGCCCAGGAGGGGCGCTACGGAGCCCAGGAGGGGCGTGACGGGGCCTGGGAGGGGCGCGACGGGGCCCAGGAGGGGCGCTACAGGGCCCAGGAAGGGCGCGACGGGGCCCAGGAGGGGCGCTACGGGGCCTGGGAGGGGCGCGACGGGGCCCAGGAGGGGCGCTACGGGGCCTGGGAGGGGCGCGACGGGGCCCAGGAGGGGCGCTACGGGGCCTGGGAGGGGCGCGACGAGGCCCAGGAGGGGCGCTACAGGGCCCAGAAAGGGCGCGACGGGGCCCAGGAGGGGCGCTACGGGGCCCAGGAGGGGCGCGACGGGGCCTGGGAGTGGCGCGACGGGGCCCAGGAGGGGCGCTACGGAGCCCAGGAGGGGCGCGACAAGGCCCTGGAGGGGCGTTACGGGGCCTAGGAGGAGCGCGACGGGGCCCAGGAGGGGCGCTACGGGGCCCAGGAGGGGCGCGACGGGGCCTAGGAGGGGCGCGACGGGGCCCAGGGAGGGGCGCGACGGGTCCAAGGAAGGGGCGCGACGGGGCTAGGGGGGGTCGCGACGGGGCTAGGGGGGCGAGCGGAAGCGGTAGGTGGGGGGGGGGGATCCTACCTACGCGTGATACCATATCAGAATTGAAACAAGTGAATGATAGAGTGAGAGTACACACAACTATACCTAAGTGTTGTACCCTCTAAGAGGCGACCCTATACAGTCTATACAAACATGACAAATACACATGTTTGACACTGCGCGCGAGGATCGCAATGATCATCGCGATCCTAGGCGCGCAGGTCGAAATGATGAGCAGAATCCTGAGCGTGACCAGACGCGTCAGGACCTGGGTCGTCAGAATCTTAACCAGTGCGCAAATCGCTAGGAGCGCCAGGATCGTGGCGATCGCCAGAATCTGGACGTCCACGCCGATTTGGAATCTCGCCCGACGAATTAGCGCGCACAGTAGGATCCTGTCATCATCGCCAATGGATCTGCAAATTTCATCACGTCATCGGTCTTCTCGCGGCCCTTCAGCGTGGACAAACCGGTGATCCAGCACCACCCCCTGCACCTGCTCGACCTGCGGCAGCAGCAGTGCCACGCTCCCGCCCTCCTCTCGTGCTCGGCCGAACCCGAGGGCGATGGCGCGGACAACGACGCGCCCATGGAAACCCTCGACGAAGGTAACGCCGCTCGTCTCAAGTCTGGTTCTACCGCCCCGAATCTTGCTCCTATCCCTCCTGCACGTCCTCAGTTGCATTCTTCATTGGTACAAAGTGACGGCATTCGAACCCAACTTTTTAGTTTCGAACGTATCCAGGCTATTGCTCGGCACGCGCTCTCTGCTTTGCCCCCTAGTGGTGGCGAGTTAGCCGCCGACTATCTCCAGCAGATAGTCGAAGAGGCGGAGGAAAAGATTCATTTCTTATTCACCGCAGATCAACGTGGTTTTGAAGTGGCCAATATGGCCCTAAAGATTAAATATGGGGAGGTGGTGGAAGATAAAAACGTTAAGGCCGCCACACAAATTGTGGCGGCCAGCAAAATACTAGACCCACCACCTCGACATCCCGCATCGACCCCCCCCCTCGTAGTAGGGGTGAAGACGCACGTACTTGGAATACGTGGCGTTGGGATGGCGACAATCGATGCTTTTATTGTCGCTAACCTGGTCATGGGTTTAAAGATTGTCCTCGCCGAGGCCAAGGGGCCAACCGGCCGGCTAAGATTGTCTAGAGGCTTTGATGGCCGATTCTTTGTAAAACCTTGATGCTATAAATCTATTATTTCATGTTAAAGATTGATGTTGTGCCAATTGGCGATCGAGCATGCGGCTCAAATCCGCTTCGAATATAGCACGGCAATATGCTATTCAATATTTGCATGCAAAAAAAAAAAAAAAAAAAAAAAAAAACAACAACAACAACAACCCCAAAAAAGGGAGTAGGGGGAAGCATGAGAACGGCAGAAGTGTCGGAAAAGAAAGGCAATCCAAAAGGAACAAAACGCACGTGGAACATTGGAACACGCACCTCCGACCGATGGAAGCATGACAAAGATTGTAACATTGCTGATGCGCACACTGCGAAAAGTGTTGCCTTCATTCTTGCTTTCGCTTCGACTATTTCGAGCATACTTCTCACGCTACGCATGCTTCGGCAAACGTATTTGTACAGTCAAGAACGATAACTTACATCTGGCCCTTGCGGCTTTTTTATTGTACTTGTTCGTCACCGCCCCTCACCAGAGCTTGGCTCCTTCGCCGTACATGTTGCCACATCGGGTGATACAATCCGTATGCGAGGACGCCTGCGTGCCTGCTTTGCATGGTGGTCCGGTTGGTGCGATAGCCGCTTCATGCTATCGGTCCTCGCGTCAGGCTATCGCCTTCCCTGGGCTTCTTCAGAGCCTACAGTGCGGCATGCCTCAAACCATGCCGGGGCACTCCAATTCCACACATTCGCGGTGGAGGCGGTGGACGAGCTCCTCGCTACGGGAGCGGCCTGGCTCGTTCCTCCATCGGAGCCACTCACATGCATCAGCCCGCTTAACGTAGTCGTCCAACCTTCTAAAAAGAGGCTCATATTGGACCTCCGCCACGTGAATTCATTTCTTTCCGTCCCCCGTTTTCGCTACGAGGGCTTGAATCGGGTGCCCGACTTGGTGCAGCAAGACGATTGGCTATTCACCATCGATCTAAAATCCGGCTACCACCATGTGGATATCCATCCCTCGTATTGGCGCTTCCTTGGTTTTACACTCCAAGGGCAGCGCTACCAGTTTCTATCATTGCCTTTTGGTTTAGCTACAGCGCCGTTCGTTTTTACTCAGCTGATCAAGCAGCTCGCAAAACGTTGACGCGGACGCGACATCCGACTTATCCCATACGTCGATGACATTTTGTTCATCAACGCTACTCGAGCTGAGGCCCTTTGCCACCGTGCCGTCATTTTAGCGGATCTTTAGTCAGCTGGCTTCGCTGTCAACTTCAAGAAGTCGCAGCTCGAACCAACCCAGTGCCTAAGGTTTTTGGGCCTCCTGCTGGACACTCGCACCACGTCTTTCTCCGTCGATGACGGCAGACGCGAGCGACTCTTCGCCGAACTTGAGCAGACATGTGCACTTAGCGTGCAAGGGCGGCCTATCCCAGTCCGTCGGGCCGCTCGCATCACTGGCTTGCTAGCCTCCATGGCGCTCGCACTTGGCACGGTCGCGCGTGCCTTCTCCCACAATCTTCTTTCTCAGATCTCTGAGTGTCACTCTTGGGGGGCGTCGATTCTCTTGACACCCAATTCTCTCGACGAGTTGCGTTTCTGGCTCACCCAGTTCGATGTCTTCAATGGCTCGCGCTTCCACAATCCTCATCTCTACGACGTCGTGATGTATGTGGATGCCAGTGATCGCGCATGGGGCGCATGTTTTTCAGCGCCGAATGGCGACGCCGGTTCGCATGCTTGACCACTCCCCCGGGCCCTCGTCTCTTCATCCAGCACGCTCCGCAAACTTTGCTTTCATCCTTTGGGCACTGTCAACCTTTCTTGACAAGGTCCGACGCTCGCACGTCCTGCTCCGCAGTGACAGCCAAGCGGCCTATTACATTATGAAAAAAGGGGGTTCCCGCCGGCTTGAGTTGACTCTGATATGCCGAGCTATTATCCACCTTTGCGTGCGCCACCAAATTCGGCTCACAGTCCGGTGGATCCCACGCACCCTTAATACAGAAGCCGACGCGCTCTCCAAGTTGGATCTTCTCGACGATTACTCTCTCGCACGACCTTGGTTCCTTCTGCTAGAGAGGCGTTGGGGTCCTCATACTATTGATTTGTTCGCTTCCCCGGCTAATGTGCAACTGGCTCGTTTTTGCTCGCTCGAGCTCTCTAATGCGGTAGTCGCGCAGGATGCGTTATCTCTTAGCTGGTCAGGCGACAACTGCTACGCCTTTCCTCCCCCACCCCTGATCCCCACTGTCCTCGCTCACGCCCGCCGCTCGCGCACCTCGCTCACCCTTGTAATCCCGCATTGGCCTAGCGCCTTTTGGTGGCCACTGTTATGCCCGGACGGCTCCTCTTGTAATCCCGCATTGGCCTAGCGCCTTTTGGTGGCCATTGTTATGCCCGGACGGGTCCTCTGTGGTCGCAACCATTCGCCTTGCTCCTGGCTCTAGTTGTTTGCGCATTGGTAGCGACCATTCTGCCTTTAGCGGTGCAGGTCTCCCAAACTCATTGATGTACGCGCTTCGCTTGCTATTCACTAATACATAGCGCTGTGCCTCTGCGCAGATTCCTACCTCGGCCGCTTACTTTTGGATCTCTTGACGCTCATAGTCGATCTTCGTGCACAGTCTACTCTTCGAACATACGAGCCCTACTGGCGACAGTATCGTGCCTTTTGTACCGCGCACTCGCTTCCTTTTCTACCTGCCAGCGACCTTACGGCAGCACTGTTCCTGTTGCACTCGATCCGCGGTGGCGCCACTATTTCAGCAGTGCGATCCGCATGTTCTGCCATCTCATGTGCCCATTGGCTGGTCGGCCTTCCTTCTCCTATTCGCGGCCCGTTATCTTCCCAAGTGAAGGAGTATGCGCAACGCCACTGCGGCAGGCCCGCTCGAGCTAAGGAGCCGATATCACCCAAAAAAATCTACGATATCTGCGACGTCTACTTCGCGTCGTCCGATCCTGCGACCTTCCAGAAGGGGCTGATCCCTCTCCTCATGTTTGCAGCCTTTCTGCGCTTCTTTGATCTGATATCCCTCCAGTGGCACCAGATTGAGTTTGACCGGGACTGTATGTGGTTGTTCATTCCCCGCTCCAAGACCGATCAGGCGGGTACTGGTGCATGGATTCCTGTGGCTGCCTCCTCCGCTCGCCACTGCTCCATCTCTCACGTCCAGCAATTCCTATTCCTCGCTGGGTACTCTGCCCAGTCTCTCGGTCCCCTCATCTGTGCGTTTCAGCCGGGCTCTCGAGCTTCCCCTTCCAATCGCTCCCCTTTGTATGCCACCATTCGGAGTTGGTGCCGGGATTCCTTCTCTCGGGTCGGACTCAATCCTGATGTCCTTGGCACACACTCGTTTCGCAAGTCCGCAGCCACCACGGCCGTTGATGTTGGTGTTCCTGATCGGCTCTTTAAGGCCCTCGGCCGCTGGCGCAGTGACACGGCTAAGGAGCGTTATGTCACCCAGCTCTCGCAAGCTTATCGCTGCCTCACGGACCCTTTAGGGCCCTCTCCGCTCCAGTCCAACTGCTCGATATGCAGCCACGCTTGAGCGCCACCGCCGTCAACCCCCTCCCTGATGTTTCGTTCGACCTATGACGACTGCACTGCACACTCCTCTGAAAGTCGTGTCACAATATGAATAATTTTTTAGGAATAAAAAATTAACAGATAGTGATTCGATTTGAAGAGGAGTTTTGCTGTAAAGGAGACAAGCTCCTTCACATTCTCGCAGGTCCGATGGACCTGCCACCTAGTCTCATTCTCATTTCTCTTCTCTGATTGCTCCCACCCCCCTCTCCCATTTTCCTAGTAGGCATCTGCCTGTTTAGCTTTATCCTTTAGAACATCCATGTACTTCTAACTATGAGTGTGCTGTATCATTGAGATATGAAATGCTATGACGACTGCACTGCACACTCCTCTGAAAGTCGTGTCACAATTGCCTATTTTTGTCGCCAACAAAAATACGCCACTGGAAATGATGGAAAACAATTACCGTATTCTCCCGGATACAGTACCCGTGTCACAGGATCGAATGTGTCCAGGAAAGGTTGAACTATCGATCATTACAAGGCGCTTTTATACTTCCAAAGTACATCAGGTAACCAGGTTTATCTTATCCCTAAGGGAATAGACCCTTCTAGAAAATAGAATCACCCTGCGTATAGCCACGCGAGGCTATTGGCTTTAAGAGATTACGGCAGGATTACGCTAGATATAGCGCACCAGTACATCCCGAGCCTGGTCGTTGATATAATGATAATAACAAGATAAACCAAAGGATAATGGAAAATGAAGAATAGGAAACCAAATGAGATGAGATAAAAAGAGAAATGGAATGGAAAGGAAATAGGGAAAGGGACCAGTGGTGTAACGGGGTCGTACTCTCACACTTCCCCCCCTCAAAGCTGGGTGGTAGAATTTACACCCTGCTTGACAAGGTAGTCATGCAGAGGACGACGGGCGTTACCCATGTCAGACTCAGGTACCAAGCTGTCCTCAGAAGGATCATAACCCTTCCAACGGATGAGAAGCTCCACGGTGCCATTCCGTCGACGGCGGTGAGCAAGCACGGACTCGACCTCGTATTCGGGTTCATCATGGACGAGGACGGGCGGCGGCGGCGGCGGTTGACGGCCAGAGAAGATCGCGTTGGGATCTCGGCAGGGCTTCAAGAGTTGGACATGGAAGGCGTTGTGAATCTTCCAGGTAGCTGGCAAGCGTAAGCGGAAGGTAACAGGAGTGACCTGTGCTTCAACGAGAAAGGGCCCGCAGAAGCGAGGTCGCAGTTTGGATGGGAGATGGCTGATGTCAAGATAGCGTGTGTCGAGTAGGACTCGATCTCCCACGGTGATGGTGTGGTCTGTGCAGTGGCGATCGGCCTGGCGCTTCTTTTGCTGCTGGATGTCGATGAGGCGCTTGTGGGTCCGATCCCAAAGCTGATGCATGGTTGTGATGAAGTCGTGTGCCAGTTGGACTATTGCTGATGTTGTCGGTTTCTGTGGTGTGAGTGGGTGGCGTAGTTGAGTTCTGCCCCGTGTAGTTTCTTGCTAAGATAGGCGATTGGTTGCAGTCCATTCCCCTGGTCTTGCATCATGACTGCTCCCACTACCTGGTCGCTGGCGTCAGCTTCGATGACGTAGTCGCATTCGGGGTCTGGCAAGATGAGTACTGGTGCGGACGTGAGTGCTTGTTTCAGCTGCTCCACGGCTTCCTGGTGTTTCGGCTCCCATTTATAGGGTGTGTTCTTCTTCAGTAGATTCGTGAGTGGCGCGGCAATTTTCACATATTGTGGCACGAACCTGTTGTAGTAGTTAGCGAAGCCAAGGAACTGCTGTAACTCCTTCATGTTCTCGGGTGTCTTCCACGTACGCACGGCTTCGATTTTCTTGGGGTCGACGTGAACTCCTTGAGCGCTTACGATATGCCCGAGGAATTGGACTTTCTTGAGGACGAAGTCGCTCTTGGATAGTTTGACGTAGAAGCGTTCTCATCGAAGAATCTCGAAGGCGCGTCGTAAGTGTTCGACGTGTTGTTGCATGTCGAACGAGTAGATGAGAATGTTGTCCAGGTACACTACCATGCATTTGTCCAAGAGTGGGCGTAGGATGTGATTCTTCTCGGCTTGGAACGTTGCAGGTACGTTGGTGAGTCCGAACGGCATCACCAGATACTCGTACGATCCGTACCGAGTTCGGAAGGCCGTTTTGTGAACGGAATCGTCCGCCATTCTTATCTGCCAGTATCTGGACCGCAGATCTTATTTTGAAAATACCGTGGCTCCCCGAAGCTGGTCGAGCAGATCATCGATTCGTGGAATCGGGTACTTTTTCTTGATGGTCTGCTTGTTGAGAGCTCGGTAGTCGATGCACATGCATAGGCTTCCGTCCGATTTCGGTGTGAAGAGTACTGGGGCACCGTATGGTGAAGTGGATGGTCGGATGAGTCATTTGGCGAGGAGATACTCGATTTGTTTTTTCATGTCAGCTAGCTCTGTGGGGCTGAGCCGATATGGTGCTCGGAAGGTCGGCTTCGAACCTAGTTCCTCCACGATCTCGTGTTGGTGCGTTCGGTATGGCGGTAGCTCGTACGGGAGGTCGTCGGGGAGAATGTCTTGGAACTCCTTCAGTAATTCCTTGATTTTTCCTGGAGGTTCCGAGGTCTTCTCTCCGTCGGTTTCCACCTCTGTTGCTATTGCCAGGAATCTGGTATTGGTTCGCTTGACGTCCTTCTCGAATCTGGTGAGTGTCTCCACTGGGATATCTCCTGTATTGTCCCAGTTGGGTAGCTGGACTCTCCTTCCTTTGTTGTAGATGCTTGCGCTGCGGTTTACCCAGTTGATCTCGGGGTTGAATCGTTTTAGGAAGTCTCGCCCGAAGATCAGATCAAGCCCTTTGATGTTGGTGATGGGGAGTGCAGGTTTCCAGCGCAGTGGCCCGATTTTTAGGTGTAGCACTGCTTTGCCGTATACTGGTAACTTGCTGCCGTCCACCATTGTTGCAGAAAACGCTGATGGCTTGTACTCTTCACGAAGTCGGTCGATGGTTGCCTTATCGCATACGGTGTACAATGCTCCGCTGTCCACGAGTGCTTGGAGGCGTCGTCCTTTGCAGATGACCTCGAGCACGAGGGGCAGGCGTTGCTCAGAGTACCCAAAGATAGTTTCATTGATTGGGTCATAGGGTACATCCCAATATTCGTTGCTTCCTACTCCTGAGCTTGTAGCTGGCCGAGGCTGCTTGGAGAAAGGCTCTTCTCCAGGGCCCGGAGTTTCTGTGACGACTGTTCGTGTCGTTGACGAAGCTGCCGAGTTGGATGCATCCGAAGAAGGAGTTCGGGGTTTTTGCAGCTTCTTGTAGACCTCAAGCTTCCTTTTGAGCTGCTTCAGCTCCACCGACGTCTTCCCTGGGGAACGGGTAGTCGCTGTGGGCTGGTGTCGGGAGAGGACGTTGACTCCGTGGAAAGGTCAGCTTCTTTCCACACTCCTTAATTTGGTCCCCAAGTACTCCGGTACCGGTATGATCTTCACAATTTTCTGCTTCCTCTGGAGTCCCTCCCGTATTTTCTCCAAGGCTCTAGCCCCTCGAGAATTACAAGTTTTCATTAAAGCATCTTTATAAGATAACTTTAACGAATCCTTATAATTTCTTGGGTCTTCAAGGAGTTTCCCCATCTTGGCAGAGTTCTCTTTCGCGGAGTTAGATTTTTCCTCGGCGAATTCCTCTGGCAAAGACTGGTCGTGGGGTGGATATTTTTCCCCATCATTTTCTCCTGTTCGCGTCGAATCAGCTGCGTCGAAGTTGATTTTTCTGGAAGTCCGCGGCCGCTTTCGGATCTTTTCTTTTTCACCAGCTAGATCCGCAATTATTGGCGAATCCCGTTTTTTTGCTCCTGATTGGCGGAAGGATTTCCGCCACTGCTGCGTGCCCGATACTCAGTGCGTGCGGCTTTCATTTTGTTACAGTCGAAGATTCGATGACCCGGCACCCCGCAAAAATCACACGTGAAGTTGGAGTTTTTCGGACGTGGCCGCCCTTCGAACCTGTCGACTTCCATCGGGTCGGCGAACGTGGGGTGAGCCGAGCGGTCGCCCTGTCGCGTACTGCCGACGTGCGTCCGTCGTGTCCCGGCGTTGACCATGTCGAAGCGTTCCGCGGCCGATACGACGTCACTGTAGCTCGCGTAGTTTGTCGCTGCCACTTGTCGTTTGACTTCGGTCTTCAGCCCGGCGAGGTACGACTGTACTTTTTCCCCATCGGTCAGGGGTTATAAAATTCCTCCATCTGCTGCGTGTACTGCGCTACACTCTCGAACTGTCGATGTCGATGAATTTTTTCCCGGGCAAGGAAACCCGAATTTATCGGCTCGAAACGTTTCAACAGGTCGGTGCGAAACTGCTGCCACGTGGCTTCGCCGTGGATGAACGTGCTGTTACCGCGGATCCACTCGAGTGCCGGTCCTCGCATCAGTGTCGCCGCGAGCCGTACGCGTTGACCGTCCCAGACTGGCGAGCTCCATCCGACGGCTGCGAAGTAGATCTCCATGCCGGCGATCCATCTGCGGACGTCGGAGTTTCGATCGCTCGGATCGAACGGCTCAGGTGGGCACGGTTTTGGAGCCTCGAGAAACTGCTGCGACTGCTGCGTCGTCGCGGTTGTCGTTTCGTGTTGCACTCCGGCGAGTCGACTTACTCGCTCAAACTCGTTTCGCCACGCTTCGCGATCCGCTCGCATCTCCTCCTGAAGGGCTGCGATGCTCGCGAAGAGCTGCTGGGTAACTTCGGCGTTGTCGAATGTCACCATCCTATTCAAAACATGCACGGGGGGGGGGGGGGGGTAATTTGAAAAAACGCGGAGCTGGTGCTTACCAGAATCGGCGTCGAATTGGTCGCCCCCGGCGGTTTTTTCAGGCAGGTTTTCCCGCTGCTGCTGCTTTGTTGAGCGCGGTCGAGTGAGAAAAGCTCTGATACCAAGTGTTACAGGATCGAATGTGTCCAGGAAAGGTTGAACTATCGATCAGTACAAGGCGCTTTTATACTTCCAAAGTACATCAGGTAACCAGGTTTATCTTTTCCCTAAGGGAATAGACCCTTCTAGAAAATAGAACCACCTTGCGTATAGCCACGCGAGGCTATTGGCTTTAAGGGATTACGGCAGGATTACGCTAGATATAGCGCACCAGTACATCCCGAGCCTGGTCGGTGATATAATGATAATAACATGATAAACCAAAGGATAATGGAAAATGAAGAATAGGAAACCAAATGAGATGAGATAAAAAGAGAAATGGAATGGAAAGGAAATAGGGAAAGGGACCGGTGGTGTAACGGGGTCGTGCTCTCACAACCCGCCGGAATTAAGCTCCCATGGGTGGCTTGAACGGGTATGGGTGTTTAATTAAACTGGATCTAGTTACCACCCTACTTTTGGGCTTGAAATCAATTGAACACCCCCCGCCACTTAGAATCCATATTTCGACATGGAACAACAAAATTCGCCGTGCATAGTTGCGTGCGTAAACGTGAGGGCGAGTGGGGGAAACGAGCTGGTGGTCAACCCGAATGTGTCGGAACGGGGAAAAAAAAAAAAAAAAAAAAAAATCGAAACCTCAAAATCCAAATTTTTTATTCTCAACTCTCGCGCCCTCCCGCCAAAACAAACCTCCGCTGCCGCCCACTGATTGGAGGCAGTAAGGACGAGGCCTGCAGCACTCGTTGATTGGCTAATTTGCCAGCCTCGTCCTTGACTTGACTAGTTTAGCTGACGATGTGGCAAGCAGAAGGGCCACACTGTAGGGTAAGCGATGAGGACACGAGATGTTGACATGTGACACAAAACAAAGTGGTGTAACATGCACAACTATTTTGGAATTGAAAAACACATATGCACGTTCCATAAACCATGGTCTTATATTTTTTTTGCCTTTAATTCCACCCACCCCAAAATTTTCATGAATTTTTATTAGCTCCCTAGGGTACTATATCCGGGAGAATACGGTACATTCTTTTGTTTTTCCATCATTTTTTTTTCTTTTTTCAATACTAAAGTGTAATTTCTATATTACACTAGGTTACACATTTCAGTGACTCCCTTTCACATACCGGTGGTTGAGGAAGGGATATCCTACTCCCATCAACGAAAATGCGAACTGGGAAATTATAGAGATGTGAACAATTTTTCATCATTGTTTCGTTTCAAGTATTACGATGTAGTTGTGATATGACACATCTTTCAAAATTTTGCCAAGTGAAGCTAATGAAGCTATGCAGTTTAGATGATGAACGATCCCCAATATATCGCCATTATTCCCCATCATTTAGCTTCTATTAATATCATATTGTTCTAATAAAACTTTAAAAAAATCTCGTTTGATCCATCGCAATAGGTTGTTCCGCAACCCAAAAAAAAAAAAAAAAAAAAAAAAAAAAAAAAAGCAAACAAACAAACCACGAGGGTGAAGGGGTGATCAAAGAGGTGCGAAAAGGGAGAAGCACAATGGGTGGCTCAACCCTCCCAACATGTCAGGCAGCAACCCCGGCCAGAGAAGGGAGGCCATCGGGAACACAAACGGGCCGCCAATCACCCTCACGTAGCAGCTCATTAATTGGACATGTGAAAAAAAAAAACAAAACAAAACAAAACAAAACAAAACAAACAAACAAAACAAAACAAAAACAGTTATCGAGCATCATGCGAGCTTCACGAGAGGCCTACCCTCCAACCCAGTTGTGCTACACCCGGGACCCTAAGAGCCGCCCCTCTGCGGGCATACAAGACCAGCCATACCAACCTCCTCCAGGGTAAGCGGTGGGCAGAGGAAAGAAAGGAGGGGGCACAGGTGTTGAGACTTGAAACCCAAGAAATGATAATGCAAGAGAAATAGTCAATAGAGGGAAACATGCGCACGGTAGTAGAACCGCGAGTGAAAGCACAAGTTGTGGGAATATGAGGGCAAAAAGGGAAGGAAAATCAGGGGGAAGTTATGCACAAACATTGGGTGCAGGCTCGAAAGCAAGCTCGGCATGCGCGGACGCGCAACTTGACAAATACGCCGATCACGGCCGATCAGAATCGCTCAAGGGCGGGCAAACACTAACCCAAGCATCTCCGCTCGCAGACTGCATCTCAGATCGACACACCCTCCTTAGCCACTAGGCTTTCACACTCCCCCTCCATGCTCTAGGGTCCCAGCAGTCATTGGCCTTGTATACGAACTTAAGCTTTTGTCCCTTCCTTCGCCGTGCATGATGTCACCCCTACAGGCACCCGACTTCACGAACACGCACACAATGGTGACCCCTACGAATACGCGGTTACTGCCAAAATGGTCACCCAGATGCGTGGCCGCCTACGTACCACGTTCGCTTGGTGGAGCTCATGGTGCACTAGCAGTTTCATCCTCTCCGTCATTACCAAATGATATTAGATGCCATGGAAACTCGGGCCGCCACTGGCTTTTCACGATCGCAACCACGACGGCGCACGCCTACATGAAACATTCACGTGCACGACCATCCTCGAACTCACTGAGATTGGCGCGGCTGTGCAAATACCAGCGGTGCAACTGAGATGCATAAGCCCTCTCAACGTGGTCAAGCAGAAAGACAAGTGCTGCCTTATTCTGGATCTGCGTAAGGTGAACGACTCACTAATCGTCCCCAAGTTTAAATATGAGGGACTCAACCGGGTAGCGGACCTCACCCCCCAAGGAGATTGGATGTTCGCCATCGACTTGAAATCGGGCTATCACCATGTCGACATCCACCCGTCGTGCTGGACGTTCCTAGGCTTTGAATTCGATGGGCGCACGTATGCCTTCCGATCCTTGCCGTTCGGCCTTGCCACAGCTCCATTTGTCTTCATGCAGCTTATCAAGCTATTAGCGAGGTGATGGCGGGACTTCACGCGTGATACCCTACGTGGACGATATCCTCTTTCTGTGCCCAACCCAGGCACACGCTCTAGCTACATGCCAACGGGTCGTTATCGACCTCACAGCCGCAGGGCTCGTACTCAAACTCGAAGAAGTCCAAGCTAATACCAACACAGCACCTTCGGTTCCTTGGCTTAGAACTCGACACACAGGCCGACCGGTTTTCCATCGGTGACGAGCGGCAAACCACACTCAACGCCACCCTCCAAGCCCTACTGCGCGCAAGCGAAGCCCAGCAAAAAGTCCCAGTCCGACAGTTGGCCCGAGTTACAGGCATGTTGGCATCGATGGCCGTCGGACTAGGCACCACTACCCGAGCGTTCAGCCACGCCATGCTAGAAACTATCAACGATGCGCCGACGTGGACCAGCATGGTCCTCCTCTCCCCACCCGCCATCGAAGAGCTGAGATTCTGGATCCAAGAGTTCGACCGTTTCAACGGCGCCCCGTTTCACGTGCGGCACAGCTACGACACAGTCATCCACGTGGACGCAAGTGCCTTCAGCAGGGGTGCCACGCTGCACACATTCCCTGGAGCCGTGACGGGTGCCAGCACTGCAATGCCTGAAGCCCTTTACCCAACCTCCAGCACACGAAGAGAGATTGCCAGTGTGCTTTGGGCGCTACAGATGTACGTGCCCAGGATCCGGAACAAACACGTGCTAGTGCGGGTGCACAATCAAGGCGTGTTCTTCATCCTTCGCAAAGGAGGCTCCCGAAGCCCCGACCTCACTACCACATGCAAGGGCATCATCCAAACATGCATGGAGTTTGGGATTCGCGAAATCATCGAATGGAACCCACACGAATTGAACACTCGTGCAAACGAGCTCTCCAAGCTCCCATGGTCAGGCATGTCGGCCTTCCGCTCTAGGGGAAGCACCGTGGTATAGCGCGTGTAGTTGTCAACGAGCACTAGAAAGTAACACTCGCGACGCGGTCCAGGGACGGGGGCTGGGCCCCAGACGTCCAGGTGCAGGGTCTGGAGGGGTGCGGTGGCGGGACAAAGCGAGGAGGAGTGAGAAGCACGGTGCAGCCGGCCCTCGACGCAGAGGGTGCACGGCGGCGCAGGGGAGAGAGGCAGGGCATGAAGCGATGCAGGGAGACCTAGAACGAGACCGTGCTGAGACATGTGACGCAGACGCGGGAGTGCGAGGTGACCTAGATGGTGGTGCCACAGAAGCGACGGGTGGGTGAGCGACCGACACAAGCAAGCCGCCGCGACCTGGGTAGACGCAGGGCCCGGAGAGGACGTCCCCACCGGGGGGGAAGCAGTGTCCAGCGTAAAGTGGCCAGACACCGGGTTCCGGGGGAACGTCGCAAGGGGGGAACATGAGGCAGCATCGGTACAGATAGCGTACCGTTCATGACCAGGAAACCTAGTGGTGACACAGAGGCCCTGAAGACAGCCGACACCAACTAAGTTCCGGGAGAACGTGGGAATGTGCAGGCCTGTAAGGGAACCCGAGGGGACCACTGGACAGGGAAGGGTAGTGTAGTTGCGAGCAACGACAGGACCAGAAGAGGGGTCAGCTAGTGCGACAGTGGCAGGCATGGGAAGCAGCGTGAGTGTGGCATGGTCACGGAAGAAGCAGGCAGACGTACCGGAGTCAAGTGTGAAGGACAGCGAAGCAGTAGCGGCAGACGTAGGAGGAGCGAGGGTGGAGCCTAGACTAGACAAAGCAAACGGTCCTACGCCTGACGCAGCAAAGGTTTCTGTACTACACACACGTGCTATGCCTAGGCTACAGAATACAGGGTAATAAGATCGAGACACACTAGAAGCGTCAGCATACAGAGAATGCAAGGCAGAACTAATCTGATCCATGTCTAAGTCAAAAACAGGCACACCGTGGCGCAGCAGACTGGGCCAGACAGGGAGGTCCGAGGCCAGGCCGAAGCGGCGACGGAAGAGGTCGTCAAGGCGGCAGAAGCAACGGGTGGTCGGGTGCGGGCGGCGGCACACAGTGCCACCACCACGCCCTCCCTTGGGGCCGCGACGGCCCTGACGCTGTCGCTGCTGCTGCGGGAAGGCCATCTCTGCAGTCTCAATGGCAGGAGCAGCTGTAGCGACCGCGGCGGTAATGTCAGTGTACGTGCACTGGGAGGGAGTACAGCCCTGAAAGATAGGGACTGCGGCAACACCGCTCGACTGAGCGATAGTGCGCTGGCGAGTCTCTATCTCAGAAAGGGCAGCGAAAAAGCAGTCAGGGTGAGGTCACCAGGGTGCTGGCTAAGGAAGTGGTCGCGGGCAGTGGCTAAGCGGTCAGGCAGGGGCATGGCAATAAGGTACAGGGTAGCGCAGAACGACGGGGGAAAGGCAGTAAGCTGGGCAGTAGTGCTAGCAGCGCGGTAGCTAGTCTCTAGTGGTGGGTCAGCAGGGAGGGGATCAGGCACGGAGGGGCGGGGAAGCAAGCCATCAACATGCATAGCCAAGGAGTGCCCATCCTAGCGCTGACCTGTCACGTGCCGGCGAAGATCGACAAGCCAGGCGGCAAAGTCGATCACGTGCCCCTCCGCGTCCAGACGTAGCATGGCGTCCGCCACCGTGCAACCGCAGCGGCACCGGGACACAACAGCACATGGACAGCGGCACAGCGGCACAGGGACACAGGTATGCAGGTTCACGGTGATACAGCGACGTGGCGGCAGGGGCAGCCTGCGGGCGCGGAAGGGGCCGAGGTGCACGAGGGGCTGGCCAGGCGGGCGAGAGGCTGGGCAGGTGCTCTGGAGGGGCCGGCTAGGCGGTAGGGGCCGGCTAGGCGCGAGGGGCAGGCTGGGTGAGAGGGGCCGGCTAGGCGAGTGAGGGACCGGCGGCGGCGCGAGAAGGGGCCGGCTAAGCGCGAGGGGCCAGCTGGGCGCAAAGGGCTGGCTGGGCGCGAGGGGCCGGCTGGGCGCGAGGGGCCGGCTGAGCACGAGGGGCCGGCGACGGCGCGCGGGGCCGGCGAGGGCTCGAGGGGCCGGCTACAGCGCGAGGGACCGGCTAGGCGCGAGGGGCCAGCGACGACGTGAGGGGCCGGCTACGGCGCGAGTGAGGGCCGGCTGGGCGTGAGGGGCCGGCTGGGCACGAGGGGGCGGCTGGGCGTGAGGGGCCGGTTGGGCGCGGGGGATCGGTGACGGCGCGAGGGGCCGGCTAGGGCGCGAGCGAGGGGCCGGCTAGGCGCGAGGGGCCAGCGACGGCGCAAGGGGCTGGCGACGGCGCAAGGAGCCGGCTACGGCGCGAGGAAGGGCTGGCTAGGCGCGAGGTGGGGCCGGCTAGGGCGCGATAGGGGCCGGCGAGGCGCGGTAGGCTAGGGCGCGAGGTGGGGCCGGCTAGGGCGCGATAGGGGCCGGCAAGGCGCAGTAGGCTAGGGCGCGGGGCGGAAGCGGGCGGGGGGGACCTAACCTACTCATGATCAGGCCTGTCGTTATCAGGGTATTTTACCCTGATTCCCTGATTTCACAGGGTATTTTTTTGGCCAACCCTTAATTTTCAGGGTTGGGCTTTTTTTAACCCTAACCTCTTCAGGGTTGTATGTCTGTGAACACTGAGAATTTCAGGGTTTGCGTTATCCCAACACTGAGTTTTCAGGGAGTAACGCGTACGAACCCTGAGTGCGACATCCATGTGGCTCACAATGCGGAAATTTAGGCGAAGTCCCCAATCTCCAGAGACATTCCCCCCCACACGCAACAACCTACAAAAATTGGTGAAGTCCTCAAACATTCCCTCACACACCAAGCAACCCACAAAAATCGGCTAAGTCATGTGTCGTACAGACATCCCCCCTACACACTAACAACAACCCACAAAAATTAGCTAAGTCTATGAAAATGTAACGGTCAAGATCGATTGCGATCGTTTCGACATACTTAAACCGTTAGATGGTCACATTGATCAACGTCCAAGATCTCCCAGCCGGGGCGCTGCTAGGGCGCGAATTTTCTCCGACCGCCCTATTACCCAGCTTCCCCCCTCAATCCACTTCGATTCCTCCCTCCCCTCCATTTTCGCTCCCCCCACTCCCCCTCCGTTTCGTTTCCCCCCTCCCCTCCATTTCGATTCCCCCATCTCCCCTCCGTTTCGCCCCTCGCATCTTGGTTTTGATTCCCTCCCCCTTTCTTCCTTGGTTTCGACTCCCCCTCCCCTCCGTTTCGATCCCCCCTTCCCCTCCGTTTCGATCCCCCCTTCCCCTCCGTTTCGATCCCCCCTTCCCCTCCGTTTCGATCCCCCCTTCCCCTCCGTTTCGATCCCCCCTTCCCCTCCGTTTTGATCCCCCCTTCCCCTCCGTTTCGATCCCCCCTTCCCCTCCGTTTCGCTTCTCCCATTCCTCGACTGTATTTCGAACTTCCCCCACCCCCTAACCCCCACTTTTTCCCTCCCCGTTTCGCTTCCTCTTCCCCTATGTTTCCATCCTCCCCCTTCCCCTCCGTTTCGCTCTCCCCCTCCCCTCGGTTTGATTCCCTCCCCTTTTTCCCCCCATTTTTTATTCCCCCCTCGTGTTGAAGGCAACCCTGAACGCGCTCGGTGAACCCTGGGATTTTCAGGGTTCCAGATTTCTGAACCCTTACAAATCAGGGTAGGCAATTTTTGAAACCTGAGCCCTCAGGGTAAACGTTTTTTTTTATTCGACAGCTCAGGGGGGGTTTTTTTGAAACGTCAGCCCTGCTCATGATACCATGTTAGAATACTAGAATGAGATAGAAACAAGAGAGAACAAGCAAGATATAGGGTTGGGTTGTACTTTCTAAGAACATACACCTATTCTAGCCTATAACTTCTGCATGCAAATGTATTTATAAGTTGACATTCTCTTGTACCGAACCTGATGAATCAGCCTTGAAACGAAAGAACCAGGGCCAACCAGTAAGAAAACCACTACCAAAAACTGAATTTCAGGGTATTTTGTGAGATCGACACTGATCAATCAGCGTGGCCTAAAACGAATCTGACTACTGTTACAGTAGTCATGGTGAAGAAATTCCAACAAGTTGCACATGTTAGCGGTAGGTTTCGCATATCATGTAGGGCTGGTTTCAGTCTCCCCCGACCATCACAATGCAAAACAACTGAACGTTTTCCAGACCTGTTTAGGAAGAAATCCATGCCTTATGGCACGGCACAGGACGGCTTGGCGCGACATGGCGCATGATGGCATGAGACGGCACAGGATGGCATGAGAATGGAATGACAGTATTACGCTCTCATAGCAGCTTCTTGCGCTCAAAGAAGCGTTTGAGGTGCCACAGCTGCAGCGATGCGATGGTGCCACAGACCAGGAGCGATGCCACACTGAGCCACGCCACGTAGGAGTGGGTTGCCTCTGTCTTCATGCGCAGTTCTAGCTCCCTAAGGGGGGTAGGAGGGGACACGGGGAGAGGAGAGCTTTGAGACAAAAGAGGAGCGAGGCCACACTGAGCCATGCCACGTAGGAGTGGGTGGTTTCCGTCTTTGTGTGGTGCTCCAGCCTAAGTGGGAAAATTCGCGTTTCGCGTAAATTCGCTAACGAATTTACGCTGGCGTAAATTCGCTCGAACGCCAGGGCCCTGTTTTGAATTCGTTGGGAAATTCGTTCTGCCCGGGCAGGAAAAAAATGCCCGGGCAGGCCCAAAAAAAAAGTTCCCAGGTAGGGGGGGCGTGGGGGGTTTCAGGGCAACTCTTTTTAGCAGAAAATTATTATTGCTTCTCAAAGTTTATGGCAATAGCATGTTCTAGAGTTTGGGGGGTATCCTTTGCATTAACGGCCCTGCAGCAACCTACAGCAAGATGATGAACCATACTCATGAGGTAAGCTAATGTCTATGCTTAAACTAGATCTTCTAGCTATGACGCGGAGTGAGAAGCTAGATCTACTCTACGTCTGGTAGAGTAGCGTGTGAGATGCGTGCGTGATATGGTTGCGTAAGTTGGGTGGTGGATGGGTTGGGTTCTCTAGATGTGGTGGGGTTTGATGCGGTTGGGAGCGTGGGAGGGGTTGGAGCATTTTTGGAGGTTCAAAAGTTAGAATCGCGAATTGGCGAGGCCACGGATGGCTTCGCCAAGTCGCTGCGAATCGAGTTGGGAAATTCGTGTTTTTTTGTCCGGGCTGCCCCAAAATTTTTCCCCCAGCGTTTCGCGAATTTCAGGTAAATTCGCGTTTGCGAATTTACGCTTACGAATTTACGCAAAACGCTGGGGGACCCCAACGAATTTGCCCACTTAGGCTCCAGCTACCTGCAAAGGGGTTGGTGGGAGGAAAGGGGCCAGGGAACGGGAGGATGACAAGCGTTTAAGATGGTTGCACAGTGCACACACAGGGAGCGAGGTCACGCTGAGCCACGTCTCATGGGAATGCGCTCAGATGTCTGTTTTTATCTGCGTGATAGGAGTCTAGTTTTGAGGCACCTCATAACGAGGCCACGCCACGTCCCATGGGAAAGAGCTTCCTCTGTTTTTATCCACGGCTCCAACGTCATAAGGGGGAGGGGGGGAGGGGGCGGGGGAAGGAGCGAAAAGGGAGAGGGGCTCAACTTCTTAGGTCCTCAGGATGGTGGCAAGCAAACACAAGGAACAAGGCCATGCTGGGCCACGCTGACGATTTTAGGCGCCTGGAAAAATAGCAAACACAAGGAACAGGGCCATGCTGGGCCACGCTGACGATTTTAGGCACCTGGAAAAATAGCAAACACAAGGAACAGGGCCACGCTAAGCCATGCTGAGCCGCGCGCCGTAGGATTGAGTGGTCTCCATCACATGTAGACTCAATACCTTCTGAGTCGACTCACAAGTCGTCTCAGTCGCAAGTAAGAATTCCTGTTTGCCTGAGGCTCACTCGAGATAGAAATGACACGGACAAGCCTTTTTCTCACTTCTCCCTTGACGATTCCTCCCCCCTTCACCTCACCTCTCCCCTGGAAGACGCTCATCTCATCTCGTCATCACCTTGTCTATCCCACAAACGGGAGACGAGGCGACATGGAGAGAGAATGCCCATCCCCTCTCTTCCGCTCGCTCACCTCTCGGAGAAGAAGCTCATCTCCTTGTCCGTCAGATCCTCCCTCCACCTTGCAAGCCTCAAGGAACAGACTCATCCCCACCTGGAGGTGAGAGTTCCCCCTTCCCCCCTCTCACCTCTCGTGGAAGAAGCTCATCTCCTTTCCTGCGTGACCTTGTCGATCATGGGCTTCCAGGCGCAGGAGGGTGGAGGTGCGATGGCAGGCAGCAATCCCCTGCGCTTCCTTCACCTTACTCACCTCTCCTGGGTGGAAGACAACACACCCGTCGTCGCCTGTGCGACCTTGTCATTCATGCCCGCCCTCCAGACTCAGGAACCTGGAGAGGTGCGATTGCAGCATCAAGTGACCCCGTGCAATCCCGTACCCTTCCTTCCCATTCCCCCTCCAATACCCCCTTCCTCACCTCTCGTGGAAGAAGCTCATCTCCTGCGTCACCTTGTCAATCATATCCTCCAGGTTTTGTAGCTCCAAGTCAAAGTGCTGCCAGGGGGTAAGACGAGGAATGCAGTGAACAGTGGGGGTGGGGGGGGGGGGGTTGGAGGGGGGGTAACGATCAGGTTTTGTAGCTCCAAGTCAAAGTGCTGCAGGGGTATTGCAAGGAGGGGAACGCAGGGGCGAGTAAGGGGTAACGATCAGACTATGTTCTCCAAGGGGAACAACGAGCCCAGGTGATCCACTCCAGGGGGGTTGCAACAAGGGGAATGCACGAGCACACGAGGTGACATTTGAGTCGACTCAAGAGTCAAGTCCAGGTGAAGCAGCCCAGGGGGTTTTGCAACGAGGGGAATGCACGAGCACAAAGCGCAGGAGGCAGAGTGGTAGCCATGGTAACTGAATACAATGTAGTTATAAAAAGGACACATAGGAAACATACTAGACATATGGAACATATATATGTGTACAATCTACTTTCAATGCATGCCGTTTTAATATGTGTACAATATATTTACACATGGGGCAACCACACCAGCTCCCTTACTACTTAAACTATTACTGAAAAAAAAAAAAAAAAAAAAAAAAAAAAAAAAAAACGCAATGGCAATTACCACCCACATCGATCTTGTGGTGAGGGGTCACCCCACACCACTCCCATCAAACCTAAGCCACTCACATCGAGCCTCTCCTTAGCAGCGTGGCTGGCGGCCTTCTTGGAGCTGCCAGTGGTCCACATGATGTCGATCGTGTACGCCCTCTAGCCCACCCCTTGGTACCTGCCGCTGCTGGTGATGGCTCCTTCCCTGCCTCTCCCTGCTGCTCTCTACCATCCACCACCCACCCATGCCCATGCCACTCACATCGAGCCGCTCCTTCTTGGCGGCGTGGCTGACGGCCTTGGTGGAGCTGCCAGTGGTCCACGTGATGTCGATCTTGTGCGCGCGCTTGGCCTCGTGGTGCCCCTCGTGCGGCAGCCAGAAGCACACGGAGAACTCGCCAGACTCGTCCGCCGTGAACCCAAAGTGCCCCTCCGCCACGTCGTGCTGCCAGTGCAGCTGCTGCCCCGAGGGGTCGGTTACCTGCTCGGGAGGTGACAGGGTGAAGGGAGCACGAGCCAATACGTCAAGAACACGGGTTTGGTGTCCTCTTGACTCCCCTTCCCGTCCCTTGCCGCTCGTGGTGCTGCCCCTCCTAGTGCCCCTCCTGGCGCCCCTCATGCGGCAGCCAGAAGCACATGGAGAACTCGCCCGAGGGGTCCGTGACCTGTTGAGGAGAGGAAGAGGTAGAGGGGTAATGGGATCAAGAGAAACGGCGTCTCTCCGCCACGCCGCGCTGCCAATGCAGCTGCTGGCCCGAGGGGTCTGTGGCCTGATGGTTGTGAGGAGTAAACGGGGGGGAAACAACGGGCGAAAAGGAACATGGGGATAAGCGCCCCTCTGCCACGCCGTGCTGGCAGTGCAGCTGCGGACATGGATAAGGGAGTGTTGAGATGATAAGTTTTACACGGGGTGAAAGGAAGATTGCATGAAACATCACTCTGGGACCTGACCCATCCTTTCCTCACCTCATCATTTACTCTCGCTCCTGGCCGACCACCAAGACACCTGACCATTTTAACGCCTGACCGACCATTTTAACGCCTGACCGACCAGGAAACCTGATAGACCATTTAAACATCTTACCGACCATTTAACCAACCGACCGACCAATCAGATCACTTGCCTGAGCGTTGACTTTAAAAGGCTCCCCTTGAGCATCGTTGACCGCCACGTAGGACCCCGCTACAAGCACACCCTCGCGAATCTCCTCGTCGAAGCACTTGGGATCGGTCGAGATATCGAATCGCACGGTGTATGCGACGGCTGGCGACGTCGCACACGCGCATGCGACGACCAGCAGGAGCGCGAGCGTAAACGGCGACATTGAGCGCGATTAAAGAGAGATGACCAAGCGTGTTATAATAAACCGACTTCTATAGATGGCACGTCAGCAAAATTTATGAGTCGGGATGAAACCCTGAAGAACCACTATAAACTAAATTAAGGAGTTAGCGTCCGAGTGATGTGGACGACCGCATAGTTCAATAACTGTCTCTTTTTCCAGACAAAATTGCACACAAAGACTTATATATTCGTCGAATAACGTAGCTGACAATCAGCTCTACGGCGTTCTGTCAGTCTCTGGCGTAGCCTAGGCTAGGAGGTGAGTAATCCAGCGCTGATCACGGAAATCGTTCTGATCACATGGCTCTTGTGCGCTGGGCATGCCGAAAATGACATTATCGCGGACATTACCTACCGACCAACTGTCATTTTTCTCACAGCACGAAAGTGTACAGATCCAACTGCGTGTATTTTACCCTATACGAGCTTCTCAAAGCAAATGTTGGAAATGTTGGACACTGGTGGTGCATATTGGTATGATATTACTAAGGTAGTAATATGAATGTGTTGTAACATATACAACGACTGGACAAGTGGAAGGACGTGAATATGCAGGGAATCCTTCAAAATATAGCTTATATATTGCTTCATTAGATATTTTATGCTCCATCATATTTGTTATTACACTACATGAGCTTTGCACTATGAACACCTATTATTGCATTCATTTTTTTCATGAACGAGTTACAGAATCAAAGCATTCTATCCCTCTCTAACACAAACACCTTCCAAATAATGCATGTTAATACATAAGCCACTACAATCCCCATTCTCTCTCCCAACCCTCTCAGCTATGGCGGCTTGATTGACAAGAACACATGAGTATCTTTCCACTCCAACAATATTGTAAACACAAAAGCAATGCTTCCACTTCAGTCTCCCTCTCTCCTAAACCAAGCGGTGCCAATATGCTGGCACGGTGCCGATGGATTATCTGTGGCAAATCAAACAGCCAGGAGGTTGGACGAAGCATCACTCTGAAAGAACTCAGCTGGAAGTGCTGCTGTGGCCAGGCTCCTACCAACCAGATGTGATGGAATTTGATGGCTAATCTCAAACAGTGAGCCACAACAAGATGCTTGCCGATAGGACGACACACATGTGGCAATAATTTCTTCCATTCATCCCTTCAACACCGCATGCCTCCGCCCATGCCATCCATTCCTCCGCCCATGCTCTCCCCAGGACTCACGGCTGCCTGTGGTCCCGGAGAGAATGGCCAGGACCGCCCATGTTCCCTCCGGGTCCACCCATACCCCCTCCCATGCTGCCCAGAGGACCGCCCATTCCCCCTCCCATCCCAGGCCCGCCCTGTCCAGGTGCTGCCTGCGACCCCAGAGCAGACGAACCTGAGCCGTCCATACCTTTGCCGCCCACTCCCTCACCGCCCTTACCTCCTCCGCCCATCCCGCCGCCTGTTAACCCACCGCCCATTCCCCCACTGCCCATCCCTCCGCCCATCCCAGGTCCACCCTGTACGGGTGCTGCCTGCGACCCTGGAGCAAACGAGCCCGAGCCACGCCCTCCCATTCCCATGCCTCCGCCCGTTTCCCCACTCCCCATTCCACCCATTCCGCTGTTAGAAATGCATGCTACCAGCAGCTACGCCAACAGCAGCCAGGGAAACGCAGCTGCGGGAAATTCCAAGGGAAGCTGGAATTTGCAGCGCGTGGGTCAACAAGAAAGGAGGAAGCTGCTGGGGGAGGTGCGCAGTGGCAGCAGCTTTGATAATTGCAGCCGGGTTCGACCTGCGAGAGGTTGGATGTGAACAGTTGCCCAGCCCCAATTTCGGATTGGACAGAATGGTGCTGGAACAGTTGGCCGGATACAGCGCGAAATGGGATTTCGCACTGTATACTTGGTCTCATTTGTGAGCTGACACTTGGCAGCGTCACATGCAGCCGGGCGCAAGTTGGAATTGAGCCGGGATTGTGCTGGCACCAGCGCAATAGGCGCAACCAATGAATTGCATCTTTTGCCTTGCACTTATGTTTCCGCTAAATGCGTTAAACCGGTCAATTTAGCCGGGTAAATGCGTAGCTGAGTATAGGCCTCGAGCCATACGCGACTCGAGGCCACATTTGCTTTCTGGATTTTGCCTGTGTTTTCTTGTGTGTACTAGACCAGAGAGCACAAACCAGAGAAGCATTGACTTTGGACGCTATGTGAGAACCCTTGCTCTGTTTGTGAATATCTCGGCATGTAGTGAACCGATTTATGATATTCTCGGTGCGTTGCGCTCGAGCTTCCGAGCTGTCGCACGCAGCTGGGCTAGTTTATTTCTACATCCACTGCCGCCCATTCTGCCACCTCCCATTCCGCCACCTCCCATTTTGCCGCCGCCCATTCCGCCACCTCCCATTCCGCTGCCGCCCATTCCGCCGCCGCCAATCCCTCCGCCACCCATTTTCCCGCCGCCCTGTCCGGGTGCTGTGTACGACCTGGAGCAAACGATCCTGACCCGTCCATGCCTCCACCACTTCCCATTCGTCCACAGCCCACTACGCCGCCGCCCATTGCAGCGTCGCCCATTCCACCATCACCGATTCCACCGCCATCCATTCCACCTCCACCCATTCCGCCGCCGCCCATTCCGCCGCCACCCATGCCTCCGCCTCCCATTCCGCCCCCACCCGTTCCGCCACCGCCCATTCCCCCACCTCTCATTCCGCCGCCGCCCATTCCGCCATCGCCCATTCCGCCGCCGCCCATTCTGCCGCCGCCCATTCCGCTGCCTCCCATTTCGCCGCCTCCCGTTCCGCCTCCACCCATTCTGTCGCTGCCCATTCCGCCGCCGCCCATTCCTCCACCTCCCATTCCGCCGCCACCCATTCCGCCACCTCCCATTCCACCGCCACCCATTCCGCCGCTGCCCATGCCGCTTCCGCCCATTCCACCGCTTTAATTTTGCTACTGTTGGCCATTCGAGTGTCTGCCTTGCGCCTTTCCGCAGATCATTCCGCCCAACTTGTCCGCGCGGAGCCCCGAGGAGAAGCGAAAGGCAAACGTGGCATGGAGAGACGAGAAGAGCACGAGAGAGAGGAGGAGAAGGCAGGTGCTCAGGCTACGTCAACGATCGTGGCTCAGCGAGAGTGTTGATCCCTGCGCCATTTTGCCGGGCTACTGAAGATACAGCAAAAAACTCAAAATAAAGAGAAGAGGTCTAGTTGCCGCGGAGGGTTCTAGTACAAAGTCGCGTGTTAGGGGGATGATCTGTCGTGGCACTGGGATAGCCCTGTCAAACCTCTTCTCTCTCTAGGAAGGGTACTAGGGAGGCTTTCCCTAGGGAAGGTGGATATATGGAGCCTAACTCTTCCTAGGACATCCCTTCTTGTCCTAGTGGTTAGGATTGGTGACTTTATAACATGATCCGTGTGTTATCTTCCTAGTAACCTCAGCCTGGAGGGTGAGGAGTGCTGAAGGGAAATGTTGAATGGAATGCGGATTGGGTTCGCCGCATTTGTACCCTCATGGCGATTCGCGAACTCTTCAGTTCGCATTACTAAAAGGTATCGTGATTCTTTCAAGGCAGTTGTATCAGAATGAGAATGAATGACTAGAGTGATGCAAACGAGTTGGTTTTGTCTAAGGTGTTGTACCTTCTAAGAGTACGCACCTATCTAGCCTATAAGACATATACTAAATATATGTAACACACCCTCTAGGTTAGATGAGGGGCAGTGCTTGGTAAGAGACACACAGCTCAGGGTGGCACTGCTAGTCCAACCTCTGAGGCAGGGGTCCGAAGACCGGTCAGCAAGAGTACAAACTAAACAAGAGCAATCCAGAGCGGCACTACTAGTCCAGCCATTGGGACAAGGGCAACAAGGCCAGTCAAGATAATATAAAAATCGTACACAATCAAGGTCCTAGCAAGTGAGAAGCTACAGGAACTAGGCCAAGCTGTACACAGTGTCGTAGATGATAGTTAGACGCAAACGCCTTCATAAAGATATCAGCTGTGTTGGCACCTGAGGCCAAGTGTACTACACAGGCCTAGCGGTGCTGCTGCAGCTCGCGCAGGAGGAAGTACCACAGCGGGATGTGCTTCGCTCTGCCCTCTTGTCGAGGCTCCTGACACAGGAGGATCATGGCCCTGTTGTCAACGTATAGGACTGGGGCAGAGCCAGGCCGCTCACCTAAGTCAGTGAGCAAGAAGGTCAGCCAACTGAGCTCCTATGCCGCCATGGCACCGGCGTAGATATCAGCCTCACATCTAGACTAGGCAACAGACGACGAACGAGTGGACTGCCATGAGACGGCGCCTGCACCAAGGCTAAACTAGTAGCCCTCGGAGGACCTGAGTATCCCAGCGTCGTCTGCCCACAAAGCGTTTGTGTGCCATATAAGGACCATTGGCCAGTGTCCTCCTAGCGCTAGCTCCATGCTAGTAATTTCTAGATAACACAAAATCCTCTTCGAGGCCGACCAGTGCTGCGCTCGGTGTTTGCCTGTGGCCAGAAAGCGAGCCAAGATGCTGAGAGGGTATGCGAGATCTGGACGAGTGCAAGCCATCAGGTACATGAGGCAACCCAACAGCTCTGCGTAAGGACCACTAGGCTCTACAGAGTCCTCAGGGTTTGGAGCCGAGAGCCTGTGATCTACTGGCAGAGGAGTGGGCTGTGCAGAGGAGAACTGAAGGCTGAACCTCTGAAAAACATGACGCACCAAGTGTGACTGTGTCAGAGTGATGGTGCGCGCTGCTCTGTCCCTGGAGATCTGCAGGCCAAGGTAGCGGCGCAGCTCTCCTAGGTCAGTGCAGGTGTGTCTCCTCAGCAGCTCCGCCTTCATGGAGGCGAGTGCATCTCTGTCTGCTGTAGCAAAGACCAGGTCTGCTGTAGCAAAGACCAGGTCTGCTGTAGCAAAGACCAAGGATATAGAACGGGGTCTGGCCAGCACGAACGAAAAGCGAAGGGTCTGTAGACGACGGAATAACAGCAGGCAACGTGTCGTGCCACTCGCGTGGCACCTGCCGCAGGCCGTAAACCGGGTGCTGGAGGAGCCACTGGGTCCCCGGGGTGAAGGTGCCGGTGAAGCCTGGCGAGCGATGCAGGTAGACCTGCTCGTGCAGACTGCCCTGAAGAAAAGCTGTCGAGAACTCGAGAGAGTGCAGCTCGTAGTCCCGCTGTGCTACTACCTGTAGCAGCGCCCAAAGAGTAATCATCTTCGGGGTCGTGGCAAAGGTCTGAAAGAAGTCAACACCCTCACGCTGAATGAAGCCTCTAGCTATATAGCGCGCCTTGAACACCGACAGCTCTCCAGGAGAGTGCTTCACCTTGAAGAGCCACCGGCCATTGACTACGTTCACCACAGGTGGGGGAACTGCGTCGACGTAGGTGCCGGTGGATCTCCAAGATGCCATCTCTGCGTCCATGGCAACAATCCACTGAGAGGCCCAGAGTCCCGAGGTCGCCTCAGCGTAGGTGCGTGGGGTCGGGATGTCAAAGGCATCTGGGTCACCCTCAGGGACTAGTAGCATGGAGCAGAGATGAGGCGCGGCCTTAGAGAGGAAAGCAAGCTCATACTGCCGGTCCTCCATGACGTAATTCCCAAGGGCAGGAGCACCCGTGATGGACGGAGGACGCGCAGGGTCAGAGACCAGAGCGGTGGCGTAGTCAAGGCGGCGGGTAGAGGCGAAGTCAGCGACGGCAGGGACCACCGCGTTATGACTCGAGACAGGAACAGACGGGTCGGTAACGAGAGAGGCAAGGACCCGAGGAACAAGATGACTAGCGACTCAAAGGTAGTCAGACAGAGGAGGCGGAGCGACAGCAAGCAAGGATGGAGGAGGCGACGAGAGGAGGGGAGGACGAGATGCATGGGAACGAAGCAACATAGGGTGGGAGCGCTGAACAGGGGAGACAGGACGAGCACGGGAGGGACGGCGAGACAAGACGTGAGACGGAGGTGTCGGGTCACGACACAGGGGAAGAGACACAGGAGGAGAACGAGGAGGGAGACGAGCCGGAGACAAATCCGGCGGAGGAAAGATAGGACGTGGACACGCAGGGGAGGCAGCGGCGGGGGAGGCGTAGGCGGGTGGTCAGGGGAGGGAAGGCCGAGGAGGAGAAGGGCGGACACCGGCGGCGTCTGCGGCTGCAAGTGTTGCTGCTCCACGCCGATACCAGAACCTCGAGCTGCACCATGGCTACCTCCAGGACACTCCACGCCAACACTTCCAGAACGAGAACCCTCTCCAGCACCGGTGCCACCCCTGAGACCGCCGAGACAAGCCACGATAGTAACCCCAAGACTAGCACCCCCAGGGCCAGCAACCCCAGAACGAGAAACCTCTCCAGCACTGGTGCCACCCCTGAGACCACCAGGAAAAGCCACGACAGTAACCCTAGGACTAGCACCCTCCCTAACGTCCCCTCCACCAGACGTCGCGAACCCCGGTGGCTGCTGCGGCTGCGACGGTGGCAACGCCTGCGGCTACTGCAGCGGCAACGGCGACAGAGGAGGGGACACCGGGGCGGAGACAGGCGACAATTCTGAAGCCACGGCATCCCCGGAGTATGTCGACTCCTCAACCGGGACAAGTGACGGGAGGGGAGTGACGTGCGACACACCAGAAGGGGCAAGACAGGGAGGGAGAGGAGCAGGGGCTAACGGTGGAATGGGAATCGGAAACAGGGGCGAGAAAATTAGGAGACCTCAGTGAGGAAAGTGGTGGTAGAAGGAGACAGACTCGTCAAATGTGACATCACGCGAGTGAAAGAAGTGGTGAGAAGGCGGGTGGTAGAAGTGCCAGTCAGACTTGTCAAGGGGGAAACCAACGAAGACACAAGGGACTGTGCAGGCAGTGAGCTTGTCCGTGCCAGAGGCACGAACGTGAGGAAGGCAGCCCCGGACGTGGAACGCAGACGCGTCACCAGGGAACCCAGTCCAAAGAAGGGTCGACGAAACCTGCGGCCGCTGAGAGTGTGGGCACAGGTTACGTTGGTGAGCGGCGTAGCGAACAGCGAACGGCCACAGAAAATGGGGTGCACCGGCATGGATCATGGAGGTAGGAGCAACCTTCATGACCAAACAGATGCGTCGCTCAGCGACCCCATTCTGCTGCGAGGAGTCCAACGGGGTGTACGACTGGGTGATGCCCTTTGCACGACAGAAACGGCCAAGCTGATCAGAGGCAAACTCGCCGCCATGGTCGGAGTGGAGACAAAGCAATGGGAGGCCGCGGTGGATGGGCGCAGCTACAACCCACGTGATAAGATCGTCAGGCACGTCGGCCTTCCACTCCAAGGGAAACACCGTCGTATAGCGCGTGTAGTCGTCGACAAGCACTGGAAGTAGCGCTCTCAACGCGGCACAGGGACTGGGGCCTGGCCCCAAACGTCTAAGTGTAGGGTCTGGAGTGGCGCGGTGATAGGGGGAAACGAGGAGGAGTGAGGAGCACAATGCAACCGGCCCTCGACGCGAGGTGTACACGGCGTCGCAGGTGAGGGGGGAAGGGCAGGGAGTGACTCAGGGAGACCAAAGACAAGACCGTGATGGGACAAGTGACGCAGACGCCGGAATGCGGGGTGACCTAGGCGGTGGTGCCACAGCAGCGACGGATGAGTGAGCGACCAACACGAGCAAGCCGCGGCGACCTGGGTCGCCGCAGGCACCTTAGGGGACGCCCTTACTGGGGGGGACGCACTGTCAAGCGTAAACAGGCCAAACA
Source organism: Closterium sp. NIES-67 (assembly GCA_027943415.1). Lineage (NCBI taxonomy): Eukaryota > Viridiplantae > Streptophyta > Zygnematophyceae > Desmidiales > Closteriaceae > Closterium > Closterium sp. NIES-67. Next base: position 249,734 of record BQMB01001373.1, on the reverse strand, counting down.
CAAGGTCCTGGGGGAAGGTGGTCAGAGGGGCACCAGTGGCGGCCTCGGTACAAACCGCGTACCTCTTGTGTCTGGGGAACGTAGTGGTGACACCAAGGTCCTGAAGACAGTCGGCACCAACTAGGTTCCTAGAGAACGAGGGGATGTGCAGGCATGTAAGAGAGCCCGAGGGGACTGCTGGACAAGGGAGGGTAGTGGAGCTACGGGCTACTACCGGACCTGAGGAGGGGTCACCAAGCGCTACAGCGGTGGGGGCAGCAAGCGACGTGAGCGCCGTGTGGTCGTGAAAGAAACAAGCGGACGCTCCAGAGTCGAACGTAAAGGAGAGTGAAGCAGTAGCGTCAGCCGGCGGAGGGGCGAACGTAGAGCCTAGGCTAAACAAGGTAGAGGGTCCTACGCCTAACACAGCAAGGGAGCCTAAACTATACGTAGGGGACACACCAACGCTAGGCAACACCGGGTAATAGGGTCCAATCACACTAGAGTCATCAACATACATGACAGACATAGCAGTCCTAATTAGATCCATGTCAAGCTCAAAGACAGGCACACGGTGGCGAGCCAGGGCGTACCATTTAGGAGGGTCCAACATGGGACCGAATTGGTGGCGGAACAGGTCGTCCAGGCGACGGTAGCAGCGGTCGGTGGTGTGGCCGGACCGGGAGCAGACGGTGTCGCGGCGGGGCCGGTCTGAAGCTAGTACTGGCAGGTAACCGCACTGGAGCCGCCACCCGGCACCGAGCTGCGCCCGCCACCACCACGACCACCGCCACTAGCGCTGCCGGTCCACCACAGCGGCGAGGGTTCCCACGGCGACTGCTGCTGATGCGACGACTGCTGCTGCGGCTACTGGTGCTGCTGCTGAGGCTGCGTCTTCTGCTGCTAAGGCTGCGTCTACTGCTGCTGCTACTCCGGGGCACCAGCCCCAGTCCCCTCGTCCGAACCACCGTCCCCACCCCCACCTCCTCCACCCTCCCCATCCCCACACCCCTTCCCTCCACCACGCCCCCCCCTTGGGGTGGCGGCCCTTACACGGACGTGACTGCGCTGGGGCCATAGCGGCGGTCTCAGCAACAGAAGAAGAGACGTCAGAGTTAGAGCAATGGGAGGGAGAACAACCCTGAAAGATAAGGACTGGTGCAGTACCACTAGACTGAGCGATAGTGTGCTGGCGAGTCTCTATTGTAGACAGGGCGGTGACAAAGGCGGGGAGGGTGAGATCACCCTTGTGCTGACTAAGGAAGTGGTCGCGAGCTGTGGCTAGGCACTCGGGGAGGCGCGTGGCAATGAGATAAAGGGTAGCATAGAGCGGCAGCGGAAAGGCAGTGAGCTGATCCTCAGTGCTAGCAGCGCGGTAGCTAGTCTTGAGCTTGCGGAGATAAGTGGCAAGGTCGACGACAGTGGGGAAAGATGCAAGATCAGGGAACAGCATGGGGAGGATCAGGCGGCCAGTAGAGGCGGAGGCGGGGGTGGAATAGCGCGCAATGATTGCATCTAAGAAAGCGTGGGCGTTCGCTACAATGGTATAGCGGGGACGCTCAGACAGAGGAAGCGCGTGACTAATAGCAAGCTGCGCGAAGGCATCACGCGAGTCCCAGACAGCACGAGCAAGCATAGCAGCAGAAATGGCCTCACACTCAGCAGTGGTGGGGGCAGCAGGGAGGGGAACAGGCGCAACAGGGTGGGGAAGCAGGCCAGCGACATGAACAGCCAGGGAGTGACCGTCCTGGCAATGACCTGTAAGGTGACGGCGGAAGTCGACGAGCCACGCCTCGAAGTCTATCGCCCGACCCTCCGCGTCCAGGCGGAGCTGTGTGTCCGCCATCACCACGGTTGCAGCAGTTGACTGCCGCTGACAGGGAGAGGAGGAAAGGCGAAGGAAAGCAGTGGGGAGTGGTGGAGAGCGGTGGAGTGTGGTGGAGAGCAGTGGAGGGTGATGGAGAACGGTGGAGTGCGGTGGAGTGCAGCGGAGAGTGGTGGAGAGCGGTGGAGACAGCCGGCAGATGTGCCGGTGCAGAAGGGAGCCAAGGCCGATTGGTCGAGGGCAGCAGAGCGACGCGGCGGCGCAGCGTCACGGTGGCACAGCTACATGGCGGCTCGGCGACACTGCGGCGCGGGGCCGGTGCGGGCTGTGGCCGGCGGAGCAGGGGCCGGTGGCGCTGGGGGCCGGCAAGGGAGGGGCCGGCTAGCTGGGGGCCGATGGGGCGGACAGGGCTAGCGAGGCCCTAACGGGGCCAGCGGGGCGCACAGGGCCAGAGGGGCATACGGGGCTAGTGGGGCGCGAACATGGCCAGCGGGGCTCACGGGGCCGGTGGCGCGTATGGGGCCAGCGGGGCGCACGGGGCTAGTGGGGCGCGACGGGGCTAGCGGGGCACGCATGGGGCCAGCGAGGTGCGAACGGGGCCAGCGTGGCGCTAACGAGGCAAGCGGGGCGCTAACGGGGCGGCTAGGACTAGGCCTAAGGGGGAAGCGCGGGTGGGGGGGGGGGGGGGGTGGGGGAGTGGGGACCTAACCTAGCGTGATACCATATCAGAATGAGAATGAATGACTGGAATGATGCAAACAGGTTGGTTTTGTCTAAGGTGTTGGTACCCTCTAAGAGTATGCACCTATCTAGCCTATAAGACATACCGGTATACTAAATATATTTGACAAGTCGCGCCGCTCACTGACTCAGTCGTCAAGCAAAGGACCAAGGCGCTGCAGCCACATGGAGGAGGGCGCAATCGAGTCAACGAAAGAATGGTTTCAAGTCAAATGTCGTCGAATTTCGTTGACCATAGTCGTCATGGAATGATACGATAAGGAAATCGATTCAAGCCACCTCGCGTGAAGTACAGTTCACTATTTCTGGATGTTCAGGTAGGCTATGACAGACACGCAAAAGTGAATTGAATATTTACTACCCACTATTGCATGCCAATACTCAATGCCATCAGTGCGAAGCATGTGGGAAAACCAAGAACAGGCTAGAAGAGAACCACTTCCCTATGGGTCAATTACAGCAATTCAATACATCCATCCCAAGACAGATCCCTTATGATGCTCCACATGTTAGCCCAAGCATCAGACTCCTTCCAATCGAGCAACATGTTACAGTACGGCACAAACCTCATCTGTTCCAGTTAAATTGTAGGTTACCAAGGTTACTGAACCCTCCTGCTCCCCCACCTCCCCCTCCTCCACCCCCCATCATCCCCTCATGCCCCATCCCTACTTGCTCTTGCATCTGCATGCCTGCTTGCAACGCCCCTGCTGCCACAGCAGCCGAAGCACCTGCCCCCGGTGCTCCCATACCTAGACTCCCCGAACCTCCGCCAACCAAACCTGCCGCTGCAAGCCGGTCCAGCGATCCCAAGCCTCCCACCAAGCCTACATTCCCTCCAACCATACCTCCTGCGGCTCCTCCCAAACCACCTCTAAACCCACCAGCAGCAGCATCACCCATGCCACCCCCTAGACCGGAATTAGGTATAGAACCGCCCGAATCCATTAGCCCCCCAACCCCACCTGCATCTATCACGTTCTCATATCGCCCTAGATCTGCAATATTCGCGCCTAGACTTGCCAGTCGCTCAGCCAATGCCGCTCCCCTCATACCCCCCACTGCCCCTCCCATCCCTCCCAGACCTGCTCCCATACCGCCAGGTCCAGCCAGGCCTGCAGCTGAAGCCAGACCGGCAAAGTTTCCAGCAGCCCGAACCATGCCCCCCCCTGCTGCTCCTCCCGCTCCTTCTGACATCATATCCCCACCTCCCATCATCCCCCCTCCCAACCCACCAGCACCAGCAGCAACACCACCACCTCCTCCCCCCATTCCCAGCCCCGCCAGGTTAGTCACTCCCATGCTTCTGAGCCGAGCAGCCATTGCAGCCACCCTACTGCCAGCAGGCCCCATCCCAGATACACCTCCCCCTGGCCCGCCCCCCCCTGCTCCACCCACCCCACCCACCCCTGCCAGACCCCCTAGGCATGCGCCCGTCACTCCATGCGAGCCCATGCCTCCTACTACCCCGCCTGCTGCTGCGCCTTCTCTCAACATTCCTGCTGCTGCTGCCGCTACTGCCATACTAGCAGCAGCGCCAGCAGTGGCGCCGCCACCAGCAGCACCGGCAGCAGAAGCAGCAGCAGCGGCCTGAGCAGCAGCCCGGTTGAGCATCACCTGCTGCATCAGCTGCTGCACCGCGCTCTGTGCCTCGGCTCCTCTCAACCCTTCCAGCTTCCCTGCCTGCTGCAGCAGACTCACAGCCACGTTTCCTGCAGCTGCCGCCGCTGCTGCTTGCGATGATGCTGCTGCTCCCCCCATCCCCCCAGCTCCGCCCATCTCCCCCCCTCCTGCCGCTGCTGCAGGAGCTGCTGAGCTGCTTGCTGCTGCTGCATTCCCCATCCCACCGAAATTCACACTGCCACCACCAGCACCACCCCCGCCACCACCAGCACCACCACCCCCTCCTCCTCCCCCCCCACCGCACACGCTGCCGCTGTTGCCACTCACACCCTGCGCTGCTGCTGCGGCTGCTGCTGCTGCTCTTTCCATCGGGTTTCCTTGCGACACTGACTGCTGCTGCAGCAGCTGTTGCTGCTGCTGCTGTTGTTGCTGTTGCTGTTGCTGCTGCTGCTGCTGCCTCAGGGTAGCAAGGGCTTTAATCTGAGCCTGTCGAGCCATCAGGGTGGCAACTCTGTTCGCCATGCCACCAGCCATAGACCCAGCACCCCCACTTAAAGCCCCGCTCTGCTGCAGCATGCTCTGCAGGTTACTCAATGTCATCCCCCCCCCACCTCCTCCTCCTCCTGCTCCTCCCACCCCTCCCACTCCTGCCCCTCCCCCACCACCACCCATACCAGCAGCAACAGCGCCCCCACCCCCTCCACTGATAGCCGATGCTGCCCCGCCTGCCCCATAACTCCCGGCTCTCATCATCACCCCGCCATGCCCCCCTGCCCCATTCGTCCTCCCCCCGGGGCCCATCCCTATGCCATGCCCCCCCTCCCCATTCCCACCTGCTGCAGCGGCAGCACTGGCAGCAACGGCTTGCTGCCACGAGGCTTCTTGGTGTGAGACAGGCGGAGACATCAGCCCAGCAAAATCACCAGCACCACCCCCTGCTACTGCTGCTGCTGCTGCTGCTGCTGCTGCTGCTGCTGCTGCTGCTGCAGACCCTTCCCCTGCAGCACCGGCGCCAGTACCACCAGCAGCAACAGGAGCGAGATTGTCTGGTCCCACTGATTCCAAGTCTGCGTTTCTCGCACCACCAAACCCACCCGCCGCAGCTGCTGCAGCAGCAGCAGCTGACCCCAGGACTCTACCTCCAGGCCCGCCCATACTCCCCCCAATGCTGGTCCCCATGCTCCCAGCCCGGTTAAACCCACCCATGCCTCTCCCCCCTCCCCCCACACCGCCCATCCCTCCCCCCACCCCTCCCCCCATCCCCCCACCCGCCCCTCCCACCGACCCTGAGAGCGAATTGACAGAGGTAGAGTGTCTAAGTCTGGGAGGGCCCAGAGGGGCGCCTGCTGCACTGGCCGCTGCCACTGCCCCTGCTGCTGCTCCTCCTGCTTCCCCCCCCCCTGTCCCTCCCATCCCCCCTGCCCCTCCCATCCCCCCTGCCCCTCCCATCCCCCCTGCCCCTCCCATCCCCCCTGCCCCTGCAACAGCATGGCTATCAGTGTGCAAGCCACCTGGCTCCCTCTCGCCTGTGCTATCCGCTCTAGACAATCCCCTCACACCCATACCACCTGCCCCCGTCCCTTCTCTCCCCCCTCCCCCTCCCGCTCCCCCCATGCCCCCCCCCGCCCCCAGAGAGCCCATGAGGGCGGAAATCTGGGCGGCACTGCTCATTCTAAGAGCGGCAGCTGCTGCTGCCACTGTTGCCGCCCCTGACCCCTGCCCTGCTCCCATGCTCTGAGCCCCAAAGCCCTGTATCCCTCCCTGGTTGCCCCCTCCCCCCCCTTGAATCCCACCATGTGCGCCCCCTCCCCCTCCTGCTGCTGCTGCTGTGCCGGGAGATAGAGAACTCTGCACTTCCTGCTGCTGCTGCTGCTGCTGCTGCTGCTGCTGCTGGAGTTGCTGCTGCTGCAGTAGCTGCTGCTGCAGGTGCTGCAGGGGCGACCGAGGGGGCAGGTTCCTCTGCTGAGAGGGAGGCAGAGGCGGCAAACCCTGCCTTTGCTCCTGCCCCTGCCCCTGCCCCTGCCCCCCTTGCTGCATCCCCTGCAGCTGCACCCCTCCCATACCCCCCATCCCTCCTGCACCTCCCGCCCCTCCTGCCCTTCCTCCCCCCCCTAACCCACCCCCTTCTTCCATAAGGTGAGACGTGGGGGTAACAGCTCGCACATCCTCCCTCTGCTGCCCCATGCCCTGCTGCACGCTCCGCCCCTCCTCCTGCTGCCCCCCCGCTGAATGCTGCTGCTGCTGCTGCTGCTGGCCTAGCGATTGCTGCTGCCCCATTGAGTGATGCCCCACTGATTGCTGCTGCTGCTGCTGGTGCCCCACCACCTGTTCAGTCACCAGACCTAGCTCCCCGCCCCCCTGCTGCTTCTGCCCCTGCTGGAGCGACTGTTGCTGCTGTGCCTGCTGGCGCAGAAGCTGCTGCTGCTGCTGCTGTTGCTGCTGCTGCTGCTGCTGCTGCAGCCCCTGCTGCTGTATGGAGTGGGTGGATGCGCATGGCGAGGGGGGCGTGGCCTTGAGGCGAGGAAAGGCGTTGAGAGACTCTGCAGGGGGGTTGGGATAGTGGGGGAGAAGGGGGAGGAGGGGAGGGAAGCAATGGAGGGGCGAAAAGGGAGCAGGGGAGGGGAGGAAGGGGAGGGGAGGAAGGGGAGGGGAGGAAGGGGAGGGGAGGAAGGGGAGGGGAGGAAGGGGAGGGGAGGAAGGGGAGGGGAGGAAGGGGAGGGGAGGAAGGGGAGGGGAGGAAGGAGAGGGGAGGAAGGGGAGGGGAGGAAGGGGAGGGGAGGGGAGCAGGGAGACAAAGGAGAATTAGGAGGTAAGGATGGAACATGGACGGGAGGGGGCAATGGGCATGGGGAGGGGGGTATGGGGAGGCAGGCGAGTGTTGAGACACTGTGGAGCGTTGATATGGAGAAAGGGGATCAGGGGGACGAGGGGCAACAGGGAAGTAAGGGTGGAACACGGTGGGGAGAGGCGCATGGGGAGAGGCGCAAGGGGAGAGGCGCATGGGGAGAGGCGCATGGGGAGAGGTGCATAGGGGAAAGGCGCATGGGAAGGGGGGGATGGGGAGGGTGGGATGGGGAGGTGGGGACGGGAAGGGGAGGGGCATGGGAAGGGGGCGATGGGGAGGGGGGGATGGGGAGGGGAGGATGGGAAGGGGAGGATGGGGAGGGGGGGCATGAGGAAGGGGGGATGGGGAGGGGGGGAACGGGGAGGGGATGGGGAGGGGGGGAACGGGGAGGGCATGGGGAGGGGGGCACGTGCTTGATGCAAAGCGAGGAAAGGAGATGAGGCCCTCTGGAGTACGGCTGGGGCAGCCGGGGGAATGGGGGAGCACGTGGGGCAAGGGGGGATGCAGTGGGAATGGGGGAGCACGTGGGCAAGGGGGGATGCAGTGGGAATGGGGAGTGGGAAGACGAACGAGGGTGATCAAGTCAACAGGTGACCCCTCCTGCTTTGAAAGGTGTTTTTGAGAATTCTTAAAAAAAAACCCTCCAAAAAAAGAGCACGCAACTTTGGTTTGGAGGAACCAAGTGACTAATCAAGCGGGCAGTGATGTCGTTTTGAGGCATCACGACTCACAACGAAATTACTATCACACAGTGATCATGGTCACAGACTCTTAGGCAGACAACTCGCTATAAGAGGCGAGCTGGAGTTAGAGGAAGGACCAACAGCATACCAATGGGCCCGATGTTGTGCTCTCTGCTGTAGTTGACTAAGTCTTTCATGCTGTTGACCACCTCTGATATCTGCCCAAGGGGTGACAGTAGGGGGGAGATGATAAAAGGTGTGATAGCAGCGGGTGTGATAGCAGCGGGTTTGACTGTAGTGCATGTGACTACTGGAGCAAGGAGGCGTGATGGCACAGCCAACATGTCACACTGATTAACTGCAGGTGATGAGCCTGCTAGACTGTCGCTGATGAACGCAGCTAACAGCTGGTTATTAGCCTGCTAACCTGCTAACTGCAGAACCCACCCTCCTGCAGGTTATTCGCTGCTAACAGCTTGACCTACCAGTGTGCAGGCAGTGCACTGGCACCAGATAGCCACCAAACCTATCCCCCCTCCTGCAGGCAGCGCACGTAGCACTTGGTGAAGCCCAGGTCGTTGACTGCAGGGGCGTCCAGCTTAGCACGATACCTGCACTGCACACCCTCTGGCCCCTTGTGTCATGCCCTCTTGCAACCCTATACCACCTGATAGTACAGTGGACGCACCTGCAGGCAGCGCACGTAGCACTTGGTGAAGCCCAGGTCGTTGACCGCAGGGGCGTCCAGCTTGAGCGCAAGCTCCCGACACATGGTGGCGAACCTGTTAGGGGGGGGGAGGGGAGGGGAGGGGTGGGGTGGGGGGGGATAGAGAGCAGGGGGAGAATGTGCGAAGGAGAGCAGTTTGAGCGCTCAGCAGCTTGAGCGCAAGCTCCCGACACATGGTGGCGAACCTGGGGGGGGGGGGGGGAGGGACGGGAAGGGGGAGAGGGGGAAGAAGGGGGAAGGAACAGGTTACTGAGAGCAAATAAGGGGCGTCTGACTGGAGTGCCAGCTCCCAACACACGGTGGCGAACCTGGGAAGGGGGGGAAGGGGGAAAGAAACGAGGGGGTGGGCAGGAGGGCGGGAGTGTGTGGGAGAAGAGGAGCACTGAGAAGCCGAAACGAGAGGGGTGGAAGACGGAGAGAGAGAGAGGTGCCCAGCAGGGCGGAGAATAACCGACAGGGAAGGGGGGATGTTGGTGGGGGGTCTGGGAGGGGGGAGGAAAGGGGAGGGGAGGATGGGTGCCATGCATGCCATGGGAAAGGTAGAGCACTGGGGGAGAGGAAAGGGGGAGAGAACAGGCGGAGAGGACAGGGGGAGAGGACAGGGGGAGAGGACAGGGGGAGAGGACGGGGGGAGAGGACAGGGGGAGAGGACAGGGGGAGAGGACAGGGGGAGAGGACAGGGGGAGAGGACAGGAGGAGAGGACAGGGGGAGAGGACAGGGGGAGAGGACAGGGGGAGAGGACAGGGGGAGAGATGGGGGAGAGGACGGGGGGAGAGGACAGGGGGAGAGGACATGGGGAGAGGACAGGCAGAGAGGACAGGGGGAGAGGACAGGGGGAGAGGACAGGGGGAGCTGTGTTGACAAAAACGCTATTGCTAGTTTGGGGTTTTGCGTTTAAACGCACTTGTTTAAACGCATAATGCAAAAACGAGTCAAAACGCTCGAACGCACCTCGAAATTGTTTCTGGCTGCCAGGAACAAAAAAATCGAAAACTTCGTGGCTGGGCTAGGGTTTCTGGAAACGCGACTCTCAGAGTCGCGTTTTCTGCGGGGTCGAATTTTGACCCCCGTGGCTTTAGCCTGGCGAAAAAATTGCAGGGAAGAAAATCAGCGAGATTGCTGCATGCATGGAGACATCCGCCATGTCGCGAATCCCAAAACCATCCAGCTCCCTCCCTTTCACCGAAACCCCCCCCCCGTCTACAAAATCCTATCTTTCCTCACAAATTCCCCACTCTCCCCCCCTCACCTCCCTTCCCGTTTTGCGACAAGACCTAAAACAGCCCGCACCAGCTCACGCAATTTCCGCTTAGCGTTTCATACGCGAAACACGTTTAGAGCACCATAGCCTCTAGTCGTGCTGAAGCCGAGCCGGTTGTCCCCCCCTCCGCCATTCCCCACCTCCCCCCCTCTCCCCTCTTTCCCCTGCCCGGGATTTTTTTTTGGCCTGCCCGGGCATGCGTTTTCCTAGCGTATTTGAAGCCTGGAATCCTGTGTTTTGCGTCCTGAACGCAAGCCTTCAGAACGAAACGCAAAAACGCGGAAACGCGTTCATGCCACCATAGAGGGGGAGAGGGCAGGAGGAGAGGACAGGGGGAGAGGACAGGGGGAGAGGACAGGGGGAGAGGACAGGGGGAGAAGATGCTTACGTGGCGCAGTGGGAGTGGAGCTGGTTGGGTGTGAGCGTCCCTGGCAGCTGGTTCTGGAACTTGAAGGCGAGATCTGCCAGGCGACTCACCTGCGGGCATGCAGACAGGGGGGGAGGGGATGCATGGATGGATGGACAGAATGAGGTGCGATGGGGAGAGGAGGAATGGGGTGCGATGGGGAGAGGAGGAATGGGGTGCGATGGGGAGAGGAGGAGGGGGGGCGAGATGAGGAGGGGGGCGGGAGATGAGGAGGGGGGGGGAGAGGAGGAGGGGTGGGGAGAGGAGGAGGGGGAGGGGGAGAGGGGGGGAGACGGGGAGAGGAGGGAGAGGAGGGAGGAACGAGCATATGTGAGACCAGGCAAGGGTTGACCTCGCGGGGATGTGGGGGGGAAGGGGGGGGGGATTCAGGGTTTAAGGTTTAGGGTACGCAGCGATCCTGCATTCATGGGAGGAACTTGACAGTCCTAAGCATACTTGTGATACTACTAATGTCATACTTATGCGCAAGCAGCAAGTCATGCAATGCAATGCAGATCGTATGTCTGCCACCTCAAGATTCAACACTTGTGACGACATACAATCTGTCACAAGCCCGTGGCGTTGCCTTGTCAGGCGTTCTAATTGCAAGGCAGAGCAGAGGGATCAGGATCACCCACCTGCTGCAGAGGGGACAGGATCACGCACCTGCTGCAGAGGGGACAGGATCACCCACCTGCTGCAGAGGGGACAGGATCACGCACCTGCTGAGACCCGTATGTGGGACCTGTATGGGGGATCACCCACCTGCTGCAGCACCAGGCGCCGGGGCACCAGCTCCTCGTGGTTCTGAGTGCAGAACTCCCACAGGGTGATCTAACGTGGGGGGGGGGGGGAGACAGGTAAGGCGAGAGGAAAGAGTACATGGGTGCGAGTGGGCAAGTTGACAATCCGATGGAGGCAAGGGCAGAAGGGTTGATGGGTGCGACGGAAATGGTGAGAGAACGGAGGAGAGCGCAAGGAAGGACGAGGAACTTCCAGAGGGGGGGAGTTCGCAAGGGGAGTTTGCAAGGGGAGGTGGAAACAATGGAAGTAAACAATGGTGGACACACATATACACACACACACACACTTTTTTTTTTTTTGGGGGGGGGGGCTTTAAGGAGATCCCAGGAGGACATACACACACACTGCTGGTACCTTAAATCCGAGTTGACCACAATCTTCAACTTGCCTTTGCGCACCACTCTGACCAGCTCGAAGAGGCTCTCCTGGATGGCGTGGTCGAACTCCAACACCACGGCGCCGCCTCCCACACCACGCCATGCACTGAGAGAACACGCACACGCATGCGCTGGTCTCATGCGCATACCTTGAGGTCCGAGTTGAAGACAATCTTGAGCTTGCCCTTGCGCACCACCCTGAGCTGCTCGAACAGGCTCTCCTGGATGGCGTGGTCGTACTCCAACACCACAGCGCCGCCTGGCAGCATGTACTCCGCTGGCAGGTCTGCGTAGAGCACCTCCTCCAGCACCCCGCTGTCGTACTTGATCTTGAACAGACGGGGGAGCACCTCCATGGTCATCTCTGCAAGGGGGGTGGACGGCAATAGGAGGGTGGGGAGGAGAGGTCAGACAGTGGACGGTCTGGGACGGTTTGGGAGGATTTGGGAGGGTTTGGGACGGTTTGGGACGGTTTGGGACGGTTTGTATGGGGGATGGTTGGCAAGCAGAGAGCATACGAAGACAAAACAGGCATGTGTGATTCTCACACACACGGGGATGGCCTTGGTCACACACACCCACCCTCGCATCGCGTGCATGCTTCTCACTCACCAAAGCCCCGGCCAGGCGAGGCCCCACAGGCCGCAGGCCCCTCGCGTGCATGCTTCTTACTCACCGAGCACCCCTGCGGGCTGGCGGCCGTGACTGGCTTCACTGGCGACAACACTACCGTCCGCTGGCCTACATGCAGCAAAACCATATGACGTACCAAAGCCCCTGGCAGGGCTGGCGCCACAGTGGTGGCAGGGCCAGATGTGCGGAGGTGAGGGTACACCCCTGCTGGCTGGCGACCTTGGCACGCACCTTGGACCACCTCCTGCCTGCATGGAACACCCAATGCGCCCGTGCGTCACTCACCAAAGCCCCTGCCCGGGGTGGCGCCGCAGAGGTCGCAAGGCCAGATGTCCTGCGGGAACACCCCTGCCGGCTGGCGGCCGCTTCTGCCGTAGGATGCGACGCACCACCGCTTCCTGGCGTCCGGGGCGAAGTACTGCGCCACGAACTGCCGCCAGAACTCCACGTTGTTGTCCTGCGGGAGAGAAGGGTGGGAGCAAGGGGAGAGAGAGGTGCAAGACACATGGAGGAGGGCATTTCAACACCTGAAAGGGGCGCAGCTCTGGGCGACAAACTGACGCCAGAACTCGACGCTGTTGTCCTGCGAGGTTGCAACGAGAGAGGAGGGGAGGGGGGGAGAGGGAGGGGGGGGCGAGGAGCAAAGATGCAGGAGGGGAAGAGCGAGCGGAGAGACTTGAGGCGCCTTAGAGGAGCAATGACTGCTGCGAGCAATGACAGACTGACGCCAGAACTCCCACTCTCCCTGCTGAACATCACCTCTAGTGGAGCAGGGCTTCCCTCCCCCGCACCCTAAACTCCATGAGCTTCCTCTCCTCCCACACACATCCACGTTCGCATGCACCCACACACACACTGACACACACACACACACTGACACACACACACACACTGACACACACACACACTGACACACACACACACTGACACACACACTGACACACACACACACACTCAACCGCACACTCACTGCTGGGTGTCGCCTCTGGTCTGGTGGAACATGAACTCCATGAGCTTCCTCTCCTCGCACACCCATCCACATCCCCCGACCCCCCCACCGCAAGTGTCTTGAGGTGCCTTAAACACAAGGAGAGCGCAACACACACACACACACACACACACACACACACACACACACACACACACACACACACACTCGCACACTCGCACACTCACTCACCCCCACACTCACCCACACACTCACCGCTGGGCGTCGCCTCTGGTGGTACATGAACTCCATGAGCTTCCTCACACACCCATCCACGTTGGCCGACCCGCCCACCACAGGCAACACGCCATCCTCTGGCGACACATCCAGCATCATCGGCATGGGCAACGCCTCCTCCTCCCCACTGCACGCCCCTCCCCCCTCCCCATCCAGACCCACACCTCCTCCTCCTCCTACTCCTCCTCCTACCCCCCCTGCTCCTGCTACTCCTGCATCGGCTCCCCTTCCGCCCCCTCCTACCCCTGCTGCTTGCCTGGCTTCCCCTGCTAATTCATCTGCTGCCATAGCCTCAGCATCCGCACCAGGTATACCTCCCCCAGCAGGGCCTTCCCCAGCCATTCCATCAGGAACAGCAGCAGCAGTTGCCACCGCCATAGCCACAGCGCCTGGGTCGTCCCTGGCTTCAGTAGCCAGGTGGGCCGTTGATGGACCGGCGCCAGCTGCATCCTGGTCGTTGGATGCTCTACTAGGAAGCGCGCCACTCCCTGCAGCCTCTGCAAGGGCCAGGACGGGGAGGTCAGGGCGAGCCCGGGACTGCACCTGTGGCTGTGCCTGTGCCGGCACCTGTGCCTGGGATTGCGCCTGGGCGTGGGCTAGAGCCTGTAGCTGAGCCTGGCGCTGCCTCAGCAGCTGCTCCAGCTTCTGCTTCTGCAGCTGCTGCAACTGCAACTGCTGCTGCTGCTGCTGCTGCTGCTGCTGCTGCTGCTGCTGCTGCGGGTCCTGTGGTGCTTGCCCTGCTGAGCTCTGTGCCTGCCCGTGCACTTGCCCTTGCCCCTGATCCTGGTGCTGCTGCTGCTGCTGCTGCTGCTGCTGCTGCTGCTGGTTCCTGGCGTTGTTCAGGCTCTGCTGCCGCTGAAGCAGGAGGAGGAGCTGCTGCTGCTGCTGCTGCACCTGCTGCTGGTTGCGTGCCAACTGCTGGCTCCCTGCACTGTCCCCATCCTCCCCTTGTCCCGCAGCCTTCTGCTGCTGCTGCAATAGCATTTGCTGCCGCAACAGCAGCTGGGAAAGAGCATCAGATGGCCGCTGCGCACCACCCTGCAGCTGCTGTTGCTGCTGTTGCTGCTGTTGTTGCTGCTGATGTAGATGCTGCTGCTGCTGCTGCTGGCGTTGTTGTTGCTGCGCCTGATGCTCGTGTGCCTCTGACATCCTATTCTGTGCGGTGCCCTCTCTTCCCTGCTGTTCGCTCTGCTTCGGCTCTTCCTTTGCCACCTGATTTGACACCGCCTGTGAATCCAAGTGCTGGCTCTGTTGCTGTTGGCCCGGCTGCTGCTGCTGCTGCTGCTGGTTCTGCTGCAGCTGCTGCTGGTGGTTCTGCTGTAGCTGCTGCTGCAGCTGCAGCTGCCGCTGCCTGAGAATCAGCATCTGCTGCTGAATCAGCTGCTGCTGCTGCTGCGTCTGAATCAGCTGCTGCCGCTGCATCACGTCCATCGACCCCTGCTGCCGCTGCTGCTGAATCAGCTGCTGCTGCAGCTGCTGCCGCCGCTCCTGCAGCTGGTGGAACAGCAGCTGGTGCTTCTGCATCTGCTGCTGCAGCAGCTCCTGCTCGTGCTCCCGGTTCAGCTGCCTCTGCTGCTGCTGCTGCTGCTGCTGCTGCTGTACTGGCTGCAGCTGTGATTGTTGTTGTTGTTGTTGCTGCTGCTGATGCTGATGCTGGGCCTGTTGCTGCGCCTGCTGTCTGTGCGTTGGCCCTGCATTCTGCTGCTGCTGCACCTGCTGCTGCCCAGACGAGCCCGCACCAGGCAGGTCGCCGTCATCCCCTTGCCCCTTACCCGCAGAGAGCTCCCCTTCTCCATCCGCTCCCTCCTCCTCCCCATCCCCACCTGCGCGCCCTTCCTCTCCCTCCGCATTCCCCGCTGCACCCCCCTCTCCTTCCCCCTCTCCTTCCCCCTCTCCTTCCCCCGCTCCATCTCGCGCATTCTCCCCCTGACCACCCTCCTTCCCTTCTGCTTCCCCCGGAGCGTCGCCGGCTCCCTCATTCCCGTCCTCCTCCTGCTGCTGCTGCTGCTGCTGCTGCTGCTGCTGCTTATCCCCATGCTCCGTCAATTCTCGATCGTCAGAGTCTCCGCGCTCCTCGTTTTCCGTCTCCGTTTTGTCCCGCGGGTTTCCAGCGCCGCCTTCTCCCCCTTCTCGCCCGTTCTGCCCTCCCGCCGTCTCCTTCTTCGCCGTTCCCGACGTCCCCTCGTGATGCTGCTGCTGCTGCGGCTGCTGCTGCTGCTGCTGCCGCTGTTGGCCCTGTTGCTGCTGCGGCTGCTGCTGCTGCTGCCGCTGCTGTCGCTGTTGGCTCTGTTGCTGCTGCTGCTGCTGCTGCTGCTGCTGCATCTGAAGCCGCGTCAGGTGCTGCCGTCGCTCCTTGAGCTCGGCCTGGCTCTGCATCGGCGCGCTTCTCGGCCCAAGGACAGATCCCGCCGCTCCCGCAGGGGCACTGGGGGTCGCCGTCGCCATGTTTCCCTGCCCCGCGTCGCTGGATCCAGCCGTTCCCGTCTCCTGGGCCCTCTGAATCAGAATCTGCCGCTTCTGCTTAGCCGTCAGATGCATCTCGTCCGTCGATTCGCGCCGATTGCGCCAGCATCTGTCGACAATGTTGCGCGGAATGCGTCACGAAGAGACGCGGGACGGACGGTGGCCGAATGACTGACGCTTACCGCGACGGCGGGGGCCGGCTCTCACGTTAAGACGCGGGTCGATTCTCCTAGGGAATAGCCTGTCAATGTCGATTTTTACGCGCCTTGAAATCCAGCCAATGTCGCGCCGAATGCGTCGCGGTAAGGCGCGGGACGCACAGGACGCCGAAGCGCTCCCGAGAGCGGCGGATTCGGAGCGTGCGAGAAAAATTATGCGTCGACGACACGAGTTAATCACAGAAAGCGACACATCCTCAACGTGCGGAAGCTTTAACCTTGAGGGTGGAGAGAGGCGCACCGCGGGACGAACCTTGAATGGAGAGGCTGGAGTGGCGAATGTTTCAGTTACCACATTGAGCAGGACGTCGCAGAGTCTCGGCGAACCTCGCTTGACGTTAGACGAGCTTCGTCAAGATTCACGCGCCGAAACTCGATCTAGGGTTTCTACCACCTACAGAGCATCTACATACCAAAGCGCGCCAGCTTCGGCAACGCGAATACCGAACCTAAGCAGCGGATGCAGGTCGCGAATGTTGAGAGCGACAAAACCTAAACATTCGAGTAAAATGTGGCTAAAATCTACAGCTTCGTGAAGCCAGGAGGTGAAAACGTCACTTTTCCGAGCATCGGTAGATGTCTACAAAATCGCACTAAGGCGTTCCTCCCTGCGAAACGCTACGTTTGCGCTGAAAGTGGGAACCAAAGGAACCCTAATCGTCTGGAAACGCTACGTTTGCGCTCCAGAAACGTACGGTTTTGCCTAAGCACTGACACTTACTCGAACTACAATCGAGACTGTTGTACGGAGGGAGGGAGGGAGGGAGGGCGGGAGGCGGTGAGGGAGGCGGCGAGGGAGCTGGCAACCATAAACGCAAAAGAGGTCGGCAGCAGCACAGCGTAGCCTTGCCAAGTTGCTGCTTGCAAGCCACACAGAACAGTGGAGTGGGAGCAAGAAAGCGCCTGGCGCGAAGGGGTGTGAGCGAGCGTGGACGGGTGGGGGTGGGGGAGATGGGGGTGGGGTGGGTGACTGGGATGGGATGAGGGTGCTGCGGCTACTGCTGTCTGTCTGGTCCAGGGGGGTTGCCATGAATGCTCTTCCCTTCGCTGCTTTTTCCGTTCCCTCCCTTCCTGGTCTAACTCCCCCCCCACCTTGCCTTGCCTATGCCTGCCTGGACTGCCTGCAACGCAATCTGCGTGTTCCTCTGCACGCACCTTGGGAATGCCGCATACAGAATGCAGTACAGGCACGAGTCATGAGTCATGACTCCCTTGAATGCCTGATCTGGTCGGTCGGGGAGAGGAGCCTTGGCTTGTTTGTGGAGGGCAGGACAGTGCCTTGCCTTGAGCTCTGTTTGCGTTGCGTGTTCTGTTGCAGCTCGCTGATCGGTGCCTTGACGGAGATGTGATTGGGTCGTGACAAAGACGGAAATCGTGACGGATGTTCCGTCGACGTGGAGTTGGTGTGGTGGATTTGTATGGAACTGAGGGCGGATGGATGCGGATGGATGGGCGGGCAGGTTTCGTGCATGGTGTGTTGTGTTGATACACCATTTATTCTATTTAGTTTTACTTTTTTCACGCGACTTAAGCTTGTAAGCAGGAGATGGTAAAACACGGGCAAACGGGGAGAACCCACGGTAAACTCTGACACTTGGTTACAAAATATCGCTCATGCACTAGATTAGTTGCCTGCGCGACGTCCCAGCTCTGAAACTCGCAATTGTCGAAATACGACTTGGCTGTTCGCTATCGTTCATACTGCAGCCAATCAGGTTCCGTGTCAACGCGAACCTGGTAGGTGGGATTGCAATTTCAACTGTTTTGGGTGAGTCGATAGAAGGAGAAAAGTGTACGTGGTTGGCCGGTAGGTGGTGATAACCAACCAGCCAAGGCGCGTCTGAGTGTACGGCGGAAACGGAGTGAGGCGGCGACTGTGGACAATCCAACGGATGAAATTGGTTTGGGATATCTCTCTCAAGTGTGTTTTGCGGTGACCAGCATGAGCTCGACAACTCCAAACCTAACCTAACCAACCAAACCAGACACCCACACCAAACGTGCGTGACAGAGACGCAGCGTCAGCTCTATAAGAATGACTCGTTATCATGCAGAACTAAACATCCATCACTGCACTTACGAAACTTCTGTCTCTCATTTTCTTTAAACAATCCACAACCCTCCGAACATGAGTACGTGTGTGTTGCAAATCGAGGAACTCGCGCGCTTTGACAAAAAAAAGAATGGCTCAAAACGATCGACCTTTTTTTCCCGCGATGCATGGCATGCCCCCATTACCCAAAACGGTCGACCCCCCCCCCCCCGGACTGGACCCGTTTTCGTTTTGATGTGCCGAATATTGGAAATGTAATTTTGGGTCGCTGTGAAAACATTTGCCGGATCCCAATTCAATTGTTGCGTGAACATGCATTTAATTGTTGCCGCGCACCCGTCAGATCCGGGTATCTGGCCAAAGCTACCCGTCAGAATCCGTGTTCAGGACTCACTTCTGTCAAAATTCACCCGTCAAATTCGGGTTTCACAGCCAGTTCTGCCAAAATTCACCTGTCAGAATCCGGGTTCAAACCCTGTTTTTGGAAAAGTTCCCCGCCGGAATCCGAGTTCAGCGAAAACCTGACCTGCTATTTTGTCGAAATCCGGACGTTGTGCCCAAAATGATTGCGCGTGCCTTTTTCGAATGCCGCAGCCCTTAATGTGCCGTCATTATTTGTCGTACAGGTCATATGCCTTGCAGACGACCTCCTTTTATGCACAGGAGTATCTCATAGACATTTTATCCTTAAGGGCCTCTACTTGTAAGCAAAGTGTACCCGTCTCAATTGAACAGTAAATAAGACAGTCAAGTTGAATGATCCAAGACTGTCCAATCATTTTTCTCCTGTGTTTTCAAAGTGACCACGCCTAGTGGTTAGCGAGCCTGCAAAAATTCATTTGTATCAGGCTCGCCAACCAATATCGAAAAAGAAATCCAACAGCTCGCTGACGGTCCAGTAGAATTACGACTGCAAAGCCAACGCAATCCGTCAGCGTTGCCCATGGAAAATCCGTCTATCCACAGCCAATAGGAACGCGCCAAGGAGCGCGTCAAGGAATGTGACATTTTTTTTAAACCAGTCCTCTGGAAGTCAGGGTAATCACACTGCTTTGTCAAGGAAAACATGGTAAAATTTCGACGCCCGATTTTTTAGTAGGGGATGGACTTACCCTGAAATTTTTAATGTAGAAGTTCGCACCCCTAGAAAAATGGCTCCCCCATCATTGTCAGGAGTGGCACATTCCGAATAGGGCGAAACTCATGCCTGCAAAAACAGTCAAAAGTTTTAGAGCTACCCAGCTTGGAACAGTTGGACCCCGTGCAAACTCAGATTATGCAGGGTGACCCCTAGGTTATCGAGAGACCTGCTTGAAACGCGAAGTTGATACACAGGTGGAGAGGCTTGCGACACTGCGATATTTACTCAATCGCTGCATGCGCCAGTCAAGCCGCCCATGCACAGTACACAAAAAACGACGCCCCATATTCTGGGAAAACCCCATAGACCACGTTGCCCCTACCGTACGGCCCGTATTCGTTAAAAGCGAAATCTCTCGCATCGCCCCCCGGGCTCTCAGGGCATATGATCTGTATTACTCCTTATTGGACCCTACACAGCTGCCCAAACCAGTTGCCCCGAAAAAACGTAGTGGCATCTGAACCCAACACGAAAACGGATACAGTCGGGGGGGCTGACCGTTTTGGGTAACGTGGGCATGCCATACATCGCGGGAAAAAAAGGTCGTCCGTTTTGAACCATTCTTTATTCTCGTTGAACCATTCTTTATCCTCGTTGCAAATCTGTGGTTAACGCCATTGATCGCTTTTCTGCTGGCATTCACTCCGTTCGCATCGCATCCCTTTTAGTTCCCCCCATGATCCTCGTCGCTTTCGCAGCACGCGCTCCAGTATTATCCCTGTGCAACCATCAGCTCTGCTCTCGTACGTTAACGCTCCAAGTCAGCCGCTTGTGACCTTATTTACACGAAATCAAAACAAACAGCCAGACCCGATCCCCTTGCCTGCCATGCCGCCGTCCCCAGCAGCCACCTCCACTTCATCGCGGCTTCGCACCGCGATCGCGCAGTACGGACGGCTGGCGGTCGCCGTCCACATCGGCGTGTCAACCGTCTCTTTTGCCGGCCTGTACCTCGCCATCCGCAGCAGCTTCGACGTGGAAGGCTTGCTAAACAGAGTCGGTCTCCTCCCCTCGCCCACGCACCCTCCTTCTTCCGCATCTCCAGCCGATGCTGCTCCTCCCCCGACGTCTCAT
Source organism: Closterium sp. NIES-67 (assembly GCA_027943415.1). Taxonomy (NCBI): domain Eukaryota; kingdom Viridiplantae; phylum Streptophyta; class Zygnematophyceae; order Desmidiales; family Closteriaceae; genus Closterium; species Closterium sp. NIES-67. Next base: position 229,655 of record BQMB01001373.1, on the reverse strand, counting down.
TCCGCGGATTCGTCAGAACGCAACACCGCGTTGTCAGGGAACGACCTAAGCTCGGCTGGTCTGCCGGATTCCTCCTCTTCCGTAGCTGGCAGAAAGACCGATCCAGGATCAAGCACGGCGACCAGGGAGCACGCGAGAGCAGAGTCCTCTGGTGAAATGTCAGGTGCTGTGAGGGAGGGGCCTGCTGGTGCAGGTACTACTCGAGCAAATGTAGCCGTTGGGAGTGCAGGAGGCTCTGAGAGTGGAGGAGCAGCAGCGGCGGGTTTAATAGGAAGTGGTGGTGCTTTGGCTGTGGCTTGGCTCTGCAACAAGGCTCTGATTCCTGTCCGTGTGCCGATCACCCTAGCGCTCACACCGCCCATCGCTCGATTCTTGACAGCAAGAGGCTATAGGATTTAGTTGCAGTCTTGGCCACTCTGCAGCTTGACGAAGGCCTAGCTGGCCACAAGCATGTGTCATCACAACCAAAGATGACCATGTTACTTGTCTCTTGATAGATTGATCCATGTGTACTATTATAGGGCCTCTGAAGGGAATCAATCCCCAAATCATGTCCTCGTGGAAGGCCGCATGTTGGTTTTGAAGACTCCTAAGCTGATTTGTATCAGGTGAAGATGTGCCCCTTAGTTTGCAGTTCTTATATTCAAATTGTACGTATTGGGCTAATATTGATAAGTGTTACGTCAATTATCTCCATCGATGAGTTGCAGCAAGTTCATGAACATTTAGGTCCGTGTTGGCAGTGTGCGGGTCAGGAGCGGCATCTGTGACCGCCACGTGGCATCCACCCCCCGAAGTGCATGCCTAGGGAGTTGAACCTTGGGATTTCCCGGCTCGAGAATTGTTCTGCTCTGTGCCTCCAGAGAGAAGCCTTTCCCCGCCAATAATCCGTTGTAATCCAGAGTCCCGGAGACCCACTTCCAGGATAATCCGTTGTGTATCGGTTCATTCTCTGGATACGAGGTGTCTGCCCTCCCCTCTAGCAGATTGGAAATCGATCGTCCCGTCGGCTCTTCGTAATACTGTATTGGCTTAGACTGTCAGCGTTGGATTGAGTCTTTGCACGTTCTCTGCAGCACGAATTTTGCCGCTAGAACGATGTCAAGCCTTAGCGCGCAGCTGTCTCGCACAGTGGTTCCCAGTCTCAAGTCCGACTTGCTCCGTCATGAGCCGGTGACCTCCAAGAGGGCAGTCGCTTCTGCGCCTTATCGCAGGAGATTCGCGCGGTCGTCGCGCACTCTCGTCGCAGTCGCACAGTCGTCGCAATCGTCGCCTACGTCGCTTAGAGACCAAGCTGACGCCAACGCCGCAGCTGCGATCGTCACTTCCGTCGGGCCCAGCGACACTTTCGTACAGAGCCTCGTCGCGAAGTTTTCCCTCCCTGCCCCGTCAGACGCGGCATTCCCTGCGGCTGCAGCTCTCGGGCAGCTCAGAAATGTTTCCTCCGAGGCTGCCCGTGTTCTGCGGTGGCCGGGCCGCAAGGATGAGGAGTTTCGCTTCACGGACTTAAAATCTCTCCGCGCGCTGCTCGATAAGGCTTTAGGAGAAGGCGCTGCGGCAGGGCTCGAGTCGCAGGTGGTTTCAGCAGACGCTCTAGCGGAATACACGCTGGAGGAGGCTAAAAACAGTCGAATTGTCGTATTCGACGGCGCTATTCGACCGGAGCTGTCGGATTTGACGGGAATCCCGGCGGGAATCACGGTGAAGCTGTTGAGCCAGCTGAACGAGGCGGAAGTGGAGCGATTCGTGGTGCCGAATCTTGGCAGGTGCGTGCTCGCTGAAGGGAGAGGTGCTCGCTGAAAGGAGAGGGTGTTCGCAGAAAGGAGAGGGTGCTTGCGCGTGATAGTAATCTAGGTTTGAGACGTCTCGAAACGCCTAATCTTGGCAGGTGGGTTCTCGCAGAGAGGAGAGGAACGGCATGGAGAGCGAAGAAAGAGGATGGACAAGCGGGGAAAGCGGGGAAAACACCAAGGGGTGGGGCAAACGGAAGGGAAAACACCAAGGGGTGGGGCAAACGGAAGGGATAACACCAAGGGGTGGGGCAAACGGAAGGGATAACACCGAGGGGTGGGGCAAACGGAAGGGAAAACACTAAGGGGTGGGGCAAACGGAAGGGAGAACACCAAGGGGTGGGGCAAACGGAAGGGATAACACCGAGGGGTGGGGCAAACGGAAGGGATAACACCGAGGGGTGGGGCAAACGGAAGGGATAACACCGAGGGGTGGGGCAAACGGAAGGGATAACCCCAAGGGGTGGGGCAAACGGAAGGGATAACACCGAGGGGTGGGGCAAACGGAAGGGAAAACACTAAGGGGTGGGGCAAACGGAAGGGAGAACACCAAGGGGTGGGGCAAACGGAAGGGATAACACCGAGGGGTGGGGCAAACGGAAGGGATAACCCCAAGGGGTGGGGCAAACGGAAGGGATAACACCAAGGGGTGGGGCAAACGGAAGGGAAAACACCAAGGGGTGGGGCAAACGGAAGGGAAAACACCAAGGGGTGGGGCAAACGGAAGGGATAACACCGAGGGGTGGGGCAAACGGAAGGGATAACACCGAGGGGTGGGGCAAACGGAAGGGATAACCCCAAGGGGTGGGGCAAACGGAAGGGATAACACCGAGGGGTGGGGCAAACGGAAGGGAAAACACCAAGGGGTGGGGCAAACGGAAGGGAAAACACCAAGGGGTGGGGCAAACGGAAGGGATAACACCAAGGGGTGGGGCAAACGGAAGGGAGAACACCAAGGGGTGGGGCAAACGGAAGGGAAAACATGAAGCGTTTGAGAGGGCCTGGGGCGGAAAGCGAAAACTTGACCTTCAAACGAAGCAGGGTAGAAAGCACTTGTAAGTGCGAAAAGAACAACGTCGTTTGAGTGGAGATGGTCCAACGCGTTTGTGCCATTCGCCACTTCATTCCTCTGAACATCCCCGAGTCCCTTCATTCCACGAGCCTACAATTCCACGAGCCTAGAATTCGACGAGCCTAGAATTTGCGGACGTCCCCTACCAACCTTTGCCCTTCCATCCCCTCAGTTGCCTCGAACTTCGAACTTCCTCCCCTCTTCCATCCCCTTTCAGATTTTCCGCACAAGCCGATCTCTTCGCCGCCCTCAACGGCGCCTCTGCCGCCGACGTCCTCGTTATTGCCGTCCCCTCTAACGTCAAGCTCCCCAACCGCCCCATCCACATTGTCTACGCCGCTTCCGCCGCATCCCCCGCGCTCGCTTCCCCGCGCCTGCTGGTGGTGGCGGAAGCGGGCGCGGAGGTGGAGGTAGTGGAGGAGTTTGTGGGGGGAGGTTCCGCGGGCGGGGGGAAGGGGGAGTGGATGAACGCGGTGGCGGAGATTGTGATTGGCGCAGAGGGGAGCGTGAGCCACGCGGTGATCCAGAACCAACCCGCTAAAGACTGCTTCAATATCAAGAGAACGTTCGTCGCACAGGTGGGTAGAGCGTTTGAATGTTCAGTGGATTGCAGTCGTCGTGATGATCGATTTCTCCTCTTCCCACCCCTCTCCCTCCCCCCCCCACCTCTCTCCCTCCCCCCCCACCTCTCTCCCTCCCCCCCCACCTCTCTCCCTCCCCCCCCACCTCTCTCCCTCCCCCCCCCACCTCTCTCCCTCCCCCCCCCACCTCTCTCCCTCCCCCCCCCACCTCTCTCCCTCCCCCCCCCACCTCTCTCCCTCCCCCCCCCACCTCTCTCCCTCCCCCCCCCACCTCTCTCCCTCCCCCCCCCACCTCTCTCCCTCCCCCCCTCCCCCTCTCCCTCCCCCCCCCCCTCTCTCCCTCCCCCCCACCCCTCTCCCTCCTCCCCCCTCTCTCTCCTCCCCCCTCTCTCCCTCCCCACCTCTCTCCCTCCCGCGCAACCCTTTCCTCTCCGCCCACTCGCCCCCCTCCCCATCGTGTCACTCCCTCTTCCCCGCGCCACTTCCCCCACCTCTCGCAGTTCTCCAATCAACGACCGTAATATTCCCCCCATCCTCACTGCCCCCGTTCACCTCTGCGCCATCTTCCCCCCTCCCCTTTCCGCCCATTTTTCCCCCTCACCTGCGCCCATTACCCCCACCTCGTGCCATCACACCAGTAGGAGAGCAGCAGGTACTATTTGGTGGGGACTCAGCTGGGGTCGCTGCTATCTACAACCCAGCCATTCCCGTGCAGGCAGAAACAGAAATGCGCCTCCCTTTCTCCCTTTCCCCCTTGTTCCCCCCTCTTGCCCTCACGCCAGGAGGAGAGCAGCAGGTACTCTCTGGTGGAGGCTCAGCTGGGGGCGGCGCTATCCAGGCACAACCTGAAGATGCAGCAGCTGGGGCGGCAGACGGAGACAAACGTGGACACGTTTGCGCTGGCGGGCGGCAGGCAGGTGCAGGATCTGCACAGTAGCCTGGTGCTGGATTTCCCAGGCGGCGTCACTCGGCAGCTGCACAAGTGCATTGTATCTGATGCCACGGGGCAGTGCGTCTTCGACGGGAATGTGAAAGTCAACAAGTGAGTGTGGGTCAAAGCAAGTCAATATGGGGTCAAAGCATGTCAATATCGGGTCAAACTGAGTGAAACGAGTGAGTGGGTCAGACCCATAAAAAGCACACGCACAGATGGCCTCAGTTGACCCACGGAGGCCACTGTCCTCTCTTCCTGCTTGCTTGCCGTTGCTGCTCTCCTCCCTCTCCCCCTTCCCCTCATTCCAGTCCTTCTCCCACACGCACTCACTCACAGGCTACTTCAGCGCACAGACGCACGGCCTCTCTCATATAGCCTCCTCCTAGTCCTTCGCAGCACCATATTTTAGGCGTCTCAAAAATAGGCTACGCAAAAAACGCGGGGCTCTTCTCTCTCATAGGCTCCTCCTAGTCCTCTGCGGAATCGTGAACGTGGAGCGCAACCTGCAGACCCTCGGACGTTCTTCCAGGGAGCAGTGGTGAACGGGAAAAGTTTTTTTTTTTTTTTTGGTGCCTAATCATAATAGACGTCTCCTAGTGCCCCGCCGAACTGTGAACGTGGAGCCTCACAGGCTACTTCAGCACACAGACGCACGGCCTCTCTCACATAGCCTCCTCCTGGGCCCTCAGCACCATTTTTTAGGCGCCTGAAAACAAAATAAGCTCTGCAACAGACGCAGGGCTTCTTTCTCGTAGCCTCCTCCTGGTCCCACGCGGCACCGTGAACGTGGAGTCCAACCTGCATACCCTCGGACATTCCTCCAGGGAGCAGCGATGAACGGGAAAAGTCTCCTCAGCTCAGCAACAGATGCAGGGCTTCTTTCTCGAAGCCTCCTCCTGGTCCCCCGCGGCACCATCAACGTGAAGCCCAATCTGCAGGTCATTCTCTCACCCGTCCCTTCCAACCCCCATCAGTTTCCCCCAAAGATTTGCCCAGCAGACTGCCGTGGGGCACCTGTCCCGTAGCCTGCTGTTGGCCCCCCGCGGCACCATCAACGTGAAGCCCAACCTGCAGGTCATTGCAGACGGCGTCAAGTGAATCCAGGGTGCTACGTGCATGCATGGCTCCCAAGTGCTGCTGCTGCTGGTGTCCATTTCAAACCCTCCCCGTCTCCTCTTATTCCCTGAACCCCACAGGCTAGCCCAGCAGACCGTCGCAGGGCAGCTCTCTCGCAGTCTGCCGCTGGTCCCCCACGGCACGATCAACATGAAGCCCAACCTGCAGATCGTTCTCTTTACCCTTCCCTTCCCTTCCAATCCAACCCCCATCGGTTTCCCCCACACAGACTCGCTCAGCAGACCGACGCAGGTCAATTGTCCCGCAGCCTCCTCCTGGTGCCCCGCGGCACCATCAACGTGAAGCCCAACCTGCAGATCATCGTAGACAACGTCAAGTGCACGCACGGCACCAAACCGGCAATGCTGCTGCTGGCAATGCTTGTGCTGCCGGTGCCCTTTTTAACCCCTCCTCTCTTCGTGTTCCCCAAACCCCGCAGGCTAGCCCAGCAGACCGATGCAGGGCAGCTCTCCCGCAGCCTCCTGCTGGTCCCCCGCGGCATCATCAAGGTGAAGCCCAACCTGCAGATCTTCATCTTTCCCTTCGTTTCGACCCTTTTCTTGTCCGTAACAGACTCGCCCAGCAGACCGACGCAGGACAGCTGTCCCGCGGCCTTCTTCTCGTCCCCCGCGGCACCATCAAAGTGAAGCCCAACCTGCAGATCATTTCGGACGACGTCAAGTGCATCCAGGGTGCTAAGTGCATGCACGGCTCCAAGTGCTGCTGCTGCTGGTGTCCATTCCAGCCCCTCCACTTCTCTCGTCCTATCCCCTGAACCCCTTAGACTGGCTCAACAGACAGACGCAGGGCAGCTGTCTTGCAGTCTCCTCTTGGTCCCCCCCGGCACCATCAACGTGGAGCCCAACCTGCAGATCGTTCTCTTACCCTTCCCTTCCAATCCAACCCCCATCGGCTTCCCCCCCACAGGCTCGCTCAGCAGACCGACGCAGGTCAACTGTCCCGCAGCCTTCTTCTCGTTCCCCGCGGCACCATCAACGTGAAGCCCAACCTGCAGATCATCGCGGACGACGTCAAGTGCACGCACGGCGCGGCCATCAGCGACCTGGACGACGAGCAGCTCTTCTACTTCCGCACCAGAGGCATCGACCAGAACACTGCTAGATCTGCCCTGGTGTTCTCCTTCGCCGCTGAGGTGAGTGGGAAGTACAGCGGCAGGAAAAGAAAGATGTTTACAGCTGCCCTAAAGTGGGCTAAGGAAAAGTGTTGATGTTCCTTATCCCCCTTTGCCATTCCTTTGCCATTCCTTTGCCACTTGCCACTCCTGTTATCTCCTGCTCCTGTGCTCTCAGTCGGTGGACAAGCTGCCCTACAGCGGGCTCAGGAAGCGGGTGGAGAAGACAATAATCAGAGATGCATTTCGTCCCTCTTGTTGCATTTGGTCCCTCTTATTGCATTTGGTCCCTCTTGTTGCATTTTGTCCCTCTTGTTGCATTTTGTCCCTCTTGTTGCATTTTGTCCCTCTTGTTGCATTTCTTGTCCCCCTGTTCCGTCCTGTTTATTTTCATCTGTCCTGGTTAATTTCTCCTCTCCTGCCACACAGCAGGCTAAGGAAGAGGGTGGAACAGACAGAAAGTAGAACTCTTGTTCCCCTTATGCGTTTTCTGTGGTCCCTTCTCGGTGGACAAGCTGCCCTACTGCGGGCTCAGGAAGCTGGTGGAGGAGACGGTAGAGAAACCTGCTCCCTTCCCCCCCTTCTCGTGCCATGTTCCCCCCTGCTCGTTCGTTGGTTCCCTCCCCTCAGGTGGTGGACAAGCTGCCGTACAGCGGGCTCAGGAAGCGGGTGGAGGAGACAGTGATCAAATCTGTGATTCTGCATCCAAACCCTTGGTCCCGCGATTCTTGCCTCCCGTCTTCCCTCAGGTGGTGGACAAGCTGCCGTACAGCGGGCTCAGGAAGCGGGTGGAGGAGACAGTGAAGAAGGCGCTCTCAGCACAAGGAGCCATGGAGGCATCTGTTGCTGCGGACCTGCAGGGAGCAACGTCATAGATATTGTAATTCTACATCCACGGATATTCGTTTTGCGTGCCGGGTTTTGGATGGGCACATGTTTGGCATGTTCATGAGTACTATCATCACATGTGCACACTTGAATGTCACAAGCTGCCATAAATCATTCTGCAAGCCCTGCTACAAGTGACAGAGAAGTGACATATGTGCACACTTAAATCCCACAAGCTGCAATGAACCCTTACACCAAGCCCTGCTACAAGTGACAGAGAAGTGACATACCGTGCACACTTAAATCCCACAAGCTGCGATGAACCCTTCCACCAAGCCCTGCTACAAGTGACAGTGAATCGACGTATGTGCACGCCCGTTGTCGCCACGCAATGGCTGTTGCTTTCCAACCTAAGAATGCACATAAGAAGCAAGAAGTCCAACGGAGTGCCAAATCCGTGGCTGCGGCATAAGGGCCACAGTGTCCTTCGTCCCATGCTTGTCTGCCCCATGTAACATGCATGATGCGTTACCAATGGAAATGTCATGCAGAGATAAGGCAACAAGTGTTTGCCATGCCAATGCCCCCATCCATCACCCATGCATGCACCACAATCCCCTCCTGCGCACACAGGTCTCAATCTGTCGGAAGACAATTAGGGAAGCACGTCGCCTGCCTCAGACACCTCATCATATCCATCGTCCGAAGAATTTCCTGCGCCAATATCCTCCTCCGGGTCGGTGGGACCCAAGAAGTCGTGTGCATCTTCTATTCCCGAGAGAAGCACACGAGAGGGTCTGCCGTCGTGCTGTCCATCCGTGGCGTCCTCCGTGTCATGTGCGGCCATTTCAGCCACATGCGCACGTGCGAGAGTGGTCCTACTCCGGCGTCGCACTCGCGGTTGCTTGGCGACAACAGATTTGCGTGGTTAGCATTTCGACCAATCGGGGCCCAGCCTCAGTTTTGCTGGAGTAGTGAACCCGGGTCCAACTTGAAATTCAAGTTGGGCCCACTTGGTGCAGCTTACAGGCAGTGGGGGCTGGGCGACAGGTGGCGCGCTGCTTGCGATTTTGCCCGAGCCATTTTCCCCACCGTACGTCATGTTTTCCCCGCCAACCAATCAGGTAACTACATCTTCTCGCCCAGTTTCCCCTGCTTGCATTTCTTGACAGTGTACCCTCTGCCCCGTCGCAGTTTTGTCCCTTAGCCGCAAAAACGGATGTCTGGACCTTTTCAAGTTGGGCCCGCCTTCACTATTTTTACCTCTCGCTTTAAGAGCCATCCTCCAGTCCCACCAACGGCACCACTTCGACCTCTTGCTCAGGTGTCGCAGGTCTTCTGGCGTGCACCTCGCTAGTAGTGCCTTCTCCTCCTCCAATAGCCTAGCTGTGGATTGAATTACAGATTTTGGTCGAAGCACGTACGCCCCCGCTGCGTACGCATGAGCCGCTTCGACCAGGTCATCATATGAGCCCAAGCGAACTTGCGTCCTCCTGCTCCCCTTCCTGTAAACCATTCGCACATAGTATTTGTTGCGTGCCTTCACGTATGCAACGCCTGTCCAGCCGGACTTGGAAGATCGTCCCGGTGCAACACCCCCGTGTGCGGCAACCGGCGCTATTGCCACATAGATGGCACCCCCGGGTGTATTTGTGCCCTTGGTTCATGCTGATTGGGTTGAGGGGCCCAAGTCTGTAGATGGCATATGAGGACTTGGTGCCATATACATTTGTGATGTGTGTTGTTTTACTGCACCGCCACTATTCTGGATTGGCAGCCGCGCCGTCGGCTGGCCCGGGGCCCCTTTCGGTGGCACAGAGACATGCTCCTCGCCATGGCCGTGTATGGGCGGAGCTGCTTGATGCAAGGAGCTATCTGGCTGGATTTGGGGCTGCTTCGCGGGTGGAGGCGGTAGCTCTTGCGCTGATGTGTGCAATTGTGAGGGTGACGGCGCAGCCGGGATCCATTGGTGACCAGCGCGTTTTGCCAGCCTGGGTGATGAGCGTTGTGGGGCCGGTGCATGCGGAATGGGCGGTGGAGGGGCATGCGATGGAGTGCCTTGCTGCTGTGGTGTGTGCACCGTGTCCGGCATTGGGGGCTGCGGAGCCATATACATCCCATGCGCGTCGGGCTGCCCCATTGGGCTCGGCGACTGCATAGCGCGGACCGCAGCCACAAGGTCCTCATCTGTAAGCCCAAACATGTTGGCAAGCGCCACGAGTTTGGCGTTCACGTTGTGGACCGAAAGGTTGAGTGCTGCAATTTGGGTCGTGTGCAGTGACACCTCCTCGCGCAAAGTGTCATCGCCAGACAGATCTATCAGCTCATACGATGCCAATGCCGGTGTTGGCTGGGGCGGGATTTCCTTCCCGTCATTCACCAAGGAAGGAATCAGCTCCGACCTTGAGTGTGGACATAAATCCTCCCTGATGAGACGTCGGTACTGCAAGGCAGGGACACCCTTGAAGGATAGTCACATGCTTGCTGTCTCGAAGCTCGTTGTCACGAGGGCGTGCATGAACATACATGTGTAGATGACGCAATTGTATTCGTTTGAAAGATGAGGAATCTAGACATCCTGCGCAAGCACAGGAAGGGGTGAAATTAGACACCCGAGATACCTCTCGAATCTATGGAATGGACACTGATGTGCAATGGCATATGGACTTACCGTGATGTGCAACGCCATATGGACTTACCATGATGTGCAGCGGCATGTGGACTTGTGCAGCGGCATATGGACTCACCGTGATGTGCAACGCCATATGGACTTACCATGATGTGCAGCGGCATGTGGACTTGTGCAGGGGCATATGGACTTGCCATGATGTGCAACGCCATATGGACGGCTCACGGTCGTTTCCTCCAGGGTCGCAAGCAGCACCTGGACAGGGTGGACCTGGAATGGGCAGCGCCGGAATGGGTGGCGGCAGAATGGGCGGCAGCGGAATGGGCGGCGGCGGAATGGGCGGTGGCGGAATGGGCGGTGGCGGAAAGAGCGGTGGCTGAATGGGCAGTGATGGAATGGGCGGTGGAGGGATGGGCGGAGGCAGAATGGGCAGCGGCGGAATGGGCGGTGGTGGAATGGGCGGCGGAGGGATGGGTGGTGGCGGAATGAGCGGCGGCGGAATGGGTGGTGGAGGGATAAGTGGTGGCGGAATGGGCGGCGGAGGGATGGACGGCTCAGGGTCGTTTGCTCCAGGGTCGCAGGCAGCACCTGGACAGGGCGGACCTGGGATGGGCGGCGGCGGAATGGGCGGTGGTGGAATGGGCGGCGGCGGAATGGTCGCTGGCCGAAGGAGCGGTGGCGGAATGGGCGGTGGAGGTATGGGCGGCGACGGAATGGGCGGCGGCGGAATGGGCGGCGACGGAATGGGCGGCGGCGGAATGGGCGGCGGTGGAATGGGCGGCGGCGGAATGGGCGGCGGCGGAATGGGTGGCGGCGGAATGGGCAGGGGAGGAATGGGTGGAGGGGGTGTGGATGGCTCAGGGTTGATTGCTCCATGGTCACAGGCAGCACCCGGGCAGGGCGTACCTGGGATGGGCGGAGGGATGGGCGGCGGGGGAATGGGAGGACCTGGGGGAAGCATGGGCGGGCCGGGGGGAAGCATGGCCAGATCTGGGGGAAACATGGGCGGACCTGAGGGCAGCATGGGCGGACCTGAGGGCAGCATGGGCGGACCTCGGGGCGGCATGGGCGAACCTAAAGGCAGCATGGGCGGACCTGGGTCATCTGCTCCCGGGTCAGGAGCAGCCATGAGTCCTGGGGGGAGCATGGGCGGAGGCATGGATGGTGGCAGAGGCGGAGGCATGGGCTATTAAATTGCCGGCTCAATGGCATCATCATGTGCAGCGTCCTAGTAGCGCTCATCTTGGCGCCATTCACGCATGGTTCCCTCCATATTAATAGGTTCTCTCCATGTGACGTGGAAGGAGCTTGGTCGCATCAGCACTTGCAGCCAACTGCTTTCAGAGTGCTGCTCCACCCATGCTCCTACTGTAACAATTCACTGAATCAGAATAGTTTCGCATTCCAAGATCCATCCTTGTCGGCTTTGAAGTAAATGTGGCGCATCCCCATGTGTATTGGTAGAAGTGCACTAAATCTTAGATTACATGTCAATCGAACCTCTAAGGAGTCTGTGTCAAACATATTTGTATATGTTATAATAGGCTAGATAGGTGCATGCTCTTAGAGGGTACAATCACATGAATAAAATCAATCTGTATGCCTCATTCTAGTAACATTTCTACTCTGAGATGGTATCACGCGCTAATTTAGGTCCTCCCCGCCCACCCGCGCTTCCGCTCTCGTCCTAGTCCTAGCCAGCCGCTCCTAGCCGCCCCTTAGCGCCCCGTCGGCCCCGTGTGCCCCACCGGCCCGTTAGCGCCCTTCCGGCCCCGTTAGCGCCCCGTTGGCCCCGTGTGCCCCCTCTGGCCTGTTAGCGCCCTGCCGGCCTGTTAGCGCCCTGCCGGCCTGTTAGCGCCCTGCCGGCCCCGTTCGCGCCCTCTGACCCCGTGCGCCCCGTTGGCCCTGTTAGCGCCCCGTCGGCCCCATGTGCCCCTCTAGCCCTGCTCGCCCCGCCGGCCCGTTAACGCCCCGCCGGCCCATTAGGGCCCTACCGGCCCCGTTAGCGCCCCGTTGGCCCCGTGCACCCCACTGGCCCTGCTCGCCCCCCCGTTCCGTTAGCGCCCCGCCGGGCCGTTAATGCCCTGACGGCCCCGTTCGCGCCCCGTTGGCCCTGTGCGCCCCTCTTGCCCCGCTCGCCCCACCGGTCCGTTAGCACCCTGTCGGCCCGTTCGCGCCCTACCGGCCCCGTTAACGCCCCGTCGGTCCCGTGCGCCCCTCTGGCCCTGCTCGCCCCGCCGGCCTGTTAGCGCCCCGCCGGATCCATTGGCGCCCTACCGGTCCCGTCAGCACCCCGTTGGCCCCGTGCGCCCCGTTGGCCCCGTCGGCCCTCGCTAGCCGGCCGGCAAGCCAGCCGCCTAGCCAGCCGGCTCTAGTTTAGCAGGCCCCCACTTCAGCGGCCAGCCGCTGGGCTGTCGAGTCACAGCGCCGACCCACCGGCTCTGGCTCCCTTTAGCACCGGCTCCCTTGCCGGCTATCTCCACCGCTCTCCACCGCTCTCCACCGCACTCCACCACACTACACCGCACTCCACTGCACTCCACCGCTCTCCATCACACTCCACTGCACTACACCGCACTCCATCGCTCTTCACTGCACTCCACCGCTCTCCACCACACTCCACCGCTCTCCACCGCTTCCTCCACCTGTCCTCCTCACTCTGTCAGCGGCCGTAAGCAGCTGCAGCAGTGGCGATGGCGGAGTCACAGCTCCGTCTGGACGCAGAGGGTCGGGCGCTCGACTTTGAGGTGTGCCTGGTCGACCTTCGGCGTCACCTTACAGGTCTGCGCCAGGACGGTCACTCCCTGGCTGTTCATGTCGATGGCTTGCTTCCCCGCTCCCTTGCACCTACTGCCCTCCCTGATGCCCCCACCACTGCTGAGCGTGAGGCCTTTTCCGCTGCTGCGCTTGCTCGTGCCGTCTGGGACTCGCGCGACGCTGTCGCACAACTTGCTATCAGCCATGTGCTCCCGCTGTCTGAGCGTCCTCACTTTACCACTGTAGCGAACGCCCATGCCTTCTTAGATGCTGTCATTGCGCGCTATTCCACCCCCGCCACTGCCTCTCCTAGTCACCTGATCCTTTCCATGTTGTTCCCTGATCTTGTGTCCTTCCCCACTGTAGCCGACTTTGCCACGCACCTCCGCGCGCTTGAAACAAGCTACCGCGCTACTAGCACTGATTCACAGCTCACTGCCTTCCCGTCGCCGTTCTGCACTACTCTTTATCTCATCGCCACGCGCCTCCCTGACCGCCTAGCCACAGCCCGCGACCACTTCCTTAATTAGAACCCGGGTGACCTCACTCTTACCGCCTTTGTTACTGCCCTGTCGGAGATAGGTACCCGCCAGCGCAGTATCGCTCAGTCTAGCGGTACTGCGGCGGCACCGATCTTTCAAGGCTGTTCTCCCTCTCAGTGCACTTACTATGACATCTCTGCTACTGTTGCTAAGATCGCTGCTGCGGCCTCAGTGCAGAAGCGTCCGGGTAAGGGTCGCCGCCCCAAAGGGGGGCGTGGTGGGGGGAAGGGGGGTGGTGGTGGGGAGGGTGGCGGCGGTGAGGGCTCGGACGGTGGTTCAGACGAGGGGACCGGGGCTGGTGCCCCGGAGCAGCCGCAGCAACAGATGCAGCCTCAGCAGCAGACTCATTAGCCGCAGCAGCCACATTAGTCGTCGAAGCAGCAGCAGTCGTCGCGGGGACCTTGCCGCCGTGGTGGACTGGCGGCACTAGCGGCGGTGGTCATGGGGGGGGCGGGCACAGCTCGGTGTCGGGTGGCAGCTCCAGCGCGGTCACCTGTCAGTACCAACTTTAGACCGGCCCTTGCTGCGGCACTGTTTGCCGCTGGCCCGGCCACACCGCCGACCGCTGCTACCGCCGCCTGGACGACCTGTTCCGCCACCGCTTCGGTTCTGCGTCGGACCCTCCGGACTGGTACGCCCTAACTCACTGTCGTGTGCCGGTCTTTGAGCTTGGTATGGATCAGATTAGGAATGCTATGTCTGTCATGTATGCTGATGACTCTAGTGTGATTGGACCCTATTACCCGATATGGCCTAGCGTAGGTGGGTCCACTGTGTGTGGACTAGGCTACCCCACTGCATCAGGCGTAGGACCATTTGCCTTGTTTAGCCTAGGCTCCACACTAGCCCCTCCACCAGCTGCCGCTAGCGCTTCGCTCTCCTTCACGCTTGACTCTGGTGCGTCTACCTGCTTCTTCCGCGACCACACTTCCCTTACGCAACTTGCCGCCCTTGCCGCTATCGCACTTGCAGACCCCTCCTCAGATCTGGTAGTTGCACTTAGCTCCACCACCCTTCCCTGTCCGGTGGTCCCCTCGGGCACTCTTACAGGTCTTCACATCCCCTCGTTCTCTAGGAATCTAGTTGGTGTTGGCTGTCTTCAGGACCTCGGCGTTACCACTACGTTCCCCGGACACGAGCGGTATGTGGTTTGCACCGAGACCGCCACTAGTGCTCCTCTGACCACGTTCCCCCAGGACCCTGTGTCTGGCCTGTTTACGCTTGACACTGCGTCCCCCTTGGTGAGGGCGTCCCCCCAGGTAGTCGTGGCTTGTTCGTGTCGGTCGCTCACTTACACGTTGCTGCTGTGGCACCACCGCCTAGGTCACCCTGCACTCCCGCGTCTGCATCACATGTCCCAGCACGGTCTAGTCCTAGGTCTCCCTACGTCGCTCCCTTCCCTCCCTCCCTCGCCTGCGCCGCCGTGCACGCCCTGCATCTAGGGCCGGCTGCACCGTGCACCTCACTCCTCCTTGCTTCGCCGTGCCACCGTGCCACTCCAGACCCTGCACCTGGAAATCTGGGGTCCAGCCCCAGTCCCTGGGCCGCGTCGAGAGCGCTACTTCCTGGTGCTTGTCGACTACTACACGCGCTACAGCACGGTGTTTCCTCTGGAGTGGAATGCCGACGTGCTTGATGTTCTTATCCCATGGCTCGTAGCTGCGCGAGTCCGCCGAGGTCTCCCCATGCTGTGTCTCCACTCCGACCATGGCGGCGAGTTTGCCTCCGGTCGGCTTGGCCGGTTATGTCGTGCGGAGGGCATCACCCAATCGTACACCTTGTCGGACTCCCCACAGCATAATGGGGTCGTTGAGCGATGCATCGGCTTGGTCATGGAGGTGGCTCATACCTCCATGATCCATGTTGGTGCACTGCATTTTCTGTAGCCGTTCGCTGTTTGCTATGCCACTCACCAGCTGAACCTATGGCCCCACTCTTAGCGGCCGCAGGTTTCACCAACCCTCCTCTGGACCGGGTCTCCTGGTGACGCGTCTGCGTTCCACGTCTAGGGATGCCTTGCTCACATTCGTGCCCTTGGCACGGACAATCTCACTGTCACATGATCGAATGAGGTTTGCTCAATGTTGCACTATCAATCAGTACAAGATGCTTTTATACTACCAGAGTGCATCAGGTAACCAGGTTTATCCTATCCAAATGGAATAGACCCTTCTAGAAATAGAATCACCCTGCGTATAGCCACGCAATGCTATTGGCTCTAAGGGATTACTGCGGGATTACGCTAGATATAGCGCGCTAGTACATCCCGAGCCTGGTCGGTGATATAATTATAATAACAGGATAAACCAAAGGATAATGGAAAAGGAGGAATAGGAAACCAAATGAGATGAGATAAAGACCGAATGAATCAGGAGTGAAAGAGGAATGAAATCGAAAGGAAATATGGAAAGGGAAAATTAGTGTAACGGGGTCGTACTCTCACACTCATTCCCCGCATTGCCCCCTGTGTCTTCCTTGGCTTCCCCCTTGACTCGTCTGACTGGCACTTCTACCACCCGCCGTCTCACCGCTTCCTTCACTCGCATGACGTCACTTTCGACGAGTCTGTCTCCTTTACCTTCGTTTTCCCCACCGAGGTCTCCCGGTATCCCCACCCCTGTTTCTGGTTCCCGTTCCCCCAATAGCCCCTGCTTCCCTCCCTCCCAGTCCTGCTCCGCCTGGTGTGTCTCACGTCACTCCCCTCCCGTCGGTTGTCCCGGTCGAGGAGTCGGCTGACTTTGGTGGCCCTATGGCACAATTCTCGTCGCCCGAATCTTCCCCAGTGTCCCCTCCTCCGTCGTCGCAGTCGCCGCCACAGCCGTCATCGCAACTGCAGCAGCAGCAGCAGCCGCCACCGCCGCAGCAGCCGCCGCCACCGCCGCAGCAGCAGCAGCCGTCCGTGGACTCTGGGGGTGCTGGCGTTGAGGAGGGTGCTATTCCTGGGGTTCCTGTCGTGGCTGGTCCCGACAGGCCTGGGTGTGGCACCGGTGTTAGAGAGAGTTCTCCCTCTAGGGGTGCTCGTTTTGAGGGTGCTGGAGTGGAGTGTTTCGGTGGTAGCCGTGTGTCACAGGATCGAATGTGTCGAGGAAAGGTTGCACTATCGATCAGTACAAGGCGCTTTTATACTTCCAGAGTACATCAGGTAACCAGGTTTATCTTATCCTAGGGGAATAGACCCTTCTAGAAGATAGAATCACCCTGCGTATAGCCACGCGAGGCTATTGGCTTTAAGGAATTACAGCAGGATTACGCTAGATAGAGCGCACCAGTACATCCCAAGCCTGGTCGGTGATATAATTAAAATAGCAGGATAAACCAAAGGTCAATGGAAAAGAAAGAATAGGAAACCAAATGAGATGGAATAAAAGAGAAATGAAAAAGGAAGGAAATAAGAAAAGGCCAAGTGGTGTAACGGGGTCGTACTCTCACACTTCCCCCCCTCAAAGCTGGGTGGTAGAAGTAACACCCTGCTTGACAAGGTAGTCATGCAGAGGACGACGGGCGTTACCCATGTCGGACTTAGGTACCCAGCTGTCCTCAGAAGGATCATAACCCTTCCAACGGATGAGAAGCTCCACGGTGCCATTCCGACGACGGCGGTGTGCGAGCACGGACTCGACCTCGTACTCGGGTCCATTCTGGACGAGGACGGGCGGTGGCGGCGGCGGTTGGCGTCCGACGAAAATCGTGTTCGGGTCCCGATAGGGCTTCAGAAGTTGGACGTGGAAGGCGTTGTGAATCTTCCAGGTAGCTGGCAGGCGTAAGCGGAAGGTAACAGGAGTGACCTGTGCTTCAACGAGAAAAGGCCCGCAGAAGCGAGGTCGAAGTTTAGATGGGAGATGGCTGATGTCCAGGTTGCGGGTGTCAAGAAGCACCTGGTCTCCCACCGTGATGGTGTGATCGTTGCGATGGCGATCGGCTTGGCGCTTCTGTTGCTGTTGAATGTCGAGTAGGCGCTTGTGGGTCCGATCCCAAAGCTGATGCATGGTTGTGATAAAATCATGTGCTGGTTGGACTGTAGCTGATGCTGTCGGTTTTTGTGGTATGAGTGGGTGGCGTCCGTAGCAGAGGAAGAACGGCGTCTGTCCAGTAGCGGCATGTGTAGCATTGTTGTAAGCAAACTCTAGTACGGGCAGGTGCAAGTCCCATTTGGAGATCTCGTCCTTGCAGGCTGCTCGGAGGAGTTGCTCAACAATTTGGTTGAGGCGCTCGGTCTGTCCGTCTGTCTGCGGATGGTAAGCAGATGACATGGCGAGTTTGGTCCCGAGGAGAGACATAAGTTCCTTCCAGAACTTGCTGGTGAACTTAGGGTCTCGGTCGGAGATGAGTGTGGTTGGAATGCCATGCTGTGAGATGATGTATCAAACGAAGAGTTGTGCTGTTTCTTCGGTGTGTGCTGTCGTGTGTGTCGGGATGAAGTGTCCCATTTTGGAGAACTTGTCAATGACGACAAGGATGGCGTCATGACCGCTGGAGGTAGGTGGTAACCCGGTGATGAAGTCTAGGCTAACCACTTGCCATGGTTGTTCTGGGACAGGAAGAGGCTGCAGTAGTCCCGCCTTTTTCTGCTTGCTGCTCTTCATCCGCTGACATGTATCACACGAGGTGACGAATTTCTGGACATCTTCTGCTAAGTGGGGCCAGTAGTAGTGTTTTGCGATACCGGTCAGCGTCTTGTTGCTACCGAAGTGTCCGGCGTAGAGGACGTCGTGGTATTCTTCGAGTAGTAACTGGCGCAAAGGAGAGTAATTGGGTACCCAGATTTTCGTTGATCCTTTCCGGTACGCGATGTCACTGTCCCACTGTAGCAGATGTCGCTTTTCTGCCAAGAGAATTTCGGGGTCGGTGGTGTACCCGTGTGTGAAGAGTCCCTTGAGTAGTGGATTCATCCCTTTGACCTGAATAGCGGCAACGTGTGCAGGCCGGCTGAGAGCGTCTGCTTTGTTCTTGTGACCGGGCTTGTACACGATGTCGTAGTGGAAGTGTGTATCGAGGAACTCGATCCACCGGACCTGCCGCCTGGAAAGGTTGGGTTGTGTCTTCAAGTATTTCAGGCTGCAGTGGTCGGTGTAGACGGTTGTTCTTCGTCCTTCGAGATAGCATCTCCACGCTTTGAAGGCGATGATGATAGCCAGGGCCTCCTTGTCATGTATCGGGTAGTTGAGTTCTGCCCCGTGTAGTTTCTTACTTAGGTAAGCGATTGGTTGCAGTCCATTCCCTTGATCTTGCATCAAGACTGCTCCCACTGCTTGGTCACTGGCGTCAGCTTTGATGACGTAGTCGCGTTCGGGATCTGGCAAAATGAGTACCGGTGCGGACGTAAGTGCTTGCTTCAGCTGCTCCACGGCTTCCTGGTGCTTCGGCTCCCATTTGTATGGCGTGTTCTTCTTCAGTAGATTCGTGAGTGGTGCTGCGATTTTCGCATACTGTGGCACGAACCTGTTGTAGTAATTAGCGAAGCCTAGGAACTGCTGCAACTCCTTCACGTTCTCGGGTGTCTTCCACGTGTGTACGGCTTCGATTTTCTTGGGGTCGACGTGAACTCCTTGAGCGCACACCATGTGTCCTAGGAGCTGGACCTTTTCAAGGGCGAATTCGCTCTTGGACAGTTTGACATAGAATCGTTCTTGTCGAAGAATTTTGAAGACGCGTCGCAGGTGTTCGACGTGCTGCTTCATGTCGCGCGAGTAGATGAGTATGTCGTCCAGGTACACCACCACGCACTCGTCCAACAGTGGTCGTAGAATGTGGTTCATTTCGGCTTGGAACGTTGCCGGTGCGTTGGTGAGTCCGAATGGCATTACCAAATACTCGTACGATCCATACCGAGTTCGGAAAGCAGTTTTGTGGATAGAGTTGTCCGCCATGCGTATCTGCCAGTATCCGGACCGTAGATCCAGTTTGGAAAATACCGTAGCTCCCCGAAGCTGGTCAAGCAGGTCATCGATTTGCGGTATCGGATATTTATTCTTGATGGTCTGCTTGTTAAGAGCTCGGTAGTCGATGCACATGCGCAGGCTTCCGTCCGGTTTCGGTGTGAAGAGTACTGGGGCACCGTACGGCGAAGTGGATGGTCGGATGAGTCCTTTGGTTAGGAGATACTCGATTTGTTTTTTCATGTCGGTCAGCTCCGTAGGGCTGAGCCAATATGGTGCTCGGAAGGTCGGCTTCGAACCTGGTTCCTCCACGATCTCGTGTTGATGCGTTCGGTATGGCGGTAGCTCATTCGGAAGATCGTCCGGAAGAATATCTTGGAACTCCTTCAATAATTCCTTGATCTTTCCTGGAGGTTCCGAGGTTCTCTCCCTGTCGTTCTCCGCCTCTGTTGCTATTGCCAGGAACCCTGTGTCGGTTTGCTTCACGTCCTTCTCGAATCGTGCGAGTGTCTCCACTGGGATATCTCCTGTATCGTCCCAGTTGGGTAGCTGTACTCTCCGTCCATTGTTGTAGATGCTTGCGGTGCGGTTCACCCAGTTGATCTCGGGGTTGAATCTTTTTAGGAAGTCTCGCCCGAAGATCAAGTCAAGCCCTTTGATGTTGGTGATGGGAAGTGCAGGTCTCCAGCGCAGTGGTCCAATTTGTAGGTGTAGCACTGCTTCGCCGTGTACTGGTAACTTGCTGCCGTCCACCATCCTTGCAGAGAATCCAGAAGGCTTGTACTCTTCCCGAAGTCGGTCGATCACTGCCTTGTCGCAGACGGTGTGTGATGCTCCGCTGTCCACGAGTGCTTGGAGGCGTCGCCCTTTGCAGATGACCTCGAGCACAAGGGGCAGTCGTTGCTCGGAGTACCCAAAGATAGTTTCATTGATTGGGTCATAGGGTACATCCCAATATTCCGTACACACCTTTGTGTTGCTATCTACTCCTGAGCTGGCAGCTGGCCAAGGCTGCTTGGAGAACGGCTCTTCTCCAGGGCCCGGAGTTTCCCTGACGACTGTGCGCGTCACTGATGCCGAAGAACTGGATGCATCCGGAGGAGGTTTTTGGGGTTTGTGCAGCTTCTTATAGACCCCCAGCTTCCTCTTGAGCTGCTTCAGCTCCACCGACGTCTTCCCTGGGGAACGGGTAGTCGTTGTGGGCTGTTGTCAGGAGAGGACGTTGACTCCGTGGAAAGGTCGGCTTCTTTCCACACTCTTTAATTTTTTCCCCAAGTTGTCCGGTACTGGTATAATCTCCACAGCTGTCTGGTTCTTTTGGAGTCCCTCCCGAAATTTCTCCAAGGCTCTAGCTCCTCGAAAATCATAAGTTTTCATTAAAGCATCTTTATAAGATAACTTTAATGAATCCTTATAATTTCTTGGGTCGTCAAGGAGTTTCCCCGTCTCGGCAGAGTCTTTTTTTGTGGAGTCGTATTTTTCCTCGGCGATTTTCCCTGGCGAAGACTGGTCGTGGGGTGGAGATTTTCCCCCATCATTTCATCCTTCTCGCGTCGAATCAGCTTCGTCGAAGTTGATTTTCCCGGAATCCCGCGGCCGCTTCCGGATCTTTTTATTTTCGCCAGCTAGATCCGCAATCACTGGCGACTCCCGTTTTTTGGCTTCTGATTGGCTGAAGGAATTCCGCCACTGTTGCGTGCCCGATACTCAGCGCGTGCGGCTTTCATTTTGCTGCAGTCGAAGATTCGATGACCCGGCACCCCGCAAAAATCACACGTGTAATTGGTGTTTTCGGACGTGGCCGCTCCTCAAACCTGTCGACTTCCATCGGGTCGGCGAACGTGGGGTGAGCCGAGCGGTCGCCCTGTCGCGTACTGCCGACGTGCGTCCGTCGTGTTCCGGCGTTGACCATGTCGAAGCGCTCCGCTGCCAAAACGACGTCACTGTAGCTCGCGTAGTTTGACGCTGCGACTTGTCGTTTGACTTCGGTCTTCAGCCCGGCGAGGTACGATTGTACTTTTTCCCCTTCGGTCACGTCGGGAATGCGGTTATAAAATTCCTCCATCTGCTGGGTGTACTGCGCTACACTCCCGAACTGTCGGTGTCGATGAATTTTTTCCCGGGCAAGGAAACTCGAATTTATCGGCTCGAAGCATTTCAGCAGGTCAGCACGGAACTGCTGCCACGTGGCTTCACCGTGGATGAAGGTACTATTGCCGCCAATCCACTCGAGTGCCGGCCCTTGCATCACTGTCGCCGCGAGTCGTACACGTTGACCGTCCCAGACTGGCGAGCTCCATCCGACGGCTGCGAAGTAGATCTCCATCCCGGCGATCCATCTGCGGGCGTCGGAGTTTCGATCGCTCGGATCGAACGGCTCACGTGGGCGCGGTTTCGGAGCCTTGAGAAACTGCTGCGACTTCTGCGTCGTTGCCGTTGTCGTCTCGTGCTGCGCTCCGGCGAGTCGAGTTACTCGCTCGAACTCGTTTCGCCACGCTTCGCGATCCGCTCGCATTTCCTCCTGAAGGGCTGCGATGCGCGCGAAGAGCTGTTGGGTAACCTCGGTGTTGTCGAAGGTTGCCATCCTGTTCAAAACACGACGGAGGGGGTAATTCGAAAATCGCGGAGCTGGTGCTTACCAGAATCGGCGTCGAATTGGTCGCCCCCGGCGGTTTTTCGAGGCAGGTTTTCCCGCTGCTGCTGCTTTGTTGAGTGCGGCCGAGTGAGAAAAGCTCTGATTACCAAGTGTCACAGGATCGAATGTGTCGAGGAAAGGTTGCACTATCGATCAGTACAAGGCGCTTTTATACTTCCAGAGTACATCAGGTAACCAGGTTTATCTTATCCTAGGGGAATAGACCCTTCTAGAAGATAGAATCACCCTGCGTATAGCCACGCGAGGCTATTGGCTTTAAGGGATTACAGCAGGATTACGCTAGATAGAGCGCACCAGTACATCCCAAGCCTGGTCGGTGATATAATTAAAATAGCAGGATAAACCAAAGGTTAATGGAAAAGGAAGAATAGGAAACCAAATGAGATGGAATAAAAGAGAAATGAAAAAGGAAGGAAATAAGAAAAGGCCAAGTGGTGTAACGGGGTCGTACTCTCACACCGTGGTGCAGCTGGCGGTCCAGGTGTCGGCGTCGAGCAGCAGGAGCAGCAGTCGCCGCCGGTGTCAGCCCTTCGCCTGCTCGGCCTTCCCTCCCCTGACCGCTCGCCTACGCCTCCTCCCCTTCCTGTCCACGGTCTTGTGTTTCCTCCGCCGGAGTCGTCCCCGGCTTGTTTCCCACCTCGTTTCCCTCTTGTGTCTCCTCCTCTGTCTCCTGACCAGACACCTCCGTCTCACGTTTGGTCGCGTCGTCCCTCTCGTGCTCTCACCCCATGTTTCTTAGTTCTCACGCGTTTCGTCCTCCTCTCCTGCCTTCGCCTCCTCCGCCATCGCTAGTTGTCGCGCCACCCCCTTTGTCTGACTACCTTCGTGCCACTTGTCTTTTTGTTCCTGAGGTCCTTGCCTCCCTCGTTACCGACCCGTCGGTTCCTGTCTCGAGTCTTGACGCTCTTGTCGCTGCTGTCGCTGACTTTGCCTCTACCTGCCGCCTTGACTACGCCACTGCTCTGGTGTCTGACCGTGTCTGTCCTCCGTCCGTCGGGGGTGCTCCTGCCCTTGGCAGTGACATTCTAGAGGACATGCAGTATGAGCTTGCTTTCTTGTTTGAGGCTGCTCCCCATCTCTGTTCCATGCTGCTAGTCCCTGAGGGTGACCCAGACGCCTTTGACATCCCGACCCCTCGCACTTATGCTGAGGTGACCTTGGGGCCCTGGGCCTCTCAGTGGATAGCTACCATGGAGCAGGAGATGTCATCTTGGAAACCCATCGGCACCTACGTCGACGCAGTTCCCCCACCTAGGGTGAACGTAGTCGATGGCCGGTGGCTCTTCAAGGTGAAGCGCCCCCTTGGAGAGCCGCCAGTGTTCAAGGCGCGCTACATGGCTAGAGGCTTCAGTCAGCGTGAGGGGGTGGACTTCTTTCAGACATTCGCCCCGAACCCGAAGATGATTACTCTTCGGGCGCTGCTACACGTGGCAGCATAGCGTGACTACGAGTTACACTCCCTCGACTTCTCCACAACTTTTCTTCAGGGCAGTTAACATGAGCAGGTCTACCTGTGCCGTCCTCAAAGCTTCACTGGTACTTTCCTTCTTTGGACCAAGTGGCTCCTTCGGCGCCCAATCTACGGCCTACGACAGGTGCCCCATGAGTGGCACGATACACTGCCTGCTACGCGAGCTGACCTGCAGTTCTTTCCGTCCTCTGCAGACCCCTGGCTCTTTGTTCGTGCTAGCCAGACTCCGCTCTACATCCTTGTCTACGTAGACGACCTGGTCTTTGCTACTGCAGACAGAGACGCGCTGGCCTCTGTGAAGGCCGAGCTATTGAGGAGACACACCTGCACTGACCTAGGAGAGCTGCGCCGCCACCTTGGCTTGCAGATCTCCATGAACAGAGCAGCGTGCACCATCACTCTCACACAGTCACACTTGGTGCGCTAGGTCCTTAAGAGGTTCGGTCTTCAGTTCTCCTCCGCACAGCCCAGTGGTCCTTACGCTGAGCCTCCTAGGAGGAATGTGCGCCTTCCAGTGAGGCTGACTTATGGGGGAAGAGGCAAGCCGAATGTGGTGCAGGCTGGGAGTGTGGTTGAGCACATTGACAAATATGAGATTGCATTGTACTATTTGGCTGCAATTCCTCAGCCCAAGGTGCAGACGCAAGCTTCAAGTTAGTGAAAGCGGATGACACCAGTATTGGGGGTTTTGTGTGCTTGCTGGGTGGTGGTGCTGTGAGCTAGCACAGCAAGATGCAGAATGAGATGGGATTGTCTTCATGTGAGACTGAGTACATGGCCATTACACCATGGGGCCAAGAAAGTGGTGTGGCTGAGGCATTTTTTGGAGGAGTTGGGAGTTGGTCAGAAAGAGCTGAGGATCATCTTATGTGATAATGA
The DNA here is from genome assembly GCA_027943415.1 of Closterium sp. NIES-67. Lineage (NCBI taxonomy): Eukaryota > Viridiplantae > Streptophyta > Zygnematophyceae > Desmidiales > Closteriaceae > Closterium > Closterium sp. NIES-67. The sequence continues at coordinate 205,392 of BQMB01001373.1, read as the reverse complement.
GTCTGCAGTGAAGCTGGCCAAGAATGCTTGTCTGCATGGGCTGACAAAACACATAAGGCCTAAGTGGCACTGGGTGATGAGACTCCTTGATAAGGAGGTGCGGCTGGAGATAGTGAAGACCCATCAGCAGGCAGCAGAGATTTTCACTAAGCATTTGGCACAGGCAGATCATTGGAAGGGCATGAAGCTTGCTAGGATGAGTGTGCATTGGGTATGCATGCTGGAGATATGGCATGATGGATGATGGTTGGCAGCTAGAGGGGGAGATTGTTGTATGATGTCATCATATGCTATCACATTCTGTCTACCTCTCATCCCATGTTTTAAACCTGCATGTTTGGTGTGAATGCGTGCAAGCATTTATGTGTGGTGTCTTACGGAGTTTGGGAATGTGTTGTGTGTTATTCTGTTTGAGCAGGTATTTGTGATGATAATTTTTGAGAAGATCTTTCCAACGCAACAACAATCGTTTCAATCGGAGCAAGAATGTGAAAGTTATAAAGATTCAAAGTTCATGGGCTTGCATCACAATTGCGGCGGTTACAAAGTGAAGTTGCGGGGTGTCTCAATATGGAGTTGGGACATTGGGGATTGGGGAAATTCGTCACTCTACTGTAGCAGCTGCAAATTGGTTGGGAACAACCAAACTAGGCTGGCAAGGGTGGCCAACTTGGATGGATTGGTTGGGAAGGGACAAATGTTAAAGTTGGGGTTCCTATAGGGAGAGAACTTTGTGCTTATGGGGTTTCTTTGGTTGGGGAATCTCTTGGGACCTTCCCTCTCATCCTTCTCTTCCCTTCCAACCTTCTCTTGCTCCTCTAATTCCTTGTGAGTTTCTTGAACCTTGATTGAAGTTTGAGATTGAGTCAAGTTCTTCACTTACAACATACCCCCCTATGCGTCGAAATTCATAGCGTCGCGAATAATCCATCAATCAACGTGATTCAAATTGGGAACGGTAGCGGAGAGTAAGAGCTACAACATGGTCAGTGGGGCCCGTCCGAGTTTCGCGACATTCCAACGGCTAGGTTTTCGTTGACGACGTTCCTTGTGGGCACGACTTTTCTGTCCAAAATTTTGGATTTGTATTTTGAGTAATTCTTGCTCCAAAGTTCACCTAGATTCCGTCCTTAATCCTAACATGGTAAGCGGGGCCTGCCTGGCCTGCAGCCGTCGCAGCGTGTGCAGGCGCGTGCTCCTCAGACAACAGCACGCGCGGCTGCAGGGTGGGCATGATTGGCGCCAAGGAGAACCTCGACAACCGAGGGCCCCTCGCAAAAATTGTCCTCCATAGGACGTTTCTGGCGACGGGCGGTTACCCCAGTCGAAGTTCCGGGCTCCGCAAAATTGTCGGGGTTGGATGCCTTATTTGTCGGGTGATTAGGAGTCGCATTCGCAAAAGTCATGGTGGCGAGGTTGCGATGCAAAATGTCGGTAAGTAATGTTGTCGGAGCCTTGCCGCGAGTGAGGGACTAGGTTTTCGTCAGGTTGGACGAGGACGAGGGAAATTGAACTAGAGAAACTAGAAATGAAGAAAGTGGGAGAGGCCGAATGGCCTCACGCCCCTCTTTTGTAGGCAAAAGATGGTGAGTAGCGCTTCGACGCTGCCTTTGCTGCGTTGGCCCTCGCTACACTTTCACAATACACATTTTTAGAAAGTGTTACACACATTAAAAAAAAAACATATTGCGAAAGTTGGCTTTTCCATCAGGGTTCACCAAAGGTTAACGCTGATCTAGCATAAACACTAATCATTACATTCGACATGTTATCCTCCTAACTACCATAAGATTCTATCGCATCTGTAGATTAGTAAAACCAGCTACTTTAAGGGCAATGCCCACTAGACCACCGCCATACTAACATGCTTCACATAATATTTTACGAGTGTCACAAGTTCTGCAGCCGCACAGCCATATCACTTGGTCACTACTCAAAATCCTCATCATCGTCCTATCGGTTGTCTGCCTCATTCCCCACAAGCTCCCCTTCCTCCTCCTCCTCATCCTCGTCCACCTCAACCTTCTCAACTTCCTCCTCCACCACTTCCTTCCCCTTCCTGCTCGTCGGACGCTTCTTCGGCCGGGCTGTCACTGAGAAAGGCCGTCGCTTCTTATAGCTCCTCCAAATGGAGACCACTTCTTCCTAGTCTGGCTCATAATCCAGCAGTGACATGGCCATGAGATCGGACAGCCGCGCATCTTTGATGGCCCCGCGCTGCCAGCTCTTTATCACATTCTGGCAGGAGAACCCGCACTCACACTCCACATTGGATAGCGGCAGGACAGCAACCGCCACCCACAACTTCACCAGGTTCGGGTAGGCATCCTGCCAGTCGGCTTGCATGGAAACCTTTCTCACACCTCGGGTCTGCAGCTCGAATGGGATAGAAGTTGCGCAGCTCCTTGATAGCCCTGCGCTTGTCGATGTCTGCCCATAATCAACAAGGACACGGTTCAGTTATTAAAGAGATTGCAACTACATTATATTCAAGCATGCGGAAACACCACATACCGGGCAAGATCTCCTCCAAATGCTGTGCACGAAACAGAGCCACTAGAGACATGAGATGCTCGGGGCAGAGGGCATACCAACGGTAGCGAGTCGAGGTCACCCAGCCGATCCAGCAAGTTTTCCACCATCGATTCTGCCATAGCCGTGCAGAGGTCCACACTTCCGTTGTGGGTGAAAGGGCCATCTTAGCTTTCAATCCCGTTGTCGTGCAAAAGGTAAGTGTTTGTTATAGGGCGGCCATCAGCATCCACCCCTTGTACAGTCACTTGTCGTGATCCCTCTTCCCCAAGAGCCGCAGGAATGCAGACAACCGCTCACTGAGCCCGCCACCGAAATCGTCGCCATAATTGACGTAGAGGGATTCGATGAAGGTGGTGGTGCGGGCGATTTGTGACTGGACGGTGACAAGGTCGAGCTGCACATTAAAAAAATCAGGAATACTAGTACACAGCCGTCTTTGATTGCATATAAACGCATTCTGAAAAAGAAGCAGCACTCAACACCATCTCACCTCTCGCTGCTGGAATGTCTTGTTCAAGACGTTCAGCTGCTCAAGCATGTCAGCAAGGAAAAAGAGCAAGAACTGGAACATGAAGCTTGTTGCCATCTTGTACATCCTGACATCGCCCAATTCATGAAGCATGACAATCACACCAGGCAGCACCGCCACCATCCTCAGGACAGCCTCACCACGAGATAGCCAGCGTACATTGAAGATGCCATGCAGCTCGAGGCTTGTCTGGCAGAACAACTTATGCAGATCCAGAAAGCGCTGGTGCCAAGGTCCCGAGCGTCCTAGGAACTCCGCTGACCACCGGATGAAGGCATCTATCATCCCAAACTATGGCAACGAGTCCGCGGCTTCCTTTACAACCAACGCCTCCCTGAAAGCAATGTAAACGAAGTCCGTTTTTTTCCTGGCACAAACAAACCCAAGAAGCAAATCAACAAAGACATCTACCTGTGTGCAATGCAATGGCAAGAAACGAGGTGAGGAATGTGCGTGCGAAGCCTTGCCACAAGCCCATTTCGCATGCCCGTCATCACTGCCGCCCCGTCTGTGCTAATGCCAGTCAGACGGGAGAGGTCGATGCCGACAGCTTGCATGTGTGAGAGCAGCAAGCCGAGAAGTGACGCCGCATCTGCTCGGTCTACGGTCAGCAGTGCGAAAAACTCTGTGACAACCGCATTGTTCTTGACGAATATAGCGTAGACGATGAGATGCTTCCCACGGCAGCGATCTGTTGACTCGTCGCAACTGAGGCCCAAGTAGGGACTAGCTCGAAAGTGGTCGAGTTGGGTTATCTGCAACCAAGTTGCAGTTGCCTATGTGAATTCCCCGAAGCCATACTTGCATAGACTATATGTGGTATCCACAATGGTACAATATATGATTACACGGTGGTATCCAAAATGTGTTCAATATATAGAGCGGAGTTCTATGTTAAGTTAGATAATGCCAAAAACTTACGCGCTATAGTAGCTCCCATATTCCTTCTTCGGAAATCCCTTCACTCCCTTCTTTGCGAGGTACTTCACAAGCCGAACCTAGGCTTCCATCGGCTTGTTGCTCTTGCAGTTGAAGAGGAGAGCATCGAGGAGTGCGATGGCTCGGTCCTTCTCATTGTCAGTTGCCGCTGGATGCTCGTCAATGCAAGATTGTTGGGTGGCAGCTTGCAGCAGGTCATTTTGCCGAAGCATCGCCAACTTGTGCTTTTTGGTGCCGGCATGCCGCTTGAATGCCTGGTTCTGCACATCAGTAGCACCCTTTCCCTTACGACCACACTTCCCAGTATCTCCGGCACGCTCTGAGCACATAGTACACTTAAAAGCAGGAAATCCCCCTGGTGTTTTGGTTAGAACAAGCCAAGGGTAATGTTCCTGCCAATGGATCTTGTACTTTTCAAGAGCATCAGAGTACAACAGCTCAATGAGTTTGAGGCTAGGTTCAAAGGAAGTAGTGTTGGCAGTGGAGTTGGGATTGGCGGCTTATGTTGTCGCAGGACGGGCATTGGAGAGGAATGACAACTTTTCTTGACGGTAGCAAGCTGCCCGAACTGCCAGGCCTGCCATGTGATGTCCAACATCTCGTCCAGTGGCAGTGGAATCATTCCTTGCAGTAGACAGTTTGAACGAATTGAGTTTTCACGTGGGATTGGTATCAATGTACATAAATTACACAAGCAATGACATCACGTACCACAGCCAAGGTCAGCTCCTACTCCACGAGCAGCAGCAGCGCTACACTCGGGTGCAGGGGGGGTCGGGGTTCCTGCCAAGTACCAATAAGGTTATTAGTAAACAAATGGATACAACAGAAGTAAAAAACACGGCTCACCAGTAGAAAGGACAGGTCCTGCTCGATGAACACCAGCAGCGCTACTCTCGAGTACAGCGGTGGCACAGGTCGGGATTCCTGCCACATGCCATCGAGTTATTAGTAACGAGATGTGTTTAAACGAATGAATAGAAAAGAAGCCAAAAACACGACTCAACAGTAGCAAAGTCAGATTCTACTCAACGGGCACCAGCAGCGCTAGTCTTGGGTACAGTGGGGGCCGAGGTAGGGGTTCCTGCCATATGAGGACAAAGTTATTAGTAAAGAGTTGCTTGTGAAACTTGAAACAACAGAGGCAGAAACTCGACTCACCAGTAGCAAAGTCAGGCCCTGCACAGCGAGCTTCAGCAACGCTAGTGTCGGGTACAGCTAGGGCAGAGGTAGGGGTTCCTGCAAGTATCAAAGCAGGTTATTAATAGAGCACCACTATTATGAACAAGACACAACAGTCAAACACACCACATACCTGACGCACCGTCCGCGCTAGTCCCAGGTCCTCCGCGTCGAGCTCCAACCGCACTAGTCTCAGGAACGACGGTGGCAGGGGTGGGGATCCCTGCCAGGAGCCAACATAGTTGACAGTAGTAGTTAGTACCCAGGCATGTATACAGATGTCAATGCACAAAGCCATGTCAAACACACTTACCAGACGCAGACTGACGTCCTGCACGGCAAACACTAGCGGCGCTAGTCTCAGCTACAGCAGTGGCCAGGCATGCCACAGGCATGCCCCGATATGTTAGCCAAGGTGCAACTCCGGCGCTCCTAGATGGGTCCTCGGGCAGAGTATCCGGCGTGTCGTCCGCACACACCCAGACCGGCGCGGGTTATGTGGAAGCACGGGTGAAGCAGGCGCAGTTGGAGGGTTGATCACGTCGGTTGGCATGGCGGTAGTGAAGGAGTTAGCCGCTGATGGCGTGGGTGAGGCAGACCTCAGGTGGGATGCTGAGACGTCAATCTCGCTAGAAAGCCTATTCTGCTTGGAGGAAGGCGGCCTATTAACAGGAACTCTAGCGCGCAGCAGGGAGCTGGAACAAGAGACTTGGTTTGAGGGGGCTCGTCAGGAGCTGGCGCGTCGTCATCGAGAGAGTTTCCCCCAGCGACAGCCATGGCAAGAGTAGGCTGGGTGGGAAAGGTGCTGCTGAGTGAGGTGAGAACGCGATAGAACAGCCTGAAAGGCTGCACGCTAGGGTGGGGCAAACGTGTCTGAGCGAAGCACGTTTTTCCCAAGGCTATTTGAGCTCTCTTCATGATCGAGAGCTTCCCAATGACTGTGCCAGGGGAATTCTTCGGTAGGGAGGGGAAAGCGTTGTGGGGCACGACGAATTGTGTGGCAGGTACGGGTCGTTGGTGGGCACGATGCCAGGTTCAGTGCTGGCTTCGTAGCGCGATGCCAGATTCTCAACTGGGATTGCAGCGCGATGCCAACGCTGTTGCTGTGAGATCGTAAACTACATTTCCCATTGGCTGCAAATACATGATTTGGCTAAAGTCCAATGGGGCTGCAGAGCGGCTGCACGAACTTTACAGCGCGACAGCATTTCGTAAGGTTTTGCACCTCGTCTAGGTACTGCAGTACAATTTGTTTCATGATTGACGGGGGGGAGGGAGGGGGGGGGGGGGGGGAAGGTCACCAGGCGCCAACCAAATAAACTTCCGTGAATCTCGTAGTTTTCTATTTCACGGTTGTTCCGCGTTACTGCGCTGATTGTTCATTGTCTGTAGGAAAAAAAAATGCCTTTCCATCAGTGTTGTACTTAAAAAGAAGACTTTCTCATCAGGGCTGAACTAAAAAAAAGAAGCTTTTTCATCAAGGTCGGTACAAGCAAACACCCTGAAAAAAAAGCGTAAAAAGCGTCAAAATCCTGATACCTTGGGGCTTGGTATGGATATAGCTAGGCCTAGAGCAAATGGTCAAAGCTCGGCAAAGCTGAGACGTGTGGATTGTAAATTGGTGCGGAGCGCCCAAAACTAGGTATGAATGTGTAATGCGGGCAAAATGTATGCGGCTCGTCAGGAGACCACATTTGGGTGTCGCGATTTGAAATTCGTGGCAGAACTGCGCGGCAACCCCGTTATAGCAATGTACGCCTTACTGACTAAAACCCATGATAAGGAAATACCATTTCCTTACACCCTCCCCCCACCAAGGTATGGTCTTAGCTAAGACTGCCGACGTCCCGCACGCTGCATAACAGGAGGTAGACTCGTAACATCGGGCAATTTCCGATATATGCTAGGGGCACCCAACTGTTTTCCAGGGACGTCCGTTCTTCCAAGATATCAGAATCTCGATCAGACGAGCTCGTCGAAAGGTCCTTGATCCGATGGCTGAGAATCTTCGCGGGTTTGACAGTAGGTTTGGCGAGTGGTCGGATGTTCGGGTTGGCCCGATGAGATGGTAATTTACTAGTGCCAGCGATGTATGGCCGTAACACCCGCACGTAAAATGATGGGCTGACGTTCCGGGTGGCTGGTAGCAGTAGATGGGCTGTAATGGAAGATATCATGTGACTGATTGTAAATGGTCCGCAGTAGCGAGGGCGAAGTTTTGGAACGAGCAGTCAAAGGTTCTGAGTGTCGAGCAGTACTAGGTCTCCAGCCTGGTAAGTCACTGCTCGTCAGTGTAGATCGGCGTTACGCTTCGAAATAACGTTCATACGCTTGAATGGCTTATGCTGCTCGCTCCCACACATTCTGTAGTATTTCGGCAAAATGTTGGGCTCGGGGTACAGGATTATCGACGTTGGGCGTGATGGTTACTGTAGGGTTTTGTCCGTAATTCAGGTAGAATGGTGACCGTTGGGTAGTGGCTGGTGGGGCGTTGTTGTACGCGAACTTAATCCATGGTAATTGCTACTCCTATTTGGCCACATCATCGCAGGTGGTGCAAATCAGCTGCTCCATCGTCTGATTGGCTCATTCGTTCTGTCCGTCAGTCTTGGGGTGATAGGTGGAGGAGAAATGTAGGCGCGTGCCAAATTGGTCCAAAAGGTTGCGCCAAAAATTGCTGGTAAATCTTGTGTCACGGTCGGAAATGATGGCAGATGGAATTCCGTGCAGGCGAATGGTAGTCGAAATGAAGAGGCGGGCTGTTTTTTCAACTGAGATGCTTTTCTTGCAGGCGGCAAAATCGTCCATCTTCGTCAGCTTATTGACGATGACAAATATCGCGTCGTTATAGTCGTCCTTAGTGGGCAGCCCCAATTCGAAATCCATCGTCACCTGCTGCCACGCACGCTAAGGTGGCACAATCGGCTGCAACTGTCCAACTGGCTTCTGCCTCGACGACTTCATGGTTTGGCGGGTCTCGCACGAAACCACATGCCGCTTCACGTCCCCTTGCATGTCCGACCAGAAATAATATTTGGTCAACTGTTGCCGTGTTTTCTCCACCCCGAAGTGCCCTGGTACAGTTATGGGCTTCCTGCAGTAATAGCTCCCGTAATATAATGTACTCTAGTACCAAGATGCGGTCAGTCCGTGTCTTTACACAATAGACTTCATTAGCTGTTGCGAGCTGTTCGTGCGCACCCGATGTAAAGAATTTGTTTGTCTGGTATCGTGGGTAAATAGACCTTCAAGTAGCGGGGCAGTTTGGGCGAGAATGATGGAGTTGAGATGGGCGGATGGGCGAAAAAGTGGTCTGCAATATTCGATACCCCTTTTTGTAGGTGACAGTATAATGGAAATTGGATTCCATAAAATCCAACCACTGAATCTGTCGCGAGTAGAGCAATGGCTGTGCGCGAATGTACTGTAGGTTGCAATGGTCTGTCTGTACTATCAGGTCCGCTCTTGTCAGGTAGCACCGCCACACTTTGAAGGTGTGCACGATCGCGAGCATCTCCTTATCGTGTATCGGATAGTTTCGCTCAGGCGGGTGTAACTTTCGTGTCTCATATGCGATTGGCTGCAGATCTTCGCTGAAGTCCTGTAACAGTACTGCTACATGAATGATGATTTCAAATGGATGGTGGGGATCGGAAATGTGAAGGTCAGGGGCTGAGCACATAAAAGTTTTGATCGCGGAGAAGGCACCTCGCTCTTTCTCCCCCCACCTATACTCAGTCCCTTTCCGCAGCAGGTCGGTCAATGGTGCAGTTACCCCCGACATGTTCGGAATAAACCATCGAACATAATAATTTATGAACCCTAATAATTTTTGCAGCTCCTGCAGATTCGTAGGTGGTAGCCAGGCTTGCACGGTCTCGATCTTACGCGGGTCTACTTTGACGGCCTTAGTGGAGATGACGTGGCCTAAAAACTCTAACTTATCTTTTAAGAACTCGCACGTATACCCCTTTGTGAGCAGCTGATGCTCCTGCAGTAGCGTGAAAACTGCTTCCAGATCCTTCAAGTGCTGCTCCCGAGTCTCGCTGTAAAGTAGGATATCGTCTAGGTAAACTATAACACAATTATCTACGAGCCAACTGAAAATCTGGTTCATGGTCGTTTGAAAAGTCATCAGGGGCATTTGTAAGTCTGAAGGGCATAACTACATACTCGAAACTCACATACCTAGTACAAAACGCGGTCTTGTGACAATCGGCTGCGAATCTGGTGGTAACCCCCTTGTAAATCTATTTTCGAGAAGAAGCGAGCTTGCGTTGTTGATCGATCAGTTCGTCGGCGCGAAGGATGGGGTAATGTGACTTGATAGTCACCCTGTTCAGTGCTCGGTAATCAGTGCACATACGGTACCCACCGTCCTTCTTGCGGGTGAACAGTATGGGGGCGGCAAATGGTGAGGAGCTCAGGCGGATGAAGTTTTTTTTTTAAGTAAGTAATCCAGCTACTTTCGTAATTCCTCTAACTCCGGCTGTGTTAGTCGGAATTGCCACTGGACTGTGGGCTGTGTCCCTGGTTCCAGTTTGATTCTATGGTCAAAGGGCTGTTTCGGTAGTAATCCCTTAGGCAGATTGTCTGGAAATAACTGCGAAAATCTGTAAATCAGCTGCGCGAGGTCGGCCGGCGCTTCAGTTGTCAGCTTCTCTAAACCGGATGGCTGCGATGCCATCCAACTGCTCTTCAACCCTCTGTGCCTCCATTAAATTTGTAATTTCTCGCACTTGTATTTCTCGGCGCAGATCCGGTCAAAGTTCCCCGATGTATTCGTTGAATTTTTGTTATGGTGAATGTAGCCGACCTGGTCGCATAGGCTCTTGAAGCTGCTAGTGTAGTCCTGGACCGATCCGAGTTGGCACCACATGCGAAGGCGATCACGCACTTGACTGCTTACATTGACGTGTTCGAAGCGGCGACGAGTTCCCGCCACCACGATTGTCACGAGCCGTACTCTTCCACCTCGCAAAAAACTTCCTGCCCATTGATTGGTTGTGCGAAAACGCCTGATCACGCACGTCGTCGTATCTGGCTCCTTCGACTGTACTATCTGCTGCCATCAATCCATCGTCGATCCACGTAGGAGGTAAATGACATATCAGATCTTCTGCGAATCGTCGCCAATGAGGTTGCAGTTGTAAAAAACGTTTGGGTGGAAAATCCATCCGCTGACAGACAAACTGTCCCGCTAGCTTGGGTCGAACGTGGGCGACCTTTGTCTTGAGTATTCCCGGCGCGATGTTGATACTTGCAATTTGCAAGCTGGTGGGCGAGGTAATTAGGGGCGGCAGTTTGATGTTCGCTTCTTCGCCAACTTCCGTTCGTCCAATGACTGGTGGTGGGTTGTTTGTCGAACCCTCGGGCGAAGCCGCATGTGCTAACTGATTGTCGCCAGGTATTTCGGAACGCTGCTGAGTTACTTGCTACTGTCATCCTTGGTTTGTCGTTGGCAGGATCGTGTTGTATCGTGTCTCGGGCTTCCGGCTCCGTAGTGCAGATATCTCAGATTCAGCTTGGGCCGTTTCAGCTCGCAGATGCGCCAACTCCTGCTGATACAACTTCTGAGTGAGACATACTTCTTCGAGCACCGCCGCCCTTTCTTAAGGAATCATGGCATCAGACGACGACAGATCCACCATTTCACAGAATTTTTTTGGCGGCTTTCGGCACGCTAGCACTGCAAACACAGTCGTGGATGCAGGTAATTATCGATTAATATTACCAAGACAGTGGATATGCAGTAAGCACATGATGTCAGCCTTTCCTAAGTGTCGGTATTGAGCGGAAATAGAGCGCAAGACTGAGGATCGTTGGCTCTGATGGCCTGGTGTCGAATAGTTGAGTAGTGAGGAAACAATATAATGAGGCAACACTAAAACAACAGGGAGTATGGATATAGCTAGGCCTAGAGCACACGGTCGAGGCTCGGCAGGACTGAGACGTAAGGTTTGGCGCGGAGCGCCCAAATCTAGGCATGAATCTGCAAGGCAGGTGAAATGTATGCGGCTCGTCAGGAGACCACATTTGGGTGTCGCGATTTAAATTTTGTGGCAGAACTGCGCGGCAGCAACCCCGTTATAGCAGTGTACGCCTTACCAACTAAAACCCAAGATAAGGAAATACCATTTCCTTTCATTATCATGACATTGATCTCTCGGTTAGCTAGCGTATATTGGTAAGTTGCCCTTGGTATCCTCGTTAGTGAGTGTCCTTGTCTATTTGCAACCAACCCTCTTGCAGCAGTCCTCGCTTCTACAATCCCTCCTGCAAGCCTGACTGACAATAACCGAGCTCAAGGTTGTTATTTAGATATCTCCATCCGCGAGTCGGGGACTCAACCATGGTGACGTGACAATTCCGCAGTGGTCGTTTGAATTTAGGGCAAAAGGTTCCAACACAAGGCGAGCTCGGAAAGTCACCCGGCGACTTCGCATCAGAAAAAATATATATCAAATAGAATGACGTGGACGGGTCAAAAGGAGGCATCAATAGAATGACAGTCATCACAAGGGGTCCACCGCGTGCCTTTTTCATCGCGCGGGGAGCTCTGTCGCACATCCGCCACGATCCTGTCGGTCAGATTTTTCCCCTACGGAGGGAAGGCTTTACCTTGATATGCCATCGCCACCACAGTGGTGGCATCTGTGTGTTATTTAGGGATCATTTTAGTCGTCTCAGAAATTACTGTGTTCTACAAGAGAATCAGAATAGGACTATTTTCACACGAGACTAAAACGATCCCCTTGGGGGACTGGCTTTCCCTTGATCTGCCATCACCACCAACATGGCCGCATCCCGTCACATTCCACGCACGCAGCACACGCTCCATTCCACATGCAAAACGGGATGTCATAATTTGTCACCTCGTTGTCACCCGTCATGGCCACCGCCATGGCGAACACGCCAGCACGCTCAACACGTCAGCACGCGCAGCAGGTCAGCACACGCAGCACGTCAGCACGCTCAACATGTTAGAAGGCACGTCAGCATGTTAGAAGGCTCAGCAGACGGCTAGGGTTTGCTCTCTATTGTCTCCCCACATGCCACATGCACTACTACACGTAGCAGCACAGTCTGACTACGAGCTCCACTACCTCGACTTCTCCACAGCCTTCCTCCAGGGCAGTCTACACGAGCAGGTCTACCTGCGCCGCCCCCAAGGCTTCTCCGGTACCTTTTCCCGTGGTACCGAGTGGCTCATCCGGCGCCCCGTGAGTGGCACGACATGCTGCATGCTACACTTGTTGACCTGCAGTTCTTCCTGTCATCTGCAGACCCCTCGCTCTTCGTTTGTTCCGGCCAGACTCCGTTCTACATCCTTGTCTACGTAGACCACCTGGTCTTTGCTAGTGCAGACAAAGACGCGCTGGCCACCGTGAAGGCCGAGCTGCTGTTGAGGCACACCTGCACTGACCTAGGAGAGCTGCGCCGCTACCTTGGCTTGCAGATCTCAAGGGATAGAGCCGCGTGCACAATCACTCTCACACAGTCACACTTGGGGCGCTAGGTCCTTTTGCATAGCCCACCCCTCTACCAGTAGACCATAGACTCTCTGCTCCAGTCCCAGAGGAGGCTGTAGAGCCTAGTGGTCCTTACGCAGAGCTGGTGGGTTGCCTCATGTACCTGATGACTTGCACTTGTCCAGATCTCGCATACCCTCTCAGCATCCTGCCCCGCTTTGTGGCCTCTGGCAGACACCGACCACAGCACTGGTTGGCAGCTAAGAGGGTTTTGTGTTATCTAGCAAGTACATCGGGCATGGGGCTAGTGCTGGGAGGACGCAGGCCAGTGGTCCTTACCGGGCACACAGACGCTTCTTGGGCGGACGACGCCGAGACTCTCAGGTCCTTCCAGGGCTACTTCTTTATCCTTGGTGCAGGTGCTGTCGCGTGGAGGTCCACCCGCTCGTGGTATGTTGCCCAGACTAGCTGTGAGGCTGAGATCTACGTTGGTGCCATGGCGGCACAGGACTCACAGACTTAGGTGAGCGTCCAAGCTTTGCCCCGGTCCTGTATGCTGACAACAGGGCCATGATCCTCCTGTTTCAGGAGCCCAGACTCGAGGGCAGAGAGAAGCACATCCAGCTGCAGTACTTCCTCCTGCGCGAGCCACAGCAACGTCGCCAGGCCCGCGTGGTACACTTGGCCTCCGGTGCCAACACAGCTGATATTTTTATGAAGGCGCTTGCGCCTAAAGATCATCAGTGGCACTGCGTACAGCTCGATCTCGTGCTTGTAGCACCTCATTTGCTAGGACCTTGATTGTGTATAACTCCTTATATATTATCCAGACTTGCCTTGTGGCTTTCTCTTAGTGGCTGCATTGGTAGTGCCGCCCTGGTCTTTATCTTGCCTTGTTTGTACTCTTTTGACTGGTCTTTAGACCCTTGCCTCAGAGGTTGGACTAGTAGTGCCGCCCTGAGATGCTTGTCTCTCACCAGGCACTGTCCCTATCTAGTCTAGGGGGTGTGTCAAATATATGTGTGTATGCTTAGTAGACTCCATAGGGTCATGCCATAGAGAGTACAACCCATTAGCTATATACCCCTGTATGCTCACATTCTAGTCATTCATTCTAGCTTTGAGATTTGCATGGATCGCGTTGCTTGGTGGCATTTTGTATGGACGGCATTTTGTTGCGACTTGTTGCATTATTTTCTAGACAACCCTTTGCTTCGTGCAAAGTGGTTGGGTTCGCCAACCACTTCGCAGCGAGTTTTTGCACTATTCGCGAGGGCGATTTGTTTTTCTCTGGTAAATCGCGCGATGCGATTATCCATTTACCACATGGTTTTTTAAAATCGCATTAGATCACGCACCAAAAATCGAGATATACACGTGATTTGCATTAAAAAATAAACCGCACGCGAGCTGAAACTCATCGCGCCGGGAATTCTCGTCGCATCATCCCCCACCCCTTCATTTCGACTTTCTTCCCTCATGCTTGCCTGCTGACATCCTTCCTAGAGCCTAACCAGCCACCTAGTGCGACATTTCCTACTTCTAAGCAGCTAGGTAAGTACATCAACCTGCGAGCTAGTTTTCTGCAGCAGCAAGGCACTCAAAATCACCGTCACCAACACCCAAGCTAACCAACCATTTTTTCCCTCATAACCCATCCCAATCCCTCCCAACCCAACCTTCAATGTCGCCAACATCCAACCTCAACTGTAATTTCGCCAACGCCCAAACCACCTCGTCCAAAACCAATCCAAACCTGCCAACACCCAAACCACTCCCTCCCCACCTAAGTCAACCTAATTCGCCAACACCCAAACCACTCTCTCCCATCCCATACCAACCTAAGCCTAATTCGCCAATACCCAATCGATCCCCCCCAACCCAACCCTCATTTCGTGAACCCCCAATCCCTCTTTGCGCACCCAATCCTACTCGATTTTCTCCCAACACATGAGGCAGATCTCGAAATTCGAGGAGCATGTGTCTCTCGAAGTTCTAGGAGCAAGTTTTGGGCTGTTGGAATGTTCTTCCCCTTAGACGAGAAATGCGATGCGATTTAAAATCGCATCGCGCTATATTTAAATTCATTGTGTGTGATTTTTAAAAGCATCACACCAAAAAAGGGTTGTGCAATTAACAGTTTGAAAAAAATCGCGCGATGCGACTTAAAATCACATTTTTTTTTCTTTCGCCCCCATACAAGATGTGATCTAAAGCGTAATCGCGTTTTGATCATGTCTATGAACATGTTCCTGCTGCATCTTGTCCGCCTGCTTTCCGGACGTCCTCATTTGAAACGGGGGTCAAGTGCTTTTGGGCGAACTGTTCGTCTAAACTGCAAAAATGCCATCTTGGTCCAACTTGTAACACGCCCTTCGAAATATTTTGGAAGCTGTTTCACAGCTAGAGTCGCACAGGGACGCGAGTGCTACTACACTTGATGACATTGCGCGATTTGACGTTTGCACGTTTGACCAAGGAAGATTCTGCAAATGCGCAACTACTGTTTGCACGTTTGCCTGCAGGGGCTACCGTTTTTTTGCCAATGGTTTAACCCTGCTGTGCTATCCGACCGCCAATGGTTTACCGCTGAACATTGCTGACTTGCATCTTTTCTCTCCCAGGTCCAAACTCTTTGAGTAGAAAAGTGACTAGAATGAGGCATACAAGTTGATTAAGTTCAAGTGATTGGACCCTCTAAGAGAATGCACCTATCTAGCCTATTATAGTATATACAAGTATATTTGACACACTCCCTAGGCTAGATGAGGGGCAGTGCCTAGAAATCGACACACAGCTCAAGTGGCACTACTAGTCCAGCCTCTGAGGCAAGGGTCTGAAGACCAGTCAGCAAGAGTACAAGCTAAACAAGAGCAACTAAGGGCGGTACTACTAGTCCAGCCACTGGGACAAGAGCCACAAGGCCAGTCAAGAGAATATAAAAGGAGTATACAATCAGTGTCCTAGCAAGTGAGAAGCTACACGAACTAGACCAAGCTGTACACAGTGCTGCTGATGATCTTTAGGCGCAAGCGCCTTAGTAAAGATATCAGCTGTGTTGGCACCGGAGGCCAAGTGTACTACGCGGGCCTGGCGGCGCTGCTGCAGCTCGCGCAGGAGGAAGTACCGCAGCTGGATGTGCTTCGCTCTGCCCTCTAGTGAGGCTCCTGACACAAGAGGATCATGGCCCTGTTGTCAACGTACAGGACTGGGGCAAAGTTAGGCCGCTCACCTAAGTCAGTGAGCAAGAAGGTCAGCCAGCAGAGCTCCTGGGTGCTGCCATGGTATCGGCGTTGATCTCAGCCTCACAGCTAGACTGAGCAACAGACGAGGAGCGAGTGGACCTCCACGAGATGGCACCTGAACCAAGGCTAAAGCAATAGCCCTGGGAGGACCTGAGAGTCTCGACGTCGTCTGCCCAAGAAGCGTCTGTGTGCCCGGTAAGGACCACTAGTCTGTGTGCTCCTAGCACTAGCCCCATGCCGGATGTACTTGCCAGATAAGGCAAAACCCTCTTAGCTGCCGACCAGTGCTGTGGTCGGTGTCTGCCGGTGGCCACAAAGCGAGCCAGGATGCTGAGAGGGTATGCGAGATCTGGACGATTGCAAGTCATCAGGTACATGAGGCAACCCACCAGCTCTGCGTAAGGACCACTGGGCTCTACTGACTCCTCAGGAATAGGAGACTCATGCTGCTGCTGTTGCTGCTCCACTTCAGCTGCTCCCCCTTCCTCAATCCCCCCAGACATCTCCTCCTCAAACACTGCAACCTCCACCTGTCTTGAAAGCCGCTGCACCTCATCTGCCTCGACAATGAGAAGTGTAGATGGAAGCATTTGCTGCTGCTTCTTCCATTCCTTGTAGTACAGGGATTCAAGGAACTTCACATCCCCTGACATAGTCATCTTCTGGGTGTTCAAGTCCCACAGCAGCCACCCCTTGTGATCCTTCGCAATCCCCAAGTGCACACCCCATCTTCCAGAAGCCTCCAACGTCCCCCGTTTCTCCTTAGGCACATGAAACACCACGATGCATCCAAATGCCCTCAGCATGTTCACAGCTGGAGCACTCCCATACCACTTGGTATATGTGATCCACTCCTTATCCCCAACTGTAGCTAGCACCCTGTTCTTCACAAGGGCGACCTGCCTCAGTGCAGACACCTAAAACGGATCAGGCAGCCATGCACGCCCAAGGCGAGTGTGTGCTCCCTCCTGCGGGGTCCTGTTAAACCTCTCAGCCATGCCATTCTGCTGTGGGTTGTAGGGCACTGTCAGTTGATGCTGGATCCCCTTCCTCTTCAGCTCTCCTTCAAAATCAGCTCCAATGAACTCCCCACCATTGTCACTGCGGATCACCTTCACCTTGTGTCCGCACTCCCTCTGAGCTCTAGGCATCCACTCCTTAAGTACAGCCGCTGCCACCTCCCCCTTGCTCTTCAAAGGGTAAACCCACACTGCACGAGTGTGGTCATCCATTATTGTCAAGAAATAGTGGCTGCCTGATAGGGAAGGGGCTCTTGTGGGCCCCACCACATCCATGTGCACAAGTGCAAGTGGGGTCTTGGCTGGTCCTGTTGCACTGTTGAAGGGGAACTTGGAGAACTTGATCTCCAAGCATGTAGGGCAGTTCCCAATCTCCTTCATTCCCCCCTTGACCTCCAAGACTTTCAGGCTCCCATCCTTCACCAACTTCTGTAGCATAGGGAAATTCACATGACACAGCCTCTCATGCCATGTCTCCCAATCGGCCTCACCACTCCTTGATGAAGCCTTAGCCCATGCTGCATTTGCATCCACACCAGCAAGCACCTCACCATGTGTCTGCTGCTGCTGCACTTTCTTAACTGCTTCCAGGACCCCAATCAGTTGGTGCAATTGCATCTCCTCCTTCTGTTGCCTTTGCCACTGCTGCCGTTGCTGCTATTGGAGTCTTCCCATTCCAAGGGATGATGGGCAGCTGCCACAGGTCCTTGATGCAGCTGGTCTCTTCTTCCAGACTCCACTGAACCTTCTTCCCAAGCTTAGCATGGCAGCTGGTTGGTCCAAGTGTAGTTCGGCCTTGCTCTTCTGCAGTCGCCGCACAGAAAGAAGGTTAGCAGACAAACCTTCAACCAGCATAACATTCCCAAGCCTCACAAGCTCACCATTAGCTCCCTTAGCCTTGGCATTCCCAACACCAATCACAGGGAGCAAAGCACCTGACGCTGCTTCCACATACTTAATCTTCCCAGGGGGTTTTACCTTATCAAGCAAATCTGCCCGTGGGGTCATGTGACTAGTGCAACCTGAATCAATCACCCAGTACGTGAAAGGGTGCATCACAACTTTTCCCACAAATCCCATATCACCCTCATGCCCATGCACATCCTCAACCATGAGAAACATCCCAGGAGAGGCATTACTTTGTGCACCTTCACCTTGTGCACCTGAGCCTTGCACAGTGCCACCTTGTGCGCATTCACCACTGGACGGCTTCATGCCTGGAGGTGCCCATCTCTCTGACCTGCTGAAGCACTTGAACCAAGGATGCCCAACCTTCTTGCAGTACCAGCAGGTGCCCTCCATTCTAGTACTCCCCATGCCACCAGAGCTCCCATGCCCCTCATTATAGTCACCTCGGCCTCTACCTCTGCCAAAGCTCCTCCCACGGCCTCGGCCTCTCCAACCCCCTCTTCCTCTGCCGCGCCCTGCAGCTCCATACCCCTCAACAGTCTTAGTGGAAGCTCCATTGATCTTGCTAAGAGTTGAGGGTGGGCATGAGGTTTTCCCAAGAGTTGTCCAACACCGAGATGATCTAGGTGCACTGCTGCAGCTGAGAAACGCTGCTGCCCACTGCTGCCATCCTTGCATATGTATCATTGATCCTGACAAGGACCGGCTTCACATCGTTCCCCGGTCACATGGAGATGGCAGCAAGTTCCTTCTCGAGCATGATCACCATCGGGAGAGTGTTGGGCTGAATCACAATGCGTATTAGTTTCCACGCCCTTGGACCCGAATCATCCGCTTCCACAAGATCCTTGATGTGCTCGAACATCTCATTGTTGACCGATTGAAGGATGAGGTCGAAAAGCACCGCGTTTTTCTCATTCTACCATTAATGTACTTCGTCTTCTTCCGGCATCTTCTCCTCCCCAACAGCAATCCTCAGTAGCTTGTAGCGTTTGAAGGCACTCATCATCCGCTTGCTCCATTCCTCATAGTTGGAGCCATCCAAAGCTTCAACTTTGGATGGTGGTGGCTCACTTGTCTTCTCAGCTACAGCTCCTATTCCATTAGCATCACATCCTCTTTCATTCATCTTCTCCTCGAGAAATAATGAAAGTCAGCTCCCCTTTGCTGTCCATACTCAGCTCCCTCAATATTTTCACAAGTGTCGGCGTCCACGAAATTTCGGCAGAGTTTCCCCTTAGCGGAAGTCACATCCAACCTCTAGAATACCACTCAGGCACTCCCACAGTCCATGGTGGGTCTAAAAGGGTCTTCACACTTCTGTAAACTCCTCTCAATATCCTCAAAATGGCTCTGATACCACTTGTTAGGATTAAGGACGAAGTCTAGGTGACCTTGGGAGCTAGAATTACTCAAAATACAAATCCGATTTTTTTGACAGAAAAGTCGTGCCCACACGAAACGTTGTCGACAAAAACGTAGCCATTGGAATGTCGCGAGACTCGTATATGTTGTAGCTCTTACTTTCAACTACCATTTCCAGTTTGAATCATGTTTATTGATGGAGTATTCGCGACACTATGAATTTCGACGCACAGGGGGGTATGCTTTAGGATAAGAACTTAACTCAATCTCAAACTTCAATCAAGGTTCAAGAAAATCAAAAGGAATCAGAGCAGCAAGAGAATGTTGGAAGGGAAGAGAAGGATGAGAGGGAAGGTCCCAAGAGAGTCCCCAACCAAAGAAACCCCATAAGCACAAAGTTCCCTCCCTATAGGAACCCCAACTTTGACATTTGTCCCTTCCCAATCAATCCATCCAAGTTGGCCACCCTTGCCAACCTAGTTTGGTTGTTCCCAACCAATTTGCAGCTGCTACAGTGACGAAATTTCCCAATCCCCAATGTCCCAACTCCATATTGAGTCACCCCACAATTTTTCTTCGAAACCGCCGCAATTGTAACGCAAGCCCATGAACTTTGAATCTTTATAACTTTCACATTCTTGCTCCGATTGAAACGATTATTGCGTTGGAAATATCTTCTCAAGATCTATCATAAAAAATACCTGCTCAAACAGAATAATACAAAACACATTCCCAAACTCCATAAGACACCACACATAAATGCTTGCACGCATTCACACCAAACATGCAGGTTTAAAACATGGGATGGGAGGCAGATAGAATGTGATAGCATATGATGACATCACACTAACAGACCACACGCCCGTTGACAAAGTCGCGCTGGTCACCGCCGCCCCCGCGTTGACTGCGCAGCAGTTATAGGCAATGCTGGCGAAGTTACACCAGCAGCAGCCTGTTATGATCGGCACATCATCTGATAATATGACTGCTACTTCAAATTTTGTGAAGAAAAAAGAAATGGCAACGCCTCCTCGCACCGACAACCAGCCTCCGGCACCAACCCCCGCGCCTGCCAACGACACCGGCGACAGCGACAATTCTGACAACGAAGATGGTGAGGCCCCCACCAATATTACTCGCCACCGCACCCTTGCTCCCGCTCCCCCTCTCCCCCCCTTGCTCCCACGCCCGCAGCAACTACCTTCATGCGCAAGGGCGTGCGCAACCAGGCTGAAGTCTTCACCGCCATCCAAGCGCACCTGCAACATATCGACTTCGAGCTGCAGCACGGCAATGTCATCACCGCACTCAACTATGTGAAGCACATCAAAATGCTTATTAGTAAGCGCTTTGAGGTGCTGCTCGTGGCGGACGAGGCCGGTTCGAGGCCGCGGATCGCTTCCAGCTCTACCAGTCAATGTGCGTGCTGACGTCCCGCTCCTACAAGCTTTCCGTTACCGACGTGGCCGCACTCAAGTGCGCACGCTCCGCCTACCCCCGCAGTGGTCGCCTCGGTGGCCGCAACGACGACATGGACCTCAAGGGCTCGCCTCCCCACACGTGCCAGCAGCCACGCTTCAAGGGAGTGTGCTTCCGCTGTGGCTAGCCAGGTCACATGGGCAACGCGTGCCCTATGGGCGGGCATGGGGCACAAGGCCCCTCACCGATGGTGTGAGCGGGGTGCAAGGGAGGTGCCCTTCGCCAATATGCAAGAAGCATATTGGGCTGCACTAGGGGTGCATGGTGTTGATAGGATCGGCCTACTTTGCACGAATTAAGCAGAACCTCAACTTAACCAAACGCCAATCTGCTCGGTGGAAGGGCGCGCCTATAAGTCTAGAGTCACCTGAAATTTAAATCAGGTGAAAAGATTAACTCTAGAGTGAGAACTGAATCAAAACGTAACTGCTGGTCGTTGCCTTAGAAAGTAGATAGAACTTGCAAGACACACAACCATATAGACATGGTTCGGGGTTCAGACCTCTAAGAGGGCCCTGGAAGGGAAACAATGTTTCCTGATGTCTAGGAATGGTTTAGAACCTTCCTAGAAGCACACCATAGGCCCCTCTCCAAGTTGCCCATGTGAGGACACATGCCAATCCAAAGAGATTGGATTTGGCAAGATGTTGCAACATTTGCAACACTTGCACATTTTGGCTTGTAGCAACCAAGCCACCCCAACCAAAAGTCAAAGTTTTCTTCCCAACCATCTAACCACAAGATCCCCATTATAAGAAGACCCATGAGATACCCGAGGTATAGCATTTGTCATTAGAACTTCCAATCTTGGAATTCTTGTAACTTCGGCATCATCGGTCGGATTGGGGCGATCTTGGGGTCGTTGGAATGCTCACGCTTTCTCCTGCATTTTCCATGCATTCAATCTTGGGAGAAAATCATGATGATGAGAATATCCAAGATGGCGAGCAATGTGATATATGCTCATGCACACATGCATGCACGAATGAGACGATCATACGGCAGGACATTAGGATGATATGCACTCATGATGATGTGCAATTAACACATGGCTGGTGGCCGGCCTTAGGACAAGGCAAATAGCCTAGTAGAATAGGGTAGCCCTAGGAGCAGAGAAGGCCTTGGGCCTAGAACCTTGTGTTATTCCATGTATGGAACATGGATGTCGTTATGGCACATTGAACTAAGATTGCAAAACAAAAACTAAAAAAAAAAACTCTTGCAAGGCCACGATGAAAGAGGAGAGAGAGAGATTGAGAGAGAGAGAGAGAGAGAGAGAGAGAGAGAGAGAGAGAGAGAGAGAGAGAGAGAGAGAGAGAGAGAGAGATAGAGAGAGAGAGAGAGAGAGAGAGAGAGAGAGAGAGAGAGAGAGAGAGAGAGAGAGAGAGAGAGAGGTGACGAAGGCTCGAGGGCTAAAGGGAGAAGGCATGAATATGAGCCATGCCTCTTTGCAATTGAATATGAGCCACTCACTCTTTGCCAACCGGATGGGAGCTATGCCCCCCCTTTCGACTATGACACATCCACCCTTGAGGCAAATTGTCCGGTCCCGCTCACTTGGGTACCCATGTCATTCTTGCGACCCGACCCTTTGGTCCAGCAGAAATTGGAGAAGGATGGTTACACAACGAACATAACCTCTATGAGTAGGCCGTTACGGACAAGGACGTGACTATCATGCATACTCAATTGCGTCACGCCCTACTCTGGTGGTGCTCATGGTGCGATAGCAGCTTCATCCTATCCATCATCGCGAAAGGGTATTGGTTTCCCTGGAAGGAAGTCGTGCCACACACCTTTGAGGATAGCAATCATGCTGGAGTTTGCACACACTTGGACTTCACTTGTGGTGCGATTCGTGACCTCGTCACCTTGGGTGCCGCCGCCATGGTCCTTACGAAGGACGCGCTCACATGTGTCAGTCCACTTAACGTGGTGGAGCAGCGCGACAAGTGTCGCCTCATTCTCGACTTGCGCAAACTCAGCACCTAGCTCGACATCCCCAAGTTCAAGTACGAATGCTTGAACAGGATTGCCGAACTCATCCGCCCGGGCGATTGGATGTTCTCAATTGACCTAAAGTCAGGCTACCACCATGTCGAGATCCACCCCTCTTGCTGGAAGTTCTTTGGATTCCAGTTTGAAGGAGACTACTATTCCTTCAGATCGCTCCCATTTGGGCTTGCCACTGCCCGGTGCGTCTTCACACAACTGATCAAACAACTGGCAAAGCGATGGCAGGCAAGCGGCGTACGGGTTGTTCCATATGTCGACGACTTACTATTCCTCTGCAACTCCCACTCGCGTGCACGCTCGACCTGCGCAGCAGTCGTGCAGGACCTGAAGGCAGCACACTTTGTTATAAAAGGCAAGAAGTCACATCTTTCCCCTCACGCTAGATAGCTTTCCTCGGCTTGGAGATTGACGCCGCCCATGGCACCTTCTCCATCGGACTCGAACGTCGAGCACAACTCTTTGCCACACTCCAAGCCCTCATCACCCTGGGGCAAGAGGGAAGACCGGTTCCTATCCAGTCCCTTGCAAGAATCACGGGAATGCTGGCCTCCATGAATCCGGCGTTGGGCGCTACGGCACGTGCCTTTAGTCACACAGCTGGGGCGCCACCCTGATGCAACTTCCCGGAACGTCCATTGAAGCTAGTGCTGGCATGCGCGAGGAACCACTGACCACCTCCAGCACTCGACAGGAACTCAAAGGAGTCTTATGGGCACTCCAAACTTTTGCCGCCTACATACCCAAGAACCACGTGCTCGTTCGGGTGGACAATCAAGGGGTATTCATTCTGTGCAAAGGTGGATCGCGCCACCCTACACTCACACTTCTATGTCAAGCAATCATTTGCCTATGCCTGGAACATCAGACAAGGCTAGCTGTCGAATGGATCCTGCGAGAGCTGAATGCGCATGCCGACGAACTTAAAAAATCCAAGACCACGATGATTACTCTCCCCAAGCCCCATGGTTCCGGCTCTTGGATCGCCGCCTGGGCCCTCACTCTATCGATCTCTTCGCAAATGTGCACAACGCTCAGCTGAAGAGGTTTTGCTCCAGGATTCCACACCATATGGCCGCAGTGTTCGACACGTTTTCGTTCAGCAGGCAACACGAACGCGGCTTCGCGCACGCTCGATGCCAGCGCACACGACGCCAGCGCGCATGGCGCCAGCGCACAACGCGCCAGCTTGCACGACACCAGCATGCACTGTGCCAGTGTGCACGGCGCCAGCGCGCAACGCGACAGCGTGCACGGCGCCAGTGCGCAACGAAGCCAGCGCGCATGGCACCAGCGCTCTATGCCAGCACGCGGAGCATCAGCACGAATGCAGGCTTACATGAACATACAATTAGGCAGTAGTAGTCTAGCTTTGTTAGGTACGAGAAAGAACCTTGGAATTGCCAAGCACTCAAAGCAAGAGCCAGGGTGACATGAGCAAACCCTCGTAGTTGTGCGTTCTCACCCACAGAATGCTAACCCACTAGAGGTCAGCACCGATAATGACCTGTCACATCAATACCGATAATGACCTGTCACATCAATCCTGATAATGACCTGTCACATCAATATCGGAGCGTGGAAGTGTAACATAAGCAAAATCAACAAACGAGCATTATTGCTGTACCTAACCCCCATGCCCTGCAGCAGCGGTGGCTTCGTCAGCCCCGTCGACCTCTCGACATGCGAGGTGGCGACGTCAGAGGCGGGGGCAGTGGTGGCGTCGACGGCGGCGGCGGCGGCGTCAACGACGGTACGATGACAGCGGCGGCTGCGATGGCGGGTGGCGGCAGTGCCAGCAGCACCTGCGGCATTGGCGGCGGCTTTGACGGCGGCGACGAAGACCGCGGCACCCAGTGATGTGGCCCGGCTCAGCAACGGCGGGGCCGCATGGGGCGAGACAGCCATCGACTGCGGCGGGGAGATAGGGAAATGCAGAGGAGGGGGGGCGAAGCTGATGCACGGCGCCATGGCGGCACGGCGCTAGCTGGCGTGCGGGCGAGCTGGCCGGTGCTAAAACATTGCGCGGCCCGCTGCCGCCCGTCGACGATGCCACGGCAGCTCAACGACGCCGCCACAGCGCAGCGTCGCTGCCGCGGCAGCACGTCGACGCTGCCACAGCGTGGCGTTGCTGCCGCGGCAGCACTTCGACGCTGCTATGGCAGCACGACGAATCCGCCATGGCAGCACGACGAAGCCGCCATGGCAGCACGTCCTGGCTGCCACGGCGGCGCGGAAGTGAGGAGAGGAGGGAGAGAATGCTGCGGAAGAGTGATGAGCAGGCCTGAGCAGAAGGACCTGCTCTGAAACCATGTTGAGATAGCTAGGAACTAGGAGCTAGGCATAGGAATGTAGCGTGAGGTTTTAGGCTAGGAGGAAAAATATCGACAGAGAAGAGAATGAGATTAGAAGAGAGAGGGATACAAGGAGGGAGTTGTACCCTCTACAGTAGGTTCCAGTAACACCTACCAAACCTACAATTATATACATATAATATATAATTTAACACACCCCCTAGGCTTGGTAGCCGAAAGCACACCACACATGCAGCACCCCCAATACCCTTGCACCCTCATGCCCTGCAGCAGCGGTGGCTTCATCAGCACCGGTCGACCTCACGACATGCAAGGCTGCGACGTCAGCGGCGGCGGCAGGGTCGACGGTGGTACGACGACAGCGGCGGCTGCGACGGCGAATGGCAGCGGAGCCAGCGGCACCTGCGGCATCGGCGGCGGCTTCGGGGGTGGGGGGGGGGGGGGGGGGGGCGAAGCTGCAGCGAGGCGCCAGGGAGCATGCCACCCCGTGTGGCGCGCTGGCTGCATGCGGGCGTGCTGGCAAGCGCTAAGACCGGGCGCTGACCGCTGCCGTCCATGCGCTAGCGCGTCGACGCCGCCACGGCAGCACGACATGGCCGTGGTGGTGGCGCGGAAAGAACAGGAGGGAGGAGCGAGTGTTGCAGAAGCGTGATGTACAGCCTCGAGCAGAAGGACCCATTCTGGTACCATGTTAAGATAGCTAGGTAAGGAGAGGAGCCATGGCTATGGAGAGAGGGTTTTAGGCTAGGAGAAAGTTGACGAGAGGAAAGAGGGTTGGACTAGAAGAGAACGAGATACAAGAAGGGGGGGTTGTCCCCACTACAGTAGGATTTAGGAATGTAGCAAACCTACCAAGCCTAAACAACTATATATATACTGAGAAAGCTTGCTTTCTTGTCCTTTGCGATAGGCATCGTTCTCATTTCAAGTGGGCTAGGTACAACAAGCTCTTACTAGCTTATACGGATCTAAACATACATACATCATCATCCTAGTTGTGCGCTCCCGTTCAAGTGATCGGCTGGCAATTGGAGATGCACGGTTGTCTAGGGGGGGTGGGTGGGAAATTTGACTGAGCCGTTTGAAAAATGAGAGACGTGGGTGGAGGTAAATGAGCTCCAACCCACGTATTTGTAGTTGGAGAAGGGCGAGTAGCGCGCTTCGACGATGCCCAAAACTTCAGTACAATCAGCTTCGCTTTCACAATACACAATTTTTGAAAAACACTGCATGTGTGTTAAAAAAATATAATATTGAGAAAGCTTGCTTTCTTGTCCTTTGCGATAGGCATCGTTCTCATTTCAAGTGGGGTCGTCGAGACATGTGCAGTGGGGGCTTGCGGTGGTGGAGAAGTGCCTCGGCGTGTTGTGCAGAGGAGGGTGCCGCCGCCAGGTCTTGCAGGCGACGAGATGCGCCAACCAGATGATCAGTCGCGGGCGTGACGTACATCTCTTTCACGGTTTCACTGCGCCAACGGCCCAGGCGTTTGAAGATCCTGTCAGGTACCCCAGAGTTGGCGTCAACCGTGGCCGTGCCTTTCCGAAAGGAGTGGGTGCCTAGGTGCTCTTCTCCCAAACCGATTTTCACGAAGGCTTCCTTGCACCAGTTGCGGATTGTGGTGTATGAGGGCGGTCTGGCTGTGCCGTGGCTCGGTAGGTGGGGTCCGAAGACCCGGATGAGCGGTCCCGAGGACTGGGGGTTGTATCCTGCGAGTTGGATGAGCCTCTGGGTGCCCTGGACCGGACAAAAGGGTCTGAGGCTTGCCGCGATAGGGGTCCATGTGCCTTGGCTGGCTTGGTCGGTTTTTGAGTGGGGGATGAGTAGCCACATAGCTTCATCTTCAAATTGGATGTCCTGCCATTCGATGGCCACCAGGACCGAGTAGCGCAAAAAATCGGCGTACATGAGAATCGGGATCAATCCTTTTTTGAACATGGCGGGGTTGTTTGACTGTAGGAAGGAGGCCGCCATATCGTGGACATGATGGAATGAGACTGGCTCTTAAATATTGTTAGGACGCGAGCAGTTTCGCTTCGCGAAGTCGCGCACTTGGGAGGTGAAAGGGCCAGTGGTTGAGCATGTTCAGCCTGTCATCCTGAGGGCAAAGCTCACAGTGGAGCATGTGAGCTGAACCACCGACCAGGAGGCCTTGCGTTGGGTGAGATACACCAGGTAGAGCGCGAGGGTCATGTCCGATGCCGGCAAGAATGTCAGGTTGACCTTCGTGCAGAAGGCGCGGAACTTCACCCCGTAAGGCTCGTATGTTCGGATGGTTGAGTCGGCACGAGAGCGGGCGAGCATGGAAAGCGGGTCGTTTTGGAGCTTTGGAAGCAGATCTGGGGACATGCTGAGGATTCTGGTTAGTCAAATATCATGCGGAGTGCGACGATAGTGCTGTTGGGTAATCCTGTGCCTGAGAATGCTTGACGGTGGGTGCCAACTGTAAGACACTGGCTGCCATGTTCAGCGTGGCACCCCAGCTGTGGGCACTTGCGTCTATGTGGATGACTGCATCGTAGCTGTGCCGCACATGGAATGGGGCACCGTTGAAACGGTCGAACTCTTGGATCCAGAATCTCAGCTCTTTGATGGCGGGTGGGGGGAGGAGGACCATGCTGCTCCATGTCGACGCCTCGTTGATTGTTTCTAGCATGGCATGGCTGAACGCTCGGGCACGGGGCGGCATGAACTCGAACGTCCCCGGTGAAGAGTGATAAGGCGCAAAGGTAGGCGCTTGATTGTGTCGCCCGAACGATGAGTTGTCGAGGCTCATCGGCGCTAATCCCATGTTTCCTCCGTTGCTCTGTATTGAATGCGCAGGTGTTCTTGTCTGCTGCTGCTGGTCGAAGTGTAACATGAAGCTGAAGAACCTTTCCATAAGGTTCGGGTCCACGCTTGAAGAGGGTGATGGGGTCACCATTTCTGGTGCTCTTCCAGTTGTTTCTTGAGCGGCGCCGTTCTCGGTCTGCAGTCCTGAAGTGTGCAGTCCAGAGTTGCCGGGTTGAGTGTCTTGGCCACTGGGTGAGCCCGTAGAAATCTTCTTGCCCTTGTTGTCCATGACTTGTAATTAATGAAGTTGTTGGTGTGCTAACTGTAGATAGAGTGTAGTTGCTTGGAGTTTGGTCTCTGACCAGCTCTCATACCATGTTGGGCTGAGAAAAAACCCTTAGGATCTTTCAGAGACTAAGTCCCAGTTGTAAAAGATACTTGAGTAGTGCAGCGGAAGTTTGAGAAGTTGAACCCTTGCACTAGTATGTGAGAGCAAGTGATTGATTAAAAGGAACAAGCATACAGTAATATATAGAAAATAGGAAAAATGAAGCAGTTGTAGAATACAGTTGAAGGAACGGTTATCGAGTCGCACAGCGACTCGATGGTCGATTCGGTTACCACCCTTGCAGTTGTAACGGCCAATCGCAACCTCCGGTTGCGACCCTTCGAGTCTTTCGTCCTTTCGTATTCTTTCGTCCAACCTCCTTGTGTAACCTCCGTTGACCCGCATACTCGATACGGCTTCACTCAAGTGTGATGTTACACTTCAGAAACGCTTAAGTCCTTGAGAAATTTCCAACAAGTATAATACAGGTGTAACATACTAGTACAAGTATGATATATTGATACTAGGAAGATCAAGAAGGAATCTATGGCCCTTTGGATGATTTCCTGTGTGTAATCAATTGTGAAGCTTGAACCGGGGATGCACATCATTCTTTGTGTTTCCTTGCAAGGGTAGAAATTGTCGGCCCAAGAAACGGCATGGTCAACGAGACGTTGACTTGATTTCTTCGTCCTGTTGACTCGACGTTCGTCCTGCCGATGTGGCTTCCGCTCCTTGGGTCATTTCTTGACGACTGAGTCATCGCGCGTCGCGAGGTGCTTCATGAGGTGGGAACCCTTCGCGACGCGATGGGGTACAAAATGCGGCAAACCCATTCGGCAATTCATTCCACACACATTCCTTCAGCCTGAAGATAGGAAAACAGGAGACGACCATTCCGATCAGATACACGGAATTGTTCGTAGAACCCTCTGCGGCAGCTAATCTTATTCCCCAAGCGATTTCTGTTGTAACATCCGCTGGTGACAAGCGCAATGACGCAGAGAGTGTCGCTCTCGCCGAGCCAGCATCCTCGCCACAATCTGAGCACCTGCCTTCTCCTCCTCTCCCTCCTCGTCTTCTCGTCTCTCCACGCCACGTTGGCCTTTCGCTCCTCCGCGGGGCTCCGCGTGGACAAGCTGCGCGGAATGATGCGCGGAAAGACGCAAGGCGGACGCTCGACCGGACAGCAGCAGCAGCAGGGCGGCGGAATTGGCGGAGGAGGTATGGACGGCGGCGGAATGGGCCGGGGGGGAATGGGTGGCGGCGGAACGGGTGGCGGCGGAATGGGTGGCGGAGGAATGGTTGGCGACGGAATGGGCGGCGGCAGAATGGGCGGCGGCGGATTGGGTGGCGGCGGAATGGGCGGCGGTGGAATGGGCGGCGGCGGAATGGGCGGGGGCGGAATGGGAGGCGGCGGAATGGGCAGCAGCGCAACAGGCGGCGGCGGAATGGGCGGAGGTGGAATGGGCGGTGGGGGAATGGGCGGAGGCATGGGTGGTGGAACGGGAGGGCGTGGCTCAGGGTCTTCTGCTCCAGGGTCGCAGGCAGCACCCGGCGGAATCAGCAGCGGCAGAATGGGTGGTGGAGGAATGGGCGGCGGCGGAATGGGCGGCGGCGGATTGGGTGGCGGCGGAAGGAGCGGCGGCGGAATGGGCGGCGGCGGAATGGGCGGGGGCGGAATGGGAGGCGGCGGAATGGGCGGAGGCGGAATGGGCGGAGGCGGAATTAGCGGCGGCGGAATGGGCGGCGGCGGAACGAGCGGCGGCGGGATGGGCGGCGGCGGAATGGGCGGGGGCGGAATGGGTGGCGGCGGAACGGGCGGCGGCGGGATGGGCGGCGGCGGAATGGGCGGGGGCGGAATGGGCGGGGGCGGAGTGGGCGGCGGCGGGATGGGCGGCGGCGGAATGGGCGGAGGTGGTATGGGCGGCAGCGGGATGGGCGGCGGCGGGATGGGCGGCAGCGGGATGGGCGGCGGCGGAATGGACGGAGGAGGTATGGGCGGCGGCGGGATGGGCGGAGGCGGAATGGGCGGAGGAGGAATGGGCGGTGGGGGAATGGGCGGAGGCGGAATTGGCGGAGGTGAAATGGGCGGTGGGGGAATGGGCGGAGGCATGGGTGGTGGAACGGGAGGGCGTGGCTCAGGGTCTTCTGCTCCAGGGTCGCAGGCAGCACCCGGCGGAATCAGCAGCGGCAGAATGGGTGGTGGAGGAATGGGCGGCGGCGGAATGGGCGGCGGCGGATTGGGTGGCGGCGGAATGAGCGGCGGCCGAATGGGCGGCGGCGGAATGGGCGGGGGCGGAATGGGAGGCGGCGGAATGGGCGGAGGCGGAATGGGCGGAGGCGGAATTAGCGGCGGCGGAACGAGCGGCGGCGGAACGAGCGGCGGCGGGATGGGCGGCGGCGGAATGGGCGGGGGCGGAATGGGTGGCGGCGGAACGGGCGGCGGCGGGATGGGCGGCGGCGGAATGGGCGGGGGCGGAATGGGTGGCGGCGGAACGGGCGGCGGCGGGATGGTCGGCGGCGGAATGGGCGGAGGCGGTATGGGCGGCAGCGGGATGGGCGGCGGCGGGATGCGCGGCGGCGGGATGGGCGGCAGTGGGATGGGCGGCGGCGGAATGGGCGGAGGAGGTATGGGCAGCGGCGGGATGGGCGGAGGCGGAATTGGCGGAGTTGGAATGGGTGGTGGGGGAATGGGCGGAGGCGGAATTGGCGGAGGTGGAATGGGCGGTGGGGGAATGGGCGGAGGCATGGGTGGTGGAACAGGAAGGCGTGGCTCAGGGTCGTCTGCTCCAGGGTCGCAGGCAGCACCCGGCGGAATCAGCAGCGGCAGAATGGGTGGTGGAGGAATGGGCGGCGGAGGGATGGGCGTCGGAGGGATGGGCGGTGGAGGATTGGGCGGCGGAGGGATGGGCGGTGGAGGTATGGGCCGTGGAAGGATGGGCGGCGGGGGAATGGGCGGAGGGATGGGCGATGGCGGAATGGGCGGCAGAGGTATGGATGGCTCCGGCTCGTTTGCTCCAGGGTCGCTGGCAGCACCCGGACTGGGCGGATCTGGGATAGGCAGCGGGATTGGAGGAGGCATGGGCGGACCTGGTGGGAGCATGGGCGGACCTGGGGGCAGCATGGGCGCACCTGGGGGCAGCATGGGCGGACCTGGGGGCAGCATGGGTGGACCTGGGGGCAGCATGGGCGGACCTGGGGGCAGCATGGGCGGACCTGGGGGCAGCATGGGCGGACCTGGGTCATCTGCTCCCGGATCAGAAGGAGCCATGAGTCATGGGGGGAGCATGGGCGGAGGCATGGATGGGGGTATGGGAGGAGGCATGGATGGGGGTATGGGCGGAGGCATGGATGGGGGTATGGGCGGAGGCATGGATGGGGGTATGGGCGGAGGCATGGGGCGTTGAAGGGACAAATGGAAGAAAAAATTGCAAAGTGGACTGATGCTCGCGACTTCTTTGGAGATTAGGCAACGGTTGCAGGGGCCTCAGTCGCTTTGCGGGGCTCACAATCACTGCCAGAACTTGGCCGCAGCAGCCCTGACAGTGACAGGCGCACGGAACTGTCTGTCGGTGCTGCTTCGTCCAAGATCTTGACAGTCGGTGCAGTGCAGCCACTTGTGTAGTCACATCGCCTTTCATAAGATCTAGTCTTTGAACAAATGTGATACCTCTCTGTGTTTTGGAAAATGTGCGCTTTTTATCCCCTCTCTTCCCGCTGAAGCAGAAGGATGCTAGCTGTTATGTAACATCATGAGAGAAAAACGATAAGGTACATTATGTTATGTCATTATTTCACAATACAGCTACCTCTGCAATTCAAAGCATTGCACCGTGAGGTAACTAAACTTTGTTGTATCCATTGTCACTTGAGTCGCTAGAGCCACTAGAGTCACAACACAAGACTGCTACCTACAATCCAAAGACCTGATCAAGACCGGTACCCGATGCATTGTGGTACATGGTACCTGGTACCACTATGGCACAATGCCATGACATGGCACAATGTTCCAACTGTGTCATATGACAAAGAGGATGAGGTTAGGGCAGTAGGTCATAGAAGCATCATCTCACCGAGGTCATTTCTTCGTCCCTGGTACGACGCTGTGAACACATCCTTTGCTACCACACCCTGCAGGGACATGGGCGATGAGAGTTGGGAAGGGAGGAGATGGGAGATGAGAGATGGGAGATGGGAGACGGCAGATGATGCCGGGGGACACAGACGGGACGCTGCTAGAGAGCTCTGCTATGTGAGGGTCAACCAAGGAAAGAGGGGGCGGGAAATGGGGGTGAGAGGGGGGAAATGCGGAGCCCCAGCAGACATCTGAAGAGAAATGAAGAAAGCAGAGAGTATGCCATGCATGCATACATTCGTGTGGGCGTGAATGAATGTGAAGATGCATGCCGGAATACGGAAATAAACTGCATGCATCTTCACATTCATACGGAATGCATGCCAACAGTCAGACTCTCAACACACCAGATTGGCAAAGACGTTGTGTTGGCAGGCATGCACAGCATGGTAGCATGGCGGGCTTTGCTAGTCAACATAAGTTACCATGCATGCACTAAGCCTCTGTTCATGTTACCCTAACCTCACTGTCACTCTCTCTATCTGTGCTCTGTCTGGCAACATTAACAGCTCTGCAAGCATGAAAGTCACAACAGACGTGTTATGTGCAGTCTTGTCTGTCTGTTGCTGCCAGACATAGCACATCTTACTATCTCTGCTGACGTCACCCTGACCATCGCTGGGGTGACACCAACTTCAGTGTCGATCTCAGCTGATGTCAGGCTGATAGACATCCCTCCCAGGACGTCCACTATCTCCATCAGCAGCCCCAGCCAGTCCGCTGCCACCACCCTAAACTCGTTGCCGTGCTATCTGGCAAAATTGGAAAAGGTGTGAGGGACAGGCGTGTGGCAACGCCTGTTGCGGGATGAGCGGCTGCAGGATCAGACATTGAGGGACATACAAGACCCTGTCCTGGCATGGCCTATCTAGGAGAGGAGAGCGTCGGCAGTTTCACGGTTGGTACCACGTCCACCATCGCCATCAGCAGCCCTGGCCTATCTGCTGCCTACTTTCACCCTCCGCTCACAACCGGGGTTGTCTGCTAGAGGTGTGACTGACATGCGTGTGGCAACTCCTGGTTGCAATGCGGGGGAGGAGCATGCACGCGTGGAGTGAGGCGAGGGATAGGATGCAGATCCACTGTCTCTGTCAGCACCCCTAGCCATGGGATGTGCAGCGAGGGAAAGAGGGGGAAGGGGGGGGAGACACGAGTGAAGAGGAAACGAGTGTTGATCGATACGGTGGCAAAACATCCAGTATTGATCAGCCGGCCACTCGCACCATCAGGTCACTGCCCGTGGGGTCTGGGAGACAATTCGATTATGGGGCGTGCCCTTCGATTGCTGGCTGCAGGGTGGGATGGGGACGGAGAGACGAGAATGGGGGAAGAGGAGCAGGCCTCGCACACCCAGCAGGCATGGGCGTGGTGTGGTGTGACCCCAGGCAGGCTGGCTGGCAATTCTGCCAGCCTGTATCTTTGGTGTGGGGGGGAAGGGGGGGGGAGAGGTGAGGATTTACAGCCAAGGTTGGAACTTGGTCGGCTAAGTGACTAAGCGCATCTGCAGCCCACGTGAGCAGAGATTCCAAGGGCGGGGAGCGAAGTACTCGGCAGGCGGGCACAGCCTCACGATGTAGCTGAATCTGT
This sequence comes from Closterium sp. NIES-67, assembly GCA_027943415.1. Classification (NCBI taxonomy): domain Eukaryota; kingdom Viridiplantae; phylum Streptophyta; class Zygnematophyceae; order Desmidiales; family Closteriaceae; genus Closterium; species Closterium sp. NIES-67. The sequence goes on along the minus strand of BQMB01001373.1, from coordinate 171,568 downwards.
GAGTTGTGGAAAAGAAGGTGCATCGGTAGAATAGCACACCTGTGCACCTTCCCACTGATGACACTGATGCATTTGCCCACACCCGTGCGTACCCTCTCGCCATTCCCCGCCTCCCTCCCGCCATTCCCCGCCACCCTCCCGCCATTCCCCGCCACCCTCCCGCCATTCCCCCCACCCTCCTGCCATTCCCCACCACCCTCCCGCCATTCCCCAACACCCTCCCACCATTTCCGAACCTCCCCTTCTGGCAATGCAAGGAGGCGGGTCACATGTGAGCCCCATCATACATCCACACGACTCCACCGAGCCCCAACATTGGCCCACCCACCATCCACCCCATTCATCATCACCCTCCCCCACCACCCACCACCCACCACCCACTCCGTTCCCCACCACCCACTTCGTTTCCCACCACCCACCACCCAGCCCTTTCCCTACCACCCCCCCCCCCCCCCCCCAACATGCCTCTCGCTCACAGTGAGTGGCGGCGACATGCGTGTGAGGCCTATTGCCAGCTGCGCGCCGAATTTATGAGAGTGAGAGAATGAGGGGGAGGGGGGGAGGAACGAGGAAGGAGGAAGGCGGAAGGGGGAAGGGGGATGCGGAGGAGGGAAAAGGGGGAAGGGAGTTGGAACTTAGAAAAAGGGGATGAGGGATGGCGCTGCATTGACAAGGTAACCCCTTCTTCCAAGGCGCCTCAAAAAGGCCAACAGGGAGGAAAGGAGCCCGAGGATGGGGAAGCGGATGGGGGATGGGGAAACGGATGGGGGATGGGGAAACAGATGGGGGATGGTCCTGCATTGATACAAGAATGCAAGGACGAGAAGGGGGATGTGCGTGCCATCCACCACCAGGTAATCTCGGATGAGCAAAGGGGGACGAGGTAGTGGGGTGGGCCTGGTGGATGGAATGGGAGAGCAGAATAGAGGGATATGTAGAGGGGGAAGCAGAATGAAGGGGTAAGGGAGGGGGGGCAGTTGAATTGAAGGGTAAGGAAAGGGGGGAGCAGAAAAATGGGGTAAGGGAAGGGGGGAGAAGAATAGAGGGGCACGGGAAGGGGGAAGCGGTATAGCGGGGTAACGGAGGGAAGGACAGAATAGAAGGGTAAAGGAGGAGGGGACGGAGTAGAGGGATACAGGTCGAGGGAAGCGGGTGGAGAGAGGAGACAAAGGGGGAGGCGCGAGAGAGAGATTGAGTGTGCCTTGTTGACATAGGTGTCTGTAACTCCAGCTTCCCCGCGCGATGAGCAGGGCATGTGGCGGAGGAGGAGCACGGCAAGCGGCGGAGCTCAAGCCAGACCCTGCCATGCTAGCCTCCATTCGACTAGCCGGATACATTGTCACTGGGTCAAGTCACAAGCTCGTCTTATCCTGAGCTCTAGCTTCGAACAACCTTTGCATCTCGTCACGTCATCCTGCCGTCCATTTATCAAAACAAGTCGCGGATCGGGATCTTCTCTAGGTTCGTCCGTGTGCTGGGACAGTGCCTAAGGGCGTGTAGCCTAAGGTTTTGAACGAAGTTCGGACGAAGTTCACCGCACTGTACCGCGCGATTGTCTAACCGAATAAACTCACAGTACCCCCCACTTCCGTTCGAACACCCCTTATTTCGAAACCGTATGTTACACACCCTAAGAGCGTGTCCAACGTGCAGTTGTGTCATCCACTGGCATCCGACGACATAATGAATCCTAGCCGTTGTCATTCGTCCGTACAGGAAACAACGGACGAGACTCGTTCTGTCATACGCCATCATCCGCTGTCAGAACACTTTGGACACGTTCTATGCAGTGCCTGCGGATTCTAGAAGGGATGCCATAAGCAGGAGTTTTGCCACAAACAGATCCTTCACACTCGAAGAAAACAAAGCATGTGGAAGTTTGTACAGTGGTGGAAGCAATTGTCCGTATGTTTTGCATTAATTTGGGTTTTGGCTTTAAGACCACTATACATTAAGCCTTAATGTTTAATGGTGGTACGATTTGGGAGGGGCACATAGTGGATGTGCTCACAACACAAATATCCAAAATAGTACATTAGATCTAACTCATATCCCAAAAGATATACAAAGGGTATATCCGGACATATAGTTCCAAGCAGAGAGAGCAAACTTCATAAGTGTGTTTCTAGTTCCTAGCCCACCGACCTTTGGCCTTGATCACTGTTCGCACCCTCCTAGGCAAGCTGCTGATGAGGCTAGAGCAAACCCCAGCATGAATCTTCTCCCATTCTTCCTGGACCAGGTCTTAAAGCTCCAGCATTCTAGAGGAAGGCCTTTTATTCTTGGCTAGCTCTCTTTTCAGGTAAGCCCAAAGGTTGAGATTTGATGAGAAAGAAGGCCACTCCAGGGCTATATACTCATGTTCTCCAAGTCATTCCTGCACTAGGCATCACAAATTCTTCGGGTCATTGTCCGCACCAAGATGACCTCAAAGGGGAAAATGCTATAGAAATGGAGGGTCAATTCGAGTTTGTCATGCAAAAGGCCCTCATACAGTCCTTCAATCTTGCATATGAACGCCACCCCTGCACATGTCACACATCCCCACACCATCACCAATCCTTGTCTCCATGGATTACCGTCTGTTTGATTTGGTGGTGCTGCAGGGTTGTGCCTTCACGAATCCAGGCAAACGCGCGGCCATTGGAGCAGAAGCAGTTGATATTGGTCCCATTTGACCTGATCACATGCTTTCGAACACAAATTGTCCACTCAGCATGCGACTCCACGAATTACAGCCGACCCCTGATATTTTTCCAGAACAGTCATGGCTTCTACGATTGCTGCACCGTGATTAGACCAGCGGACCCTAGTGTGTTTTTAATGGTGCAAGGGTGCACAGTCAACCGTGCAACGTTATCCTCAGTTTTGCGGTGTCTACGCCAGATTTGGCCGCTCTATTCGTGATTTTACCCTACAATGGTATGACGAAGATGATCCGTGCTTAGATGGGCCCGACCGGCTAATTGCATCTTTGGCCACACCTCAGCATCGCTAGTCTCAAAGATACCATTCAATCCAAAATCGTCCACAATACTCTTGCCTACACCCTTTTTTTTTTTCGCAATTTGCCTAGTGCTCACCCTCTTATGCAAAATGGTAGGTCCTGGAAGAGTGCAAGAAGTTCCTTGCCGAGGATTGTACTAACCTCGTAGGTAACATGCCTAGGAGGGTGCGGGTGGTGATCAACGCCAAAGGTTGGTGGGCTGTGTACCAGAAACCTAGTTTTGAAGTTTGCTCTCTCTACTTGGAAATATTTGTCCGCATGTACCCTTTATTTGTCTTCTAGGATATCAGTTAGATCCAATGTACCATTATGGATTTTTGTGCTGTCAACACATCCAATATATGCCCCTCCCAAATCGCACCACCATTAAACATTAAGGCTTAATCTATAGTGGTCTTAAAGCCTAAAAACCAAAATTAATGCAAAACATACAGACAATTGTTTCCGCCACTGTATATCCAATAGAAAATGGGATTTCCAATATGACCATATGAAATAAAATTGTGTCATAACCTTCCAATCTGACAGATTCGCGGACCATGACGTGAATAATAACACAATATGTGTGTATTCGTGTAAATTAATTTCAAAATATACTGATATCGTAACTTGGTGTCTTTTGAGTTTACGCTTAGCGGTCTCCAAACACGGATCCTTTGGTCTTCCGGTTTCATCAGTGGGTGTGAAGAAGGTTGATTGGAAGCCATGGTAAACGGATTGTTGACTTGAATTCTTCGTGGCTTTGACTCGACGGTGGAAATGTCCATGTGGCTGCTGCTCGTTGGTGCAATGCGAGACGTACTGAGTCATCGCGCGGCGCTTCAATTACGACGTGGCAAGGGTACAAAATCCAGAAGCTCTCCCGTCATTTCATTCAACTCACATATCTACAGCCTGAAAAAGGTCGTAAGTTCTAAATCAACCTGGCACGCAAATCTTACCGCCAGAACCCTAGTAAGCGGCAACCGGCTTACTCTCCGTACTGAAAGTTTCAGTTGTAACGACAGCAGACCCAACACCATGGCGCACAGAGCCTCGTTACAACCCCTCAGCCAGCATCGCCGTAGCCTGAGAACCTGCCTTCTCCTCCTCTCCCTCATCGTCTTCTCGTCTCTCCACGCCACATTGGACTTTCGCTTCTCCGCGCTGCTCCGCGTGGACAAGCTGCGCGGAATGATGCGCGGTAGGCGCAAGGCGGACGCTCAACCGGACACCAGCAGCAGCAGGGCGGCGGACTTGGCGAAGGACGTATGGGAGGCGGCAAAATGGGCAAAAGCGTTACAGGTGGTGGTGGAATGGGGAGCAGCGGAATGGGAGGCATTGGAACGAGCGGCGGCGGAATGGGCGGCGACGGAATGGACGGAGGTGGAATGGGCGGGGGTGAAATGGGAGGCGGCGGAATGGGCAGTAGCGGAATAGACGGCGGTGGAATGGGCGGCAGCATAATGGGAGGCGGCGGGATGGGCGGCGGCAGAATGGGCGGTGGCGGAATCCGCGGCGGCGGAATGGGCAGAGGTGGAATGGGCGGGGATGGAATGGGAGGCGGCGGAATGGGCAGCAGCGGAACAAGCGGCGATCGAATGGGCGGTGGCGGAATGGGGGGCAGCAAGCGGCGTGAGTGCATTGTGATCATGAAAGAAGAATGTCGGACACGCCAGAGTCGAGTGTAAAGGAGAGGGAGGCAGTAGCACCAACCGGCGAAGGGGCTAGCGTGGAACCTAGGCTAAACAAGGCAGAGGGTCCTATGACTGACACAGCAGGGGAGCCTAAACTACACACAGGGGACACACCTATTCTAGGCAACACCAGGTAATAGGGTGCAATCACACTAGAGTCATCAGCATACATGACAGACATAGCAGCCCTAATTTGATCCATGCCAGGCTCAAAGACAGGCACACGGCGGCGATCCAGGACGTACCAGTTAGGAGGGTCTAACGTAGAACCGAAGCGGTGATGGAAGAGGTCGTCCAGGTGGCGGTAGCAGCAGGCGGCGGTGTGGCTGGAACGGTCGCAGAAGCTGCCGCGGTGGGGGCCGGTCTTAAGCTGGTACTGACACGCGACCGCAATGGAACTGCCACCCCACACCGTGCTGCGCCCCGCACCACCACGACCACCACCACCAGCGCCGCCAATCCACCACGGGGATGGGGGACCCCACGGCGACTGCTGCTGCGGCTGTTGAGTCTCTTGCTGCTGCTGAGGCTGCGGCTGCGGCTGCTGCTAAGGCTGCGGCTGCGGCTACTGCTACGGGGCACCAGCCCTGGTCCCCTCGTCCGAACCACCGTCCCCGCCCCCACCTCCTCCACCCTCCCCACCCCCAACCCCCTTCCCTCTGCCACGCCCCACCTTGGGGCGGCGGCCCCTACCCGGACGCGGCTGCGCTGAGACCGCAGCGGCGGCGTTAGCAACAATGGCAGATACGTCAAAGTAAGAGCACTGAGAGGGAGAAGACCCGTGAAAGATAGGGATCGGCGCAGTACCGCTAGACTAAACAATACTGCGCTGGCGGGTCTCTATCGCAGACAGGGCAGTTACAAAGGCGGGGGGGGTGAGGTCACCCGGGTGCTGATTCAGGAAGTGATCGCAGGCTGTGGCTAGGCGGTCGGGGAGGCGTATGGCAATGAGATAAAGGGTAGCGCAGAGCGGCAGTGGAAAGGTATTGAGCTGAGCATCGGTGCTAGCAGCGCGGTAGCTAGTCTCAAGCGCGCGGAGGTGTGTGGCATGGTTGGCGACAGTAGGGAAGGACGCAAGATCAGGGAACAGCATGGGGAGGACCAGGCGGCCAGCAGAGGTAGAGGCGGGGGTGGAATAGCGCGCAATGACAGCATTTGAGAGAGCATGGGCGTTCGCTACAATGGTAAAGCGGGTACGCTCAGACAGGGGAAGCGTGTAACTAATAGCAAGATGCGCGACAGCGTTGCGCGAGTCCCAGACAGCACGAGCAAGCGCAGCAGTGAAAAAGGCCTCACGCTCAGTTGTGGTGGGGGCAGCAGGGAGGGCAACAAGCGCAGTGGGGCAGGGAAGAAGGCCATCGACATGATGAGCTAGGGAGTGACTGTCCTGCGCTGACCTGTAAGGTGATGGCGGAGGTCGACGAGCCACGCCACGAAGTCTATCGCCCGACCCTCCGCGTCCAGGCGGAGCTGTGAGTCTGCCATTACCGGAGCTGAGTGCCGCTGACAGGGAGACAAGGAAAGGCGAAGCGAAGCAGTGGAGAGCGGTGGAGAGCAGTGGAGTGCGGTGGAGGGTGGTGGAGAACGGTGGAGTGCGGTGGAGAGCGGTGGAGACAGCCGACAGATGTGCCGGCGCAGAAGCGAGCCAAGGCCGGTAGGTCGGGGGCGGCAGAGCGACGCGGCAGCGCAGCGACACGGCGGCACAGCTACACGGCGGCTCGGCGGCATTGTAGTGCGGTGGCTGGCCGGCGCGGGCTGTGGCCGGCGGAGCAGGTGCCGGTGGCACTTGGGGCCGGCGAGGGAGGGGCCGGCTAGCTGGGGGCCGGCGGGGCGCACAGGGCTAGCGGGGCGCTAACGGGGCCAGCGGGGCAAACGGGGCTAGTGGGGCGCGACGGGTCTACCGGGGCGCGAGCGGGGCCAACGGGGCAAACGGGGCCAGTGGGGCAAAGCGGGAACGGCTCGGCGCACGGGGCTAGCGGGACGCGACGGGGCCAGCGGGGCGCTAACAGGGCTAGCAGGGCGAACCGGGCCAGCGGGACGTACAGGGCCGGCGGGGCGCACGGGGCTAGCGGGGCTCGACTGGGCCAACGGGGCGCTAACGGGATCAGCAGGGCGAACGGGGCCAGCGAGGCGTACGAGGCCGGCGGGGCGCACAAAGGCTAGTGGGGCTCGACGGGGCTAGCGGGGCGCTAAGGAGCCAGCGGGGCGCTAGAGGGCCAGCGGGGCGTACGGGGCCAGCGTGGCGCTAACGGGGCCAGCGTGGCGCTAACGAGGCGGCTAGGACTAGGCCTAAGGCGGAAGCGCGGGTGGGCGGGGTGGACCTAACCTAGCGTGATACCATATCAAAGTGAGAAAGAATGACTAGAATGATGCTAACAGAATGGTCTTGTCTAAGGGATTGTACCCTCTAAGAGTACGCACCTATCCAGCCTATACAAATATGTTTGACACCGCAACCCTAAAACGATTCCGTCGCCACTACATGTATACTATACTACAAGTATTGTTGGGCTGAGAAAAAGCCCTTAGGATCTTTCAGAGACTAAGTCCCAGTTGTAAAAGATACTTGAGTAGTGCAGCGGAAGTTTGAGAAGTTGAACCCTTGCACTAGTATGTGAGAGCAAGTGATTGATTAAAAGGAACAAGCATACAGTAATATATAGAAAATAGAAAAGTGAAGCAGTTGTAGAATACAGTTGAACGAACGGTTCTCGAGTCGCACAGCGACTCGATGGTCGATTCGGTTACCACCCTTGCAGTTGTAACAGTCAGTCGCAACCTCCAGTTGCGACCCTTCGAGTCTTTCGTCCTTTCGTATTCTTTCGTCCAACCTCCTTGTGTAACCTCCGTTGACTCGCATACTCCATACGGCTTCACTCGAGTGTGATGTTACACTTCATAAACGCTTAAGTCCTTGAGGTATTTCCAATACTCCCCTTCGTTTCTGGAGTGCTGACGTGTCCGGATTCGGTGACGTTTATCTGCCCGGTCAGCAGCATGCAGTAATCGAACTTTGCCTTCGCCAGTTTCTTCGTCAGGTAGTCTGCGGCCATTTCTGTCGTCGGGCAGTAACTGAGTTGAAGTCTCCCCTTCGCGATTTCATCGTTGACGAAGAAGAACCGAAGGGCGATATGCTTGGTTCGATTAGCGAACCCGTCTTTGTTCGCGATTTTGATCGCGGATTGGTTGTCGCAAAATATCGAGAAGGTGGGCAGGGTTGCAATCTTTGCTTCCTCGAGTAACTCTCGTAGGTAAAGTCCTTCCTTGGTCGCAGTGCAGAGGGCAATATATTCTGCTTCAGCCGAAGATAGTGCGATTAGTTCCTGTTTGCTCGACTGCCAGGAGATAGTCCCGATAGGTTCTAGTCGGTAGATGTAGCCTGTCCTTGAGCGTCGATTTTCCCTGTCTCCCGCGTGGTCAGCATCGATGTATCCGAGTAGTTGTACGGACGATGTCGTTGCTTTACTGTAGGTTAGTCCAGTCGTCGGCGTAGAGACGAAGTAGAGTAGTGCCCGATTTAGTTCCTCGAGATCTTCTTGTTCTGGCAGTTTCAGATGCATCGCCAGTTGGCTCATGCTGTAAGATAGGTCCGGTCGGCAAGTTACTACTGCGAATAGTAGGCAGCCGAGCTTCTACTGATACTCCTGGATTTGCTTCGCGGGGAGTTTTGCGGAGGTGTCGTTGTTGTTCCCGTAGCGGTAGGGAGTCGTGACTGTAGTCGGCGTTAGTCCGAATTTCTTTGCGACAATGCCTGTGTACTTTCCAGCGTGTAGGTAGAATGCCGAGTTGTCTTCGACGACGTTCAGACCGAGGTACTGGGTCACGGTGTCAGACACCGTGAGTGTCAAGTCACTTCTCAGCTCCCCTTCAAACCAGGTGGCGATGTCGGTAGTGGAGCCGATGTAGAGCAGGTCATCGACGTAGACGATGAGTAGGATAAATCCCCCTTTCTTTTGTAGTCGGTACATGCCTTGGTCGTGCGGCAGCTGTAGGAACCCGATTCTGACGAGGCGGCCGTGAAGATGCTGCTGCAACAGCCGCGGAGCTTGCTTGATCCCGTAGAGGGATTTTATCAACTGGCATACTTTTGTGGGGTCGTTGATGAATCCGTGGGGCTGCTTGATGAAGATCTCGGCGTCCACAGGTGCGTACAAGAAGGCGTTTGCGACGTCGATCTGGCGCAGTGGTAGTTTCTTCGTGGCCGCGACGACGAGTAGAATGCGCAAGGGGTTGTGACGGGAGACTGGGGCGAATGTTTCTGTGTAGTCGGTTCCGTATCGTTGATCGAATCCTCGTACGACCCAGCGAGCCTTGAATCGTTCGATGGAGCCGTCCGCATTAGTCTTGATGCGGTACACCCACTTTCCCGAGAGTACGTTCTTCCCGTTGATGTTTGTTGCAGGTACCAGCTTCCATGTATTTCGGTCTTGCAGAGCTTTCAGTTCCTTTTCCATTGCCTCCTTCCATTTCGCCTTATGTTCCCCCCCCAGAGCCTGAGACAGAGTCGTGGGCTCGCGCGGAGACGGCGGTGGCGGGTACTGGACGGAGACCCATAATCCAAGTATCTGCAGGCCCGTGGGTGTGTGTCGAGGGGAATTTTCATTCCCGGAATAGGCTGCTTCGTCACCATCTTCTGGATCAGGTAAGAAATTTGGTCCGATGCGTTCTAAGACATTCGTGTCGACTGGTTGAGGTGTAATGTAACCTTGGTCAGCGAAGTGGTAATAGGTGTCAAGATTGTTACTATCGAGAGGATTGTCGTTGTCGAGTGGAACAGGCACGGAGAAGAAAGGGAGTGGTCCGGCAGCTTCCCAAGCTCCAGGTACGTCTTCTTCTGCTGTGTCAGCCTCGGCAGCACGGTCGACGAAGGACCGAAGGCCCTCGAAGCCATTCGCGGGGTTTTCTGTGTTGTCAATGTTGTCCAGGTAATGCTGCAGCGTCAGTCGCTCGTAGAAGATCACATCACGTGAGGCCACGGTGTTTTTGTCTTGTATGTCGAGAAGTTTCCATGCTTGGAAATGTTTTGCGATCCCGAGGTGTAGTCCCCTTTGTGCTCGCTGAGAGAATCGTCCTGCGCGTGCTGTGTGGGGTCTGTACTATACCATGCAGCCGAAGACACGAAGTAATTTTGTTCTGCCCTGTTTTCCCGTCCACAGCAAGTGCGGTGATGCGTTGTTGGGAAGTGATGACAAGGACAACAAATTGTGCAGGTGAACTGCATGGGTCATCGCGTCAAGCCAAAGGGTATTGGGCAGTCTCATCCCCAGGAGCAGCTTCCGCATCGTCGTCTGCAAGGTCCGGTTCATTCTCTCGGCGACCCCCTGTTGCTGGTGAGCATAGGGTAGAGACACCAGGCGTCTGATTCCTCTCTCCGCCAAGTAGTTCCTGAATCGTTGTGACTGATACTCCAGTGCCCCGTCTGACTGGAAGCTCTTGAGTTGAGTTCCTGATTCTCGTTCAGCGATGGGGAGCCAAGTCGTGAAGGCTTCGAATGCCTGATCGCGTGTCTTGAGGTTGTAGTGCCAGACGTATCTTGTTGCTGCGTCGATGAACGTGATGACATAGTTGAAGTCTGCTTCTCAGTAGTCTCGCGGCATATTTAAGATGTCGATGTAAGCTTTTTCCATCGGTGCGTATGCAGGTGCACTTGGATTGTGATGCGACGGAAAGGGTTGGTGTGGAAGATCGGCTTCAGGACACGTGAAGCATCTCGCGCGAGGTCGTTGAAGCTCTTGTCCGCTCGTTGTGAGGAGAGCGTCCTTTTCTAATACTCCAGCTTGGATTGTTTGTAGAACTGTACTGTTTGCAGGGTGACCGGGGCGTTGGTGCCAGATGTCGTCGGGAGCGCGATGACCGGGGGAGCGCTGATACAAGTTGGTATTGGAGAAGAACGCGACGACTGTTGCGGGACTGCCGCAAACTCCTCGAGCGTTTGGCATGAGTTGGTCTGCTTTGGTTGGTGGTCCTCAGACTGCTGGTGATGGCACGCGACTAGGTCCTGCTGCTGCTACTGCAGGTGATGTTGCTGGTGGGACACTTGCTGGTACGTGTCTTTCTTGTCGTATGACTGCTAATGCTCGGGTCCTTTCTGCTGCACGTATTGTGTTGGAGTACCAGAAACCATCTGGGGTAAAGTCAGGGTCAAGATCCGGCGGGTGCGTCCATGCTGCGAACGACACGATGCCATCGCTGTCGGCAGTACCGCGGTCGGGGACGAAATCCAACACGAAGACGCCCGACTTCAGGAGAGCGCGACCGATGAAAAGGCCGTCCTTCCCGTGGTAAAGGCAAAATTCGTTGGAGTCCGAGTCGCATTCCATGTGAATTCCTTTTGCCGTTAACTTGCTGACGCTTAGTAAGTTGTATCCCAAGTTGTCGACGATTAGAACTTTGTTGAGTTGCAGTATGACGTTTGTCTCCATTGACTGAAGCTGAACGACACCTTGTCTGTTTGTTTTCAGATTCTCGTTGTTGGCGACGGTGATGATGACATTGCGGTTGAGGCGTCGCTCTCGCTGCACGAAGCGCCCGGAAGAACACATGTGTTGGCCGCAGCAGCTATCCAAGAACCAGGTGTTTCGCCCGGTGCGTTCGGCGTTGGCAACTGCAGCATATGTCGGGTTCACCTGAAGACCTTGTGAGCGCGGCGGCGGCAGTTCTTCTTCGTCTGGAGCGTAAGTGGGTGGTGATCCTGGTGCGTAGTTGTCGATGCGTACCATACAGTTGATGATGTTTGGTGTGCCTTGTGCAGATACGGAGGAACGCATCGGTGGACTTTCTTGAGTGGAAGCAACTTGTGGGTTTACTGGACGATAAGCTCTGGGGCGTGTGCAGCTGACTTTGGAGTGTCTAGATGTTTGACAGTTGTGGCAGAACGGCGGCACAATGGTGAGTCCTCTGGTGTCGTGTTGGTCTTGTTTGCCGCGTCAATTGTAGTTGTTGTCGTTTCTTCGTTGGGTATAGAAGACTAACGGTTGCTGCTTGTTTCGTGATTGCCTTTCTTCAAACAGGTCCATCTCTTGTTGTTCAGCATGAAGCTCAGCGCAGAGGTGCATCTCCGAAATTCTTCCGTGGGCGCGAAGAAGCGAGCGGGTGGTTCTCCATTTTGGCCCGAGCCCAGCGAGGACAAGTGTCACGAAGCTTTCTTCAGTGATTGTACCTCCACACCGAAGCAGGCGGTCGCGGAGTGTCTGGCAGCGACTCTTATACTGCATCGCCTTTTCCCCGATCTTCATCTGTATTGTTGTCAGCTGCTGCATGAGTCTGCTTTGTGTCACACTGTCGTTTGCTTGATAGAGCCACTTGAGATGATGCCATGAGAGTTCCGCGGAGTTTCCATAGCTCCGATACGTTCTGATGCTTTGCTGTTCTTGTGGTGACAAGTTCCGCAGGCGAACTGTGTACGCCAGCAGCGACTGATAAGTAAATATTTCTTGCTCCTTTGCAGTGCCATTGCTTGGAAATGGCAGGGACCCGTTGAAGTATCCCAAGAGGTGCGCAGCCTCCATCAGCAGCTCGAACTCAAAGCTCCAGGTAAAGAAGTCGTGTCCGTTGAACGGTGAGGATGTCTGCAGTTTGATCACGTGTGAAAACTGCGCCTGGAGACTCAGTATCTCATTTGGTGTCTGTTGTGATGCAGCTGCTCTTGGTTGGGCACGGGGCGGCATGAACTCGAACGTCCCCGGTGAAGAGTGATAAGGCGCAAAGGTAGGTGCTTGATTGTGTCGCCCGAACGATGAGTTGTCGAGGCTCATCGGCGCTAATCCCATGTTTCCTCCGTTGCTCTGTGTTGAATGCACAGGTGTCCTTGTCTGCTGCTGCTGGTCGAAGTGTGACATGAAGCTGAAGAACCTTTCCATAAGGTTCGGGTCCACGCTTGAAGAGGGTGATGGGGTCACCATTTCTGGTGCTCTTCCTGTTGTTTCTGGAGCGGCGCCGGCCTCGGTCTGCAGTCCTGAAGTGTGCAGTCCAGAGTTGCCGGGTTGAGTGTCTTGGCCACTGGGTGAGCCCGTAGAAATCTTCTTGCCCTTGTTGTCCATGACTTGTAATAAATGAAGTCGTTGGTGTGCTAACTGTAGATAGAGTGTAGTTGCTGGGAGTTTGGTCTCTGACCAGCTCTCATACCATGTTGGGCGGAGAAAAAGCCCTTAGGATATTTCAGAGACTAAGTCCCAGTTGTAAACGATACTTGAGTAGTGCAGCGGAAGTTTGAGAAGTTGAACCCTTGCACTAATATGTGAGAGCAAGTGATTGATTAAAAGGAACAAGTATACAGTAATATATAGAAAATAGGAAAAGTGAAGCAGCTGTAGAATACAGTTGAAGGAACGGTTATCGAGTCGCACAGCGACTCGATGGTCGATTCGGTTACCACCCTTGCAGCTGTAACGGCCAATCGCAACCTCCGGTTGCGACCCTTCGAGTCTTTTGTCCTTTCGTATTCTTTCGTCCAACCTCCTTGTGTAACCTCCGTTGACCCGCATACTCGATACGGCTTCACTCGAGTGTGATGTTACACTTCAGAAACGCTTAAGTCCTTGAGGTATTTCCAACAAGTATAATACAGGTGTAACATACTAGTACAAGTATGATATATTGATACTAGGAAGATCAAGAAGGAATCTATGGCCCTTTGGATGATTTCCTGTGTGTAATCAATTGTGAAGCTTGAACCGGGGATGCACATCATTCTTTGTGTTTCCTTGCAAGGGTAGAAATTGTCGGCCCAAGAAACGGCATGGTCAACGAGACGTTGACTTGATTTCTTCGTCCTGTTGACTCGACGTTCGTCCTGCCGATGTGGCTTCCGCTCCTTGGGTCATTTCTTGACGACTGAGTCATCGCGCGTCGCGAGGTGCTTCATGAGGTGGGAACCCTTCGCGACGCGATGGGGTACAAAATGCGGCAAACCCATTCGGCAATTCATTCCACACACATTCCTTCAGCCTGAAGATAGGAAAACAGGAGACGACCATTCCGATCAGATACACGGAATTGTTCGTAGAACCCTCTGCGGCAGCTAATCTTATTCCCCAAGCGATTTCTGTTGTAACATCCGCTGGTGACAAGCGCAATGACGCAGAGAGTGTCGCTCTCGCCGAGCCAGCATCCTCGCCACAATCTGAGCACCTGCCTTCTCCTCCTCTCCCTCCTCGTCTTCTCGTCTCTCCACGCCACGTTGGCCTTTCGCTCCTCCGCGGGGCTCCGCGTGGACAAGCTGCGCGGAATGATGCGCGGAAAGATGCAAGGCGGACGCTCGACCGGACAGCAGCAGCAGCAGCAGGGCGGAGGAATTGGCGGAGGAGGTATGGACGGCGGCGGAATGGGCCGGGGGGGAATGGGTGGCGGCGGAACGGGTGGCGGCGGAATGGGTGGCGGAGGAATGGGCGGCGGCGGAATGGGCGGCGGCAGAATGGGCGGCGGCGGATTGGGTGGCGGTGGAATGGGCGGCGGTGGAATGGGCGGCGGCGGAATGGGCGGGGGCGGAATGGGAGGCGGCGGAATGGGCAGCAGCGCAACAGGCGGCGGCGGAATGGGCGGAGGTGGAATGGGCGGTGGGGGAATGGGCGGAGGCATGGGTGGTGGAACGGGAGGGCGTGGCTCAGGGTCTTCTGCTCCAGGGTCGCAGGCAGCACCCGGCGGAATCAGCAGCGGCAGAATGGGTGGTGGAGGAATGGGCGGCGGCGGAATGAGCGGCGGCGGAATGGGCGGGGGTGGAATGGGAGGCGGCGGAATGGGCGGAGGCGGAATGGGCGGAGGCGGAATTAGCGGCGGCGGAATGGGCGGCGGCGGAACGAGCGGCGGCGGAACGAGCGGCGGCGGGATGGGCGGCGGCGGAATGGGCGGGGGCGGAATGGGTGGCGGCGGAACGGGCGGCGGCGGGATGGGCGGTGGCGGAATGGGCGGGGGCGGAATGGGTGGCGGCGGAACGGGCGGCGGCGGGATGGTCGGCGGCGGAATGGGCGGAGGCGGTATGGGCGGCAGCGGGATGGGCGGCGGCGGGATGCGCGGCGGCGGGATGGGCGGCAGTGGGATGGGCGGCGGCGGAATGGACGGAGGAGGTATGGGCGGCGGCGGGATGGGCGGAGGCGGAATGGGCGGAGGTGGAATGGGCGGTGGGGGAATGGGCGGAGGCGGAATTGGCGGAGGTGGAATGGGCGGTGGGGGAATGGGCGGAGGCATGGGTGGTGGAACGGGAGGGCGTGGCTCAGGGTCTTCTGCTCCAGGGTCGCAGGCAGCACCCGGCGGAATTAGCAGCGGCAGAATGGGTGGTGGAGGAATGGGCGGCGGAGGGATGGGTGTCGTAGGGATGGGCAGTGGAGGATTGGGCGGCGGAGGGATGGGCGGTGGAGGTATGGGCCGTGGAGGGATGGGCGGCGGGGGAATGGGCGGAGGGATGGGCGATGGCGGAATGGGCGGCGGAGGTATGGATGGCTCCGGCTCGTTTGCTCCAGGGTCGCTGGCAGCACCCGTACTGGGCGGATCTGGGATAGGCAGCGGGATTGGAGGAGGCATGGGCGGACCTGGTGGGAGCATGGGCGAACCTGGGGGCAGCATGGGCGGACCTGGGGGCAGCATGGGTGGACCTGGGGGCAGCATGGGCGGACCTGGGGGCAGCATGGGCGGACCTGGGGGCAGCATGGGCGGACCTGGGTCATCTGCTCCCGGATCAGAAGGAGCCATGAGTCATGGGGGGAGCATGGGCGGAGGCATGGATGGGGGTATGGGAGGAGGCATGGATGGGGGTATGGGCGGAGGCATGGATGGGGGTATGGGCGGAGGCATGGATGGTGGTATGGGCGGAGGCATGGGGCGTTGAATGGACAAATGGAAGAAAAAATTGCGAAGTGGACTGATGCTCGCGACTTCTTTGGAGATTAGGCAACGGTTGTAGGGGCCTCAGTCGCTTTGCGGGGCTCACAATCACTGCCAGAACTTGGCCGCAGCAGCCCTGACAGTGACAGGCGCACGGAACTGTCTGTCGGTGCTGCTTCGTCCAAGATCTTGACAGTCGGTGCAGTGCAGCCACTTGTGTAGTCACATCGCCTTTCATAAGATCTAGTCTTTGAACAAATGTGATACCTCTCTGTGTTTTGGAAAATGTGCGCTTTTTATCCCCTCTCTTCCCGCTGAAGCAGAAGGATGCTAGCTGTTATGTAACATCATGAGAGAAAAACGATAAGGTACATTATGTTATGTCATTATTTCACAATACAGCTACCTCTGCAATTCAAAGCATTGCACCGTGAGGTAACTAAACTTTGTTGTATCCATTGTCACTTGAGTCGCTAGAGCCACTAGAGTCACAACACAAGACTGCTACCTACAATCCAAAGACCTGATCAAGACCGGTACCCGATGCATTGTGGTACATGGTACCTGGTACCACTATGGCACAATGCCATGACATGGCACAATGTTCCAACTGTGTCATATGACAAAGAGGATGAGGTTAGGGCAGTAGGTCATAGAAGCATCATCTCACCGAGGTCATTTCTTCGTCCCTGGTACGACGCTGTGAACACATCCTTTGCTACCACACCCTGCAGGGACATGGGCGATGAGAGTTGGGAAGGGAGGAGATGGGAGATGAGAGATGGGAGATGGGAGACGGCAGATGATGCCGGGGGACACAGACGGGACGCTGCTAGAGAGCTCTGCTATGTGAGGGTCAACCAAGGAAAGAGGGGGCGGGAAATGGGGGTGAGAGGGGGGAAATGCGGAGCCCCAGCAGACATCTGAAGAGAAATGAAGAAAGCAGAGAGTATGCCATGCATGCATACATTCGTGTGGGCGTGAATGAATGTGAAGATGCATGCCGGAATACGGAAATAAACTGCATGCATCTTCACATTCATACGGAATGCATGCCAACAGTCAGACTCTCAACACACCAGATTGGCAAAGACGTTGTGTTGGCAGGCATGCACAGCATGGTAGCATGGCGGGCTTTGCTAGTCAACATAAGTTACCATGCATGCACTAAGCCTCTGTTCATGTTACCCTAACCTCACTGTCACTCTCTCTATCTGTGCTCTGTCTGGCAACATTAACAGCTCTGCAAGCATGAAAGTCACAACAGACGTGTTATGTGCAGTCTTGTCTGTCTGTTGCTGCCAGACATAGCACATCTTACTATCTCTGCTGACGTCACCCTGACCATCGCTGGGGTGACACCAACTTCAGTGTCGATCTCAGCTGATGTCAGGCTGATAGACATCCCTCCCAGGACGTCCACTATCTCCATCAGCAGCCCCAGCCAGTCCGCTGCCACCACCCTAAACTCGTTGCCGTGCTATCTGGCAAAATTGGAAAAGGTGTGAGGGACAGGCGTGTGGCAACGCCTGTTGCGGGATGAGCGGCTGCAGGATCAGACATTGAGGGACATACAAGACCCTGTCCTGGCATGGCCTATCTAGGAGAGGAGAGCGTCGGCAGTTTCACGGTTGGTACCACGTCCACCATCGCCATCAGCAGCCCTGGCCTATCTGCTGCCTACTTTCACCCTCCGCTCACAACCGGGGTTGTCTGCTAGAGGTGTGACTGACATGCGTGTGGCAACTCCTGGTTGCAATGCGGGGGAGGAGCATGCACGCGTGGAGTGAGGCGAGGGATAGGATGCAGATCCACTGTCTCTGTCAGCACCCCTAGCCATGGGATGTGCAGCGAGGGAAAGAGGGGGAAGGGGGGGGAGACACGAGTGAAGAGGAAACGAGTGTTGATCGATACGGTGGCAAAACATCCAGTATTGATCAGCCGGCCACTCGCACCATCAGGTCACTGCCCGTGGGGTCTGGGAGACAATTCGATTATGGGGCGTGCCCTTCGATTGCTGGCTGCAGGGTGGGATGGGGACGGAGAGACGAGAATGGGGGAAGAGGAGCAGGCCTCGCACACCCAGCAGGCATGGGCGTGGTGTGGTGTGACCCCAGGCAGGCTGGCTGGCAATTCTGCCAGCCTGTATCTTTGGTGTGGGGGGGAAGGGGGGGGGAGAGGTGAGGATTTACAGCCAAGGTTGGAACTTGGTCGGCTAAGTGACTAAGCGCATCTGCAGCCCACGTGAGCAGAGATTCCAAGGGCGGGGAGCGAAGTACTCGGCAGGCGGGCACAGCCTCACGATGTAGCTGAATCTGTGAGTTGTGGAAAAGAAGGTGCATCGGTAGAATAGCACACCTGTGCACCTTCCCACTGATGACACTGATGCATTTGCCCACACCCGTGCGTACCCTCTCGCCATTCCCCGCCTCCCTCCCGCCATTCCCCGCCACCCTCCCGCCATTCCCCGCCACCCTCCCGCCATTCCCCCCACCCTCCTGCCATTCCCCACCACCCTCCCGCCATTCCCCAACACCCTCCCACCATTTCCGAACCTCCCCTTCTGGCAATGCAAGGAGGCGGGTCACATGTGAGCCCCATCATACATCCACACGACTCCACCGAGCCCCAACATTGGCCCACCCACCATCCACCCCATTCATCATCACCCTCCCCCACCACCCACCACCCACCACCCACTCCGTTCCCCACCACCCACTTCGTTTCCCACCACCCACCACCCAGCCCTTTCCCTACCACCCCCCCCCCCCCCCCCCAACATGCCTCTCGCTCACAGTGAGTGGCGGCGACATGCGTGTGAGGCCTATTGCCAGCTGCGCGCCGAATTTATGAGAGTGAGAGAATGAGGGGGAGGGGGGGAGGAACGAGGAAGGAGGAAGGCGGAAGGGGGAAGGGGGATGCGGAGGAGGGAAAAGGGGGAAGGGAGTTGGAACTTAGAAAAAGGGGATGAGGGATGGCGCTGCATTGACAAGGTAACCCCTTCTTCCAAGGCGCCTCAAAAAGGCCAACAGGGAGGAAAGGAGCCCGAGGATGGGGAAGCGGATGGGGGATGGGGAAACGGATGGGGGATGGGGAAACAGATGGGGGATGGTCCTGCATTGATACAAGAATGCAAGGACGAGAAGGGGGATGTGCGTGCCATCCACCACCAGGTAATCTCGGATGAGCAAAGGGGGACGAGGTAGTGGGGTGGGCCTGGTGGATGGAATGGGAGAGCAGAATAGAGGGATATGTAGAGGGGGAAGCAGAATGAAGGGGTAAGGGAGGGGGGGCAGTTGAATTGAAGGGTAAGGAAAGGGGGGAGCAGAAAAATGGGGTAAGGGAAGGGGGGAGAAGAATAGAGGGGCACGGGAAGGGGGAAGCGGTATAGCGGGGTAACGGAGGGAAGGACAGAATAGAAGGGTAAAGGAGGAGGGGACGGAGTAGAGGGATACAGGTCGAGGGAAGCGGGTGGAGAGAGGAGACAAAGGGGGAGGCGCGAGAGAGAGATTGAGTGTGCCTTGTTGACATAGGTGTCTGTAACTCCAGCTTCCCCGCGCGATGAGCAGGGCATGTGGCGGAGGAGGAGCACGGCAAGCGGCGGAGCTCAAGCCAGACCCTGCCATGCTAGCCTCCATTCGACTAGCCGGATACATTGTCACTGGGTCAAGTCACAAGCTCGTCTTATCCTGAGCTCTAGCTTCGAACAACCTTTGCATCTCGTCACGTCATCCTGCCGTCCATTTATCAAAACAAGTCGCGGATCGGGATCTTCTCTAGGTTCGTCCGTGTGCTGGGACAGTGCCTAAGGGCGTGTAGCCTAAGGTTTTGAACGAAGTTCGGACGAAGTTCACCGCACTGTACCGCGCGATTGTCTAACCGAATAAACTCACAGTACCCCCCACTTCCGTTCGAACACCCCTTATTTCGAAACCGTATGTTACACACCCTAAGAGCGTGTCCAACGTGCAGTTGTGTCATCCACTGGCATCCGACGACATAATGAATCCTAGCCGTTGTCATTCGTCCGTACAGGAAACAACGGACGAGACTCGTTCTGTCATACGCCATCATCCGCTGTCAGAACACTTTGGACACGTTCTATGCAGTGCCTGCGGATTCTAGAAGGGATGCCATAAGCAGGAGTTTTGCCACAAACAGATCCTTCACACTCGAAGAAAACAAAGCATGTGGAAGTTTGTACAGTGGTGGAAGCAATTGTCCGTATGTTTTGCATTAATTTGGGTTTTGGCTTTAAGACCACTATACATTAAGCCTTAATGTTTAATGGTGGTACGATTTGGGAGGGGCACATAGTGGATGTGCTCACAACACAAATATCCAAAATAGTACATTAGATCTAACTCATATCCCAAAAGATATACAAAGGGTATATCCGGACATATAGTTCCAAGCAGAGAGAGCAAACTTCATAAGTGTGTTTCTAGTTCCTAGCCCACCGACCTTTGGCCTTGATCACTGTTCGCACCCTCCTAGGCAAGCTGCTGATGAGGCTAGAGCAAACCCCAGCATGAATCTTCTCCCATTCTTCCTGGACCAGGTCTTAAAGCTCCAGCATTCTAGAGGAAGGCCTTTTATTCTTGGCTAGCTCTCTTTTCAGGTAAGCCCAAAGGTTGAGATTTGATGAGAAAGAAGGCCACTCCAGGGCTATATACTCATGTTCTCCAAGTCATTCCTGCACTAGGCATCACAAATTCTTCGGGTCATTGTCCGCACCAAGATGACCTCAAAGGGGAAAATGCTATAGAAATGGAGGGTCAATTCGAGTTTGTCATGCAAAAGGCCCTCATACAGTCCTTCAATCTTGCATATGAACGCCACCCCTGCACATGTCACACATCCCCACACCATCACCAATCCTTGTCTCCATGGATTACCGTCTGTTTGATTTGGTGGTGCTGCAGGGTTGTGCCTTCACGAATCCAGGCAAACGCGCGGCCATTGGAGCAGAAGCAGTTGATATTGGTCCCATTTGACCTGATCACATGCTTTCGAACACAAATTGTCCACTCAGCATGCGACTCCACGAATTACAGCCGACCCCTGATATTTTTCCAGAACAGTCATGGCTTCTACGATTGCTGCACCGTGATTAGACCAGCGGACCCTAGTGTGTTTTTAATGGTGCAAGGGTGCACAGTCAACCGTGCAACGTTATCCTCAGTTTTGCGGTGTCTACGCCAGATTTGGCCGCTCTATTCGTGATTTTACCCTACAATGGTATGACGAAGATGATCCGTGCTTAGATGGGCCCGACCGGCTAATTGCATCTTTGGCCACACCTCAGCATCGCTAGTCTCAAATATACCATTCAATCCAAAATCGTCCACAATACTCTTGCCTACACCCTTTTTTTTTCGCAATTTGCCTAGTGCCCACCCTCTTATGCAAAATGGTAGGTCCTGGAAGAGTGCAAGAAGTTCCTTGCCGAGGATTGTACTAACCTCGTAGGTAACATGCCTAGGAGGGTGCGGGTGGTGATCAACGCCAAAGGTTGGTGGGCTGTGTACCAGAAACCTAGTTTTGAAGTTTGCTCTCTCTGCTTGGAAATATTTGTCCGCATGTACCCTTTATTTGTCTTCTAGGATATCAGTTAGATCCAATGTACCATTATGGATTTTTGTGCTGTCAACACATCCAATATATGCCCCTCCCAAATCGCACCACCATTAAACATTAAGGCTTAATCTATAGTGGTCTTAAAGCCTAAAAACCAAAATTAATGCAAAACATACAGACAATTGTTTCCGCCACTGTATATCCAATAGAAAATGGGATTTCCAATATGACCATATGAAATAAAATTGTGTCATAACCTTCCAATCTGACAGATTCGCGGACCATGACGTGAATAATAACACAATATGTTTGTATTCGTGTAAATTAATTTCAAAATATACTGATATCGTAACTTGGTGTCTTTTGAGTTTACGCTTAGCGGTCTCCAAACACGGATCCTTTGGTCTTCCGGTTTCATCAGTGGGTGTGAAGAAGGTTGATTGGAAGCCATGGTAAACGGATTGTTGACTTGAATTCTTCGTGGCTTTGACTCGACGGTGGAAATGTCCATGTGGCTGCTGCTCGTTGGTGCAATGCGAGACTTACTGAGTCATCGCGCGTCGCTTCAATTACGACGTGGCAAGGGTACAAAATCCAGAAGCTCTCCCGTCATTTCATTCAACTCACATATCTGCAGCCTGAAAGAGGTCGTAAGTTCTGAATCGACCTGGCACGCAAATCTTACCGCCAGAACCCTAGTACGCGGCAACCGGCTTACTCTCCGTACTGAAAGTTTCAGTTGTAACGACAGCAGACCCAGCACCATGGCGCACAGAGCCTCGTTACAACCCCTCAGCCAGCATCGCCGTAGCCTGAGAACCTGCCTTCTCCTCCTCTCCCTCATCGTCTTCTCGTCTCTCCACGCCACATTGGACTTTCGCTTCTCCGCGCTGCTCCGCGTGGACAAGCTGCGCGGAATGATGCGCGGTAGGCGCAAGGCGGACGCTCAACCAGACACCAACAGCAGCAGGGCGGCGGACTTGGCGAAGGACGTATGGGAGGCGGCGAAATGGGCA
Organism: Closterium sp. NIES-67; assembly: GCA_027943415.1. Lineage (NCBI taxonomy): Eukaryota > Viridiplantae > Streptophyta > Zygnematophyceae > Desmidiales > Closteriaceae > Closterium > Closterium sp. NIES-67. Next base: position 149,474 of record BQMB01001373.1, on the reverse strand, counting down.
AAAGCGTTACAGGTGGTGGTGGAATGGGGAGCAGCAGAATGGGAGGCAGTGGAACGAGCGGCGGCGGAATGGGCGGCGACGGAATGGACGGAGGTGGAATGGGCGGGGGTGAAATGGGAGGCGGCGGAATGGGCAGTAGCGGAATAGACGGCGGTGGAATGGGCGGCAGCATAATGGGAGGCAGCGGAATGGGCGGCGGCGGAATGGGCGGTGGCGGAATCCGCGGCGGCGGAATGGGCAGAGGTGGAATGGGTGGGGGTGGAATGGGAGGCGGCGGAGTGGGCAGCAGCGGAACAAGCGGCGATCGAATGGGCGGTGGTAGAAGGAGACAGACTTGTCAAAAGTGACGTCACATGAGTGAAAGAAGCGGTGAGAAGGCGGGTGGTAAAGGTGCCAGCCAGACGCGTCAAAGGGGAAACCAAGGAAGACACAGGGGACAGTGTGGGCCGTAAGCTTGTCCGTACCAGAGGCACCGACGTGAGCGAGGCAGCCCCAGACATGGAACCCAGACGCGTCACCAAGGAACCCGGTCTAGAGGAGTGCCTAGGAAACATGCAGCCGCTGGGAGTGCGTCCTTAGGTTAAGCTGGTGAGCAACGTAGCGAACAGCAAACGGCCACAGAAAATAGGGTGCACCAGCATGGATCATTGAGGTACGAGCCACCCCCATGACCAAACTGATGCGTCACTCAGCGACCCCATTCTGCTGCGAGGAGTCCGACAGGGTGTACGACTTGGTGATGCGCTCCACACGACATAACTGGCCAAGCCGACCGGAGGCAAACTCGGCGCCACGGTCGGGAGTGGAGACGCAGGACAGGGAGACCGCGGTGGACTCATGCAGCTACGATCCACGAGATAAGAGCGTCAGGCATGTCGGCCTTTCGCTCCAAGGAAAACACCATTGTGTAGCGCGTGTAGTCGTCGACAAGCACTAGGAAGTAGCCTTGACGCGGCCTAGGGACGGAGGCTATACCCCAAACGTCCAGGTGCAGGGTCTAGAGTGGCGCAGTGGTAGGGGGAAGCGAGGAGGAGTGAGGAGCACGGCGCAGCCAGCCCTCAACGCAAGGCGTTCACGGTGGCGCAGGTGAGGGAGGTAGGGTAGGGAGCGACGCAGGGAGACCGAAGACAAGACCGTGATGGGACATGTGACGCAAACGCGGGGGGGCCGGGTGACCTAGGCAGTGGTGCCACAGAAGTGACGGGTGAGTAAGCGACCAAGATGAGCATGCCACAACGACCTGGATTGCTGCAGGCAACTGGTGGGATGCCCCTACCAGGGGGGAAGCAGTGTCAAGCGTAAACAGGCCAGACACAGGGTCCCGGAGGAACGTGGTCAGAGGGGCACCAGTGGCGGCCTCGGTACAAACCGCGTACAGCTCGTGTACGGGGAACGTAGAGGTGACGCCGAGGTCCTCAAGAGAGCCGATACCAATGAGGTTCCTAGAGAACGAGGGGATGTGCAGGCCTGTAAGAGAGTCTGAGGGGACCGCCGTACATGGGTGGGTAGTGGAACTACGGGCAACTACCAGACGTGAGGAGGGGTCAGCAAGTGCTACAGCGGCGGGGGCAGCAAGCAGCGTGAGCGCAGTGTGATCATGAAAGAAGCAGGTCGGACGCGCCAGAGTCGAGTGTAAAGGAGAGGGAGGCAGTAGCACCAACCGGCGAAGGGGCTAGCATGGAACCTAGGCTAAACAAGGCAGAGGGTCCTATGCCTGACACAGCAGGGGAGCCTAAACTACACACAGGGGACACACATACTCTAGGCAATACCAGGTAATAGGGTTCAATCACACTAGAGTCATCAGCATACATGACAGACATAGCAGTCCTAATTTGATCCATGTCAGGCTCAAAGACAGGCACACGGCGGCGAGCCAGGACGTACCAGTTAGGAGGGTCCGGCGTGCGACCGAAGCGGTGACGGAAGAGGTCGCCCAGGCGGCGGTAGCAGCGGGCGGCGGTGTGGCTGGAACGGTCGCAAAGGCTGCCGCGGCGGGGGCCGATCTGAAGCTGGTACTGACACATGACCGCAATGGAACTGCCACCCGACCCCGAGCTGTGCCCCCCACCACCACGACCACCACCACCAGCGCCGCCAGTCCACCACTGCGGCGGGGGACCCCACGGCGACTGCTGCTGTGGCTGCTGCTGTTGCTGCTGAGTCTCTTGCTGCTGCTCCTGCTGCTCCTGAGGCTGCGGCTGCGGCTGCTGCTCCGGGGCACCAGCCCCGGTCCCCTCGTCCGAACAACTGTCCCCGCCCCCACCTCCTCCACCCTCCCCAACCCCACCCCCCTTCTCTCCGCCACGCCCCCCCTTGGGGCGGCGGCCCCTACCCGGATGCGGCTGCGCTAAGACCGCAGCGGCGGTCTCAGCAACAGTGGCAGAGACGTCAGAGTAAGAGCACTTCGAGGGAGAAGAGCCTTGAAAGATAGGGATCGGCGCAGTACCGCTAGACTGAACAATACTGCGCTGGCGGGTCTCTATCGCAGACAGGGTGGTGACAAAGGCGGGGGGGGTGTAGTCACCCGGGTGCTGACTCAGGAAGTGGTCGCGAGCTGTGGCTAGGCAGTCGGGGAGGCGTGTGGCAATGAGATAAAGGGTAGCGCAGAGCGGCGGCAGAAAGGCAGTGAGCTTAGCCTGCGTGCTAGAAGGGCGGTAGCTCATCTCAAGCACGCGGAGAAGTGTGGCATGGTTGGCAACAGTGGGGAAGGATGCAAGATCAGGGAACAGCATGGGGAGGATCAGGCGGCCACCAGAGGCAGAGGCGGTGGTGGAATAGTACGCAATGACTGCATTTGAGAAAGCATGGGCGTTCGCTACAGTGGTAAAGCGGGGACGCTCAGGCAGAGGAAGCGTGTGACTAATAGCAAGGTGCATGACGGCGTCGCGCGAGTCCCAGTCAGCACAATAAAGCACAGCAGTGTAAAGGCCTCACGCTCAGTAGTGGTGGGGGCAGCAGGGCGGGCAACAAGCGCAGCGGGGCAGGGAAGAAGGCCATCGACATGAAGAGCCAGGGAGTGATCGTCCTGCGCTGACCTGTAAGGTGACGGCGGAGGTCGACGAGCCAGAGCTCGAAGTCTATCGCCCGACCCTCCGCGTCAAGGCGGAGCTGTGAGTCCGCCATTACCACAGCTGAAGCAGCTGAGTGCCGCTGACAGGGAGACGAGGAAAGGCGAAGCAAAGCAGTGGAGAGCGGTGGAGAGCAGTGGAGTGCGGTGGAGAGTGGTGGAGGGTGGTGGAGAACGGTGGAGTGCGGTGGAGAGCAGTGGAGACAGCCGACAGATGTGCCGGCGCAGAAGCGAGCCAAGGGCGGTAGGTCAGGGGCGGCAGAGCGACGCGGCGGCGCAGCGACACGGCGGCACAGCTACACGGCGGCTCGGCGGCATTGCACTGCGGCGGCTGGCCGGCGCGGGGCCGGTGCGGGCTGTGGCCGGCGGAGCAGGGGCCGGTGGCACTTGGGGCCAGCAAGGGAGGGGCCGGCTAGCAGGGGGCCGGCGGGGCGCACAGGGCCAGCGGGGCGCACAGGGCTAGCGGGGCGCTAACGGAGCCAGCGGGGCAAACGGGGCCAGCGCGGCGCACGGGACCAGCGGGACGCACGGGGCTAGTGGGGCGCAACAGGGCTAGCGGGGCGCAAGCGGGGCCAACGGGGCGAACGGGGCCAGTGGGGCAAAGCGGGGCCGGCTCGGCGCACGGGGCTAGCGGGACGCGACGGGGCTAGCGGGGTGTACAGGGCCGGTGGGGCGCACGGGGCTAGCGGGGCTCGACTGGGCCAACGGGGCGCTAATGGGATCAGCGGGGCAAACGGGGCCAGCGAGGCATACGAGGCCGGCGGGGCGCACGGGGCTAGTGGGGCTCGACGGGGCTAGCAGGGCGCTAAGGAGCCAGCGGGGCGCTAAGGAGCCAGCGGGGCGCTAGAGGGCCAGCGGGGCGTACGGGGCCAGCGTGGCGCTAACGCGGCCAGCGTGGCGCTAACGGGGCCAGCGTGGCGCTAACGGGGCGGCTAGGACTAGGCCTAAGGCGGAAGCGCGGGTGGGCGGAGTGGACCTAACCTAGCGTGATACCATATCAAAGTGAGAAAGAATGACTAGAATGATGCTATTAGGTTGGTCTTGTCTAAGGGATTGTACCCTCTAAGAGTACGCACCTATCTGGCCTATACAAATATGTTTGACACCGCAACCCTAAAACGATTCCGTCGCCACTACATGTATACTATACTACAAGTATAATACAGGTGTAACATACTAGTACAAGTATGATATATTGATACTAGGAAGATCAAGAAGGAATCTATGGCCCTTTGGATGATTTCCTGTGTGTAATCAATTGTGAAGCTTGAACCGGGGATGCACATCATTCTTTGTGTTTCCTTGCAAGGGTAGAAATTGTCGGCCCAAGAAACGGCATGGTCAACGAGACGTTGACTTGATTTCTTCGTTCTGTTGACTCGACGTTCGTCCTGCCGATGTGGCTTCCGCTCCTTGGGTCATTTCTTGACGACTGAGTCATCGCGCGTCGCGAGGTGCTTCATGAGGTGGGAACCCTTCGCGACGCGATGGGGTACAAAATGCGGCAAACCCATTCGGCAATTCATTCCACACACATTCCTTCAGCCTGAAGATAGGAAAACAGGAGACGACCATTCCGATCAGATACACGGAATTGTTCGTAGAACCCTCTGCGGCAGCTAATCTTATTCCCCAAGCGATTTCTGTTGTAACATCCGCTGGTGACAAGCGCAATGACGCAGAGAGTGTCGCTCTCGCCGAGCCAGCATCCTCGCCACAATCTGAGCACCTGCCTTCTCCTCCTCTCCCTCCTCGTCTTCTCGTCTCTCCACGCCACGTTGGCCTTTCGCTCCTCCGCGGGGCTCCGCGTGGACAAGCTGCGCGGAATGATGCGCGGAAAGATGCAAGGCGGACGCTCGACCGGACAGCAGCAGCAGCAGCAGGGCGGCGGAATTGGCGGAGGAGGTATGGACGGCGGCGGAATGGGCCGGGGGGGAATGGGTGGCGGCGGAACGGGTGGCGGCGGAATGGGTGGCGGAGGAATGGGCGGCGGCGGAATGGGCGGCGGCAGAATGGGCGGCGGCGGATTGGGTGGCGGCGGAATGGGCGGCGGTGGAATGGGCGGCGGCGGAATGGGTGGGGGCGGAATGGGAGGCGGCGGAATGGGCAGCAGCGCAACAGGCGGCGGCGGAATGGGCGGAGGTGGAATGGGCGGTGGGGGAATGGGCGGAGGCATGGGTGGTGGAACGGGAGGGCGTGGCTCAGGGTCTTCTGCTCCAGGGTCGCAGGCAGCACCCGGCGGAATCAGCAGCGGCAGAATGGGTGGTGGAGGAATGGGCGGCGGCGGAATGGGCGGCGGCGGATTGGGTGGCGGCGGAAGGAGCGGCGGCGGAATGGGCGGCGGCGGAATGGGCGGGGGCGGAATGGGAGGCGGCGGAATGGGCGGAGGCGGAATGGGCGGAGGCGGAATGGGCGGAGGCGGAATTAGCGGCGGCGGAATGGGCGGCGGCGGAACGAGCGGCGGCGGGATGGGCGGCGGCGGAATGGGCGGGGGCGGAATGGGTGGCGGCGGAACGGGCGGCGGCGGGATGGGCGGCGGCGGAATGGGCGGGGGCGGAATGGGTGGCGGCGGAATGGGCGGCGGCGGGATGGGCGGCGGCGGAATGGGTGGCGGCGGAATGGGCGGCGGCGGGATGCGCGGCGGCGGGATGGGCGGCAGCGGAATGGGCGGCGGCGGAATGGGCGGAGGAGGTATGGGCGGCGGCGGGATCGGCGGAGGTGGAATGGGCGGTGGGGGAATGGGCGGAGGCGGAATTGGCGGAGGTGGAATGGGCGGTGGGGGAATGGGCGGAGGCATGGGTGGTGGAACGGGAGGGCGTGGCTCAGGGTCTTCTGCTCCAGGGTCGCAGGCAGCACCCGGCGGAATCAGCAGCGGCAGAATGGGTGGTGGAGGAATGGGCGGCGGAGGGATGGGCGTCGGAGGGATGGGCGGTGGAGGATTGGGCGGCGGAGGGATGGGCGGTGGAGGTATGGGCCGTGGAGGGATGGGCGGCGGGGGAATGGGCGGAGGGATGGGCGATGGCGGAATGGGCGGCGGAGGTGTGGATGGCTCCGGCTCGTTTGCTCCAGGGTCGCTGGCAGCACCCGGACTGGGCGGATCTGGGATAGGCAGCGGGATTGGAGGAGGCATGGGCGGACCTGGTGGGAGCATGGGCGGACCTGGGGGCAGCATGGGCGCACCTGGGAGCAGCATGGGCGGACCTGGGGGCAGCATGGGTGGACCTGGGGGCAGCATGGGCGGACCTGGGGGCAGCATGGGCGGACCTGGGGGCAGCATGGGCGGACCTGGGTCATCTGCTCCCGGATCAGAAGGAGCCATGAGTCATGGGGGGAGCATGGGCGGAGGCATGGATGGGGGTATGGGAGGAGGCATGGATGGGGGTATGGGCGGAGGCATGGATGGGGGTATGGGCGGAGGCATGGATGGTGGTATGGGCGGAGGCATGGGGCGTTGAATGGACAAATGGAAGAAAAAATTGCAAAGTGGACTGATGCTCGCGACTTCTTTGGAGATTAGGCAACGGTTGTAGGGGCCTCAGTCGCTTTGCGGGGCTCACAATCACTGCCAGAACTTGGCCGCAGCAGCCCTGACAGTGACAGGCGCACGGAACTGTCTGTCGGTGCTGCTTCGTCCAAGATCTTGACAGTCGGTGCAGTGCAGCCACTTGTGTAGTCACATCGCCTTTCATAAGATCTAGTCTTTGAACAAATGTGATACCTCTCTGTGTTTTGGAAAATGTGCGCTTTTTATCCCCTCTCTTCCCGCTGAAGCAGAAGGATGCTAGCTGTTATGTAACATCATGAGAGAAAAACGATAAGGTACATTATGTTATGTCATTATTTCACAATACAGCTACCTCTGCAATTCAAAGCATTGCACCGTGAGGTAACTAAACTTTGTTGTATCCATTGTCACTTGAGTCGCTAGAGCCACTAGAGTCACAACACAAGACTGCTACCTACAATCCAAAGACCTGATCAAGACCGGTACCCGATGCATTGTGGTACATGGTACCTGGTACCACTATGGCACAATGCCATGACATGGCACAATGTTCCAACTGTGTCATATGACAAAGAGGATGAGGTTAGGGCAGTAGGTCATAGAAGCATCATCTCACCGAGGTCATTTCTTCGTCCCTGGTACGACGCTGTGAACACATCCTTTGCTACCACACCCTGCAGGGACATGGGCGATGAGAGTTGGGAAGGGAGGAGATGGGAGATGAGAGATGGGAGATGGGAGATGGGAGATGGGAGACGGCAGATGATGCCGGGGGACACAGACGGGACGCTGCTAGAGAGCTCTGCTATGTGAGGGTCAACCAAGGAAAGAAGGGGCGGGAAATGGGGGTGAGAGGGGGGAAATGCGGAGCCCCAGTAGACATCTGAAGAGAAATGAAGAAAGCAGAGAGTATGCCATGCATGCATACATTTGTGTGGGCGTGAATGAATGTGAAGATGCATGCCGGAATACGGAAATAAACTGCATGCATCTTCACACTCATACGGAATGCATGCCAACAGCCAGACTCTCAACACGCCAGATTGGCAGAGACGTTGTGTTGGCAGGCATGCACAGCATGGTAGCATGGCGGGCTTTGCTAGTCAACATAAGTTACCATGCATGCACTAAGCCTCTGTTCATGTTACCCTAACCTCACTGTCACTCTCTCTATCTGTGCTCTGTCTGGCAACATTAACAGCTCTGCAAGCATGAAAGTCACAACAGACGTGTTATGTGCAGTCTTGTTTGTCTGTTGCTGCCAGACATAGCACATCTTACTATCTCTGCTGACGTCACCCTGACCATCTCTGGGGTGACACCAACTTCAGTGTCGATCTCAGCTGACGTCATGCTGATAGACACCCTGACCACTCGCTGGACTACACGCAGCTCCCCCAGCAGGTCCATACTGCAGCTGGCCGCTAGCAGGTCATCCACATACACAAGCAGCCAGCACATTTCACCCCCTTCATTGCTCTTGAAGTAAAGAGCCTCATCCACTTGGCTCTTGCACCATCTAGCCCCAAGCAGCACCCCATCCAAGGCGTCATACGAGAGCATCGGGCTCTGCTTGAGTCCGTACAGGCTCTTCAGCAGCTTGCAGACATGAGGAGTCCCATCCTCGTAATACTTGGGTTGTTCCATGGAGAGATCTCTGTCCAGCACACCGTGAAGAAATGCGTTCTTCACATCCAACTGCATCTGCTCCGTATCCAACGCAGCTGCCACTGCCAGCAGTATGCGAGCTGTCACATAACTCCCCACAGTCGCATAGGTCTCCTCATAATCCACTCCTGCCAGTTGAGTGAACCCCTTGACCACCAGCCTCGCCTTCTCTCGCTCCACTCGCCCATCCGGCCGGTACTTGGTGTTCAGCATCCAGCGATTCTTCATGATGTTAACCCCGCGTGGAGGTGTTATGAGTTCCCATGTCTCCTGCTTGAGTAACATCCGCATCTCCTCATCCATCGCCTCTTTGACACAGTCGCCTTTCCAGCACCCCAACGCCTTAGGCACTGTCATCTTTCCAATGTCCCACTGTCTCTCCGGGTCTGTCTACACATCCGGATCAAGCTCAGTCCCCTCCTCATCCTCGTCGGCATCATCCAGTCGTGGCTCAACCACCACTGCCCATGCATAACGAACAGGCGGAACTCCCCTCCTAATGTGGGTAGAGCGACGCAAGTCTAGAGTAATGGTTCCTGAAGCCAATACGCGACTGCCACTCCACTCTCCCCCTTCTCCTTCATTCTGCGGCTGCTGGTCTCCTTCGCCCAGCTGCTGCGAATCTCCTTCACCCTGCTGCTGCAACCCCATTAGCTCCGTCAGCTCTCCCCTTACTCCCATTTCCCACTACTGCGCCGCTGTTGGAAGCTGTCCGTCGCTGAACACAAGAGACGGAGGCTCCAACACACCCCCCTCATCGTCGGGCAGCGCCGGCGGTGGGGAAGGGGAGGGTGACGCAGTAGGGAGGGAGGGGTTAGGAGGAGGTGGGAGAGCAGGAGGGGAAGAGGAAGAGGGAGGAGATGCGGGAGGTGGTGGAGGCGGAGCGGGTGGGGCAAGAGGTGCGACCCGAGGAGACACGTAGGAAGGGAAAGGGGTCGTCACAGAGATGGGCACAAAGGGCAGGGCAGGAGGGACAACCACTTCCGCCTCCTCAACCTCCTCCGAAAGCACATCTGGGAAGAGGGAAGGGAGGGGCTCATAGGGCAGTGGTCGCCCAGCATGCTCCTGCTGATGCCATGCCTTCCATCCAGCAAGAGACATCGTCTCATAAAAGACGGCCTCCGAAGTGGTGACCAGGCGATTGGACTCCAAGTCCAAAACATGCCATCCCTTGCTGACTGCAGACACACCCAAGTGCATCCCCCAGCGGGCCTTAGGCGCGAGCTTTCCCCCACGCTGAGACTACGGCACCATGTACTGCAGCATGCAGCCCCAGATGCGCACCATACTAACATCAAGTTTACGACTGAAGGCGAGTTCATACGGGGTGACGCCGTTGGGCAGAGAGGCGTGTTCCACATGGTTGCGCACCCAAATTGCCTGCACCACCGCCAGATGCCACCAGTGGTGCTGTACACCCATGTGCACCAGCATCGTCCGTACAGCTTCCACAATGCTCCGCATCTCCCGCTCCGCCATTCCATTCTGCTCCGGCGTATAGGGACAGGTGAGGTCGTGCTCGATGCCGCGCTGGTCGAGGAAGGCAGTGAATGCTGCACCCAGGAACTCGCCGCCATGGTCGGAGCGCAGCGCCTTCATCTGCATCCCACACTGCCGCTCCACCAAGGGCAGCCACTTCTCGAAGGCAGCCAAGGCGTCACTCTTCTGCGCCATCGTGTAGACCCAGACATACCGGGTCTTCCGATCCTTCAGCACCAGGAAGTAACGGCTCCCATCCTTGGCCCGCACCCGAAAGGGTCCGCAGAGGTCGGCATACACAACTCCAAGCACCTCATCTTCCTTGCCACCCATGGGAGGGAAGGTATGATGGGTAATTTTCCCCCCCACACAAGAAACGCAAGGCAGTCCCGACTTTCCCCCTTTCTCCAGCTCCAAGCCCATCACTGACCCATGAGCTGCAGTACGCCAAATGGTGTCAACACCAACGTGGGCGAGGCGAGCGTGCCACATGTCAGCCGACAACCGCATGCCGGAGACCAACGCCCGAAGTGCCACAGTCTCGCCTACAGCACGCTCAGCAGGCCACGGCTTGAGGTCAGTACACAGCACTCGCCCCTTGAATTCTGCATGCCCCATAAGGGATCCATCAGGTGCACGCATGAGTGTCCGCTCCCTTGTATTCAACAGCTGCACTCTGGTATCCCGCAACTGCCCTGAGGAGAGAAGACTAGCCTGTACCCCCGGCACATTCAGCACGTCTGGTACCAAGACACGCTTGCCTCCCTCTCCCAGGAGAGCAATGGTGCCCCTCCCTTGTACTGGCTGTATCGCGCCGTTGAACCCACGAACCTGGCTGATGGAACTATCATTAATCAGCTCCACAAACGCCGCCCGATCTCCCATCAAGTGGTGGGAACATCCACTGTCCAAAAGCACAACACTCGGGTTGGCTTTCACAGCAGCTGCAACAGCGTGCAAGCCTTCCCCGGCCTCTGGTTCCAATAAGATCGAAGACTGCTGCGCTAGGATTGGTTCCACCATCGCGCAGGTGGACTGCCCTCTGCCCCCCAAATTGCTGCCCTCCTTGCAGTTGCCGCCACCCCCACTGGCACCCCCACTTCCTTGCCCCTTCTGCGCTACCTTGTCTTTGCGCTCTGGGCAATGGAAAGCGACATGCCCTGGCTGGCCCCACGAGTAGCATTTCCCCTTGAAAGGCTTTCTCCCCTTTCTGCACTTCCCCCTTCGCCCCTTTTCCCTTCCCCTCTCCTTCTCCACCCCCGCTTGACTGCTTCGCCGATGGCTGTTGCACAGGAGTGGATGGGGAAGGGGCAGGAAGCGTATCTTGCTTTGGGAGAAATGATGGCTTGCCAAACCTCTTTGGGAAGGTCAGGTTTGCCTGGGGAGGGAAGAAGTCCTTTCACCCTTCTGCCGCCAAAGTGCATTCCTCTTCTATTATGTAACTAGCGAGGGTGTCGTCGTCTAACTCGCCGCGCACCTGCGGCAGCTTCAGCATACGACGTAAGAGATTATACTGCTGCGGTAACCCCTTTACAACGTGGGTAATGTACGACGCCTGCGAGTAGTCTACGCCGGCCATTCTGATATTTACGAGAAGCTGCTGTGCACGGTTACAGTAAGATGTGGTGGGCTCGTGCTCGCCCATCTCGAGGTTAGTGAGCGCCTGCTCTAACTGACCTAGATACAAATCGTCCTTCGCGATGTACGTTCGCATGATGAACTGCCAGGCTTGCAACCCGGCATCTACCTTCAAGCGACATGCTTTAAGGGCGACTTGCACTTGGGGGGAGCAACAACGAGTAAATTGTCGTAAACGTCAGCAACTGAGCAGCTCGGAATTGCGAGAGAAGTGCTACTGCGTGCTTCGGAGGAGAAGGGGTGGAGCCGTCGATAAAGCGTTTGAGCTGAGCTATCTCAAGCTGAGGCTCAATCGATTCTACCCAAGATGACAGGTCGTGACGCCCTTCTAACGGCCTAGGCACGGCGATCTTGTCTGGAGTGAATTTAAAGTAGCCGTAGTCAGGCGCTATCCCGACGTCTCTTGCCGCAGAGCTTTGCAGTATAATGACGGGCATAACGTCACTATCGCGCTCCTCTACATGTCCTCCTCCAACAACGCCTCGCCACCCTATCTCGTCGCGCTCGCGCGATGCTGCCGCTTGATGCACATGCTCCTGAACACCATCCATACTAGCACTACTACCGCGTACGTTTCCTCTAAGAAAGCCACGGGCGAAACGCCGCTCGCTCGCCACACTAGCTCTATCTTCATCGTCGCTAGTTGTCACAGACGCACCTTGCGAAATTCCCGCTTGCGCGTTCTCCGCTACCGGAAGAGAAGGGTGGTCACGTCGCCACCTCGCTCGAATCCCTTCCAGCATTAGCTCATAGTCCTCGTCATTAAGCTCTCCGCGAGAACGACGCGTGTGCAGAATATCCTCTAGCTCGTGCACTTCAGTAACGTCAACATTCGCCTCCTCCGCGTTCGCCATTACTGCGGCTTTTCTGCAGACCAACTATCAGCTAGTATAAACTGCTATTTACTTAATTCCCTCGTCTCGGGGTCACCTCACAAGGGTCCTCAGGCGAATGGTAAGTAAATATCAAAAGCCCTATCCTTGGGTCCGAGAACGTAATTGGAGGGAAATTAAATAAATCGCAACTTACACCAACGATAGTCCTCTGCTATAGCTGCAGCCTCCAAGACGAGCGAACGAACGTAGTAGATCGACGATGGTGAAAATCTGATAACGCGCGCGTGTTCGTTCCATGCTCACCGCACCATGAAGGAATGCTAAAGCGAGAGCGCTGGTAAAGTGTGGAGCAATTCCGACAGAGTAACGCTATTCGAATAGTGTGCTAGGCGCTGGTGGTATTTGGTCAGAGTTTGCCTTCACGTACTTGGTCGAAATTCGAGTAGAGTAGAAGTTCACTAGAAATATATATATCAAAGTACATATAAGCACGCAAATATATAGGCAAGTGCAAACCCAACCAAAGTTGTGTGGCACTGCGGGTGTAACCAACCACCTCGAATTTGCCGAAGGGTTGGGCGAACGTGCCTCGCCCTATTCTCCAACCCAACTCAGCAAGGTTGGGTTTGCCGTGTACGCAACTCCAACCAGCAAGGCACACGCTGCCTTGCTCCTCACGAAAAACCATCGCGATAGCCACGACTACTTATGACTCGTGAGAGTCACTGGTCGTCATGAGCATCTCCGGACTAGTCCACAGAAACTAGACATAGTCTTCGGACGCAACGGTTAGTCCGTGCACCTTGGTCACGCCAACCCGCAGCTGCCAGGCAATCGGTGCACCGACATAAGTCGGTCAACGCCTGGCTGCCCGCAGCTGCAGTAGGGCATCCAACAGCAGGGACATGGGCGATGAGAGTTGGGAAGGGAGGAGATGGGAGATGAGAGATGGGAGATGGGAGATGGGAGATGGGAGACGGCAGATGATGCCGGGGGATACAGACGGGACGTTGCTAGAGAGCTCTGCTATGTGAGGGTCAACCAAGGAAAGAGGGGGCGGGAAATGGGAGTGAGAGGGGGAAAATGTGGAGCCCCAGTAGACATCTGAAGAGAAATGAAGAAAGCAGAGAGTATGCCATGCATGCATACATTCGTGTGGGCGTGAATGAATGTGAAGATGCATGCCGGAATACGGAAATAAACTGCATGCATCTTCACATTCATACGGAATGCATGCGAACAGCCAGACTCTCAACACGCCAGATTGGCAGAGACATTGTGTTGGCAGGCATGCACTGCATGGTAGCATGGTGGGCTTTGCTAGTCAACATAAGTTACCATGCATGCAATAAGCCTCTGTTCATGTTACCCTAACCTCACTGTCACTCTCTCTATCTGTGCTCTGTCTGGCAACATTAACAGCTCTGCAAGCATGAAAGTCACAACAGACGTGTTATGTGCATTCATGTCTGTCTGTTGCTGCCAGACATAGCACATCTTACTATCTCTGCTGACGTCACCCTGACCATCGCTGGGGTGACACCAACTTCAGTGTCGATCTCAGCTGACGTCACGCTGATAGACATCCCTCCCAGTACGTCCACTATCTCCATCAACAGCCCCAGCCAATCCGCTGCCACCACCCTAAACTCGCTGGCTGTGCTCTGGCAAAATTGGAAAAGGTGTGAGGGACAGGCATGTGGCAACGCCTGTTGCGGGATGAGCAGCTGCAGGATCAGACATTGAGGGACATACAAGGCCCTGTCCTGGCATGGCCTATCTAGGAGAGGAGAGCGTTGGCAGTTTCACGGTTGGTACCACGTCCACCATCGCCATCAGAAGCCCTGGCCTATCTGCTGCCTACATCCACCCTCCGCTGACAACCGGGGCAATCTGCGAGAAGTGTGAGTGACATGCGTGTGGCAACTCCTGGTTGGATGAGGGAGGAGCATGCACGAGTAGAGTGAGGCGAGGGATAGGACGCACATCCACTATCTTTGTCTGCACCCCTAGCCGTGGGATGTGCAGCGAGGGAAAGAGGGGGAGGGGGAGGGGAGACACGAGTGAAGAGGAAACGAGTGTTGATCGATACGGTGGCAAAACATCCAGTATTGATCCGCCAGCATAGCCGGACTGCCGCTCGCACCCTCAGGTCACTACCCGTGGGGTCTAGGAGACAAGTCTAGGATGGGGCGATTGCTGGCTGCAGGGTGGGATGGGGACGGAGAGACGAGAATGGGGGGAGAGGAGCAGGCCTCGCACACCCAGCAGGCGTGGGCGTTGTGTGGTGTGACCCCAGGTAGGCTGGCTGGCAGTTCTGCCAGCTGTATCTTTTGGCGTGGGGGGGAAGGGGGGGGCGAGAGGTGAGGAGTTACAGCCAAGGTTGGAACTTGGTCGGCTAAGTGACTAAGCGCATCTGCAGCCCACGTGAGCAGCGATTAAAAGGGCGGGGAGCGAACTACTCGGCAGGCGGGCACAGCCTCACGATGCAGTTGAATCTGTGAGTTGTGGAAAACAAGGTGCATCGGTACAATAGCAAACCTGTACACCTTCCCACTGATGGCACTGATGGATTCGCCCACACCCGTGTATACCCTCCCAGCATTCCCTGCCACCCTCCCGCCATTCCCCACCACCCTCCCACCATTCCCCAACACCCTCCCACCATTTCCGAACCTCCCCTTCTGGCAATGCAAGGAGGCGGGTCACATGTGAGCCCCATCATACATCCACACGACTCCACCGAGCCCCAACATTGGCCCACCCACCATCCACCCCATTCATCATCACCCTCCCCCACCACCCACCACCCACCACCCACTCCGTTCCCCACCACCCACTTCGTTTCCCACCACCCACCACCCAGCCCTTTCCCTACCACCCCCCCCCCCCCCCCCCCAACATGCCTCTCGCTCACAGTGAGTGGCGGCGACATGCGTGTGAGGCCTATTGCCAGCTGCGCGCCGAATTTATGAGAGTGAGAGAATGAGGGGGAGGGGGGGAGGAACGAGGAAGGAGGAAGGCGGAAGGGGGAAGGGGGATGCGGAGGAGGGAAAAGGGGGAAGGGAGTTGGAACTTAGAAAAAGGGGATGAGGGATGGCGCTGCATTGACAAGGTAACCCCTTCTTCCAAGGCGCCTCAAAAAGGCCAACAGAGAGGAAAGGAGCCCGAGGATGGGGAAGCGGATGGGGGATGGGGAAACGGATGGGGGATGGGGAAACAGATGGGGGATGGTCCTGCATTGATACAAGAATGCAAGGACGAGAAGGGGGATGTGCGTGCCATCCACCACCAGGTAATCTCGGATGAGCAAAGGGGGACGGGGTAGCGGGGTGGGCCTGGTGGATGGAATGGGAGAGCAGAATAGAGGGATATGGAGATTGGGAAGCGGAATAAAGGGGTAAGGGAGGGGGGCAGATGAATTGAAGGGTAAGGAAAGGGGGAGGGGAATAAAGGGGTAAGGGAAGGGGGGAGCAGAATAGAGGGGCACGAGAAGGGGGAAGCAGTATAGAGGGGTACCGGAGGGCGGGACGGAATAGACAGGTAAAGGAGGGGGGAACGGAGTAGAGGGATACAGGTCGGGGGAAGCGGGTGGAGAGAGGAGACAAAGGGGGAGGCGCGAGAGGGAGATTGAGCGTGCCTTGCTGACATAGGTGTCTATAACTCCAGCTTCCCCGCGCGATGAGCAGGGCATGCGGCGGAGGAGGAGCCAGACCCTGCCTTGCATGCCTTATCTTGGGCTCTAGCTTCGAACGACCTTTGCATCTCGCCACGTTATTCTGGTTGAATATCATCCATTTATCAAAACGAGTCGCGGATCGGGATCTTCTCTAGGTTTGTCTGTGTGCTAGGACTGTGCCTAAGGGCATGTAGCCAAAGGTTTTGAACGAAGTTCGGACCAAGTTCACCGCACTGTACTGCGTGATTGTCTAACCGACTAAATTCACTGTACCCCCCACTTTCGTTCGAACACCCCTGAATTCAAAACCGTTGGTTACACGCCCTAAGAGCGTATCCAACTTGCAGTTCTGCCATCCGCTGGCATCCGATCACATAATGAATCATAGCCGTTGTCATCCGTCCGTACGGGAAACATCGGACGAAACTCGTTTTGTCATACGCAGTCATCCGTTGTCAGAACACTTTGAACACGTTCTACGCACTGATTGCGGATTCTGGAAGGGATGCCAGAAGCAGGAGTTTTGCCACAAGGAAACAAAGCATCTGGAAGTTTGTATATCCAATAGAAAATGGGATTTCCAATATGACCATATGAAATAAAATTGTCTCATAACCTTCCAATCTGACAGATTCGCAGACCATGACGTGAATAATAACACAATATGTGTGTACTCGTGTAAATTAATTTCAAACTATATTGATATTGTAACTTGGTGTCTTTTGAGTTTACGCTTAGCGGTCTCCAAACACGTATCCTTTTGTCTTCCGTTATTTTCGGTGGGTGTGAAGAAAGTTGACTGGAAGCCACGGTCAACGGATTGTTGACTTGAATTCTTCGTGGCTTTGACTCGACGGTGGAAATGTCCATGTGGCTGCTGCTCGTTGGTGCAATGCGAGACGTACTGAGTCATCGTGCGGCGTGAACTCCATCGCGCGGCGCTTCAATCGCAACGTGGCAAGGGTACAAAATCCAGAAACTCTCCCGACATTTCATTCAACTCACATATCTGCAGCCTGAAAATGGTCGTAAGTTCTGAATCCACCTGGCACGCAAATCTTACCGCTAGAACCCTCGTACGTGGCAACTGGCTTACTCTTCATACTGAAAGTTTAAGTTGTAACGAGAGCAGACTCAGCACCATGGCGCACAGAGCCTCGTTACAACCCCTCAGCCAGCATCGTCGCCGTAGCCTGAGAACCTACCTTCTCCTCCTCTCCCTTGTCGTCATCTCGTCTCTCCACGCCACGTTGGCCTTTCGCATTTCCGCGGGGCTCCGCGCGGACAAGCTGCGCTGAATGATGTGCGGAAAGGCGCAAGGCGGACGCTCAACTGGACAGCAGCAGCAGCAGGGCGGCGGACTTGGCGAAGGACGTATAGGAGGTGGCGGAATGAGCAACAGCGTAACAGGTGGCGGTGGAATGGGCTGCGGCGGAATGGGTGGTGGCGTAATGGGCGGTGGCGGAATGGGTGGCGGCAGAATGGGAGGCGTCGGAACGGGCGGCAGCGGAATGGGCGGCGGCGGAATGGGCGGCAGCGGAATGGGCGGGGGCGGAATGGGAGGCGGCGGAATGGGCGTCGGCGGAATGGGCGGCTGCGGAATGGTTGGCGGCGGAATGGGCGGAGGCGGAATTGGCGGAGGCGGAATGGGCGGCGGCAGAATGGGCGGCGGCAGAATGGGTGGAGGTGGAATGTGCGGCGGCGGAATGGGAGGCGGTGGAATGGGCAACAGCGGAACAGGTGGCGGTGGAATGGGTGGCGGCGGAATGGGAGGTGTCGGAACGGGCGGCGGCGGAATGGGCGGCGTCAGAATGGGCGGCGGCTGAATGGGTGGCGGCGGAATGGGCGGAGGCGGAATGGGCGGAGGCGGAATGGGCGGAGGCGGAAGGGGCGGAGGTGGAATGGGCAGAGGGGGAATGGGCGGAGACATGGGTGGTGGAACGGGAGGGCGTGGCTCGGGATCTTTTGCTCCAGGGTCGCAGGCAGCACCTGGAGGAATGGGCGGGCCTGGGGGGAGCATTGGGGGCGGCAGAATGGGTGGCAGAGGGATGGGCGGTGGAGGCATGGGTGGCGGAGGGATGGGCGGCGGAGGGATGGGTGGCGGAGGGATAGGCGGCGGAGGGATGGGCGGCAGAGGGATGGGTGGCGGAGGTATGGGCGGTGGAGGTATGGGCGGAGGAGGGATGGGCGGCATAGGCATGGGCGGAGGAGGGATGGGCGGCGGAGGGATGGGCGGTGGCGATTTGGGCAGCGGCGGAATGGGCGGCGGAGGTATGAATGGATCGGGGTCGTTTTCTCCAGGGCCGCAGGCAGCACCTGGACAGGGCGGATCTGGGATGAGTGGAGCGTTTGGAGGAAGTATGGGCGGACCCGGGGGCAGCATGAGCGGACCCGGGGGCAGCATGAGCGGACCCGGAGGCAGCATGGGCGGACCTGAGTCATCTGCTCCCGGAGCAAAAGCAGCCATGAGTCCTGGGGGGAGCATGGGCGGAGGCATGGATGGTGATATGGGCGGAGGCATGGATGGGGGCATGGGCGGAGGCATGGATCATTGAGGGGATGAGGAGAAGACACAGTGGGCGTAGTGATGTGATCATCACGTGCATCATCGCAGCGCTCGTCCCAGGACACCTTCACACACATTCATCCCTATCCTAGTTGGACTTTGGGTGCGGTAGAAGATTGGTTGCGGTATAAGCTTGGGTGGGGTAGAAGCTTGGTCGCAGCAGCACTCTTTACAATTGCTTGCAGAGTGCTGCTTCATCCAAGCTCCTGCGGACTCAGACGCGCTCTTTCCAAGTGCTGCTGCCCATCCTCCAGTTTCAGGAATTCCGTAGTTGGTTTAGGCTGTAGGATATGGAGGCTGGTACGGTGTGGTTCTGTATGTTCATTGATAATTTATGAGAGTTCGATTTCCACGTGTCTGCCATTGAACGGTGCCATGTGGAAGGGGTTGCGCTGTGCCACGACTGTTGCTCTGAACCAGGTTTGCCCTCCCTGTTTATGACTGCTGGTAGTGATGCTCAGCATTGGCAGAAAGGACGAGTGGAGTCGTTGGCATAAGTCACTCCATTTCTTCACGCTTCTCAATGGCTGTACCCCTGCTGTGCCCCTTGTTTCCCACTCAAGTGATTTCCATTGGCATCTCATCCCATGCCATTTCACTACGGATTACCACACAAGCCGAGTACAACAGGGTTTGCTAGTCGCTCCCAACTCTGGAAGACATCAACTAGCAAAGCCGAGTTCGGCATAGGCATTGCCCGCTCCTGTTCTCTACCCCCCACCCTTACCTCCACCGCCCTTCACCTCCTCCCTTTTCCGCGCTCTCCTCACACCCCTCCCTCCGACCCACTTGTTTCTTCCTCAACTTCCTCCTCCTCATCTACCCTTCATGTGGTTGCCAGTCACAAGAGCAGGGGCCAGCTGTCAACGGAACATCCATGCCGTGGCAGTATGTCCAGCAGGGATGGTGATATCTGACACAGCACCTCACACCCCGCCCTCAGGGACTCTCCTTGCTTGCACTTCCTTGACTTCCCAGCCTCGGTTCGCTTGAGCGAAGAGGGATATTGTCAGTGGCTTGTCAGCTGCTCACACCCCGCCTTCAGAACCACCCTGCCCAATTTCAGTCTTCCTTAGAGCACCCCCGCCTTGCCAGCCCTCACTTTTACGTCTCGGGCTCCTTTCGCTCGGAAGACGAGGGCAGTTATCAACAGAGCGCGAATACAGAGTCCGCATGGCTAGCAGGGATGGCGAGCACTGCCTTCGCACTTTTTGGGAATTCTTTTAAAAAAAAAAAAAAAAAAAAAAAAAGCCCTCCTCCATGCCCACTCCTCAGAGACTCTCCTTACTTTCCCCTCCTCTAAATTTCAGCATCGGTTCGCTTGAGAGCAGAGGGCAGTTGTAAAGTGAGCATGCTTACAGCGTTGGTGCCTCCTCAGCGGCTCGCACCCCTCCTTAGGCACCACACTCTTGCTCAAGCTCCGTTTGGTCAATCCCCTCCTTCCTCTTGCGGCCCTTGGTGCGATTGTCAGTCACGAGTGCCGAGGGCGGTTGTCAACCGCACAGCCATGCAATGTTGGCATGACCAGCAGAGATGGCGGCAGCTCACTCAGCTGCTCACAGGCCTCCCTGTTTGCCCTCCCTTAAAGTCACAGCCAAGGAATCTTGAAGACTGGATAGCCTTGGACACCCACCAACATTTGGGCTCCGAGGCACTTTTTGCTGCCCGCACAACTGTGCAAAAGGTCAAGATCATTCAGCAGCAGCGAAGTGAGGAGCGAAAGCCCTCCACAGGTTTCTGGCAGCGCTATTATGCTCCTGACGTTGAGGATTGCAAGGGCTTGCAGATGTGGCACGACGAGAAATGGAGTCAGAGAGTGAAATCAGTGCATCCATTTCCGAAACTTGCAGCTCTGTCATTCCAAATACGCGACCAACCGACGGGCTGAGGGTTTCAAGGGGAAGATTGTTGATCAGAGAATCTGCAGGGACGGAAGAAGCATCCCTTCAAGGCTCAGCTCAAAACTGCTGCTGCTGCTGCTGCTGCTGCTGCTGCTGCTGCTGCTGCTGCTGCTGCTGCTGCCGTTGCCATCCAAGCTACACCTAATGCTACTTTTGCTCGTCTGCTGGTCCGCGGCTTCCTCCTCTTCATCCCCCAGACCCTGAGACCCCACACGCTCCCACCTCCACCACCCGCAGTTGCGGCAGCAAAGCCAGAGACGAGGAAGAGACTGCAGGCCGTTCAGATCTGAGATCTTCGGCTGCTGCAGTCGTCCGCACCTGGCAACTCTCAGCACCTGCAGCAGCAGCAGATGGCCAAAGGATGCCGGCAGGCGCATGAGCTGGGGAAGGCTGGCCAGGCCGAGGGACCGCAGAGCAGTGAGCTGGCGAGGCAGGTCGTGAGGGAGGGAGAGGACAGCTGGGAAGGCAGTGAGGGAGAGCTACTGGAGGGCAGCGACCCGAGTGATGGAATGAGGGGCTGCCCGATAAAGTGTTACAAACTGCTCGATATCATTGCGCAGCGTTGCAAGACTTGGGACAACCGGGTTGAGGGTCGTAAGTGAAGGTAGACGGGGGTAGGGACCTGGGCAGAGATGATAAAATTTCGGGGCCGTAAGGCCCTTTTCGGTGAAGCCCTTGGCGTATGTCATCTGGGAGATGTGAAGCCCTTGGCGCGGTCGATCTGAAGTCGAACCAGATTACGACAAGCGGGCCACGAGGGAGTGCAACGAGTCCGGGACGTGGCTCAGGCTGCCATCAGACGGAGCGAGCTTTCTGGGGTTTGAGAGCAGCGGCAGCTGCACGGCCAGCTGGGGAGGAACCACGCGGCGGCCCTCGCGTAGAAGGATGTGGTCCTGCGCGCCGCAATCGAGGCGACGCTATTGCTGCAGACGAACGCGGGCTCGAGCCGGCCGTCGGAACGAGCGACGCGATGCAGGATGTGGGAGAGCAGATCGTCCGTTAGACGCTGGATCGGCGACGCGTGTGGCACCGTGGGAGGAGCTGGAAGCAATTTGAAAGACACTAGCCAGGTTGATGATTCTCGGCTTATGGCGCGCGCCCTCAGATTATACGCAGTTGATTCCTCCTTACATATCACCTACTCTGCCCTGCTAGACCAACGATATACCTATCCCGCAAATCGGTGATACGAGGAGAAGGATAGATGGGATTCCTCACTGATCCAGCCTGCAGTCAATTCACAGTTCTCAAGTTCGCAACCTAAGCTCAAGGTTCACGCACATGATGGAGAGGAACTGAAATTGGGGTGTGGAAGCAATGAGGTTCCCGTTCGTTCTAGAGCGATAAGAAAGCTGAAAGATACGGTTGAGTAGGGAATTTGCAGAAAAAATGTGCCTTGAGCATGAGGAGTTCAGCAGGAGAACAAGCGGTTCAGGGTTTTGAATGAGAGACGTCTCGTTTGGATGCCTACTTTGCCCTGGTCTTGTGCTTGCTCAATCACATGCAAGCAGCCCTAGAATCCAGCAGTACAGAATCTCAAGAAGCTTCATCCTCCAAACTCGTTTTGCATTTGTGCTTCAAACTAGAACCAAAAGGTGTCCATCGCCACCCAATATCCCCTGCTGCCTGAACGTAACTTTCCTTCTAGCTAGCCTGCACACTCTGTGGGGAGTATGTTGAAATCAGCACCAGATCCTTGACCTTGGTGGAATACTCCAGCATAGTCTCCCTCTTTTCAGTCACAAACTCCGAGCTCTTCTCCATGAATTCGAGATAATCAGGAGACCCCGGATAGACGATGTTATCAGCCACAATGATAGTTCCTGGTCCGATGAGCTTCTGGTCTCTGAGAAAAAAGAGGTCTGGCAGGTAGAGGTGCTTCACGTGATCGATGAAGACTAGATCGAATGGAACCTTGCTCGCACCTTGCCGAATTTCATCTGTTGAAGTCTGCAGCGTGCCTGTAACGACAGTAACTTTGTCGCTGAGGCCTGCGTGAGCGACGACGCTGCGGACGACGGACGAACGGAGGTCGCTCAGCTCCACCGACACCAACCGAGCTCCCGGCTTCGAAAAGCGCGAAGCGATTCGAACCGCCGAGTACCCGCAGAACGCGCCGAGCTCGAGTGCGCTGAGGGGATTCGCGCGACGGACGGCGTCGTCTAAAATTGCACCTTTCACGTCGCCGACGTTCATGAAAAACTCCGGGCTGGACCACGCGTAGGAATCGATGGCGCTAATCACTGCTTGCGGGTCGTTCGCGGGGACTGTTTGGGTGATGTGCTCCAGAAGCCGAGCCTCCTGCCCGTCTGACTCCTGCCCCACCATCCTTTCCTCCTCGCGATTCACATAGGCTCCCTCAGGCATGGTAGACAACTATATATGTAGGCAAAAGAATTACGGGGGGGGAAACGGAGAGCGGCACCCTGGAGGATGCAGCAGGGGTTGCCTCGCAGCTTCGCGTCTAACGCCTTCGAGAAGCAACTAAGACGAGACGGGTCAAAGAGAACGTTGACGTCATGCAAGCGAACGAGCGAGACTAGCGGGAAGCGGCGTCAGAGCGGGCTGATGAGGGACTGGGAAAATGGGGGGGGGGGGGGAAGGAAGGGAGGGAGGGAGGGAGCAGGGGGCAACCAGAGTCCGTGCAGAAAGGCAAATGCTCACCTCCTTGGAACCAAGTGAGAATGTCCAGGATGCACCGTATGCGGTGTTGTATGGTGCAACGAGCTGGAAACCGGTTTTCACGATTCACCGCTTTGTAACCTTAGGTACCAGTTTCGACCGTGTAAAACGTATGGGCGACGTCCTCATAAGGTTACGGATGTTTGCTGCCCGGTCCAGTTATAGCGTGACGTTTCGCTGCCCGAGTAGACGCATTTGTGGCTGGCAGGAAACCCAAGCTCACTGACGTGGCAATCAGGGGACAGCAAAAAGAGGTGGTCTTGTGGCCTCCAACGCGCGTTGTCATCCCTCAATTGTCCCCCCGTGGTCAACAGACCAATCGTCACACAGGCTCCCCGAAGCTTGCTCCCAACTTTTTGCCAGCTGGGGGCCAACAGACCAATCCCATCACGCAAGGGCCACACCAAGAGCGCCAAGCGGCAACAATGCCATTCAGGAGTAACGAAGACTAGCCGTGCAGAACCGGCCATGCGAAAACAACCGTGCGGAATTCCCAAGGCGAAGCAGCTATGCACCAGCCGTGCGAAACTAGCCATGCGAAATTCCCAAGGATAAGCGGTCTGAACCTTCAACGTATGAAGCTGGTCTATGATGAGTACAAAATCGCAGCCTTCTTCACGTGAGTCCTGCGAGCAGCCCAGCCAACATGCCATGCCAGCAATTTCTTTCTGACTATCCATAGACACTTTATTTCCGCACTGATTTTCCGGCAAGATTTGCTTGAATTGAGGTTTGATCCCACGGACAGACGAACACCGCTCTGTGACGGAAATGGCGTCAATATGTGCGTCCCCGCCATTATCCGCTAATGCAATCTCGCGAACCATCACCGTAGCCTCCCATTCCAGGTCAGCAAAATGTTCATCTCCCTCTTTCAATCGCCGAATCCCATTGGCCTCCCTGCGGTCTTTCGCGACCTCATTCTCCGCTCGCCATGCGACGTCTCCAAGTCACCTAAGACTGAGCGACAGTACAGGATGCGGAATAGGCCGGCATTTCTCGCACCGAGCTCCCGATAGAAGGGGTGTGACTATAGTGAGGTCCCAGGAGGGTCGCAGCTACTCGCACCCGAAGTACAACTGGCGCTCGCGACGGAGATCCGACGGCGAGGATCTGACGAGCACGCGATTCCCGCGTGACGCGCCGAATGGTCGGCGAGAGGCGGGAAGCGGCGGAGAGTCGAGCGGGCACAGTCCCGGGTGGGGGTCGCCCGTGTGGCAGGCGGACAGCAGCAGTGGCGAGGAGGAGTCGGCTGGAATAGGCGCGATCGCTAAGGGGGATGCCACGAGAAAATCGTCGATTTCGCATATCCTTACACCTGATGGGAAGGCCTTTAGGTGAGCCGCGTTTGCATCACGCAGGCTCTTGCGATCTGGTCGCCTTGTCCTGTCACATCGAGCAGGTGATGTGAAGCGGCTGGAACTGGGAAGATTTTATTTTCTTCTCTTTTCTTTTCTTTTTCGGGTCAATGTGGATTCGAACATGGCAGGAGGAAAAGCCATCGCAGTCCTGGCGGGATCTGGTCGGTCCTCGTGCGATTAGGTTCTGCTGGGGTCATGGATGGGCTTGTAGGGTCATGGATGGGCTTGTAGGGTCATGGATGGGCTTGTAGGGTCATGGATGGGCTTGTAGGGTCATGGATGGGCTTGTAGGGTCATGGATGGGCTTGTAGGGTCATGGATGGGCTTGTAGGGTCATGGATGGGCTTGTAGGGTCATGGATGGGCTTGTCGAGTCGTCAGTAGCCACAACATGGATCGTTCTTCCAGACACACGCATTCTGACGCACGCTCTCTCGTGACGCATCCCAGATGTGTACATACTGTCTCCCTCCCCCCCCACCTCCTCCCCCCCCCCCCATTACTAACCCGCACACGCACACGGCAGGCCGCATCGCATTATTCTGGTGCGACATGGGCAGAGCGAGGGCAATGTGGACGAGGCGGCGTACACGCGCATTCCCGACTCCAAGATCGCCCTCACCAGGAAGGTAGGAGTGAGCGGCCATATCTCACATCCCGCATTGCCCTTATTCATAGGACAAAACTAGCTCTCGCTGGATTAGGGGAAAAACGGATCTTGGTAATGAAAAAGGATCCAAGCGCATGAGCCATGTGCTTAAAGCCTTTCGAGTACCGAGGGGTTGTTGTAAATGTTGATATTCTGCTGTCAAACTGTTCATCCCAAGCTATGGTGTTTTCTGTGCGCAGGGCAGGGAGCAGGCGGTGGAGCAGTTCCGTCTCATGCATTCACATTCTCATCTGACTTGTTCGGATTCTTCCCGATGGCCCTCCTCTCCTCGTCCTTGTGTTTCTGTGTGCACGGCTGGGAGCAGGCGGTGGAGAGGGGGAAAGGATAAGGGAGATGACGGAGAGCATCCTCAGCCTCGCATTCGACGTTTCTGCCTTCACTATGAGCACCCACCCAGCCTCACTGCTGGCCTTCCTTTCTCCCTGTGTGTGCAGGGATGGGAGCAGGCGGTGGAGAGGGGGAGGAAGATAAGGGAGATGATAGAGGCGGACGGGGAGGACGACTTCAAGGTCTACTTCTACGTCTCGCCCTACACCCGCACGCTGCAGGTGCCACCTCTCCCTGCCCTACACCCGCACGCTGCAGGTATTGCCTCCCCTGTCTGTACACTCGCACACTCCAGGTACCACCTTTCCTTGCTTCCAAAAGATCGTTGTGCTTCGCTTGGCCCATCGTGACTTTTGATTCGACTAAAGAGATTCACTCGGCCCGTCTCCTTGTCAATGGCATTCCCATGTCAGCACGAATGACTCCACCGTAGCCATGCACATAGCATAGTCCTTTGAAGGACTCCACTGTAGCCACCCCAGCCATAACGCAAGCTCACTTTGTCATCATGGCTAGCCAGCAACACTCCCGTTCACAGTTCATCCATCCCCTCTCATCCTCACCCTCTTCTCTCCTCCTCTCCTCCCCTCTCCCTCAGACTCTCCGGGGAGTGGGTTTGGCGTTTGAGAGGGAGAGGATTGCAGGGGTGAGGGAGGAGCCGCGCATTCGAGAGCAAGATTTCGGTACACGCTTTGCCCTAACCCCCGCTCATTCTCCTAAACTTTCCCCCTGCTCGCTGCCTCATCCCTCCCTCCCTCCCTCTCTTCTCTTCTCCCCTACTCTCTCCTTCTCCCCCTATCCCTCGCGTCCCGCCCTGCTGACTCATACCCACCCACTGTGTGCCTCCTGTTTTCTCTGATACTCGTGACTGCTAATGATCTCTCCTTCCAGGAAACTTCCAGGACCGGGAGAAGATGAGGAGGGAGAAGAAGGTGCGGTTGAGCTACGGCCGATTCTTCTACCGCTTCCCTGATGGGGAATCGGCAGCAGACGTGTACGACCGTGTAACAGGTAATGATTCTCGTGTGGTTGAGTAACCGCATGACAGGTAATGATCCTCTTGTCTTGTGAGCGAGTGAGCTTGTCATTCCCTCTAAAAGTGGAAGGGGAACGTACATGTCATTCCTTCACATTCCTTCACATTCCTTTCCATGGCAGGCTTCCGTGAGACGCTGCGGGCGGACATAGACGTGGGGCGGTTTCAACGGGAGGAAGCAGATGCACGCGCGCACCTGGTGCAGATGTCGCACGGACTGGCTCTCCGAGTGTTTCTCAAGCCTGCAGTCCGTGTGTGCGCTGCTTACCTGTGTGGCAGGCTTTCGTGAGACCCTCAGAGCCGACATAGACGTGGGCAGGTTCCAGCGGGAGGAGGCGGCAGCGCGCAACATGAACTTGGTGCTGGTGTCGCACGGGCTCACCCTGAGGGTGTTCCTCATGCGCTGGTACAAGTGGACTGTGGAGCAGTTCGAGGGGCTCTACAACTTCCCCAATGCCGGCGCCATGGTCATGCAGCTGGGGCCGGGAGGCAGGTACTGTTTCTCAAGGTGCCTGGTTTCATTTCCATGGTTCAGTATCAAATGATAGCAGGATGTATGCCCTGGAGCAATAGCCTGTGGAGCAGTTCGAGGGGCTCTATAACTTCCCCCAATGCCGGCGCCATGGTCATGCAGCTGGGGCCGGGAGGCAGGTACTGTTTCTTAAGGTGCCTGGTTTCATTTCCATGGTTCAGTATCAAATGATAGCAGGATGTATGCCCTGGAGCAATAGCCTGTGGAGCAGTTCGAGGGGCTCTATAACTTCCCCCAATGCCGCCGCCATGGTCATGCAGCTGGGGCCGGGAGGCAGGTACTGTTTCTTAAGGTGCCTGGTTTCATTTCCATGGTTCAGTATCAAATGATAGCAGGATGTATGCCCTGGAGCAATAGCCTGTGGAGCAGTTCGAGGGGCTCTATAACTTCCCCCAATGCCGGCGCCATGGTCATGCAGCTGGGGCCGGGAGGCAGGTACTGTTTCTTAAGGTGCCTGGTTTCATTTCCATGGTTCAGTATCAAATGATAGCAGGATGTATGCCCTAGAGCAATAGCCTGTGGAGCAGTTCGAGGGGCTCTATAACTTCCCCCAATGCCGGCGCCATGGTCATGCAGCTGGGGCCGGGAGGCAGGTGAGACTCCTTTATCGGGGTGCGGAAATAGGCAATGGTCAGTGGACGGCGGAGCATTTCGATGGGCTTTGTAACGTCATCAATGCCGGCGCCATCGTCATTCAGTTGGGGCTGAGGGGTGGGTGGGTTAACTGCTGGGGGCAGGGGGCATGTCCGACGAGCCGGCATGCAGATCTCACATGTGGTTGGGCAGAGAAGGGGAGCAGCGCAGATGGGGGGAAGGGGACAAGGGGTGGCATGGCGCTGTCTCTGAGGGTGTTTCTCATGTGGTGGTACAAGAGAAATGTGGAGGCGTTTAAGGGGCTGTTTAACCCCCCAATGCTGGTGCCGTGGTCATGCGGCTGCGGCCAGGAGGCAGGTGAGACTACTCCATTCGGCGGCACACGTCAGGCAATGGTCTGAGGCGGCACACGTCAGGCAATGGTCTGAGGCGGCACACGTCAGGTAATGGTCTGAGGCGGCACACGTCAGGCAATGGTCTGAGGCGGCACACGTCAGGTAATGGTCTGAGGCGGCACACGTCAGGCAATGGTCTGAGGCGGCACACGTCAGGCAATGGTCTGAGGCGGCACACGTCAGGCAATGGTCTGAGGCGGCACACGTCAGGCAATGGTCTGAGGCGGCACACGTCAGGCAATGGTCTGAGGCGGCACACGTCAGGCAATGGTCTGAGGCGGCACACGTCAGGTAATGGTCTTAGGAGGGTGGAGCAGTTCGAGGAGCTCCTTTACTTCCTCAACGCTGGGAGGAGGGGAGGCGGGACAAGTGAAAGAGACAGAGGGCAGGAGTGATTAAGCGAATGGAAGGGAAAATGTGATGTCAGCAAAGGATGAAATGCGAGCACGAGAAGTGAGTGTGGATAACAGTCGTTGGATTTATCAAAGCTGTATGAAGCGTTGGTCGTTGGGTATTGCATGAGCGGTCTGGGAAGTGGTGTGTCGGCAGTAGCAAGGTTTTCACCAAGGGACCATACCGACCATAGTGAGAACGCTGCTTCTGCCAACACACCCGCTCATTAACCCACTCATGCAACAGCAGTTATCATCGGTTACACATCAGTGCCCTCATTCAACCACTAACATGCACCCTCATTTTTTGTCTTGAATTTATCCCTCACTGTTGTTGTATTCCTCTCTACCATTCGCATACTCACTCCCTGTTCTTCCACCTGTCTCCCTATCCCTCTCGCCCTTTTACTGCCTCCGATCCCTTCCATCTCCTCTCGAGCCCGTGCATCAAAATCAAGTGGATTTTTATAGAAATCTCTAAGTACCTTCCATCTCCTCTCCTGCACGTGCATCAAAGTCCAGTGGAATGCCTCCTCTCGCCCTGTCCCGCCTTCCCCACCCCCGCCACCGCGTCGCAGGTACAGCCTGCGCATGCATCACAGCCGGGAGGAGCTGAGGGCCTTTGGGATGACAGAGAGCATGATCGACGACCAGGAGTGGTGAGTCGTTGAGGGCATACTTCGAGGGCTGATCACCTCACAAGACGAAATGTAACAGCAAGGCATGGGGATGTCATAACTTTCTAATGGATGTTAGGCTCGTTCTACTCATCTTGTTTTCCTTCTCCATGCATTTGCTGCCCATTCCACAGCCTGCGGGGATACTTGAAGCCCCGTGCCGCCTTGCATCTGAGGTCAAAGTTTTCTACCCTTTGCACTGCCCTTCCATATTTGGCAAATCCGATTGTGCTGGATGGGAAGGCCAACTGTACTGTATTGGCTGCCCCTTTTACTGCCCACTATCCCACCAGGCAAATCACAACCAAACGGGGGGACGTGAACCCTTGCTGGTTCATCTCTGGGGCAATCCTTTCATGCGTTTTTTTTACCGCCCGTTGAACTGCTTGCTGTCCGATCAGGCGAATCACAGCATAGCCAGGAGACTTAGATTCCTGCTGGGTCACATCAGGGGCAGGCTTCTTCGACCACTTGGACGAGTGTGAGGCGTGCTGCAATCAGCACATCCACCACTCTGTTGCCCGCTCCTCTGCTCTTTTGCCCCCCGCCCCAACAGGCAAATCACAGCCAAGCCAGGGGATCTGAACCCCTGCTGGCTCACATCCGGGGCCGGCTTCTTCGACCACTTTGACGAGAGCGAAGCGTGCGGCATTCAGCGCGACTACATGTGCAAAGGGATATCAGAGCTATGCGACGAGGAATTCGGGGAGGGCGTATATCGCAATCATTAACATCCAAAAGGCCTGAGGCCTAGGTGGAACAGGTTTGAACTGCAATTCGCTCTTGCTGCTGTCCTAAGAAAAGGGCCAAGTGCTATATTGCGTTCCGGTGAAGTACACGACACTGCCTTCCAGCACATTATTTGATGTTTCATGTTGATTAATTTTGTACATAGATCGTTCAATGACCCCAAGCTGGAGCAAGCTGCTGGAGAATACTGGATTTGTTTTAGTGTTGAGGTTTGGGCAATCATGGTGGTACTATCGTACTAAATGCTACATCTTTTAGTTTGCTAGTGTGACACATTTAGGCTATTTTATGGTGGTGTAGTCCTAAGTGAACAGCTACACTCATGCGGAGGTGGGTGCGAGGTAGTAGCGTGAAGCAGTGCAGAACCCCAGCAGCACATTTATTCGGAACAATCTCATTCAAGATTGTCAACGGGGGAGGCAGGAATGGCTTCCAGCAACCAGCTAACAACACGTGGCAAACCCAGAATCGTCCTGCCGACGTCGTGAGTGCTCGCACCTCGCCATGCCTCGCCATGCCTGGAATTATCTTTTCGGGTCACACGACCTGACGGGACAGACATTGTTCCAAGGGGAAACATTTTTCGTTGAGCCTATCGCGTTGGCTCATTGTTCTTGGAATCATTCTGCCCGTGCAAGTCAGGGACTCAGGGCCATGATCATGGCCCGTGCAAGTTCTGTGGTTTGACGGAACGAAACGTTTACCATCACAAGAATTCCCCCCTCCACCAGTTCTTGACTCGCGATGAGATGACGGAATGGAATGAAATCGATGGATGACCGTCGGCTTCACTTCTGCGAATCAGCCCTCCACTTCTCGATGTCGTCGCAGGCAGGGGAGCAGAAGTGAACCTTCCGCCGCTGCGCGTGCCGAAGCGCGTCGCGATATGAGGAATTCCCGACTCGATGATGGCGCCCCGAAGCAGCTACTTCGTGAGTACATAATCTCTCCGCTTCTTTCCCAGAGTCGTCGTTTTCTTCAACTTCTAAAGTTCTATCTCTTGAATCTCCTGAAACGTTCTCAGCCGCTTCCTTAGTAGCAAACTCCAAGCTCCTGCTCTCAAAATTTCCTGCTTTCCTCTCGCTTGTTTCCGTTCCTCTTTGCGGTCGGCCATGGCCCTCACGTCCAACCTCAACTCTCGGCTACACCTCTCATTCTTCCTCCTAGCCGCTGTCCTCACCGTGACTCCCGGCGCCAGCGCCACCTACACCGCCACCTACAGCGAGGGAATCAACTACGGAGGCGGAGCATGCAACTACGAGGGCGACTTCAGCAACAGCCCCTTTTTCGACGACGGAATGACTGCGTACGTGCCTCAGGCGAAGTACAGAGGCGGAAAAGCGTGCGGCACGTGCTACGAGATCGCATGCAAAAACAGCCCCAGCTGCAGGCGCAGCAGCGTGGCTGTCCGAGCGGTCGGGCAGCAGGGCGGCGATAATTTTCTCCTATCTGACGACGCATGGGACGAGATAGTCCGCGACCGGTCCGCGGGCCGTGTGGAGATTAAGTACCGCAGCGTGGCGTGCCCTAGGAATGGGGGAATCGCGGTTAAGATCATGCCGGGGAGCAACGCGTATTGGTTCGCAGTTCAGGTGCTGGGAGCCGCAAAGGCCGGGGCAGTGGAGGCGGTGGAATTGTCGAAGGACGGTGGGAGGAGGTGGGCGAGCATGAGCGTGCTGGGAGAGAGTGCCACGTGGGTCATGAATCCTGCCAAGGAGATTGTGGACGCGGGGAGGAAGGTGAGCGTGCGTGTGACGGCGGTGGGGAACGGCAAGCAGGTGGTGCTGCGGAATGTCATACCTGTCGGGTGGAGTGCCGCACAGACCTACGAGAGCAGTGCCAACTTTTAACCGGGTACCTTCCAAGACTATGGTCCAGAATCTGGTTTTGGCCTGAGGATTGAGTGGTTACGGAAGCGATACGCTATTAATTGCTTCTCCTATCGTTTGCGCTTTGTCTCAGTAGTAGTACGGTACGTTTTCCTTACAGCTCCTTGCTCTTGGATGTACCTTTCCATAGTGAACAACAGTATTCTGAAGCACCTTCTACCATGCACAACCCTCTCAGAGGAAAACGGAGATGCAGAGCCGGGAAACCACTGCCAGCCATTGTTCCATCATGCGCCGCATTGCCAGTCACTGCTGCCTTTCCGCTGCTAGGCCCGTTGTCATGAGGCCACTTTATGCGAGAGACAGAGGGATGGCCCCGAGTCTAGACAAGCTGAGGCGAGGAGATTGAGGAGACTATGCCTGTGAGACCGCCATAAGGATGCACCTACATGGGCAGGAAGCTGCTTAGCTGCTTCCACAACAAGGGCCAAATGAGCCGAGCACACCCACTGGCCGTTCACACTCCTCTCACTGCAGCTGTATTTTCTCCTAGCTGTCACTCGTGCGAGACAGCAACAGCAATGTGCCAGCAAAGGAGGCTGTAGCCACTCCTACTGCCGGTTCACACTCCCTTTCGCTGCTCCAGTAGGTGCTGCTGCCGCTGGCTGCCACTCGTGTGAGACAGCAAGAGCGATGCACCAGCAAAGGAGGTTGTCTGCACGGCAAGGGCAGGACGAGCTGAGGACACCTAATGGCTGCACGTTCTGCTCCCACTGCTGCTGCTGCTGCTGCTGTCGTTGGTGCTAGTTGGCAGTCTTGCGTGACAGCAGCAGCGACGTGCCAGCAAAGGAGGCTGTGCCCACTGCGAGAGCAATGAGAGCTGAGGACACCCACTGGCCCTTCACACTGTTCCCACCGCTCCCACTGCTGCTGCTGGTGCTGTAGTTGTTGCTGCTGAGGCAAGCAAACGAGAAGGCTGCACGCCAGTACGAGGTGCGAGGTGGAGATGAAGGGCGCTGGGCCTCTTGCAGTAGAGTGCAGAGCGACTGGATCTGCAGACGTGGAATGGACGAATGTTGAAGGGAAGGGAAGGGGAAGGGAAGGGGAAGGGAAGGGAAGGGAAGGGAAGGGAAGGGAAGGGCAGGGCAGGGAAGGGCAGGGCAGGGAAGGGCAGGGCAGGGAAGGGCAGGGCAGGGAAGGGCAGGGCAGGGAAGGGAAATGGAGGAAAAGGGAGGACAGGTATCACAAGTGACAAAGAGGAAAGAAGCCAAGCAGAATCCTACACAAGCAAGAAAGTACACGTTCAGAGCAGAGCAGGTGTTGTGACAGGTAGCGATGGGAAGCACAATGGCTTACAGCAAACCGATCCAACATGGCGTTACCACATGCCAAGTTGACAGAGATGATTACAAGAGGGGCATACAGCAGAAAGGGCGAGCACACAACTCAACTGAGAGAGAGAGAGAGGATGGTGAGATGAATGCAGCACTATGGCGTGGTACAGTCAACTAGAAGTTGCCAAGTGCACATACGTTTGCTCTTTAATATACGTATGCCACGGGTAATGCGAACTGTATGGAAAAAGTACAGTCAACAGTGCTGTACAATCCAACGTGTGTACTGCCTAGAATGCACACAATCGATCCTCACCCCACCACCTCAGCTTCACCGCGTGTGTCATCGGCCTCTGCTGCCACCCCATTCACCTCCATCTACACTCCTCTCTGTCCAATGCATGCACCCATCACTGCATGCACCCATCAATGCATGCACCCATCACTGCATGCACCCATCACTGCATGCCCTCACCTCGTGCGTCATCAGCCTCTGCTGCTCTGCCGCTGCACTCACGTCCCTGTGCAGTCCGCCCACTCCACTGCGGAACGGTGACAGACAGGTGCTTTGTGGGGTGAATTTTGAGTCGACTAAAAACTCTCACCTCGAGGGCCATCAGCCTCTGCTGCTCTGCCACCGCACTCACGTCCCTCTGCAGCCCATCCTCTCCACCCCCAAAACCCCTCGGGGTCACAGGTGATCTGCAATTGGCGTTGCTTTTCGCGCTGGTGGCAGGTGGATTGCTGTTGGCGCTGCCTGCCATGTTGCTGCCATGGGCAGTGGATGTCTGAATGTTCTGGTCCATGCGCAGTAGCAGCCGGTCGATCTGGTCGGCGATCGTCGTCAGCTTGTGCTCCACGGATTGGTTGCTGCACAGCTGACAAAGGGGAAAGGGGGAGTAAGAAGGGCAGACGAGGGTGGATAAAGTGATCAAGGGAGAAGGGCGAGTAAGAGGGGCGGAAGAGGGTGGATACAGTGATTAAGAGGAAAGGATCGACAGCAATAAGGGGGAGAAAGTGAGGTGGAAGGGGTGGGATGAAGTGGTTGGGGGGAAAGGAGGATACACGAGTAACCTAGCCCTGAGCAAGCCAGCAGAACACTGTGAGAGCATGTAGCACAACAGGGTAGTATGGCATGGGGAGGGAGAGGGAAGGGGGGAGGGGAGGAGCAGCATGGGAAGCACATGGCATTGTGGTGCGTTTCATAGGGCTTCACCGCGGTGGTGCACTTGTCAGCACACTCCAAGATAATGACACTCAAAGCACACTCCAAGATGATGACACTCAAAGCACACTCCAAGATAATGACACTCAAAGCACACTCCAAGATAATGACACTCAAAGCACACTCCAAGATAATAACACTCAAAGCACACTCCAAGATAATGACACTCAAAGCACACTCCAAGATAATGACACTCAAAGCACACTCCAAGATAATGACACTCAAAGCACACTCCAAGATAATGACACAAAAAGTGGCACTGAAGCGCGGTATTCTAGATACGGAACCGCCCTACCATTTCTGCGACAGTTGACGCAGACAGCGTTTCT